>JAFFJZ010000003.1:49259005-50574005 GCA_018340375.1 Gonatopus flavifemur
GCTCACCTGAGCACTTGAAAGCTTCCGATTTATCAAGGTTTCATCAATATCAAAAGGGGCGCAGTGACCGAAAAATGCAAAAATACTTTTAAAAATCGAATTTCTATGTGAAATATTCCTCCCGCATGAATGAAAGTATTTTTATCGTAAAATTCAGAAAAAATTCCAACAATATCAATAATGACATATTTTCATTGAATGGAATTAATGAGGATGATGATTTTTCGAAAAAACGCAGATCAAAAAAATCTTGAAAGTTTAAACCCCTGTACCACGAAAACCTGACTTCCTAGAAACCTGGTGTTGACACAATTTGAAGATGGTTGATCACTGGTACAACAAATTCATGGAATTCCATCAACATTGATGAGATTGAAATTTTCAGGTGGGAACACTTGGCGAATTTTACCCCATATTCAGCACATCAAATTACCTCTGAAAAACATAAAAAATTTTGTTTCCCAGGGTGGTCCCTTGAGGGAATAGTTCCGCCCTCTAAAGGTTAATCGAATATCAATTATTGATTTAAAATCGATGGCCATTTTTCTTCTCATTATATTTGTGATACTTGATTTGAATAGATGTGATTCAGTGTAAAATATTAGTGATCTGGAACATGAAAGGAGTACATCTTAGTGAACAATATTCATGAATACACATATGAATATATATTAGTACGTGAAAAAAATGGCGATCAATTTTGAATTGATAATTGATATCTAATTAATAAAAAGATATACTTCTGCATATAACAGCCTTGATGGTTAGTTATTGATAAAGAAATTTTATAAAATAATAGTGGATATAATTTTATTTTGCTAGAGCAGAACTATAGTGATAACTATCGTGTTGTATAGTGCTCTTAAAAGAGAAAATTTCATAAAAAATGAGATTCAATGAACATCTGGGGCTTACATTGTCATTCTGTCATAACAGTATTGTGAATGTAGGTTTACTACCGTAAAGAATTTCTGATAATCATCAATTCATATGATCATTGTAGAATCTAAATAAACGAGTGATCAAATGTCCAATAATCTATCATTATAGAATTACCTTATTGCTCTTCAACTGTACTAGTGAATACTTATCAATTCTTGGCCTTGTGTTTCATTCATTTGAATCCACAATACTTGAATGGAGGAATGTCTATGTAATATATTGAATGGAAGCACGTAATGAGATGGATGGTAAACTGATGTTTTTTCAAGCAATATTACGTTTGAGTTTTATCTTGTGTCAAATTTATCAATGTTATGACATATATAGGTTATGTCAATCGAGAGATCTTTCATATGACGTGTTGAGAATATACAACTGTAAAAATACAGTCTCTTCATAATAGTTAATCAGGATCAATCGTATATAAGAGTAAACTGAATGAATAAAAATGATAATTGAGAATGGACCCTGAAGGAACAGACAACATGAAATTTTCTGCAAAATTTATGCAAACAACAGAATGATTGAAATTTCATTCAAAATTTGCACGAAATTTCATGCTTGCCGCGTCCGCAGATTTGCAGCTACAAATTGCACAAAATTTGATGAAACTTTCATAAAGCTTTGAACAAATTTTAATCAAACACATGCGTCCTCATTTGTTCCTTCAGGGGAGATATTTGAAAATGGATATTCAAGGATAGTCATTTGTAAGTAAAGATGGTCACAAAAAGAGATATTTAGATATAGACTTAATCAGCAATAGAGAGATGTAGAACAGAGTTCTCGCTTTGCCCTATTTTTGAATACAGTGGGTGGTCAAATTATTAGGCCACAATTGAGATTATTGAGATTACTCCAAAGTTGAATATCTCAGTGAAAAATTATCGTAAGGAAACAAATGAATACGCAATTTCAAGGGCAAAGTCTACTCTTTGAGCATCATTTGACCTCTTTGGTCTATCATGTTTGCCCGACAACCTACATCGCATTAAGTATGAGCATTTTGCTCGATATTTCCTCAGTTTTTCAAACAGAAGGAGCTCGCAGGAAGATTAAAACATGGGAACACGAAAATAAACATTTTGTAGAGAATTTCCTCAGCTCCAAAACGCTTTTTTTATTTTCCTGGTAGAGTCATTTTCAGCGGAGTTATGTCATGTTTTATGACTTGTAATTTTGAGACGGTTAAGGGAACAAAAAATTTCCTTGGAGGAAAAAGTTTAGTTTTGCTATGTATTATACGAAAAAAAAATACTTCGAGAGGTTTTTGATTGCTTTCAAAAGTATTTTCTGCGTATAATACATCTTAAAACAAAACTTTTTCCTCCAAGGAAATTTTTTGTTCCCTTAACCGTCTCAAAATTACAAGTCATAAAACATGACATAACTCCGCTGAAAATGACTCTACCAGGAAAATAAAAAAAGCGTTTTGGAGCTGAGGAAATTCTCTACAAAATGTTTATTTTCGTGTTCCCATGTTTTAATCTTCCTGCGAGCTCCTTCTGTTTGAAAAACTGAGGAAATATCGAGCAAAATGCTCATACTTAATGCGATGTAGGTTGTCGGGCAAACATGATAGACCAAAGAGGTCAAATGATGCTCAAAGAGTAGACTTTGCCCTTGAAATTGCGTATTCATTTGTTTCCTTACGATAATTTTTCACTGAGATATTCAACTTTGGAGTAATCTCAATAATCTCAATTGTGGCCTAATAATTTGGCCACCCACTGTATGTATTCTCAGATATCTCTACTTTGATATAACTTTATTCTCAAATCCATCTACTTATAATTACTTCTTGTTACTTATCAGTGTTTGTGATTGTAGTTTGGTTGATGTGATACTCTTCGTTACCTAATTGGTAATTGAATATAGCGTTGATGAATAGCTAAGTTCGTTTACCGATGTCCCAAGTTACCCCAACTCGCTCCAAGTATTTTGGATTCGCTACTTCCAGTTTAAGCAACGAAATGATTGATTTGGTACAAGTTGGAGCAACTCAGAGCACGTAGAACGAACGAACCTATTCATCGTCCCAGAGATGTGCGAGATGTATGTAAAGCTGACATTTCATGGGGCGTCGAGCGGCAGCGTCAACATTGGAAGAAAAAAGAGAACCGATCGGACCTCCCTTTTCTTCCAATGTTGACGCTGCCGCTCGACGCCCCATGAAATGTCAGCGTAATGTCTGGTCTTGTAATCTTCTTCGCCGCAGAAGAAAATTCAGCGAGAACTTCAAGTCTTTCTCAAAAACCGTCTTGGTTAAGAATTATGGGGCTCGGTGCCGAATCAACGAAAAAAAATTCACTAGCAGTATGAAGTTGTCATTTTGTTGCAAGTATGAAATGAAATTAGTCATAGATCATTGATTAAATTAAACGAAAATTCTTTATGTTAACCTATTCACTGCACCCGTTTATTACAGTAGACATGTAATTCATCATTCTAATAAAATTATTAATGATCTTCCTAATCGATCGGTACAATCAAACTGTTTCAAACGTCTGTAGAGAACGAAAATCGGTTTGTTGTTATCATAAACATAACCATACCATAATCATAAACATAACAAAGGGGAATTAAGCTTACCGTGGGGTTGTGTTAGCAAATCAATGTTTTTTACTTTTCGTTTAATTTAATCAATGATCTATGACTAATTTCATTTCATACTGCAACAAAATGACAACTTCATACTGCTAGTAAATTTTTTTTCGTTGATTTGGTTTTTCGTTGATTCGGCACCGACCCAATTATGGGTCGTGAACCCTGTAACAGAATGTCAACCTTCAGTTCATCTCGAAAAAATTTGTGTTCATTCGTGATGCACGTTTCAAAGACTCAAATGATATGTACCTTGATTGTTAGACGAAAAAAACCGACGCATTATCGACGAGGTTAGTAATTCCACGTCGTTAATCCTGTAACAAAACATGATATTATAATTGAAAATCACGGAAATACTTTCATTATTTTGGAATGCGTATTTCCAAGATTCACATGGGATGTACCTTGATTGTTGGATGAAAGATGCAGAAATGGATTAAAATCGATGACAAATAGAATAATTACAGCTTGGTGTGGCGTGGGCACATGGACGACTTGGTCTTGGTGAAAGCAACGGCGCCTTGGGAAATTTTTTAAAATAAGTTTTCAAAAATATTATTCCATTTAAGTCACATTGATTTTATTGAACATTTTTCGTCTTAAATTAATTGATTGAAATCGACGTGGAGTTGGATGAATTGCAGCTTAGTATGGCGTGGTAATCATGGACAGCTTAGTCTTAGCGTCCCCTAAGATCCCTCGGAAATGCCACCCATGGGTGCTTCCGACTTCCGACACCGAGGGAGTAGAGGGGATTGGTGATCTTCTAACCAATCAAAAATTAGGGGATTCTCTTTCAATTTCTCAATTGGTTCAAAGATAACCCACTCTACTCTACTCCTTCGGTGTCAGGAGCGCCCCCTGAAAAAGATGCCCAAAGGCCTACACACACAAGCTACGTAAACGGTAGAGTGTCGCAGTCCCGAAGATTCATTTTCTCGAAGGTCCGATGCACCGAATTGCAGAATCCCGAAGGGGCACAGTCCCGAAAGATTTTCAGTAACTTTGAATAAAATTGTTAGATGACTAGTAACGTCTAGGAATAATTCGGGGCTGTGCACCTTCGGGATTCTGCAATTCGGTACATCGGACTTTCGGGGAAATGAACCTTCGGGACTGCGACACTCTACCTGCATAAACGTATGACGGATGCGCAGAAACCGTATACGAGATCTGCGCAGCCTCTCCTTCCTCACGTTCACGCTTACTTACCATTATGGTCTGTCTACATAGACAGAAAAACGTAGAACGTAGACGTATACCGCTGCACAGATCTCGTATACGGTTTTTGCGCATCCGTTCTTACGTTTACGTTAGTTGTGTAGACAGACCAATAGACAGAAAAACGGAGAACGTTGACGTAAACGGCTGCGCAGATCTCGTACACGGTTTCTGCGCATCCGTTCTTACGTTTACGTAGTTTGTGTGTAGGCCTTTGGGCTTCCCTCCCATGGATTGAAATTTCCGAGGAATCTTCGGGGACGTTGACACCAAAGCTGAGACTTTATGCTGGCGTTTTTGACGCGGCGGCACATTAGTTGAAAGAAGAGATCCTGTCATTTTTCCTTTATTATCCAATGATCGCCACGTCACAAACGCCAGCATGAAATCTCAGCTTGAGCCAAAGGGTGCTGCCACTCCATTGGAAATCCATGCAGGGAGTTTTAGTTCTCGAACAATGAGATTTATGAAACTCGTTCCGTTCCGTGAACAATTCCGATGTACGTAAAATAATAGGCCTTAGGCCCGTGTCACATGGGGCTGAAAGAGGGCGGAAAGCGGAACGTGTAACCTTTGATTGAAGAGAGAGCCAAATATTCCCCTCTCTCTTCAACAAAGAGTTCCGCGTTTTGTCAGCTCCATGTGACACGGGCCTTAGGCTGGCCTCCCATGAACCGGAATTCGTTCCGGCGGAATGAAAATTGAACCAACGCACAATCTTTTGTAAATTTCTTGTGGAACACTCTAAAAGAAATAGTGGAAGCGATTGGTTTAAAGTCATTACGCTGGAACGAATTCCGATCCATGGGAGGTTAGCCTTAGGCCCGCGTCACATGGCGATGAAAAAGAGCGGAAAGCAGAACGCGGAACCCTAAGGCCTTAGTTAAAGAGAGTGGCAAATGTTCACCTCTCCCTTCAACTAAGAGTTCCGCGTTCTGCTTTCCGCCCTTTTTCAGCTCCATGTGACGCGGGCCTTACGGTGAATGTGAAAACGGTGGGGATATCCCGAAATGATAATGTCCCGAAGCACGGTTGGTCCAAAATTTTTTTCCCCGAAAGTTCAATATCCCGATTATTTTTGGTCCAATTGTATTACTTATTTTTCATGAATTCCAACAGACGTACCAATCACAATTTTTCGGAACGACGCAATTTCGGGATTTAACTCTTCGGGGTACAAAATCTCCGACCAACCGTGCTTCGGGACATCGTCATTTCGGGATATCCGGGCCCTACCATGGAAACATTCATGGTGAATGCGTCACAGTGGTAGACGCCTGTTGGCCCGAAATTGAAAATCCCGAACGACAGTAACGTCGTAATAGTCATGTGCGAATGTGATAAAATGTCACCAAAACTTTTCTGAGATTGCTCTCGTTCGGGGTTTCAGATTTCGGGCCAACGGTGCTTCGGGCTAACGGACTTTCGGGCCAACAGGGGTCTACCCGTCACAGTTGCTGTAACTGGATATGTTTCCACCGTACCGAAATGGAATGGAAGTGAAATGAGATCATCAAATCGCTGTGAAGTTATGAAGAGAATGTGAGAAGTTTTCTATTATAAAATTAAATATGATTTGATAATCTCACTCTTATTTAATTCCGGTATGGTGCAAAAAAAGCAATGTTTTCTCCTCCCCGTGTACTGTTGTCATGGATTTCGTTCAGCTGAAAATTCTTCAGTGAGAGGGCGCAATGATCCCGCATTGTTCGTCGAATGAAAATCCATCATTGTACAATAAAGATCGAAATTCATGGTAGCGACTGTCACTAGCGACACCATTAAGAGAAAGGAGAGGGAGGATGTTTTCAACTCGAATCTCTTTTTTTTTCTAATGGTGTCGCTAGCGACAATTGCTCCATGAATTTCCAGCCTAATAATTTTCATTCGACAAACTATGCGCGTTCGTTTCGTCCTCTCACTAGAATATTCTCAGCTGAACTGAATCCTAATAAAGTTACAGCCCCCTGCTAAGAGCCTATCCACAGTTGCCAGAAGAAGTAGCCCAAACTTTAATCATTGGTGAATTCTTATGGAATTGAGGATACGGTGGGGTGGTTATACAAGAGGCATCGAATCATCACAGTTGGGCCACTTTTTCTGGCACCTCTGGCCTAGACACACAAATCACGTAAATGTAAACGTAAAGAACGGAAGACTGCGGAGGTCTCGTATACGGCAGGGAGCTTCAACTCTATAAGAAATACTTTTATGATTATTCTAGTTGAGTTCCAATCCTTCAGTGCGGCGGTGCCAGTGTTCCCCAATCGAGACGACTGTGCTGCCCTTACTCTCAAAATATATAAACTAACGCAATATAACCGCCACATTGTATATTTTGAGAGTGAGGGCAGCACAGTCGTCTCGATTGGAGAACACAGGCACCGCCACACTAAAGGATTGGAACTAAACTAAAATAATCATAACAGTATTTCTTATAGAGTTGAAGCCCCCTGGTATACGGTTTCTGCGCATCCCTTCTCACGTTTACGTAGCTTGTGTGTCTAGACCTCAAGCTGTCCATGATTGCCACGCCATACCAAGCTCGAATTCATCCAAATTTACATGGATTCTAGTTCATTAATTTGGGCCGAGAAAGTTCAATAAACTCAGTGTGGGACCGTCCATAAATTACGTAACGCTTTTCCTTCTGTCGTTCTTTCTTGCACCAACTTCAGACATGATGAGTGAGATAGAGAAAGATATAGTCAATAGCGTTACGTAATTTATGGACAATCCCTGTGATTTAAATCGAATAATATTTTTGAAAATTTATTTTTAAAAATTTCCCAAGGTGCTGTTCCTTTCACCAAGACCAGGTGCGATTTATTCGACTTTTCATCAGTTTTAATCCGCTTTTGCATCCTTCATCCTACCATCAAGGTACATCCCATTTGAAGCTGGCAAATATGCATTCTAAAATACTAAAGGTATTTCCGTGATTTTCAACTAAAATTTGATGTTCTGTTGCAGGATTAACGACGCGTAATTCCTAACCTCGTCGGTAATTCGTCGGGTTTCTTCTGTGATAAGATAAAATACAAGGCCAGACACTACAGGCACCTTGCACATCTCTGGGATAATTCATCAACCAGCAAATGTTCAATTCGTCCAACAATAAAGTGACATGTCATTTGACTTTTTGGAACGTGCATGACGAATGAACACAAGTGTTTTCGAGATGGACTAGAGGTGGACATTCTGTTACAGGTTTCACGACCCATAATTCTTAATCGAGACGGTATATGGGGAAGACTTACAGTTCTTGCTGAATTTGTTATTTCCTTCTGCGGCAAGGGAGATTACAAGGCCAGACACTACATATATCTCGTACATCTCTGGGACGTTTGATCATCAACACTATATTCAATTACCAATTAGGTGACGAAGAGTATCACATTAACCAAACTACAATCACGAACACTGATAAGTAACAAGAGGTAAATTATGAGTAGATGGATTTGAGAATAAAGTTATATTAAAGTAGAGATATCTGAGAATGCATATTCATGAATAGGGCAAAGCGAGAACTGTTCTTCATCCCCCTATTGCTAATCAAGTTCATGTCTGAATATCTCCTCTCTTTGTCACTATCACAAATGAATATCCTTGAATATCTATTTTCAAATGTCTCCATTCTCAACTATCATTTTTATTCATTTAGTCTGCTCTTATATACGATTGATCCTGATTAACTATTGTGAAGTAACTGTATTTCACAGTTCTATATTCTCAACACGTCAAATGAAAGATCACTCGATTGAGATAACCTATATTTGTCATAACATTAATAAATTTGACACGAGATGAAATTCAAATTCCAAATATGCTCAAAAAAACATCAGTTCACCATCCATGTTATTACATGCTTGTATTCAATATATTACATACATATTTCTCCATAAAAGTATTGTGGATTCAAATGAATGAAACACAAGGTCACGAATTGATGAGTACACCTAGTAATATGTATTTATATGTATTATGTATTCATAAATATTTGTTACGATGGAGCGCGTGAGCGCCACCTATAAGCATGATCAGTGGCAGTTGCCACCCAGTAGTCAGTTGACGCCTACGCGCTCGTACACGCTCCAACGTACTGGGCCTTAATATATAAATGTATTCCGTATTATACTTCATTCTCCCGTTCCCGGTATCAACTCATATAACATGGTGTTAGAAGTGTAACGTTGGATAGAGTTCTCGTTCGAGAAATCAGTATGAATTCGTCAAAATTCGTTGCGACGATTGTAACGGTTTGAGTCGAGTGAGGCGTTCAAAATGGCGGACGTTCAAGAAACAAGCACGACAACAGTTCTTCCACCGAAAGAGTTCAACTTCGATAAACCTGAGTTATGGTCTCTGTGGCTTAAGCGTTTCGAGAGGTACATCTCGATAGCAAGCCTTGCAAATAAAACGGACAAGGAAAAAATCGACGTGTTGTGTTATGCTATGGGAGAGAAATCCGAGGAGATTTTAGTTCAACTCATACCGCAAATGGAAGCTGCTACAACGTTTAATACGGTGAAAGAGAAGTTCACCACATATTTTTCACCGAAGAAGAATATTGTTTTCGAACATTTCAAATTCAATTCACGTGTGCAGCAACCAGGTGGAAGTGTCGACACCTTTGTGACGTCATCATATTCGTTAGCCGAAACATGTGATTACGGTGTGTTGGAAGATCAGTTAATACGTGACCGTATCGTGATTGGTGTGCGTGACTCTCGTACTTCAGAACGTCTCCAGTTAACAACAGATCTAACTGTGGAAAAAGCGTTAGACATTGCTCGCCAAACTGAAATTCAAGCGAAAGAGGGTAAAAATTTGAGATGTGAACATCACGTGGAGGTGAATAAGATTTTTCAAAATAAAAGTGTACCTCAAACAAAAAATTCTAAGGTGGTGAAAAATAAAGTGGGCAATAGCAATCAACAAGGAAAAGCCCAGGGTAATAGATGTGGACTCAATAAACACGAGGATCATCTAAAGTGCCCTGCGTTGAAATCCAGATGTCGCAGCTGCAAGAGAGTCGGGCATTGGGATAGAGTTTGTCGTTCGAAACACGTACATTACGTCAATCACCAAGGAGACAACCAGGACTTCACTGACTACGCATTTCTCGGAGCATTATGCGGCAAAACAAACAAAATGGACGATTTTACCTTATATATAAATATTCGTGAGTTTTCGAATTCCATAAAGTTTACGGTAGATTCAGGGCGGATATAACATGTATCTCTTTCGATTGTTTACCTTCTAATATGAAGAATAAAATCTTGGAAACCGATAAAATAATTTTAGGGCCGGAAGGAGAAAAATTGTCGGTTATTGGATATTTGAATTTGAATTTGGAAAAAGAACAAACTTGTTTGGAATCAAAGGTTCATGTATTGCGTAAGTTGAAACGTAATTTGTTGGGAAAACCTGAAATCAAAGGTTTTAAATTGATAAACGATGTGTGTAATGTGCAGAAAAGAAATGTTAATCTTGACCAGATTGTTTCACGTTTCGAAAATGTATTCAAAGGAATAGGTCAGTTTAAGAAGGATTTGAAAATTCATTTGAAAGATGAGATTATTCCTTATTTTCAGTCAGTACCTCGTTCAGTTGCATTGCCACTACTTCCGAAGTTGAGAAGGGAATCAAATAAGTTGTTAGAATTAGATATTATTACGCCTGTTGATTTCCCGACCGACTGGTGCAGCCGTATTGTGGTTGTTCCGAAAAAACAGTCAGATGAAATCCGCCTGTGCTGTGATTATACTAAGTTAAATAATAGTGTCAAGAGAGCAAACTTTCCAGTACCTAAAGTGGATATTACACTTGCTTCAGCGCAAGGTTCGAGAGTTTTTTCGAAATTAGACGCACAAGCGGGATTTCATCAAATTAGGTTTGACAAAGAGAGTCAACCATTAACCACATTCATTACTCCATTTGGGAGATTTATGTTCAAAAGGTTACCTTTCGGAATAAATTGTGCTCCAGATTATTTTGCTCAAAGGTTTTATGAATTATTTCACGATATTCCTAACGTCGTTATACATATCGATGATATATTAATTCACGCGGAAACCTGGGAGGAGCACAACGAAATATTATTACTCGTTTTAGAGAGATTAGAAGCTGAAGGCATCACCTTAAACAGGAATAAGTGTGTTTTCGGAGTCGAGAAAGTAGAATTTTTGGGTCATTTGATATCCCATCAAGGGATTCAAGTACTACCAGATCGGGTTTCCGTTATTGTGAAATTCCCACCACCGCGAAATAAGAATACTTTAGTGCAATTTTTGAGAGCAGTGAATTATGGAAGTAAATACTTACCTAATAAGTCACAAATATTGGAGCCATTGAATGCGTTGTTGAAGGATGATGTGACTTTTGTTTGGCTTGCAGCACAGCAGAAAGCTTTTGAAAATATTAAAAAGTTATTATTAAAGGCTCCCATTTTCGCACATTCCGATTTCAATAAGAAAATCTACATTCAGGCGGATTCTTCTAGCTACGGGTTAGGTAGTGCGCTGATGCAGGAAGATGTGAACGCAAAACGCGAAATAGTGGCTTATGCATCGAGGACTTTAAGTGAAACTGAAAAAAAATACAGCCGAATAGAAAAAGAGGCTTTGGCTTTGGCTTATGCAGCTGAACGTTTTGGAGATTACATCACAGGTATTGAGATAACACTTGAAACTGACCACAAGCCTTTATTACAGATACTTCAAACGAAACCATTAGATGAGCTTACTCCGCGTTTGCAAAGAATTAGGTTAAAGTTAATGAGGTACAATTATAAAATTAGTTTCATACCAGGTAAACAATTAGTTCTGGCTGATCGTTTATCAAGAAATCCCACATGTCATGATTCGAATTTTAAAGAAGAATTTCAAGAAGAAATTGAATCTTATGTCAATTTTATAGTTGGTAATTCACCTGCGACAAAAGATCTACTCACAAAGATCAGTGAGGAACAACATGCGGATTATATTTGTTCTCAATTGATAGAATATAGTCGTAATCAATGGCCTGAAAAGATAAGCTTCCTAACGGTCTATTACCATATTTTCATCTCAAGGACAGTATATCTTACGTGGATAAATATTTATCATATAATTCAAGGTTAGTCATTCCCCCACCTCTGCAATTAGATTTGTTATCAAAAATCCATGATGGTCATCTAGGGGTAACTAAATGTAGGGATAGGGCTAAAAAATCAATACGGTGGTTGAGAATGAGTTCTCAATTAAAGAACTTGGTTGAATTTTGTCCCGAATGTATTCAGGAACGAGTCAATTTTAAGGAGCCCTTCGTAAGCGAACAGTTCCCGGATAGACCTTGGCAAAAAATCGGATTAGACCTATTCAAGTTCAAAAAGTGGTTCTTAATTATGATCGATTATTATTCTCGATTTTCTGAAGTATTCGATCTGAAAGCCCTCACTGAGGATGAAATTATATCAAAATGTAAAGAAGCTTTTTCAAGGTTTGGTATACCAGAGATTATCAGGTCAGATTGTGGGACGCAATTCGCCAGTAAATTCAGAAATTTTGCTGATAAATATAATCTTAAACAGATTACAAGTTCTCCTAAATACTCACAGAGTAACGGTGCAGCGGAGGCAGCAGTTGGAATTGCTAAGAATATTATTGAAAAATGCGATGATGTTAGTCAAGGGTTGTTAGCATATAGAACTACTCCCCTTGAAAATGGATATTCTCCTGCTGAACTCGTGTTTTCGAGAAGAATTAGATCTTTACTGCCTGTACTCCCTCATCAGTTGGGTTCGTTTTATGGCCATGAAAAAATAGTTATCAGCGAAAAGGAAAGGAAAGAAAAGCAGGAACGATATTATAACAAGAAGCATGGTTCTAAAAAGTTGTCGGAGCTGAAGGTCAACGATACCGTTTGGGTTATTGATATGCGTACTTATGGCAGAATAATAAAACTGGATGACAATCCAAATTCATTTGTTATTAAAACTCAAAGAGGTAGTATGATTAGACGCAATCGATGGCATTTGGTTCCGGCACCCTTCAAACAAGAATCTTGTAACACGACGGTAGATTTACCTTTTCTAGATGATAACCGCGAAGATTGTATTATTAATGAACCTAATGTTATTCCACCTGTATCAGATGACAGGCCTAACGCTGGTGTTCGAGATGATGGTAATGATAACCAACGTAATGGAAATTTACCTTCATTAGATGATAATATCAATGTTAATGATAATGAAAATGTTCCGGAGCAGTTACAAGGAACAGAACAGCTACGCCTGCCTGAAGATGCAGTGATACGCAGAAGTGGAAGGAATAAGATTGTTCCAAAACATCTTGAAGACTATGTAGTATAACATCTTTTATGTAGCAAGAACTTTTTAATAAGAAGGAAAGGATGTTACGATGGAGCGCGTTAGCGCCACCTATAAGCATGATCAGTGGCAGTTGCCACCCAGTAGTCAGTTGACGACTAGAAGCCTACATAGAAGGACGCGCTCGTACACGCTCCAACGTACTGGGCCTTAATATATAAACGTATTCCGTATTATACTTCATTCTCCCGTTCCCGATATCAACTAATATAACAATATTACCCACTAATATGTACTTTTATCACGTTTCAGATCACTAATATTCTGCACTGAATCACATATATTCAAATTAAGTATCACAAACGTAATGAAAAAAAATGGCCATCAATTTTAAATCAATAATTGACATTTGATTAATCAAAAGATACAATAGTGCACATCATAGCCCTAATGATGAGTTATCGATGGAGCAATTTATTTAATAACAGTAGATTACTATTTGATTTTGTCAAAGAAGAGCTAATTACGTATCGAGAGAAAATCTCATCAAAAATGAGAGTTGATGAACCATTGGGGCTTGCATTGTCTGTCGAATCATTCTGTCATAACAATATTGTGATTGTAGTTTTGCTATCGTAAAGAATTTCTCATCATTGTAATTCCATATAATCATTGTGAAATCTAAGTAAACAAAAGTGATAGAATGTCAAATAATGTCCCATTATGGAATCACACTATTGCTTTATGGTATAACTATACGAGTGAATACTCATCAAGTGTTGGCCTTGTGTTCAATTCATTTGAATCCATAATACTTTGATGGTGGAATGCGTATGCAATATGTTGAATAGAAACACGTAAGGGCGCGGATACAAGAACTGATGTTTGTTTTTAGTATATTTTACATTCGAATTTTATCTTGTCTCAAATTCATTACTGTGTTTTTTTTCAAGTTCAATCAGTTTATTGAGCTTACTAAAATTTTTTATTACTATTATGACAAATATAAGTTATGTCAATCAAGAGATCTTTCATTTGACATGCCGAGAACATCGATCTGTGAAAATACAGTTCCTTCAGAATATCCCCCCGAGTTATTCAGGAACAATCATATTTGAAAATAAACTGATTTGAAAAAAGTGATAATTAGAAATGGAGATATTTGAGAATAGAGGTACATGAGAATAAAGTTATTCGGGAGTAAAGATTTCTAGAAACATGGATATTTACGAATTGGGGCATTTAGACATAGACTTAATCAAGAATAGAGTTCTTACTCTGCCCTATTCGTCAATATGTTTATTCTCAAATATCTCTACCATCAAATATATTTATCCCTAATTATCTGACCTCTGCAATCAGTTCATTCCTGAACATGATTGATCCTAAATAACTCTACTTTCAAGGTGATACCCACGACCCCTGAAGATGCAATTAGAACCCATTGGTTGAAAAAAGACACGACCAGAACTATTCTGACAAAGTATTTGAAAATGAAGCAATAAAATCAAAATTTCGCTCTATACAGACCTGTTTCAATCAGTACAGATGGTCTGTACAGAGTGATATTTTGATTTCATCACTGCATCTTCGGATAATTTGTCAGACAAGATATAGCTCGAGTTCCATCGTCGGAGATCGCTGGCATTCTCTTAAATATATGCATTTTAACATATTTTTAGTCTTACAAATCTCTATTCTCAAGGAGATTCCAGCGCCGGCACATTAGCCCCTTTAATTTTGACGTTTCATTCAGAAATGCTTTGATACAATGAAAATGTGTCACTGTACAGACCTATTCCAGTGTACGTAGAAAGTTTGTACACATAAATATTTCAATTACATCAAAGCATTTTCAAATGAAACGTCAGAATAAAATCGGCTAATTTGCCGGCGCTGGTATCGCTTCAACATGTGCTGGAAAGAAGACACAACATGCTATTCGAAACAGGTTTTTTTATGTTTTCGACATATGTTAAGAACAGAAATCTGTAAGAGCAGAGATATGCAAGAATATATATATATATATATATATATATATTAGGGGTGTGCGAGTGGTGATTTTTTCGAGTCGAGTCGAGTCGAGTAATTGAAGTTTCGAGTCGAGTCGAGCCGAGTACTCGAAATTTATCGAGTACCTGGGGTAGATTTTCGAGTACTCGAAAAATATATAATATACGTGAATATGAATCTGATTTATATGTTTCAGTGGATAACGATCCCTTATGATTTCTAAGAATACTCTACTTTTTACAAATGGTGATTTATGATAATTCTAAAAAAATTGTCAAATTACTCGACGAGTACTCGACTCGACTCGACTCGAGAATACTCGAAAATTCCGAGTACTCGCACACGCCTAATATATGTATATTAGGGGTGTGCGGGTACCCGAGTCATCGGGTTTTTATCGGGTCGAGTCGGGTTTTTCAATTACCCGAGTTTTTCGGGTACCCGATTACATTCGGGTAATTCAAATATAGCAAACGTTTTCCTCAGCAGGAAATATTGTGACAGCAACTCGATCAAGATTGCTGACAAAACATGTGGAAGAGTTTATTTATTTATTTATTTATTTATTCAACGGGAAATAACGCCCTTTAGTGACCAAATTATTGATACAATACAGTGAAAATTTAACAGACAAAATAAAAATAAAAAAAAAATAAAAAAAAAGAAATCATATAAAGTGAACAGACGGATTACAAAAAGACATAGTACAAAATATAACATCCTGTACAGGATAAATAACGAGTATAAGAATATTACAATCTCACACACCTACTAGAACATGCTCTAGAGACAGAAGTCTTGAATACTGAAACTGATCCAGAAAAGAAATCCAACTCATCTCTATAAGTATTTGCTAAACAACAAATTCGATTTACTAGGTCAGTATAAAAGAATTGCGACTTAAACATAGGAACATTGAAAAGTAATGGGTTCCTAAGAGACCTGGAGGGTACATTGAAATTTAAGAGAGAGAGAAGTTCAGGGCAATTGATTTGACCATTGATTATTTTGAAAATGAATACCAAATCATTGATCATTCTTTGAGTTTCGAGAGTGTTCATGTTGAACAACCCCATCAACGGACCATAATCATGGCAGGATATAGCCATGGGGGTATGATTTTTGAAAGCCAAAAATCGTAAAAATCTATGCTGAACTCTCTCGATAAGTTTACAATATTTGTCATGATGAGGAGACCAAATGTGAGTCGCGTATTCTAAGTTAGGTCTCACGAGAGCATTGTATAACGTAATCAATGTTGAGGGCTCCTTGAAGTCAGCAGACATACGCTTCAAAAAACCGAGCTGCTTCATAGCTGTGTTCACCACATTATGATAGTGAAAAGTAAAATTAAGCTTGGAATCGAACGTAATACCTAAATCGAGCATATTCTGCACAACCTCCAAGCTTGAGCCACTCAACTCATAAGAGAAGGTAATGGGCTGCAATTTGCGCGACAGTCTTATAACTTTACATTTCACTATATTCAGCTTCAATTTGCTTCGCAAATTTGAAGTTGTTGCCAATATCATTAATAAAAAGTGTAAAAAGCAGTGGTCCCAAATGCGACCCTTGCGGAACGCCTGAGCAAACATTGATAGTCCTTGAGGTAAAGTTTTTAATTTTGACAGTTTGGGTTCGATTCATCAAATAGCTTCTTATCCAAATAAGAATATTACCACGGAAACCAAGATGATTTAATTTAGATAAAAGAACGTTATGATCAACAGTGTCGAAGGCTTTGGTGAAATCCGTATAAACAGTATCAACTTGACTGTTATCATCCAGAACCCTCGAAACATAATTACAATAAATAGACAAATTGGTGCCTGTTGAGCGACCAGGCACAAAGCCATGTTGCATGTCAGAGATGATGCTAGAACATAGAGGAGATAATTTATCAGTTACTAAAGATTCAAATAATTTTGGAATCACGCTTATAATTGATATTGGTCTATAGTTTCTCACATCAGATCTGCTGCCAGCCTTGAAAATCGGTATAATCAGACTGTTTTTCCAGCGAGATGGAAAATGACCTGAAGATAAGGAAGCATTGAAGATTAGCCATAAGGGTCGTGATAATATATAGCTGCAAGATTTTAGGAATAAAGGAGGAATACCGTCATCCCCAGGTCCTTTATTGATGCTTAGAGAATTGATCCCAAGAAGAGTTGTGCTTCCTCCATTCAAATTTAAAAATATGAAAAAAGAATGATATTTATAAGAGGAATATTTATTTTCATTGATGTTCAAGATTCTATATTGTGGTTACTAAATACGAAAATAGATAATATATTATTTATGAGATATAAATGTGATTATATTTTTTAATTGAATTAAAAAATAAATATAAACATTCCATGAAGCAATTTGGAGATTTCTTAATCCGCTGCATAATCAATCACATGGAGTAACAACCCTAATAGACTTGTAGTGAATATGGCATCCTTCATATTAGAATTGAATTCATATGAAATCCCCTCATTCCTACAATCGCTCAAGACAATTTGTCCTTAAAGTATCAACGGCAATGGCAATTTCGAATAGAAGTTGAAAATATTAAATTCAAGCGATTTTATCATATTCGGGTACCCGACTTGGAAAACCCAATTTAATCGTGTACCCGACCCGACCCGACCCGAAAAGACATACAAATATACCGGAACCCGACCCGATAAAAAGTGCTACCCGCACACCCCTAATATACAGGGTGGGGCATTTAAAGTGTCGCGGGCATTTTTTCCAAAAATAAAGTGAGATACGAGAAAATTTTTCGAACAAAAGTTGTAGGGTACCAAGGGGGACATCCGATGGTGGCCTTGGCTTTGACCTCAAATCTCATCTTCAAGGGCATTCTGAGGTCTCAACTCTTGTTTTTTAAATAGCATCTCATATTTTTTACTGTAGATTTGGATTCTAGGTCAAAAACCAAGAAACTTTTGTCTGAACCATTTTCCTGAAATCCGCAAAAATGGCGCTCTAATCGATATTGTACCATTTTGAATCTGACATTCGAATAACTCGAAAACGAAGGGTCTTGCGAAAGAATGTTTCGTACAAAAGTTGTCAATACACAACACATTTCAATCGTCTACATTACCACCATTCAGAGCTCACGCGATGTAAACAAAAGACGGGGTTCAGTGAAAATTCACGATTTTGAAAGTCAGTTTGTCAGTTACATTTGATTATTACTTGGTTTATGACAAATTGAAAATCATGGATATCCGATACACGGTTTCTGAAAAGATCGATATGATCTACATTTACGGTGAAGTGCATAAGAACCCCAGACAAGCATATGACTTGTATGCAGAACGATTTCCTGAAAGAACAACGCCATCCATTAGGTATTTTCAACGCATTACAAAATTATTCTCAGAAACGGGAAGTGTTACAAGGGAAAAACGACATCGAATGAGAACTGTTAGCGGAGAAAATGCGGAAGTTAATGTACTAGCTGCAGTAGCCAATAATCCACACGTGAGCTCTCGTGAAATTGAACTCCATTCGGGAATTTCTCGAAGAAGTGTTATCCGAATACTGAAACGTCACAAATTCCATCCGTATCACATTTGTTTGCATCAAGACCTTCACGGTGATGATTTCAAAAATCGTGTACAGTTTTGTCGATGAGGTCTAGCGCAAATGCACAATAACAACTTCATCAACATATTATTTTCTGATGAGTCGACGTTCACCAATCATGGTCAAGTAAATCGACATAATATGCATTACTGGGCGACAGAAAATCCAAGATGGTTACGTCAAGTAGAGCATCAAAGACAATGGGCTGTGAATGTTTGGTGTGGTATTTTTCGATCTCGAGTATTTGGACCGTACTTCATTGCAGATACGCTAAATGGAGAGAAGTACAGACATTTCTTAGATCAAGTACTTCCAACATTACTTGAAGACATACCTATTCAGGTATATATATATATATAAGTTTCTTGGTTTTTGACTCTAGATTTGGATCCTAGGTCAAAAACCAAGAAACTTTTGTCTGAACCATTTTCCTGAAATCCGCAAAGATGGCGCTCTAATCGATATTGTTCCATACTGAATCTGACATTAGAATAACTCGAAAACGAAGGGTCTTGGAGGAGAATGTTTCGGACAAAAGTTGTCTGATTCCAAGGGGGACCCCTTGAACTGAAACGGAGGTGATGGGGTATAACAGACAAAACACAACACATTTCAATCGTCTACATCACTTGGATAATTTCAATGCTGTAGATGCTCAAAATGATGGCCTTCGACTTCAATACACATTTCAAAACGTTTTACAAAAGATTGCTGAACTCGTGCTAAAATATCTTCATTGATGCTCGCGCATGCATTGATGATTCGTTGACGCATATTCTCAGGTGTAGTCGGTGCTTGTTGATAAACTGTATCTTTTATGTATCCCCATAAAAAAAAATCTGGAGAAGTAAGATCCGGAGAACGGGCAGGCCAATGAACTGGTCCACGACGTCCTATCCATCGTCCAGGATAATCTCTGTCCAATATTTCTCGAGCTGTGACTGCATAATGGGATGGACAACCATCGTGTTGGTACCACATATTCAATCGTTCCTGAATAGGTATATCTTCAAGTAATGTTGGAAGTACTTGATCTAAGAAATGTCTGTACTTCTCTCCATTTAGCGTATCTGCAATGAAGTACGGTCCAATTACTCGAGATCGAAAAATACCACACCAAACATTCACAGCCCATTGTCTTTGATGCTCTACTTGACGTAACCATCTTGGATTTTCTGTCGCCCAGTAATGCATATTATGTCGATTTACTTGACCATGATTGGTGAACGTCGACTCATCAGAAAATAATATGTTGATGAAGTTGTTATTGTGCATTTGCGCTAGACCCCATCGACAAAACTGTACACGATTTTCGAAATCATCACCGTGAAGGTCTTGATGCAAACAAATGTGATACGGATGGAATTTGTGACGTTTCAGTATTCGGATAACACTTCTTCGAGAAATTCCCGAATGGAGTTCAATTTCACGAGAGCTCACGTGTGGATTATTGGCTACTGCAGCTAGTACATTAACTTCCGCATTTTCTCCGCTAACAGTTCTCATTTGATGTCGTTTTTCCCTTGTAACACTTCCCGTTTCTGAGAATAATTTTGTAATGCGTTGAAAATACCTAATGGATGGCGTTGTTCTTTCAGGAAATCGTTCTGCATACAAGTCATATGCTTGTCTGGGGTTCTTATGCACTTCACCGTAAATGTAGATCATATCGATCTTTTCAGACACCGTGTATCGGATATCCATGATTTTCAATTTGTCATAAACCAAGTAATAATCAAATGTAACTGACAAACTGACTTTCAAAATCGTGAATTTTCACTGAACCCCGTCTTTTGTTTACATCGCGTGAGCTCTGAATGGTGGTAATGTAGACGATTGAAATGTGTTGTGTATCGACAACTTTTGTACGAAACATTCTTTTGCAAGACCCTTCGTTTTCGAGTTATTCGAATGTCAGATTCAAAATGGAACAATATCGATTAGAGCGCCATTTTTGCGGATTTCAGGAAAACGGTTCAGACAAAAGTTTCTTGGTTTTTGACCTAGAATCCAAATCTGCAGTAAAAAATATGAGATGCTATTTAAAAAACAAGAGTTGATCTCAGAATGCCCTTGAAGATGAGATTTGAGGTCAAAGCCAAGGCCACCATCGGATGTCTCCCTCGGTACCCTACAACTTTTGTCCGAAAAATTTTCTCGTATCTCACTTTATTTTTGGAAAAAACGCCCGCGACACTTTATATAAATGTAATCATTTAGGATGGATTATAATAAGATATTTAAGAATAAACTCATTTGACAGCAGTAATGATTAGGAATTAAGATATTTGATACCCGAAGGGAACATGAAGCTTCAGTGAACGTTCAGATGAGATCTGTATAGATCGGATCGAAGGTTCATGAGAGCTAATTTTTAGATTCACAAACGTTTGTCAAAGGGACTACGAGCGTTAAAATGTCCGCCTCAAAATACTTTGAGGAAACATAGATGGAATGTTCATTGAAGGTTCATCGAAGGTTTGAGGGAGCTTCACAAAAATATCTATACTGAGATTAATTTATAATAATTTATGTTTATGAATTAATTTATTTTTCATATAAATTGATCAAAATTAATATAAGTAATTAATATAGATATTCCCGTGAAGTTTCGTCAAACCTTCGATAAACCTTCATCGAACGTTCCATCTATGTCTCCTGAGAGTATTTCGAGGCAGGCATTTCAACGTCCGTAGAACCTTTGTCAAACGTTTGTGAATCTGAAAGTTAGCTCTAATGAACCTTCGGCCCGATCTATACACATCTGATCTGAACGTTCGCTGAAGCCTCATGTTCTCTCCGGGATAATGGAGATATTCAAATAAGAAGTATTCTTATTAAGAATACTTATTCGAAAGTAGAGATGTGTACAAACATAAATAGTTACGAACCCGCCAGTGAAAACAAATCGGTCTGGGATGGATCACTGAGCGATAAATTGTCCAAGTATGGCCGATGAGACTATCCCTTATGTTGGCCAGATATAAATAAGTTGGTATGACACTCGTATGTCTCAAATCACGTCAAAAATTCAAAATTTGTAAGTCATTGAGCCATACGCGTGTCATACCTACGCGCGACTTATTCCTACCCTTAGAGAAAAACCCGATATCGGAATTCTATCGTTAAATCGTCAATTATATTGTATTCTCATCAGACTTGTCCGATAATGGAACAACACGATAGATTTCCTATATTGTTACGATACATACGAGAAGTACTGCATGTAAACCCGATATGGATATCTATCGGGAAATCATCGGGTAGCTGCCCAAGCAACACAAGAGGTTGAAAATGCTAAGTACGTGTTTGGAAAATCCTACGAACACGCTCAGAACCTCCAAATGAGACTGTTTCGAATAATTATATGCCAGGTACCTCCATAGAATATCTCGACGAATTTATCCGGAATAGTCTCATTTGCACATTCTTTTCACATTCACTGTATCATCATAGCATCTTGGAGAAGTTCTTGTGTTACTTGGGTGGTTGGTTTTATATGAGATATTCATAGATTTCGTAACAATATCGGAAATCCATCGTGTTGTTTCATTATCGGACAATTTCGATAAGAATACAATAAATTGGCAGTTTCACGATGAAATTCTGATATCGGGTTCTTTCATAAGGGTATATGGCCAACATATGGGGTAGTCTTATTGGCCATCATACTTGGACAATTTATCACTCATTAATTTCCGCCAGACCAATTTGTTTTCACTCAGGGAATCAGGGTATTCAGACATAGACTTAATTGAGAATGAAAAAATGAAAAATAGAGTTCTTGCTCTACCTTATTCGTCAATATGTATATTTCCAAATATTTCTACTTTCAAATATCTCCGTTTCTAATTATCAAAAGTAAAAAGCAATAAGATCGAAACCCTTTTCTGTAAAGACTGTCTTTATTGATTGAAAAAGGTTTGTACAAAGCGATATTTTCATCTTATTGCTTCATTTTCGAATAATTTGTCAGAATGATTAGTTATGGTCGTGTCTTTTTTCAAGCAATGGGTTCTGATTGCATCTTCAGAGGTCACTGGTGTTAACAGAACGCGTCAAAGATGAAAGAAACATTCTGTTCGATACAGATTTTGGTTTCCGACTCATGTTGAGAACAGAGATCTGTGACAATACAGATATGTAAAACTGTAGATATTTGAGCATAGAGTCATTTTAGGATTAATCATATTCAAAAATGTAATTAAAGTTTTAAAACATCCCAACACCATTATTTGGTATTCAGTTTGATTTCAATGTAAATCTCATTATGCTAACGGCCATCTTCACTGAACCATATCCATTTCACTGTGTTACTAGGAATGCTCTTTCCTGATTCTTTCACTTCGTTGCTTCATTCCCGAAGAGAACATGAAGCTTCAGCGAACGTTCAGATCAGATCTGTATAGATCGGATCGAAGGTTCATAAAAGCTAACTTGTGGATTCACAAACGTTTGTCAAAGGTACAACGAATGTGGAAATGTCCGCCTCAAAATACTCTCAGGAAACATAAATGGAACGTTCGTTGAAGGTTCATCGAAGGTTTGAGGAAGCTTCACGAAAATATCTTTACTTAGATTAATTTATAATGATTTATTTTTATTTTTATTTTATTTTATTGCAATACACGGGTGAGCACCCTTTGATATAAAGAGTAAATACAGAGTCAATACAAGACAACGTCCAAAGACGCATAAAATACAATTACAATATGCTCATGCTTTAACCGACAGTTTAAACCGATTCAAGGAAACACCAAACAATTCCATCGACCGAGCGAAATTATTTGCTAATTCACAAATGCGAGAAATCGGATCATAATTTCCAAATCCAGATTCAAATTGTACAGGTCTAAATAAAAGCGCTCTCCTAACTGGTCTACCGGGGATGTTAAAATTAACTTTAATCAGCAATGACTCGCAATCAAGAAAACCATTAATCAATCTAAAAAGAAATAGGAGATCATTCATTCGTCTCCGCTCTTCGAGGGTAGTTATATTCATTCTGTGAAGAATTCTGGAGTAATCATGGTCAGAATATCTCATAGGGCAGCCTATTCTAAAAGCAGCAAAGCGTAAAAACTTGTGTTACACACTCTCAATCATTCTAATATCCTTCTTCAAGTACGGAGACCAGATAGGGGACGCGTATTCAAGATGGGGTTTAATTAAAGAGGAATATAGTACTTTTAATGACCCAACATTTTTGAAATCACTAGAAAATATTTTGACGAAGCCGAGATTTCTCAGCGCAGTACCACAAGCTTCCACAGAATGCCCAGAAAAATCCAAATCATCATTCATGGTTACATAAGATCAACATAGGATTTAACAGTATTTGCAATCTTGTAGGAGAATATGAGAGGATTCCTTGACCGCGAGATTCTCATTACACAGCATTTTTCTAAGTTCAGATGCAGAGAATTACGGGTGCACCAAGAATCTAATCTCGATAATACTGGCTGTATGTGATGAACATCCGCAAGACATTTTATGTTCTTGAAGATTTTTAGATCATCAGCAAATACCAGGAAATCACAATCATTGAGAACCTGCCCAATGTCATTTATGAATAGCAAAAATAAAAGTGGACCAAGGTGGAATCCCTGGGGCACTCCTGAAGAAGGTATAATCGGTTCAGAAAAACAGTTCCGAACTTTTACCATCTGCACCCGATCAGTTAAGTAACACTGGAACCAAAGTTCCAGATTACCAGATATCCCGAAGCTACTCAACTTAGATAGAAGAACGCTGTGAGATACAGTATCAAACGCTTTACTGAAATCAGTGTGAATAACATCAACTTGTGAGTTATTCTCCAGCGCAATGGCGGTGACATTACAGGAAGCAGCCAAATTCGTAGTAGTAGACCTCATTGACATGAAACCATGTTGTTCCGGGATAATAAGAGGAGACAAGAAAGGAGTAATCTTGTCAACAACCACGCGCTCAAAAATCTTAGACGTAACATTTGAAATGCTAATAGATCTATAATTCTTAGCATCCAGCTTATTACCATGCTTGAAAATAGGAGAGATCAGGATCGTTTTCAATTCAGCAGGGAAACATCCGGAAGAAAGAGATTTATTAGAGATAATCCAAAGCGGTCAAGAAAGAATAAATTTGCAAGACTTGAACAGCAACGGCGGAAGGCCATCAAATCCTGGGCCCTTGCTCGTATCTAAGGAATCAAGAACAGAGTAGATCTCTGCTATGGTAATAGCTAAATCAGAAAGCATGTTAAATGACATATCATGTCTGGAATGGTTAACATTAACAGAGTTATGCGAAGCAAAAACAGATGAAAAGTGATCAGCAAAAAGGTTAGCCATTCCAGCTGCAGAGTCCACAACTACATTATTTAACATGATAGTACTAGATAAGTCATTAAATGAACGCTTACTGTTAACAAAATTCCAAAAAGATTCAACATCCTTTTGAATATTAGTCTCAACTTGGCGAATGTAATTCGAATAACAAGCCCGAGCTCGTGATTTACATTGAGCACGCAAAAAAGAGAACGCTAAATAATCGCCACGACTATGAGACGATTTGTAAATCATATGGGCAACTTTCTTTGTTCTAATTAATTTTTCGAGCTCAGGAGTAAACGAAAGAGGATAAATAGATCTTTTGATCAATGTTTTCGGGACTTACAACTCAATAGCCACAGAAAATTGTTCATACAAAAAACTAATAGCAGTATTTACATCCATGCATTTCAACTCCAAATCCCAATCAATTTGATTCAAATGCTGCCGTAGAGAAAAACAATCAGCCAATTCATAATTACACCGGTACGTGTCGGTACAAGACAAAGATCTCAATGAAAGAGAATACAATCTAATTTCAATAAGGGGATGATAAGCATCACAATGTAGGAGGTAATCAACCGGAATAATAGTTTCAACATACTCATCGGTGGTAAAAATCAAGTCCAGCATACCATTGAAATCATTGTAAACATTGTTTTTTTAATATAAACCAAAGTAGTTGAAATATTGAGTCAAAATCTCCACCGAAGACCTTTCATTCAGTCTCACACCAGGACGAAACGATGCCGTTAGAGAAGAGTCGTCATTGCGCCAAACCACATGCGGAAGATTGTAGTCACCGGAGAGAAAAATTGAAGAATCATAATCCTGACACAGTACCTCAGCCAGAGAAACACAATGTTCAAGGTGAAGAGATGATGATGAGGCAGGGGGGAAATAATTTGCTCCAATAAAAACAGACTTCGAATTAAACGGCAACTTGACAAGAATATGTTCCACGCTAGTAGGCGGCAAATCAACCAATGCACTATTCAAATACTTTTCAACCACAATCAGCACACCACCTCCTCGAGAAAAAACACTGGTGCGCCTGCTCCTGCCCACCCGATACAAGACATAATCATTAAAGGACAATTCTTCATCAAATATGTTATCCGTTAACCAGGTTTCAGAGAAGAAGTTTCATCATCAAGTACATCATACGTAGAAGTAAGAGATGAAAGTGAAATTTGCAAATCTTGAAGTTTAGTACGAAGACCACGAACATTCTGATAGTATATCAAAGGGTGAGTTATAGGTTTTTTTTCTGGGACACAGTACGCGTGTCAACAATCGTTGGCAATCCATTTATATACTTGATTGTTTTGTTGGTATCACCACCATCGATCAGATTCTTGAGTTCAGCACGTAACGTGGTTAAATAATGTCCTTCTTGAACAGTTCGATCTTGATGAATTTTAAACGGTCCATTGTAATTAGATTTACGTTCCAAGATATTCATAACATCCTGAGACGTTGGAAAAGAAACACAAATAGGTCTGTGTTTGTTCGCAACCTTTTTACCGATTCTATGCAACCTAATATTATCATGATCGGAAGGATAAATGTTTCGGAGTAGTGTTTTCACCTTCGCTGCATCATTTTGCTGTTGATTGTCCGGCGTCTCACCGATACCAACAATAATAATATTGCGAGATCGCTTCTGTCGCTCGTTGACTTCATGAATAATCGTTTCAAGATCACGAGAATCACGGTCTTGTTTTGAAACGTCGAGTTTGTTCTCAACTTCAGTCAATCTCGCAGTGAAAGAAAGAATAGTTTGACTGAGAGAAACTATTTTGTCCTCGTAAACCCGAGCAATTTCATCACAAAATTCCGAAAATTCTTCAGACATGAGCTCCTTTGTATTTACCAGCAGAGACGAGTCTTCTGACAAAGATGAATCATTTTGATGTGAAGAAGCATCTGAACAATCGATGAGTTTGATCACACTCCACGGATGATTACATCTGTGCACACATCCTGGATGCGAATGAATATTACACGTATGACAGCTCACAGGATTAGAGACAGGTTTAGTACAACCTTCACAGATTTTCTTATCTTGTTGCGACATTGTAAATATATGAAAAGATCAAAACGTAGACCAGATGATAGTCACTGGTACTAGTAACACACAACACACATACACGAGCAATGGTTTGTTTACTGTTTTCGTATCACACAACGAAGCGGCAATGTAAGTGACACTATGTATGTTAGGCTACTGTATCCGTGAGACGAAACTTTTCGACAAATGATGATTTCAAATCAGTAAAAACGTGAAAGATAAGGCACAAACCGGAAAGTGGAATACTACACGAGATGCACAGTAAAAAACACTATACCGAACGAACTGAATAGCAGTTAAATAGACACTATTAAAAGCAACGGATGAGAAAATTATCGGAGCAGCAAATGCACGTCAAACTCGCATGGCGTCTCGTTATCGATTTGATTTATGTTTATTAATTAATTTATTTTTCATATGAATTGATCAAAATTAATATAAGTAATTATTATAGATATTCCCGTGAAGCTTCGTCAAACCTTCGATAAACCTTCATCGAACGTTCCATCTATGTTTCCTGAGAGTATCGAGGCGGACATTTCAACGTCCGTAGAACCTTTGTCAAACGTTTGTGAATCTAAAAGTTAGCTCTAATGAACCTTCGGCCCGATCTATACACATCTGATCTGAACATTCGCTGAAGCTTCATGTTCTATTCGGGTTGAATACAAGTTATATTAGTTCAAGCTGCAATAGGAATATTTGATGATCACAGTCGAAAATTATGTTTCATTCTGATTGTAGGGATCTCCCCACATAGCACTGAGAGTTCTCTAAACGTTATCAGAACCTTTAGAGAACTTTAAACGTCTTAGAAACGTTCTCAGAATGTTCTCAAAACTTTCATGCTATGTGGGTCATGATTATAGACAGTTGAAAACTGGGTTTTTGGAACTTGTTTCCTGGCAACATTATCCATTGCATACTGTATGGGCACTTCTACTCAGTATCTATGAAGCTGAAACCAGGGGGCATAAACCTCAAATGGAGAATTTCAGCGCCGCCGCACGAGCCGCTATTGAAACTCTTCTAATAAGTCGTGCACCAACACAAGTACAAAACCAATGTACAAATTTTGAAAACTAGTATTAGTGTATACGTGTGAATGGTTCGATTAGCGGCTCGTACGGCGGCGCTGTTGATAGTTCTGAAAATTTTAGTGTGACAGTTTATGCCCCTTGGCTGAAACTATCGGTCGGCCGAATAAGTGGAAGTTCGCCTCAAGCGACACAAAAATGACGTTTTTGTTTTTCCCATAGAAGAAAATACTTGAACATTGCCAAATTTTTTACACCCCCCAATAAAAATATTTCTCTTCAAAATTCTTCAAAACTCTTCAGATTTTTCTACATAACTGTCAGATTTCGGACGCTTTGAGAAATTTGCAGAATTTTTAACTATAAATATTACTCTACAAATTTCTGCATTACTCTGCAAAATTGTACATAATTTTTCCAATCTTCGTAATATTTCATGAATTTCTCCACAAAATTCGTGTAAAACTCGCCAAATCTCCATATTACATTAAATACTTCTCTGCATATTTCTACATTACTCTACAAATCTCTGTTTTATCTATTCACTCTTGCTTGAGAACAAAAATTTTTGTTCAGAGTTTATCTCTACAAATCTCCTTCCAATTCAACTTGAATGACATTACGGAAGAGACACCACATTGAAAGTCCATTTTTAGGAACTTTCCTCAGTGAGGACTGTACCCGGGTCCTGCGAGTGAAAAGCAAAGCCCCTATCACATCAGCGGATCTCCGAGATGACTACAGTAATCTTAAAGTACCACTCATGAGAATCATCGCAATGGAAAATTTTGAAAAATTCGTTTTCGTGAGGTATAGACCAATCAATTCAAAATCTTCTGAAACGAAAAATGAATAGGTCGTGAGAGAGGGGATTTTTTTGACCTCAACTTGTAAATTTTCCCAAGTGCTGAGTCAAATCGATAGAAAATTTTGAAAGTTCGTCCCTGTAAGATATGGACCAATCGATTCAGAATCTTCTGAAACGAAAAATGAGTAGATCGTGGGAGAAAGGTTTTTTTCGACCTTAACTTGTAAATTTTTCAAGGGGTTGGTACTGAATATTGAGCCAAAAAACATTAGTAAGCATGGCCCAAGGTATCATGATACATGTATTTTTGGAGCTTGGCTTATATGACCAAACCGGACCTGGCTCAAGTTGTATATATTAACTTTTGACAAGCTTTAACCTGATTCTTCATACTTTTTAGAGGAAAAAAATACATCATGACATTCCATTTGTGACATGAAGAATCATTAATCATAACAATAATTAATATTGATACAACTCTGAGATAATGACAAGCATGAAGATGCGGTATAGGTTCTCAAATAACGAATGTTTCTCAATTGGCTCAATATTGGTTCACCATGCTTGGCAGTCGAATGTTTTGTCAAGCTTCAACTACTCGTTGTGATGCATTTCCTATGAAACGTGATATGGATTCTCAAATAACAAATGGTTTTATATTGTGTGGATATTGGTGTGCGTTTTGAAATAACCAACGGTTGTATATTGAACCAATATTCGTTCGCAATGCTTGGCAGTCCAATATTTTCCCAAGCTTGGGCCACTTGTCAGTATTGGCATTTCTTACTCAAGAGGAGGAAGGAGAATTTTGGAGAATTCAACAATTGTGTGGAAAATGTTAAGAAACTTCATTAAATTATCAACAACTTTTATACTTGAAGAAGAATTCTTTAAAGAATTCTTATTCTCAAACTCACGATTCGTATCAGATACTGTGTTCGTGCTTGGATTTTTTTAATAGAAGTTCGTAGTAACAGTGCAGAGCGGAATATTCACAACATTATTATTATTTTCGTACAAGATGCAGAAACATATGAAGATCATATTAATAATAAATATAAATTATATTTAAAAAATGGAACTTCATTGCAGCTCTAACGTCGTTACTGTATTCTGATGGTTAAATCAAGTGATCTTCAACGATGAATCTTATTTTTGCTCATAATATCGTGTTATATGACTTAACCACAAAGATTGTGCACGATCATTTTTCACGGAACAAATGAGACTCGAGTCCGTCGAAGGTAGCACATACACGAATATTATATACTTCTTTCGAGCAAGATTTCTCTTTACGTTCTTCGAATAGATGCTAACGTAAAGAAATCAAGTATCGGTTGTATCCACGGAAATCTGTCATGTTTATACGAACAGACCATTCAGGTTTTCTTCCATAGAAAGGCTTTACATAAATATATTGAGCATTTGTACATCCGACGTTCTTAATATATTCCCTCAAGTAAGATATAGACTAATCGATTCAGAATCCTCCGAAAGGAAAAATGAGTGGGTCGTGGGAGAGAGGTTTTTTCGAGGCCTACTAGTGAATTTTACTTAAGTTGAAGCCGTAATATTCTTGGAATAGACAAATAAAGAGAGAATTCAAATTTTTTTCTGCAAATGTAGTTTTTTCCTCATCAAATGTACCCACCACTTATCAAGTAGAAAAATGTTGAGAAAATTCAACATTTCTCACCAAAACAACTTTGACCAATAAGTTGGAAATGTACAGAGAAACCTTTACTGGCAATAGGAATTTTCAAAAATATGCAGAGTTTCACAGTTTTGGAAAATGAATCTGTTGAGAAAATTCTTTCTTTCTCTAAGAATTGCGATAATGAAGTTTTGCAGAGAAATTGTTGAAGTTTTGAAGTGAAATATCTTCATTGGGGAATATTTCCAAGTCAGACAAATGGGGATAAAATTCCAATTTTCTCTGCAAATACGATTTGCAGAGAGATGTATAAATTCGTGGAGAAAATTTTTTCCCTTGTCGAATAATTCCACTATTTGTCAAGCAGAAAAATGTCAAAAAATGTCTCCATTTCTCAGCAAAACAACTTCGTTCAAAAAGTTGGAAATGTGCAGAGAAACCTTCACTGGTGATAGAAATTTTCTGGAATATGCAAAATTTCACAGAGTTTTATAATATGGATCTGTTGAAAAAATTCTTCCTTTTTCTGAATATTAAAACAATCGAGTTTTGTAGAGCAATTGAAGGGCCGGATCGAGTAATCGGTTGTGCGCGTGACCTCTCGTCTAGTGCACCTGAAAGTAGGCAATCACCGCTAATCACGTTTCAGGACTTTCATATTAAAAACATACAAGAAATTCGCGATACTAAAAAAACTTCCAGTGGGAAAGTTCTTGCAAATGTATTCAACAACACTATGACGAATTTTGAGACAATTCCGTATTGTAGGTTAGAAATTATTGCAGGTTGAGTGAAAAAAATGCCATGTGCATCGATTGAGATGTTACAACATGGGTGTTTTCAAAGGGGATAAAAATGATTATGTACATGAAGCTGTTCAAAAAAAATTCTCAAATGCACTTCACCCAGATCGATTGAATATTTCACACTTTTTTTCAATAAATCATAATCACATACATGGAAGAATGTATGATAGTTATTTGAACGTTTTATTGGAAGAAACCAATAATTGAATATTGGCAAATTTGAGAACATGAACGTTGCTGTTGAATGATGGTTTCAATCTAGAAACATCAATTTTGCGACAGTGGAATTCATAAACAACACATTTCCTCGTCTTTAGTTTAGATTCCGTTTCAATGAACGATTCAAAGTTTAAGGATACAACCAGTATGCCTTTGAATTGAAAGAATTTTTATTCCAATACATCGTATAAATCTTTTCCATACATTGAAAAAACAACAAACCGAATATTATAGGATAAAAGATAAAATAATGAACTCAAAAATAAATCATACGAATTCCAAAATTTGTCGTATCATTCACAAAAGCTCTTTATCGTTTTTTTAAGGATCACGAATTGTCATGTTTTTGAAAAGATTTTCATAAAAAGCCTGCCCTTTCACGCTCAAATATTGCTGCAAACTTTTTAGATCTTTCAATTTTGCGCTTGAAATCCCTACTTCAGTCGCCGGTGCTGCATTTCCTAAATCATTCAATAAAGAGTTCAATAAATCATTCCACCTTGACGGAAATTGTTAACGGTTCCCCATTTGTACTGACGATACACGTTAATCTGACCGTTTGGAAAATAATCAATTTTCACCGCAGATCCTATTTTGATCTTGCAAATTTCAGAATTTTTTTGTAAAATCGATTCAAAATCTCTTACGTTGCATTGTGCAGCGTCAATCATTGTGAAAGAAGGATTTCTAGAATTTTCCATGATTTCAATTACTCTTCGGGTGTTTTAATGGTTTCTTGCATTTTTTTCTTCTGACTGTATGTACCAAAATTCCTATCACATCCACAATACGAGTGCCCACGGACAGGGTAGAGATGTTCAATAAAAACCTCGAAGTTTTGAGAGAACATTGACAAAAAAAGGACCATCATATAATTTCTATTTTGACCTCCTGCAGCATCAGAATATAAAAAGATTTTGTTATATACCCCTTTTTTGTAATTCAAGGCGCAAAGCATGATATAACAAATTACAAACTGTGTTTGCTCCTTTCTTGAGTATTCCTTCAATGAAATGAAACATATTGTTCATTCAGAATCGACTTATATGATTCATTTCATTGAAGGAATGCTCAGGAAAGGAAAAAACACAGTTTGTAATTTGTTATATTATGCTTCGCGCCTTGGATTACAAAAGAAGGGGTATAATAAAATCTTTTCATATTCTGATGCTGCAGGAGGTCAAAATAGAAATTATATGATGCTCCTTTCTTTGTCAATGTTCTCTCAAAACTTCGAGGTTTATATTGAACATCTCTACCCTGTCCGTGGACACTCGTATTGTGAATGTGATAGGAATTTTGGTAGATACGGTCAGAAGAAAAAAATGCAAAAAACCATTGAAACACCCGAAGAGTATATTGAAATCATTGAAAATTCTAGAAATCCTCTTTTTACAATGATTGACGCTGCACAATGCAATGTAAGAGATTTTGAATCAATTTAAAAAAAAAAATTCTGAAATTCGTAAGATCAAAATAGGATCTGCGGTGAAAATTGATTATTTCCCAAACGGTAAAATTAACATGCACCATCAGTACAAAGGAGAACCGTGAAAAATTTTCGTCGAGGTGAATACTTTATTCAATGATTTAGGAAATGCACGCCCGGTGCCTGAAGTAGGGATTTCAAGCGCAAAATCGAGAGATCTAGAAAGTTTGCAGCAATATTTGAGCGTGAAAGGTCGAGCTTTTTATGAAAATCTTCTGAAAAATACGACAATTTGTGATCCTAACAAAAACGATAAAACGATAAAGAACTTTGTGAATGATGAGAAAAATTATGAAATTCGTATGATTTATTTTTAAGTTTATTATTCCATTTTTTATTCTATAATATTCGGTTTGTTGTTTTTTCAATATATGGGAAAGATTTATACGATGTATTGAAATAAAAATTCTTTCAATTCAGACGCCGTTGAAAAAATCTCATAGACTTTCAAATACCGCTCTAGAATCCCCATATATGTTTATAAGATTTTATCAGGTTCAGTAGTGGCATTTGGACACTTTCATCAGATTTTAATAAAACGTACGAGTTCCTATTATTTTTTCCAGTGGGAAGGCATACTTGTTGTATTCTCAAACTTTGAATCGTTCATTGAAACGGAATCTAAACTAAAGACGAGGAAATGTGTTGTTTATGAATTCCACTGTCGCAAAATTGATGTTTCTAGAATGAAACCATCATTCAACAGCCATGTCAGAGGAACAGAATTCATGTTCTCACGTTCATGTTCTCAAATTTGCCAATATTCAATTATTGGTTCTTTCCAATAAAACGTTCAAATAACTATCATACATTCTTCCATGTATGTGATTATGATTTATTGAAAAAAAGTGTGAAATATTTAATCGATTTGGGTGAAGTGCATTTGAGAATTTTTTTTGAACAGCTTCATGTACATAATCATTTTTATCCCCTTTGAAAACACCCATATTGTAACATCTCAATCGATGCACATGGCATTTTTTTCACTCAACGTGCAATAATTTCTAACCTCCCTAGTGAAAATGGAGAATAGGAATGGATTGGAATGGATTGGAATTCTATCCAACTGAATCCATTCAAATTCATTTCTATGATGCCTATTCCAAGATGAATAAGAAGTCTATCCAATACAATCCAAATTTCATCCTAATATAGTCGTATTCATGGGAGTGTAAGGAAATTCAATACATTTTTATCCATTTGAATCTGTAATCCATCTCAATGTGGAATTCAGTATATAATTTCTATCGCATGTTATGAATTTCCAAGTCATGGTCATTCAATCCATTTTTATACTGATTACGATATAGACATTGAATCCGTTTCAATAATTTTGTATTCCCTATCCATTTCAATCTTGGATTCGGAGTACGATTCTTTTTCAATTGGATTCCTCAAAACCGATGATCTGCATGGATTACAAGTGAAGAGAAAATCCTATCCAATTCAATTCGAAATTCATTCCAATATAACTTTATTCATGAACGTGTAACAAAATTTAATACATTTTCATCCATTTGAATCTTTATCCTCCTTAATCCAAAATTCGGTATATAATTTTTGATCCATGTAATGAATTTTCAAGTCGTCATCGTTCAATCCATTTCTATACTGATTACGGTATAGACATTGAATCCATTTCAATCATTTCTAATTCTCTATCCATTTCAATCACAGATTCGGAATAAGATTGTTTTTCAATCAAATTCCTGAAAACCTTTAATCGGTATGGATTCCAAATGAAGAAAAATTCTATACAATTCAATCAAAATTTGATTCCAATATAACTTCATTCTTGAAAGCGTGAGAAACTTGATTACATTTGTATTCATTTGAGTCTTCAATTCATTCCCAATCCTGAATTTCATTACTTGGAATAAAAAGTATACACTTGTTACGTGACGATGAATCTCGCTCCCGGAATACAGAAGAATACAACCCCTATTCCCGCCTGTATTCCGGTGCGTGGCCTATTTCGAATCAAAGGGAAGTCGGGTCGCAAACATTATTTAAAATATATATATTTGAACATATACATATATCGACCCATAGCACGTAAGAAATAAATGTACGCTCAAACAAAACGCTGAGCAGGAAGAAAGAAATCTAGGTCAGAGCTCGCATCGATGTCCACATCAATGCATATTTTCGAGGCCCGCGAATTCGCTATCTTTGTTCACGGTACCCATATACCCGTGTCTCTCTCTCTTCACGAATACCAAGTTGACTAATCACTGCTGATCAGGCAGTTGAGTCGGCAGAAAAACCCCTCTTGCCAGGATCTGGCGTGTTTCATCACTCAGATGGAAAACACGTAAATAGGACGGTCAATGGAAAATCGGGAGATTCGTTACGCGAAAGTTTTGTTGAGCAGCCGATTTTCCATACGCGAAGACAAGTCCGTCCTTTTCCGCAAGAGGGTAGAAACGAGGATACGATTGAGGCCAAGTTGACGATTACATACTTCAAGTTCGCAATAAATCGTAAAAGTGTGTCCCTTTGGAAGGTTCCACGCGTCTTTTGTAGGAAACTCATGCTCAATAATTTTTTCCAACGCAACGTTTCTCAAAAAAATCATTCCTTTTGCCTTAGCCACGATTGCCACTTAGTGAAACGTGACTTTGTAGAATAAGTTTATACTCCAACCGAGATTCGTTACGCGAAAGTTTTGTTGAGCAGCCGATTTTCCATACGCGAAGACAAGTCCGTCCTTTTCCGCAAGAGGGTAGAAACGAGGATACGATTGAGGCCAAGTTGACGATTACATACCTCAAGTTCGCAATAAATCGTAAAAGTGTGTCCCTTTGGAAGGTTCCACGGCGTCTTTTGTAGGAAACTCATGCTCAATAATTTTTTCCAACGCAACGTTTCTCAAAAAAATCATTCCTTTCGCCTTAGCCACGATTGCCACTTAGTGAAACGTGACTTTGTAGAATAAGTTCATACTCCAACCGAGATTCGCGAATAGAATCAGTTTTTTTTTCCTGTTATAATAAAATCAGTGAAATTCAGTGTAATCGACTAATTCTTTTTTGGCATTCAAATCGCGTAAAATTTTTGATCGTGAACCAGCACGTCTGCAATCTTCGTCCAAAAGAGAGAGAGAGAGACAGGAGGACCATCAGAAGTAACCAGCACCTCGTTGCCTTTTGATCGGAAAGAAGTACCTAACGTGTACTCGTCTTTCCCACCACGGTGAGTCAAGAGCAAAAAGAGAAAAGAAAAATATATTAGTTCTTCCTTCCTCCTCCTCTATACACACGGTATACACGACTCCAAGGGAATTTGCTTGGTTTTCATTCATTGTACATTACGAGTTTCTTTCTGAAAAACTCTCGTAGTTCCATCTGAAATAAGTACACATTCGGTTTTCATTCAGTGTACATTACGAGTTTCGTTCCGAAAAACTCTCGTTAGAAACATCTATCATCAAATTATATACTTTCAATATTTGTACATTACGAGGTTCTTTCTGAAAAAAACTCTCGTAGTTCCATCTGAAATAAGTACATATTCGGTTTTCATTCATTGTACATTACGAGTTTCGTTCCGAAAACTCTTGCAGAATCATCTGGAATAAAATTATATACTTTCAATCTTTGTACATTACGAGTTTTCTGTTCATAAACTCTCGTAGTATCATCCGAAATAAGTACATATTCGGTCTTTCATTCATTGCACATTACGAGTTTCGTTCCGAAAACTCTTGCAGAATCATCTGGGATAAAATTATATACTTTCAATCTTTGTACATTACGAGTTTCCTCTCGAAAACTCTCTTAGAATCATCTGTAATAGAATTATATATGTTCGCCTTTTGTACATTACGAGTTCCTCTTCGGGAACTCTTGTAGAAACATCAATAAACCAAGATTATACCTGTTTTACTCACTGTACATTCAGATCATTTTTCGGAAATTCTCATATGTATGTTTATAAACAAAATCTCATCTGTTTCATGTTTTCCATGGATTCTTTGAATGGAATAAAGCATTTGTTAAACGAATTCCTCCACATCTAAATTTCTTTCACTTTAACCTTTAACCACTACACTGGGGGTGCAAGATAAGAGAATTTATATCTTATCGAGAGCTTAAAACCAGGAGCGGGTACCCACTCGCTTTTCCAATCGAGCCACTCCGGTTGGGAAAGTACTTCATTTTCTTTTACGTATATAACGGGATTTTTCGTCTTTTACCTACGGAAAAACTCGTTATATAAGACACTATAGAACCTCGCAATAGAAAGGTTACCCCGCTCTCTCCGAAGCACGGCAGAAACCGTGAATGAAAGAGAAGAAGAGTTGTGTTATTGCGAGATTCCATTGTATACAGAATTCAGGATGAGAAAGAATTGAAGATTCAAATACATAGAAATGAATCAAATTTCATTGAATTTTCAACAATACACTTGTATTGGAAATGAAATTTGGATTGAATTGGATAGGCTCTTTCTACACTTGGAATCCATACACATTATCGGTTTTCAGGAATTCAATTGAAAAACAATCGTATTCCGAATCTATGATTACAATGGATAGGAAATAAAAAATGATTGAAACGGATTCAATGTCTATACCGTAATAAGTATAGAAATGGATTGAATAATTACGGCTTGAAAATTCATTACATAGATTAAAAATTATGTACCGAATTTTGGATTAAGGAGGATAAAGATTCAAATGGATAAAAATGTATTAAATTTTGCTACACCTTCATGAACAAAGTTATATTGAAATGAAATTTAGATTGAATTGGATAGGATTTTCTCTTCACTTGGAATCCATACAGATCATCGGTTTTCAGGAATCCGATTGAAAAAGGAACGTATTCCGAATTTCAGATTGAAATGGATAGGAAATGAAAAATAATTGGACCGGATTCAATGTCTTTACCGCAATCAGTATATGAAAATGAAAAGAATGATGACGACTTGAAAATTCAATACATGGATCAAAAATGATATACTCAATTCAGTATTCGGAAGGATTGAAGATTCAAATGGATTGCATTTTCAGGAATATAATTATATTAGGATCAAATTTGGCTTGATTTGGATATGATTTTCATTCGTCTTGGAATAAACGTCACAGAAATAGATTTGTATGGTTTTAAGTTGATAGAAATCCAATTCATCCCTTCCTCGATTTCCACTAGAGAAGCATGGTGATTATAGACGCACTTTATTTGCTGACATTAACAAATTTGACAATAGAACTAACGTCTCAGCTGCTGGAATAAATATTTTTGCAAGGACAACAAATTTGTTTGTAGGCGCTATTGTAGCAAACCATTTTTTCTCCGTGCGGGTTAGATGTATATTCGACAATAAAAATATTATTATAATCAATGAAATCATTCGTGACTTTTGTAAGAGTTCTCTTTTTAGGATGCGAAAAGGCTTATTTATATAGAAAAAAGTTTTCCTTGAGAAGTTCGCCTAGAGTTTTGCGGGATTGTAAAACGAATACTTGAAGAATTCAATCATAAACGAGTATGTTACACATTCCAAAGGAATACATCCCAGATAGAAAAATGTCTCAATAATGCCATCATAATGGTGACATTCACGCCAAGAAATGTTTGCATCATGGTACCAAGGTGTTTCCGCATAAAGCATTGTTTTTGGTAGCAAAACGAGGTGATAGTACCATAATGAAGACATAATGTTTACATTTTATGCATCATTGCAAGCTGAGCGAAGTTTATGACAGTATGTTAACGGCACATTATGTTACAAAATATTTAGGGCATGGTTTTCTATCTGGGATGTCAATCATTTCAGTTATTCTTGAAGAATTCTATTCCACGTTCGCGAGTTCCTATGGAATTCTTTCAGAATTCGATTTGCTATCTGCCCATACAGCACCACAGATCTCAGAAATGTCTCAATTACATTTCGATCTTTCACCTTCATTACATTTCAGTATACTTTCACAGAAATGTTGCCTATTTGCAATGTCTCAGATATATTACGAGACAAACATTACAATGAAATATGTCATAAATATTCTTGGAATATTGCAGAAATAATTCAGAAATATTGCATTCAAATGTAAGATTAGCGGACATTGCAATATTTCTGAAGAGACTTTGAAACCTCGCTGTGACATACAGCAATGTCATAGAAATATTTCAATGTTTCAGATATTAGATTTCTGCAATCTTAATGAAATCTTCGGTGCTGTGTGGGTGGGTACATAGACATAGACATTCAGATTATAAAGAAATTTCACAAAAATTCGTCATAATAGGCCATTTGATTCAAAATTACATTAAATAAGGAATGAACTGTACTCTAGAAGTATATACTTTGTTCCAAATTTCATTTTTCATGTATATCGATAAACTGTGAATCGTTTATTGGAACAAATTTTCAATTGAGTATGGGCAAATCTCATCCACTCTATTAATTTGAATATACCTATCAAGTATCCTCTGAAAAAATATGAAAATATATGTTTTAGTTTTTTCTCATATGAAAAAATAATTCAAACTTCATGAATAGTTTCATTTATGCTCAGTTCGCATTCGGATACGCGATATTTGAATCATATTCCACTTTGGTCTTGTGGATAATTTGACTTTAAGAAGAACAAGACAAAATTCATTAATTCTGGAAGGGCCCCTTGAATTTCAACTTCCTCAGGGCTCCATCAATTTTTTGATCCGGTCCTGCGTCATATTAAATGAAGCTATTCTCCCCACTATCCATACTCGACAATATGTACAACATTTTTGATCTCATGAATTACAAGTCGGTGTAGGTTAGGTCGTTAGGTGGTTAGGTTTCGATTATAGGCGATAGGTAGGATTCAGGATCAAATCTATTCTGTACTTCAAACATTTTATCTTTGCAAGTTCAGAAGAGATTTGATGTGCGTCGCCGATGATGGCTGATTCCTAAACGGCAATCAAGATCCCCGCATAACCTGAGCGACGAAATTAATTTTTTTGAATGAAAATAATTTTTTCGATTTCATGTGTTACCGATGTTTTTCAACTTAATTTTCTTACAGGTAATTTTTAATTACTTGCATATTGGAAAAAAAACAAACGTTTGTATATTAATGTTACATACATATTCCTTTCATGTGTTTTCAAATATTCATCCCTATCAGATTCATCATTTGAATCAGTCCATGATTTTCTCAATATGAATGAAAATTACATTTCATTCATATTTATCCCCATAGTACGAATACGTATCGGAATATATTATCAAATCATTTTTGCTAATTTTTAAATATCTCATATGGTCACGTGGTATAGAGGACATATGGTCACGTGGTATACAGGACATATGGTCACGTGGTATATAGGAAATATGGTCACGTGATATACTTGGTATATATATGTATAAATATACATATATATATTACTCATAGTTCCGAGACAACTCCTTGGCGGCGCTGGAACTCGTGGTCTTGCTTTCGCATTATACCTTGGGTACCCTGTCACAAATCATGTGAATTACTATGAACTATTGGCACGATAGATACTTATAAGGGACAGATTGTCAAAAATTACTTAGAAATAACTTCATTGAACTATGCACGTAGTTATAAATAATTATATATGAACAAATTATTAGGTCCATTTGCAAGAATCAGAATCAATTGAATATTGATATTGTTGCATGTGAGGTATGGTAGTGAACGAAATTCCCTATGCTTGTAATTTGAAAGATGATCTTTCTAACGGTAAGAATCTTGAACTCCATTTATAACTACATGTATCATTCAATGAAGTTATGTACAAATATTTGTTGGGATCAAATCACAGTCAAGTATCCATCATACCAATTGTCAGAAAGAATGTACTATCACTACCACTTTTGTGAATCTCTGATGATTTTTCAGGTGATCAAGTGGAATGAAGTGATGTCATTCCGCCGATCCACAATCTGTATGAAGTGAAATGACCAGCCACTTGGTTGACATAAGTTCTTTGCGAATGAGGAGTAGGTATTGTAACGAAATCTTTGCCGATTTGTATCAAATTTGTTATGTGCATTCGTAACGCATCAGTGAAGCCCATGATTCAGTTCAAATCCTGCAAAATCACCATTCATCAAATTCATTGTATAAAACATCAACATACGTGTCAAACGAGTTTCAAACGGAAAAAAGATGGAGGGAAGTTTGGATTCCATCAAACTTCAACAAGTGACAAAGTTCTTTTTCTATGTTTGATGAAGATTTGGTGAAAATTTGGGAACAAACAGAAAGATAATGAAAAAGATATTCTAATGGATGCAATAATCGGACTTGCGCTCGAAAATCCGTAAAACTATAAGAAGTACGTTTCGTTGTCGCAGAATGTTTCAACGAGCACGAGTTACGCCACGATCTCCGACTTGCTAAGACGTTCTCCAATATACTTCCCTTTGTAACGAGTTTTATACATTTATGCAGTTTTAATTTATTTTTCCTACAAAGAAATCGTGAATTAAAAGAAATAATACGTAACAAATTCTCGTTGAATTGAATAAAATAATAATTAACATAACTAAATAAAATGTCTAATGAAATGTATGGAGAATTGTTCCATTCAATTCAAACAAATTATAATCTCAGTGTTGAAAGCTTGTTTTATGAATGAAATCGTTAGTTAAGTATAGGTGAATGTGAAAAAGAAGAGTTTCCTTGAAGTTCGACAACCTACCTACAAATACTATCCTATCCATACTATTCAATCGGTCCGAGAATTGGTTGATATTCAAAGAACAAAGTATTTTTAACGTGTGAAGTTCATATTCGTGAAGCTAAGATAATAAATTCAACTTGTATTGATGATATATATATATAGTTACTAAACTTTGATGGATAAGTGAAGAATTGAAGATTTCAAGTGAATTTTGCAACCACTCAGTGTAGAATTATTCCAAATTTTGATTTCGAATGTAACGAGAATATAACGTGGATGTAACACGAGTTATACTTGTTAGAATACAAAGATAACATCATGCAAACGTCATTCATATGATCTGTTTAGTACTTCCAATTCGTGAAAACCGCGACTTAGAACCGCGAATACCGTGAAAATCGCGAATTAGAACCGCGAATACCGCGAAAACCGCGAATTAGAATCGTGAATACCGCGGAATCCGCGAATTAAGACCGCGAAGTAGTATGACGTGCAGGATCATTGTCTGGATGTTTGTTATCGTTGTATGCATCGATTAAGAATACGAGCACCCGCGGAATTTGAATCATATATAACCAAACTACCGCGAGTACCGCATACTCATAAAAGATTCATTTCTTCTTCCATCCACAGACTTGGACTTTGATCTTCATTGACAGGACGTATCACAGAGGACCTCTTTCGAACAGCCTTCGAATCTGAAACAGTAAGTAAAATTTTAAATCTTGTGAATAAATGATAGTTTTCAGAGATAGTTGTGTAGAATAAACTGACACTATACGCTACCTTATTTTTCCCTAACCATGTGTCAAGGGTCCTACACAACTATAATCACGTTGATTATTATCATTTTCACAGTTTGTTCAATCATGTGCGCATATGATATTGGAATAGTCAGCGTGATAGTTTTTATAAAAAACCTTTCCAGTGACGTACTGGGAAGAGCATCAGTAGAATTTTGGGATGAAATAGTTTGATTTACCTGAAACAAAAAGAATGAAATTAAATTATAATGAACAAATCATATTGAGTGAAAATTCATAATAGAAATAAAAAAAATATAACTTGTTCCATCCAGGACGTCACATAAAATAATTTGGTGGCAGCTTCGGGGATATTTATCAGATCAAAGTCATGAGAAAATTGATTATTTAAACAGGAATTTTTAGGAAATTACAATTTATTGAGAAATTTTAAGGGAAATTTTTATTCTTTGAAATGAGTTATTCAAAACCAAAAATAATAGTGATCATCATACACGAGAGATAATAATTCTGAAAGATTTATTCTAATTTAACCAAAATTTGAAGAGTAGTGAAATTTATAAATTCAGTAAATAACATATTCATCTTTGTTGAGCTTGCAAGTGAAGTTTAAAGTATATGCCTGTTACACGATCTCCATTTATGAAAATGGAGGAAGAACTGGAAAAAATGAAACAAAAATTGACCCAAAGTGGCAATTTGTTACAACAGAAAGAAATAGAATTAACACGAAAAACATTAGATTTTCAACAAAAACAACAACAAATGGAGCATATGGCTAGAGAAGAAATTGAAAAACTTAGGGCAGAATTAGAAAGGACTAAGCATACAGAATCGATACAGAATCCAACCCAAGACACGGAGGTAAGAACACAGGTATTGTCGAATAGTCAGAAGGTAGGACGAATAGAGTCAGAACTCTGATAGGAAAAGTAGAAGATATCACAGAGCAAACCCAATAAAGTCGCAGTAGAATGAATATCGGATCGCGAAATAATCATATCGAGGAAAAAGTCGTTCACAAAAAACAGTATCGGTATCCACCGATACACGAAGAAGAAATAATTAAGCAAACGGATGAATTATTACGTAAAGAAATTGAGGAGACTTCGTTCTCTCCTCATAATAGCCCATTGTGGATAGTTCCAAAAAAATCAGAAGGGGGTGGAAAAAAGAAATGGCGCATGATCATAGATTTTAGGGGATTGAATGAATTAACCATTACTGACGCAATAGGGATGATATGAAAAATAGGGATAAAGTAGATTCACAGGGAAATACGAATTTAGAAACTGTAGATTTCCCCATGGAACCATTGATCGAGAAGGAAATTCTTCATGAGAAATCAGACAAAAATTTTTCAGATCAAAATAATTCAGATATTTTAGATGAGTCATTCGATGATTTGAGTGGAAAATTACATCTTAGCCCAGACATACGGGATGAAATATATTATTCAATAGGGAATCGTGACGTCCTGGATGGAGCAAGTTATATTTTTTTTATTTACAATATGAAATTTTACTCAATATGATTTGTTCATTATAATTCAATCTCACTCGAGAGTTTGACTTTGGCTTCCGTAGCGTTCGGACGTGTTTCCGCTTCACTCTTAGCAGATTCACAATTTCTCTATATTAATACAGTGAGCGATGACGACGAACGAGGATCTCAAACTCATGTTAGAAAAACTTACTGTTTCTATAGGATCCTTAGAAGAGACAGTGGGTAATATTAACAAAATGATAATCGATGTGGAAACAAAAGTGAGTGGAATTGATGTAAAAGTGAATACAGTTGAGGCCCGTTTGAATGATGTGAAATCTTCTAACGAGTTTCTTGTGAAGGAGCTTGCAAATCTTGAAGAAAAATATGATAATCTTAATGAAAAATGTGATTCGCTGAACAATCAAATCACAGTACTTCAAAAGGGATTTGATAAACCCAAAGCAAAAGAACGGGAAAAGAACATTATTGTATATAACGTAATGGATACTCAAGAAACGAACCGTGATCTATTGAATACGATATTAAATATATTCAAGGATACCCGTGTTGACATTTCTGCTCATCAAATACGCAATGTCTACCGCCTCGGACGTGTATTGGGAAATAGACCTGTGCTTGTCTGGTTTGTCAATGTGGTTGTGAGAAGAAGTACAAGGGTGGATTGATAAGTTTCCGGCCTGACCAAGAAAAACAACGTTTTTAAGAATTTTTTTTTTTTTTATTTCTCAACATAATCTCCTCCAAGGCTGATACATTTCTCATAGCGGTGTTTTAGCCTAGTAATGCCATCTCTATAGACTGATTCGTCAAGCTCCTCAAAATACCCATTTACAGCTTCGATTACTTCTTCATTGTCCGCAAATCTCTTACCGCCAAGCCATTTTTTGAGGTTAGGAAACAGATAATAGTCACTCGGGGCTAGGTCTGGAGAGTAGGGAGGGTGCAGCATTAATTCAAACTTCAGATCGTTGATTTTAGCCATCGCAACGATTGACGTGTGCGCTGGTGCGTTATCGTGATGAAACAAGATTTTTTTCTTCGCCAGATGAGGTCGTTTAATTTTCACTTCGTGGCTCAAACGTTGCAATAAGTCTGCGTAGTATTGACCAGTGATAGTTTTACCCTTTTCAAGGTAATCAATGTATATAATACCTCTTGCATCCCAAAAAACAGTAGCCATAACCTTGTTCGCCGAAAAAATTGTTTTTCCCTTCTTTGGAGTTGGTTCCCCTGGTCCAATCCACTGTTTAGACTGTTCTTTGGTTTCAGGAGTGTGGTGGTGGACCCAAGTTTCGTCAACGGTTACGAATCGACGCAAAAATTCGCTTGGATTACGCTTATACAACGCCAAATTGGCGGTAGAAATGTTCTTTCGAATCAATTTTTGGTCGACTGTTAGCAAACGCGGCACCCATCTCTTGCACAGAGCTTTTCCATATACAAATGTTGGTGCAAAATATTTTGTACACGTTCATATGACATCTTACAGGTCTCAGCTATCTCACGAACTTTTAATCTGCGATCTTTCAGCACTATTTGATGGATTTGTTCGATCATATCTGGAGTTGTGACCTCAATGGGGCGTCCTGAGCGAGGCTCATCAGAGGTGCTCACACGACCCTTTTTAAACTCGGAAACCCACTGCCTCACGGTTGAATATGATGGGGAGGATGTCCCCAGTGTTGAGTCCATCTCTTCTTTAATTTCCTTCGGCGTTAACCCCTTCAAATAAAAGTATTTGATGACAGCACGATTTTCCAGCTTTTCCATTTTTACGAAAAACACAGAGGCGTCTTGGTCAGCGTGCTCTCAAAACTAAACTCACATGGCGATCGGACTGGAACTATAGCTACAAGCTATCTAAGGATGGTACTATAGAACGCCACCTCAAGGTAGGCCTAGTGGCGCCATCTCTTGGTCAGGCCGGAAACTTATCAATCCACCCTCGTATATCCAACTACACGGAAAATTTTCACGAAATCAAACTGAATATCTCAGATGATCTCTCTATAGAACAGCGAGAAAATCGGCGTGTTTTGAAAGGAGCGAAGGAATAACTTGAAAATCATGGAAAGAAGGTACAAATGGAGGCACATAAGCTCTATGTAGATGGATCGGCCTACGATGCGTGCACAGTAGGGCATCTTCTTGATGATCTTGATTTGATAACACAACAACGAGACAGTGAAGATGATGCGCAAAGTGTACATTCTCAAGACTCTGCTTCTTCTACGGTCAGTCTAAAGAGGGGTCGACCAAAGGGATCTCGAACCCACAGGAAAAAGATAAGGACGACTGGAAAATTACCATCTGTGCTGCCTCATTTGATTCTTGATCGCCCTGTCCAACACACAACACTTACAGGCGATACAAAATAGCCATCAAAGATATCAGCATCCAGGTCGCATAAAATAGTTTTCTGGAACTGCCATGGATATGACAATCTGTCAGACTTAGGTGAATATACAGCGGCAAACGACATTATATGTCTATGTGAAACATGGCTGGTTTCACTCCCAGAAAGGATGACTTCAGGATCCCATCAGCACCGGTTCTTCTTTTCAGCAGCTATTGAAGAAGCCACTAGAGGTCGGGCTGAAGGAGGCCTACTGTTTTTGTTTAGATCATCGAACACCAAAGAACCACCACCACCCGCTGGATTTTCAGCGCAATGTTATCTTTCGTACAAAAGACAATTGTTATGTTTGAAAAGAGACTATACGTTGTTGGTGGTGCGTCTTCTATGTGATTTGTTAACCGGTGCTCTATTTGATTATCTGTACATGGGGAGCGGTTACCGAGCCAATGGCGTCTTAGCAAATTACGTTTACCTGTACGGCTCTTCATGACTCATCATTTAAACCGGCAAAATGGCTGTTACTCTTGCTTGTGAGTATTCGATTTGAAGGATAAACAGAGTTAATTTTTTTATTATCGTACAGAAAATGATGTTCTTTTATTATTGCAATGATCACATACAGGGACACTTACAAACACATAAAAACACACGTATATATAGTTACTTTCCAATGAAATCGAATCGGTGAAGCAATTTGGCGCATAACTTGCTTGCAATTCCGTTATTAGTCCCTCCACTTCATTCGATCTGACAACTTCCATCAGTTTCCATACAGATTATTATATCTTCCATTTACATTCCTAAATGTTTCGAATGATACCTCATCGGATATATCTCGAGATAAGTTTTATCATTACAAACATTCTTTTTCGAAAAGAAGATATACTGAAAAAACACAAAACACAAATCATCTTCATAATGATGTTCGCAAATATTTCTTCTTGTTCCTGTTATGTTCTGTAGAGACCAGAAGACAAACTATTGAATAGTTCTTCTGTGTCACAAATTAGTAAATTGTATGCTTTTGTAAAATTAATTATTTCCGCAAGCACTCAAACCTATAAGTCGTAGTATCTAAATGAGTATACAAGTGAATAACCCAAATAAGTATATCATAAGATCTTTTTTTTTTCTAAACTGTGTCATATAGAATTAAGTTATAGTCAATATTAGAGAAGCATAGGATATACAGGGTGGCGCAAAAGTCTGGGAACACCCCCATAACTTTTGAACGGGGCACGATAATCGAGTTAAATTTTTTTCTATTCAAAGGAGGGATCAAGGGCTATCTTAACGGGTGACCTTGAGTTCCCCAGCCCTGTAGGGGGCGTTGGGGGCGGGGGGAACGGGGCGAAAATGTCAAATGAGATGGGGAGGCTTGTGATACGTCATTCGATAGGGTTTTCCAACCCGAATCCAGCGGTTTTTTGTTTTTCGGAATCGGATCATTTTTCGCTGAGTTATCGTAATTTTGATACTCTGATGTGGCGAAGTCTGGAAACACCTCCACAACTTTTGGACGGGGCATGATAATTGGATCAAATTTTTTTCGAATCAGAGGTTATTTCTATCCCAATCTTGACATTCCCCAGAATCAACGACGTGGACGTGTCGGGAATCTGATTCCTTATGTGTGTAGTGTGTGTGTTGTTGTGTGAGTAGGTGTGTGTGGGTGGTTTTGTGTGATTGTGGGTGTGTGTGTGCGTGCATGTGTATGGGCGTCGGTGTGTGTGGGTATGGGTGGTTGTGTGTGGGTCGCACAGGCCCATACGACCTAACCACCCAGCCACCCCCACACACACCCACAATCCCACGCACAACCACACACACCGACACCCACCTACACCCACACTCACCTCCTCACACACACACACACACACATGCACACACACACAAGGAATCAGGTTCCCGCCATGTCCACGCCGTTGATTCTGGGTAATGCGAAGATTGGGATGAGAAAACCTCCGATTAAAAAAAAATTCGATGCAATTATCATGCCCCGTTCAAAAGTTATGGGGGTGTTTCCAGACTTTGCCACATCGGAGTATTGAAATGACAATGACTCAGCAAAAAATGATCCGATTTCAAAAAACAAAGAATCGCTGCATTCGGGTTGAAAGCCCCTATCGAATGACGTATCACAAGCCCTCCCGTCCCATTTGAGATTTTGACCTCCCTCCCCCTCTCATCGTCCCCTACAGGGCTGGGGAACTCAAAGTCCCCCGTTAAGATAGCCCTTGACCCCTCCTTCAATTCAAAGAAAATTTGATCCAATTATCATGCCCCGTTCAAAAGTTATGGGGGTGTTCCCAGACTTCTGCTTTTGTATATGAATGCGTACTCAAACTGCATAAGTCGAACTCAATTGTATGAGGTTGTATGGGCTATGAGCCTGAGCAATAAAAGAGACACTTACAGGAATTTAATTTCACTCTTTTTGTTTTAGGTAGATCAAACTATTCCATCCCAAAATTCTACTGATGCTCTTCCCAGTACGTCACTGGAAAGGTTTTTCATAAAAACTATCACGCTGACTATTCCAATATCATATGCGCACATGATTGAACAAACTGTGAAAATGATAATAATCAACGTGATTATAGTTGTGTAGGACCCTTGACACATGGTTAGGGAAAATAAGGTAGCGTATAGTGTCAGTTTATTCTACACAACTATCTCTGAAAACTATCATTTATTTACAATATTTAAAATTTTACTTACTGTTTCAGATTCGAAGGCTGTTCGAAAGAGGTCCTCTGTGATACGTCCTGTCAATGAAGATCAAAGTCCAAGTCTGTGGATGGAAGAAGAATTGAATCTTTTATGAGTATGCGGTACTCGCGGTAGTTTGGTTATATATGATTCAAATTCCGCGGGTGCTGGTATTCTTAATCGATGCATACAACGATAACAAACATCCAGACAATGATCCTGCACGTCATACTACTTCGCGGTCTTGATTCAGGGATTCCGCGGTATTCACGATTCTAATTCGCGGTTTTCGCGGTATTCGCGGTTCTAATTCGCGGTTTTCACGGTATTCACGGTTCTAAGTCGCGGTTTTCACGAATTGGAAGTACTAAACAGATCATATGTATGACGTTTGCATGATGTCATCTTTGTATTCTAACAAGTATAACTCGTGTTACGTCCACGTTATACTCTCGTTACATTCGAAATCAAAATTTGGAATAATTCTACACTGAGTGGTTGCAAAATTCAGTTGAAATCTTCATCAAACTTATCCATCAAAGTTTAGTAACTATACAGGGCGTCCCATTTGAAACAGGACAGCTGAATAACCCTTCAGGGAATGGAGGGGGAAAAAAATTGTTCAGATAAAAGTTGTAGGGTACGAAGGGGGCCATAAGATGGTAACCTGAGGTCAATTTTGAGCATAATTGATGGTCAAAGTATGTTTTTTCAAATGGAAAACCCCACGTTCGACCTCAGAAATGGAAAGAGCGGAAAATTTTACGTCCGAATATGTTAACATATCAGGTCATTTAGAGGTCATTTGAAGGTCAAAAAACCATATTCTATGGATTTTCACGGAAAACCCTCAAACGAGTTGTTTCTCTGACCAAAGTTATTAAAGTTAAAGTGAAACCCCACGTTTCGACCTTGAATTGAAAGTAAACAGAACTGACCTTCAGAGTTTATTCTTCATATCAGTACGAAAATGATCATTAAGAAGTTTTCATCGTTTACGGTGTAAGTGCGGGTTCAAAATGGTTTATTCACCTAACGAAATGTGTTGATATTTTGATGATCTTGGGTGTGTGTCGCGGAGTGTATCAAAGAGCGTCACGATTGTACAGAGAGCGGTTTGGAGATCGGCAGCATCATCCTTCTCCAGAAGTCATTCGCCAAGTTGAAAGAAATTGTCGACAAGGAAGGATTGGTCAACGCCGAAACAATCAAGGTTCCAACTTTAACGACCCTCGATGCGTTGCTGTTTCAGCAATGATACACATGAATCCTTATGTTAGTTTACGTGATATTGAACGCGATTTGGGTATTCCACGCAGCACGGCAAACAGAATTCTGTAAGCTGCTCAATATCATCCGTACCACATCACACTGACCCAAGAATTATCTCAACAAGATATGCAGAATCGGGTTAACTTTTGCCATTGGGCTTTACAGAGGTTGAACGAAGCGCCCGATTTCTTTCGATATGTTCTTTTCAGTGATGAATCAACGTTTCAAAGTACTGGCTTGTTAAATCGTCACAATAGCCATTATTGGTCAGCGCAAAACCCGCACTGGACTCAACAAGTTGATCATCAGCATCGGTGGAGTATAAATGTTTGGTGTGGAATTCTAGACAATCAAGTTATTGGCCCGTATTTTTTTGATGGACCTGTTAACGGTCCTAATTATCTACAGTTTTTACAGAATGAATTACCAGTTCTCATAGAAGATGTGACATTAGCAACTAGGCAGAGGATGTGGTATCAGTAAGACGGTGCACTACCACACTTTGCTCGATGTGTGAGGGATTATCTAAATATCCGGCAAGATCTCCTGATCTCACCCCTCTAGATTTTTATTCGTGGGGTTACGTCAAAAATGTCGTTTATACCAACCGACCAACAACACCTGTGGATCTACAACAACGCATCAGATACGCAATTGCGAATATTCGTGCAGAAGTTTTTCAGTCTGTTCTTGGAAACTTTCGACGCCGGCTGGAGTTATGTATTGAAGTAAATGGTGGTCAATTCGAACATATCCTGCAATGCGCGTGTCTTACCCGTCAACGGATTTGTGCCATCTGTAATTATAAAACGACGAACTGGAAAAATAAATAATTTTTTAATTATTGTTTCGAATTCGGCATTCATTATCGTTCTCAAGGTCGAATTCAAGGTCGAAACGTGGGGTTTCACTTTAACTTTGATAACTTTGGTCAGAGAAACAACTCGTTTGAGGCTTTTCCGTGAAAATCCATAGAAAATGGTTTTTTGACCTTCAAATGACCTCTAAATGACCTGATATGTTAACATACTCGGACGTAAAATTTTCCGCTCTTTCCATTTCTGAGGTCGAACGTATGGTTTTCCGTTTAAAAAAACATACTTTGCCCATCAATTATGCTCAAAATTGACCTCAAGGTCAAATTCAAGGTCACCATCTTATGGCCCCCTTTGAACCCTACAACTTTTATCTAAACAATTTTTTTCCCCTCCATTCCCTGAAGAGTTACTCAGCTGTCCTGTTTCAAATGGGACGCCCTGTACATCATCAATACAAGTTAAATTTATTATCTTAGCTTCACGAATATAAACTGTACACGTTAAAAATACTTTGTTCTTTGAATATCAACCAATTCTCGGACCGATTGAATAGTATGGATAGGATAGTATTTGTAGGTAGGTTGTCGAACTTCAAGGAAACTTTTCTGCAAGAGGGTAAAAAACGAAGATACGATTGAAGCCAAGTTGACTCTTAAATTTTTCAAGTTTCGCAATAAATCGTGAAAGTGTGTCCCTTGGAAGGTTCCACGGAGTCTTTTGTAAGGAATTAACGTTCAAAATCTCTTTTCAACGGAAAGTTTTCTCAAATTATTTCCTTTGCTATGCTTGAATATGTTCTAAATGTTCGATCAAACTGGTCTGTAATTCTTTGGTGCTAAGTAACGATGTGATTTGATATTCAATGTCAACACAGATGTAATAATTTGGAGATGCCATGCCTCATTGATATTGGTTCAAACATTTATCACAAACCTGTGTAGGATATTTCAACATTTCCTCCTTTTTGGAAAATGTAATGAGCTCCTTGCAACATGCAGAACAATAAAAAGTATATTTAATCACTCCTTCCGGTGGATCAAACTCGCATACGCAAACCATTTCTGAAAACTATCACGGACAGAATTTTGATGAACTCAGGTAAATGTTCGTTCCCCATTCCGCACTCGTGATACTGTATCCGGATACGCACAGATAGCACAATCTTTCCAAAAGAGTTCATATAAGATACAATGTATTTATATAGTGCTATTTTAGAACTCTTGTGCTATCTGAGGATCCATGTATATCCTTGCAACGAGAACCCTCTCTCATATGAAACCCATATAGACCCTGATATGATTCCATTCGGGCCCCAGTCTGGTTTTTGTCAGACCTTGATCCGGTTTCCATCCGATTTTTCAACAGGAAAACTAGCCCGGGTAGGACAATTTTTGGACATCGATCTGAATCCAGCGTGACTATGTCGAATTGACATCGATATCGACAACTCATCACTGATCTTTTCACACTAGGATGTTACACTTCGATGCAGACACAATAATACGTATGTAGAAAATACAAAATTAGATGAATATTTTTCAGCATATTATTTTATGTTTACCGTTTATATATTCCTACTTTGTTCTAATCAATGTTCGAAATACTTTAAAAAATGTTTAATTGTGTTATTTATCAGCTAGCACACAATAATTCCAAATGAATTATAAAAAAAAACTGTTCCAGAACTTTTTCGGAATACAAAGAGGCCACATAGCACTCTTTATCCAAAAGATATCTCCAGAAATTATTGCCTATACTACAATACGTCAGTTCAGAAAGGATTCATGAGGAATTCAAATGGGATTCGAAGAATTCATTATGAATCCTAAACAATCCTTCTCGAGCTCCTGCGCTGTATGGGTAAGAAGTCTCATGCAACACGAAAGGATGTATTTTAAAAGTCCTAGTTTCTGTTTTAGCTTCTCGAAGATATATTTAGGAACGTTTAAAAGCCAAAGACAGAACCAAAGTTTTTTTTGTGTAAAAGACAACCACACAGCATTTGAGTTCTAAAATATGTCTCGAACTTGATTCAAGAAATCTTATGCAGTACGAGAAGATACAATCTCCATCCCTGGAACTTTTTGCAAATAGAACCCGGATGAACCCGGAACGAATTCCAATTGAAACTTATAAATGAATTTCGGTAATCGATTCCCGTGTTATTCCCGGATGCACCCGAATGCTTATCCGTTTGGAGCTTCGCAGTTCCCAGCTACCACCTACATAGACCCGTATAGAATACCTATTCCCGAAAATTTTCTCAGATAGGATGGAGATAAATCTAGAACGGATCTCGATTGGAACTTATGAATGAATTTCGGTGACCAGTTCACGTATCACTCCCGAATGAACCCGAATTCACATTCGTTTCGAACTTCACCGTTCCCGGCCACTACCCGGATAGACCCGTATACGAACTCTATTCCAGGGAATTCTCCCGATTAAGACCGGGATAAACTCGGAATGAATCCCGATTAGGACTTATCAATGAATTTGGATGACCAATTTCCGTGTTATTCCTGGATGAACCCGGATACATATCCATTTTAAGCTTTGTAGTTCCCGGCTCCTACCCGGATGAACCCGTATAGAAAACCTATCCCCGGCAATTTCCCCAGATAGGATCCGGATAAACCCAGAACGAATCCAGATTGGAACTTATGCATGAATTCTGGTGACCATTTCCCGCATCACTCCCGAATGAGCCCGAATACATGATTGTTTCGAGCTCCGCCGTTCCCAGTCACTACCTGGTGTAACGTCCCACCATAAAAAGTTTTCCATATTTTATCATGACGATCGTTTTCCCCAGGAATATAAATTTTTCCATGAAAAAATACCATACATTACTGTTTTTATCAAATTTCTCCATGGAATGATCAGTATTATGATTATTACCTCATAAATGCCCCCATAAGAGAAGTATGATTCATAAAGAAATTATTATTAAATATTCTTTATAATTATTTTTCACTATTGATTTGTGATGACTTCTTAACACATATGATAATCATTTTTATACATGTTCAATGATATTTGTGGTACACAATATTATTATCATACAAGGTACCTATAATTTTGTCCTAATGAAGAATGAAATTATGAAATTTATTCGATTAATTCTTATATACACATGTAGGATACATGTAGGGACACAGGGCGTCTCATTTGAAACAGGACAGCTGAATACCTCTTCAGGGAATGGAGGGGGAAAAAAATTGTTCAGATAAAAGTTGTAGGGTTCGAAGGGGGCCATAAGATGGTGACCTTGAATTTGACCTTGAGGTCAATTTTGAGCATGATTGATGGTCAAAGTATGTTTTTTCAAATGGAAAACCCTACGTTCGACCTCAGAAATGGAAAGAGCGGAAAATTTTACGTCCGAATATGTTAACATATCAGGTCATTTAGAGGTCATTTGAAGGTCAAAAAACCATTTTCTATGGATTTTCACGGAAAACCCTCAAACGAGTTGTTTCTCTGACCAAAGTTATTAAAGTTAAAGTGAAACCTCACGTTTCGACCTTGAATTGAAAGTAAACAGAACTGACCTTCAGAGTTTATTCTTCATATCAGTACGAAAATGATCATTAAGAAGTTTTCATCGTTTACGGTGTAAGTGTGGGTTCAAAATGGTTTATTCACCTAACGAATGTGTTGATATTTTGATGATCTTGGGTGAGTGTCGCGGAGTGTATCAAAGAGCGTCACGATTGTACAGAGAGCGGTTTGGAGATCGGCAGCATCATCCTTCTCCAGAAGTCATTCGCCAAGTTGAAAGAAATTGTCGACAAGGAAGGATTGGTCAACGCCGAAACAATCAAGGTTCCAACTTTAACGACCCTCGATGCGTTGCTGTTTTAGCAATGATACACATGAATCCTTATGTTAGTTTACGTGATATTGAACGCGATTTGGGTATTCCACGCAGCACGGCAAACAGAATTCTGTAAGCTGCTCAATATCATCCGTACCACATCACACTGACCCAAGAATTATCTCAACAAGATATGCAGAATCGGGTTAACTTTTGCCATTGGGCTTTACAGAGGTTGAACGAAGCGCCCGATTTCTTTCGATATGTTCTTTTCAGTGATGAATCAACGTTTCAAAGTACTGGCTTGTTAAATCGTCACAATAGCCACTATTGGTCAGCGCAAAACCCGCACTGGACTCAACAAGTTGATCATCAGCATCGGTGGAGTATAAATGTTTGGTGTGGAATTCTAGACAATCAAGTTATTGGCCCGTATTTTTTTGATGGACCTGTTAACGGTCCTGATTATCTACAGTTTTTACAGAATGAATTACCAGTTCTCATAAAAGATGTGACATTAGCAACTAGGCAGAGGATGTGGTATCAGTAAGACGGTGCACTACCACACTTTGCTCGATGTGTGAGGGATTATCTAAATATCCTTTGCCCCAATCGTTGGATTGGTCGAGGTGGATTTGTACTGTGGCCAGCAAGATCTCCTGATCTCACCCCTCTAGATTTTTATTTGTGGGGTTACGTAAAAAATGTCGTTTATACCAACCGACCAACAACACCTGTGGATATACAACAACGCATCAGATACGCAATTGCGAATATTCGTGCAGAAGTTTTTCAGTCTGTTCTTGGAAACTTTCGACGCCGGCTGGAGTTATGTATTGAAGTAAATGGTGGTCAATTCGAACATCTCCTGCAATAAGTGTGTCTTACCCGTCAACGGATTTGTGCCATCTGTAATTATAAAACGACGAACTGGAAAAATAAATAATTTTTTCATTATTGTTTCAAATTTGGCATTCATTATCGTTCTCAAGGTCGAAACGTGGGGTTTCACTTTAACTTTGATAACTTTGGTCAGAGAAACAACTCGTTTGAGGCTTTTCCGTGAAAATCCATAGAAAATGGTTTTTTGACCTTCAAATCACCTCTAAATGACCTGATATGTTAACATATTCGGACGTAAAATTTTCCGCTCTTTCCATTCCTGAGGTCGAACGTAGGGTTTTCCATTTGAAAAAACATACTTTGACCATCAATCATGCTCAAAATTGACCTCAAGGTCAAATTCAAGGTCACCATCTTATGGCCCCCTTCGAACCCTACACTTTTATCTGAACAATTTTTTTCCCCCTCCATCCCCTGAAGAGTTATTCAGCTGTCCTGTTTCAAATGGGACGCCCTGTATATATACATATAAGAATGATAAATCTCTGAATGCTGTATGATGAATGGGGATGGGAAATGACTAACATTATTTAAACAATATTATCATCATCTAAAATCAAAATGTTTGACAATGGTTGACCTCAACCACTTGGAATTCTTTAAACAATCAGTAGTGAACGTTAGCGATTATTGACGAAAGGAATAATTATTGAATGATGCATTCAATGATTCATTTACACTCGACATTGATTGAACAAATAATCCTGTTCGACTCAAAATAATGTCTGACAATTGCTTGAACATTGACTCATACTACTGAAATGTTTCAACAAATGTTACCTACCTTTGGAATCACTTCAATCGACAGTTCAAATCGAAGGGATTATTCAATTACTCAAATGAAATAATATGTTGAATAAATTATTTAAACAATCAATATTAACTATATAACAATATGTCAAATGTATGATTATTGTTATGTAACATTCGTGAAATAACTTGATCCCATTGATTCATACCATTTGAATAATATAATTGATTCATACAGTTGAGTTATAATGGAATCTAATAGACTTCCGGTAAGATGGCAAAGGTGTAAAGTCGGGTGAGAGTTAGCGGGAAAGAAAAGTGGAGTAGTGCGGTAGAAAAGTGAGGAAAGTGAGGAAAAGAGGAGTGGAAGTGTTGGCGGTTTACTTTATCCGTGGATAAAATTTAACTGAAGCAGTGAAAGGGAGGCGGTTGGTGGAGTTAAAAAGAAATACAGGGAGTTCAAGGCACGTGCTAGAGTGATGGAGAGAGAAGAGATTGAGAGACTCGTGGAAAAGAGGAAGAATGGGACAAGAAGATCGAGGAGAAAATAAAGGAGGAGGGTAAAAAAACAGACAGAGGAGATGATAAAGAGAATAATGGAGAAGATGGGAGAAGTATTGGGGAAGTATTGAAGGAGTGAAGGAAGATAGGGAAGCGGGAGTGCTGCCAATGGTGTAAGAAGGAGAAAAGCCGACAAGGGAGGGAGAAGAAATGCTGATAAGGAAAGTGAGCCAGGAGGATAAGGAAGATTGTAGGGAGGAAGGAGAGAAGTCGGCAAGGAAGAAAAGAGGAGATAAAGGTTAATCGGAGAGGCGCCATCTACCGGAAGAGGGGAGAAGCAGGAGTAGGGAAGAAGAGAAGCGAGAGGTAAAGGAGGTGGGAGAGCCGATGAGGAAGGGAAGCGTGGAGGGTAAGGGAGACAGCAGAGAACGAGAGGGAGCGGCGGCGAGGAAGGAACGCGGAGAGAGAGGAGAGAAGAGCGAGGAGCCGAGTGACGGGAGAAGAGAGAGCAGAGGGAGTGAAAAGGAGGAAGAGGAGTGGGAGAAGGAGGGGAGAAGGTGCGGACGAGGATGGAAGAATGGAAAGAGAAAGATAAAATATGGAGAAGGTGGAACATCATCGTACGAGGATAGAGGATGAGAGCGTTGAAGGATAATGCGGGGCTGCTGGAGGTACTGGGGGAGAAGATGGGGCTAGAGATTCGAGCAGAGGAGATAAGGAGGATAGGGAAGGGAAGAAGGGACGTCTGGATCAGGTTGGAGAAAGAAGAGGATATGGAGGTGATTTGGGATAGAAGAGAGGACAGCGAATGAAAAGGACAGCGGCGAGAGGAGAGAGAGGGAAGAAAGGAGATGGCAACGCAGGGAAAAGAAGAGGAGCACAGGGAGGAGAGAAGAAGGAAAGGGGAGACAAGTGAACGGTAGGGGAGTTTTTGAGTGAAATACAGAGAGGAATAAAAAAGACACTATTTTTTTCCTATTTTCGATTCGAGAATGAGATAGGGAGATATGGAAGTCAAAAAATGGGTGGGATTTCTCTGTATTCTTCGTTTTGTTTGGTATTTTTTGATTTGGATTCTGAGACGTCCAGAGATCATAGTTTTTTTCTTTCTTTTTCTGATTTGTTTTTGAACTATTTTTGTTCATGTTAGTGAGAGTTGTGGGAATGTATGTAAGAGGAGAGAAAATTGTAGGGGGGCAGCGCCCTTAAGCCAATGTAAAAGGGCGCCGACAGAATATGAATAAATACATACATACATACATAGTGGAATCTAATAACTAATAGAATAAGATTGTATCAATTATATAAGCGAATAATGACATGTAACGAATGATAATTGTTATTCGAAATACATAATGTGAGAATGAGAATGAATGAATCTCTCAATGAATGGAATAAGTGTGACTGACACGCGCCACACCTGTTTGGATACTATGTATGTATGAAGTTTATGACAGGTAGGCATAAAGCCATGAAACAATGAAAGCACCTTTTCTTCTGGCACGAGCCTACCTTCGAAGAGACAAGACTCTATATTAATTCGTCAATTTTCTTCATTTCTGAATTTCTCACGAGCCAATTCTATATAGAATGATTATATGAGAATCTCTTATACATGAAGTAGTATGAAAAAACAAGTACATCTGTTCTTGTCATAAATTTCAAGTACGGAAAGAAACGTAGTCTCCATTTTCTGGAAAATTCAAAAACATATGCAGGCAGAATGTGAGAAAAGAATTGAGTGAAACCTAGGAATAACGTTTGAATGTAGTTTGAATGACAGAAGGGGTTATTCTAATGTTCTTTGAAATAAATTGAACAAATTGATTGTTAAACAAGTCTATTTGAATTAACATATTATTGCTTCGAATTATTGAAAAATCAGTTATATGAAACTTATAAAGTCAATGATATAAGTATTGGAAATTCCCTTCCATAAGGTTGAAATATTGCATAGAATTATCCCGTTAAGGGCAAACGTCCGTTTTTCCAACACCTTTTTCAACGAGATTTCACGCTGTCGATCCGATTGTCAAAAAATTTGCGGATAATTATTTTCAATGTAAAATTATCTAAACTCTCAAAATATGGAAGCAGATTTTCGATGAAATGCAAACTGGGAATGTTAAAATCGTTTAAATAGAAAAAAACACGAGGTTTCGATTGCAAAAAATTATCATCCGTTCATTTTTGTCTCGAATTAGGAGAGACATATATCTAGGGGATGAAATTTCTGCGTCCATGAACCCTAAGCTTCAAAGTATGTGAGATGGTTTTTCGAAATTCAAGGTGGCGATACTCAATATGGCGGCTAGAAACCAGAATATTTTTGCTCTTTCTTATTTTTCGTATTTGAGCAATATTCCTGAATGAATTCGATGTACACAGACGTATTAATAGGTTTCTAGGGTCGCTGATCACGGATCCAGGGTCAGATTTGCCGCATTCAATATGGCGGATCCAAAATGGCGGCCTAAAATTGTTGAAACTGTATGATTCCCATGAAAATCAGTACATGGAGGTTTTTGGGATCCCTGATGACTAATCGGAAGTCAGATTCCATAAATTCGAAATAGCGGTTCGAATATGGCAGCAAGAAGTCTCAATTTTCGTTCCTCCAGTTTTTTGTCAATTTATCGATATTTTCCCCTTCACATAGATGGATCTGGATACTCTCCGGATCGCTGAATACGAATCCGTGTCAGATCTGCCAAATTCAATATGGCGGAGCCAATATGGCTTCGAAAGAGTACTGAAATCGTCCCATTTTTCATGTGTTCTCTGCCGTCGATGTATTGACCGCCGTTGCCAAACTCTCACCACGTGGAGGTAAACATTCACGAGAGTCTTCTTTTTTCGTCTCAATTTTCCCTCATTTTATTCATTTTTTTGTGTTTTTTTTTGTTTCTCTCTTTTTTTTCGAATGTCGTTCGTCCAATTTCTTTTCAAATTCCAGAACTCTTTTTCAGGACTCATCTCTAATTTGTGTCGATACAGTAGGGGAGAGCACCAAATTCGGTGGAACGATTACGCGTGTGATGTTTCGAAACATGCGGAGCACATGTGAGCTTACAGACTGCGCACATTTTCTGCGTTCTCGTTGAGCATTTCGAAAAGTTGGTGCAGTTTCTTTTCTTCTCTGCAACTACAGTCTTATGTGCTACTGATCCTCGTGCCGGAGCTTTCACAAGATACTTCCGAGCGATAGCTAATGCCATGTCTTTCGTTCCAATCTTATTCGTCTTATCACGTACCAAATTTTGTAGTACTGTTGCATTTGTGACGGAAGCTTGCATTATTCTAAAGAAAATAACCCAAGTCCATTTTTTGGATCTGATCGAAGGCATCAAGTTACTGCAATGAAAATCATGCTCGTCAACTTCACCCATGTGCTTGTTGTAAGTAGCAAAGGCTCTCGGGAAAGGTAATTCCATCTTTCCAGCATGTCCTTTGGATCGGCGTTTCATCGAAGATAAGGGTTACTCCTGCTGCTGTCGGAAGTAATGAGTTTGGTTTTGAATCCATGATGGTGATATAATTCATACCACTATTTTTCTCATGCTTCACGATGAAAGAACCACGTGGAGCTTTTTTATCCATGTCATTGCTGACACCAATGACTCTATTCGTTCTCACCGTGCCTGTAGCTCGTAAACCAATATTCTCCAGGTGAGCCAATAAATCGGGATTGCAAAAGAAGTTATCAAAGTATAAATGATAGCGAACTATCTTCTTCACTACATTCGTAGAGAGAAGTCCTTGGATCATTTTCAAAACAACCTGACTACCAAAAGCACGTTTTCCTAGTGCTGTGTCTTCTTGTCCGGAATAAGGATTGATCCCTTTGCCACAGTAAATGTCGCAGTCGAATAAATATCCTTCGGGATTACATATGGACCACTCTTTTATGCCAAATTGCACTGGTTCATCCTTCATATATTGCTTCAAAGGGGTTCTTCCGTAAAACTGGATCATCGACTCATCAATTGATAGAGCAGTCGCGAAAAAACCGAATTGTTTTATATTTCTCCTGATAATCTCAAAAAGATCACGTACTCGCCATGCTCGGTCATCAAGGTTCCCATCACTGGGTCGTGAAAATTTTATTTTTGATTTGATCGTCATGAAAGTTTTACGACTCATGACGGTAGCGATGGGATTGCAAGCTAATAGAGGATCGGTAGACCAATAGTCTTTTTGAGATTTTTTCGAGTTAAAAATCGACATTATTATGATTCCTACGGATATATTCAAATCATGAGGAGAGAGCTCGTAACCGTTATTGGCAGTACAATCAATAATGTGATTCTTCAAATCATCGGAAAAGAAATATTCAAAAACTTCCGTGAAAGATGCGTCCTGAATTCTCTTTCTCGTTGATTCAGACATGAGAAATTCATTCTCAATGATCCCGATCGATTTTTTCCCACTATCCATCCATTCATAAATGTGATTCGATTCAAGTTTTGTTTGACTGTCCGTGTAACTATCACGGACTTTCTCATACGAGATGTTTGGGATTACTTCTGCCTAGTGAATGAGAAAGTCATTATCATCATTTTCAAAATCAGATTCTCCCGATATTGATTCATCGGAACTTTCTGTTTCGGAATTCATACCTTCCTCAACATCATTTTTGTCTTCATGGATTTCTGTACACCTTGAGCGTCTTGGATATTTTGCAGCCGAAGGATCCGGCATTTCGAATTTTTTCCTCACTAATACAGAAAGGATTTCTGATTGGTCTTATTTTCGATTTTATTCATAAGTCTACCGTCTAATGCGACTGTGCTTCATGCGAAAATAGTGCAGAGGAAGGAAAATAAAACTGAACTTCGATGTCGAAAACGAAAAATTGCGAATCTGAAACAATTGACGGCTTTGATTACATCCTGAGAAAGGACTTGAGTTCTCCTTCAGAGTGCTCAAGAGAACAGATGAAGATGAGAATCTAAGAGGAAAAAGATGAAACTTTGAAAAATTGGAGAAACAGAGAACGGAAGATGTGGTGACAGTTGAGCAACTGCAATGAATATATAGCGCAGAGGGAGGGAGACGAAACTGAACTTCGACATCAGAAACGAAAAATTGCGAATCTGAAACAATTGACGGCTTTGATTACATCCGAAGAATGAACTCGGGTTTCCTTCAAAATGCTCAAGAATGACATATGAAGATAAGAATCTAAAATGGAAAAGATGAAACTGTGAAAAATTGGAGAAACAACGAAATATGTAATGACAGTTGAGCAACTGCGAAGAAAACACATCGACGGCAGAGAAGACTTGAAAAATGAGACAATTTCAGTACTCTTCCGAAGCCATATTGGCTCTTCCATATTGTATTCAGCAGATCTGACACTGAATTTGTATTCAGCGATCCGGAGAGTACTCAGATCCATCTATGTGAAGGGGAAAATATCGATAAATTGACAAAAAACTGGAGGAACGAAAATTGAGACTTCTTGCTGCCATATTCGAACCGCCATTTTGAGTTCATAGAATTTGACCTCCGATTAGTCATCAGGGATCCCGAAAACCCCCATGTACTGATTTTCATGGGAATCGTACAGTTTCAACAATTTTAGGCCGCCATTTTGGATCCGCCATATTGAATTTGGCAAATCCGACCCCGGATTCGTGATCAGCGACCCCAAAAACTTAATAACACGTGTGTGTACATCGAATTCATTCAGGAATATTGCTCAAATACGAAAAATAAGCAAGAAAAAAAATATTTTGGTTTCTAGCCGCCATATTGAGTGTCGCCATCTTGAATTTCGAAAAACCATCTCACATACTTTGAAGCTTAGGGTCCATGGACGCAGAAATTTCATCCCCTAGATGGACCTCTCCCCTAATTCGAGACGAAAATAAACGGATAATAATTTTTTGCAATCGAAAATTCGTGTTTTTTTCTATTTAAAGGATTATAACATTCCCAGTTCGCATTTTATCGAAAATTTGCTCCCATTTTCTGAGAGTTTAGATAATTTTACATTGAAAATAATTATCCGCAAATTTTTTGACAATCGATTCGACAGCGTAAAATGTCGTTGAAAAAGGTATGGAAAAAACGGACGTTTGGTCCTTAACGGGTTAATGTTCTTCAACACAACTTTTATTGGATACCTTGAGGATATCTAAATGTGTTGCATCAGGAATCCTATAGACTTGTTGGAGATATTGTTAAGAGTATTCCAAAAAAGTGATCCAAAGTTGTTTATAGGCTATTATTGAATTTGAATTACTGCGAACTTGTGTATCTGACAAATTTTCATTCTTTTTTATTGTAAGAGATTCATGAAAATCAGTGAAATAAGGAAATAATTCGTGGATGAGATCAATGACTATGCCATAAAAATAAAATAGATATATTACCATGATTCAACCAGGCCCTCTTATGCGATCCCTCATAGGATCCCTCATAGGATCTCACATAGGATCCCACATAGAATCCCGCATAGGATCCTATGCCAAATTAATATGAGAACCGATATGGGACCCTTTATGGAAACCCATATGGAATCCTACAAGGGTTCCTATGGGTTCCCATAATGGATCCCTTGAGGATTTTTTTGACCGGGACGATTTGTAAACATTCATAAAATGTACCTCGCTACAAACGAAATATTTTGAGAACGTTTTGTGACGTTTCAAAAAGGTCGCATGGATGTTTTTAAGACATGAAAATGTCCTGGTTTCTTTCATTGACATTCTTACAAAACGTCCACTTCGTCGCATCTCCGTGGTATCCACAGAGATAGGTGTTATCTACGTGGAGACCACAGAGATGCGGAGGAGTGTGCTGTTCGGGGTGATTAGCACATGTTGAATTTGTCTTTATAAATCATCAAATTGATAACACCTCTGCGGATATTTTCATTTAAAAGAAATCCTGAATCAATTATATTCAAGTAACATAACCTTGTATGTAAGAAATTACACGTACAAGCTCATGAAGTGTTAGATTCAGTGGAAAATAGTTCGACCCTAAAGCGCTTTTTAATATCTTTGTTTTACTCTCTACAATATGTGTATTTTCATGATTTTTTAGGTTGTACAGTGACAATCAGTTGATTATGTGCAAAACAATATGGTTTTACTATTTTTTTATGTATCAGTCATGTATTAAACTTTGAATATAAATGATTTGTAGGTTGGCGTAGGTTAGCGACGAAATGGGGAATTTTTATGAACCATATAAATGTTTTGACAATGTAAGTTTTAAAAATGTTTTGGGAACGTAATTGTTGGAATCAGAGATCGCGAAACCACAGGCACGTTTCTAAAACATTTCGAAAACTTACAGTGCTGTCTGCCCTGGTGAAAATGAAGCGTATACACAAAGCGAGAAGGAAACGTAAACGAAGCGAAGAACGGTTCAGTTCTCTCTTTCTGGAGCGTATGATACCCGCGCGCTGAAGAGTCATCAAATCATATGCTCTGTATACGTTTCATTAACTTCCGATCCCGTTTCGCATATGCTTCATGTAACGTAATAGTAGCTCGTATATGAAGCGTATGCGAGTCATACCTATTCTGACTTCAAATAACATCTTTCTCAATTGAGCAATTGATGTCAACGACGATCCTTGGCTCAGTGGATAAGACCCTACCATAGTGAAACTCACCGGTTCGATTCTCACCACAGGATTCAATTTTTTTGTCTAGATTTCTTGAATTTTTCCCGCTTTCTTTGTTTCAATTCCCGTTTCACATACTCTTTGTATCCTTTCCATTCGAGCTTCGTATACTTTCCATTAACGTTTCTGTTACCCTTCAGCATACGCTTCGTTCACTCTTTCTTCTCGCTCCCATTTTCACCAGGGTGGGTTACATTCATCAAACAAAGTGATGGCAAAGGGAAATCGCGACCATAAAAATCAATCGAGGGAGGGCAAACACACACGAGAGAGAAGAATTTAGTACTCGAAAGAAACAATGATTAAGGGAAGAATCAAGGAAGCAGCACGTGGAGGACGCCATCCTTGCTGAAAAAACGGAAAGAATTTAGATGCGAATCTTTACGATGCATTCGCAGGGCAGAAGTAAGATTTTGTGACGTAAGTAAAATGTGTACGAAACTTTCCGTACGCCGGAGAAGGAGTGCGACTGGAACAGCGGAAACAAAATGAATCCGTTCTGAGCTGGAATTGCAATTTTTACCAAATTCTTCGAGTTTATCCGGAATGACTGGTATATAATATAAATATAAGATAGTGGCGCTTTGATCAGCAAAACCGACGACCAAATTGATGCCGTTTCAAGTTGGATCTGCGGAGAGGAATTTAATGCGTTCCAATCTGCTTCGACGAGCCGGATGATGGAATAACAATTCCCAGTTTCCATCCGGAAATGCTGAATAAAACAATGGTGTTATGTGAATGTAAAACAATAATGGAAATGTTCATTGTCTCAAATTCATGTGAGTTTTTGTTCTGTTTGGAATTCTCATGTGGGTCACCCGTGCAATATTTCTCCATAGGTAACCCATGTGATATATTCGCATGAGTGACCCATGTCACGTGATTACATGCGAAATAAAGCCAGTCCCGAATTCGCATGGGGAATTTCCCTTGCGAACCAACTGGAAATTTACAATGGGATATACACGGGAATATTCGACGAACTCTTGAGGATACTGAAACAGTTCTTTCAGTGTTCGAATTAGTTAATATCCCAAGAAGCGAACTCTTTTGGACCTCTTTATGATTTCATGAATTCGAGAATTCATAAACAATTCTCTTCATGTTCTTGAAAAAGAATTCTCCGACTGCTGTATGAGGTCACCCGGCTTGTCAGACTGGATTTTGACGCAATGAAATTTTTGGATAAAGGGAATGAATCATTCGGGTAACGTTCGAAATATCTTTATTGAAGAAGAAAGTGACGTGACACGGTCGAGCGCTAAACGAGAAGTGAGTTGAAAAACAAAAAAGGCAAAAAGTACAGCGTCGTGTTGAACCGCTTCACAGAAAGTCGCGCATGCGTATATCACTAGCAACAATGGTGCGCTCCTATACCACCATACACAGGGTGTCGTGCAGAAACGCATCAAGCATTTGACGAATACGTATACATATATATATACTCATTTTCTCTCAACAATACCACCCTTGAAGCGTTTCTGCACTTTATTACACTATTCCAATCTTAAAACGTAAGTCCGCAAATCTTTCTCGAGGCAAAGGTTTTGTAAACAAATCCGCTAATTGGTCCTCACTTCGAACGTATGTTACATGAATCTCCATATTTGCACATTTCTCTCTAATGAAGTGATATCGGACATCAATGTGTTTTGTCCTTTTATGAAACTAAGGATTATTCACAAGCTTGATCGCGCTTTGATTATCGACATGAATGGTAGTTGGATTCACACAAGGATGACCGATGTCCTCTAACAATTTACGAATCCAGATACTCTCTTTTGCAGCCGCACATGCCGCAACATATTCTGCTTCGGTAGTACTTGAAGTTGCAATTTCCTGACGTTTTGAACACCGAATAATTGGTCCATTACATAATTTGAAAACATAGCCAGTAGTGGAACGTCGTGTATCCTTGTCGTTGGCATAATCAGAATCCGAATAGCCTGAGAGAATTTCGACCTCTTCAATACCTCGATATTCTATTCCTAAGTTTTGAGTATACTTTAGATATCTGATTATACGCTTAACAGCGTTCCAGTGTTTATTATCATATGCATTCAAGTATCGGCTCACAACACTGACTGCCTGTGATATATCAGGCCTAGATACCATTGAAAGGAATAAGAGTGATCCCACCGCTTCACGAGACAGTATCAAATCATCGGATGCTAGATTTTCAATAGGCTTTTCTAAACAAGTATGAGTATCAGCTAGTATACTTTGAGGTTTCGCATCAGTCATATTGAAACGTTCAATGATTCTTCTGATGTATCGATTCTGATGAATCAATATCCTTTTATTGGCTCTATCACGTACGATTTCCAATCCTACGAAATAATCGGGTTGCATAACGATGGCTTCAAAAGTTTCACATAATCTATTCATAAACTTGTCAATAACAGATTTATTACTCCCTAAAACTAAACCATCATCCACATAAATGGCTAGGTATAGCCTTTGATTATCAAAATCTCCGTAATACACGCATTGATCAGCATTGGATTGAATTAAATTAAAATCTTTGAGAAAATGATCAAAAGTCTTATTCCAGCATCTAGATGCTTGTTTCAGTCCATATAATGATTTGTTCAGCTTACAAACTAAATTATTATTATTACATTCCATACCTTCAGGAATCGTCATATATACATCTTCATCCAGTTGACCGTTTAAGAAGGCAGTCTTAATATCAAATTGGTGAATTTCTAAATTTTCAGCAGCCGCCAATGCTAACAATATTCTAACAGTGTCATAACGCACAACGGGTGAAAATATTTCTTGAAAATCTGGGCCAGCTTCTTGCGAAAAACCTTCTGCACATAAACGAGCCTTCAACGCACATTCTCAGTTGTCGTAGACTCTTCAATTTTCAACACCCACTTAAAACTAACTGGCTTCTTATTTTCAGGTAAGGGTACAATGTCCCATGTATGATTGTATTCGTGAGCTTTTATTTCTTCTTGAATGGCTTGTTTCCATTTATTAGCATTGGTACCAGAAACCGCTTGATTGTATGAATTGGGTTCATCATACGATGAAAAACAAAGTTCAAACCGAGAAGGCGCTTTGATCGAATTCCTATCCCTCAAATTATATCGATCAGATTCAGAAGAACCAGGGGTTTCGTCATGTGATATTTCAATATTCTCATTAACGTGTACGTTTTCACCATAGACATTCTCATCTTGATGTTCTTGTAGAATCGACGAATCTTCTTTGTTCTGATCAACTGACTCATCCATTTTAAGATCAATATATATTTCGTTATTTTAAAAATCAAATGTCTGGTTAAGTTTTTCATCAAAAATAACATCCCTCGCTACAGTAATTCGATTAGTTGATGGATCTAAAAGACGATGATTTGTCGATTCCCCTTCATATCCTACAAGGATAATTTTTCTAGATTTAGGATCCCATTTTTTTCTGAACTGTTTTGGTACATGCACGTATGCTTCGCTACCGAATACTCTAATATGAGACAATTGTGGTTTTTTATTATTCCAAATTTCGTATGCGGTCGAATTTTTAGTCTGCGATGAAGGGGTTCGATTTAAAATATATACTGCGGTACTAACAGCTTCAGCCCATAATTTTTTAGGTAAATTCTTTGCGATTAACATTGTACGCGCCGATTCAACAATTGTTCTCAATTCGCGTTCAGATCTACCATTCTGCTCGTGTACATATGGAGCTGACGTCTGTAACTGTATTCCCTTAGAAGCTAAGTAATTTTTCATCTGTTCATTCGTATATTCTGTACCGTTGTCTGATCTAATTATTCTAATTCTACGCTGAAATTTGTTGAATATCATCGCCTCATATTCTTTAGATCTTTCAAAAGTATCGCTTTTATTTCGTGAAAAGGAAACATGTCGAAAACTGGATTTATCGTCCTTAAATAAAATGAAATATTTTGCACCTCCAATAAACGGTTCAGTCATAGGCCCGCATAAATCCGTATGAATGAATTCTCCAGCTTCCATCATATCATCCTTGAACGAATTTGATTTAAATGGTAGACGAAACTGTTTTCCATATCTACAGGGTTCACAAAAAAATTCCTCTGAACTTGAAAATTTCACATTTTGGATTAAATCACCCTTCAAAGCATTTTTAATCGAATTATTATTCACATGACCCAGACGTGCGTGCCATAATTCTAAATTATTAGTTGAAGCTACATTTATTTCATCCGTCACAACCTCAAAAAGCAATCTGAAAAGATTATTCTCTTGTTTCAAGCCAGTAGCTATTAAATCAGAATTTTTGGAAAAAATATTTACACGGTCAGATTCAAAGTTCAATGTATGTCCTTTGTTTGTACAGGCACCGATAGAGAATAGATTTTTGCGTAGTGTGGGTATATATAGTACATTTTCTAACGTACCATCAAGCCGTTTACCGTCTATGAATCTCTTGATATGAATTTTACCGCGCCCTGTAATTTCACATGTCGAGTCATCACCTAGTTTAACTAATTCAGAATCATATTCATTAAAGTCTGCAAACCAATCTAGTCGGAAACTCATGTGTTCAGACGCCCCACTATCAGACAACCAAGTATCTTCAACATCTAAATTCATAACTTCAATACTCTCATTGGTTGCTACACTGAAAGCTTGATAATTTGCTGACGCGTTATCTCTATCTTTGTATCTATCTCTATCTTTATCAGTTTCATTTTTCTTATTAAAACTATCTCTTTTTTTAAAACAATTACGCGCAATGTGACCGGTTTTATTACAAAAATGACATTTGAAATTTTTATTTTTATTCAATTGCGCTCTCGAATCGATGGTACTTCGTGGTTGATGTTTCTTGCCTTGTTGAAAATCGTGTTTCTTCATACTCAGAGTTGAGAATGCACCAGCGACATCTTCGACCGATGAAATTTCCTTTTCTTCTTTGATGAAACGTTCTGTTAATGATTGTAGATTTTGTTTTCCTTCGTCCACACTGTCCCAAGCAGTCACGAATCCAGCATATTTCATGGGTAAACTGCCCAATATTTTAGCCATTAACATGGTATCTGAGATTTCTTCTCCAACATCTTTCAATTGCCGTGCAAGATTTTCGATCTTGGCAATGTGTTGAGCGACTGAGTCGTTGACAGCCATCTTGTATTCGTGGAACTTTGTCGTAAGAGTCAATTTACTGCACTTCTCTGTTCATGGATTGTACTTAACTTTTTCCATATATCTGCTGATGTTTCACAGGTTATAAACTGCTCTAGTTGTTTATGATCCATTGAAGAAGCAAGTATAAACATCGCTTTTGCATCATTTTTGACCCACGCTGTCTGCTCCGCGCCCGCCGTTGCTGGTTTTGCTGTAGAACCATTGACGATGTCCAAGAGACCGTTCGCTACAAGCACAGCACGTATTTGGAACTTCCACAATTGAAAATTCGAACCATCGAATTTTGTAATATTTCTCAGATCCGCATCAGCCATTTCATTTATTACAAAGAACAGATGTATATATCAGGCAACGATGCACTGACACAGACTATCATGTAAAAACGCAAGCGAACAACAATCCCTAGTAGCATCAGAATGTTGTATATATACTATGCACGTTCATAGTATATTTAGATATACTATGAACGTTCATGGTATATATACAACGTTCGGTTGCTACTTGGGATCAAACATTCAATACTCAGTCACTTTTATCGATACACAAACGAGTGGGCCCATAACCTTTTGGATAAAGGAAATGAATCAGTCGGGTGACGCTCGAAATATCTTTATTGGAGAAGAAAGTGGCGTGACACGGTCGAGCGCTGAACGAAAAGTGAGTTGAAAAACAAAAAAGGCAAAAAGTACAGCGTCGTGTTGAACCGCTTCACAGAAAGTCGCGCATGCGTATATTACTAGCAACAATGGTGCGCTCCTATACCACTATACACAGGGTGTCGTGCAGAAACGCATCAAGCATTTGACGAATACGTATACATATATATACAGGGTGGGGCATTTAAAGTGTCGCGGGCGTTTTTTCCAAAAATAAAGTGAGATACGAGAACATTTTTCGGACAAAAGTTGTAGGGTACCGAGGGGGACATCCGATGGTGGCCTTGGCTTTGACCTCAAATCTCATCTTCAAGGGCATTCTGAGATCAACTCTTGTTTTTTAAATAGCATCTTATATTTTTTACTGCAGATTTGGATTCTAGGTCAAAAACCAAGAAACTTTTGTCTGAACCATTTTCCTGAAATCCGCAAAAATGGCGCTCTAATCGAGATTGTTCCATTTTGAATCTGACATTCGAATAACTCGAAAACGAAGGGTCTTGCAAAAGAATGTTTCGTACAAAAGTTGTCAATACACAACACATTTCAATCGTCTACATTACCACCATTCAGAGCTCACGCGATGTAAACAAACGACGGGGTTCAGTGAAAATTCACGATTTTGAAAGTCAGTTTGTCAGTTACATTTGATTATTACTTGGTTTATGACAAATTGAAAATCATGGATATCCGATACACGGTTTCTGAAAAGATCGATATGATCTACATTTACGATGAACTGCATAAGAACCCCAGACAAGCATATGACTTGTATGCAGAACGATTTCCTGAAAGAACAACGCCATCCATTAGGTATTTTCAACGCATTACAAAATTATTCTCAGAAACGGGAAGTGTTACAAGGGAAAAACGACATCAAATGAGAACTGTTAGCGGAGAAAATGCGGAAGTTAATGTACTAGCTGCAGTAGCCAATAATCCACACGTGAGCTCTCGTGAAATTGAACTCCATTCGGGAATTTCTCGAAGAAGTGTTCTTCGAATACTGAAACGTCACAAATTCCATCCGTATCACATTTGTTTGCATCAAGACCTTCACGGTGATGATTTCGAAAATCGTGTACAGTTTTGTCGATGGGGTCTAGCGCAAATGCACAATAACAACTTCATCAACATATTATTTTCTGATGAGTCGACGTTCACCAATCATGGTCAAGTAAATCAACATAATATGCATTACTGGGCGACAAAAAATCCAAGATGGTTACGTCAAGTAGAGCATCAAAGACAATGGGCTGTGAATGTTTGGTGTGGTATTTTTCGATCTCGAGTAATTGGGCCGTACTTCATTGCAGATACGCTAAATGGAGAGAAGTACAGACATTTCTTAGATCAAGTACTTCCAACATTACTTGAAGACATACCTATTCAGGAACGATTGAATATGTGGTATCAACACGATGGTTGTCCATCCCATTATGCAGTCACAGCTCGAGAAATATTGGACAGAGATTATCCTGGACGATGGATAGGACGTCGTGGACCAGTTCATTGGCCTGCCCGTTCTCCGGATCTTACTTCTCCAGATTTTTTTTTATGGGGATACATAAAAGATACAGTTTATCAACAAGCACCGACTACACCTGAGAATATGCGTCAACGAATCATCAATGCATGCGCGAGCATCAATGAAGATATTTTAGCACGAGTTCAGCAATCTGTTGTAAAACGTTTTGAAATGTGTATTGAAGTCGAAGGCCATCATTTTGAGCATCTACTGCATTAAAATTATCCAAGTGATGTAGACGATTGAAATGTGTTGTGTTTTGTCTGTTATACCCCATCACCTCCGTTTCAGTTCAAGGGGTCCCCCTTGGAATCAGACAACTTTTGTCCGAAACATTCTCCTCCAAGACCCTTCGTTTTCGAGTTATTCTAATGTCAGATTCAGTATGGAACAATATCGATTAGAGCGCCATCTTTGCGGATTTCAGGAAAATGGTTCAGACAAAAGTTTCTTGGTTTTTGACCTAGAATCCAAATCTGCAGTAAAAAATATGAGATGCTGTTTGAAAAACAAGAGTTGACCTCAGAATGCCCTTGAAGATGAGATTTGAGGTCAAAGCCAAGGCCACCATCGGATGTCCCCCTCGATACCCTACAATTTTTGTCCGAAAAATTTTCTCGTATCTCATTTTATTTTTGGAAAAAACGCCCGCGACACTTTAAATGCCCCACCCTGGATTCACGGATATAATTTCTGTTGAGAGAAAATGAGTATATATATATATACTCATTTTCTCTCAACAGAAATTATATCCGTGAATCCAATCTAGAACGGAATAAAATGTGCATGCAGTAATTACTGAGCACAAACAACATTTGTTCGTTTAGCTTCTCCAGATGCAAACTGGGAACTGCCGTTCAATTCTTCAATCCGTCGAAGTGGATTAGGAAAGAATACATTTTTTTCCGAAAATCGAACTAAGACGGAACCAATTTCCCATGTGTTAATTACCCTGCTTAAAATAAACGATTGATTCTGACCAAATCTGATTAAATAAATAGTACGTACTTTGGAGCATCAATATTTGACGATTGAGCCTCAATCAGAATTGGTCAGATTTAATCAGAACCAAAGGACATGCTTTGATGAATGGTACTGAATCAGGGACATACAGGTGAAACAAGGGACACTTCTTCACAGGAAAATGGGGGAAAAAAACGTAATCAGATCGAATGCGGTTTGAACATATTCAAGTTTCTGGATTCAATAGTCATTTAAACATTTCGATTTTCGCATGATATTTGATAGGATTCAATGATCGTTTCACTGATTGCAATCCAATCAGAATCAAATGGTGGATTAGAAATATAAAAATCGCAGATTATATTGATTGGGAATTAATACGGAAATCAACGGACAGACGAATGGGGATGAATCGGCATTTGCCCAGTAATGTTGAAACGCAATAGACAATGAGATTGAATAAGAGAAAGAACAATATAAACGGGGGATGGTGGCAATGAGAAATGAATGAGATTGAATCAGAACATTGTGCAGTCGATATCCCGATTGAATACAATCGGATTTATTGAGCATGCCAACGAATCAACCAATATAAATACTTGAGAATCAATCGGTAAATGTACGGAGTTGAGGAATCGCAATGAATAGGGAATTTGAACGTTGTGAGCGAATTTGATTCGTTGAAAGTTTTCCCAGTCAAAAATATTGTCAAAGGGCTGTACATTCGGAATCAGATTCATTAGGAGAATAGCTGATTCGATTCTACAGTATTCAGTGTTTCATGATACGATTGAGACTCAAAAACTCACTGTAATACTGATTTGCAATTTTTCATTTTTTCAAGGTAGATTCAACTGAGGTTGAAAGTATTCACCCAGTCGGGGTCAATGGGAGTTTTGCTAATTCTAAATCTCTCTGAGCGGGTGAGATTCCATCAGGAATGGGCTCTGTTTCTCAATTGGTTTCGATATGATAATGAACGAATGAATGCTATAATATTCAATGCACTGCACAATTGACCGCATCGGATTCAATGGGGATGTAGCCGATTCAAAAAATCTGTAGACGACTGGAATTCTATCAGAAATAGGCGCTACTACTCAATCGGATTTGATAAGAACATGACCAATAGCGTTCTATAGTATTTAATGATTTACATTACGATACGGGATGGAAATCACGCTCAGCCGCTGATATACAAGGTTCACTGCTGCAAGTGAGTTGTACACAGGAATCGCCTCATTTACCCAGTCGGATTCAATGAGCGTTCAGTCAATTTGAAACATCTGGAACCGAGTGGACCTTTATCAGTGTAGGATCTACTACTCAATCGGATTCGATAGTGGTATGACCGATGACATTCTATCGTATTCTTTGAGCCGCATCACGGTATGGAATGCAAATCGCACTGAGACGCTAATATACGAGGTACACTATTCTGAGTGTTTCGCGAACAGCAATCTCATGATTGACCCAATGGGATGTAATGGGGGCCGAGCTGATTCTAAACATTTGTAGGCGAATGAAATTTTCCCAGAGATCGGGTCTACTACTCAATCGGATCCAATAGGGATATGACCGACTGGATTCTATCGGACTCGTCAAGTTATATTAAGATGTGGAATGAGAAGCATACCGAAACACTGATTATGCAAATGGTACTATTCACAATGAGCTATACAGAGGAATCGCACGACTGACCCAAGTGGATCCAATGGGGGTTTAACCGATCCAAAACATTTGTTTGTGAATCAAATTTCTTCAGAGACAGAGTCTAGTACTGAACCGGATTCGCTACGGGTTCGATGGATTAAATTCTATCGTAATCAATGAGTCATATGACGATACACAATAATATCACGCCAAAACATGGTTTTGCAAATTACACTATTCAAAATGAACTGTAAAAAGAAATCGCACAACTGACCCAATCGGATCCAATGGGCAATTAGCCGATTCACAACATCTGTTTGCGAATAAAATTTCATCAAAGATAGACTGGACTACTCAATCGGATTCGATAGAGACATGACCAATTGGATTCGATAGTATTCTATAGTTCACTGGTTCATATCACGATAGAGGATGGGAATCATACTGAGATGCTGATATACAAGGTATACTATTGCAACCAAGTTGTGAACAGGAATCGCCCAATTGACTCAATCGGATTCAATGGAGGTTTAGTCGACTCAGAAAATCTGTAGACGAATGAAATTCTATTAAAGAGAGGTTCTACTACTACTCAATCGGATCCGATCATGTTATAGCCGATTGGATTGTATCTTATTCAATGAGTCATATCAATATACGGAATCTAAACCACACTGAACACCCTAAAAAGTATTATAGACCTAGATATTGTCGGAATCTTTTGTTTTCCATGTTATTTCATCTGTTATTTAGCGCTCAAATGTCTGTTTGCGCCTGATTCGTCAGAAGTTAGTGCGTGTTGCCTTGTAAACGAGTCAGTGTTTGTTGTGGTCTGCGAATTTCGCAATGTCGAATTTGGTTGAGCAAAGAGTTTGTCTAAAATTTTGTGTTTTTAACAGAATTTCATGTGCGGAAGCGTTGAAGATGTTAACAGAAACCTACGGGGACTCGATGATGTCGAAAACACAAGCGTACGAGTGGTACAAAGAGTTTAAAGCAGGTCGTATTGTGGTAGATGATTTGCCTCGTTCCGGTCGTCCATCCACCAGTATCACTGACGAAAATATTGATAAAATTGAAGAAATCGTCCTCGCAAATCGTCGTGTGAGTATAAGGAAGATGGCATTCGATCTTGGTGTCTCGTTCGGATCGGTGCAGAACGTTATACACAATATTTTGGCCATGAGACGAGTTGAAGCACGGCTTGTGCCGAGAGTGTTGAATTTGTTGCAGAAACAGCATGGCATTGATGTTGCTAAACAAATGCTCTCTTTGGGCCAAAATTTTATCGAAGGCATCATTACCGGTGACGAAACATGGGTCTATGAATATGATATCGGAACTAACCCACAATCATCGGAATGGCGCTTTTCAGACGAGTCAAAACCTAAAAAAACGCGACAGAGTCGATCTAAAATCAAGGTTTTGTTGACTGTTTCCTTTGATTGCCGGGGTGTGGTCCACTCCGAATTTCTCCCATCAGGTCAAATTCAATTTTAGACTTTATTCCACCGCATTAGCCCTGGTTAAAAAATCCGATAAGATCCGATAGAAACCGATTCAGAATTAATCGGACTGCATAGGATCAATCGGAACAGTTCAATCCCCGATTCAAAATCAATAAGAGTTTATCGGAATCTCTTTTCTATAAGTTTCAATCGGGGATTCGCCAATTAAGAAATCTGCATTTTATGGGAATTAATCAGACTCCACATACGAGGGTGGATTGATAAGTTTCCGGCCTGACCAAGAAAAACAACGTTTTTAAGAATTTTTTTTTTTTTTATTTCTCAACATAATCTCCTCCAAGGCTGATACATTTCTCATAGCGGTGTTCTAGTCTAGTAATGCCATCTCTATAGACTGATTCGTCAAGCTCCTCAAAATACCCATTTACAGCTTCGATTACTTCTTCATTGTCCGGAAATCTCTTACCGCCAAGCCATTTTTTGAGGTTAGGAAACAGATAATAGTCACTCGGGGCTAGGTCTGGAGAGTAGGGAGGGTGCGACATTAATTCAAACTTCAGATCGTTGATTTTAGCCATCGCAACGATTGACGTGTGCGCTGGTGCGTTATCGTGATGAAACAAGATTTTTTTCTTCGCCAGATGAGGTCGTTTAATTTTCACTTCGTGGCTCAAACGTTGCAATAAGTCTGCGTAGTATTGACCAGTGATAGTTTTACCCTTTTCAAGGTAATCAATGTATATAATACCTCTTGCATCCCAAAAAACAGTAGCCATAACCTTGTTCGCCGAAAAATTGTTTTGCCTTCTTTGGAGTTGGTTCCCCTGGTCCAATCCACTGTTTAGACTGTTCTTTGGTTTCAGGAGTGTAGTGGTGGACCCAAGTTTCGTCAACGGTTACGAATCGACGCAAAAATTCGCTTGGATTACGCTTATACAACGCCAAATTGGCGGTAGAAATGTTCTTTCGAATCAATTTTTGGTCGACTGTTAGCAAACGCGGCACCCATCTTGCACAGAGCTTTTCCATATACAAATGTTGGTGCAAAATATTTTGTATACGTTCATATGACATCTTACAGGTCTCAGCTATCTCACGAACTTTTAATCTGCGATCTTTCAGCACTATTTGATGGATTTTTTCGATCATATCTGGAGTTGTGACCTCAATGGGGCATCCTAAGCGAGGCTCATCAGAGGTGCTCACACGACCCTTTTGAAACTCGGAAACCCACTGCTTAACGGTTGAATATGATGGGGAGGATGTCCCCAGTGTTGAGTCCATCTCTTCTTTAATTTCCTTCGGCGTTAACCCCTTCAAATAAAAGTATTTGATGACAGCACAATTTTCCAGCTTTTCCATTTTTACGAAAAACACAGAGGCGTCTTGGTCAGCGTGCTCTCAAAACTAAACTAACATGGCGATCGGACTGAAACTATAGCTACAAGCTATCTAAGGATGGTACTATAGAACGCCACCTCAAGGTAGGCCTAGTGGCGCCATCTCTTGGTCAGGCCGGAAACTTATCAATCCACCCTCGTAATCTATTGGTCTGTATAAGAGATATCTGATTGGATGATTGAAATTTTCTCCATTCCATCAGGCAAACGGTTTTTATCGGAAGTTTCCACAATTTCAATCTATTGGAACTAATGGGAAAATTTGTGAAATTGAATGATGAATGGGTTTCTTATGGGAGATTTCTGACTGCATTTAAGGATGTATCGATTTTATTGATCAATGGGTTTTACTTGGATTATTCCAACATTCAAATTTATTGGAAATAATAGGCAAGTTTACAGATTCTGAAGTCCTATAGGTATGTACCGGCAATAACCGATTCAGTTTTGGAATTTCTTTCATTGCATCAGATCATTGGTTTTTATCGAAATCCCTGGTGACCTCGATGTATTGGAACTAATGGGAAAGTTGCTGGAATAGGAAACTTTAATCATAGAATACCAAGAGAATCCAATTAGAAAATATTTCATTGGTATCAATCGGAATTTTTATCAGTGATGGAATATCCATTGGATTCCATTGAAAAATATGTCACTGGTACCAATTATAATTGTAATGATTAATAAAATGCCGATTGAATTAAATTAAAGAATATTGTGTCCGTACGAATTGGAATTTTTATGATTGATAAAATACCAATTGGATCCCATTGAAAAATATTTGACTGGTATCAAATAAAATTTTCATGATTAATAAAATACCGATTCAATCCAACTAAAAAATATTTTATTGGTATTAATCGGAATTTTTATCAACCTTAAAATACCCATTGAATCCAATTAGAAAATATTTCCTCGGTATCATTTGGAATTTTTGTGATTAATGAAATACCCATTGAATTCCATTGAAAAATATCTCACTGATATCAATTAAAATTTAAATAATCAATAAAATCTCGATTTAATCAAATGAAAAATATTTTTGGTATCAATAGTAATTCTGATTATTGATAAAATACCTATTGGATGCCATTGAAAAATATTTGACTGGTATCAATCAGAATCTTCATTATTAATAACATACCGATTCAATTCAATTGAAAAATATTGTATTGGCGTCAATCGGAATTTTCATTGATCATAAAATACCAAGTGAATCCAATTACACAATATTTAATTGATATCAATCGGAATTCTTATTACTGATAAAATACCTATTGGATCCCATTGGAAAATATTGTATTGATATCAATCGGAATTTTTCATCCATCATAAAATACCGATTGAATCCTATTGGAAAATATTTTCTTGGTCTTCATTGGGATTTTTATTATTAATGATCTCCCATGCTCTCATTAAGACCGATACAATCCCTCATATGTCCAATGGACAATTACCGATTGAATCTTATTACTATAGGACACCCATCCCTGACATAAGACAGTCATTTGGTTCACATTGATAGGAAGCGAACCACGGCATCGAGCGAGCGGGTGTTCCAGATCGATCTTCTAGGTTAAGCAACGTCAACTGTGGTACAAGGTGGATGGGTGATCACCATGTTAATAACACATAAATGATCGTTTGAATTTATTTCAGCAATAATTTGTCATACGTAATGATTGAATAAATGATATATGTGTTTGTTTAATTGATATAAAATGCGCGTATATAATGTATATAAACCGTTCGTTGGTTGGGTTAACAATCAATAAAATTCAATAAGAAAATCCCGATGCAGGAATCAATTCATTCCGATAAGTTTTTTTTATCGGATTTAATCGGATTTTTCCACTAGGGAAAATGCCGATTAAATCCAGTTAAAAATTATTTTATTGGTATCAATGGGAAATTTCCGATGCAAAAACTCAATCCATTCCGATGAAATGTTTTTTTATCGGATTCAATCGGATTGTTCAACCAGGGATTTTACCATTCAAATGCAGATACAGTCTCATTCATCGAACCATTGAATGCCTCATCGAACCCATTCAAATCGCAGCAAAAATTTTGTGGGATCTTGTTTGTTAATCCCGATCCGAATCATGAAAAAACCTGTAGGATCCGATTGAGATCCAACGCAGGGCCCTGCGTTGCCCTGTGAATCCGTTCATCGATTCCAATTCAATTTGGTCTAAATGAACCAGCCACTTGCTGATTGGAACTCCTCAATGATTCGGCAGGATACCTAACGAATTCTATTGAGATGACGATATTAATATCACCGACCATGAAACCCAAACCCATGTGTCAACGCGGATTCATTCTCATTAAGTTCATTCGTTATCACCCGGATTCAGTACATGATACCCAACTGTCAAAATGCTGATACAATCTCATTGAATAAGATTCTCAAATGCCTGAATCGATTGCGATTCAGTGTAATTGAAGCTTATCATTCTCATACATATTGGAGCCCATTCAATCCATCAGTCATACTCGCTTCTTTTCCTATTCATGAATAAGACAGCCCATGGCAGTGATCCGATTGGATTCAATCAGCATTTCGACTGCACAATGTTCTGATTCATTCCGATTAGTCGATTGATCAATAATATTTGGTCGGAATCAATCGTTTTTTTTTACCAGGGTACTCAACAAAACAATCATTTTTCATATGCGCGTATGCAGATGCGAACGACGACTCTCGCTCAATCACTTGGCTTATCAAGCCAGATTTGATTGCAATGAACTCCCATCCGTGAATTCAACCTAAAACAGCACAAAATGCCTGTGCGGTAATTACGGAATCAGAACATCATTATTTTGATCAGCATTTGCGAATGCAAACTGAGAACTGTGATTCGACCATGTGGTTTGTTGGCGCAGATTGGAACGTAATCAAGTTCTCTTCGCAAATCCAACTTGAAACGGAACCCATTCGGCATGTGTTGATTACTCAACAAAACCACCATTTCTTATGTCCGCGTTTACATACGTAATTAACGGCTTACGCTCAATCAGCCGACTGCGCAAGCCGGATTTCGACGCAATAAAATCATATACGTAAATTCAACTTCAAACGGAATAAAATGTCTGTGCAGTTATGACGGAATGGAAACACCATTGTTTTATTCAGCATTTCCGGAAGCAAACTGGGGATTGTTATTCCATCATCCGGCTCGTCGAAGCAGATTGGAACGCATCAAATTTCTCTCCGCAGATCCAACTTGAAACGGCATCAATTTGGTCATCGTTTATACCCTGGTGAAAATAAAGTGTTACACTGTAGTTACAGTGCAATGCGAGGTTCATCCGAATGTACCCGGAGTGGTGTTTCGCGCCGTGAAATGCATCGCAAATGTATTTTGTTGGACTTCGTTTTTACCAGGGTACTGATCAAAGCGGTAATATCTTATACCCGTCATTCCGGACAAACTCGAAGGATTTGGTGAAAATTGCAATTCTAGTTCAGAACGGATTCATTTTGTTTCCGCTGTTCCAGTCGTACTCCTTCTCCGGCGTACGGAAAGTTTCGTACACATTTTACTTACGTCGCAAAATCTTACTTCTGCCCTGCGGAATGAATCGTAAAGATTAGCATCTGAATTCTTTCCGTTGTTCCGTTATTTTGAGCAGAGATATTACGTGCCAACCCTGCGCACGAGTAATAACGTCTTGGCAGACACGGAATATGCAACAAAACCAAAATCGGAGTCCCTGTACACCACACACTCACCGTGGGATTAAATTTGCAATAAACAAATTCCTTGCCAACTTTGTTGTCACGCGATCGTTGAAGCAAATAAGAGACTTACAAGAATTCTTACAGACACCCTGGTGGAACGAAAAGTAGTTCTACTTGTGCAAAAAGAAGTAGTGAGAAAGTAGTGGATGAGTTGTTGGTGACATTCTCACGTTTTTTTCACATTCTAACTGTTCTGTGTGTCATCTATGGGGTATTTCTATACTGTGCGAGGTATCTGGGGTATGATAGATCAAGTAAAAGAAAATATACATGGATTTCGGGTGAATCAAAAGGATTTAAGTGGGGAAAGTAGTGGAAAAGTGGTGGAAAAGTAGTGGATGAGTTGTTGGTGGCATTCTCACGTATTTTTCACATTCTAACTGTTCTGTGGGTGATCTATGGGGTATTTCTATACTGTGAGAGCTATCTGGGATATGTCAAATGAATTGAAAATGATTATACATGGATTTCGGATGGATGAGAAGGATTTAAATGGACAAAGTAGTGGGGAAGTCGCGAATGAGTTGTTGGTGGCATTCTCACGTTTTTTTCACATTCTAAATGTTCTATGGGTGATCTATGGGGTATTTCCATACTGTGAGAACTATCTGGGATATGTTAGACTTATGTCACTAACACTTAATCCACTACTTTTCCCATCTCAATCGTTCTGATTCATCCGAAATCCATGTATCATTATTTTTACATGATCTAACATATCCCAGATCCCTCTCACAGTATAGAAATACCCCATAGATCACCCACAGAACAGTTAGAATGTGAAACAAACGTGAGAATGCCACCAACAACTAATCCAGTACTTTTCCCATATCAATCGTTCTGATTCATCCGAAATCCATGTATATTTATTTTTACTTGATCATACATATCCCAGATCCCTCTCACAGTATAAAAATACCCCATAGATCACCCACAGAACAGTTAGAATGTGGAAAAAATGTGAGAATGCCACCAACAATTAATCCACTACTTTTCCCATCTCAATCGTTCTGATTCATCCGAAATCCATGTATCATTATTTTTACATGATCTCACATGTCCCAAATAGCTCTCACAGTATAGAAATACCCAACGGATCACCCACAGAACAGTTAGAATGTGGAAAAAACGTGAGAATGCCACCAACAATTAATCCACCACTTTTCCCATATCAATCGTTCTGATCCATCCGAAATCCATGTATCATTATTTTTACATGATCTAACATATCCCAGATACCTCTCACAGTACAGAAATACCCCATAGATCACCCACAGCACAGTCAGAATGTGAAAAAAACGTGAGAATGCCACCAACAACTAATCCACTACTTTCCCACTACTTTTCCACTACTTCTTTTACCTTGTGTGTCAAGATGATGTAGGCGCGGCCAACGTTCTTCTAAGTTCTCTTCCCTCCTTTCTTCGTACATATGACCACGCATCCCTTCACTAGACCCCGATACGCGTGCAGCATTGATTTTCGTCAAAAATCATCTCTTTTCAACATCGCTCAATTAACATCCTGATCAATGAATATCGTTCTGATTATGTGTTCAGTGTCTAGATTAGAGTCTGTAGTTTCTGTTTCCATTTTTACTTAACCTCCTACGTACTTTTTTCCACAAGAGAATCGCGTTTTCCTCTACTACTTTTCCACTACTTTGTTTTGCACAAGTAGAACTATTCCTCCACTACTTTTCCACTACTTTCCGTTCCACCCAGGCAACCAATTTTCCAACCAAACGTTATCTTCAAGATGTCTTGAAGTTGACCTTAAGATGACTTCAATTGTCGGCTAAGGCCATCCATAAGATATCTTCTGCAGTTTACTTTCAGAGGACTTTCAAATGTCATCTGAACGCGATCTTTTCCAAGTAAATTGATAGAGTTGGCCGTAACATAAATATCACATGTAAATTACATACGATAAAAGATTTCTCAGCTAAATATGTGAAATAGTATTTTTTGGAGCTACGTGAATACTCAATTATGGGTTAGAACGGCGTCAAAGCTAAACACCGTTTCAGAGGACTTTCAAATGTCATCTGAACGCGATCTTTTCCAAGTAAATTAATAGAGTTTCAGCACAATCCATCATTATTCAATCATTCTTAATAGTGCAGGATAAACCCGGATAGCATCGGGAGGTTTTTTGAACGTTCATAAAACGTACTTGCTTTCACAGAAAACGTCCAAATAAAATCCCAGGACGTTCTAAAAACGTCGCATGTACGTCCCAGGGACATACAAATGTTCTGTGATGTTCAATTTATGTCCCCCATGCGACGTTCTGGGGACGTGTTCAATGAAGATGTCAATGACGTTCTGCGATACTACGCGTATGTTTGTATAGGTTAGTTTTCATGAAAATACGTTTGGGAAACTTAACGAGAACATCCCGTGGTAGATGAAAAAGACGTACTAGGAACGTATTCAGGTGCATAAAAAATGAACGTTCTCTGAACGTATTTAAACCTCCTCCACGGAGACGAAGCGCGCAAAACTAAGGTTATGTTTCTAAAACGTTCACAGGACATTCAATGCTGTCTGAGAAGAAGGCACTTCATCTCAAACAATATATATTCATATATGTTTAATATCCTTTCTTCCGCATAGAGAATAGTTAAAAGACAACTTTTAACTCTCAAATCGAGTGTCAAGAAACATCATGAAGCTTTGACGCTGAAATCTAGAACCTGGGGAAATCGCTCGTCGCTCAACGCTCGACGCTCCTGTGAAATTACAACTTAAGCGTTGAAATATCCATTTTTAAGTTAAGCTGTAATTTCATGGGGCGTCGAGCATCGAGCGTCAACATTAGAAAGAAAGAGAGGTCACACAGTTCTTCTCTTTCCTTCTAATGTTGACGCTTGATGCTCGACGCCCCATGAAATTACATCTTTAAGCTGTAATTTCATGGGGCGTCGAGCATCAAGCGTCAACATTAGAAAGAAAGAGAGGTCACACAGTTCTTCTCTTCCCTTCTAATGTTGACGCTTGATGCTCGACGCCCCATGAAATTACATCTTTATAATTTCAAACGAGCGTCGAGCGTTGAGTGACGAGCGATTTTCCCAGGTTCTAGATTTCAGCGTCAAAGCTTCATGATGTTTCTCGACGCTCAATTTGAGAGTTAAAAGTTGTCTTTTAACTATTCTCTGTGCGGAAGAAAGAATATTAAACATGTATGAATATATATTGTTTGAGCTGAAGTGCCTTCTTTATCCTGCACTATTGAGAATGATGGAATAATTATGGATTGTGCTGAACGGCGTCAAAGCTAAACACCGTTTAGCTTTCACGCTGAATCCCAGAAAATGTGAAAATCGCTCGACGCTGGACGTTTGATGCTCGTATGAAATTACACCTTTACGTTCTCCCCATACAGCACCGGGAGGTTTTCTGGACGTTCCGAAAACGTGCTTAGTTACACCAGAGATGAGTGGAGAGATTGCTAACGTAATACTGAAATCGTGGTATGGTTTTTGGACTAGCGACATCATGCGGCAATGATACCAACTGAAAAGTGGAACCACACTGATTGGTTAATTCCATTGGATTTCAGGAATTCCGTTCGATCTAAGCAATCATCAAATTTTTATTTGTTAGTTGGTATCATTGCCGCGTGATGTCGCTAGTCCAAAAACCATACTACGATTTCAGTATTACGTTAGCAATACTGAATGTCCCGTTTAGTTCTATTCATTTCTCCTTGCAATGTTCTTGAGACGTATTCAAGGAAAGGTTTTCACAACGTTCCGCGGCGTTGCACATATGTTTTTAAAAGGTTAGTTTTCATGGAAGCACGTTCAGAAAACGCGGAAAGAACGCCACGTAGTACATGAAAAGAACGTGCTCGGTACGTATTCATGTGCATCACAAGCGAAGGTACTACAAACATTTGGAAAATATGTGTCTTAGGCACCAACACACGCGAAACCAAGATTATGTTTATAGAACATCCAGAGAACTTTCTGTGCTGTCTGGGTCTCACGTTTTTGTTTTCTTGGGGTGTAACACCACATTTATTAGTAGAAAAGTGACTTATTGTGCATACGTTATCCTTATAAACTTGAAACAACGATCACCAGGATATGGTAAACGTCCAAATGTTTAACGGGTTGATGTGAATCCAAATTCCAATAAGTTATAGAAATAATGTCGATTCCAACAGAGATGAATAGCAGAGATTGCTAACGCAATGTTAAAATCATGGTCCGTATCACGTTTTTCTCTTTTGAAGAAAAATATATGATTGGTTGAATTTTTCTTCCAAGCCAACCAGCATGAAGAGATAAACGGAAAACGTGATACTGCCAATCAGAAACTGGACTATGGTTTTCATATCTCGTTAGCAATCTCTTCAACTCATCTCTGGTTTCAATAACTTTATGTAAACGCCGCTATACCATCCATGTGTTTCGTTGATTAGACCAGATTAGACAACTTGAGGTTGTCTTTACTTGGCACCTTTGTTCGTCCGAAACACATCAATTTGTTGCCTTTTTGAATTTCTTAAAGTTGCGTACTGAAAAAGGGTCTTGAAGATGTCATACAGGAAGTATTCTGAAAATAGTAAGCTATGAGACAACTTCTTTTAGATGACTTTTTGACATCCCTTGAAGGGGGCAAAACGATGTATTCTCAAATCTTTTAAACCGCGCTGTAAAAAGACAGCTTTAAGGTGATTCATCACAAGCCAAGTTACTAGATCTCTCCCCCCAGCTTTCTCAGTAATCAATGAATAGAATCAATTTTAATGAGAAGGTGCATCTTCTTACCCTGGGTACTCATGCTAGCGACTGTGGTAAGGGGTCTTTTTGCCGAAAACGTTTTTCGCCGAATACACTGTAATTTGACAATCGATAGTCACCTCTAGAAATCACTAGGAGATTTCGTAGTGATCTCTAGAAATGACTGGCGATTGTCGAATGAGGTTTATTCGGCGAAAAACTTTTTCGGCACAAAGACCCCCTACCGCGACTGTCACGCGCGACATCATTAGAAGGAAAAAGAGATCCGAGTTGAAAACATCTTTCCTCTTTTTGCTTCTAATGATATCGCGCGCGACTCTCGCTAGCACGAGTCTCCAGCCTCAGGCTATTGAAAAAAATGCAGCTACTCATTACTTCTCATTTTATGTGTTCGTTTCTGAGAAAACTGGGGGGAGAAATTTGGAATCTAGTAACTTCTGTAGGGAGTAATGAATCCCCTTAAGGGGATACTAGCGCCGGGACCTTAGCCAAATCTTGCACGAAAAATTTGGCTAATGTCCCGGCGCTGGTGTCTCTTTAAGGTAAAGCCCGTGAGGCCGAAAGACCGTTGGACCGAAATTTATTTTACCAAATGGCAATAATCCAAAAAGTCTTGGTGACATTTTGTCTTATTCGCACACGACTAGTAACGTATACTCAGATTTTGGATTATCGTCATTCGGTAAAATAAATTTCGGCCTGACCCCGGGTACTCATGCTAGCGACTCTCGCGCGCGACATCATTAGAAGAAAAAAGAGATCCGAGTTGAAAGCATCTTTCCTCTTTTTTTTTCTAATCATGTCGCGCGCGACAGTCGTCAGCATGAGTCTCCGGCCTAACCCCGGGTACTCATGCTAGCGACTATCGCGCGCGACATCATTAGAAGAAAAAAAAATCCGACTTGAAAACATCTTTCCTCTTTTTTCTCGTTTACCTCGTTAGAGGTAAGCTTTGTGATCGTGTTAGGCCAAAATGTTGCTCCAAACTCGAGGAAAATTTTTGGTTTTGTGTGTGTGTGTGTGTGAACAGAATTGCGACCGCGCATATCTTCGGTTCCTATTATCCGATCGTGATGAAATTTTCACCACGGTTAGATGTAGTGTCGATAGTGGTCCCATATAAGTTTCAACCGTATTCTTACAGAAGGACGGTAGGGGTGAAATAAAATGTAGAAAAAAAATTGTGATTTTGCGACCGTCCATATCTCCACTCTCCATTATCCGATTGCAATGAAACTTATACCAGGTTCTGATTATGATTCGCTAGTGGTCCCATATGAGTTTCATCCCAATCGGTTGAAAATTGTAGAAAATTGTTTTCTTGCGATCCTTATTGTTTGACAATATTTCGAAAGCATGCCTTCCCTATGTTCATATCATCCGAATGCCTTGGAACTTGGAGCATATTCATTTCACGAAGTGTTAGTTGTACGTTTTGAATTCCAAGCAAATCGGAATTGAAGGGACAAAATGGTAAGCACCAAGCTTCGAAACAAAATTTGTAAATCCCGAAAATGTCATTGTCATGGGGATACCTTTCGTGCCTATCATCCGATCGTTAACCCATTAAGCCCCAAAATGACATTTTTTCGTTGCATTTTTCAACGGCTGTACTTTCTAAGAAAAAGGGTTATGAAAAATTCCAGACCAACCAGTTTCGATGGAGAATTGACTGATCTTTCAGAATCTGATATTAGTTTTCTCGAGAAATGCACCTGTCACAAGATATACAGGTTTTTTTTCGAAAAAACGCGAATTTTGAAACTTCTTTCTTTCTTTATCTCATGTTTTCACATTGGAATCGTGTCATAATTCTTCTTGTAACTACAGGAACCGCGTCAATTTACTTCGAACTTTAATTTATGCCTTGGACAATTGGAAAAACTCATGTGGAAACAACCAAAATGGCGGCTTAAACGTGGAAAAAATGTCAAAAACTTCAAGAGTTTTTCATTCGAAAACGATGGACTCGAGGCAAAAATTTTACTGGACAAAAAGTTCTTAGAATTGTTAAAAAAACACGTTCAAATTTTTTCAGAATTTTTTGACAACTTTTTTGAATTTCCAAAATCGCCAAAATTTGGAAATTCAAAAAACGCGTCAAAAAATTCTGAAAAGATTTGAGCGTGTTCTTTGATCAATTCTAAGAACTTTTTGTTCAGTAAATTTTTTTCCTTAAGTCCATCGTTTTCTGATAAAAAATTCTTGAAGTTTTTGTCCACTATTCTGCAGTTTTTTTATAGTTTGGCATTTTTGAATATGCCTCTCATAATATATTTCACATGTAATATTATGAGTATCTTTGATATTTTTTTTATTCACAAAATTGTCTTTTCACAACATATAGTCCATGCCTCATATGTTCTTTAAACACTATCGACGTGATGACTCTGATAGATGATCAATGATTACATATCATATAACATATAAAAGAAAATCGGTATTTTTGTGACTTGGTATTAGATTGCATTCTCTTATAAATCGCGAACCGTATTAGGACAATATATCAACGGAATAATTCATGTTCCACAGAAATAAAATTCAATAATAAACTTATCTATTGTGGGAAAAACATTGATTCCATAAAATAAACAAATAGCACTTTAGCCTGACGAAACTGGTGATATTATTTATTAAAAGTAAAACAGACAATGTCTGCTTCATCAGGAAAACGCCGGAAACGATCGAGTCACCAGCAAGATGTGGGAATTGAAGAGCGTGAAGATGGTGACTTTGATGCAATAATTGTTCCTCAGGATGATTGCTCTGGACCATCTGACTCTGATTCTGAATCTGAATCTGAAGGTTGTCAAATTCCTGATAATAAAGTTCCAAATATTAGTTATCATCAGGTTATGAGTAACTATGAAGAAAATCAGTCAAAACTGGAGCCTAATCATATTTACGTATGGAAGAACGGAGACAGAAAGTGTGAACAATATCCTGAAAATGAAAACTTACTCTCTGAGAAAACGAAAAAATTTATTCTTGAATCTTCATATGTACAGTTGTTCGAACTTTTTTTCTCCGCCGATTTAAAAAAATATATCATCGAAAGTACTCATATGAATGACTGCGATTTAACATTAGATGAATTCGATATTTTTTTAGGGATAATTATAATGTCAATATTCAATCAAAGGAAATCTCAGAAAGACTATTGGTCTAATCGGCCATTACTGGCCTGTCCTACTGTGGCAAAAGCAATGAGTCGTAATAAATTTCTCAAAATTAAATCAAAATTGAAATTTTCGAAACCTGAAGATCAGAATTATAATGACAGAGCTGGGAGAGTACGTGGTATTTTCGAAATTTTCAAGAGGGATGCTTTACAATTTGGTTTTTTCTCTACCGCTTTGTCGATAGATGAAATGATGGTGAAGTTTCACAGAAAAACCATTTTGCTCTAGTTTATGAAAGATAAGCCCGCGCGCTTCGGCATCAAAATGTGGGGCATTTGTAACTCAGAGGGATATCTGTTCGATTGTGAGATTTATTGTGGCAAGGGGTCGAATATTTATTCGTCTGATAAACAAGTAAAACTATCCAAATGTCCCTTAGGAAGTCGTGTCGTTATGCAGACGATCCAAAAGCTACTTGTTGATGTTGTTCCACGGAGAATAATTCAATATCATTCATATTCTGATAACTTTTTTCATAGTCCAGACTTACTGATCCATTTGCAAACAGTCGGCTTGAGAGCAACTGGTACTGTGAGGGGAAAGAGAGTGAATACCGATAATGAATTGGATAAAAAAGTAATAAGAGGAACGTTCTCAATCAAACACGAAGAGAAAAGCGGTTTGAACTATATCACAATCATGGATTCAAAACCAGTATCTTTGCATTCCAGCGCGGCAGGTGTAACTCCAATGCCAACAGTCAAAAGATATTCGAAAAAATCAAGAACTAAAAACGATGTTCCATTTTCCAGAGCTTTCTCACAATATGATAAATACATGGGTGGTGTCGATCTACATGATGGACATTGTAGTAATTTGATGCCATGCATAAGAGCAAAAAGATGGACTTGGGCCATTTTTCTTCGACTAATCCAATCATCGATAACAAATGCCCTTGTAATCCATAATTTATCAAATCGTGACAAAAAAATTGGATCTAAGGAGATGGCTTCAGAACTTGCTGAATTTTATTTCGCGAAAGGTATCAAAGGGAAAGAAGTCCATGAAATTGTTACTGGTATAGCAAGAAAAAATTGTAGGAATTATAAAAAATGTGGGATGAGGACATATAAAATGTGTACAATTTGCAATTCTTACTTTTGCAATTCCTGCCTTACATCGACCTGTAGTGCAACATGGAACTTCATTCTTATGTATAAAAAAAAACGAAAAAAAAAAACAAGAAAAACGAAAAAAATTTTTAAAATTAAAAAACTACCAAAGAATTTTTAAAATTGAAAAAAAAAGAAAAGAGGGGTCTTTTTATACATTTACCTCCACGTGGTAAGGACCGAACAACGGCAACAAAATTTTGACGGCTAAAGAATGTATACACATGGAGTCAATGAAACAGTTTACGATAAGAGGTGTTGGGTAACGTTTTCAAAAGATTTTCGATAATACGTAATCGATTCACTACATGAAAACATATATGAATGGAACATGTTCACCAAAAATAACGTGTTACATCCCATATGAAATATATTATAATAGGCACATTCAAAAATGCCAAACTATAAAAAAACCGCAGAATAGTGGACAAAAACTTCAAGAATTTTTTATTAGAAAACGATGGACTTTAGGAAAAAATTTTACTGAACAAAAAGTTCTTAGAATTGATCAAAGAACACGCTCAAATCTTTTCAGAATTTTTTGACGCTTTTTTTGAATTTTCAAATTTTGGCGATTTTGGAAATTCAAAAAAGTTGTCAAAAAATTCTGAAAAAATTTGAGCGTGTTTTTTTATTAATTCTAAGAACTTTTTGTCCAGTAAAATTTTTGCCTCAAGTCCATCGTTTTCAAATGAAAAACTCTTGAAGTTTTTGACATTTTTTCCACGTCTAAGCCGCCATTTTGGTTGTTTCCACATAAGTTTTTCCAATTGTCCGAGGCATAAATTAAAATTTGAAGTAAATTGACGCGGTGCCTGTAGTTACAATAAGAATTATGACACGATTCCAATGTGAAAACATGAGATAAAGAAAGAAAGAAGTTTCAAAATTCGCGGTTTTTCGGAAAAAACCTGTATATCTTGTGACAGGTGCATTTTTCGAAGAAACTAATATCAGATTCTGGAGGATCAGTCAATTCTCCATCGAAACTGGTTGGTCTGGAATTTTTCATAACCCTTGTTCTTAGAAAGTACAGCCGTTGAAAAATACAACGTAAAAATGTCATTTTGGGACTTAATGGGTCAAGAAATTTTTACCACAGTTTCATGCAGTGCTGATAGTGGTCTCATACGAGTTTCAACCTGATCTTCACAAGAAAACGGAAGACGGAAAAGAAACATGTTATCAATAATTGTGATTTTGGGTCAAGGGCATGTTTTCGCTTCCTGTTATCCGGTTGCAATGAAATTTATACCACGGTTCACTTATGATCTCATAGTGGTCCCATATAAGTTTCATTACAATCGGTTGAGAAAAGTGGAAGGAGAGTCTTTAGCAATCTGCATTGTTTAACTATATTTTCAAAAGTCCCATCATAATTGATTGATTAAGAACGAGGAAGCCGTGTGCCAATTGGCAGAGTTTTCTTCTAATGATGTCGCGCGCGACAGTCGCTAGCATGAGTACCCGGGGCAAGGCTGAGCTCCCATGCAACCGGATTGTCCGGAACGGAACGATCCTCATTGGTAGAATACTAGTCTTATTTGAATATAACTATAACAACACTAGGGATCCACCAATTGTGAGCGTTCCGTTCCGGACAATCCGGCTGCATGGGAGGCCAGCCTGAGGCCGGAGACTCATGCTAGCGACTGTCGCGCGCGATATCATTAGAAGAAAAAAGAGGAAAGATGTTTTCAACTCGGATCTCTTTTTCCTCCTAATAGCTAAGTTCGTTGAGTGGTGTCCCAAGTTACCCCAACTTGCTCCAAGTATTTTGGATTCGTTATTTCCAATTATAGGAACGAAATGATTGGTTTGTTACAAGTTAGAGCAACCCAGAACACGTAGAACGAACCTAATGATGTCGCGCGCGACAGTCGTTAGCATGAGTACCCGGGCAACGGGCTCCCGGTCCAACGGGTGTTTACCGTCCTTAAAGCTGGCTTAAAGCTGGCCTCCTATGCAGCCGGATTGTCCAGAACGGAACGCTCACAATTGGTGGATCCCTAGTGTTGTTATAGTCATATTCAAATAAGACTAGTATTCTACCAATGAGGATCGTTCCGTTCCGGACAATCCGGTTGCATGGGAGCCCAGCCTTAAGAGGCATTTGGGAGACCTATGTTTATTGGGTACAGTAGGTGGATTTAATCCGTTCCCTTCCATCTTTGATGAGTTATGGAAAACTATGTCCTAATTCACAAATTCTTGATAAAAATTGAAATTCAACCAACTAAACATTCGAGGAATGATTCACGTTGATCGATGATATGGTTTGAAAGTTTTGAAATTGAATATTATGATGACAATCGAAATTTATTCATGGGTGTTCTCAAATTGATGAAATAGGGGGGGGGGCGGATTAAGTGCACCGACTGTAGGGGGAGATAGAGAGCCTCAAGGGAGAGAGTGGACATCGGAGGTTCGCTGTGATTAGCCAAAGCCTTAAGAAGCCATATTGATAGAGTCACTGATCTCTAATATACACTGGATAGCGGATACAGGACTTCGCAATACAAAGATGTAATTTCATGGGGCGTCGAGCATCAAGCGTCAACATTAGAAAGAAAGAGAGATCACACAGTTCTTCTCTTTCCTTCTAATGTTGACGCTTGATGCTCGACGCCCCATGAAATCACAGCTCAAGACTTCTGTGAGTAATTGAACGTGATAGAAGACTCTGGGGCCGCCATTTGTTTGTGGGCTGAATACTTGATTTTGGTGGTAAATTTGAATGCTATCGAAGTATTTTGTACAGTATATCAATATTAATCCAATCCTAATACCCAATATTGTGTAACATGATGGGAAATTCGGAAAAATCATGATTGATTACAGTTTGAATAGTTTGGCACGTTTTTATAATTGAAAATATACATTCTTTTGTGAAATTCACGAAAACTCAACAATAAACAGAATCTCATGCTTGTTTGTATTATGAACTAAAATTGAGATGACATGGGAAAGGATAATGAAAAATTTTTCAATTACGTGAAAATATAATGTAGATTTCGCTGGAAATACGTTGATACGGTTCAAATTTACCGCTAAAAAATGAACATTCAGCCCACAACAAAATGGTGGCTCAAGTCTTCAATTCGTCACAAGAAATTTTTAGTATCCGCTATCCAGTGTATAATAGAGGTGTGCGAATCTTGTTTTTTAACCCTCGAATCGAATCGAATCGAATTTCTCGTCATTATCTCGAATCCAAATCGAATTTGGAGCGTCGATATCGAATCGAATCGAATTCCAGCACCAAAAATGTTCAGGAGGCATTTTCTGAACGTAATTGGCATATTTTGAGAAGATGCTTCCAGATAATTGATTCTCATGAATGTGCATGAAATATTTTGAAATATCCAGTTTCAGTAATCTAAGGTATTTTATGAATTGTCGCACTCAAATGAAAATCATTCTTCGATTATCAATAACTGTTCCCACATCTTCACACAGTGGAAAAGTGATTAAGCTGCGGTAATTACCATATAGTTGTCTTGGTTCTAGCTAAATTTTAGCTAGCATGAATAAAAAATCTAGTTGTCTGAAGTATGAATGTAACAATTCATCCAAGGGTAACAAAAAAGTCAGCGGTGACAAAGAAAATTGATTCAGTTCAACTTAATTTTTATGCAAAGTGACTGAATTTCCTAGCTGTCAAATATTCGAATGAGTCCTTTGTCTCAGTACAGTTGACCTAAGCCAAAGAACATCTGATCAAATTTCTACTAGAGAAGATTAAATTTTGAAGATGATTTAATATATGTGCATAGGATCAAGAGTTGTGGAACCCTGGTGAAAATAAAGCGTGCATTTGGAGCGTCGCATGGGAGTGTTATTACCGTCACATGAGAGTGTATTAAGAGTCAATTGGCGCAGTTGAGCGTGGATCGAGCGTGAAGAAAAGCGTTCATGCACGCTGTACTCACGTTTATGTTGAAGTAAGCGTGCATTGAACGTATATTGGCCAGAATCACGTTATTGGTACGCTGTTTGAACTTTATGTGCACGCCGTTTTTTCGCCAGGGAAACCACTATTTATCTGATTCTCAATGGCTGTGATACATGAAAGAAATTTCACTGTATATGATGGAATGATATTGAAATTCAAATTTTGTTTTAATATATTTAATTATTTCGGATAGAAAACATTTTTGGATTAACATTCAACATTTTTGATGGCTAATATCTGATATATCGATTGATAATATAAAAAATCACTGTTCTGAAAATGATTCTAAATAATCAATAACTGACATATATGTGTGAGAACCTTCCAATCATTACTTATTTTGAATGTTTGATGAGACATTTGTCGGGATTTTAAGATTGTCGTGACAAAAAATCATTTCCCTCACGTGTTCGGGAAGAAGCCTTGTTCTTTTATCCTTGACTATGTTTCCTTATATATTATATACATTATATATATTTTCGTAGGGTTACTGGGAACAACAGCGCCACGAGTGACGAGATTTGGACTTGCAATACTTCCCAAAAAGATGTGCCGCTTCAGTTTTACGGAGATGAGTCTCCTTTCCTTACTTCGTGGTCGGAAGCAATCAGATTCCTCATTCTTATATAATCCACAAGAAATTGCAGTCTTCATCCAATCAGATACATTCGGCATAATAAATAATTCTTCGGTCTATCAGCGTTTGGAACATGAATTTTCGGTATAATGACCATTCGGTACAAAAACGAATCGGTGTATTGAAGGCCCAACCTTTAGTGGAATTCAATAAAATTACATACACACTGAAAAAAATGGTTAGTCATCGTGACTAAAAATTTAGTCAAATATGACCTCAAATAAAAAATTGTACACTGTAAAAAAAACTGGAAATTTACTGCGCCTTGGTACTGGAAAGTTCCAGTAAACTCTTTTTCCAGTACATTCACTGCAATTTTATGGACTTTGTGCTGTAAAATTCAATTGTTTGCAGTAAAATTTTAATAAATGTGCGGAAATATTCCAGCAAATGTACGGAAATTTTCAGTCCAATGTACTGGTTAATAACTTCCAGCGAAATACTGGAAGTTTCCAGTGGAAATTTTTTAGAGTGTAGTTTTCTCAACAAAATATTAATTTCTATAACTGGGAGTGTTTGTTATAGTACACAATATTTCAGTTCAAGCAAGTCAAATTTTTTATTCCATGTGGGTTTTAGTTACTGCAACTAAAGAGTTTTTTTCAATGCAATGTGCAATCCAGCGAATTTCAATGAGAGTTAATGATTTTACAGAAATGTATTTAGTCTCATGGGTATAGCAGAGCTGCCAGATGGGCACTGTCGTTGAGGGGAAAAATCTCCAAGTTCTTGGTTCATTGAGCATTTCTTTCGGAATTGGGAATATGATAGGCTGGTTGTACAAGAAATGCCCAATCATCCGAGTCTGAGGATTTTGCATGGTAACTCTGCTCCATAGAGATATGAGACTAGAGGAGGCAAGTATGGGGATTTCACATAAGTGGAAACGTTATTGAAATAAATAGAGAGAAGAGATGGAAGGCAAGCGTGTCACTCTCTTTCATTCGATACGTAATGCATGAAAGACAGTGACACTATGGCACCGTCATGTCTCTTCTCTCTGTTTATTGCGATGACGCGATCAGCCCCAGCATGCCTCCTCTAGTCTTAAGATGTAATTTCATGGGGCGTCGAGCATCAAGCGTCAACATTAGAAGGAAAGAGAAGAACTGTGTGACCTCTCTTTCTTTCTAATGTTGACGCTCGATGCTCGACGCCCCATGAAATTACAGCTTCATATCTCTATGCTCTGCTACATTCCGTTGAATTTTGTTGATCTCTAATGGAAAAAACCCAAATGAGTGGGAATTGAATGAGATCCTACAAAACGAATCTTGGTAGATTCGATTCGATTCGATTCGAGTTTGGACGATTCGCACACCTCTAGCAAAGATGAGTGGAGAGATTGCTAACGTAATACTGTAATCGTGGTATGGTTTTTGGACTAGCGACATCACGCGGCAATGATACCAACTGACAAATAAATATTTGATGATTGCTCAGATCGAACGGAATTCCTGAAATCCAATGGAATTAACCAATCAGTGTGGTTCCACTTTTTAGTTGGTATCATTGCCGCATGATGTCGCTAGTCCAAAAACCATACTACGATTTCAGTATTACGTTAGCAATCTCTCCACTCATCTCTGCTTTTAGTGTATAATAAAGATCAGTGGATGGAGTATTCCTATTATGATTATGATTATATTTGGCTTATAATCATAATCGTAATTGGAATACTCCATCAATATGGCTTCTCAAGGCTTTGGCCAATCACAGCAAACCTCCGATGTCCACTCTCTCCCTTGAGGCTCTCAGGAGGAGATAGCTTGCAGAGCCAGTCCCTCGAATGACGAGGAAAATTTGTACTAATTATATCAGACATACAAGAAATGAGTGGAAATGAGTGAATCATCAACTATTCGCACCTATTGTGACTATTATTTCGCATGGTTGTTAAATATCAATCAGCCCATGATTTTTTTTAGAAGATTATAACAGAAAAATAAAATTCAAATCAAAATTGAAAAATGACAAGTGGAGCGAATAGTGTATCCAGTAGTTTTTTACCAAAATGGCAAGTTGCTTTAGCCGTTGGAGCACCGGTTGCCCTGGGTCTCAGTTACATGTATTATAAAAACAGCACGAAATCATCTTCAAAACCAGACCGTGGAAAATCCAAAAGTAGTGCGAAAAATGGTACTTCCAGAGATAAACAAATTTCAATCGACGGAGAATGTTCCACCAAAGTTTCATCAACATCCAGTGCGCACGAGGTTAGAATCCCTACAGTTCATCTAATAACGAAGAGTTTTCAATCAAACTGCTATACCACCAAGTTTCGAATCATTAAATCAACTCGAAAAATGTTTCCGTTCACTCCCTATCGCTTGTAATTCAGTATTACTAACTTGACTCACTTATGGATAAGTAAAATTCAATTTACAATTGTGAAGTTCTATCGTCTCAGTAAATATGGATTGTTTTGGAACAAATTACTGTCACTGTGAAAAATATTTCTTCTAAATAACTCATATCCCAATTGAAACATCACAGTGTTTTTATGGAAGTACTACGCTCAGTGTATGAGAAATTAATTTTTATTATAAAAGTCTTATGCTGAATATAGGAGGAATACATTTTTTCTTGTAACAGTCCTACATTCAACACTGTAATAACCCAATTTTGTAAATTATCCATGCTTAGCATAGAGAACTTCATTAACTACCCTGTGAAAGAATTTTTGGAATATTACTCCGCTAAGCGTAGGACCGAAAATTACCTAAGCTCAGCGTGGGACTTTTACAGTAAAATTGTGATTTTATCACACTCAGCGTAGGTAATTTTATTACCTCCACTGAATGTGACATTTTTACAATTCCATGTAAAATTTCTATGCTGAGCATAGAATAAATACAATATGGAAATGATTTGTACAGACTTTGTCCAAGTTTCACTAACATAGTACCAATTTACACCCTTAAAACTGTAATTCCACTATACTGAGGGTAGTAATATTACAAAAATTTCCTCTGTAATAATACAATCAGAATTTGTAAAGTTCGCTTCATCTTTCACAGTGTATACTGAATATGAACAATTTACAAAATTCTGTGATATTACAATGTTGAATGTAAGACGTTTCCTAAAAAACTTTATTGTTCTTATGTTCAGTATAAGACTTCTACAATAAGAAATTCATTGAACGTAAAGAGAATAGATCATTCTCTTGATGAGCAATAGACGGCTTTTATTGACCGTTCGACGTTTTGAACTGTTACAGTTCATTTTCAAGAACAAAACTAAGATGGGATGGAGGATGACCTTCCATCACCTTCCATTGCAAAACCCATTTGGCGTGCGGATCGGGTAAATTGGGGGAGGATTTGGCGGGATCGATAGAGGAACATTGTGGTTTTGGCATTGTCGCAATTTTAACATTTTCATTTTCTTCTCAAGAGAGTGGAAAGTATTATTTATTACGTTTTCCATTTTTGCGTGTGTGTAGTGAGTGTTTTTAAAAGAAAGGACTAATATAATCCGCTACCACCCAATATACCCTCTTAGGAGGTTATATCAATGGTAGATGAACAATGACGTATTCAATAAAGATGGAATAAATTTTAAAAAATCTAGTTTAGATAACAACTACAACATGGAAATCGAAGGTGCGGATAATAATCTAGTCAGAAATTCATCAGTGAATTTAATTATGGAAAGCTAAACAATATCAATGAACGATGAAGATGATGACCGCATGTCTTTGTCGAACAAGGAAATTAGTAATGTAATTCAAGGAAAAAAAGGGCTCTCTCGAACCCAGAATTAAATATGGATGAAAAGGACAAGAGAAGTAAGAACATGGATAAAAAAGATGTAAGAGATAAAGATAATGTAGAAGAGGACCTAAGTAACTTTAATTTGTTGCACCGGAGGAAACACCTGAAAAACCCAAATTAGTATATGAATATCAATACAAAAAAAATCCTTACAGGGTATAAGTGATGGTGACTAGGCCTGTGCCATGAGCCGGTTACCTGGTTTTGGAACCGGTTTTTCCAATAACCGGATACTCGGTTGCGAAATTCAATAATAACCGGTTCACCGATAACCGAAACTCCGGTTTGTCGGTGTAATCGGTTTTTGGTGGAACCGGTTTTTTGGTCAAACCGATTTCACAGTGAATTCGGTTAAAACCGGAGAATCGGTTTCCGATTTCGTCGACCTCACCGGTTGTTGTAGTATCCTATGCAACAATTGCACGCATGTAATAGCAGCCTAATGATCCGTGCACGTGAAGGTGCCAACCATGAAGTAAGATGTAAAGAATATCAACTCCATGTAACGGACATTGCACATTTTTCAGTGCATACTCATAAGCATGAAGAATAGAGGAAAGGAGTACGATTGCAACACTTTCAAAGTGCTCCCGAAAACTTATCCTAGATTAGTCTCAAAATTGGCGCTATGGTACATATTCACCCATATGTACTACTGAGTAACCATGGAAACCAAATGTTTAACCAATCAGACTACGGTTCTTACTGTTGCGAGCGCCATCAAATGTGAAAAACTTGAAACTACTTTGACCCCAATTTTTGGCCACTTTCCATTGAAGGAAATCAACCTCGATCGTACACCTTTCCTCTATTCTCCATGCTGATAAGTTAGATTCATAGAGATATTATAATAGAGGGGGCGAGCCATAGTCAAACATGAATAAAAAAAATTGTACCAGAACCAGGGTGATAAGTAGTAGTTTTTTTATAATAATTTTGAATATGATATACAGGGTGACGCGAGTTGGATAGATTAAGTTTCAGAGGCATATTTTGCAGCCAAAATGCAATAGTTTCCCGTTTGGAAGAAGTTTTTTGAAGGCTTAGTTATTGAGATATGAGCATTTTTAGATTTTTTTTCGAATCCAAATAACTTGAAATCGTGTGCTATAAACTCCAGCTTGACACCATTGGCTAAGTTGGAAAACAGCAGATCTCTGGGAAAAATTGAACTATCCTATCATTTTTTCAGAAGCTATATTCCAGAAGTTTGTTTACAGTACACCACCTTCTGAAGCGAAGAAAAGTTGAAAACTCTTCAGAGAGTGCAACAGATTGTTGGATAAAAACAAAAGGAAAGATAACAACGACGATGCACACCAAATGATAATAAGACCAGAAGTTAATTTTTCACGTTTAAAAGACGAAACAGATTATTTCTCCACACGGAGAAAAATTTGTAGCAGAGATCCCCATAATAATAGCAGTTTTGGGAACATGGGCATTTATGAACATTTCTCCTTTAATTCGTAGTAATTTTTTTTAAACTTATAGTAATATGTGTCAGATGCAAAGTTATTTTCACCAAAATAAGGTATGGATTACCATAATTAAAGGAGGAGTGCACATAAATGCCCATGTGTCCCAAAACTGCCATTATTATGGTAAACCCTGCTACACATTTCCCATACGTTTTCCTCCGTGCAAAGACAAGGATCCAACTCATTTTCCTAAAAATTTTGTGAATGTGGTAAATGTTCAATCATCAGGTTCTCCAAACCTCATCAACAAGGATACAGCAATAGACTTTTCGAAAGGGGTCGTACCTCAATAAGTCGACAAGGGTATAGGCGGTCAACCTTCTACTATTCCCAAAGCTTATATCACCAATGCTACTAGTGTCACAGGTAAACTCACGGTACCCAAAGTTCAGATGAAAATAAATAAAAAAGGGAAAGAGAAGGAGAACAGTAACTGGTAGTCTTCCAAAGCATCGATCAAGTCTTTTATATATGAAAAATTTTTGAATCACTTATCAGCAGAAGATGGGAAAACATTAATGAAGGACATCAACTATTTGTTAGCAGTCTTGATCTACAATAAGCATAATAGTAGTTTGGAAAAGAAACCACTCGTAAGCAGCAGTGTCAACCTACGGATTGGATTTTTTAGGTTCTCTCATTGGGTGTCTTATGATTCGCTGATCCATGGGGGAAAAATCCGTAGTTGTCATCGCTGTTCGTAAGTAATTGGAAGATGATTATCGAAGACCATTTTCCTGGCAAGCTCCAAAAGAAATTGGGAAATTCACTACTCGATACCTTCAATAACCCCATTGGAGACATCAAGAAAGAATTCATAAATAACTATTCTCTAGTACTTGGATTAGATCCGCCCGATATTAATAACCAACACTAATAATGGTTTAAAAGTTTTGTTGTGGAACGCTCGTTCGTTCTGTAACAAGGCAAATTACGTTTAGAACAATATTTGTTTTTATTATGATATTATCATAATTATCGACTCTTGGTTAAAAGAAGAAAAAACACCGTTTTTTAAAGGGTATAAATCTATGAGAAGGGATAAAGCGTCACAACGTGGTAGTGGTAGCTCATTTATATATACGTCAATTTTACTACGAACAGAACAACTCCTAATATTAACTATACAGTTTTATACAGAGCTCCAGGGAAAACAAATAATGTGGACGAGTGGTTAAATATTTTTAAGGTTACGAATTTTAAGGTTAATAACATAATATTTATAGGAGATTTAAATGCTCATAATATCTCCTGGAATTGTGCTTACACATGTAACAATGGCAATAATCTGTCTGCAGCTATTGGGGTAAAAGATCTGTTTGTGGCAGGGTTGGGAATGTATTATACATAGTATAATATTCCTATTTTTATACAAGTATTATACATGTATAATACAGTGTATATTACTGATAAGGTTTTATACAAGTTTAATACATCATAATGGCGCCCTTAGGAACAAAATGTGATTGGTCCATCAAAGAATCCACTAGAAATCACCAACAATTACCTTTTATACGTATAATATATATATTATACAGGATATGTATTATACGTCAGAAACCTCACTCGACATAGTCAACATGTCAAATTCCCAACCCTGGTTCGTGGTAAACCACGATACATTGACGAGATTTTGTGATACCTCAAAGTCGAATTTGGATTTATGTATATGGAGCCGAAGTCTTATTGATTCTATTTCATATACAGTCGGTGAGGATTCGTGGGGGCCTGCTCACCTTCCTATAGCTTTCAATATAAGATTATCAAATGGAGGAAACGCTAACTTTCAAAAATTAAATAACAAATTACATAACAAAAACACTAATTGGGAGGACTTCATTGCCTCTCTTAACTCTCATGAAAAATGTTTCACAACGCCAAGTTACACCTTATGGTCCGCTATAGATAAATAACCTTCTTTATATCATAAATTTGATAAAAGAAGCTTCAACATATGCAAACAGAAACAACGTTAGCTACAGGAATATTAATGATGTATCATCCTATTGACAATCTTACAAAAAAATGCCTTCTCTGTGGTGGGATAAGGATTGCCAGGAAGCTGTAAATAACAGGAGAAAAGCTTCGAGGGAGGATTGGAGAGAAATGTCTATTGAAAATTGGGTAAAATAGAGGAAAGCGACAGCATTACCTAGGAAAATTTTGAGGTAAAACAGAAATAATTCTTTATTAAATACATTCGGTATTTAACCCTGACGATTCAATTTTAAACTAAGATAATAGAAGGGACCTTGAGAAAGTATTTAGATCAATAACGAGTAAACTAAGTAGAGATATCGATCTAGATGCTTTTTCTGAAAGGAACTTTCAGAAAACTCCTTTCAATTCTCCACTCTCCTTATCGGGATTTCTGGCTGTTTTTTCTAGCTTAAAGATTGGTAAGATCGCGGGTTTAGATCAAATTGATGATAAAATATTAATTACATTACCTCAGAGTTTTCTTCAAGGTTTGCTGGATGTTTTTAACTCTTGTTTTGAGGATGGTGGATTTTCAAATTCTTGAAGTGGAATATCTATAGTCGCATCGGTTGGGAATTTATTTGAAAAAATAATTTCTAATAGGTTAAACTATTGGTTCGAAACAAATAATCCAATGTACAAGTATCAATTGAGGGTCCCCATGCAATAACCACGTAGGCGCTCGAGAAGCGGCATAAGTATTGTTCAAGCCATGACGTCAAGGGTCGAAAAAAGAATTCGGAATTTCGAGAATCTAGAAATACTGGACAATAGGGCTTGAAAAATTGATATGAGTCTCCGTTGACGATTTTTGTCTAGGATCAGTAGTTTTCGAGAAAAAAAATAAAAACTATCCATTCTTTCGCACCACAAATCAATGTTTTCCAATATTCAACTCGTTCAAACTCGGTCATTTTTCGATGTATCTTGATGAATCTTCCGGATTCTGATTCGTAAGACTTCCCCGAAGACAACAGTGTATAAAAAATTCATAAAAGTTGATAATAAATCACCAATTTTTTAATCCGAAGTGAAAACCCTGTTTTCCATGCTTTGCATTGAAAAAGTGTCAGGGGAAGTATGAGCTACAAAAAACTTCCAGCGATAAAGTTGTTCACTAGTATATGGACAAACTTTGTGGAAAGTTTCAGATCGATTGGACTCTTAGTTCGCGAAATACAGCGGTTTATTTATTAACGCGCGACCGAAATTTTTCACCATTTTGCGTCATTCATCAATTAAATATCAAGGTCCGTAGGAAAGATTGTGTTCGCTCAATATTTGAACCTGGGTTTATGTTTTTGGGGTCAGAAAATTCGAATATCGAACTATTTTCGCAAAATTCTGTATTCATTTCTCTTGAATGAACAATTCAATTGTTTATAACGTTATTATGGAAATACTATTGACCAAAGAGGAACATTTTCTTGACAACAAAAGTTTCTTATCTTGCGATAATTAGATTTTGTACACAAAAATTTTTATCAAAACACTTGTCTTTTCATGAGTATCATAAGTATATTTGAATAAATTCACATGGCCTGTATTACATAAAGTATCAAATTTTTTAAACAACACATTATACAACAAATAAACCATACATGTATTGTTTTTTAAACAATACATTTTATAATACATTTTTCTTATACGTTTGCAATTAACTTTGTAATGTTGTGCCTTTCACAAATCGATTATTTTCACACCTTTTCCCCAACTTTAGCTATTAATGTATCAAAAAATTCTTTTCCCTTAGGAGAGAGATATTTCATAAGATAATTTAAATCATTCTGTTTCTCTTTAGGAATGCCCACTGGTCCAGTGAGTGGTGCTCCGTCTAAATGCTGTACGGTTAATGATTGTTCTATGGAAAATGTTGTACCGTCCCGATTTTCATAATTATTATTTTGAAACCTTTCTTGTCAAGCAAATGTTTCTCTCTGGTTAATAGTATTTCCATAATAATTATGAAAATCGGGACGGTACAACATTTTTCATAGAACAATCATTAACCGTACAGCATTTAGACGGAGCACCACTCACTGAACCAGTGGGCATTCCTAAAGAGAAACAGAATGATTTAAATTATCTTATGAAATATCTCTCTCCAAAGGGAAAAGAATTTTTTGATACATTAATAGCTAAAGTTGGGGAAAAGGTGTGAAAATAATCGATTTGTGAAAGGCACAACATTACAAAGTTAATTGCAAACGTATAAGAAAAATGTATTATAAAATGTATTGTTTAAAAAACAATACATGTATGGTTTGTTTGTTGTATAATGTGTTGTTTAAAAAATTTGATACTTTATGTAATACAGGCCATGTGAATTTATTCAAATATACTTATGATACTCATGAAAAGACAAGTGTTTTGATAAAAATTTTTGTGTACAAAATCTAATTATCGCAAGATAAGAAACTTTTGTTGTCAAGAAAATGTTCCTCTTTGGTCAATAGTATTTCCATAATAACGTTATAAACAATTGAATTGTTCATTCAAGAGAAATGAATACAGAATTTTGCGAAAATAGTTCGATATTCGAATTTTCTGACCCCAAAAACATAAACCCAGGTTCAAATATTGAGCGAACACAATCTTTCCTACGGACCTTGATATTTAATTGATGAATGACGCAAAATGGTGAAAAATTTCGGTCGCGCGTTAATAAATAAACCGCTGTATTTCGCGAACTAAGAGTCCAATCGATCTGAAACTTTCCACAAAGTTTGTCCATATACTAGTGAACAACTTTATCGCTGGAAGTTTTTTGTAGCTCATACTTCCCCTGACACTTTTTCAATGCAAAGCATGGAAAACAGGGTTTTCACTTCGGATTAAAAAATTGGTGATTTATTATCAACTTTTATGAATTTTTTATACACTGTTGTCTTCGGGGAAGTCTTACGAATCAGAATCCGGAAGATTCATCAAGATACATCGAAAAATGACCGAGTTTGAACGAGTTGAATATTGGAAAACATTGATTTGTGGTGCGAAAGAATGGATAGTTTTTATTTTTTTTCTCGAAAACTACTGATCCTAGACAAAAATCGTCAACGGAGACTCATATCAATTTTTCAAGCCCTATTGTCCAGTATTTCTAGATTCTCGAAATTCCGAATTCTTTTTTCGACCCTTGACGTCATGGCTTGGACAATACTTATGCCGCTTCTCGAGCGCCTACGTGGTTATTGCATGGGGACCCTCAATTCGGCTTCCAGAGAGGTTTCTCTTATTCCAACAATATAACTATTCTCAACTCAAACTTGGAAATATTTAAACTGAACAAAATTGACTGCCTAGTTACGAGGTGTGTTCAAAAAATAACGAGAATTTTCGTTTTATGAAAAAAATATTTATTTATTCATCAATATCTATTTTGTCCCCTTCAAAATAATCCCCCTTGGATATAATACACTTGTGCCAACGCTTTTTCCAATCCTCGAAACACTTTTGAAACTCGATCTTTGTAATAGCTTTTAGCTCTTTCAGTGATTCGCTTTTAATGTCATCTATGCTTGTAAAACGACGGCCTTTTAATGTTCTCTTCATTTTTGGAAATAGAAAAAAGTCACATGGAGCCATATCTGGCGAATATGGAGGCTGAGGCATCGTTACAGTTTTGTTTTTGGCCAAAAATTCACGAACAAGCAATGAAGTGTGAGCAGGTGCATTATCGTGGTGCAAAAGCGATGAATTGTTTTGCCACAAATCCGGGCGTTTTTTTCGGATTGCTTCTCGACTGATATGCCAACATCATCAGCGACTTCTTTGATTGTGATTCGGCGATCGTTCATAACCATTTCTTTCACTTTTTTCACGTTTTCATCGGTTGTTGATGTGCTTGGGCGTCCGGGTCGTTCGTCATCTTCAACGTTTTCGCGGCCATCTTGAAACGCTTATACCACTCGTAAATCCTTGCTTTACTCATAGCAGACTCACCGTATGCCTTTGTTAACATTTTACAAACTTCACTACACTTTATTTCATTTTTTACGCAAAATTGAATACAAATTCTTTGATCCATTTTTTTTCACAAACGAAAATCGCCGAGCTCGAAAAACACGTCATAACGTTAGCGGCTGCCACTTAAAAAGTAAGCAATGAATATTGCTGAAAATTTTATCGTACTTCAGGGGCATGTGTACTAACATAATAAAGAAAAATTTTATGCAGGCGGACTCTCTAAACCCGCGAAATTTAAAAATTCTCGTTACTTTTTTAACACACCTCGTATATTTTCAGATATCAAGTCAGCATTTGATAATTTAATACCCAATAAACTTATAAATCTACTCATTGAAGATGGGTGTTCTCACAAGATTTGTAAGTTTCTAGAAAAATGAATTTCAAAAAGAAATACGACTTTCGTTGGAAAGTTTGATGAACCGATGAATCATAATATTTACAAAGGAGTTCCTCAAGGAGGCGTATTAAGTTCTTTTCTCTTCAGTTACCATATGAGTGGTCTACAGTCTATATTACCTGAAGTTATTACGGTACTCCAATTCGCTGATGATTGCGTTATATTTCCTAATTGAATTCCAATCAGCCGAGTTAAACAAAATTCTGTTAATCAGGGCTTTTCATATGACATATAAATTCCCAAATGATTTGGGTCTGGAAATTTCTGTAGAAAAACCAAATTTTGTTACCTTTCACGTACCGGATAATAATCATAGAATATGTTCAAATTGTGGAAATTTTATAGTTTTGAGATATGTTGTTAAAAAATCTAATTATAATGTTACATTTTTGGGGATAAAATTTGATAATCATTTGACTTTTGAGGATCATATTGAAATGATTCCTGAAAAAGGAAATAAGCTGCTCAATATACTGAGATATTTAAGAAACACCTGGTGGGGTGGAGATTCTCTGGTGTTGTTAAATACATACAAAAGCCTCATTAGAAGTTTTGTGGAATATGGACTGATAGGCTTTGATAAGTTTGGTAATTCTGATTTATTTCATAAGATTAAGATGGACGTCTGTTACGCTGGAACAACCAAATGAGCAAAATCGAAAAAAACCTATATAGAAATTTGTCGCTATTTGTAACACCAATCCCGAATTTGTCGCTCTTCAGGATTCCGAAATAATGAAGGTTGTGCTAGCGGAACTGTTCCGTCAGCACAATCTCGGTTCAGAGGGATGAGAAAAAAAAAAGAATTCCATAGGAATTTGTCGCTTTTTTTGTCGCTCTCGATATACGTTGGAAAGAATTGAATTCGTTCATTGGTTCCTGAGATATTTGATATTTTAAGTTTGAGGATTGAAATATTGAATTTCAACGGAATTCGGTGGAAGAATATGATGGTCAAAGGCATATTGACGCAATACAAAATGCAAACAGATGTGCAGGGGGTGACGTTGAGACTACAATCCGAAGAAAACGGTTACATGAATGTTACATCGAGATTACAAAACGTAAAATGAAAATTACGTAACACGGTAATCAAATGCAGTCAGGATTTCCAACTGATTCACGTGACGATACGAGGAACAATATTACAATTGTGAATGAATTTGGAGGATATATTCCATATGTAACTATTATGTAACATACAGGTAATAGACTGGTTTATAAGATTTTCTGCCACTGATATATATGTTACATATACGAGTCACGCAAAAAAATCGAACATTCTTTGTTTACCTGTCTCTTATGGAAATATGTGAGTTTTTCTTGTTTTAAAAGTTCTCTCTGAAGATCAGCTCAAGAAAAACTCCTAAAGAGTTGCTCAATATTTGAAAAAATTTTGAGAAGTCAAAATTAATTTTTTTTTATTTTTGAATTTTTTTCCTTGTTGCGATGAAATTTAGTGTTTGAAGAATAGTAACTTTCTCGAAATTACAGCATAGAATATTGATTCCTGAAGGCCGCAGAAAACATATAAACATTTTACAATTTATTTGTTTTGATGTTTTGAGGAATCTTAGGAATTCATATGGCCATTCAATATGTACTATTACCTTGAATTAGCACTGTGATGGATAAGGGTGAACCACGGTGCGGGAGTGGGGTGTGATAAATCACAAGAATATAAATTGACGTGATTGAAAGAATTAAATTGATTGGGATTGGATGATGAGATTGATTATTTGATCTTGTAATTTTTGTGAATTTGACTTTTCTTTATAAATTTTCGGGTTTTTGCTCGAAAACATCGAAAGCGATGGTTTTGAGAAGGTTTATAAATTCTGAGCGACTTGTTGGAATGAATATTTTTGGCGGCCACTTAGGGGAAATCCCTATATTTTCAGATATTTGATTTTACCGCAACCAGAGGAAAAATCAAGGGTGGGCGAAAATCAATTTTGACTGGTCTGAAAATTTTGGAAAAATCGTGAGCATGCACGATGGTGGCATTGGGAAATAAATGAATCGTGCTTACATGCATGGTTATAGAGACTGTGGAGACCGAAGGACCAGAAACAGTCGAACAACGAATTCTATGCAAGTTTTTTCTGGTAGTAACGAATTCAAATCCACAAAAAATCGCGATTTCCATGAATCTGAGTCAATTCAAATGCGATTGTGCTGGCGGAAATTCCGCGAATCGCCCTTATATACGTATTTACAGATTGTGTGGAATCCAGAGAACCAGAAACAGTCGAGCGACAAGTTTCATGCAAGGTTTTCTGGTAGCGACAAATCCAAATCTACAAAAAATCGCGAATTTCATGATGCTAGATCGATTTAGATGCGTTTGTGCTGGCGGAAATTCCGCGAATCGCCCTTATATACGTATTTACAGATTGTATGGGCTCCGGAGGACCAGGAACAGTCGAGCGACAAAGTCTATGCAAGGTTTTCTGGTAGCGACAAATTCAAATCCACAAAAAATCATGAATTCCAAGAATCTGAGTCAATTCAAATGCGATTGTGCTGGCGGGAATTGCAGGGATCGATCTTATATACGTGTTTACAGATTGTGTGGAATCCGGAAGACCAGAAACAGTCAGGCGAAAAATTTCATGCAAGGTTTTCTGGTAGCGACAAATCCAAATCTACAAAAAATCGCGAATTTCAAGACGCTAGATCGATTTAGATGCGTTTGTGCTGCCGGAAATTCCGCGAATCGCTCTCATATACGTATTTACAGATTGTATGGGCTCCGGAGGACCAGGAACAGTCGAGCGACAAAGTCTATGCAAGGTTTTCTGGTAGCGACAAATTCAGATCCACGAAAAATCATGAATTCCATGAATCTGAGTCAATTCGAATGCGATTGTGCTGCCGGAAATTCCGCGAATCGCTCTTATATACGTATTTACAGGTTGTATGGAATCCGGAGAACCAGAAACAGTCGAACGACAAATTTTATGCAATGTTTTCTGGTAGCGACAAATTCAGATCCACGAAAAATCATGAATTCCATGAATCTGAGTCAATTCAAATGCGATTGCCAGAATGATCATTACCAGAAAACCTTGCATAGAATTTGTCGCTCGACTGTTTCTGGTCCTCCGGATTCCACACAATCTGTAAACACGTATATACTACTGTGGGCAAAAAGTAAGGTGAATTTTTAATTTAAACTTTGCGGGCTTGGCATTTCAGGCTAGTTCTTTTTTTCTTAAGTTGGCAGGACTGTGAATGACATCTGTGCCAAATTTCATGTCAATGTCATTATCAGTAATACATTTACGCTTGTGTTTACCAAACGACCAAGAGTGCGTGTTTCGATTTTTACAATGTCTGATTTAATTGAGCAGAGAAGTGCAATCAAATTTTGTTTGCGGAATGAAATTTCGGCTACGGAAACTTTGAGGATGTTGCAGAAGGTCTTTGGTGATTCTACCATGTCGCAAAAAAATGTTTATAAGTGGTACAAAGACTTCAAAGAGGGTCGAGAACGTGTTGATGACTTGGAGCGCTCCGGACGACCATCGACGTCTACGGATGACCAACACGTCGATGAAGTGAAGGAATTAGTGCTCAAAAATCGTCGGTTGACTGTTAGAGACCTTACTGATATGATCGGAATATCAGAAGGATCTGTGAAAACCATTTTGAAAGACCATTTGGGCCTACGAAAAGTCAAGTCTCGTTTGGTACCGAAAACGCTCAATTTCTTGCAAAAAAGTCGTCGCGTTGATGTATGTGAAACAATGCTTTCTGACTATCAGGACAAGCTCAAATGAATGATTACGGGAGATGAGACTTGGATTTATGCTTACGACCCTGAAACAACCGACCAATCAAGCGAATATCGTGCTAAAGACGAGGCCAGACCGAAAAGAGCACGTCAAAGTCGTTCAACCATCAAGGTCATGATGACAGTTTTTTTCGATTTTCGTGGTGTGGTGCACCATTAATTCCTTCCACCTCGCCAAACTGTCAATAAGGAATATTATTTAAGCGTTATGCGTCGTTTGCGTAAAGCAATTCGTCTAAAAAGACCAGAATTATGGACCAACAACTCTTGGTTTCTGCATCACGATAATGCACCGTCTCATACTGCACTCGTTCTTCGTGACCATGTCGCCAAAAATTCGACGCATATCCTTCCGCAACCACCGTATTCGCCTGATTTGGCTCCGTGTGACTTCTGGCTATTCCCAAAATTCAAGAGACCACTCCGGGGAAAGCGTTTCGAGTCGATTCAGGAGATAAAAGCTGAATCGAAGAAGGCGCTGATGGCTATACCGGAAAGGGACTATTTAGCATGTTTCGATGATTGGAAAAAACGTTGACAAGTGTATTTTATCGAGAGGGGATTACTTTGAAGGGGATGAAATTGATGTGGGAGAATAAATGAAGATTTTGCATTTTACAAAGAAATTCACCTTACTTTTTGCCCACAGTAGTAAGATAAGCTGAAGCTAGCAGCCGCGATCTGGCAGCCGCGCAGCAGACTTTTGGCAGGGACTGTACCATTGCCCGAGAGATCATGAGACATGAAGGGAATCTTCAATATCTTTGTTGATTTCAGGAAATCTCCATACGAAATACGTTTTCTAATGGATTTTGAGCTGCTGAATCGATTTTTATAGGTTTCAAGATGATTGGACTGAGTTTTTTGTGAGTTTCAGCGGGTTGAACATGAGAATATAATTGTGCGAAGATGAAATGATCCAGTTTTTTGAAATTATGAAACCCGAGGAATGTGATTATGCGGTTCATATGCACAGTTTTCAACAGCAGGAGGTCGGGACAATATGTCATAACAGTTTGACGTTGGTACGCGGTCGTTATCCACGAAATTCAAGGGCTAAAATCTCCCTACAATAACGAATTCCATTGAAAATCACAGTTTTTCCGAGCTTTTATAACCGAGGAATGTGAGAATGCGGTTCATATGCATACTTTCAAGAAGAAGCCAATTATATGAATACGTGATAATAGTTTGGTTCTGGTCGATAAAAACGGTCGGGCACATGCGCTTAAATTTCGCAGATGACCGCGTACGAACATCAAACTGTTATCCCATATGTTCCTGACTTCTACCTCCTGGAGAATATCAGTATGAACCGTATAATTACATTCCTTAGATATAACAGCCCAGGAAAAACTCTGATTTTCTATCGAATTCGTCATTCTCGGGAGACTTGAGCCCTCAAATTCCGTGGATAATGACCGCGTACCAACATCAAATTGGTATCACATATTCTCCTGACTTCCACCTTCTGGAAGATATCAATGAGAATCCTATAATTACATTCGTCGGATAAAACAGGCCAGAAAAACTGTGATTTTCTATTGAATTTGTCATTTTCGAGAGACTTAAGCCCTTAAATTTCGTGGATAACGACCGCGTGCCAACATCAAACTGTTATGGCATATTGTCCTGACGTCCCTCGTTTGAAAACTATGCATATGAACCGCATAATCACATTCCTCGGGTTTCATAATTTCAAAAAACTGGATCATTTCAGCTTCGAACAATTACATTTCCATGTTGAACCTGCTAAAACTCACAAAAAACTCAGTCCAATCATCTCGAAATCTATAAAAATCGATTCAGCAGCTCAAAATCCATCAGAAAACGTAGTCCGTATGGAGATTTCCTGAAAAACAACAAAGATATTGAAGGTTTCCTTCATGTCTCATGATGTCTCGGGCAATGATACAGTCCCTGCCAAAAGTCTGCCGCGTGGCTGCTAGATCGCGACTGCTAGCTTCAGCTTCATACATTATGTCACTCTAAACTCTTTCTGAAGCCATATGATGCCTGGAATGTAGACTTAATATACACCCCAAATAAGGAAAATTGGTTGTAAGAAGTGCGTCGTGAATACTCTGATCCCAAACAACAAATGATCACTTGAGAATTTTTCAAGATCTCTTTGAGAACTGAAGAGTTTTCACAGAGTTCTTGAAGAAGTCTTTCGCAAATTCTTTGCGGTCAACACCGAACGGATTACATCCATTTTGCCTTTCTTTTTCTTAAGTAGCGATCCCGTTGTCCGTGTGTCCGTGTGTCACGACCGCGTGTCCGTGTGAACAGAGAAAGTCTATATTCTAGACTTTCTTTCTTTTTCATACGGACGCGCGGTGAGACAGTGTTAGTGGCCCACCGACTGCGTGGTGGGGGCCGCCAGCTCCCGCATTCTGGGCTCACTGATACTCATCCAACCCACCGTACTTTGATAACGGCTGTAGCAAAAAAATCGTTTTCCTCGCAAATTATCAATGGTTCACCTATTTCATGTACTATAATGATCGGCCTACACCTCTTCCAAGACCTCGTCATACAAAGAGAGAAGTTCCAAAAAAATTCCGGAAAAAAAATATTAAAAAAAAAATTTTTTTTTTTCAAACTTAACAAAATATGACATATCCTATCTGACAGCAGAAAAGCAAATAAATCCCATGTAATCCTTTTTACCCTACAACGTCCCCTTCATGCCATTTTTCGCATTTCTAGATAGCTTAATACCTAACCTATCTAACTCACTGTATCTTGGTAACGGCTGGAGCAAAAAAATTGATCCTTACGGCAAATTATTGCAAAAAGATAGCAAAAAAAGATGCGATTGGCAGTGTTGCCAGAAGGTTATAGACTCGCAGAGCTAGATGACGCAGCAGTCGGTGCTGTTCAGAGCTAAATTAGAATTGGTGACAGTGCTAGATTTTTTTCGATGTTGCCAAATGTTAGTACTAAAAAAAACGCGGGAAAAATAAAGAATTTTGAATTTGTGAATTTTGCACATTTTGTTATATCAGGAATTTGCATTCAGCAGGGTCAGAGTGTTTAGTGAGATACCTTGTATATTTATTTTTCCATTTTACATCTCCAAATAGATGTTCAGGGATATTTGATTCGATATTCAATGACCAAAATCATGTATCAATATACTGTAAACCAGGGTTGTAAATTAGTTAATTGAAAAAGCACCCAATTAACAATTAGAATTTAATTCTTATTTGAAAGTTTCTTCAATTAAAAATTAAATTCAATTCTTAATTGAAGTCATTTCCAATTATCAAATAAATGTAATTGCTTTAAAATCAAGCAATGATTGATTGATTTTCCTGATGCGCTCTTGTTTTTCTGTATTTGTTAATTAAGAGGGAACAAGAAAACATAAGAAAAATGGATCAACCATTGCTTGATTTTGAATCAATTAAATTGATTTGTCAAATGGAAATTACCTCCATTGAGAATTTAATTTAATTGTTTGTTGCAAAAAAATTTCAATTAAGAATTTAATTTAATTTTGAATTGAAAGAAAATTTCAATTGAAAATTAAATTTTTATTGTTCATTGAACGTCAATTCAAATGAGTTTCAATTGAATGACTTCCAACCCTGCTGTAAGCTGGACTTTTGTCTAACAAACAAAAAACATAGATTCACATCCGTTCGAATTTCTCTCTCGCCATTTTGATTGGATAGACAAGGACACATTGACACCCGTTTGTACCTCTCTCTCTATACGCGCCGATTATATTGTTGCCCTCACTCCAGTATGTATATACAGGGTATCCCATTTTAATCTGTCACTTAGAATATCTCGAAAACGAATAGATTCAGAAGAAAATGTTCCGGGAAAAAAATATAAGAATCTGAGGGGGACATCCGATGGTGAACTGGGCTTTGACCTCAGATCCCACTTTCAAGGTCATTCTGAGGTCAACTCATGTTTTTTAAATGGATTCCCCTATTTTTTACTACCGGTTTAGATTCTACGCTAAAAACCAAGGAACTTTTGTCTCAAACGTTTTTTCGAAATCCCCATAGATGGCGCTCTAATTGATGAGAAAATGAGAATTCTCAAACCCTCGGATTGTATTCTGTCTAAGATAATGCCCAACTCTTGAGTGTTTCTTATCTCCCGGAAATTGCCGTCGGCATCAGCGTTATCCAATGTGCACCACGAGGAAGTTGCGCGATCGGACTTTACACATCATTGTGACCCTGAAAAGGGCCGATTTTCTGAACTGGAGGTGTATCTTCGGGGACGCATTAGGCATTCAAAAGATGTTCAAAATGAGCGCCGTTTTGCCTTTGACAAAGCGCAATTATCTTATGAAAGTTTTCTACAGTTGCTTGCAACGTAGCAGGTGTTATTGCTGTGCATGTTCTTCTCATTCGATCTTTCATGCCATCGCGTGTTGTTGGAGGTTCACGGAATACAACATTTTTTATGTAACCCCACAAGAAAAAATCAGGCGACGTCAGATCTGGCGACCTAAGTGGCCATCGCACAGGTCCTCTATGGCCAATCCACCTTCTGGGAAACTTCTTGTCCAGAAATTTTCGAACAATTCGCATGTAATGAGGAGGTGCTTCATCCTGTTGGAACCACATCCTTGATCTCACGTCAAGACTTACGTCTTCCATAAGAGCAGGGAGTTCAAAATGCAAAAAACGAAGATACTCCGCGCCAGTCAGGTTTCCTTCAAAAAAATACGGCCCTATGATCCTGGAATCTACAATTCCGCACCAAACGTTCACACTCCAACGGTGTTGATGATTAATTGTACGGACCCAGTAAGGATTCTGAGCACTCCAATAATGGCAATTGTGCCTATTGAGAATTCCAACATTGTGAAATATTGCCTCATCAGAGAACATAACGTGATGAGAGAAAGTAGGATTTTCTTCAATTCTTCGTTGGGTCCACGTGCAGAAGTTCAATCTTGTTATGAAATCCTCAGCTGTTAGAGATTGCACCAAAGTAATATGGTACGGATGATAATCCAACGATTTCAAGATACGCTGAGCTGTGGATCGAGGAATCCCGGTCATTTCCTCAATATCCCGAAGAGTGATATGGGGATTAATATGAATTAATGCCAGCACAGCCAGCGATCTCACATCAGGATCATTGTCATCCGCATAAACTTTCTTGTTCCTCTGTCGTTTGAGGAGACCTTGACGAGCACGTTATTCAAGAAATCGGATCGTAATGCGATTTGGACACCTCCAATCCGGAAAACGACGTTGAAACGTTCTCATAGCTTCAACATAATTTCCCCGCGCTTCACCAAGACACAACAAAACGTCAACAATATCATTTGGCGCGTAATCAGACATGATATTTAGAAATGTGTTTCCTGCAAATGATAACAGAAAACTGAGCAGTTCGGGAATGCTAAATTTCTAAGGTATTCACACGTGAATCAAAACAATAACAATTTCCAAGAACAAAACCAAAACAAAACACAACCGACGGCAATTTCCGGGAGATGAGAAACACTCAAGAGTTGAGCATTATGTTGGACAGAATACAATCCGAGGGTTTGAGAATTCTCATTTTCTCATCAATTAGAGCGCCATCTATGGGGATTTCGGAAAAACGTTTGAGACAAAAGTTCCTTGGTTTTTAGCGTAGAATCTAAACCGGTAGTAAAAAAAATAGGGGATTCCATTTAAAAAACATGAGGTGACCTCAGAATGACCTTGAAAGTGGGATCTGAGGTCAAAGCCAAGTTCACCATCGGATGTCCCCCTCAGATTCTTACATTTTTTTTCCCGGAACATTTTCTTCTGAATCTATTCGTTTTCGAGATATTCTAAGTGACAGATTAAAATGGGACACCCTGTATAGAGCTCAACGATGGGAACGGAGTAGAATAGGTTATCTTTTAACCAATTGAAAAATTCAGAGGAAATTTCCTAATTTTTGATTGGTGAAAAAATAAGCTCACCCACTCTATTCCCTCGGTGGCGGAAGCACCCATATATTGGAATGAGCGCAATGATAGAATCGCGTGGAAAGAAAGAGAGACACAAACGGATGTGAATGTATCTTTGTTTATTCAATCAAAATAACGAAAGAGAGAATCCAAATGGACAGAATGCAGGTTTGTTCAAGAGATAATGTTGTTTTTTTCTTCTAATATAGTAATATCCAGTTTTACCTGTATCAGTGGTCTTATATGAAAAGAAAGCAGTGAGCTCTATTACGGTGCTAGACATTGAAAAAATAGTGCTAGATATTTAATCTAAGTGCTATCCATAGTGCTAAGTGCTGTACTTAAAAATTCAGGGCTAGAAATGTTTTCATAGTGCTAAATCTAGCAACCGTGTTGCTGTTCTGGCAACACTGGCGATTGGTCCGATTGCAGTTAGATGGAAATGGTTTTAACACATATTGACTATGTATTGTGCAACATACTTTTCCAACATTTATGACAGATTTTTCATGTAAGCAAATTCACAGCAAAGTTGTGCTCTTCGATTTCACAGGTTAACAAAAATAATCTTTTTCTCCGGTGCCCGAGGTCTGGTAATTGATTCGAAGTGCTTGTGGTGTGTTGAATGCGAAACAAATATCAGATTTCTTGGATCAGCTCACTCCCTCTTATTTAATTTTATATATAAAAAATTATAAAAAAACGAGCTGATCCAACAAATCTGATGTTGTTTTCGTGTTCAGTGCTCTAAAACTACTCCCAAGCACTCTCAAACCTTAGGCACCAAAATGGCTGTTGACCAGTATTTTAGGTTTGTAGTTGTCAAATTCTAAACAAATTTCAACTATCTCTTTGTTAATGTACTTTGGTGCATATTTTCTGTTCTGTACCATCAAACCCTGATACTTTTGAATGAGGAATGTGTAAGGAAGCAAAAAGATAGCTAGTTGTGTTATGGACAAAATAAAGGAATAAAATAATTTATATAAAATATTTGATGAATATGTGAGAATTAATGAATGTTACTAGATTTAACATCAGTGCCCCCAAATTTTCCATTTGATTCTCCAATTGTACACATCTAGTAACTTCAAAAATCTGAAATTTCCTTGATAGCATTCCAAAATCCGTAGCACAGATATTTAAGACAAACAGTAATTTGCCAAATTAAATTTGGTGTTAATGTTTTTTAATGTAATTTAATGTTAATAGATCATTTCAAGTTTATACAAACGTTATGGAATTATAAGTTCAATGTCTGAATACTCTAAGAAAATGTCAGTATAGCCACACTGTTTGTATCAAACTTTTCAAAAGTACATAAATTTAATTTAAACAATCTTGCTATTTACGTTAATGCTGCTATTTGTATTTTAAAAAATACTGTTAAACAAAATGATAATTCGATTCCATTAGTGTACTTTTGAATAGTTTCACATACAAAATTTCACCAGTGGTTATTTCTTCAATATGATTCGCAAATATTTGTACCGATAACTCATGAAATATAAAGAAATTATCAATCTCACACCATTCTATTAATCTTCAGACTCCATTAGAAAAAGCCCAAAGGTACAAGAACAAAGGAAATGAACTTTTCAAATCTGGAAAATACGACGAAGCCATATGGAATTATAATAAAGCTATTGAAACTTGTCCAGTAGAAAATTCCGAGGATTTAGCCACGTTTTATCAAAACAGAGCAGCAGCTTATGAACAACTGGTAAAATAATTTAATTTTCTGTAGGTAGATAATTGTAACTGAAAGTATAAAATTCATGTAGTCCTTTTAATTGCAGCAAAAGTATAATGCAGTGAAAGCAGATTGCACTAAAGCTTTAGAATTGAAACCAAAATACACGAAAGCATTATTACGTAGAGCACGAGCTTTAGAACACTGTAATGAATTGGAATCTGCCCTCCACGACGCCACTGCCGTTTGTATTCTAGAACGTTTCAACAATACCACTGCTCTAGAGTTAACCGACAAGGTTCTAAAACAATTGGGTAATTATCATACTTCATTTAATTCATCTTCGTGAGTGACTGAGACTTTATATGAATTGGGTGAATACTTCCGTCGAGAAAAAATATGAAAAAGATATGAGAAAATTTAATCATAAAAATGTGTCTGCTCTTTTGAAAAATCTGGAAGACTCTGGTAAATTTTTTATCGACGCAAAAAAAGGTGAATTTCTACTAAAAACGCGTGAATAGATCCATTTCTTTACAACTTTCCATAAATTATTCAAAAAATATAGTTTTCTTGGATTTCCCTAATTGATTATTCTACTGATTTGCTAAATTCATCCGTATTTTCTCTCAGTGCATAAAAAACGTCAGGTAAGTTTATTACAGATTTTTATGAACTTGATGAAGACCTGGATTAATTTCTCAAAACTTATCAGTAAAAGCAGTAATTTTTGATTTTCGAAATTGAAATTATGTATTTCGATGCCTTACGTCACGAATTAGACAATACTTCTTCATATTTTCGAGTTCTCGTCGGTTATTGCATCCGGACCTTCAATTAATATAAAATCCATGATAGTATAATAAGTGAGATGATACAGTTAAGGGAGATGAGAATTAGATATTCGTTATCAAAAGAACGGTGTCAAAAAATGTATCATATCGTGATGCTTCGAACTACGTTCAAATCGCATCATTGCGGATATGATTTGGCTCAAAGGGATGGAAATGTGTTCCCAGTATATATTTTCGTAAAATTATATCAATTACACATGATCCAAATATTTATTAAATTACGAAAACAAATTTTATGTATTTAGATTTGAAAAATAATTCGTAAGAATAGCGTTTTGATGAGTTAACAACTTTTTCTTCTTTTAAATCACTCTAAACGGCACTAACAGATACAGGAAAGCTCTGAAAATCAATTTTAGCAATAAGTTCCTTTTAAATTCAAATCTCATGTTGACAAAAAATTTCAATTTAATCATGTGTTTAAAACAAGTAATTGTTTTTCGGATTTTCCTGTTTTCAAAACTTTTCCGTTTGTCAAGTACCAAATTATTAATCATTATAATTATAAAGACTAATGTATTTGAATAAGTATTACAATTGATTGTGAATAAATTTATTGAAGACCAGGGTTGGTATATTTAAAACAAGCTGTTTCAAACAAAGTGTTTCAAACAAAAACCATTTTCAAAACGTTTTAATGTTTTTTTTATATCATGTTGTGAGTACACGCTTGGTATATGTAAAACACCTTGTTCAAAACGAAGTGTTTTGAACACGTTCAAAACAGAAATAATAGTTTAAAAAAACATATTTTTTTTCCAACTCTGTATACGGAGAAATTGTGACACAGATATTCAATGTGAAATGATGTGAAACGAAAAAACATCTTTACATGGATTTTCAGAGTGAAATACGCCGATAGCTGATGTATGAACATTGCAAACCTACGTTAGTGCATTGAAAATTAATGCGAAAAAAATATTTGTTTGTTGCACATCGGCCATCAATGTACGGACTTTTGATTATCTGTGTGACAATTTCTCCGTGTGGAAGATAATAACATTTGATATAAAATTCTCGAGTTCAATTAGTTTTTTCATAAAACTGAATACACCCAGAATTAAAAGCTGCCAGATCATTGATAGCCATATCTTTTCAATTCATTGCCAGCAAATTATAATTGCCAATCAGTTTACCATGCATAATTTTGCATAAATTTATATTTTGGAACGCATTATGTCTGCATAAGTTCGACATTCTGACTACATAATAACTGCATAATGAATTTGAATTTTATCACATAACTCAGAGTTCTCAAAGGACTAGAGTTTACATCCTCACGGGCCTGTCTAGAATTTTTTTTGGGGAGGGGTCTTTATGATAGACGTATATCCATATATATATTAAACATATAGATATATAAGAAAGAAAAAATTATGAATTTAGGAAGTGGGGTCCAGACCACCTGGACCCCTCCTCTGGATATACCCTTATACATCCTTATGGATATACAATTTGATGAATGGCATTTGACTACATTCAACGATGAACTCTTAAAAATTTTCCCTTCTCAGAAAATATTCCAATTATCGTGAATGATTCCCTAATATTTGGACAATCAGTCGCATCTTTAAAAAGTTGAGAATATCAAATTAGATCGTAAACAAACATATATAATAACAGGAATATTACGTAAAGATACTGGATTCCAGGAAAACAACATGCCCAAGAACATTTGGCTAAGAAAAAACCAATTATGCCCAGCAAACACTTCATCAAAACATACATGAGTTCTTTTTATAAAGATCCAATTATAAATATGCTTCAAAATTCCCAAAACTCTTCTCCGTAAGTATTTAACAAGCGTTTTCAAGATAAAAATATCGAAACTACACGTATATAAAAATATTGACAGTATTTTGACTGTATTTCATAACAATTCATGATATTGATTATATTCAAATCCTGTAGGGGATTTTTGAAAATCCAAAAGGCTATGAAAAGTCAAAAATACGACGACATCATACAACTATGCATAGAAGAGATGGAAAATATCAAACCTGAGGAATTATCTCATAAAATGGAATTGCTCCTGCTAAGGGCTACTTTTTACCTCTTATCAGGAGACCACGATGCTGCGATTTCAGATTTTCAAACAATCGTAGATACCGAAGCTTCATCTACAGAAGTTATAGTGAATGCTTTGATAAAAAGGGCCTCTTTGTATGGACAACTTGAAAATCCAGAAAAAAGTTTTAACGACTTTGATTGGGCAGTTAAAATTGGTCCAAATTTTGGTGATATTTATCATCATAGAGGCCAAGTAAGTACAGAATTTCTCGTAATAGATAGATAGATTGCTGATGAATCGATCGTTCTGTAACCATTTTCATGATTGTACAACAGGTAAATTTACTACTGGAAAAAATAGAAGATGCCAAAACTGATTTTGACAAAGCTGTTGAACTTCATCCAGACTATGGAATTGCATATGTTCAGAAATGTTACACGGATTATCGGTACGGTATCATAAGTAAAGATGTGGATTTAATAGAAAATACGATGAAGAATTTTGAAAAAGCTATCAAAAAATTTCCGGACTGTGTAGAAGGTTACACACTTTACGCTCATGTACGGAAATCTTCTACATACTTATTCATATTATGTATAATATTCCCTAATTAGAAACATGATTGTTGAAATTTCGTGTTGGTTTTTTTACAGTTACTATCGGAAACTCCAAATTATTCCCAGGCGGATAGTCTGTTCGCCAAAGCCACGGAAATAGATCCAAAAAATGCAACAATATACGTTCATAGAGGTATATTACACTTACAGTGTTATGCCAACTTAGAAAAAGGCATTGAGTACATTAATAAAGCATTGGAATTGGACGATAAGTGTGAAATTGCGTATGAAACTTTAGGTGCTATCGAAGTTCAAAGGTAAGTGAGTTGCTTTTACTTCCATATTCCTTATATATATAAGGAAACGGAAGTATTGTGATACGGTCAAAAATCCATTTTGCAGAACGTCGAAGAAACACGATCCCCAGAAATATTTGTGTGCGTGTGCGTGTGCGTGTCTGTCTGACTGTCTGTGCGTGCATGTCCTTTTTTGTTTCACGATAACTCCTCGAGGGATGCACCGCTTCGAACGAATGTTTTTGCAATTCGTTCGTCTTATTGGGGACTCGAGGTCTATCGATTTTCGGACGGATCGGATAACGCGTTTCGGAGATATTGCGGAATATTGTTTGAAAGATTGTGATTTAGCAACCGCGCATATCTTCGCTCCCTATTGTTCGATTGCTATGAAACTTAAGCCTCGTTCCAGTTACGTTCCGATAGTGGTCTCGTGTAAGTTTCATCCGGATCGCTTGAAAATTGTGGAAAATTTTTTTTTGCAATCAGCATTATTTGACAATACTTTGAAAGCGTGCCTTCCTTATGTTCGTATCATACAAAGGTCATGGAATTTCAAGCATATTCAGTTCACGAGGTGTTAGTTGTACGGTATAAATTTCAAGCAAATCGAAAGTAAAAGAAGAAAATGGTAAACATTAAGAGAAAACGATCGCATAGGTAGCTCCATCTGGTGGCATTTTTTTCCGACCAAGATACTAGAAACTGAACGCTTAAAAAAGTCTGAAATTTTCAGGGATGAATCTTTGAAGGTGTGTATCTAGGTCTGTATAGACCCCGAATTTTGAATTTCGAAAAAAAAGTTTGTATTACCAACTGAGAAGAAAATATTTCTTCGAAATTCAAAATTCGGGTGATGTACAGGAGTAGATAAAGGATTGAAGATTGATTCCTGAGAATTTCATACTTCTTCATGAATGCAGTTCAGAGTATTCTTGCCGAGAAAATGTTTACTTAGTCGGTACGCTTGTATGCAGGGTTGCCACCTCGAATGCACTCATGACCCGGAGAGTGAAATAACAAGAAAAAAGCGGGGAAGGAGAGATAGGGTGAAAAGCACAGTGACAAATTTCTGAAAATGCCGCATTCCACAACTTGACGAAAATGTCGCAATTTCGGGTTTCAAGGCTTTCAGGATCGTCACACTCTAATGTTTATGTATCTTACATCCCGTAGAAAAGGTTTCCCTGTCCACTTCCACAATCTTGCAAAATTCCTATATTTTTTTCCTTGTTTTGAGGAAAAAAATAGGGAAAAGAACAAGCGAATTTTTCAAGGGCGAGGAAAACTTTCCTCAGAGATTTAAATTATAAGAGAAACCCGTGGAAATTTTGTGAAACCCGGAGAAAAACTCAACAAAACATGGAGTCTCCGGGTCAAACCCGGAGAGGTGGTAACCATGCTTGTATGACGGGTGACATTAGCGGGGATCGCTGATAACCCCTTAAAAGTTTCAGAATTCATTTCTCATGTAAATATGAGGAACATGGAAGTAATGTATGGTTCTCCATTTCGATTTTCGTTTTTTGTCTCCACAAGGTTACTGGTGTCTCCAGTTAGAGAAAATCACATCAGTTAGTTAAATGAACTATGAGATTAAAGATTGAAGGTAGTTTTTAATAAAAAAACAGATGAATCTGATAATGACCTTGGAAATCTAGCTCACGAATATCAGTTGATTAACGGGTTTTTTGAATGGTTCCTAAATACGTACCTATATTAGCACTGTTTGCTCACGACTAGATTTGAAATTCTTAACTTGAAATAGTAAAATAGGTTGTGTTATAATACTACTATCGTAGACTTCACGTCTTCAGATTAGATGTATATTAAGGGGTAACACCACAGTGACCTCTTCAAAAATAACGCATTTTCAGATTTTTTTTTTCGAAAACTAGAAAGTTCCTATTCAAATTGAACTAAATCCCTAACAGCACATCCACCGACTTCCACGTCGCATCCCCGCGGACTCCACGTGGATAAATGGTGGACGTGGATAGAACGTGGATGAACGGAGATTCCACGCGGAGGCAGCGTAGAGGCAACGTGGAAATGTCCGGTGCTGTACGGGATGAAAGTGTTCCGCTACTATTAAAGTACAAAATAATTTTTTGTGGAATTTTATTGTGAAAAATGGCGGCTTGACAGGTGAATGACTGGTGGGATAATAACTCAGTCCAGAATTGACGTAGAACACAGAACCAAAAATAATTATTTTCTGTAATCCAAAAGCTGGTGAAATACGTATTCGTTTGAAAAAGTGTGCATTTTCCAGGAAATGGCATCGGTTTGAAGAAAAAAGTAGAATTTTCACCCTAAATTTCGTTATTTAATGTTAAATAAAAAACGCAAATATCAATATTTCGAAAAACCCGTACGTATTTCACTAGATAATCATCCCTAGTGAAAATGGAGAATAGGAATGGATTGGAATGGATTGGAATGGATTGGAATGGATTGGAATTCTATCCAACTGAATCCATTCAAATTCATTTCTATGACGCCTATTCCAAGATGAATAAAAACCAAATTTCATTCTAATGTAATCGTATTCATGGGAGTGTAAGGAAATTCGATACATTTTTATCCATTTGAATCTGTAATCCATCTCAATGTTGAATTCAGTATATAATTTCTATCGCATGTTATGAATTTCCAAGTCATGGTCATTGAATCCATTTTTATACTGATTACGATATAGACATTGAATCCGTTTTAATAATTTTTTATTCCCTATCCATTTCAATCTTGGATTCGGAATACGATTCTTTTTCAATTGGATTCTTCAAAACTGATGATCTGCATGGATTCCAAGTGAAGAGGAAATCCTATCCAATTCAATTCGAATTTCATTCCAATATAACTTTATTCATGAACGTGTAACAAAATTTAATACATTTTCATCCATTTGAATCTTTATCCTCCTTAATCCTAAATTCGGTATATAATTTTTGATCCATGTAATGAATTTTCGAGTCCCCATCGTTCAATCCATTTCTATACTGATTACGGTATAGACATTGAATCCATTTCAATCATTTCTAATTCTCTATCCATTTCAATCACAGATTCGGAATAAGATTGTTTTTCAATCAAATTCCTGAAAACCTTTAATCGGTATGGATTCCAAATGAAGAAAAATTCTATACAATTCAATCAAAATTTGATTCCAATATAACTTCATTCTTGAAAGCGTGAGAAACTTGATTACATTTGTATTCATTTGAGTCTTCAATTCATTCCCAATCCTGAATTTCAGTACATGGAATAAAAAGTATACACTATAGAACCTCGCGATAGAAATGTTACCCCGCTCTCTTCAACGCACGGCAGAAACCGTGAATGAAAAAGAAAAAGAGTTGTGTTATTGCGAGATTCCATTGTATACAGAATTCAGGATGAGAAAGAATTGAAGATTCAAATACATACAAATAAATCAAATTTCATTGAATTTTCAACAATACACTTGTATTGGAAATGAAATTTGGATTGAATTGGATAGGCTTTTTCTACACTTGGAATCCATACCGATCAAAGGTTTTCAGGAATTTCATTGAAAAACAATCTTATTCCGAATCTGTGATTGGAATGGATAGAGAATTAGAAATGATTGAAATGGATTCAATGTCTATACCGTAATCAGTATAGAAATGGATTGAATAATTACGGCTTGAAAATTCATTACATAGATCAAAAATTATGTACCGAATTTTGGATTAAGGAGGATAAAGATTCAAATGGATAAAAATGTATTAAATTTTGTTACACCTTCACGAACAAAGTTATATTGAAATGAAATTCGAATTGAATTGGATAGGATTTCCTCTTCACTTGGAATCCATGCAGATCATCGGTTTTGAAGAATCCAATTGAAAAAGAATCTTATTCCGAATCCAAGATTGAAATGGATAGGGAATAAAAAATTATTAAAACGGATTCAATGTCTATACCGCAATCAGTATATGAAAATGAAAAGAATGATGACGACTTGAAAATTCAATACATGGATCAAAAATGATATACTCAATTCAGTACTCGAAAGGATTAAAAATTCAAATGGATTGCATTTTCAGGAATACAATTATATTAGGATCAAATTCGGCTTGATTTGGATATGATTTTCATTCGTCTTGGAATAAACGTCACAGAAATAGATTCGTATGGTTTTAAGTTGATAAAAATCCAATTCATTCCTTTTTCGATTTCCACTAGAGAAGCATGGTCATTATAGACGCACTTTATCCAGGTCATAATATGTATTCTTGTACAGCAGCGTAGGTTAAGCGTTAGGTAGTTGATAGAATAGGTTAAGCGTTATGTAGGCAGGTTCGGTATTCGGATGGGTGGTCGGTTGGTCGGTCAGTTACGGTGAAAAATAGGTAAATGAAAGATACCACGCACGGTAGATTTTCAGTGTTTGAAACTTCCACATTTCTCGCCAATAGACCATCATCAGACACCAAAATTAATTTTTTTTTTCTACTCTTCATGCATTGAAATGGATGGAGCAAATACTCCATCCTTGTGAATATCAAAAAATGGTGCAGAAAATGACATTGAAAGTGGATAGAAATGAATACTAAGTTCATCCAATTTCGTGTCGAATTTTTCCTTTTCCTAATCCATTTTTGTGGATTAAAATGGATAAACCAGATTCCTATTCAGGTCAATGTCAAAAAGCGGTGCAGAAAATGACGTTGAAAATGGATAGAAGCGAATACAAATTTTTCTATCCATTTCTATCCTCGATTTTCACTAGGGATATCACGAATACAATAAAAAAACGCCGAGGTGATTGATTGAAAACAGGGGTATGACACGCTGCATCCTTCCGTACACGGATAGTGAAAGACGATTTATAATGAATGCTGATTCCCAAAAATTCCGTGCGTAGCGTTGACTGTATGAACTATATGGTCACATGACCGACCCACGTGATCTGGTGTGATATATATGTATACATTATATATACCCACTGAGAACCGAATTTCTTAGAACGAAAGAAAATTTCTTTGCCCTCGTTCTGATAAGTCTTTTTTTCCACGGAGAGGATAATTCATATCATTGAAAGAATTTTCTAATTAAATCGAAGTAATTTTTCTCGAATTTGAGAAGGAGTATATTTTTGTTTCAATTTTGAAATTCTTTGTTTTAATTTGATGAAACCTTTTTCCATTCAACAAAATTTTCTTCAATTGAAAAAAAGATTTATTAGAATGAGGGCAATGAAAAATTTCTTCCAGTCTAAGAAATTGAGCTCTCAGTGTAATCATTCTTCACAATATTTTGATTCGTCCGATCCATATTATTCATACTAAAACTGTTGAATATTCTTACGTAACGTTCATCCAATGCTGCCTGACTCCACAATTTCAAGCGCACAGAATCTTTAAGGACTGTGAAAAAGTGAATACCTTCTTCATCGTTATTTTTGTGTGATTTACACTTCCACACAACACAAGACATCTTTTGACGTTGAGAATTTCATCTATCATGGATAAATACTATGCAATACTCTTAGGCAGGGTTGGCGCGTAATATACTTTCAAGTATTTTACGTAGTTTACGACACGTAAGAAACCGAGTATCTTACGCATAAAACCAATCCCTTGCCTTTGGGGGGACAAGAGGGTTCAAGTATCTTACATATATTACGTGTCAGAAACCAAGTATGATACGTAAGAAATTGAAAAATCATGTAATAAACCCAACCCTGCTCTTAGGGCGTTGCAGGTTATCTCAAATCGTTATTGTTCTTATTGGTTACTATATTCAAATGTCACGTGACTGCACGGATCATGATATCAGCGCATCTTACAGAATTTTTGGAAATTTGTGGCACTTAGGAAATGGTTTGGTGTTTTCAGAGCTCGTGCCATACCCCTGATTGAAAATTGGCGGAGCTAGAGCTCCCACTGACTTTCGACATACTGTTTTGAAATAAACGCGTTTAAAGTTTTTGTAACAGTTGAGTCGTGCGTGTTTAGTCGGACCTATGTTTGTAGTTTACGGTATATCATTTTCGGGTCCTCAAAGAGTACTTTAAGCCAAAAACAAATTTGTTGATTTTTTTAAAAATTCCACTGTGGTGTTACCCCTTAACTTAACATAATCTTTATATTAGTTACACAGGACGACGAATAAAAATGTTGTCTACAGGGAATGAGACAATACTTTCCAAAAGATTTTGACGGGCTGAAACCGATGACTATCTTTTTGGGATCATTTCTCATGAATTTTTTGTTCTTATCATTATTATGTTTGGATTATATTCGTTCCCCTCAGATAATATACAATGACGTTTGATCTTATCCATATGAACCCATATCCCTGGTGAAAATGAAGCGTTGAAACGCGACGAAAGCGCAAGCGAAGAGTCACCTAAGAGTAACAAAGAGTCGCCTAAAAGTAATTTAGAAGGGAATTGAAACATTTTTACGTTTCATTTGTTCCTGATTTTGACGTCGGATTTGGATTCAGCACCCTCAAAAACCCCTAGACGCCTTGTTTCATATTCATTTGTCCATTGGGGCCAGAACGACTATGTTCACGCCCGGCATATTGGATCAATTTTTTATTTCAGATTTGTGCTCTACATCCTTGAAAACCACTACAACCCATGTTTCATGAAAATCTGTCCATGGGTACAGTATCGTAAGCCCTAAGTTTCATACGCTCGAATTTCAAAAGCCCAAAAGGCTATATGCCCAAATGTCCGTGAGCCCAAAGTGCCATAACCCCGAATAAAAAATTAAAAATTTTAGCATAAATCAATTATTAGATACTTTTATACGATTTAGAAGTGAAATATGCTTCTGTTGATGGTTTATCGATGTTTTAAATCATATACAAGTATCCAATGATTGATTTATACTAAAATTCATAATTTTTTATTAGGGGTTATGCACCTTCGGGCTCACGAACATTCGGGCATATAGCCTTCCGGGCTTATCAAACTTAAGGCTCACGATACTCTACGCTTGTTCATGAAAGCCAGAACAACTGAATTCACGTCCAACATATTGGATCCGCCATGTGAAATTTCTTCGACGTCAGATTTGGATTGATTTGGATTGAGCACCCTCGAAAACCCATAAAACCCGTGTCTCATAAGAATCCGGCCATAAATGCTAAAACGACTATTTTGAAGTCCGCGATATTGGATTCGCTCTCTTGAATTGGTTTTTTGACGTGAGATTTGGATTCCTCACCCTCGAAAACCCCTAGGACTCATGTTTCATAAAAATCCGTGTATGCAAGCCAGAATAACAAACGTGTAAACATCACGGAGAAACCCAGTTTTATATGTATGTATATGTATGTATGTATTCAACGAAGGAAATTTTCTTCGAGGTCTCCCGTTGAGAAAAAAATTATAAAAAAAATAAGACTTATCCGATTGCAATATAAATTGAATGGTTTATAAGGAAGGGTTTGAAGACGGTCCTTTATAAATTTTATCCAATTTGATCCACTAGGTCCAGAGATATTCCGAACACAGGAAAACGTCCAGCCAGACAAACATATAGACAACCCCACAGATTATCAGTCAGTATTGAATGAAATGAAAGACTCTCCAACTCCCAATTCCATTACTCAAATACTTTAGAAGATGCGGTCAGAGGGTATGGTAGCGGGTGTAATAGGTACTTCGTGCTGGGTATACTACACCGAGAGAAAAAGCATGCTCTGAACGCAACCCTGCTAAAAATTTCCTATGGAAAACAATAGGATTCGACAGTATTCAAGTCCGTTTTTTATCGTTTTGTATGGAGTGTATCGGAACATCAGAGTGATCCCATAAAGAAATTTGTACCAATGGGGTTCTATAGTGGTAAAACGATACAACACAAATGGGTCTTTATCGGATTTCTATGGGTTTTATCGTTTCTCATCGGTTGTGCACGATACATTATTCTGACCTTACTCAGTCGTATACACGGAAAAAATTGGTGATCCAAATTTTCGTTGACTAATATATCACTTTTGGACGAGGCACAAATCCGAGAAGAATTCATACACTGGATTTTAATAATTCGTTGACTTTGTCTATGATTTCACCGATGGAATCCACTTTTCATTTTGATTGTCGAAATAATGGAAAGAGTCAACGAATTATTAAAATCCAGTGTACCAATTCTTCTGGAATTTGTGCTCGGTCCCAAAGTGACATACTAGTCAACGAAAATTTGGATCACTAATTTTTTCCATGTATGATTTAATCGGGAGTTCACCATACATTTGATACCATTTTTTTCATTTACGAATTCTATCGTGTTGTATGTGGAACGCACGAAAGAGTACGTATAGTTATCTTTCGTGAAATTCCTATAAATTATTTTAATCTTCTCACTACGAGATAAAATTCGAAAAGAGTACCAGTTTTTATCGTACTTCCACGATACACATCATATTAATAACTCTGAACATGGTTTTGATTGTTTTGTATGGGGAACGCGGGTATCTATGGGTATCTATTGTGAAATTCCTTTACATTATTACATTTTTTCACTGCGGAATTAAAGTTGAAGAACATACCGGTTTTTATCATACTTCCACGATACACACCATATTAATAACTCTGAACATAGTTTTGATTGTTTTGTATGGGGAACGCAGAATGCAATTCGTAGCGAAGTGCACAAAACTGCACGAAAGTTATTGTCATGATGCTGCGAAGATGTTTGAATACATGAAGCTGTGGCATATGGGATGAAACAATTTTCCAACAATAAAACACAAACTGGTGCATCAACACTGAAGCAACACTTACATTGTAACTTTTGCGGTAGGGTTCAAAGCTCCACGACCCATTTCGCGACCTATGCAACCAACGATATCACTCGGAAAATTTTTCATTCAAAGATTACATACAAAACGATGGAAAAATATCCGAATAGAGACCCATAAAAACCAGAAAATTTATATGTTTGACGTTCGGTAGGATGCTTGAAAAAATGTAAGAATCCTATGGTGAACTGACGATACTACTTGATGAGGACAAATACGGAAATATCGTAAATAAACGATACAAGTCCGGAAATTCCGTATTCAGAAACCACATACAAAACGATAGAAAAATATCCTTATACATCCCCATAAAAACTAGAAAATTTTTATGATCAAGGTTCGAGATACAATTCTATAAAAAAAAAACAAGAAATTTGTATGGTAAAATTACGATACAACTTTATTGGAAAAAATAAAGTTATATCGTAAATGAACGATATAATTCCGGAAATTCCGTATTCAGAAACCACATACAAAACGATAGCAAAATTTTCTATCGTTTTTTATCGGGAATTTTTAGCAGGTAAGGGAGCTTCACGATTCCAGGCATGGTACAATGTCACTTTTTCAACTTTTTGTCACTTTCTTTTGCAATGTCACTTTTTCCTAAATTTGTCACTTATTATCACTTTTTTAACAAAAATGCATCAATGAAAAAAAAAGTTATTTCCCTTCGCGCCACTTCTTCCCGAGAAAAAATAATTTACATCCAAGTGGATCTAATTAGATCTTTTTGGATCTAAACAATGGAAAATGTAGCTCTGGTTAGATCTAAATAGTTCGATTTAGACCTAAATTAACAAGAATTTCATGGTAATTAATCGCAATTTGCGTACATCAACTGCACATTTCCTCTACTATTAGACGGTTTCTGAGACGTATTTTTGCGAAGAATTAACTCATCTTCTTAGATCCAAGTCGACCTGCACAGAAAGAATTTTTCCATTTTTCAGATCCACGTAGATCTGATTTGTTTTTTCCCGGGTCCTTCTTTTAACGGGTTAATTGGGATTAAGCCATCAAGTCCCATGGCTGGTACAGCACAAATAGCGCCAAACCATCGATGCCATTGATTGTATTAGTAAAAACTAAAATATACTTGTTTTTCGTTTCACGATTCGATTTTTTATTGCTGAAATTGTTTGAACTAACCAATTAAAAGTTTCTACTTTCGAAAACGAAGAGTGCCACCGATTCTATGGGGAACATCATAGAAAGAAAGATATTCATTTTATCTAAAGAAAACAATTGTTTTGCAATGAACTTATAAACAATGATAATAGAAGAAATAGCGTTGATCCCATAGGCACGCTTTTGTTGGTAGGTTCAAACTAACAACGTCGTCGATTGTATTAGCGAGAAATGAGGTATATTTTCCTTATTTAACCAATCGACTATTTGTTGCCAAAATTAGTCACAAAACGCCATTTCTCAAATTATCATTGTTCATAATAATTTCATTGCAGAACCATTTTTTTCAATCTGAGGTGAAAATACTCTCTCTTATGATTTTTCCCGTACAGTCGATTGGCACCCTTCGTTTTTTGAAATTCGAAAGTTTCAACTAAGTTGTTTACACAATTAGAGCATTACACAATCGTATCATCCAATAAAAAAAAAAAACACGTATTTCTTATTTTTCATCAATCGATAACGTTGTTGATTTGAACCTATTAACAATAGGGATCCTCCAGTGAGGGATAAGACAACGGGCCACCATTAATGGGAGGACCAAAAGATACATACTCAATTGTCCGTTATCTAAATAATGAAACTGAGTAATCGATTGAAAATATATCATAAATCCCATTGCTCTGCTATACTCTAAATGAATAATTCATTTTTATTCATTGAATGACACGCAAACTAACCCCTATCCCATCAATGGCACCAAGTCTGAAGCTCGGTGTCTTATCCCTCACTTGAGGATCCGTAATTAATAATAGTGTGTCCCTGGAACAAGACGCTTTTTCTCTTATGATCATTGCTTGTAATAATTTTATTGTCAAACAATTTTGTTTTTTTTATAAAGTGAATATATTTTCTCCTGTGATTTTTCCTGTAGAATCGATTGGCATCCCGCTTTTTTCGAAATTTTTCACTCATTTGATTAAATAATTTTAGCAGTAAACAATTGAATCATCAAACAGAAAATCCAATATATCTCACTTCTACTAATCCGACCCTGTAAAGAAATTTCCAAAATGAATTGTATTTTTGCATCGTAAATTCGCAATTGATCACGATTCACTGAAATTGCATGCACAATATATCTATATATGAGTGTATATGGGGCATTCGACATTCCATGACAAATCTAACACTTTGAGAAATTTTGTTTTCTGATTTCCTCAATTTTTTGACATTTTTTAGTACCCATATCAAAGCACCTTGCCTGGTGAATTTCGAGATTTTTTTTATGAACCGTCCAAAAGATATCGATTTTTTACAAAAATCGCGTTTTTCCAGTTATTTACTTATGACTTCCCCAAAAATGGTCCGAATTTAAACTGTTTAATCTCAAAATTCTTGTTTTTTTGTGTACTTCCAAGAAAAAATATGAGAAAAATTTTCAACGCGTTCTAATATGCGATTTTCAATTTTCAAATTTTAAGTCTCATTTTTCAAACTGTATGTACTCTTCAATTTTTTAATGACTTTTGATGGTAGACTTCTATCAATTTCACAAATTCTAAGGTCGAATAGATCGTGGCATTATGTTATCACTATCTTTTTATTTTTTAAAATCAATGAAAATTTTCCCCCGTTTTCCTTGGTCTTAAAATTACTTTCCTGCATTGTGTAATCTTTTTTTTGTCATTTTGAATCTGTTCTCCTATAATTATAGTATTGAAGAGATATCAGCATACCATCTGAATAAACATTCTGTCTGTAAGATTTCTTTGAAACAAAATTTGAAAATTTCGTAAATATCGCTATCTTGCCGGATATCTTCCATTTCTATCATCCGATTGTCATGCAATTTTCACTACAGTTTTATGCAGTGCCGATAATGATCCCATACAAGTTTTCAATCCGAACCTGACAGAAAAACGGGTGAGGGAAAGGAAACATCTTACCGAAAATTGTTATTTTGCGACAAAGCGAGTCTTCGCTTTCTGTTATCCGATTAAAATGAAATTTATACTACGATTCTTTTATGGTTCCATGTAAGTTCTTCCCCAATTGGTTGAAAAAAGTGGAAAAAGAGTCTTCCCTGGTTAAGAGAATCCATTGAATCTGACAAAGGAAATTCCATGGGATTTGGTCAGAACATTGTACAAGATTCAATGGGATTTGGTAAAAATCAATGAGATTTGGCAAGAATCAATGGATTTTATAACCAGGGTTTAGCAATCTGCGATTGACGATATTTTTGTGCAACACAAATGAGAAAGCCATGTGCCAATTGGCAAAGTTTTTTTCAATGATGTATATTCACTGATTCAATTGGATGTGATAATCCCAAATGATAAAACAAAAACGTCTTCTTTTCTTGTCTTATTTTATTTCCTTTCTTATTTGTATGTCACTTTTTGTCACTTTTTCCGTTATTTTTGCGTCACTTTTTGTCACTTTTTCCTAACGACTTGTCAATCTTCTCACTGTTTTTGATGTGCCGAACCAGTACCATGCCTGCGCTTCCAACGCATGTGGTATAAGGTGCGTTGAGGGGGGAAATACATGAAGACGCATGGAAAAAACTTGCAAACATCTAATCATTTCACAATTTTTACACATAATAAGTAAAACATTCAAGCACAGGAAAAAATTTTTTTTAAAGAACAAAAAAAACAATATGGCGACTATAATGCAATCTAAATGAAGTCGGATCGCGCTTGTCTTCACAAACGGTATGCATCGCAGCTCTCTGAATATTCATCTGAAACGGAAACGTAAAAAAATGTCAATTATTAAACATATTTCCTCCAATGTAAACTTCCAAAATTAAAAATTTGGTATTGATGTGAAGAAAAAGTCGATTTTTGCGTGATTTTTTCAATCGATTCGTTTGAAAAAGTTGTATTATTTAATGTAAATGTTGTAATTATGTAGGTACAATTTGAAGAGAATGTTATTGACTATATGTACACCAAATTTCAAACTCAATCAGACGGTTAGTTTTTGAGTTATGATGTATACCAATCACTAAAATGTAGTTTCGAGAAAAACGTGACTGAAAATAAAGTAGTGAATCGGATAAGGAAAACTACTATCAATCGCGACTTACTTATTAATCTACTCCCTCAAATAGTTCATTTTCCATGGCCAGTTGTTGTTGACGAGCTTGCCGAGCTATTTTAGACTCATGCCAGCTGCGACGGTTTTTGCGAGCAATGCGCATTTCGTTCAGCTGCTCGGCAAATATTTTACATTGAGGCCCAATAACTATTTCTAATTCGTTGAATAAATGCATTATTGACTCATAGCCTTCATTGAAAATTCCAGCAGCAAGAAAGGCCGATATTTCGATAATTTTTAGGCCTAAATGCAGATGTTTAGGTGCCATGAGCTGGATCGTCGAATTAAAACTTTCGTTGGCATTTTGAGTGTGTCTACCCAGACATCTCGTTAATAAATCATCACTTGAAAGTTCTTTATAAATAGGCTCTAAAAATTGCTTGAACTGTTGAGGTGAAAGAGGTGATGAATTGAGAATCTACCTGCGGTAGTCGGACGACGCTTTCCCGGACTCTGCGCTCTCCTTTCTATCATCATCATTATTATTATCATCATCATCATCATCATCATCATCATCATCATCATCATCATCATCATCATCATCATCATCATCATCATCATCATCATCATCATCATCATGAAGTAATCAGTCTTATAACTGGTTTGATGAAATCCTCCAACCCTGTCTATTATCCGCTACACTGAGAGAAAAAATAGTGGAATTTACTATTTTTTTTACTATTTTTCTGAGTTGTGAAAGGACTCAACTATGAAAAATAGTAGAAGTTGTTAGTTCAATAGATCATGAATGTTCGTAAAAAATACCATATTTTTCCACCAAGTATTGATTGTAAAATGAACTATTTAATTTGATCCATCGAGAAGGGAAAATTTTTTACTATTTTTTGATAGTAAAATCAACTACTGCTTCCATATTACGAATAGTAAGAGCACAAAAGATCCTTGCTATTATTAAACATTAGTCAGATTCACATTATTCAGTGTAGTTGAAAAAAATATCAGGATAAATGGGAAAAAAGAATCGCTTCCACGACAATTGAACACAGGACGTTGGGGCTGAACGCCGGGGTTCTATCACTCAAGCCACCGCCGGTCGCTTGGGTATAGTGTTGCCGCGATCCGAGCTAATCCGAGTTTTGAGCATGAGCTCGGCTTGGCTCTTGTTTTTGAGAAATAGGCTCGGCTCGCAGATCGGATCGATAGATCCACTGCTCGGATCGAAGCTCGGATTGGCTCGAAGATCGTCGAGCTAGATCGAAGATCTCACGATCCTACTTCGTTCAAAACAAATGCGAATAAAAAATTCTTGCATCCAGGGGCTCCTTGGAATAGAGCATACGGTACAGGCCATAAGTTTGAATTAACTTAAAGACATTTAACATTTTTACATCTTCGCTGTTCGAAATTGATTTAATTCATATAAACTACGTGAATAATAATCAAAAAATGTCTAAACAATATAAAACACAATGAACTTGTGTAAATGAAGTAAGCTGATTTCCTGAAACAAACACATCAACTGAAAAAATTGTTTTTCCTTTGGGTGTATTCAAACTTTTGGTCTGTACTGTATTTCTAAAGCTCTTGAAGTTTAAGTATAAAACAACGTTTTCTCAAAATTTTTATGACTCGGCGAATCAAATTTCACAAATGTTAGTTGTAAAAACTCCATGAATGCATCTTCCAATGAATAAATAGATAAATATATCATTACATTTATCTTCAGAGGATTGGCGATGAAGAAAAATCCACTTTATAAACATATTTTCTTAATATCGTCTCTGCTACTAATTAAACATTCAACACAATATTGTTTCATGATCCAAGATCCAATGAGATTTTGCGAGATTCAGAGAGATTTGGCGAGATGCAATGGTTTTTCTTAACCAGGGTCCTTCGTCTGATACGAAATTTTCTCAGTAACGATCTAGCTCGTCGATCTCATAGTTCTGGCTTAGCTCGAAACTCGGATCGACTGAAATTTTTTCAGCTCTGCTCGAAGATCGGATCGTTTGAAATTATTGAGATCGGCTCGAAGATCGCGGCAACACTACTTGGGTAGATGGATCTTCTTTGGGTATATCAACTCGCGTTCATTCTTCAAACTTGAATATCTTGAAAACTGAGCCACACTAGGATAATAGCCAAAGCGCAGCTGCCTAAGATACACGTATAGCTTGATGCCATCAATAATTTCAATAGTCTCGGATTTTTCCTACGTAATTGAACTTTCTGTATAAACTTACTCAAGTTTACTAATATAAAGTTAGTTTTTCTGCTTAATATATTTTTTACTAATCGAAATTGTAAAGCTTACTATAAACATTCGTTAATTAACCTATCAATAGATGGTAGATATTATGCCAAATCTTATACTTTGGAAAGCAGTCATGTTGACTAAGCGAATTTTTGTGTGCTAATCAAAAATAAGTAATCTGAACTGTAAATAGGAATATGCTTTTGGAGTTGATTTTACTATTCAAGGATAGTAGAAAGTTTTACTAAGAAATAAGTTCCAACTACCTTTATTTTCTTCACAAATTTTTGTAGTATCTCCAACGATTTTGAATTAGTTACTTATTATCATGCAAATATACTAAAGCATCAGTGACTGTACCTAATATCCGTTCCACTGATCAAAATAGTACAATTTACAGTGGACTTTTCTCTCAGTGTAGACGCTTAATTTCTACATATCTACGACAACCCTTATCCTGTATAATTTGCTTCATATAACTTAATCTAGGTCTACCTTTTCGAGTTTTAGCATTCATTCTTCCTTCCAACATTGTTTTCAATAAGCTATCATGCCTCAATGTGTGTCATATCAGATTACTTCTTCTTCTCACGACCTATCTCAGAAGACTTCTTTTTTCATTTATCTTCTCAAGTACCTTTTCATTTTTCATTTTCTCTATCCACTGTATTCTAAACATCCGTCTATAACACAACATTTCAAAAATTTCAAGTCTCCGTTGGTCCGTTTTTCCAATTGTCCAAGTTTCGCAACCATATAATGCTGTGCTGCAAACGTAACTCTTCAAGAATTCCTTCCTTACTGCTAAGCTAATATTTTTTCGAACATAGTAACTGTTTTTTTTTTGTGGAAAGCCTTTTTCCTCCTTTCTATTATGAAGCATAACTTTCGCTCTATTTAATTTTTTCGATTCCGGTTTATTGCATTTTAAAACTAAGGGTCCATACTTATTTTTAAAGCAAGAAATAAAGAATCGAGTTTTTTTGGTTCTACATGTATTTTGCCCCTCAACGCATGAGTCAATGCTTTCGACGCACGAGCCCATGCTTTTTGAGTATGAGTCCCATGCTTTCTACACCGAGAGAAAAAGCATACTGCATAAGTATGACGCACTAAAGTTTCTCATGCATTTGTCATAACGTGCTTCCAATGCCCGGTACCCATGCTTAGAAAGCATGCGACACATACCCCCAAAAAGCATGGTCTCGTGCGTTAACTGCATGAGTCCCGAGCGTTAACAAATGCGTTAGAAGCATTGAAGTGTGTCATGCTTCTAAAGCATGCTTTTCCTCTCCAGGTTCCCCCAAAATTTGAAGAGTCATTTTCCCTGACTTTTCCTGACTTTCACTGACCATGTTCAAAATTTTCCCTGAATCTCAAATAAATATACCCAGATAGCACACAAGTTGCTTCAAATTGTACCAAACCAATCAATTTGTTTCTATAACTGGAAATAGCAAATCCGAAATACTTGGAGCAAGTTGGGGTAACTTAGGACGCCACTAAGCAAACTCAGCCTATAAATGAAATTGTGGAATTGTCATGATTTATGATGGAATATTGTTACAATTTACCAGTATATCGCATCGTCACCAAATTTCTTTGAATATGAGTGATATGTACATACATTCTGTCAAAAAAGTACCGGGAATTCTTGAATAAAACACAAAATATTTTTTATTCTTCCAAATCTATTGTATCGCCTTCAAAGTAGTCCCCTCCCGAAATGATACATTTATGCCAACGAACAATCCAATCATCAAAACATTTTTTATACGCTTTTTCCGGAATCGATTTCAGTTCTCGCCGCGAATTCTCTTTAATATCTTCTATCGATTCAAAACGGGTGCCTCGAAGTGGTAATTCGAGATTTGGAAACAGAAAAAAGTCGGCTGGAGCCAGATCAGGTGAATGCGGTGGCTGTTCGATGATATTTGTTGAGTTTTTGGCCAAAAATTGGTTCACAATGAAAGCCTTGTGAGATGGTGCATTATCGTGATGCAAAATCCATGGATTTTCTTTCCACAAATCTGGCCTTTTTCGACCAATTCTTACGAATCAGTTCGTACTATTTTACATGATTGTTTGGACATGAAACGCGTTGCCGCTCGATTAGTTCTGAAAGACTTGAATTTTCTCCAAAAATTGAATCGCGTACAGGTCGCTGAAGACATGCTAGAACGAGTCAATTTCGACTCCACATTCATAACACGCATTATAACAGGTGATAAGACATGGGTTTACGAATATGACATGCAAACCAGTCAACAAGCTTCGGAGTGGCGACTTCCAGCTGAGCCGAAACCGAAAAAGCCACGCCAAAGCCGATCAAAAGTGAAGGTAATGTTGACTGTGTTTTTTGATTATCGCGGCGTTGTACATTCGGAATTCTTGCCAGAAGGTCAGACGGTGAATAAAGAATATCATCTAAGCGTTATGCGGCGTTTGAGAGAGCAAAACTGTTGTCCCTTCCTTAGAACAGCAAATTTTATTGTTCCCCTGCGTTATCAACTCGTTTCAATAAACAATCCAAACTTCAACACTATTCCCATAAAAATATCCCAACTTTATATTCGAAGCATCAGAAATAGTATATAAGAATTTAGCATAAAAAATACAGGATGCATTCAGAAAGCATTTAGTATGCGAAATTGAGTATATGTTCTCAATGAATTTTTCTTCAATTCGAGAACAACTTATACTAAATATCTGAGTGATTTTCTCTTAGAGCTTACGTAGTATTCAATTACGTTTAAACATGAATATCATTTCAATTGATCTTAATGAGCTCCATTTCATTTCTACAGAGGGAATTTGAAAGAAGCGATAGATTTATTCGACAAAGCCTTGGCATTGGGACGAACATCTATGGAACTTACACATATTTTCAGTCTGCGAGACGCCGCAAAAGCCCAACTCACGATAAAAGACAGATTAGGTTCGGATCCATTGATGAATTTATAAAATAAATCATTTATAACAATATAGATTTATTGGAAGGTAAAAGAAAAGGAAGCATTGTGAAGTGAACTTATTTATTAAAACCAGAAATAAGCAAGGAATTTTGATTTTATATTTATCAAAATTATAAATTTTGCTAAAGATTTAAAAACATTCTTATAAAAAGTATTTAGAAATCAATGTTTTTCTATCTTTTCATTTATTTAATTTTTAAGGATAATGAGTTATATACAATTTTTTTGTGATTGTTATACAACTATGTGTTTAGCAAATTTTATTTCGGTAATACAGAAAATAATGAGTGATATATAATGTTTCTTTCCATCACCACGCTCTACGTACGTACGTTTTTTTGTGATGTTATATTTTCGCAAATCAATTGCGCATAGATTCGACTATTGAAAAAGCATTTTGATCGTAGTTTTTGAAAAACATTCGAGATTTATGAGACTTTATTTATGCTATAGTTAGAATTACCACGATAATTATATTTAGATTATTGAAGATAATTTCTTGTAGAGTTTAAAATTCTGTTTGTCATTCGAAGCTCACAGATCTTGATGTCACGGATTCGACAAGAAAATTATCCATAATTGAGTCTTTACAGTGAGATTATTCGATTTCATGATTTTTGTTGACAATTTCAATCATTTGGAAGTGAAGTAATTATCTATATTTTAAAAATCTGTTAAACGACCTTGTCAATTTCAAATGTTATTATTATTCTACTACTGTTACTATAAAAAGATACTGTTGGAAAATATTTCCTAATGAATGATCTTTTGTATCATTTTTGTAAATAAGGTTACATAAAATGTTTTTAACAAAAAGATCAAACTATCATTCAACTACCTTCATTTATGTTCTGTATCATTTTGTGTACGTAAAATCTGTAATTTAGAACTATTATCGTGTTTTTATTTATGAATTTTTCATACATATATGCACAGTGTAAAGTATTTACATCAAAAAGTTTTTAAAATTAGATTTATAATAAAATTATACAATAATTCTGATACACCATGTATATATCACTAGACTCTCAGAATTCTAAAATATTCGTCACATCGAACATATTTGAACTCAAACTGGGATAATATACATATATCACAAATTAATGAATGTTCCGACAATGTTTTGGATTTTTTTGTCAGAACAACTGCTGATGATGTATCTTTACATTATTATTTTACAGTGACGATAGGAAGCGTAAAATTTGATAGATCTTCAAACATCATAAAACACCGAAGCAAGAGGATATCTTATGACGAACGCCAATACACTAAATCCAATCTAGAAAATTTCGAATATGTTTTTGAATTCGCTCTCAAAGATGTATTAGGAAATGTTTACCTGAATCAATAACATTATAGTTGTAAGAGTGGATTCTCTTATCGGCCCGGTAAACATGATTACAAAATTAATCAAAGTCAAATTATTACAAGTCACAACTCCTTCATCTTCTCGCCATTGGACAACTCCTAATATTCTGAATATTTGTATCAACAGTTTACCTAAAATTCATATAATAACAAAACATGTATCTTTGGAAATTATCTCAATTCACAAAATAATCTGTTGTACATACCAAGGATATTCAAATCAGTCATTTTAAAAACCGTAAAACTTAACTCTACTTTGTCAGTATCCTTGTTATACCTGTAAAGAAGAAAGTTGCAGCATTAGAAAAATCAAACTAAACATACAATCTTTTGTGGGAATTCGAAAAAAAGAAAGCTTACTTAGGAAGTCTGTGCCGCGGACAGGGTACCAAACGAAATAGTTGTGGAATGCTGTATAAGAAATTAATAATTTGCGGTATAAAAAACAACAGAATTGTTTTACTGAAATGACCGATGATACCCACAACCGCAAATGTCATTCCTGATAAGTAGCAGAACGTATCACCTACAAACACCTGCGATGGATACCTTGAAATCAAAGAAAACTCTTGTGTATCGGCATGAATAACTTTGTAGATTATAAGTACTAATGGGAATTTTTGGAAAAGATCGATCCTTTTTTATATAAAAAATACATACTTCTTACAGATTTCAATGACAATTCGACACTTTTTATATAAAAAAAGGAACGATCTTTTTCAAGGATTCCTATAACTGATTATAACCACATATTTGTAGATATACATTATATATTCTATTTCATGAGCTTACATTATCTAGGATATTTGACACGTAAAACAGAATACAGATGTGCGAATCTCGACGTATCGAATATTTTGTATAAAAAAAAGTCTTCAATTTCCATCGAATTCTATACAATTTTTATCGAAACCTGATAAGTAATTCATACAAAACGTTCGATTCGTCGAACTTTGCATATCCCCAAAACAAAATTTGATGTTTACAAAATTCCAACAACTCTGATAGCAATTTGAAGCCCCCCCCCCCCCCCGGCTCGTGTGCAATTTGCGTGCAAAAGCTTATCCATGTACGTCGCTTTTTGAGCGTACTAGCAAATTGCGCGCAACACCTTATCCATATACGGGGCATTCCACGTCAAGTGTACCCGCCTAAAAACCTTCCTCGCTGGAATTTTTATGAAACTTGGTCGAGTTGTACTATTGGAGTACATAATTTGTGCAGAAGGGGGGAAGGAAATATCGACAGGTTGCCGAGATACAGGGGCTCAAAGTTTTGGACACGTTTGTCTTCGTTGAATTATAACTCAGTTATTATTATTATTTTTTTTCAAATGCATATTATGGTTTTCGTTGGTTTTTTTCGTTCTTTCCAATAGATATGAAGACAATTCTCCAAAATAATTATTTCTGCAAACAAAAGTGATTTTTATTTTTCTTTTCGATTTGTTTTAAAGATCGACATTTTTGAAAATTTTCTAATTACACTCAATCGCAAGCTTATTCTATTCCCTTCAAAATCATTGGTCACGCATGATGGAGTCTCATGAACTCATCAGTGAATTTAATCGCCGGCACGATCCAGCTTCCAAGCGCGTTGAACATACTGGTCAGCCGTCACCCGGTACGGCGTTGTTGATAAAAATTTTTTTCTATAGACTACCGCAAAATGATTGATAAAATACATAGAACATGCTTTATTTACTGTAGAAATTATTTATTATCATTATTAATATTCTCATTTTCTCATTCCTAATGAACAAATTTTGTATTTTGTTTTTAGAAGTATATACAATTTTCTCACAATAACGTTATAAATAGTGTTACAAGTTGGTGGATGTTGTGTATGGAATTGGAAAAGAATGTGTAAATCAAGTTCTCTTAATTTTTTTCTGAAGTTTTGGAAAAAAATTGCTTCTAGAATAGGAAGAATATCTTCTAACTTGGAGAGTCGTTTGTGAAACTGGGACGAACGCATGATATTTTATTGTCCCCGGAATCGTTTTCGCACAGTCAAATCGACACTTCAGCTCACCTCGTATCTTTCCATGGCTCTCTTTAGAACTAGAAAATATTTTTGTTCCTAAAAAGTTATCTTTCGCCCAAGCATAAAATGCATCGCAGGTTCAAATTTGATCCCTTGAGGATGCCTGTAAACTTGCACGCATTGCTAATCTTTTCATGTTCCCGCCGATACCATCACATGACCCTTTACCATGTGCAGTCTCATGGAAGTGCCACTCAGCTTCAATACCAAAATCCTCCTCATGATGGAGTAGATTTTGGAAATTGTACTTGTTTCTTAAATGCTGTGCTGCTCCATCGGAGAAATGAAATATCCTCTTAACATTGGACTTTTCTTGCAAGTACGTAATCAATATTTTTTGGAAAGCATACCCCGCGACTGTGTCATGTTTTAGATCATCGGATAAAATTGCCATACTTTCATGTGCAATACAGTGATGCCAGGAAAAACGGTGCGGACCGAAAAATCAGCCCCTCCATTGTTCACACAATAACACGTTCGTATACGTGTGACTCACATGTATACGAAAGTTTCATCGTGTGCGCGGTAGAGGGGCTGATTTTTCGGTCCACACCGTCTTTCCTGGCATCACTGGTGCAATATCATTCCCCTTTTTATAATAAAACACGACTGTTAATATTGTGATCTGATCGTTATTCCAATGGAAAGATTGCGCAGCATTTTGCGCAATAGAAGAATGATTCTCAGCGAAATCACATGTTACGAGAAATTCCCCTTCGTTCAGACTTTGTTAAATATGTACTTTTCCTGAAGACTTTTGGAAATTGTTCTTAATGATCTAGAAAATGCAGGATGTTGGCCGTTTTCGAGGGGGTTGGAACAGCGAAACCCAAAACTTTTCCTCTCCATTATAAAATGGGAATGCTATGCGGTTCACTTGGATGAACATCAAATCTTGATTCAATTCAAGTGATGCGTAAAAATGCCGTACCGTAGACAAAATATTCACTTCGGGTCGTAAATTACGGATACACTTGATAATTGACAGTTTAGTTTATTTTACACGGAACAAGATAATGTTGTTGAATTCACAGCGTTCTTCAAGTAAATAGGTCTCCAGTAAAATTGAGTTGTGTAGTACTTTTGTTTTTACAATGTAAACATTGAACATTGTGAATATAGCTTCACATTGATGTCAAAACAAAACAATGCTCATGTCAACTTCAGTGGAGAGTCTGGTTGAGCATGAAGAATTTTGTGAATTCTGTAGCATTATTTTGTTAAGATGATTAATAATGATAATAAATAATTTCTACAGTAAATAAAGCATGTTAAAATTTTCATTGCCGTACCGGGTGACGGCTGACCAGTATGTTCAGCGCGCTTGGAAGCTGGATCGTGCCGGCTTTACCGATTAAATTCACTGATGAGTTCATGAGATTCCATCATGTGTGACCAATGATTTTGAAGGGAAAAGAATAAGCTTTCGATTGAGCGTAATTAAAAAATTTTCAAAAATGTCGATCTTTAAAAAAAATCGAAAAGAAAAATAAAAATCACTTTTTTTTGCAGAAATAATTAATTTGGAGAATTGTCTTCATATCTATTGGAAAGAACGGAAAAAAACGACGGAAACCATAACTTCCATTTGAAAAAAAAAATAATAATAACCGAGTTATAATTCAACGAAGACAAACGTGTCCAAAACTTTGAGCCCCTGTATCTCGGCAACCCGTCGATATTTCCTTCCCCCTTCTGCCAGTGCTGCCAATTGACGGGTAATCACCCGAAAAGTGGGTATTCTATGCAGTACTTTCAGGTGCCGGGTAAATGTTCGGGTAATTGTGCTTTTCCGGGTTGAAGCGGGTAATCTTATATCTCAATGACATTGTCACAAGTTGATTTGTCATTCAATATAAATATCGAATAAGCGATAACTCATAAGTGAAAAAAAAATTTTTCTGAACTTCACTGCAAAACTCTGCAAAGCTCTAAAGAAACCTAAGAGAATCTGAAACTCTGAAAAATTGTGAAAATTTTTTCAAAGTTTGAAAAACTAGAAATCTCTGAAAGATTTTGAAAAACTCTCACTTATCGGGCACATTTTTCCACTGAAAATTTTTCCGAATATCTCTGGAAAACTCTGAATTTTTCTGAACATCATTGAAACTCTCTGAGAAACTATGAACACCTCTAGAATCTCCTGAAAATTTCAGTGATTTTCGGTGGAATTTTTCCACCAGGGTTAATCAACAATATTAATATTCAGCACATATACATTGGAAATAAATTGAGCGCGCAGCGCCTCCAAATTGACTGCGGCCAGCGTGCCCAAGCTCTTGGTCGCGCTTCGCGCTCATTTTGGGCGCGCGGCGCGCTCAATTTATTTCCAGTGTACTCGGCATGCCGCGCGATTAATGTTTTGGGCGCGTCGCACGCCCAAAGTGAGCGCGAAGCACGACCAACAGCTTGGGCGCGCTGGCCGCAGTCATTTTGGAGGCGCTGCGCGCTCAATTTATTTCCAGTGTACAATATATCGAAGAAATATACTGATTTATACTTATTCATTGAGTTAAAGTTCCATATATGTATGAATTTTCATACAAAATCAATCAAGCAATCCATTTTTCCATTCACCATCACGTATAGCCAAAGATTAGTTGTAAAGGTCTATACGATTAATTATCGTACACTTCATTGATTAGTCAATTCTCAAAGAATCGAAGATATGATTGGTTAACCTGAAGGGGTTATCAACGCTGTGTACGATAATTTTGTTGGTCACCCTGGTTTATATTCTGTTTATAATTAAGAAACCGAATTGGTTTGAATTCAAATGTTCAATTCGTTGCAGTATTCGTGTGTTTGCTGGGTATTCAAATATTTGTCATTCATGGTATAAGAATATTTTTATATAACTCTATTTGGAATTGATAGAGCTCATTGAAAAGACCAAGAATATATAATTTTGTTTTGTGTTCCTCTTTCTTCATAATCACTACTCCGTGAGGCAATTACCAATTGATTTCCAGTATTTTATTTTTCTTCTCAAATGTTGTTTTTCGTGTATTTTTATCTTGTTTTTGAATGATAAAAGAAATTAAACTTGTATATGCCAAAATATTACTTCTCTGAAACTAAATTTATAGAAAAAATGAAATTCAATTATTTCCCTTTAATGATATCATTTTATTAGAGATGTTAAGAAAAAACTAAGATCAATGTAAAAATAATTCGCTTCCATGAACGAAGTATACGCAAGAACTTAGTGCTGTATATGTTTTTTGTTATAAATAATTTAATTTTTCCGAACGAATCTTCCTCACATATCGATATGAGTATAATCATTCCTAAAATTTCAATTTGTCGGATTTATTTATTAATCGTAAACTAACGTAGGGTTACCAGATCGCCGGCGGCCGAAATGAGGACACCTCCCCTGCCATACCTGATGACCTTTTTTTTTTTTTTAGAGACCAGTATAAATCAGACCGTGCTTTTTATATATTATATATCTTTATTTTAAATATCTAATACAGCATAACGAGCATACAATATTTGACTTAGAAATCGAATTGAAAATTTTTATGGAAAATTCATAAAAATGAGGACACTGGCCGAAAAAAGAGGACACGACCTGCAACTGGTATAAATGAGGACATGTCCACTAAAATGAGGACGTCTGGTAACCCTAACTAACGTGAAGTTAATGCTAAACTTTTCCACTCATGTTCTATGAATCTACTTTTATGAAGGTCTCAAATTATTCTTTGTGATAAGGTAAAATGTGTGCAACAAGGGATCCAATACAGAGTTCCCGTGATATGTGAATATGAATATCTATTTTATTTTTGTTTTTATTTTACCTCTGTACTGCTCGACGAAAAGAAACAAAACACTCCGCGCGTACACTGTGATGTGCTTCTTCACATTTATATTTATATACGTTGCATTTTATTCACTTTCGATTGTCAGTCGATGACAATAATTGTGGTAAAGTAAACAGTGTCTAAAGATATTTTTCTCATCATTGATTTTTGAGCTAAGATTCAAAAGTCTTCACAGTCACGGCTATATAATTTCTCTCACAATTGATATCGTTCTGATTGAAATTAACCCATGAAATATATAGTAATATTGAAATAAAATAATGGATAGCTGGCTGAAAAAAAGTAAACCATCAAATAATTCTACCAACGATGAAATATATGTGAGTATTACTAATTTACTATACACTAGTGGGAGGGAATCGTGTATTAGGGAGTGTCTGGAATATATTTATGAAGTATAAAAAACATGGATTTGAATGTATGCTAAGCATTTGTTTGAAGTATATGGAACAAATCAGAAGAAACCTCTTTTGAATAAATGGTTGAATTGGAAAAATGGAAAATCCATTTGACTCCCGAATTATGGAATTTGAGAATATTTAATATCATTTATCATTCACCATCATACGGGATGATGAGTTTATTGCAATGCTCTTCAATTCTAAAATCATGTAAAGAATTAAAATAAATTTTTATGTTATTACATCAAATTGCGTCTTTGCAGAATTACCCAGACAGCACAAGAGTTCTCAAAAAGTTGCTTTCTTTAATCTTATTTTAACGTGTTAAATTGTCTATTTCGTGAATATGTCTCAAGTTATTTTATAAACAACCAAACTGCACATATATAATCAGGATTTCTGAAGTGAATCCATTTTTATAGCCTCAATTTGGGCTTTCTGGGGAAGAAATGGATTCAAAATCACCATCAGCAATCTCCAAACGCCGTCGAATCAACAAATTTTCGAGATTCTGGTTGGACATGCCAGAACTCAGAGACTGGTTAATTAAATCCAATGAAACAATAAATGGAAATGAATTGGGTCATTGCAAATTATGTAATGTGAATTCAACAGCACACAAAACTGAGACTTCAAGACACAGTAAATCAGAAAAACATTTGAAAAATTCGAGATCAATTTCAAATATTAAACCCATGGAAACATTTCAAAGGTTGAATGATCCCGTTAAAATTGCGGAAATTAAACTAGCGGGATTTTTGGCCGTGAATAATTTACCATTCACATTACTAAACGAATTGGAACCGCTATGTTCCAATATTTTCAAAAAACCAGACGTAGTTCAAGAATTAATGGTGAGAAAAACTAAAGAAACGCAAATTGTGAAAAATTCGTTGGGTCAGGTCTTTAGAAATACTCTACATAAAAAGTTACAAGCCCCTGGATGTTTTTTTTCTATTATTATGGATGAAACGACAGATATAAGCGCTACAAAGCAGTGTGCATTGACTGTAATTTATTTTGACGAAGATTTGAATTCCGTAGAAACTTCGTTTTTTGACATGATAGAAATGAGTTCTGAAACTGCTGAAGATCTTTTTTCGTGTTTATCGAATAGTTTGCAATAGAAAAATATACCCTTACAAAATTTAGTTGGATTTTCTGCTGAGACAACTAATGTGATTTTTGGTAAACACAAATCAGTTGCTACTCTGTTGAAAGCAAATATTCCTGATATTGTATGCATTAAATGTTCCTGTCACATGATTCATTTAGCAGCTTCCAAAGCTTGCTTGAAGCTTCCATGATCAGTGGAAGATTTATTGCGTAATTTAGGCTCTCATTTCAACAGGAGTTTTTCCAGGCAAACAAATCTCAAAGAAATTCAAGAATTTTTTGAAATCGAGATTCATAAAAGATTGTCACCCTCAACTACCAGGTGGCTATCGTTATGATCTTGCGTTGATATATAAAAAATATTGATGTATTCAATTTTCATCATACAGATTCAACTAAATACGTATCACTGGATAAAATCTATATAGGTATAGGAGCACACCAAAGTATTGAATCTCTAAAGAAGAAACCAGATATTTTACAATCCGAAATAGATACGTTTTTGCAGTCCTGTCAAAGTTTTTATGTCACACTCACTTCTGAGATTAACCAAAGATTTTCTTTCGATGATCCAATTTTCGACATTTTACCAATTGTAGATCCTCAAAAATCACAAACGTATGATATGAGTAGTCTTTTGAAAATAACTGAAAGATTTCCAATTATATTAAAATACATTAATATTAAGGAATTAGAAAAAGAATGGAGGTCTTATTTAAGTACAGAAACGGACTCTATTTTCAAAGAAGATCCAAATATTTTGCATTATTGGAGAAAAATATTTAATTTGAAAAATCGTGCTGACAAAAATATTTTTATGAACGTTAAACAGATTATTAAACCTCTACTCGTTTTGCCTTTCTCTAATGCGTCAGTCGAAAGACTCTTCAGTGACTTGAAAAATATCAAAACCAGCCATAGAAATGCATTGAAAACGGATACAATAGTTTCGTTATTAGCTACGCCAAAAACGCATACGTAAAGCTGGAGGTATCAGAAATTTTAAACCAGCTGCTGAGATGTTGTCAGCTAAATTATGGTCCTAATCATGAGGAAATTTGATGTTTTTATTTTTATATTTAAAAACAAACGTGAGAGAGCTATAGTTTTTCCGTTTTTGTTCATTAATTCCTTGTAAACATTCATATAATACTCATTAAAACAATAGCATAAAAAATTTCTCCTCATCATTTCTTTATTTCTATGTTTGATATTTCACGTATGCTTAAATTTTAATCAATCTATGTTTTGTTGAGTGTATGTTATGCTATTCCATTATTTTTGTATCAAGTGGCATAATCATAATTATCCAGGGTGTCTAGCAAAATATGATTTTGAAATTCCCGACTAATTCCCGACTTTTCCCGGAAATTTCCATGGAATTCCCGGAAAGCAAAACGGGAAGCAATATCCAAATTAATAATCATTCAAAACGATGATACATTGAACAAATACATTACCATAATTTCAGCAATGACTTTGAAGTTAATTTGTCAATGATATACCCATAATATATCAATCATTATAGACACATTTTTTTTTATTATTGCCGGAACAAAATGACAGACTTAGATGTATTTAATTTGAATAAATCGACTCATGAATTAATGGTGTTCAGCTGCAGTTCAAGAAATATTGTCGGTAGAAGAGTATTTTAATCGTATGTTTTGCATTAAGTCCCAAATTTATACTATTAGAAATAAACGGCATGTCGGATAATGTATACATTTTAGAAAGATCTTTATTCATACAAAGATCGTTTTCAGTCACATTGTATCAAAATAAAGTTTGAGAGTTCTACTATTCTACTGCTTATTACAAAAACCATATTTCATAGTACGTTATATTAAAAATGGCATAAAACCTTTGCATAAATAATATATGAACGCAACATAAACTCGTTAAAAATTTGTTATATACCTTAATTAAATTTATAAAATTTTGAGTCACTCTTCTTCATGGAAGAAAATTTCCCCAAAATATGGGAAAACAAATTTACCCCAAGTAGGGAATTTTTGCTGCCTGAGTCGGGAAATTTGGATGGTTTTATCCTCCTTTTTTATTTTTGGACTGATTCTGTTCTGAATGTTGAATAATGCGGACAAAAACAAAACTTTTTCGAGATTTTATTTTGAATCCCTTCTCCAACCACTTTCATTTGTTAGAGGACAAATTCAGACTAAAATCTCAAAAAATTCCTGTTTTACTCTGCATTATTCAACAATGTGGACAAAGTCAGTTTAAAAATCCAATATGAGAACAAAAACCGTCCAAATTTTTCAACTCAGGTGCCACCAAATCTGGGTGAAATTCCACAATTATTTTTTATAATGTACATTATAAATAATCTCTCCCATGCCTAGGCTGATTTATGTACGGGAATCATATCAGAAGAATTATCAACTAGCTGTTCATAACCTTGCCTCGATTTTTGTATCCCACTTCGTTTATAAAAGAAAAAGAAATTAAAAGAGCCAAAGCGAACACTCGTTGAAATGATTTAAATTCCCAATAGCCTATGAGAATGCACAGGAAAAAAGCTGTTCTCTTAATCACAGCATAAACGATCTAGAAAACAAATTTGACATTTCAATCAAATAAACAGCAGATTAATATAAAGTTTGCGGATCAGTCACGCGAAAAAAGTTTTCGTCCAGACAGATATTTCACAGAATTTTGATTTTCAATCATTGTTCATTTAGCAAAGACGCCTTGAGAACGAATAATTCCAAGGAGCGGACGCTTATAGACTCATGTAATATTTTTCTTGTACTGCTTCCAATGCACTTTCCTGCTGAAAATGGGAACGAGAAGAAAGAGTAAACGGAGTATATGCTTAAGGATAACAGATACGTTAGTGGAAAGTGTACGAAGCTTGAATGAAAAGGGTACAAAGAGTATGAGAAGCAGGCATTGAAACAAAGTAAGCGGAAAAAATTCAAGAAATCCAGACAAAAAAATGGACCCTTTAGTGAGAATTGAACGGTTAACTTTTACTATGGCAGGGTGTTATCCACTGAGCCATGGATCTTTGTTGATATTGATTGCTGAAAGATGTAATTTGAAGTCAGAATAGATATGGTTAATAATCGCGATCCCTGGTAAATGTTGTTTCTCTCAACAATAATTAGAGTGCATTAGACAAAATTAACAAAAATATTTAGTGGGAAATTTCTACGCTAAAACGTAAATGCCGAGATCCCCGTGGTATAGTTGCTAAATAAACAATGATAAACAACTGCAACCTCTCATTTCATAGCAGTCATGCTTTTTTTGAAGATTCAACGTATGCTTATCACGTTCACTGTCAGAAATGTCTTTGAATTTCATATACTTTTCAAGTACACTTTTAAATGGACTTTCCAATTCTTCATAATTGAACTGAGAATTCATTCACACATAAATGAAATTCAAATTTTTATTATATCATACCACAACACTGATATATTATATCAGTATATTTTCGTAACTGAAATTTCATTCAGAAGTAATTGAAATTTCATTGAATTCTCTAGTGACGTGAATAACTTCGAATTTCATTACATGTAATTGAGAATTCGATCAGGAATTTCTAACAGTGTACTATGTCACAAAATTGTTGAGCTGCATATAGAGATCAATTAGGGTCCAATATATCATACATATCATAAAAAAGTCGACTTTAGTGAGCCCAAAGTATTCACTATCATACATGGAAAAGAATCCAATGTGAATTCCGCATTGTTTTTTTTTTATATTGATATCACTGCTCACGTGGAAGCAATTGGAGTAATATTTACATTGAAACCAATGTTATGTATATGTTTTTACTGGAATGAATGGCAGCCGCGTTGCCAGGGTTATCATGATAACAATGTGAATCCAACAGGGCCAGGGCTTTGTAGTTGATTTTGTGTGAGCCTGATCGTAACCTCACTCTTCACGTAATTTTTACGAGGTCGATTTTTTCCGCGTATGCAAAAATAAACACAAAGTAATGCTATAAATTTTACAGCAATTCAATCTACAACTCAATATTACAGAAATTATTTATAAGTATTATATGTAGAGTAATTCAGGGTAAGAGGACGCACTTTCCCGCTTCTCTACAGTATGGAATATCATATATAACCTCATTTATGCAGGGAAGATTTGAAGATTCTACCCTACTCTTCATATTTTTAATTGAGTGAACGAAATTTGATGCATTATTTCATGCTGTAGAGAAGCAGGAAAGTGCGTCATCTCACCCAGCACTACTCTATACGTTTGAAATAACAATGTGAATGATTATGATCTTGAATAGTTTCAATGAGCGGATTTAGAAAATAGCAAAGAAATGTTTATTTCAAATTCAAGACTTTTGATAAGAAATCAATTATAGTAATGAATACAGAATGACAACGATTTTGAAATGCAGCATGGATTCCGTGTAGACATCACGTGAATGTTGCGGATAACAAAAATATCACTTACTTTGAAATTTTGTAATGAAAGTTCTCAATATATAAAACCATTCAAACATGTATGTATGTGAACATTTTTAACTCAGGAAACGATAAATAACGAATATATTGGCCCACTGTCCGTCATTGACATCCAATATTTTTATCGCAATGAGGTTAGGGTGGTGAGTGAGAACATGCAGAATAAATAAAAAATACGTATTCAATGGAGGTTAAGATGATTGACAAACACGAATCAACAATTTACTGACCGTTTGCTCGTGATTCGCAATCAAACATCAGTGGAGTTGAACTCAGAAGAAAATAATATATCGCAGAATAATGGTTTGAGGTACAACTTATCGGAATTTGACATCACTCAAATGGACGGAACAGACATTCAGGGGGATGCAACTTCCTTAGAAATATTGAGACACGATTCTTAGTTCGATAGAAAATGTGTCTAGTGAGAGGGCGCAATGATCGCACCGATTCGGCGAATGAAAATCATCATTGCCCGATGATAATTTTCATTTGCCGATCATTGCGCCCTCTCACTAGAAACTTTTTTTTGTCGAACTGAGAACCGTGTTTTAATATTTCTAAGGAAGTTGCATCCCCCTGCAGACATTGTTCAGACCGATTTCAGCACCCCGAAGGATGAAGGTATTTGACAGTGTTGCCGATTGCAACGATGGTTATTACCCGCGCGGGTGATTCAGATTCCTCACAATTCCCCGCACTACACTAATAGTAAGAGCACTTTTTTTTCTAACAAATCATCCGAAACTGAATTCATGAAAATTTCAGATTTTTTCATGAATTCATTTTCAAGTAATTTAGTAGAAAAAAATGAGGTTGGATGGTAACCCTTGTGCCTTGTCAAGAAAGTATTACTTGAATCAAGACACATTTTCTTATTGATGGGACAAACCCAGCAAACAATCTGGAATTGGAATAGAAAATTTCCTATTCTTTTTAATTCTTTTCAATTCGAATTTTGAAATTTCCTATTCCAGATTCTTTGCTGGGAATATAATTCTCGATCCTCACTGCAACGGATTTTTGACAATTCTCGATCATCCCGAATCAGCACTTGGTAAAATTTGCAGGTCACCCTGAAAAAATCTCTTAATCACGATATTCATTTGCCGTTTCAGAAGTTTTCTGATTGATGCATCTCTATATCTTAAGAAATTGAAATTTTCAACCTCTTATGGGAATTATTACAATAAATCGGATTGTGAGAGTGTTCCTAGGAAACACGCAGAGATCACGAATGAATTGCGAACAAAATTCTACCTGAATTTTCGTAAAATTCAGAGAATTCATGAAAAGTTTAAGAAAAAATTCAATTTGTCCCATATTTACGAATTCTCTTGGAAGTTTAAAATTGAGACTTCTTTGAGGATATCAAGAGAAATCACAAACTTCTGACAAATTAAATTCTTTTTAGAATACTTTATGAATTTTCCGAATTCTACAAAATTTCAGAAAAATTTTTTTTTTCAGAATTCATTAGTGGTCCTTACGCGTTATCTGGGTTGTCGTCATCTGGGATACCTTTTTGGTGGTAAGGGCTGCATTTCTCGCAGGACCCTGGTTCAAGCCTCATTGGAACTATAGAGAACTCTGCAAAAATAGACTTTCCACATGGCTTTCCTTTCATGGAATCATCCAAGTCAGACTGATTAAAAATTTTCAGAAACGTCGAAATTTATTATGTTAATATACATAATTGTTAGATTTTCCGGTACAGAATAGTACTTAGAAGATCTTAGCAATATTTCGGAATAGCTCTAGAATATTACTTCAATGATTTTAGTAATATTCCAGTATGTCTCCAGAATGTCAAAAAGATATTAACATAAGATATGCTGGATACATTCTGATCAGATTCTTCGGGAAATTTTCAGAATGATTTCAGATATAATATTCTGGCAATATCACCCAGATATCACGGAAAAAACTGTTTCGTAAAATTTATCAACGTGTTCAGTAAAATATGGGACTATTAGAATTTCTTGTAATGTTTACAAGAGTTCTAGTAGAATTTACGGTGGGCACAGTTGGAATTACCACAACAGTAGTACATTCTACTATAGTTCTAGTAAATATTACTAGAAATTTCAATAGTCCCGTATTTTATCACCCTCGTTGATGAATTCTACTAAACATTTTTTTCCGTGATTCGTTGCTACTTGGGGAAACATACAATAGAGTTATTCTGAAGAAATATTGTAAATTCCTTATGCTTCATAATGACCCTACACGAAAAGTTGATAATTTCATTGTAAAAAATAACAATAAAACTATCAACATTGAGTATTTTCCTTACGAATTTTGAGTAACTTTACTCTGCAAACATTCTTGCCTAAAGTGACAGTCGTTTTTCTACATTTCAATAAATTTTATTTAACCATTGATAACTTCCTTCTTTCCGTGTACAAACAATGATTACTGGCATTTAAATGTGTTGCTAACGGCCCTATAATGGTGGTGCAGAGCAGTTACTGGCCTTTTGAAACGCCTGGAATCGTGTTTGCGGGGACATATTCCGTTAGAGTAAAATTTGAAAATTTCCCGGATAATTCGAAAATCCCCGACTTATTCCCGACTTTTCCCGACTTCTTCGAAATTCCCGACTAATTCCCGACTTTCCCGGAATTCCCGACTGCTAGACACCCTGTTATCATTTGTTTTTTCTAAATACCAAATTGTATTTGTAGTATTTCAGTTCAATACAAGTTATTGTATGTTCTTTTTTTGATAGAATTTAATGAATATCTCTAATTATAATTGAAAGTTTCAGAAAATAAATAATTACGTATAATTCGAAATTATCGTTTTCGTCAATTGATGTAGAAAAGTGCTCGTAAGATGCGCCAACGTATAGTAAATAATAGTCCGTATTCGAACAAGTGATGAATCTACCCTTTCCCATGGAACAAGGGTTTATGACGATGGAGCAGCATACTCCTCGCCTTTGCGATGTATATTTATCCTTGATAAGGCCCAGTACCTGGGCGAAACGTCAGAGTAAACGCATCCATTGCTCGAATACAGACTATTATTTACTATCACGTCATCGTTTTCGTATTAATTTGAAGTCATTTTTGAATATCCGCTTTACGGGAAATTGAATATTGCGCGCCGGGTAATTCACCATACAAATCGGGCAATTACGGCTTGAGATGCGGGTAAAGTAGAACTTTACATCCGGCAGCACTGTATATACAGTTCCAACAACCGAAATATGATCTTCTACAAGGATATGTAGTATCGATCAACTATATCCAATTTTGTTCATCGATACATGGCATCGATCAACTGTATCCAATATTGTTCATAAATACATGGTATCAATCACAGTGACTCAGATATGCGGTATTGACTAATGACACCTAGAATTATCAATTATTAGTATCATACAGAACTAAAGGTATTCCAAATCAGCACAATCACTTTCAATAAGGAAATTCTGTAAGTCTCCAAGAGATTGAAATAATGATCTTGAAAGTAAACAAAAATTTGAATACAGACTCAAACCAAAGCATTGCAAAAAATAGAAACTTTGAGCGTCGATTTAATATACATTGAATTAAATTCACTTCCAAATTCACAATTCACTTCATATGAAATTATACATCAATAATTGTAAGTTCAATTCATTTTATTGATAAAATTATATAACCTCTCACAGTACATATATCATATAAGTATATGTGATTCAAAAATTCTGAGGTTAGAAAATTACATGGATTGGAAGTTTGTCAACGTCGGAATCAAATTCTATTCACTGGCACATCATTACAGAATTTTCAATACTTCGCTATATTTATCCCTAATATTATAATGATTCAAAAATTTATCGAGCCTGATTCGATTATTATTGTAACACATCGTTCTACAGGAAATCAACCGAGGTACTCCAGGAACACTTGTTGCAACTTTTTCTACCACAGACGCAAGTGTCGGTTTAGCTCAGGTCGTTTAGGCATAGGTTGTGTAGGTTCACGTTCAGGTAGGTTGATTACAGCTGTTCGAATCCTCGAAGGTGCATAATAAATTCCCATCAGTACAACGAGCAATTACAGAATGTTGCGGACTTTGGGGATGTTGGTGAAAAGATAAAAATTGATTATTTTTATTTTCTTTTACAAAAATAACTAAAATCTGTGACAGATTTTTTTCCCCCTGAAATACACATTTTTCAAGAGTGCTATTCCACTCCAAGAAATTTGGAGAGTCATATTTATTCCAAAAAATTCCTCGTCAGTTACTGGCAAGTGCCTCATCAGTTACTTTCTAGTGTCTGCTTAGTTTACCTGATTAGTCCCTCGTTGGTGCGAGTGTTACATCCCTCATCAGTTACTGGTAAGTTTTCCCGATTAGTGCCTCACCAGTAAAAAGGATGAACTGATTAGTGCCTTATGGTTTACTAGGGAGAATTCCTACCAGGGGTGTTATTGCGAGATTCCATTGTATACAGAATTCAGGATGAGAAAGAATTGAAGATTCAAATACATACAAATAAATCAAATTTCATTGAATTTTCAACAATACACTTGTATTGGAAATGAAATTTGGATTGAATTGGATAGGCTTTTTTTACACTTAGAATCCATACAGATTATCGGTTTTCAGGAATTCGATTGAAAAACAATCGTATTCCGAATCTATGATGAAAATGGATAGGACATAAAAAATGATTGAAACGGATTCAATGTCTATACCGTAATCAATATAAAAATGGATTGAATAATTACGGCTTGAAAATTCATTACATAGATCAAAAATTATATACCGAATTTTGGATTAAGGAGGATAAAGATTCAAATGGATAAAAATGTATTAAATTTTGTTACACCTTCATGAACAAAGTTATGAAGTGGAAGCTGTCGGCCGCAGGGGTTATGTTTTGGCTGGGACTGTACCTGAACAAAACGACCGAACTATTTGGATATTTTCTCCATAAAAACATGCTGAAACGAGATGATGATGATATCTAAAGATATGAATTTGTAGGATTTGAGACGAGGAATTCGAAAATGAAAGATTTTTCACGATACGAGGTCGTTTTCATACGATTTTTTGCAGAGAAACGAGGAGTTATATATTGGTTCTAACGAATTTCATCACCTACTGATGGGACGACGTCCGATTCGGAGGATAAAATGCATCAGTTCTTATAGGATTTTGTCTGAGGAATCCGATGGTATATGATTCATTCTGGTACGCGGCCGTTTTAATGGAGTTTTCGTCGAGAGAAGGGGAAATTTTTGTGAATTTCCACAGAATTTGCATGAATTTCGTTATTTAAAGACAAGTCGACGTCCGATTCTTGGGGTAAAATCTATGGATTCTTATGAGGAATTGTCTGCAGGATCCAGTGATATACGGCTCATTCCGGTACGCGGCCGTGTTCTTGATTTTTCACGCCAACAGTCGTTGACTGCTATTTGACGGAATTATCAATACATATGCTAATTCTTCCATCGGCTGCAAGGTTCTCGTTCGATTGGAAGAATCTGATACATCGATTCTTATAGGAAATCGTCCAAGGAATTCAATGGTGTATAGCTCATTCCGGTACGCGGCCGTTTTCATGGAGTTTTCGTCGAGAGAAGGGGAGATTTTTGTGAATTTCCACAGAATTTGCATGAATTTCGTTATTTAAAGACGAGTCGACGTCCGATTCTTGGGGTAAAAGCTATGGATTCTCATGAGGAATTGTCTGCAGGATCCAGTGATATACGGCTCATTCGGGTACGCGGCCGTGTTCTTGATTTTTCACGCCAACAGTCGTTGACCGCTATTTGACGGAATTATCAATACATATGCTAATTCTTCCATCGGCTGCAAGGTTCTCGTTCGATTGGAAGAATCTGATACATCGATTCTTATAGGAAATCGTCCAAGGAATTCAATGGTGTATTGCTCATTCCGGTACGCCACCGTTTTCATGGAGTTTTCGTCGAGAGAAGGGGAGATTTTTGTCAATTTCCACAGAATTTGCATGATTTTCGTTATTTAAAGACAAGTCGACGTCCGATTCTTGGGGTGAAATCTATGAATTCTTATGAGGAATTGTCTGCCGAATCCAGTGATATACGGCTCATTCCGGTACGCGGCCGTGTTCTTGATTTTCCACGTAACGCGTTGGCTGGTATTTGACGGAATTATCTATACATATGCAAATTCTTCCATCGGCTGCAGGGTTCTCGTTCGATTGGATGGATGAGATGCATCAATTCTTATAGGGAATTGTCTAAGGAATCCAATGGTGTACGGATCATTCCGGTACGCCACCGTTTTCATGGAGTTTTCGTCGGGAGAAGGGGAGATTTTTGTCAATTTCCACAGAATTTGCATGATTTTCGTTATTTGAAGACAAGTCGACGTCCGATTCTTGGAGTAAATCCAATGAATTGTGATGAGGAATTGTCTACAGAATCCAATAATATACGGTTCATTCCGGTACGCTGCGATGTTCTTGACTTTTCACGCCAAAAGTCTCATCAAAATCCATAGATTGTACTCCAAGAATCGGACGTCGACTTGTCTTCAAATAATGAAATTCATGCAAATTCTGTGGAAATTGAAAAAAATCTCCCCTTCTCTCGACGAAAACTCCATGAAAACGACTGCGTACCGGAATGAGCCATACACCGTTGGATTCCTTGGACAATTCCCTATAAGAATTGATGCATCTCATTCTTTCAATCGAACGAGAACCCTGCAGCCGATGGAAGAAATTGCATATGTAATGATAATTCCGTCAAATACCAGTCAACGACTTTTGGCGTGAAAAATCAAGAACACGGCCGTGTACCGGCATGAGCCGTATATCACTGGATTCTGCAGACCATTCCTCATAAGAATCCTCAGATTTTCCCCCAAGAATCGGACGTCGACTTGTCTTCAAATAACGAAATTCATGCAAATTCTGTGGAAATTGACAAAAATCTCCCCTTTTCTCGACGAAAACTCCACGAAAACGGCCGCGTACCGGGATGAGCTATGAACCATTGAATTCTTCGGACAATTCCCTATAAGAATTGATGCATCTCATTCTTTCAATCGAACGAGAACCCTGCATCCATATAGACCATCATCAGACACCAAAATTAATTTTTTTCTTCTACTTTTCATGCATTGAAATGGATGGAGCAAATACTTATCCTTGTGAATATCAAAAAATGGTACAGACAATGACATTGAAAGTCAATACTAAGTTCATCCAATTTCGTGTCGGATTTTTCCTCTTCCTAATCCATTTTTGTGGATTAAAATGGATAAACCAGATTCCTATTCAGGTCAATGTCAAAAAGCAGTGCAGAAAATGACGTTGAAAATGGATAGAAGCGAATACAAATTTTTCTATCCATTTCTATCCTCGATTTTCACTAGGGTACCTTTTGGTTTCTGTAGATTGAAAAGTGAACGTAAAAGATATTACGTCATGTTTCCTCTATTTGTCCAACTTTTTTTATTATATTAATAATATGAAAAAAACTAATCATAATTGCTCGAATAAAAAATTGTCCTTGGTGACTGAGAAGTGGCATGCAACATTAAAAAACATAATTTTATATTTTCTAATATTACATGCCACTTCCCATCAGAACCAATTTTTCATTCTTTTAATTTTATTATTTTTTCAATTTTTTATTGTTATTTTCAACTCAATATGATAAACTATCGTTATTTATCACCTCAAATTAACTTGTTGAAAATGAAAACATTGTTTGAAGAATGTGCTCCGAGATTTTAGGTCTTGAACTGAGGTTGGATCCGAGTATTTCGTTATTCGATTATTAATTCCTTCCAATGAACGATTCAAATTTCAGCAACATTAAACATTAGGACGTGTATGTTCCAAAACATTCGTTCACGTAGATTGTTAGAACTCCGAAAAAAAAATTTATGATAACATTTCATGAACACATATAGAATAAAATCTGATGGAATTCGCATATTCATATACATAAAATTAAAACATAATATTACATACCGTACGTGAGATACAAATAATATACAGAGGAAACAGTTGAAAAATTGGAGAATATGAATTCTACTCTGTGAATCTAAATTTTTATACAGTTGCTAAAGCTTTGGATAACGTGCAATCTGAATTAGTTAATCTATCGACAACTGTTGAAGTATGGTCTGAATTGCTGTCTAGTGAGAACTTAATAGAATATACAATAGCTATACGGAAATAAAGAGATGAAGCCTTAGAACCGTTTTTTCACATTGCATGTTTGATGAATCCCTTTGTAGAGAACGTACAACTTAATCAGGAACAAGAAAAAATGGCTAAATATTGGATGATGGAACACGAACCGGATTTTTTGGAGGCCATGATAGCATTCAAAATCCACGATGAAAATTTATATCCTGCTTCAATGTTCCATGCAGAAGTTGAAGAGTTATATTAACCCATTAATGCCTATGGCGAAACTGCTTGGCCTACGGGGAAAGAAACTATTGGAAATAGGATATCTGGGTGGAGGATGAACATCCACGGAGAGAAAAAATTTTTACAATTTGTTTGAACAATTATTGTTTGGACAATTTGTTGAAAATATCAATTCACGTGAATGAAAACCCCGGGATCGTGTTCTACGGGAAATTTCATATAAGAAATAATTGTTCAAACAAATTGTAAGAATTTCTTTCTCCGTGGATGTCCATCCTCCACCCAGATATCCTATTCCCAATAGTTACTTTTCCCGTAGGCCCAGCAGTTTCACCGTGGGCACGAACGGGTGTGGAGTATTCGAAATTGTTTATAACTGTTATTTACAAACCAATGCGATGGTTGAAAACTTTCCAAACCACCCATTCGCATATGAAATTTTCCCTAGAACACGATCCCGGGGTTTTCATCCACTTGAATTGATATTTTCAACAAATTGTTTAAACAATAATTGTTCAAACAAATTGTAAGAATTTCTTTCTCCGTGGATGTCCATCCTCCACCCAGATATCCTATTCCCAATAGTTACTTTTCCCGTAGGCCCAGCAGTTTCACCGTGGGCACGAACGGGTATGGAGTATTCGAAATTGTTTATAATTGTTATTTACAAACCAATGCGATGGTTGAAAACTTTCCAAACCACCTACTCTTATATGAAATTTTCCCTAGAACACGATCCCGGGGTTTTCATCCACTTGAATTGATATTTTCAACAAATTGTTCAAACAATAATTGTTCAAACAATTGTAAAAATTTTTTTTCTCCGTGGATGTTCCTCCTCCACCGAGATATCCTATTCCCAATAGTTACTTTCCCTGTAGGCCCAGCAGTTTCGCCATGGGCATTAATGGGTTAAAATACTCCTACACGGAAAAAATTTTAGGACTGAATCAATACAACTGTTTGTACTGAAAGAGTTCAAATGTAATTTAAACATCAACAGTGCAACTTTTTCACTTCACTCGGTTAAAAAAATGAATTGTAAAAGTTTAAAACAACATCGAACTCGTATAGTCACACGATGCGGGCCATTAAAACTAATAGTTTGGCGTGAGAGAGTGCGGCGCTGCATCGAACTGCGAGAGCTCAAGCGACCGCACTTTCAGAGTACGAAATCTCGTATGGCGTGGATCGTGTGACTATACGAGTTCAATGTTGTTTTGAACTCTGAAGATTCGAATTTTGAATCTGCATGACCAAAAATAATTGAACTGTTAGAGTTATATAAATTTCGAACTCTCACAGTCCTACAATTTTTTCTGTATAATAAATGGTGGAAATTGATGGAAATGAGGACGAATTCTACAGATGAACTTCCAATCAGATTTTGTGAATTTTGTCATCAATTATCAAGTATTCCACCTACTTCAGCGGGATAAGAACGAATTTTTTCAACATTTGGACACGTATGGTCCAATGTAAGGAACAGATTAGGCATGGAAAAAGCTACCAAATTGATCCAATTATACCAACATCATCATACTCCTATTGATCAAAATGGATGGTGAGATGAAAATATTAATTATGTAGGAACACTGATTATGTTATACATCGAATAAAAAATGTCAATTGTATTCATGAAATTTAATTTTATTGTTCTCCAACCCATCTATCCATAATTCTTTTCATTGCAAGGGCGTATCCAGGATTTTTTTTTTTTGGGGGTCCACGTTTGATATATACATGTGTGTGTGTGTGTGTGTGTGTGTGTGTGTGTGTGTGTGTGTGTGTGTATAGAGGAAGAAAGAGAGAGCGTTTCATGAATCATTAATTTATATTGTTATCACGATTAGGAGAGTAAGGAAACAAAGAATACAGAAAATCTGTTTATAAATACTTCAATACATTCATTAACTCATTAAAATGTCTCATGTTTCAAAATCTACAAAAGCATAACAAGGAACAGGTTTGTGATAAAGATAGAAAAGAGTTGGTTTAAAACCAATAGTATTACATTTTTAGAAGATTCCATAGTGTTAAAGTATTGATACAAATTGTATCTCAAATAAGAGATACTGATTTTCGTACTGATGTATGAAATATTTTTAGTTTTTATAAATATTCAATTGTTACAATCATTAATATTTTTGGGTCATTATATCAAGCATTAATGAATCTTCAACAGTATCTGAAAATTATACATCAAATAAGGTAGCACAAAAGTTAATTAAAAGTTATATTATTGCATTACTTGAATATGCCGAAGAGTTTAAATATTTGAAATCCAAAACATCTCATAAATCAATTTCAAAGAATGGACATCTTATTTATAGGATACGATTTGTGTGAAGAATTTTAGGTGTTACAAAAGCAATAATCTCCGCGATTTTCGCGCCATTTCATCAAGCACCTGTTCATATAAAAATGCAAAAACTGTATAAGAATTTCAAGAGATTCGATCAGTCAAATGGCAAAATCTCATAAAACCATATGAAATCAAGTTTATATACTAGATTTCATCTGGATTCTGTCCTAGAAATAACTACCCTATGAGAACAGCTTGTCAAAGTGACATCAATTTGACGGCATTTTGACTGAGTTGTTCTCATAGGGTAGTTATTTCTAGGACAGAATCCAGATGAAATCTAGTGTATAAACTTGATTTCATATGGTTTTATGAGATTTTGCCATTTGACTGATCGAATCCCTTGAAATTCTTCGAACCCATTCGAATTTATGAGACCTTCTCAACTGCTAAGTAACACACAAATATCCGTAGCATGTTCTGCGAACCCTCTTGGCACATTAAACGTCCTGTTCATGTATTATGAACATTCTAAGCATGCTGTACGAATCCTGTGTTACTACCGAAGAGAACATGAAGCTTCAGCGAACGTTCAGATCAGATGTGTATAGACCGGGCCGAAGGTTCATTAGAGCTAACTTTGAGATTCACAAACGTTTGACAAAGGTTCTACGGACGTTGAAATGTCCGCCTCGAAATACACAGAAAAAAAAACTATCTTGTATCAAGAAAATATTGTTTTCGTTATATATGAAACACGGATTGTCTCAGTTCAATGCAATTTGCTTTGAATCAAGAATTTTGTTTTTTCCTGTGTTTGATTCGAAGCAAATTGCATTGAACTGAGACAATCCGTGTTTCATATATAACGAAAACAATATTGTCTTGATACAAGATAGTTTTTTTTTCTGTGTACGTTCAGGAAACATAGATGGAACGTTCGCTGAAGGTTCATCGAAGGTTTGACGAAGCTTCACAAAAATATCTATACTTAGATTAATTTATAATAATTCATGTGTATTAATTAATTCATTTTTCATATAAATTGATCCAACTTAATATAAGTATAGATATTTTTGTGAAGCTTCGTCAAACCTTCGATGAACCTTCAGCGAACGTTCCATCTATGTTTCCTGAACGTATTTCGAGGCGGACATTTCAACGTCCGTAGAACCTTTGTCAAACGTTTGTGAATCTCAAAGTTAGCTCTAATGAACCTTCGGCCTGATCTATACACATCTGATCTGAACGTTCGCTGAAGCTTCATGTTCTCTTCGGGTAGGATATCTGGGTATTCATTGCTGGTCAAATATTTTAATTTATTTATTAAAAGGGAAAGAATTTCACAAAGTTGCATAATTCAGTGAACAACTATGGTAAGAAAAATCCAAAAACCAATTCGAAAAACAAAATATGAATTTTTGAATTACATTCAAATCTCTTATCTACTCTCTAAATCTGGAAGACTGGAAAACCACACTAAATTTCAGAAGTGAGTTTGTCCGACTTGAATGGGATTTTCACTCGTTTCGAGTGAACTCATTCTTTTGAAGTAAAAAATCATTTTACAATTGAAAAGGTTGAGAGCTTTGAACCTAAAACTTTGGACTACCACTCTGACAGAGTGAACATTTCACCTAAAAATTTGACAAGCACACTTTGGGCTGGCTAAAGAGTACAATCTCACTCTGAAAATTTCATAGAGTTCTACAGTATGTTACCAATTTCTGATAGGGATTTCGGTTTTTGTGAAGATAAGAAGTACAGCACTTTCTTGCGGAAGAATATCTTTCCGAATGCTTGGTTGTATTATTTCGTACGATTCATGTTGATGATTCTTGGTTGAAGTGTGAAAATTTGTAAGGCTTTTTCTCTTTAAAGGAGTGGATTTGGTTTTTCGACCGGTAGTTGATGTATACAGGGTGATTCAAAATTCGCGCACTCTTTTTTGGGAGTAGATTCCTGATGAAATTCTAAAACGATTTGTCCTTTTGCACAATGCTCTTCGACGCATAATTTCCGAGATATAATTAATTAAAGTTGACTAATTATGGGGTGGATCCATCGGTCATTCAGGAGCGTCATAACAGAACAAGAGAGGAAGGTGCTTGCAGAGGGCGCTCATACGATCAGCTGATCGGTATAATCGATACGATTTACCAACATACAAATTGGTAAATTTTCTCTGTAGAACGATTGAATTCGTCGACACTGTGGAAAAATTGATTCTTGTCATGAATTCTTATCACGATATGCTGTAGGTGAAAGTTGTAATTTCAGTAATGATTTTTATTACGCAGACAAATGTAAAATAGTGTTATTTCGTAGGGATAGGGATTCAAGTGGGAGAAAAAAGTATAACTACTCGTTTTCAATCAGAATTTTCATGTAAAAAAGAAAACATGAGAATTTTCATTCATCCGATACCGAATTTGAACGGTTTGACTAGTAAGTTTAACACAAGAGATTGGATTCCGAATCCTGTATTCTGATAGGTCGAGAATCAATGTATATTAGATCAATCCTCGGCCGTTTCAAATGATTCTTCTGAAGAATGTGTTTTCGACTTATCTCAACCACAACATTGAACAATGATAAATTTATTCGAATTCACCCTTTTTACATCATTCGATGATTATAAAGGGTTTATCGAACGTTAATAACTTACTCCAACTTCTACGTAATTAACGTTCGATAAACCCTTTATAATCATCGAATGATGTAAAAAGAGTGAATTCGAATAAATTCATCATTGTTGGGATAAGTCGAAAACACATTTTTCAGAAGAATCATTCGAAACGGCCGAGGATTGATCTAATATACATTGATTCTCGACCAATCAGAATACAGGATTCGGAATCCAATCTCTCGTGTTAAACTTACTAATCAAACCGTTCAAATTGGGTATCGGATGAATGGAAATTCTCATGTTTTCTTTTTTACATGAAAATTCTGATTGAAAACGAGTAGTCATACTTTTTTCTCCCACTTGAATCCCTATCCCTACGAAATAACACTATTTTACATTTGTCTGCGTAATAAAAATCATTACTGAAATTACAACTTTCACCTACAGCATATCGTGATAAGAATTCATGACAATAATCAATTTTTCCACAGTGTCGACGAATTCAATCGTTCTACATAGAAAATTTACCAATTTGTATGTTGGTAAATCGTATCGATTATACCGATCAGCTGATCGTATGAGCGCCCTCTGCAAGCACCTTCCTCTCTTGTTCTGTTATGACGCTCCTGAATGACCGATGGATCCACCTCATAATAAGTCAACTTTAATTAATTATATCTTGGAAATTATGCGTCGGAGAGCATTGTGCAAAAGGACAAATCGGTTTAGAATTTCATCAGGAATCTACTCCCAAAAAAGAGTGCGCGAATTTTGAATCACCCTGTATATGGAATATAAATTGGGGGGGGGGGGGTCCGGACCCCCTGGAGCCCCCCCTGAATACGCCCTTGTTTCAGTGGGTTTTTTTATTGGGTTTTTTTCGGGTTTTTTCAAGTGGGTTTTATCTGAAAAAACCCAGTGGGTAAAACCGGTTCGGGTTTTTTCGGGCCAACCCTGGCTGTTGCAAATTCAATTAACAGATATAAAACGTTTAAATAGTGTGATTCGATGTTTTGAAGCGAACAGTAAATGTGCACATAGTCTGGGTTGGCATCTGTAGGTCCAGTCCACTTGAGCCTGATGGGTTTTTCCGGTTAGGTACAGACTGAAAAAACTCTCAAAAACCCATTCAAAACTATGATTGCCGAAAGGACAAATGTTTCAGATTATAGATAATCCATATATAATTCAACAGTTTATATACAATTCATATGATTTATATAAATTACATAGGGTTCTGAAATTTTTCCACTCGGGGGGGAGGGGGGGGGGGGATTAAGTAGTTACTTTGTTTAGTATATTTGTTGATGTTATTCTTTTTTTATTTGAATCGGTAGAATTACAGTGATTCTGTAATTATCAATATCCCAATGATTGAAATTAAGTAAGGGAGTCAATACAATTGAGCGGCCGGATCTAACAACCAGCCGCGCGCTCGAGAAGACGTAAAAGTCTATAAGTATTGTCCAAGCCGTGACGTCACACACCAAAATTAAAAACTGAAATTTCGAAAAACAAAAAAAATACCAGGTGATAGGTCTTGAAAAATCAACCCAAGTCTCCGTTTGTGATTTTTTTCTGTAATCAGTAGTTTCTTCGTAAAAAAATAAAAACTGAAAATATTTGCGGTCTGAAAATCAATGTTTTTCAACATCAAACTCGCTGTAACTTTTTTATTTTCCAACGTATTGAGATGAATTTTATCAATTTTTATTCGTGAGACCTTCTCGAAGACGATGATGTTGAAAAAACTCGCAAAAAATCATTGAAAATTATTAATTTTTTAATCCAAAGTGATTTTTTAATCCAATCATCTTTTTCAAGCTTCGTATTAAAAAAGTGATGAATAAAGTTTAAGCAGGAGAAAACTTCCAGCGACAAAGTTGTTCGTTGGTGCATCAACCAACTTTAAGGAAAATTTCAGATCGATTAAGCTATTAGTTTGAAAGACACAGCGATTTATTCATCAGCGCGTAACCTATATTCTTTATGATTCCTAAATAGTTGCAGGTTAACCGTAAGAGCTTCAGGTTCATGTTTTTTGTGTCGAATAATTCGAATATCAAGCTATTTTTACATGATGGATTCTTTATTATAAACAAATAAACCAGTTGTTCAAAACAATGTTATGAACGAAAGCTTGATATTTGAGACAAATTGTGTAAACAAACAAGTTTCTTCTTCTTTTTGTTGAGGAATAAATTAGGTATGAACTATGTTTCCAATACTACGATTATTTATTTATATCATCAATTATAATTATATCCAAAAGATGGAATTTTTTTTCAATAATGAATTGTATCCGTGTCTCAATACTTCAATTTCCTGATGAAGGAACATTGAGTAAAACATCATTCATACAAGATTTATTCTTTATTCTCCTAATGTATCACTGAGGATAACATGTCCCATCAATGAATAACGGTAAACATTTTTGAAAAAGTCATATACTCATTTCCAGGATTCAATGAATATCAGGTATTGAAATTTGTTCAACCATTTTATTTCAAGGTAATTCATAAACTTTTTAATGAATAAAATATGAAATTTTATATAGCTTTCAAATGAAACAATAATTTAGAATACAAAAAGAGAATTAAAAATGAAAACAATGAAAGAAATGATTAAATGAAAATTAAAATTCTCATTTTCTTCGTTGCTTTTTCGAACCATCTGTTTCTGATTTTTGTGTTTTACTAGTTTTGCTTATAGCTTCTATCGACGATTTGTTGAATAAACCATTAAAAAACTCTTGCCCACTCATACTCAAATACTCCATTAACGCTTGGACATCATTCAATTTTTGTTGACTTATTCCGACCGAATCAGCTAATGGTGTATTCAACAAATCATCAAAAACAATATTTGATTCCACAGTGTGACTTCTCGGTTTTCCACTATAATCATAAAACAACTCAATTTGTTTATTTGGAAAATATACCATTTTCACCGCATCTCTGATGTGCAAATCTGTCGGTTTTTTAATTCCATCTAATAAAGTTTCAAAATTTTTAACCGTACACGCAGAATCTTTTATTATTTTGAATGGTGGTTTTCTCGCATTTTGAATTATGTCATAGTATTCTTCATCGGTTTCTATGGTCTCTATTTTTTTCTTTTTTTGTCCATACATCCTAAAATTGCGGTCACATAAACAATAAGAATGTCCACGTAAAGGAAATAAATGTTGGATCTCAATCTGTAATTTTTCAGACAACAAAGACAAAAAATGCATGACCAAATAATTTTTATTTTGCCCTCCACAACCATCCGAAAATAGATAAATTTGATCGTAGTAAGAGATTTCCAATTCGCGACAAATTGTATCATAGAGGAGATTGCACACCGTATTTGCTCCTTTTTTGTATTTACCTTCGATAAAAAAATACATACAACTATTTTTTTGATCTCCGAAAGTATTAACATTGAAAACGTGCAACCATATGAGTCGTCGATAAAATTGATCTGAGACCGGAATTTTTGGAAGAGGCAAATTCTGGCCAAAATCAAAGTCCAAACATAAAACCTGATTTTCAGCGAGCATAGATTTTTTTAACAATTTGTGTTGGTCTACAAGTTCTTTGTGTTTCATTAAATCTTCATCATTTGCATCATTTTTATATTCGAAACAGAAGTTACAAACGTCACTACGTGGCTTTGAAAACGTGAAATTCAAATTATGATTAAAATATTTGATATAAGTTTACTCGCTTAAGGGAACATTCGAATCGCCCGCTTTACTGGTATAATAGTCGAGAAACAAACTACAATTTAGTTAACGTTAAATCAGGATTATCAAAATACTGCAATGAGGAATCTTCACGCTTATAATGGGACTCCGAATGAGGTATAGACGAGCAATGTTTTAGAATCATTTTTTTCACGTTAGGAGTCAATCGAATCGAACTCTCCTTGCTTCCTTTACCTCGGTTATCCTCTAGAGACTCGTTATTTTTCATTTTATTCTGGATTATAGCGAATCTGGATTTATCAATTTTTAGCAGAGAACATAAAAAGCTCCGACACACTGATAGATGGGTTGTTTGATGATGACAAAAATATTCCCACGAAGTAATTTTATTCATTCTTCCTTCCGATGAATTTGGAGTTTTCATCAACATCATTCCACGCAATAAACAATTTTGAGCGGTATATTCGCCAGTTGATTTCCAGAAGACATGAAACAACTCTTTTTGCTCCGAGATTTCAATTTTTTTGTAACATTCCTTCCTGCAGCAAGATTCAGCGTTTTCAAACTCTTTTGCCACGACAGTCTTGTTGAAACGGGATACATACTCATTGCCCTAAGATTAAAAACAGATTTTCATTGCAAGAATTTCCAGGAAAAGAATATCAATGTTTTGAAACCATCAATCATCTAAGAAATCTTGTTTCTACATTCATATAACTTACCTTGTTTCTTGCTGTTTTTTTCTCATTTTGTTTCCAATTACTCTTATTTCTAGTTCGTTTTCTTGCATTGATTGAACTTTCCGCAACGGACATTTTTCAGGAATAAAAACAAGAGGATATTTATGTACGCTGTTAAATAAGTAGATAATTTTCAGATAATAATTATTTCAATATAGCGAAATTTCACTGAATCAAATTCAGAGGATATTTTAGCATAATCATCAGTCAACGTCACAACTTACACTCATCTGTAAACAAAAGAAAGCCGGAAAACAATACAACAACGAATGAACCATACAATATGCACACGTTCGGCTTTCTTTTGTTTACGAATGAGTGTAAGCTGCAATGTTGGCTAATTAGATAAAAATATTCCCTGAATTTGAATCAGTGAAATGTCACTATATTCAAATAATTATCATCCGAAAATTCTGTATTTAAAACATTGATGTTCTTTTCCTGGGAATTCTTACAATAAAAATCTGTTTGTAATCTTAGGGGAATGAATATGTATCTCGTTTTAACAAGACAGTCGTTGCAAAAGAGTTTGAAAACGTCAAATCGTACTGCAATAGGAACTGTTATGAACAAATTGAAATCTCGCAACAAAAAGAGTTGTTTCACGTATTCTGGAATCAACTGGCGAATATACAGCTCTAAATTGTTTACTGCGTTGAATGATGTTGATGAAAACTTCAAAATCGTCGGAAGGAAAAATATTCCCGTCAATGTTCCTTTATCAGGAAATTGAAGTATTGAGACACGGATACAATTCATTATTAGAAAAAAATTCCATCTTTTGGATATAATTATAGTTGATGATATAAATAAATAATCCTAGTATTGGAAACATAGTTCATACATAATTTATTCCTCAACGAAAAGAAGAAGAAACTTGTTTGTTTACACAATTTGTCTCAAATATCAAGCTTTCGTTCATAACATTGTTTTGAACAACTGGTTTATTTGTTTATAATAAAGAATCCATCATGTAAAAATAGCTTGATATTCGAATTATTCGACACAAAAAACATGAACCTGAAGCTCTTACGGTTAACCTGCAACTATTTAGGAATCATAAAGAATATAGGTTACGCGCTGATGAATAAATCGCTGTATCTTTCAAACTAATAGCTTAATCGATCTGAAATTTTCCACAAAGTAGGTTGATGCACTAACGAACAACTTTGTCGCTGGAAGTTTTCTCCTGCTTAAACTTTATTCATCACTTTTTTAATACGAAGCTTGAAAAAGATGATTGGATTAAAAAATCACTTTGGATTAAAAAATTAATAATTTTCAATGATTTTTTGCGAGTTTTTTCAACATCATCGTCTTCGAGAAGGTCTCACGAATAAAAATTGATAAAATTCATCTCAATACGTTGGAAAATAAAAAAGTTACAGCGAGTTTAATGTTGAAAAACATTGATTTTCAGACCGCAAATATTTTCAGTTTTTATTTTTTTACGAAGAAACTACTGTTTACAGAAAAAAATCACAAACGGAGCCTTGGGTTGATTTTTCAAGACCTATCACCTGGTATTTTTTGTTTTTCGAAATTCCAATTTTTAATTTTGGTGTGTGACGTCACGGCTTGGACAATACTTTTACGTCTTTTCGAGCGCGCGGCTGGTTGTTAGATCCGGCCGCTCAATTAGACACATTCGAAAAATTCTTTTTCAAATAAGAAATTCTTAACTTGATCATAATGAAACTTTGTAGATTTTTTGACATGATATAAAAGTATATAAATTTTTATGTAATTTTCAACCGCAAAATAGCGAGTGTAGGATGGCCGTAGTGATGAGGAGCCTTGAAAAAGATCGATCATTTTTTATATAAAAAGTGTCGAATCTTATCTAAATCTATTACAATTGATATATTTTTATGTGAAAAGGATCGATCTTTTTCAAAGTTGACCATCACTAGATAACCACAAGTTGACCCTGAAAACAAACGACGTACAGCGGCGCCGAATGCCAGAAAGATTGCAAAAATCATAAGGAGTAATTAAATTTGTTTTAAATCCAATACTTGAGGTTTTTGAGGTTGCTGATTACGAATCCGTTGTCAAAAATTCAATATGGTAGACAAAAATTTCAAAACTAAACAGATTTCTTTTTCACTTAGTACCCAAGAATATATGGGGTCGCTGATTACGAATCTGTTGTCAGAATTTTTGAATTCAGAATGGTGGATTACAGCACCACAGTGAAACCGAATGCCAAACACTTGGCAAAATTATGAAGGCGTGCTTTAGTTCATCTAATATTTGGTAGACTGGGGTTTTTGACTTTTATTCTTGAGGTATAACTTGATAGTGTAATGACTTAGAAATATAACTTGAGGTTATTTAAAAACTTCATTCATAATTTCATTTATACTCGAAAATAACAAAATGGCCCATTCAATACAGTGAATATCAAGTGGAAAAATTACTCCATATGTACACTGAAAAAAAAATTTCTTCCAGCCACATAAAAATGGTTATTTGTCCTGTACCAAAGAAATATTTGATAATATCAACAAAATGCTCTTTGAAACCAACATAATTTATTCGAATCAAATAAACGGTTATAATCATTTATTGAAAAACATTGATTTTTGGAATGAAAAACTTTGTTTTTATTTTTTTACTCAAAAACATGATAAGGAAAATGATAATGAGAGACTCAGATTGGTCTTTCAAGACCTATCGCCCAGTATGTTTTAATTTTCGAAATTCAAACTTTTGATTTTGACGTGTGACGTCACGGCTTGGATAATAGTTTTCCGTATTTTCGAGCGTTAGTCCCCTTATTGCATCCGGGCCTTCAATTTTGGGATTTGTGTCCACCATATTAGATAAACGCTGTCTTCAATTCTTGAAATTTGACAATGGATTTGTAATCAACGGCCTCAAAACCACAGGGTACCAAGTTTAAAAATGAGAAAACTTTTACTAATCTTGGAAGATATGTCATAAAGATGGATTCAAGTGGATTTAGTTGGATAGAATTTTTATTCACTGTAGTTTATTTCTATTCTCGATTTTAACAAGAGAATATTCCATTGATATATTATTATATAAATATCATGTACTACCAGGGATATTGTGAGCCAAATATAATGGATTTGTATCTTTGATGTAACTCAAATTTCACAGATTGAAAACAGATTTGAATATTCAAACAACAATGACAAATATTCCTATGATATTTGTGAGGGTGGATATATAATGTTTTGGGAATACTTCAACATAATATTGTTGAAATCAGTTGTTGATTCAGTTATTGCTCTGATTGGTCCCTTTGAAAAGACCCTATGGGCACTCTCGTGTAAACACGTTTCAGATATGTTCCGATCACGTATTTCTTACTAATTCGTTGCAGATAACCAACTAAAATATATTTGATACGTGTTTATAACGAGGGTGATTATAGGGGAGTAGATTTCTTCAATTATGAATGCAACTACTAACTTTTGTTCATGATGTAACTATTAAGTCTTTTCGAATTTTCTGTGAATATTTATTACCCCTAGGAAAGTTTCCCTCATCCTGGTCAAATTTCCCTTATTTTTCTCCCATTGTTTCTTCAAAACATGAGGAATAATAAGGAAATTTGGCAAATTTGTGGGAATAAACAGGGAAAACTCTTCTGTAGGGACCCTGATCCTCTTCCTTTCTGAATTTTCGAGAATATTGATGTTTGGAAAAAATAAGAATTTCGATCTTTTCGTGTAAAAATGTTTGCATCCGAACACTCTTCAAGAGCTGATTGATATTATGACAACTGCACCCTAGGGAGAATCCAAAAGTGACGGAAGTGGTTATCGAGACAAACGAAGCGTGAAAATGTTCTAATTCCTTCCTAAATTATGCCTACACGGAAAAAAATTTACTGTTGTGGCGACTTATTAGTAAATTTAACCTTTAAATCGCACCTTATGACTCATTACGACGAACTTATGCTTCAAAATGGACCTTTAGTTCACTTTTGGTGCATGAGATGTGAGTCAAAAAATGAAGATATAAGAATGCCTGCAGTGACGACATCTTCTACCAAAAATTTATTAGTCACTATAGCTATTCGAGACCAATTGAGAATGATTTATGTATCGATTTCCAAAAACTTTGAAAATAATATTATCAAAGAAAAATGCGAAGAATGTGACGAAGACAGAATGAAATACTTCCCTAATACTAAAATATCCGATGTCCAAGCTTTGAAATACATCGACTATAATAGATACACATATCAATTAGATACTGTAGTAGTAGTAGATATTGATGAAAACGAAGGACCTCAATTTGGAAAAATTTATAAAATTTACAATGTAGCAAATGATGTTCACTTTGTTTTGAATTATATATTTACGGTGGCATTTGATCAACATTACCATGCGTGGAATGTTCGAATTGATAATAATCGTAATTATATGAAAAAACAAAACCTGTTACCTCATATTGGGTCTTGTCTTCTTGTGAGAAAAAAAGGATTAGATTACATTGCAACAAGACATTTACTGTAATTGAATATTGGAACATTTGAGAGTGTAATAAAGTCATAAAAAAAGTAAATAAAAGCTTTGTATTTTATTCATTTTATATTTTATACATTTTATAAAGCCTATTTATCCCATAATGAAGGATTTTGTAACATTGCTGCAGCTACAAAACTACTCCTGTTGCTGTAACAGGATTTTTTCTTGTTGCTGCAACATGGCTGCCTCCTGTTGCAGCTTCAGGAAAATCCAGTTGCTGCAACAGGATTTTTTCCTGTTGCTGCAACATGGCTGCCTCCTGTTGCAGCTGCAGGAAAATTCTGTTGCCGTAACAGGATTTTTTCCTGTTGCAGCAACAGTAAATTTTTTTCCGTGTAGATGACTCTTTGTTACGCTTAAATCACTCTTGGCTTAGGCTTTCGTAGAGCTTTCGTTGCGCCTCGACGCTTCATTTTTACCAGGGCAGTTGTCCAAATTCTGCAGTTGTTTGAAAACTTGTTTCTAAATTATTTGAAGATGGTATAAAGAATGGTAGACTTAGTTTCAGGCTCTCTGAATATTATATTTAAAAATTTTTCCAGTTGAGTGAAAAACCGATGAGTGCCTTCTCAAATATCCCCGGATATCTGAATTGTTCAAGATGCAAGTGAAACGAGCATATGCAGGCTACAATTTGTTTAAAATGAGTGAAGCGAATTTTGAAGGTAGGAGGACTGCTGAGTGAATCGAAACCAGGGTCCCCGCAAAATTTGAAGAGTCATTTTCTCTGACTTTCACTGACCGTGTTCAAAATTTTCTCTGACTCTCAAATAAGTATACCCAGATAGCATATGCAGAGCCCTAGTGAAAAAATTGTATAGAATCTCATCTCAAGATTTGGCTCTATGCAAACTGTATGAAATTTCTATAGAAAAATCCATAGAAAGTTATGGAGAAAAAATTATTTGTCGAAGTTCTATGGAAATTTTATAAAGTTTGCATAGAGCCAAATCTTGACATGAAGTTCTATGAAATTTTTTCACTAGGGAATCCTTTTTCAAGAACAGACACAGAATTCCTCAAGAACTCTTTTCGAACTGATGAATTCATGAACAACTCTGGAAGAGTTTAATGTTTCCAGACATTCAAGAATACAAAATGCTATCTTAGAATATTAAAATTCTTTTACAGTTCGGTATCACTGGAGTTTATTGAATCTTTTATCATCAAATACAACCCGAGGTTTTGTATGTGGATATTAATATTGACATACAAAATATATATGAAAAGAAAATATACATCAAATCCAATTTTTTTTATTGATAAACTGTCTTGAACTTCTATTAACATTTAAGGATGTATTACACCTATTTTTAAAATAATGAAAAATTCACGAAAATCTCCGAAACGATCCTTAATGATCAAACAAATACTCCTGCAAAATTTCAAATCGATTCAGAGCTTCCTTCGAAAGTTACATCAAAATTAAAATCCATTAATTTATAGATTATAGATTGAAACTATATATAAATGAAGATAAATAGAAAAATATCTGCCTCAATATTCATGAAAACATTCGGATCAGAGTCATTCGAACTTATCTTCAGTAGTTTTATTGTGCCATGGATCATATTTTGAATCGCGGGCCATCAGCGATGTATTATTTTCAGAATCTATATAATTCATCCTTAAATAAAATAAACCGTTTTATAAATTATACCAAATCTAATTATCCACTTACGATCATCTACATTCATTTAAACGATTATTCAAATAGTTCCAGTCAAAAAATAAATTAATCAATATTTCATTATTAATATTTTAATCACATCTCTGCGATTTATAAATCAAGTGGAAAGCTGTTAAACTTATTCAGGTGCAGATGAAAAAATTTATTCTTCACCCATACAGCACAAGAGTTTCCGTTATGCTCATGAGTATGTATTTATTATGAACACATATTTTGAATTCTTAACGAACTCTTAATGAACAACTCAATGTTCAAGAAGAATTCGTATCAAGATTTCAATGAGTTCAAGGTGAAAACGCATCGAATGCCCGCAGAATTCATTATGAAATCTTGATACGAATTCTTTCTGAACAATTTTTTTTTCAAAAAATCCAAAGATATCAACTGAACGTATTGAAAACATATAGGTTTCTCATAAATCCACCAGTGAATTTCTATAATTCTGTCGTCCCGAACGGAAAAATTTTCCAAGTATGTAAAAATACATATAACTTATATACCCGAAGGGAACATGAAGCTCCGACAAATGTTCAGAATAGATCATGATAGATCAGACTGAAGCTCTGTTGGAGCTCAAGTTTAGATTCGTAAACGTTCGACGAAGGTCCGATGAACGTTGAAATGTCCACTTGAAAATAGTTTGAATGAACGTTCATAAAACATTCATCGAACGTTTGCTAAAGGTTCGTTCGAGTTGCAATTTTTCGATCAAAGTTTTTTTCAAAGTATATTTTTCCATGAAAAAATGAAAGATTGAGGCATTTCTAACTATAATTGTAATTCCGTCTGAAACATAAAAAACTGAAGGTTGAATGAATCTTCGTAGAATGTTTAATAAACGTTCTATAAACCTTCATTCAAGCTATTTTCAAGCGGACATTTCAACGTTCATCGGACCTTCGTCGAACGTTTCCGAATCTAAACTTGAGCTCCAACGGAGCTTCAGTCTGATCTATCATGATCTATTCTGAACGTTCGTCGGAGCTTCATGTTCCCTTCGGGATATAAACTATACTGAATTATATATAACTTATATATAAACTATACTGAATTATATATAACTTATATATAAACTATACTGAATTATATATAACTTATATATAATTTTGAAAATTTCTTTGCCTTCGGGATTGTCAATTATTTCAGTATACACGTATGAAAAATACGATGTTTTGAATGTCAAGTTTTTATATTATAAAGAACAAGAAACATTGGAATAAAGCATAGTATGTGAAATATTTAGAAAAGAATGAAAACATCATGAGATGTCTATAAATATCCAAAAAATTTCCCAATTTAAACTCTCTTGGATGACTGATTTGGTTCTGGTTCTGCTCTCTTTTGTCTTAAATCTTTATTACGATGTCAGAGATGGTCTCATTATTGGTAAGGAAGATGCCCACTGATGTCTACGCATGCGCCTCGCGAGTGACTGTAATCGCGCTTGCCGACTCAAGTACAAAACGAGTTAGAAGAATGACAAATGTACGAAGAACTCGCAGACCCTAGCACATTCGGGCGTGGTTTTTCATACCGTGTCGAATAAAATGATAGTTCGTAAAATGAAAAATTGCTCTTCCAATTAAAAAACCTAAGAAAGATTGAAAGAACGGAGTGAGGTTAAGGCAAAGAATCACATGCGAAATGGTCATTGAACTTAGCGCGATTAACGAGAAAATAAAAAAATCTTATTGAAGAATTGTCAATAAATTATTCGATTCGTATGAGAGAACTCGACCTTGCTGTCGAGTGACTCAAATGACAATCGATATTTTGAATGGCATGTCAGAGAGTGGTGATGTCACAATTGGAACGTCACGTTGCAAGGATATCTTCAATTGTAAGTTCATCCACCTGCACTTCATATTCAATACTCGTAAGATACAATTTATTTATAATTTTAAAATATATCGTTATTTGGTTTGAAAAATTCATTTCAAATAACATTTTCAAAATGTAAACGTGTGCAAAAAAAAAATTAATAAAATTTTCACATTGACAATTTTTTTTTTAGATGACTTTTGATAGAGTTCAACAAAAATATCATCAATGCATCATTACTATCCACACTAGGGTTTGGAATTCAATATGAAAATTTAAATTGTTGATATAAAAACCAGGTGTCATGCAGACCCGTCTAGATGGAAAACTGGCCTTACTTTATACTCTGTTAGTTTTACAAGTTTTGATTGTTATGATTTATGTAGCAACTATACCACCACCAGAAATAATCATGTCTACCACAAGTGCTTCTGTTAGTTTTGTAACACTCGACTCTGTTCAGGTAAGGCTTAAATTTTACACAACTACACCTACTTTGATTTTTCAAATTCAAATCTAATTATAGACACCACGGAAGAAGCAGTTTTATCTAAGAAAAAAAACAGCATATTTGACAATCACCGGGAAGATGACTTTGAAAACTGTCAGAACTTCAAAATTGTTTGAACAATACAACAACACATTTTGCTGGACCAACGGCGTCGATGACCGCCACATGAGAGAAAATAATTTAGAAAAATGTATTTGCAATCCAGGATGGCATGGAATTGACTGCGGACAACCGGAAGTTGTATGGCGAGCGATAATGGCATCAAAACAAAATATTAAACTAAATCGTCGTCAAACAGCTAGAAGAATTATTTATGCATTTTCTGTAAGAGAATACAATTTAGCTATAGCCGAGACAATAGTGGAAGAATTATACAATGTAGTGGATTTGTTTGTAATCTGTGATTATAACAATGCCGAAGATAATTTTCACCATAGATTGTCCAAAGGATTATTGAAACAACACCAAGATAAAATTTTTTACATCAATGTAGCAGTAAAATCTCGAAAGCCTGCAAGAATATTATCTGAATATATTTGGGAAAAAATAAAAAGTGTCGTACAGAATTTAAAAGATGATGATATTTATATAACAACTGATCCAGAACAGATCTTAAATCACAGAGCATTAATGTTCTTAAAGCTCTACGACGGCTGGCCACAGCCTATCGGATTTAGGCTAAGATGGTCGGTTTATGGATTCTTCTGGCAACATCCTCTTAAAACAACAATTACTCTTGGTGCATGCACAATTGGTTTGATACAAGAAGCTTATAAAACGAATTCTATTATTCTACAGCAAGAGCTGACTGGAGAGACAAGCGAAAGAGATATTCTGGAACTAGTAATAGGAGATTTAAATCATTATGGTGGCTGGTACTGTTATTTGTGCCAAGCTCCAGCAAATATCATTGTTAACCTTCACTCGAAGATCGGTTCCAAGGAAATTCATCTCGAGAAGAATATAGACGTACCTTATATCGAAGATTTAATAGGGACTGGTTCATGGATAGACGGAAAAACTAGTCTTTTGAGAGTTTCTAAATCGCAAGATCAATACTTTGCTCCTGATACAATACTTAACAATACATGGAAGTATGACTGGCTAATTGAAAATTTTTATGCTAAATTAGATTATTACTGATACTCCCAGTCATACTCTGACTGTGATATTAAATTTTACATTTATCAATGATTTGTATATCATATATATTATCATATACTAACTTTATGCACCAAACTGATTACGTTGATTAAAATACTAACATCTTTAACTTAATTATACAAAACATCAAAGTAACAAAAGAAAAAGATGAAATACATACGGAAATTTGTATTCTTTTGTGATGCTTTTCATATTCAGACTATCATATGATATGTGTGTAAATAATTTGACTCACCAGTTGTATTTGAGCAGCGCAAGAGAAGTAGTTATATATGGGAATATAAAATACAAGGAAAATTGATGTGCTTTCCAGAGATCTCCAGACAGTTCTATCAAGTTGAAGATCATGGTACTCGAGGCAATCACCAAGCTTTGTCCCACTTCTAACCCGTTTATACCAGCCAATATGTTTATAGCATTTGTACAAAACACTGCCAACATTCCCATGTATATGTAATAAAATATCCATAAATCCACAGAATAACCAAACCAAGATCTCAATGGTTTTGGTACAATGATTAATGTAGAATTGAAATTCACATAATAAACCATCAAAAGTGGTAACGAGGCTATCGTTGGAAACAACAATTTGTGTCTCCAACGTAAATCCAAGACGTCGTCGGCAAAACCCAGCAACAGCATACAACAGATTGATAGCAAAGCAGCCAAAAGTTCAACGAACTAAAACATGATATTACAAAAGAATAATTCTAATTTTTTAGGATTCTTTAATTCGATAATCAGGAATGGTCCTCTATTAATTACAAATCAATACGAATTAATCTTTTTGAGGATTCATGATTAGGAGAGAAGATAGTCTCTCTTTGATAGGAATAAATTTTATCTTGAATGTTGTCAAAATGAAATAAATTCATAATAGGAACACATAAGTTTCAAATATATCATCATTTTTTATTATTCTGTCAACACAAGGTATGTTTGAGTTGAAACAAAGAGAGCTCGAAAATTTATCAATTCCGCAAGCTAGTATAATCAATCATAAGACGTACTGGATACATTCGATGCTTGAGGTTTTGAAACAAGATTTTAAAAAGAAATTATATTAGGATATTCAAGAAGTATGCCAAACAAAAGATAAGTGGATACTCTTTGCAGGAAATTTACATAGAAGATTATATACTCTTTGAACTGAGAATATTTTGTAGAAAAAGAGCACAAAGACATTTTTTTCAGTATACGAAATTGATATCAATTTCTTTGTTATGATAATTATTTTTTTTGAATTTGTTAGTAATTTAGCGAACTGAGAGGAAAAGGTAGGAACTAACTAATTAAAATTTATCTTCATGACTGCTTTTTTTCATTAGATATGATTAATTATTGATAATTTCAATTAATTGGATAATGAAAAAAATTTTGAATTCTAAATTTTAGATGTATAATTATTAATTATGATTGTTATGTCACCACAAAGTATGTTGAAAATATATTTTAGGACAATCTGAATAATAAATTTTATATTTTTAATAGATAAGATTTTGTTCTTAAAAATGCTGGCATAGAAAATATATTTCAACTGAACTTTTCATATTGGTTAGATAATAAAATGTATTTTCATTTCATTAACGTGCAAGTACTGAATGAAAGAAGATTTGATGAACTGCATGTAGTATATTCAGAACGTTTATATGTATATTCATTATAAATTTATAAACAAATTTCATAAAAATAATATAATATTGTTCAGAATATATAGAATATCATTTGGTTGCTATTTTGCTATAAAAACACCTATGAGCATCAATAATGTCATCCTTTCATTTTATATCTTTGATCATACTATCATTTTGGCATGAAGAAAAAAAAATGGATTTCTCAAAAAGATTTTGACAATTAATTTGTAAATAACAGAGGAAGATTTACGTACGTATAGTTACATGAAATGACTTTTATGAACAAACATCGTATTTTTGATAACTTTCAAGTCAAAAAGTCTTGTTTTTGAGGATAAAATGAGATTAGTTGAACAATATATTTTCATAAGAATACAATGTGAAAACCTTGCATATACAGGATCTTTCTTATTCCTGGAAAAAAATCGATAGAAACCGATTGAGAGGCTCAAAAACTGCCTAAAAACAGATGCGAACAGGTTGACTTGCTATGTGGCATTGGCACTTTTCATCAGTTTCTACAGTTTTTTTTTTACCGGGGATATTATATATCTATATATCATAAATTAACTTTGAAAAAAAGTTTATGGAACAATTCAGTTTCTGTTAAAATAATAAAATTGAAAATACCTCATTGTGAGGAAAATTATGACTCTCAAACATGTATTCCGTGAATGGTATGGGAATAAATAAAAACAATATTATGAGAAATACACATCCAGTAACGACTCCTATGGCTTCTGGTCTGTAAGGAATTAAACTAATTGATTAGAATTTGTAGAATGAGAGAGAATTAAAGTGTAAATTTTTATTAGAAACTTATATCTTACATTCTTTTACCGGTTTTTTTATTCAAATCAATTCCATAGAGGTTAGCATTGATAAATTTGTCTTTGAACCTTGGTATCACATGAACGCTTACAAAATACCCGCATACCGATATGAACGCATTAATGGATAATGAAAAAACCATTTTCAATCTGCTGTCATCGATCATATTGGAAGAAAACATGAAAAATATTTGCACTGTGCATGCACCACACGTATTACACTTCAATCCACTTCAATCAGGGGGCTTCAACTCTATAAGAAATACTGTTATGATTATTTTAGTTTAGTTCCAATCCTTTATTGTGGCAGCGCCAGTGTTCCCCAATCGAGACGACTGTGCTGCCCTCACTCTCAAAATTCATGAATTAACGCAATATGGCGGTTATATTGCGTTAGTTTATATATTTTGAGAGTAAGCGCAGCACAGTCGTCTCGATTGGGGAACATTGGCGCTGCCCCACTAAAGGATTGGAACTCAACTAAAATAATTGAACAGTCAAACGAACTTACCTGAAGTGAAGTTGGACTGTGATTATATGAAAGCCCCGTTCGAGAAGATTACACTTGTAGTATACTCCGTTCCCGCCAGGTGCCACAACGTTTAGAGTTACATAAAAGCAAAAAGTCCCTAGAAAGATCCATCCCCATCCGCGCACGCTTCGCCATCTTCATTTATTTTAGAGTAATGTCGCGAAGGTCAAAAAATTGCAAACCCCTGATCTGGGAAGGGATTTGTATAACAAATTTTCGGGTGGGATGTAATCATCTCGAACGGGGCTTTCATATAATCACAGTCGAACTTCACTTCAGGTAAGTTCGTTTGACTGTTCAATTATATTTCAAGCCCCGTTCTTCGAGATTAGACTTGTAGATGTTCAGAGTGTTTGCAATTTTTATTCTTATTTATTCCTTATGAAAACAGAAAATCCAAATAAGCAAATTATGATTAATTTTTTTACATTTTATGATCAATTATTTTCACATTTTATTATAATAATTAATGATTAATCATAGGTTCGTTCGTTCTACGTGTTCCGAGTTGCTCCAACTAGTACCAAACCAATCATTTTGTTTCTATAACTGGAAATAGCGAATCCAAAATACTTGGAGTAAGTTGGGGGAATTTGGGATACCACTAAACGAACTTAGCTCATGTTTACATTTTGATCAACTTGAAACATAAAGCTTTGATATCACTTTTTTTTTTTTTTTAACTCAAACTATAAAAGATACTTCTTTTCTTTTCCTTTTTGTACTTAGAGCAGTCTTTCTTTTATCATTCAGTCTTCAATTGACTATAAATGTTCTGGTCATTTAACTACATTTACATAAATATATTTATATATACAGAGTGATTCAAAATTCCCGCACTCTTTTTTGGGAGTAGATTCCTGATGAAATTCTAAAACGATTTGTCCTTTTGCACAATGCTCTCCGACGCATAATTTCGGAGATATAATTAATTAAAGTTGACTAATTATGAGGTGGATCCATCGGTCATTCAGGAGCGTCGTAACAGAACAAGAGAGGAAGGTGCTTGCAGAGGGCGCTCATACGATCAGCTGATCGGTATAATCGATACGATTTACCAACATACAAATTGGTAAATTTTCTATGTAGAACGATTGAATTCGTCGACACTGTGGAAAAATTGATTATTGTCATGAATTCTTATCACGATATGCTGTAGGTGAAAGTTGTAATTTCAGTAATGATTTTTATTACGCAGACAAATGTAAAATAGTGTTATTTCGTAGGGATAGGGATTCAAGTGGGAGAAAAAAGTATAACTACTCGTTTTCAATCAGAATTTTCATGTAAAGAAGAAAACATGAGAATTTTCATTCATCCGATACCCAATTTGAACGGTTTGATTAGTAAGTTTAACACAAGAGATTGGATTCCGAATCCTGTATTCTGATTGGTCGAGAATCAATGTATGTTAGATCAATCCGCCAAAATTGATATTCAGAATCCGATCTCGAGTACACGTTTCATTATCATTGAATTAAACTATCAATGCATTACAAAATTGATGGAAAAATTGACTATAAACTTTCTGCATTTTTTGTTTTCAATGTTTCAAAGCCTTCAAATATTTATTTATATTCTTCATGCATACCCGAGGAAAAAAGATTAGATCTAATGAGATCTAAGTAGATCTCATTAGATCTAGATTTTGGCAAAAATCTCAACGAATCTGTTCATAACTACTGACATCTGAACATCTCAATTTAGGCGACAATCTTTACAGTTTTCCGATACCCACCCACTCCTAAGGATTCCGACTTTGTAAGAAAACCAAAGCAACATAGGTAAATCCAAAAAGATTTCTGGAGATGTCTACCCGAAGAGAACATGAAGCTTCAGCGAACGTTCAGATTAGATCTGAATAGATCGGACCGAAGGTTCACGGAAGCTAATTTTTAGGTTCAAAAAGGTTTGACAAATGTTCTACAAACGTTGAAATGTCCGCCTTGTAATGCGTTCAGGAAACATAGATGGAACGTTCATTGAAGGTTTGATAAAGCTCCACAAAAATATCTATACTTGTATTAATTTCCATTAATTTGCATGAATAATTATTCAATTAATGCACATAAATTCATATAAATTGATATAAGTATAGATATTTCTGTGTAGCTTTATCAAACCTTCAATGAACCTTCAATGAACGTTCCATCTATGTTTTCTGAACGCATTACAAGGCGGACATTTCAACGTTTGTAGAACATTTGTCAAACCTTTGTGAACCTCAAAATTAGCTTCCGTGAACCTTCGGTCCAATCTATTCAGATCTAATCTGAATGTTCGCTGAAGCTTCATGTTCTTTTCGGGTATGGATCTCCGTAGATCTTTTTTTGCCAAAATTTACATCTGAAGAGATCTACATATATCTGAATAGATGTATATAGATCTCAGTAGATCTAATCTTTTTTCCTCGGATAATTCTAGATTTTTTAATTCATTAATCAAAGGATCTCAATAAGAGGATGTAAACAGTAGTTTGATCCTGCCATCTAAAAAAAGTGGAATTGATTCAAATTTTCTGGAGGATGTTTTTTGAACTGCTCCTTTTCTTGTTTTATTCCTTTGATGATCCCACTCATGCAAAATCTCCTAACTTTCCTGTTCTATTCTAATAGCTATATGATAAGAATTATATAGTAAGAAGACATGTCTCATAGCATTTATTACAAGAAATCCTAACTGATTGTTTTGATCGTCCTGTTAGTGAGGAAATGTGAATCATGAAGGTATAATTTCATTTATATATTACAACATTCGAAAAGACTGTAGGATTTCTAAATAATTTTATACCCTTTACAAGGTGTTTATTCAGTATACATATATTTCATTGCTTATCATTTTTAAGTGATCCAAAAGGTAGGAATTCAATTTGATGTAGTAAATAAAGACTTGAGATAAAAATCAGTAACTGGATTCTCCGAGCGAATTCATTATTGAAGATTTTATTCATCCTCAAGCGAAAAAATACTTACAGTTCACCAGATATGCAATCATACAACGCACGGAAAACATAATCCTGCGGAAAATGTCAAAAAATGCTGTCCCAAGCAGTAGGCAAAGCCGTACCCGGCTCTGCTCGATTTTTGTCACAGGATGCGCTGGTTTCCACCTGAATTCGCCTGGCATTTTCCGTAGAGAAGTTATTCGGATGGTTGGCTAATATGTGACTCTTGAGTGAATCACAAATTTATGAAGATTCCGCCCACTTGATTTTGATAATTCGATCACTTTGTCCATTATTTCCAGAATAAAGTTCATTTTTTATCAAAATCAACTAAAGACAGAATCCCATTATCAAAATGATGGAAAAATTGATTGAATTAAATTGTTAAAATTCAATGCATGGATCTTTACAAACATGTGATTGATTGTCAAGTAAAATACTGAATCCTCCTGCCGCTGGAGGCCATGCATTACTCAATGAGAATTAATTCATCAGGCCCCAGAGGCTATGGATGTATCTCATTGATAGACTGTGGAAGTTTATGCAAATATAGATTTTTTGTGTTACATATTTTCCATAGATTCTATGTAAAAGATGCAGAATAATATCCTACATCTTCCCATTTGAGAAACAAGTATGTAACGTACCATTTTATGTCAATAATGTAAAATATGTAAGAGATATGTAACATGAGAAATCTGTATTTGCATAAACTTCCACAGTCTAGTAATTGAAAGCATCAAGTAGTCAGGCAAATTTGGATGACTCCTTTTTCCTGTGCATCATACTTCTCGTGTTAAGAGATATTCTTCGCTTAAAAATTTATCCAAAACTTTTGATAATAAATTCGCTCAGAGAATGAAGTGACTACTGATTTTTGTATTTGACTTCACATCGAACAGGTGACTTTGTACTGAAGGGTGACTTGAAGTTTTCGTCAACTCATCAAAATTGCTCCTTCACGGTTTGGATTCACTCACTGTTCCCCTGCAGTCTGCACATAATTCAATACATTTTCTCAGTTGAAGCGGCCTCTATAAAATACAGTGGTACAGTGGAACCATGAGCATCAAACTTGAATGATTTCGAGAATTGTCTTTAGATTGAAAGGAAATGAGATCTGATATTTTCCCTGTAAAAAAAGAAATCATTAAAATGATTGGTTACCATTGAAATAAAATTTTTCCAATGAGAAATTTACAGATTGCAAATTAGCTGTTCGAGGATTGAATGGTTCTAAGGAGGCTTCCGAAGTAGTTGATCCAAGTGATCCGGATCACTTTTCAACCAACCAAAAAGCTGGAAAAGTGATCCAGATCACTTGGATTAGCTACTTCGGAAGCTTCCTAAATAAGTCTGCATCATTTTCAATCAGAGATTTGCACCATCAATCGCTTTGAATGATTTCGTTTTCACAGGTTTTGTCCTAAACTAAATTCATAAACTCATCGGAACCAGATGGTCACGGTTCACTTTGACCATACATGAGAGAACATGAAGCTCCGACAAACGTTCAGAATAGATCAACATAGATCAGCCAAAAGCTCTGTTGGAGTCAACTTTGAGGTTTATAAACGTTCCACGAAGGTTCAATGAACATTGAAATGTCCGCTTGAGAATGGTTTCAACCAAGGCCCATATAACGTTCAAGATTTCTCGAAGGTTCTCAGAAGTTTCAGTTTTTTAACATAAGTTGTTTTTCACAAGAAAATAATGGATAGAGGAAAGTAATTATGTGTAATTATAATTCCCCCTGAAATATATTCAACTGAAACTCGAATGAATGTTCGGAGAATCTTGATTAAACGTTCTATGAACCTTTTTTGAAACCATTCTCAAGCGGACATTTCAATGTTCATTGAACCTTCGTGGAACGTTTACAAACCTGAAAGTTGGCCCCAGCACAGCTTTCGTCTAATCTATGTTTATCTATTCTGAAAGTTTGTCAGAAGTTCATGTTCTCTTCGGGTATCCCCAGATAGCATAAGATGCCACTGGGGTGTTTATGAAAGGTTTATAAAACCTAGGGGAGGTTTTCTGTACGTTCAGGAAACATCCCACGAACACATTTTGCTATTAGGGCCATAATGGGGAGTAATGAAGTTGTATTTTGAAACATAGCTTAAAAAACGTACGTTATTCACTCTATGCTATTACCCTATTGGATTCACCGAGTCCAGTCCGATATTTTCTTTATTCAAAGAAGCTTTCTTCAAACAATGAAAATTTTCTTTCAGTTGCTAGTTGCTTGGTATAGCGTGAAAAAAAATTGTCAACGCCAAGCACACATCTTCTTTTAGGGATAAGAAGAAAGGACATTTTTTTGAGATTAAGGTGATACTAGCGACGATATCGGGCTTTTTATCGTATAAGCGTGTCCTTTTCTAACTAACGTGCTCGAATGGTAACGCTAGTATCCCCTTGAGAAAATATGTTTTTGGCGAATGTTAGTTTTTCTCTCAGTATACTCCCATGTCGCAAATTCCAGACAAATCCGGACGAATCCTAGCAGTTCCCGGGACAAATACCAAGCAGTTCCTGTCCAGATCTGCCTGGACACATGAAAATTATAAAAATCACATGGTATTTACAGATACAAGGATCGTTTAAAGGCAGCGGAAAGGTTTGCAAAGACTTCGAGCTTCCATTATTTGATGGAGAATTCTAACAAAGCACAACGAATATTTTTCACCATGCAGTGGCAAAATTTGAAAAAAAACCTAAAGGACGTAAATTCTCGATGGACCATAAAATTCTTGCACTGGCGCTGTACAAACAGTCACCCAAAGCGTACCGTTTTCTGCAGCAGATATTCATCTTGCCGTCTGATGTCACATTGAGAGCATTATCAAAAAAATTACCATTGAATACTGGAATCCATGAGCAAGTAATAGACCGATTGAAACAAATTTCTGCTACCTTTCCACATGAAAAAGATCGACTATGCAGTTTGATCTGGGATGAAATATCTTTGAAACCACACTTGGATTACGATCCTATTAACAGAAAAATTCTGGGATTCCACGATATTGGTCATAAAATTCAACCACAATTCGCAGACCACGCCTCAGTGATGATGCTTCGATCAATAGGAAGAAATTGGAAAATTCCAATATACTATGGATTTTGTGAAGGAGGAGTTAAATCAACCGATTTAATAAAAGTCATTAGATCTGCCATTACAGCCACGCATGAGAGTGGCTTCAAAATCATTTGCACAATATGTGTTCAGGCGCCTACAAATGTTGCAACAATCAGACAACTAATTGGACAGTCATTTTTTGAAGAAGGAAAATCTATTCATCGTGATCATGTTGGTTAGTGAATCTGAGGTGTAGTCTTCCCAGATGCGAATTTCCGGATGGACGGGATTCCCAAATTCGCATGCGAACTGGAATCCCCGGCAGGTTCTGAACGTGTAATTTTCATATACTTGTGACAGTCCTGATCTTTTCTGATTCTACTTGATAAAACTGTCGTATCTAAAACATATGATTTAGGCAAACAAGTTTTATTGAGTATATAATGATTATCGTCATGTCGTAACGTATGTTGTATAAGACCCACCCCAGATAGCAAAAGTTGCCGAGCAACTTTTCTTCAACTGGTGTTGTCCAATTTTCATAATGTTACTGGGAATTTGATGAATACACGATTGAAATATTGCAGCAACTTTCTAGCAACATAATGATAATTTTGATGTTTACAGCATATTGCTATGCATTTGGCGAAGCAATCACCCCGCAAATTCTCAACAACTGATGGCATGGAGTTGTTGGGAATTTGCTGTGAATCTCTCTAGCATTCCGCTGTCTGGGATATGTATTATATAATAGTCAATATAAAATGTAACTTCTTACGATGTCTTATTGACTTATTAGAATTGTACATTATTCATGTTTGAAATGAATGTCCTGAAAACATAGGAATTTAGTATGAAACGTCTCAATTCTTGTAACATTTTTCAATTTCATATTCATATTTCATGCATCTGTAAGGTAAATAATTTGTACATAAAACATGAAATTTATTTTCATATTGTACGTACATGGGGTATGCAAAATTGGAAAATGTTATAAAGAAATATTGTGAAATACATCTTTGATAGAGGATTGACTATCTTTCATAACAAGTGAATTCAATTCGCGAAAAACGTTCATCGAACTTGTTCGATAAAAATTTTTTTTTCTTTCCAGAACCTACGTTTAAACATAATGGAGCTCAGATCATTTCAATTTTCGATCCACCTCATAATATAAAAACAATGAGAAATAATATGATGACGAAAGATCTGGAATATGATATTGAAATGCACCAAAAACCAGCACCCTGCTCGATGGTCCAAAATAAAAATGAAAATATTAATCCACGTAACATTGGTGTAAAACCGCATGATGGAAATAAGGAAAGAAAGTTTGCTAAATGGCAACACGTCGAAACCGCATATAAAATGGATTTACATGACGTTGATTTTACAAGAAGACTGCGAAAAGTTACAGATCGTCATATTGATCCAAAAAAGGTCCCAAAAATGCGGGTTAAGCACGCGGTACAGGTGTTGAGTCGAAGCATGGCCAATTATATTGCCCACGAAGCTAATCACAAAGGTAAAGTGTATAATTGCACCTATTATGGATTAATCGACATTTCTACATTTTGATTATATTTTTTAGGCTCTCTGGAAACTACAGAAGGTGATATGTCAATTAGGGATGCACCGGATCAGGTTTTTGCCGGATACCGGATAATCCGGCCGGATCGCAATTGCCAGATAATCCGGCCAAATATCCGGCGGCCGGATATTGAACATTTTTTCGTATTGATTAAGAAAAATTGAAGAAAACTTGGAATTTATATCAACAATCTCGTTTCTCTGAAAATGCTCATTTCCTATACTCAGAACAAGTCATAATTCTTATCAATCAGTTCTTATTCGTAATAAAGGATTGGATATAACTCGTATAGTTATGGATAACTCGTTTAGTTCTTTCATTCTTTCCAATCATTCCTAACAAATTCATACGTGACAGTTAATTTATAGTAATCCTAACGCTGCTGTCCTAGTTTCTATATTATAGACCCAGACAGCACAAGAATTGTAAAAGAGCTCATAATGAATGCAATGTATTATTGAAGAACCTGATTGGACCTCGTGTTGTATCTAGGGAATACTATGGAAGACTATACCATCTCGAACCCCCGGAATTTTTTATCACGAGTAAGGCATCAAATCCTCGACTGTGCATTAACCCGAACATTCATTTGCTCAAACTCCATTGGCCCAAATTCTATCAAACATCTCTTTCCAATTCTCAAGTCAAACAAAGGGAGGGGGGGGGGGGAGATAATTGTTGCACTGAAAATGTACATCAAACTTGAAATTTTCCGGTAAATGAATATTCGGACAAATGAGCAGTCGGGCAATTGATGCCCTGCCGGATTGTATTTATCGAAAAAACAGGAGGCCAAATGCTACCTCTGAAGAGCTACCTTCTGCAGTAATATACTTTACGAATCGCAAAAGTTTGGAGCTGATTTCCGAAGAATCGCACGTGTACGTGAACCTTAGGCACTTTTGTGAAAAACCATTTTCATCCCAGATTTATTATAAATCAGAGATTTATTTCAGTTGAAGGATTGTTGTTCCCGTTAAACAAAGCATTATTGAAGTAAATCAAAATGTTGATCTTGCTCTATTGAAATAATATAGTCATTTGATTCAAAAAATTTTATAGTTCACCACTAGAGAGCGCAGAGGTTCAATCATTATAGATACGATTTTGCAAATATTTACACTCTCTCTGCCGTAACCTAGTGTTCACTAAACATCGATAGCTATGAAATCGATGAACATCGATGTTGTTACATCGTATAACGATATAGCATCGACTTGGGTAGGGGCTGAATTTGCCGAATGAACATTTCGCCGAATAGACATGATTTGACAATCGATAGTCACTTTTCAGTGATCACTAGAAATTACTAGCGATTGTCAAATTATGTCTATTCGGCGAAAATTTCGTTTGGCGAATTTACCCCCTACCATCGACCTGATATCGATCGATAAGATTTAACAAGATTCAACAAATTTTCTTCTGAAATAGCCCGTAACATTAGCCATTAATAATTCGACATGAATGACTCAAGTCATGAAAAAAAAGTCCCACGCCATTGATCACTGTATTCACATTTATCAAATGTATTCATTGCTTCAGTATAGTATATTCCCAGATAAGGAAAATATGCTCATAATGGTACCATATTGGACCCATGGCAAAGAAGAAAAATGTTGGCATGATGGTACCAAGGTGTTTCTGTATCAAACACCGTTATTGGGGACAATCCATGTGAGCATTATGTTCCTCAATCATTGATGAAATATCGATGCATGATGTGGCATTTGAAACAAGAGCCAATGATGGTGTTACATTTATGGCATCATGGATGCATTATGAGAAACCATTTCGCTCAAACATAATGGATATATTATTGACGCATACCGTGGCATCAAAAACAAGAGCGAACTCATAATTTTTTCCAACACTTTATTGGGCCGTTCGTGCTCAACAAAGTAATCGCTATTAAATTTTCTCCGTGCACTAAATCTCACTAAATCTCATTGAAACTTTTCAAATCGGCTATAACCAGATCATTGTACAGTGAGTGAAGAAAGTCCGTGTTGGTTCCAACGGTAGATTTTTGGTATTCTGTCATTATTTTCAAAATTTTGAAACATTGCTCTCATTGATTGAGTGGATAACGAGTTCTGATGTTTTTTTATTATGCATCAGAGGGGTTACAATACTGCGAACTACAACAAAATTCCAAAAATCTGCCCGTTGGAACGGACACTGACTTTTCTACTCCCTGTACAAGATTCAATCAGATATGGCAAGATTCAACAGATTTCTTTAATTGGGGAAAACTGAAAAGTTCCACTGAATATCATTTGAACAATATTTCAATAAAATTGAACAAGAGATTCATCCTCTGGGATAATATGAATTTTATAGAAATTTTATTCAGTATCCGGCCGGATATGTGTCCAATCCAGCGGTCCGGCCGGATAGGCCGGATACCGGATCAGGGCCGGATATCCGGTGCATCCCTAATGTCAATGCCTTCCGAAGCTAAAAACACTGCCCATGTTTTAAAATTCTTCAACGACGTGTATGATTCTGTGAATAGTTACAGAACAAATCGTGCTACTGCATTTGCACCATGGCGTAAATATATTTCAAAAACAAGTGGTCATGAGAAATTTTGGACTGATGCAGCAGAAACAATATCCAAGATGAGATTCGTGGACCGTATATATCATCGAGCAGTACCAAAAGTGCCATCATTGAAGAACTTCTCATTCACATTGAAAAATTTTCCAATTATTGCAAAAAGCAGTGCTAGATGCTGGAATTGAACGTTTTGGAGGCCGCGAATTAAATCAAGACCCTTTGGAAAATTTCTTTGGGATGATTCGGAACCAAGGTCATCAAAATACCAATCCTTCCTGTTTGCAATTTACTTCTGCTTACAAAACTTTACTAATTAATACCGTTTTATGTCCTCATGCAATGAACTCAAATTGTATGGACGACAAAACAGATTTTCTTTTCAATTTGAGAGATTTGCTTGAAAATAAAAATTCTAATTCATCAAAAAATGTCGAAGTTGTTCCGATGGTGAGTTATAACCTGATGACTAAACGTTCCGAATCCTCAGAAGAACCTAGTAAATACGAAGTATGTGAGGACATAATTCACAATGCTTATGGCTGTAGTCGCTTATTAAGGAAAATATTTGCAGCTGATAAAGAAATTGCCAAGTGCAAGAAATGCAGAAAAGCAGGTAAGAAATTTGACAATTCTGGAAGATTGAAACTTTTTCGACAACAATTCAATCTGATACATTTTGAGTTGTCCCATATCATGGCTTCGAAATGTCATTTTCCAGATATTTTAAATATTTTGCGATCTGAAATAAAAAATATTTATAATTTTGAATGGTTTGACTGTGAACATAAACGAAAATTTGAAAGTATTTTTACATCTAAAATGGCTGCAGTATTCATGTTCAATTGGATCAATATAATAAACAACGTTTTAAACGGCAAAAGTAGAAACGCGACAAAATATCCAATCTTTTGTTATATAACGAGTTTTTCCGTAGGTAAAAGACGAAAAATCCCGTTATATACGTAAAAGAAAATGAAGTACTTTCCCAACCGGAGTGGCTCGATTGGAAAAGCGAGTGGGTACCCGCTCCTGGTTTTAAGCTCTCGATAAGATATAAATTCTCTTATCTTGCACCCCCAGTGTAGTGGTTAAAGGTTAAAGTGAAAGAAATTTAGATGTGGAGGAATTCGTTCAACAAATGCTTTATTCCATTCAAAGAATCCATGGAAAACATGAAACAGATGAGATTTTGTTTATAAACATACATATGAGAATCTCCGAAAAATGATCTGAATGTACAGTGAGTAAAACAGGTATAATCTTGGTTTATTGATGTTTCTACAAGAGTTCTCGAACAGGAACTCGTAATATACAAAAGGCGAACATATATAATTCTATTACAGATGATTCTAAGAGAGTTTTCGAGAGGAAACTCGTAATGTACAAAGATTGAAAGTATATAATTTTATTCCAGATGATTCTGCAAGAGTTTTCGGAACGAAACTCGTAATGTACAATGAATGAAAACCGAATGTGTACTTATTTCAGATGGAACTACGAGTTTTTTACAGAAAGAACCTCGTAATGTACAAATATTGAAAGTATATAATTTGATGATAGATGTTTCTAACGAGAGTTTTTTCGGAACGAAATTCGTAATGTACACTGGATGAAAACCGAATGTGTACTTATTTCAGATGGAACTACGAGAGTTTTTCAGAAAGAAACTCGTAATGTACAATGAATGAAAACCAAGCAAATTCCCTTGGAGTCGTGTATACCGTGTGTATAGAGGAGGAGGAAGAAAGAACTAATATATCTTTCTTTTCTCTTTTTGCTCTTGACTCACCGTGGTGGGAAAGACGAGTACACGTTAGGTACTTCTTTCCGATCAAAAGGCAACGAGGTGCTGGTTACTTCTGATGGTCCCCCTGTCTCTCTCTCTCTCTCTCTCTCTCTCTCTCTTTTGGACGAAGATTGCAGACGTGCTGGTTCTCGATTAAAAATTTTTCGCGATTTGAATGCCCAAAAAGAATTAGTCGATTACACTGAACTTCACTGATTTTATTATAACAGGAAAAAAAAACTGATTCTATTCGCGAATCTCGGTTGGAGTATGAACTTATTCTACAAAGTCACGTTTCACTAAGTGGCAATCGTGGCTAAGGCAAAAGGAATGATTTTTTTGAGAAACGTTGCGTTGGAAAAAATTATTGAACATGAGTTTCCTACAAAAGACGCCGTGGAACCTTCCAAAGGGACATACTTTTACGATTTATTGCGAACTTGAAGTATGTAATCGTCAACTTGGCCTCAATCGTATCCTCGTTTCTACCCTCTTGCGGAAAAGGACGGACTTGTCTTCACGTATGGAAAATCGGCTGCTCAACAAAACTTTCGCGTAACGAATCTCCCGATTTTCCATTGACCGTCCTATTTACGTGTTTTTCATCTGGATGATGGAACACGCCAGATCCTGGCAAGAGGGGTTTTTCTGCCGACTCAACTGCCTGATCAGCAGTGATTAGTCAACTTGGTATTCGTGAAGAGAGAGAGACACGGGTATATGGGTACCGTGAACAAAGATAGCGAATTCACGGGCCTCGAAAATATGCATCGATGTGGACATCGATGCGAGCTCTGACCTAGATTTCTTTCTTCCTGCTCAGCGTTTTGTTTGAGCGTACATTTATTTCTTACGTGCTATGGGTCGATATATGTATATGTTCATATATATATATTTTAAATAATGTTCGCGACCCGACTTCCCTTTGATTCGAAATAGGCCACGCACCGGAATACAGGCGGGAATAGGGGTTGTATTCTTCTGTATTCCAGGAGCGAGATTCATCGTCACGTAACACTTTCAAAAAGCTGTTCATAAAAGTCGAGAATATAAAAAGAATCCAAATAGTAATGTATTAATATTGTTATTGTATGTTATATATTCATTTAATATGACTGCAAAAGATTAATACACAATCTGGTACTCATGATCAAGCGAGGAATTCTATTTTTCCTTATCAATGGAGTAATAGACTGTGTAATAATTTATTCTCAAATTACCATGTTAACCAAAATTTGTTTCAAGTAGCGTTGATCTGTAAATTCTAATTCTAATTACTGTTTCTCATCATTTGATTTACTCTGAATTCTTACTGGTATTATGAGCAAGTTTCTAATCTTTTTCATGTTTCGCTTATTCATTCGCGCATTTGAAATATTTGGAGAAACTGTGCAAAAAAGTTTTTTCTTCGAATGTTTTACTAGTCTCAGTCACATGATTTTATCAGTATTTAAACATTTCTCTGTACAATTCAATTCAAAAGTGAAACGTGAACAATCATAATATATTCCAGCTTATAAACAGTAATGCACAAGTATAAGAAACAGCAACTGAGCTAACATCAAGATATCTCTCAAAAATGGCTTGCCGAGCAATCTTGAAGATATTTTGGCGAGGCATCTTTAAGGAAAATTATCACAATGTTTCAAACATTGTGGAAGCTTCATGAGGAAGATTGCCTTCCTTGAATTAGGTGAATTGACTTGAGGGAATGATGTTTTATAATTAAGCTATTATTAAATCTCAGTCAAAGGTGATGTAACGATTTTATAAGTGTGTAATTGTAATTGCATTTTATTCAAGACTAGTGCCTGATTGGAATGTGATTAATTTCACATTACTTTATTACGCACAAATTATTATCAAACCAATTCATATAGTATTTATCATACCATAATGATGATGATGATGAAAAATCATATTGAAAGTACAGAAAAAATTAGAAAAAAGTATTAGGCATTCTTTAGGTAGGAATAATAGATATAACTTCATGATACAGAAGTTTTTCTATCCATACTTGGAACTACAACTACTTTATAGAACAGATATGGGATACTGGTGACTGGAATGTGATAATGATTCCGCACTGTGATATTTACATGTAGGCATTTTTCAAATTTCTTAATAAAAATACTAAACATTATGAAAATGTAAAACATTACAATAATATATCTAAGCATAAAATGTTATCATCCTTTGAAGTTTATCATATTCTAGTTTTAATAAATAAATGCAGGTGTAGATTTATAATAATGTCACGAACATGTTGTCCGCACATGTTAAAGTCTTTAGAAAATTGTAGTATGATGATGATGATAGTTGTATGGAATTTGCTCCCAATTCATTACATTTTATACTGGACTTGAAATTCATATAGATCCTGATTTTTGAGAGAAATGAAATGATTAATGAGTATGGAAACATTGATGCATTATTAACTTTTTGTTACTTCAATCGAACCTCATTGATATATGATTTCAATTCTGCCATATTCTAATGCCGTGAATTCATTGTAATTTTGTGACATTCTACAAAACAAATTGTGAGAAACGTACACTGTGAAAAAAATTTTTTATAAACTATGTACCTGAAAATTAGAAGATCACAGGTCTTTGTGAAAATACTGTGTTCAGTGTTGAAGGAATATATTTTTATTGTAAAAGTCCTACGTTCAGTGTTGTAATATCATAAATTTTTCATGCTCAGTGTGGATAAACAAGTTCCTTGTGCCGGGTGTGAACAATTTACAAAATTGTGATACCAACATTGGGCGTAGGACTTCTACAATGAAAATTTATTCCTTCTACACTGAGCATACTACTTTTACGAGAAACTTTGATTTTCTGACTTTGTTGCACGTAATGTGTACAAATTTTTTTCTCTCATAATGTGTCTACGTATTGAAGAAATCAGTACTTGTAATTTTTCAATATGCTAAATATTATCAATGCTTTATTGTGTGATTTTGTAATTCTCTACAAAGCATTTTGATGTATTATGATTAGATCTTCTTCTCATTAAATTGTTTGAGTTACTTTACAAAAACGTGTTTTCCATTAAGTACCCTGGTTTAAAAAAACCATTGATTCTCGCCAAATCTCACTAAATTACAGTTGAACTTGGACAATGTTCTGGCCGAATCTCATCCAGCGACCCTGGTTAAACAATCCGATTGAATCCGATAAAAAAAATTGTATCGGAATGAATTGAGTTTCTGCATCGGAAATTTCCTATTGATACCAATAAGATAATTTTTAATTGGATTTAATCGGCATTTTCCCTGGTGAAAAAATCCGATTAAATCCGATAAAAAAACTTATCGGAATGAATTGATTCCTGCATCGCGATTTTCTTATTGAATTTGATTGGTTGTTAACCCAACCAACGAACGGTTTATATGCATTATATACGCGCATTTTATATCAATTAAACAAACACATATATCATTTATTCAATCATTACGTATGATAAATTATTGCTGAAATAAATTCAAACGATCATTTATGTGTTATTAACATGGTGATCACCCATCCACCTTGTACCGCAGTTGTCGTTGCTTAACCTAGAAGATCGATCTGGAATACCCGCTCGCTCGATGCCGTGGTTCGCTTCCTATCAATGTGAACTAGATGACTGTCTTATGTCAGGGATGGGTGTCCTATAGTAATAAGATTCAATTGGTGATAGTCCATTGGACATATGAGGGATTGTATCGGTCTTAATGAGAGCATGGGAGTTCATTAATAATAAAAATCCCAATGAAGACCAAGAGAATATTTTCCAATTGGATTCAATCGGTATTTTATGATGGATGAAAAATTCCGATTGATATCAATACAATATTTTTCAATTGGATTCAATCGGTATTTTATCAATTATGAAAATTCTAATTGATACGTGTCAAATATTTTTCAATGGGATCCAATTGATATTTTATCAATAATAATTATTCCGATTGATATCAATGAAATATTGTGTAATTGCATTCACTTGGTATTTTATGACCAATGAAAATTCTGATTGATGCCAATACAATATTTTCCAATTGGATTCAATCGGTATGTTATTAATCATGAAGATTCTAATTGATACCAGTCAAATATTTTCCAATGGCATCCAATAGGTATTTTATCAATAATAAAAATTCCTATTGATACCAAGGAAATATTTTTCATTTGATTAAATCGAGATTTTATTGATTATTGAAATTTTAATTGATATCAGTGAAATATTTTTCAATGGAATTCAATGGGTATTTCATTAATCCCAAAAATTCCAAATGATACGTGGAAAATATTTTCTAATTGGATTCAATGGGTATTTTATGGTTGATAAGGAATTCCGATTAATACCAATAAAACGTTTTTTAAATGGATTGAATCGGTATTTTATTAGTCATGAAAATTTTATTTGATACCAGTCAAATATTTTTCAATGGGATCCAATTGATATTTTATCAATGATAATTATTCCGATTGATATCAATTAAATATTGTGTAATTGCATTCACTTGGTATTTTATGACCAATGAAAATTCCGATTGATGCCAATCAATATTTTCCAATTGGATTCAATCGGTATGTTTTTAATCATGAAGATTCTAATTGATACCAGTCAAATATTTTTCAATGGCATCCAATAGGTATTTTATCAAGAATAAAAATTCCAATTCGTACCAAGAAAATATTTTCTCATTAGATTCAATGGGTATTTTACGGTTGATAAAAAATTCCGATGGATACCAATAAAATATTTTTTAATTGGATTGAATCGGTATTTCATTAATCATGAAAATGTCAATTGATACCAGTCAAATATTTTTCAATGGGATCCAATTGATATTTTATCAATAATAATTATTCCGATTGATATCAATTAAATATTGTGTAATTGCATTCACTTGGTATTTTATGACCAATGAAAATTCCGATTGATGCCAATCAATATTTTCCAATTGGATTCAATCGGTATGTTTTTAATCATGAAGATTCTAATTGATACCAGTCAAATATTTTTCAATGGCATCCAATAGGTATTTTATCAAGAATAAAAATTCCAATTCGTACGGACACAATATTTTTTAATTTGATTGATTCGGCATTTTATTAATCATTACAATTATAATTGGTACCAGTAACATATTTTTCAATGGGATCCAATGGATATTCCATCACTGATAAAAATTCCGATTGATACCAATGAAATATTTTCTAATTGGATTCTCTTGGTATTCTATGATTATAGTTTCCTATTTCAGCAACTTTCCCATTAGTTCCAATACATCGAGGTCACCAGGGATTCCGATAAAAACCAATGATCTGATGCAATGAAGGAAATTTCAAAACTGAATCGGTTATTGCCGGTACATACCTATAGGACTTTATAATCTGTAAACTTGCCTATTGGACCTTTTAACCAGGGAAATGTCAATGAGATTTGGTCAGAAAGAACAGTCGATTCTCGCCAAATCTCACTGAATCTGGTCAAATCTCATTGATTCTCGGACAATGTTCTGGCCAAATCTCATTTAATTTCATTTGTCAGAAGTAATGGATTCTACCCTGGTTAACAGGTCCAATAGAAACCGATAAAAACCGATTCAAGATTAATCGGAATGAATAGGGTCAATCGGAGAGGCTCAACTACCGATTCAAGATGAATAGGCATTAATTGGAACGTGGTATATATAGGATTGAATCGAGGATTTACCGATAGAAAAATATTTGTTTTATTGGAATTAATATGACTTTCAGTGATCAATCGGTTTGTATGAGAGATATCTGATCGAGAATATGAAAATTTCTCCATTTCATGAGGCAAATGGTTTTTATCGGAAATTCCCATGACCTAAAGCTATTGGAACCGATCGTAAATGTTACGTAATGGGAAATTTAATCGGTTTTTATGAAGAATGTCCAATTCGATTAGAGTTCGTACAGATTTGATCGGTCTGTAGGTTTTAACCGGATTATTCCACTATCCGAATTCATGGGGAATAATAGAACCATTTACGGATCTGAAAATTGAATAGGATCGAATGAGAAATATCCAATTCGAATTCAGAATTCCTTTCAGCGGATTAAATTATCGGTTTTTATCAGAATTTTCCGTGATTTCGGTCTATCAGAACCAATGGGAAAATTGTACAAAATTCAAGACTTACTGGGTTTCTATCCAGAATATCCAATTCGATTTGAGTTTGTTTATTTTATTGGTCAATAGGTTTCAATTGGATTATTCGATCATCCCACACTGAAAAAAAGGTGGGTACAGACAACGGTGATATAGTTGATTCAACAGTAGAATACGATTGGATATATCCAACTGAATCTGACTGTTGCCTCAGCTACATACACTGTTGACTCAACTACATGCAGTTGAATCAACCATCATGGTGTCAAGTCAAAGATTATACTGTCAATCTGATCATATATTCGTTGACTTGACTATGATATTCAGTTACCCTAACAACAAAATATAATTGATTTTCGATGAAATTTTTTCTTCAGTGCAATTTATGGGAAATAAAAGGAATATTTACGGGATTGAATATTCAATAGCATTGAATGAGAAATGTCCAATTCAATTTTAGAGTTTATTCCACCGCATTAGCCCTGGTTAAAAAATCCGGTAAGATCCGATAGAAACCGATTCAGAATTAATCGGACTGCATAGGATCAATCGGAACAGTTCAATCCCCGATTCAAAATCAATAAGAGTTTATCGGAATCTCTTTTCTATAGGTTTCAATCGGGGATTCACCAATTAAAAAATCTGCATTTTATGGGAATTAATCAAACTTCACATAATCTATTGGTCTGTATAAGAGATATCTGATTGGATGATTGAAATTTTCTCCATTCCATCAGGCAAACGGTTTTTATCGGAATTTTCCACAATTTAAATCTATTGGCACCAGGGGGGTGCAACTCACCTAATCACCTTCAAATGTTTCGCGAAACGTTTTGTCACCACAGTAAACTTCACTTGAAGTCCGTGAACGGCGCTGTCTGTAGCTAAGTCAAAATCACGTAATGTTTTTTTTGTACACTACGTACGTTATACGAGTGTCAGTATCGTCATTATCATATTTGGTTATGTGACATTCAAGAATTGTATGTATATATCAACACCATTATTGATATGATTTGTCAAGCGATTTCAAATGCAAAATTAGGCGCCGAAAAATTATCGTATCACGTGACTTTTTCTAATAGTACAATCAGCGTCTCTTGCGGACAGTTTGGGAAATATCGAATGGTGACAAAACGTTAAGTATAGTTTTTATCGAGTTGCACCCCCCTGATTGGAACTAATGGGAAAATTTGTGAAATTGAATGATGAATGGGTTTATTATGGGAGATTTCTGACTGCATTTAAGGATGTATCGATTTCATTGATCAATGGGTTTTAATTGGATTATTCCAACATTCAAATTTATTGAAAATAATAGGCAAGTTTACAGATTCTAAAGTCCTATAGGTATGTACCGGCAATAACCGGTTCAGTTCTGAAATTTCTTTCATTGCATCAAATCATTGGTTTTTATCAGAATCCCTGGTGACCTCGATGTATTGGAACTAATGGGAAAGTTGCTGGAATAGGGAACTATAATCATAGAATACCAAGAGAATCCAATTAGAAAATATTTCATTGGTATCAATCGGAATTTTTATCAGTGATGGAATATCCATTGGATTCCATTGAAAAATATGTTACTGGTACCAATTATAATTGTAATGATTCATAAAATGCCGATTGAATCAAATTAAAAAATATTGTATTCGTACGAATTGGAATTTTTATTATTGATAAAATACCTATTGGATGCCATTGGAAAATATTTGACTGGTATCAATTAGAATCTTCATGATTAATAACATACCGATTGAATCCAATTGGAAAATATTGTATCGGCATCAATCAGAATTTTCATTGGTCATAAAATACCAAGTGAATGCAATTACACAATATTTCATTGATATCAATCGGAATAATTATTATTGATAAAATATCAATTGGATCCCATTGAAAAATATTTGACTCGTATCAATTAGAATTTTCATAATTGATAAAATACCGATTGAATCCAATTGAAAAATATTGTATTGATATCAATCGGAATTTTTCATCCATCATAAAATACCGATTGAATCCAATTGGAAAATATTCTCTTGGTCTTCATTGGGATTTTTATTATTAATGAACTCACATGCTCTCATTGAGACCGATACAATCCCTCATATGTCCAATGGACTATCACCAATTGAATCTTATTACTATAGGACACCCATCCCTGACATAAGACAGTCATCTAGTTCATATTGATAGGAAGCGAACCACGGCATCGAGCGAGCGGGTGTCCCAGATCGATCTTCTAGGTTAAGCAACGACAACTGCGGTACAAGGTGGATGGGTGATCACCATGTTAATAACACATAAATGATCGTTTGAATTTATTTCAGCAATAATTTATCATACGTTATGATTGTATAAATGATATATGTGTTTGTTTAATTGATATAAAATGCGCGTATATAATGTATGTAAACCGTTCGTTGGTTGGGTTAACAACCAATAAAATTCAATAAGAAAATCGCGACGCAGGAATCAATTCATTCCGATAAGTTTTTTTTATCGGATTTAATCGGATTTTTTCACCAGGGAAAATGCCGATTAAATCCAGTTAAAAATTATTTTATTGGTATCAATGGGAAATTTCCGATGCAGAAACTCAATCCATTCCGATGAAATGTTTTTTTATCGGATTCAATCGGATTTTTCAACCAGGGGAAAGACCGATTAAATCCAATTAAAAATTATCTTATTGGTATCAATAGGAAATTTCCGATGCAGAAACTCAATTCATTCCGATAAAATTTTTCTTTATCGGATTCAATCGGATTGTTTAACCAGGGTTTTAACCAGGGTATATCCATATCACATATACTTATACTGAACTTTCATTTATTGTTCTGTTATTTTTGTTCAAATTAAGCATCAACATACTTGCATCATTTCGTATTAAACAAACAATATTTGAGGATGGAGAGAAAAAACGAAAAATTTGAACAAAAAATTCAGAATTTCGAAATGAGGTTATCATAACCTTTTTTCGCTCACACAGATATACTCCATATTGATTAGTATGAGTGCAGGTTCATAAATGTATTGGTGAGTATAGATGAGAACCCCCACTACCTACATTCCATTTGAACTTTCATTATCCCACGCTTGGGACCGCCACAAACAGTTCTGAAAATTTTGTATTTGAGTTTATGGCCCCTGGCGTGGATCATCGTGGATTACCGGCATGGAGCTATGAATATCAGGAGGGGGCCTAGAGAGGAATCTTTCGCTAATGAGCGGGAAGGGGAATCAGCTGCCGCCATATTGTTCTGCTCAATTGATGATTGGCTCTTTATTTCAGGACCTCATATGATTGGAGGAAATCATTGTGAGCCTGTCAATATGGCGAGCGGCGAGCGTTTTCCCCTTCCGTCTTTGTAGCGAAACCCCTCGCCACAGTAGACCTGCTAATGCTCCCTCCTGTTATTCATAGCTCCATGATTACCGGTTGCTGGTTTGCTTGCGACAAGACTTGCGTTTGCGAAATCTATTAAGACAGTGAAACGCAAAGAACCTTGCGTCTTTGCGTTTCTTGCGTTCCATGCGCTTGCGTTCACGTAGTTTGCGAAAGTTGTCTAGACAGACCTTAAATTGAATCGGACATTTGACATTTCAATCTATGAAGTGAAGATGTCACGTTCTCGAAACAACAATAATGAGAGTACTTGGGGTGATTTTCTAAAATGGGGTACTTTACTCGGAGCTGCAGCTGCAGGAGCTGCAGCTGCTACTTATTTCATTACCAAAGAAGAACCTCGCTGTTCTCACCAACAAAGTACACCAAGTGCTTCAAGTACCGCAGGTTCTCCAAGGTAACAAGTTTGATATAAAAATGAGCGTTTCAAATAAATAATTGTCTATAGTAAATTAGTGCAAAATATATGTTGCTGAAGTTTGAATTGTTTATTGAAACGAATCGGTAATCGAATAACAAAATATTCAGCTGTTAACAGGATACTAGCGGCGTGGCAGTAGCCAAAATGTTTCTTTCAAATTATTTGAAAGTTTCACAATAAAATTGATTAATTTTCATTTAGAGACCTATATTGACACATATACCAGGTAGGTAAATGACAATTGGTTGGTTTTATTACACCATTTTCAAATAATTTGGAAGAAACATTTTGGCTGCTGCCACGCCGCTGGTATCCTCTTGAGGAGACACTAGCGCCGGGACATTAGCCACATTTTTTGTGTAAGATTCCTCCAAAATACTTTGATATTTTGTAAATATTCAAGTATTGTGGAGAAATCTTACATGAAAGATTTGGCTAAAGTCCCGGCGCTAGTATCCCCTTAAAGATAATCTTGGATTACATTCATCACACGATGTTTCAAGTTTCAAGGAGTCCATTTGAGAAGATGAAGACCAATAATTTATCAGATTTTGTGAGTTCGAATTCTTGGTCTGTTTCTGTAAACGATTCATAATTCAAGAATATGGAAAATGTCTTGATAAACAATGTGTTATTACATTATTTGAAGAATTCAAACAGTTACAATTGTCCAATATTTTCATTAAATTTAAGATGTTCATGTATATTTTGTTTTCTGTTCATACTTTAGAAATTCACGTTCCATGAGAAATGTCCAGATTGATGAAACTTGTACAATCTGCTTGAATACTATTCAAGGCCATTGCAAAGCATTTATTGAACCATGCAAGCACATTTATCATAAGGTTTGTTTGGAAGACTGGGAAATGAAATGTTTGGAAACTGGCAAGGTAAGATAAGTCAAGTTCACCTAGCCATCACAATCAAGGCAGTGCTAGAAAGCAGCTTTGCTACCATCCACTTATATATTCAAAAGCACCTTGTACGTACAGTACTTAATTGCATGGAAATGCAAGCGACTTGGTAGTATTTTACTAGAAATACGACTTGGTAGCATTCCCTCGTAATACTGGTAGCAATGAGGTAGTACTATGTTATAGTTTGCATTATATATATGCAATGGTAGTAAGCAGTGCCAAAATCCTGGTCAAGCTACTACATTGCTACTGTGGCACTGCTAGTAGCATAAATGTCAATTTAGGAGCACTTTGCTGGCTGGGCAAACTTGATTTCTTTTTTATCTTCAGAAATGCACAAGATTCTTGTATTGTATCTCCATTCATAAATTATGTGACTATGTAGTGTTCAAATAAATAACATAAAACTATGTAGTAAAAGAATATCTAGTATCGGAATCTGTATTTTTATAATTTATCTGCAATAAGCATGATATGTTTCAATATCAGTTTTGAGATATGAAATTTTTGTGCTGAATAATCTATTTACCTGAATATTTTCTCTTGAGCATAGGATTTCCCAATGATGTGCATAGTAACATTACAATAAAAGATCTCTAGTCAATTGGTTTGCTCAATACATTATATAAAAATGGTCAATTATGCTTAATTGTTCATAATACTTCCTATGGTGTATTAAAACTTTCCCATAATTGACTTGAATTATAAAACTTATTTTCAAATCATATATTTCAGAACAAATTATTTACTTAGTATACAGTAATTTATTGAATATTTACAGAAAGGAAAATGCCCTAATTGTCAAGGTTATTACAAAATAGCTGATCCTGCAATAGTAGCTGGCAGTCAAACAGTTCCTGATCAATGTTGTGTTTGTTTGAATGATGACATTGAAGATGTTAAAATCATATTACAACCTTGCTTGCATGTGTTCCACAAGATTTGTTTCAGCCGATTTGAATTTGAGGTAATAACTTTTTATTAGTTTTATAAATTTTTTGAAACTCAATGAGAATTTCTAAATCAAATTTTATGTTACAGAGTGAGAAAATCTGTCCAAAGTGTAAAACATATTATGGATCTTAGAAAAAAAATTTATTCAACGTGATTAGTATCAAAAGATAGAATTTTTACAACTTAAGTACAGAAAACTTCGAGAAGAGTATTTAAGTCTAAAGGTTGCTTGGAATGAATTAGAATATTAAACAATGTGTAAGTTCAGAAATCATAGTCGCCTGTATTACACACATGTATGCATACATACAATACAAATGAATTAATTTCAAGAAAATTTTATATCAGAGTTTTTCTCAAGGTTTCTGACATTTGTGTTTGTGTAAAAGTTAATGAAAATTGTTATATGAAAAAAGTATATAAGAATAATCCAAAGATACTTTTAAACCTCAATGAGAATTGAAAACAAATCAAAGCATTGACATTTCACTTAAAATATTTAATGAATTCTCATTTGAAAATCCAGATGAAATATTGTAGATCTGATAAAAATCCATAATCATGTGTTATTTCAGTCCTTTTTAGAATTGTTAGAGTTTTAATCAAATTGTTTGTGAAATATGCATACTTGTCTTACATCAGAGCTCTCTTTAAGAGGATACCAGCGTCCATTCGGACCTCTCTATTGTATAGGCGTGTCCGTTTCTAATTAACATGCTCTGATGGTAACGCTGGTATCCCCTCAAGGGTGTGTGACTTTCATATCCTAGTTAGTTCTACAATCACAGTCACACTTTGCCTCATCATTGGACTGCGGAAGTTTACGCAAATATAGATTTTTCATGTTACATATCTTTTGCATATTTCACAGCAATGACATAAAACAGTATATAACATAAAACGTCATATACTTGTTTTCCAAATGAAAAAATACTGGATATTGATTCATATCGTTCAAGTAGAATGTATAGAAAATATATGACATGTATAATTGCATAAACTTCTGCAGTCCACTTATCATGATTAAAAGTTCTATATTAGACACCCAGACAGCACAACGTGCCACTGGAACGTTTATGGAAGGTTTATAGAACGTAGGAGAGGTTTTCAGAACGTTCAGAAAACGTCCCAGAGACACATTGTGCTGTTAGGGCATACGTTAAGGATGGTATCCAGAATTGCACCCACGTATTTGTTCAGCATTATCTCCATGTATTGAATTAAGAGGATACCAGCTTCAACCATGCGAGCTCGTTGGTTAGAAAAGAACATACCTATACTACAGAAAAAGTGATCCCAAGTGGATTTTTTATCATTATAATTCTAAGGACATTCTTGCATAAAATTACAAGCCTCAGGGTTACTTAATTTTCTACCCTTTCTATTCATTAATTTTTGTATAAAATACACAAAACTGATCTGAAAAATTTATTATTTGCTAAAACCAATGTGATTGGTAGGATAGTGTATGAAATCTATATAATGAATACTTTTGTAAATATTATGGACTGTGGAAGAAACAATTGGTTTTCTCATATTATACCCAAGCAGCAACAGAAGTTCAAAGTATATACGAAATAGAAACGTTCATAGAATGTACGAATGAGATACGAAGAACATATAGTGAACGTTCATAGAATATTCGAATGAGACTGTTTGAAATATACTTAGTACGTACATAGTACATTCGGAATATACGATATTCATTCAATCGACGTTCGATTGACGTACCATCGTATATTCGATTACATACGTTCGATGAATGTGCATAGTATCTATAAAACGGTCTCATTGGAATGTGCATAGAATATACTTCGAATATTCACAGAACATTCATAGTATATTCCGATGCTACTTGGGTACTGATCATGGGTCTCCCCTGGTCGATTTTTTCCCCAGAAAACTATTAGATCGTTTCAACCGTTTTATGTCATTAATATTCAATTGATGAATTGGTCATTGATATTCAATTGATATTTGATCTTTGGATAAAAAAATTCAGAATAAATCAGAGAAGTCGGCTCTGGTCTTAAAATAATTGTACACAGGTTATATTTGTTATGATATCAAAAAACTGAGTAGAGGTTTCTAATTGCCTAATGATGAAATTTCGTTCTAATTAATTATAAATGATTTAGTTGAACAACAAACAGACCAGACCCGGATTGTTTGAATAATTCTGGATCTTTTGATCTAAAGTTTCATATATTTAATTGAATATTAATCATGTATTTAATTGAATATTATAATGACGAAAAACGATTGAAACGATCTAGTAGTTTTCTAATGGAAAAATTGACCAGAGCACTCCCTCAAAAACTGATTTGAATTCTTTCTTTTCTATTATAGAAATCTTTTGATTACATAAATAGATTTTTGTGAACAGATTCTCTAAGATATCAGACATATTTAAAATTCAAGAAATATGTTACTTGTATTGAATAATTTAATTTCAAATGTTTTTAAAGTTGGTTGAAATTTTCAGAGCACCACTTAACTGTTGTGACCATTCTATTTTGTATTCTATGAAGTTTTAGAAAAGAAATATAAGTAACAAAAAATTAGTGACTTTTAAAACTCTAAAGATTGTTTTATAATAATCAATAAAATCATAGTTATTATATTTTCGCAAATTACCTTATTGTGTGTAATATATTTTTAAAAATAAAAAAAGCATCAATTCAAATATACTTTGTCTGGGAATTTCATTGATCCCTGTATTTTATGTTGAATAAAACATTATGTCTAATTAATTGCACTTGGAAAATGATTGTTAAATGAATTCAAATATTAAAAAAGTGTTCATTAATAGTTTTTTTCTTAATGTCCCTGGTTTATTGCCACATTATCTTCTCAGTCGTAAGTAGAAAAAGACAGGAATTAGATGAGGCAGATCAATTCAATGAACAACAGGGTGACAGGTTGCAGGCAGTTGCAGGTTGGCACATGTGAACACTGTTCAATATGGCTGCCACTAAAGAAAGTAATCTTTCTTCACTATATGCAGAATTAAATAAATTAGGCCAAAATGGGGATTATGAAAGAGCTTTGAAAACTGCTAATAGAAGTGAGTATTGATTGGATTTTATTGTGAATGTATAATTATATTTTTGATAATTAAATTTCAACGTAACATAACCTATATATCAATGGCAGTAGAACATTAACAATTGGTTTTGAATTTCCAATTTATATGAATTTCCATAAATTTCAGATTTTCACCACTTTTCAAAAACATGTCTGATAGGATTTTAGACAAAATCACAAAGCGAATGGAAGTGAATGGTTTACTTTTCTTCTAAACTTATTCAATTTATGTCACAATTGCTTCTGTTCATTCAGTTTTCTTGTAGCTTTTTTGGCCTAAGATGTTTACACTAATTTTCTGTGATCTACATCAATTCATTACTCTGAAACGATTAGAAATTCAATGGAAATAATGAATTTTAAGATGGTATTAGTACTGTGACGCTAGCCAAGTCGTTTATAATGAATTATTCAAAAATAAATCAATCAACTTATTGCTGCGTACAGAGCAATATTTTAATTACATCAATTGCCTCATTTTTTAATGATTTGTCAGAAAACATTTGGCTAGCGTGATAGTGCTGTATTTCCTTTAAATGATTGATGAATAATCTGTTGTATGATATGTAATAAGATGTATTTATATTTATTCTTTAGTTCTAGGAATCTCTCAGGATGAAGAAGCAGCATTTCAGTGCAAAATCATTTGTTACATACAATTATCTAAATTCAATGAAGCCCTCCAATTCATTACAAAAAATCAAAAATTTGCAGGGTGAGTTGAGAATAGATTTATTATAGTTGTTCATTCACGATCGAATCGGAAACACCTTGAATTTTTGGGTATTGAGCCTGAAGCCTTTTCTTAAAAGGGACATTAGCAAATACAACACTAGTCAAACTGGGTTTATTTGTTTTTTCAAATTATTTGGAAGGAGCCTTATAAAATAGAGTAATTCTGATTCAGGGGTCTATGTTTTCTTGTTGAAAAAATTCGGATGGGGGCCAAATTAACGAAAAACCAAATCAACGAAATCATTAGTTGAAAAGAATAGGATATCATACTCTCTCTTTTCAAACAATGGTTTCGTTGATTTGGCCCCCATCCAAAAATTCATTATTATATTTCTAAATCTAATTGAATTTTATGCTTATTGAATCTTGCCAAATTCCATATAATTTAAGTTGAATGGATTTTATGGCTTTCTCTTACCAGACTGGCACATAGGCCAAGTATGTAAAAATATTTTATCTCATCTAAGCCCAACTTTTTCTATACCACCAGCACTATGACAGTGTAAGTCCCCTTCAGGTTGAGAGGATTCTAGCAGCATGGCAGCAGCCAAATCATTCATGACAAATACGGGCAACCGTTTCAATTTAATGTTAGTTTCTCATAAACGATTTGGCTTCTGCCACACCGCTTGTATTCTCTTAATGTAAAAAATGTGCATGAAACTCAATTTGTACACATATTTGAAAATACCTTCCAGCAAAAACATTAAAATTTATCGAAAAATTTCTTATAGTACTGAGCATGGTAAAAATAAAGCAGAATTTTCTCACAGGTTACTTATTTTTATTGCTCAAGTTTTAAAAATTGAAAAGAAACAGTTTGACCACAGGTCCAACAGCAGTATTGTTTTAAGAAAAAGTGAAATTCATTCCTGAAATCATTAAAAATATTAAATTTATGTTTTCAAGTTTATATTGAAAATGTTATATGTTTCTATCTAAATTTGGAACCAATGTAGTAATATATTCCTTTCTTTCAATTCTTACGTTCTCAGAAACTAACGTAATTATAGTATAATTTTTTTAAATTCAATATTACGTTCTCAGAACTCTGGAATTTGAAAAAGCATACTGTTTATATCGGATGAATCAAGTATCTGAAGCACTAAAAGTGATTGAAAACATTCCATATCCATCTTTGGAGATCAAAGAGCTTAAAGCTCAAATCTTATATCGTCTCGAAAAATACGAAGATTGTTTTTTAGTGTATAGAGATATCATTAAAAATTCTAATGACGAATATGAAGATGAAAGAGAAACTAATCTTGCAGCTGTGCTCGTGAACTTGGCAATTGAAGGATTTGTAAGTTAGAGTTTATCAATGTTGACAAAAAAAATGATTTTAAAGAATGAAAAATTATTTTCTTTTAATTCTTAAATATATTTTGCAGAACGTGGAAGTTCCATTATTGAGAGAGCATACGTATGAACTGTTGTATAATGCTGCTTGTCGTTTGGTGGCACAAGGTAGTAAAGGAGATAGAGCACTCTTGATTGATGCAGAAAAAAAATTGAGGGTTGCTGAAAAAATGTGCAGAGAAGGTTTGGAGGAAGATGGTGTTGGAGAAGAAGAAATAGAGGAAGAGCTTGGAATTATTAGAGTGCAGTTGGGATATTGTTTACAATTACAGGGACGTGAGAAAGAAGCTCAAACACGATACATGAGTGCTCTAAAAACTAAACCTGATGATATAGCTTTAGTAGCGGTAGCTAACAACAATCTCGTCACCATTAATAAAGATCAAAACGTATTTGACAGCAAAAAACGAATGAAGAGTGCCACTCATGACAACTTAGAGCACAAATTGACTTCAAGACAAAGAAGAACTATAGCTTGTAATCAATGTTTGCTCGCATTATATACTGATCAAGTAAGGTTCATACAAATATGTATGTAATTGACAGTAAACTCTATATACGTACTGGAATGAGCATGGCAATACAATCGCGTGTAGGGAGAGAGAGAGAGAGAAAGAGGGAGGGAGGGCATTAGAGGAAGACAACGGTATCTATTGAACGAACATACATTTGCACCTGTTCGAGTTTCTTTCTCGTTATTTTGATTCAACAGACAAGGACACATTCACACCCGTTCGTATCTCTCTCTTTGTCCACTCGATTGTATTGTTGCACTCATTCTGGTATATATAGTTAACTGGTAAGACTGGTGTCACTGGTTGAGTGTTTGAATGGTTTGAGATCCTGTTACTTATCACTCAAGTTTCAATTTTTGACAATAAGAAGTCTCGAGCATACTCAAAGTTTAACATGAAAATGATAGAGATAGGGTGTCTATCGCCTGGAAATTCTATGCATCTCATTGGTTATTCTATTTAATGCAAATTTGCGGTTGGTTGATTTCGTTCGAATTTTCATGCAATAGACATCCTGGAGATGGACATCCAAAGGGAAAAAATGCGTAGATTTTTTCAATTTGCTTTTAGAAAAGATTTTATAAGTATTGAATTTTTAGGGAGAACAGTGTCAACAACTTTGTAATAAACTAGCAAATGATTATCCAGCATTGGCAGCAAATGCAACGCTCATAAAAGCTGTTCAGCTTAGTAAAGATGGCAAAGCGAAAGAAGCAACCGAACTATTAGCTCAATGTGCAATCGGAGATGATGAATTACCTATGAAATTGGCTTGTGTACAATTACTTCTGAATCAAGATGAAAAAGAAGAGGCGATTCGCATTTTGGAAAATTTAAATGAGAGAGACAGGTCGTTACCAGGAATAGTTAGTACTCTGGTGACTTTACATACGGCTAACAATAATCGTGAAAAAGCATCTGCAGCTTTCAGAAATGCCGTTGAATATTATAAAAGAAACAAAGTATGTTTAAAAATATTCAGAATGTACACATTAATCATGTATTCTAATTATTACAAATGTTTAGGATGCGTCAAATAACATGAGCGATTTATGGCGCCAAGCAGCTGATTTTCATTTACGTACCGGAGATGTTGAAATTGCTGCTGATATTTTACAACAATTGGTGGACGCTTCACCGTCAGATACTAAAACTTTGGCTCAATTGGTTGTAGCATACTCTGAATTTTCTCCTGGCAAAGCTCAATCATTATCTAAAAGACTACCTCCGTTATACGATCTTGCCGAAACTACGGACATTGATGCCTTGGAAAGTAGTAATTGGATTATTGGTACTAAAGTAGTTAGAAAGAAAGTCGAACCTTCACCAGGGTAAAACATATTTTAGTTTTAAAACGAATTTTATGTCGTAAGGAGAAACTAACGTCGATATAACACATCTTACCTTACGATTGCGCCTCTTCATATCCTATGATGCTAGTTACCGACGCTAGTATCCCCTCAAAAGTAGGTTTTGATATTTCATGAGATGAATTTTCATTTCAGTCAACCACCAGTAGACCTGACTCAGAAAAAACGTAAAAAACGTAAGCGTAAGGGTAAATTGCCCAAGAATTATGATCCAAACGTTCCTCCAGATCCAGAAAGATGGTTACCGAGACACGAACGCAGTGGATATAGAAAGAAACGTGACAGAAGAAATCGGGATACAGCTATGAAAGGAACTCAAGGAGCTGCTACAGCAGCCAGTGACTTATAGTGAGTCTAATGATTTTAATTTTAGCTCCCTGTATACAAAATTTTTAATTCCATGAAAATAATTATTTTTATATTTCAGCGATATTACAAAAATGCCTGTGAATGCAAAACCTTCTCCAAATCCTCGCCAAAGTCCTGCAGTTGAAACATCGGGACCAAGACAACAACAACGTAAAGTGCAACAAAAAAAGAAAAAGAAAGGCGGAAAATGGTAGAATTCGCTATTATTTTGTACAAAAGAATTTTTCAGTGTCAATAATCTGACATAATTTGTATGATCCTTTTTAAGGAATTTTTTGGATTCTTGAAAATAATCCTGCATAAGATATTGTTAATTTTATTTATCATGTAATTCAATTTATAAGGATTGAATTCTCATATTTTTGTTCGTTATAATTTTTCATTGATGAGAAATTCTAAATAAATACAGAAGAATCTATAGTACATAAAATATCTTTTATTATTTCTCGTTCATCTTCTATGACAAAATAATTTGTCATTTTATAACTGCAACTTAACATGTAATATATTTCACACATTTTATGTATACGTAGACTAGCATTTGTGAATACATATTTTTATTTCATTTCGGTAACGAATGTATATAAAAATACAATATTTTTCATTGGGTATCATTTTTTAATAAACTAATATATGATTGTGCGTTGAACATTGAACATTTTTATACAATTCACATAAACTGCACAATTCACAACTAATTTGTCATTCACAGAGATAATCAAACTCTTATATGATCGGTATCTTCATATGAAAGCATGAAATTATATTTGCAAAAAGTCGACATATTTTACACCTTATGATACAGTAAATTCTGGTTTACAGTTGACAACCAACATTCATTGACAAAAGTTAGTTTTCCTTAAATATGCATGTACTCAGATGGACATGTCAGTTTCAGAATTTTGTTCAATTCTTATAGTTTGATTTACTCTGGAAATGAAACTGTTCCTGTTCACTTTTTTATAATGCCACGTATTGTAAGTATAAATATCTGTAAAATCATAAACATTCCTGAAGACACAATGTTATATTTATATCACTGCAGTAAATCGATGTGTATGTGAAAATTCTCTTATTACTTTCTATATATTCTTATTAAACTTATTGTCTTCTTACTAAATTGCACAATAGAATATAGTTTTTTTTCATATAAATGTACAATTGTTCATATAAGAAATTCGAATTTTTTCATCGGTAATACTTTCGATACTACTGTCTACACTATGGGGTGTAAATTTTCCCGTTTAATATTTTGATTATAACAAAAAGTAACGTGTAATTCAAACAGAATTTAATAATACGGAAATCTTCAACTATTCTTTCTTATTGTGATATGCATATGATAAGTAGATACTATAAGGATTTTCAACACTTGTTATGTATATTATAATACTATTTTCATTTTCTATTATCCATTTTGGAAGAAAGGGTGAATAACGTTTCAACTTTTAACAGTGGTTGAAAATCTTTACGGTAATTCAATAAACTTTTACACTGTGGTTTGCAGCATAATTAACAACAACCCGTATTAGAAACAGGAATAATGTTCAGTTTCTCTCCCGCTACAACTCATCTTTTCTCAGATGTTCCCCAAAAATCAGTCAATGATTAAAAATCGTTCATGATGAAAATAGCAGAATGAGACAACAACGTTTGAGTGTGAGTGTGTGTACATATATATATATATATATACATATCAGCTTTGTATAGTATACTCCGTGTTGTAAATCAAACTACAAAACAAATATGGTTTGCGTAGTAAATGATTAAACTACTTTTCAGGAATAATTCCTTCCCAGGCATCTTCTCTCTGTTTATTTGCCAATCTTTTCTTTTCTGTAACGATAAAAGATTTGAATGAACTCATGTTTGCCGGCTGTCATCAACTTAATACATAAATATGTTGTAGAGATATGAACCTTTTGCTTCGCGTAATATATTCTTTTCACGCTCACGTTCTTGCCTGGCTGTTGCTAATTTTACCCCAAGAGCTCCGGTGACTAACCGCCTGGCTATGGCTGCACAAGTTTCTGGACGAGTACGATAAGGCTGCAAGAATTCTGCGCTTCTTCGCGCTTTCGTTCTACTCAGCGCCGTGGCTTCGCTGAGTGGTCTGGTTTTAACAAATGGATGGTCGGACGCTAATACTTCAGCAGCTTAAAATAAAAAAATTATCATATAATCCTCTGTACGTATATAGTTTTATCGATGTATAAAAATATTCACCTATGAGAGGGCTACTAAAAACTCCAAGACAATGCGTGTCATCTACCCATTTCAATTCGAAACCATTACTTTTAAAAGGGCTAAATACAGCTGCAAGATCACTAGTTTTGAACTCAGATGGAAAATTATAAATTTCTACGACATGCGCAAATTCATCGCTGGATACTTCAATTTGCTTACTGTAAGTCTTGTAATCATTTTTTGGTTGTTCTATCATGACCTCACCCACTGCTGATGTGAGCTGAAAGGATCGAAAATGATAAATCTCAGTAATACAATACAAGTGATTAATGCAAAATATGACCACCATCTTACCTCTTCGATCAATGTGGGATCTAAACAATCTCCGTTATCATTGAATAAACTGTCCCACTCGCATTCATCCCTGTTTATTTTCACAGGCGGAGACGGTGGTCTAGCGGGTTTACTTTTGGGCCTTTCAACTTTTTTAACTTTTTTTTCAGGTGGTGTCACGGGAACAATTGTAACTTCTTTTACCACTTTTTTTTCTTTTTCAGGATTATCCGAAATTATAAGAACATCTGAAACTAGGTTTTGTCTTACTGCACGTTTATTTTTGTTATTCATTATTGTTTTATCATGATTTACGTCACCCTCTTCTTTTGATTTCTGTTCTTCCATCATGACAGGCGACATCAAAATATCACAAGGTTTCGATTTTTCTATCGAATGATTATTACTAAGAACTTTGCTCTCATTGGCTTGAAAATCAGTACTTGAGTTCATTTCCATATTAATTAATATTAAAGACTGACGTAGAGATTCGTTCGATTCTTCTCTTTCTGAAAAGAAGTCAGAAGATGTTTCAGAGGTACTTGGTTTTTCCGACATTGACATATCTTTCGTTTTCATATCTATTACATCTAATCTCGATATTTCATCTTCCATTTTGGGAACCACAGAATCCTGTTCCGATAACTTACTATTGATTAATTCAAGGGAACTCGAAAAAATTCTATTCGAGTCTTCAGTAGAATTCAAAACAGAGGATTTATCATAAGATTTCTTCAATTGATGAACAATTTCTATATTCTTTCTTTCATTATTCGTACTTCGCTGCTGTGCGGTGCAACATTCTTTTTGTTTTCGTGAATTTAAAGATATCGACTGATCTCGAGTAATTCGATCTGCTGTGATGGGAAGAGAATTAGCTTCAGCTCCTAAGCTTCTACGATGTTTAGGTACATAAACCGCGCGATCAGGTCTTTTCTGTTTGTTGTTTCTAAAGAACAATTATATTACATTAAAAAAATATTATCATGAAATCAGTATTTTTTATTTTCTCACTTACTTGATACAATAAGACTCATTATGATTCAACGTTCGTGTGACCAGTGATTCTGATGTAACCTGTCGTTGTTGGTTGGGATTCGCTTTCCTGGCAGCTGGTGGTCGATAAATTTCCCTAGCTGGGATTGATTTCACTGAAATATCATCCAACTTTTGTAGTACAGATTTCAAAAGTGGAAATTATTTAATGTGACAATGTATGTCGTTGTCTCATATATTTTACCACTAAGACAACTTCAAACAACTTGATTCGTATACAGGGTTGAAACTATTTCAGCCACCACTGGCTTTTATTGTGGTTTTAACCAATTTTGGCCGGCCTGGATTTTTTCTGAATTTTGGGTCTAAAATAGTCAAAATTGGTCAAAAATGTCCACACACAAAAATCGCATCCTGAAAGGTCTTACAGTTTTCAGACAAATAAAAGAATGAAGGCCACGTGGGAAAAAAACATTTTATAATGAATATTCAAAAAACGTGACTTATCAGTTTAGGGATAAATACGATTGTTGAAAAATTATGTTAGTGCTAACGCTTGAAGTTAGTATCCCTTGTTAAAGTGTCTGATAGGATATGATAGGAATTATTTCTATCATTTAAGAGTATGTTTTTGGCGCATATTTTTAACATAGAACTTCAGATATTCAACAACTGAACTATCCGAAATGAATCGCGCATTTTATGAACGAGTACCTATCATATCTTTTGATATTTTTAACAAGTCACATTGGGGATGAAATTTAAGTCATTCTATAATATTCTATGCGATTTTTCATAAACCAGGACTATAATTATAACTTATGTGATATCAGGCTGGTATGATGTTTTATCCGGTTTACCAAAAAATTGTTCTATGGCATTGTATCTGATCAATAATATGTGAAAAATCTCAACAAAATTTTGTATGATCTCCTATCATAAATCCCTCACAATCTGTGAATGATAACCTGTATGAATAAAAATTCGACGGGTTGTATGACGACGATACATATGATTCTATCATATTCTATACGATTTTTCACAAATCCGGGCTATCATAACTTTTGCGATATCAGGTTGTTATGATGTTCTATCCGGTTTACCAGAGAGATGTCCCATGGTATTATTTCTAAACAAAAGCATCTCCAAAATCTGAACAGAATTTTGTATGATCTTTTATCATAATTTCCTCACAATCTGTGAATAATAACCTATATGAAATCAAAGTCGAGATAACCTGTATGAAATTTATGACGATTCATATGAGAATACAGAACTGAGGTCTATCATAGTGTATAACCCAAGTAACACAAGAACTTCTCAGAGGTGCTATGATGATGCAGTGAATGTGAAAAAATGTGCCAATGAGACTATTTTGGATAAATTCGTCAAGATATTCTATGGAGGTGCATAGCATATAATTATTTGAAACAGTCTCATTTGGAGGTTCTAAGTGTGTTCGCAGGATTTTCCAAACACGTTCTTAGCATTTTTAACCTCTTGTGTTGCTTGGGAAGGGTCCTTTAGAATCAATGATGTTCTATGTGAATTATCAGTCATGTCACTTATCAATATCACCCCGTATGGAAATATTTCACGGAAAAATTTCTGTGAAACCATAATCTCTGAAAAACATCGCATTTTCTCTGCAAAAATCTGAAAAACTCTGACAAACTGCAATAATAATCATAAATGGGAACGAAATTGCGCTCTGAAAAAGTTCTGACAAGACTAATGAATTTTCAATATTTTTTTGATGACTAAAAAATTTTGAAATTCTATAAATACATTCATGTGCTATATTCAAATATCATATGTGAAAAAGTGTTTGAAAATATTTTAATTTTTTTTCAATAGTCAAAAAAATGTTAGGAATTCCTCATGATTTCGTTGGAATTTTTTCATGGCGCAATTTTGTTTCTAGTTGTGTGGAAATAAATGAAAAAAAAAAACTCTGAAAAAATTCCGAAAGAGTCAAACAAGTATGTACAAAATGTCCCATCTTATTAGATGTCCCATTACAATTTCAGAGATTCTCAGAGTTTGTCAGAGTTTTTCAGATTTTTGCAAAGAAAATGTGGTGTTTCTAAGAGATTATTCATGGTTTTGCAGAAATTTTTTAGCGAAATATTTCCATACGAGTCGAAAATCAGTTTGATCATGATGGTGGCAGAGCTGCCAGATGAGCTCCGACACTGAGGGGAAATATACCCCCACCATCACCTCATATATGTATGTGTTGTAAGTGTTACTTACCAATACTTACGACTATTATATACATGAAGTGATGGTAGGGGTACATTTCCCCTCAGCGTCTGAGCTCATCTGGCAGCTCTGGATGGAGGACCTTCAATACACCGAATCGTTTGTGCACCGAATGTTCATTGTACCGAAAACTACAGAATGGTTCGTCTCTTGGTATCTATGAGAAACAAGCGATACTATTGGATAAAAAATATTCGGTACAATGAACATTCGGCAGATCTTCCTTAGGGGCTGAAATTTTCGATTCAATCATCTTTCGGTGTATTTACCTTTTGGTGGATAACAGGGCTACCAAAATTTCTACTCGTGAAAATCCTCAGAAAAATTTGCGCCATTTTGACCAAAACGCGTCATTTTGCCGCAAAAAAATGACGCATTTTGCTTAAAATGGAGTAATATTTCCCTAAGAGAAGCGAATATTAGAACAAATGAAACGTAAATACGTTTCAATTTCCGCTTCTTTCGCGATTAAATACTGCTTCGGTTACTCTTCCATGTGGTTTCATACGCTAATTTTCACCGGGACTTAACCGTATACAATATCATAGGCCTGATACTCTTTGCGTCTGCGCGAATGAATTTTATACCTACATCACAAAACTGCATAGGAACGAATTGCGATTAATATGATCGCTTATCATAGCGAAACTACTTCCGCTATATCGCAAACATTGTCATACGACCTCTTTCCGACGGATATTATTGGAACAACCACCCATTTGGTCTTTCCGTGAAAGCTCATAAAATATGATAGAATCCTATTCTCCTTAACCATATAGATTATCATACGCCTGATACTGGTAGGGCCCGCGCGGATGAATGTTATACATCACAAAACAACGTAGAAATGAATTGCGACTAATATGATAGCTTATCATAGCAAAACTACTTCCGCTATATCGCAAACATTGTCATAGGGCTTATTTATGTCACATATTATAAATTACCACAGCCGTTTGACGCTTACGCAGTATCTGATAAATCATGATGGGGTTCAGTACTCCTTTTTCAACACAGAATGTGACTTCAGTTCGGTTTCCTATGCATAACATCATTTCGGATAGACTGCCTTGTTGATAAATATGATGCACCTTCCAATCTGAGTTATTCTATTTTTTGCATCAACACATATTACAATTGTTTATGTATCAGTAACATTCAATCTCCTTCATCTCGGGTAACTTATAAGATATGATAGGTCCTATGTATTGTAAATCCGAAGTATTCGTATAAAGTAATATATATAATTGGAATAATAATTGAAGATATGATATATGATATAAGATATGAAAGGCCCTATGTATTGTAAATCTAAAGTATTCGTATAAAGTAATATATATGATTGAATATTATAAACATCCTATCATTTGTGCTCCAGTTTATTATAGAACGCATAGAATATCATAGGATGGATAGTAAAAAATAATGATTTTCCTGTCATATCTTATCACACACTTTAAGCAGGGTAGTCTCACTATAAAAATTATTGCATGATGTAAGAAAAATTTGTAGCATGCACTGAGTGGCACTATGAAAAATGAACAAAAACATTGGGAATTTCGAGCATTCACACTAACAATATACTTTAACGATACTTCATGACCCTACTCTCTAAATTGGAAGAAGTGAGATTTCCACTCGAACGGAAAGATAGGTTCCGTTCTGGCTGCCTAAAGAGTGAAATTCCACTCTTTTGGAGTGAGAATTCACTCTTTAGGCAGCTAGAAGGGAACCTATCTTTTCATTCGAGTGGAATTCTCACTCTTCCGTATTTAGAGAGTAGACTGATAGTTAGATTTCTAAATATTACGCGGTTAAAAGTAAAATAGGTAAACACATATTTTACTTTTTTTCTAGTTCCATTTTTTTTATCGGTTAAAACGATGTAAAAACATCTCAAAAATAATTTTCAATAATAACTGTAGTCCAAAAAATTTTTTATATGACCCTCACAGCTAAATTTCTGAATAAATTCCAGATGCTCTGAAACGGTTTTGGGCTGCTGCTACACTGAGAGAAAAAAATCTTTAACCAAGAAAATATTAGATTGACCGAGTCCAATCCGATATTTTTTTGATTCAAGAAAACTTTCTTTGAAGGGAGGAAACATTTTCTTGGTTCAAAATTATACAGCTTAATATGAAGAAAATTTTCTTACCACAAGTACACATCTTCTTCATATAAGAAAAATAAATGTATTCTTAGCACAAGAAAATATGTTCTTACAATTAAGCCAATTTTTTCTCAGTGCAGGGTGGCCACTATTTTTCTGAAAGAAAATTCCCTGACTTTTCCCGGTTTTCCAGGTGGTTTTCGAATTTTTCCCTGACTTCATAAAAAGTATTCATCACTTGATCTGAAAAAGTTCCATACTATAATTCAATCAATAGCATAGTTCTCCAATAGAAACACCAACATATTGTAGATTCTCAATCGTCTTCGGAAGAAAAACGGTGATGAAATGTAACAATTGATTCATTCCAGTGAATATCGTCTTTTAAGTTTCTATATTGGGAGCACCTCATTTCTGCGATAGGTAATGCCTAGAAAAACGATGTTAAATTGCAAATAATATGTTTTGAATATTTAATAAACATCTTTTTATTCGAATAATTATGTAATTTTATAAATATTTGGTTTAATTTTTTAAACTTTTATAAAATAATGTAACGTATGAACATTACTCAAAACGAATCTGTAATTCAAAACAAAACCTAATCTGAACAGAGCTCGATATATGATTGATATATTAATAAAATGTATAAGAAATTGAAAAAAAGGCATGTATTATAAAAAATCATGATTCCATTTAATATATCATTAGAATTCTATTGCCACTGTTTCATTTCTGAATCTAATTCTTCCGTTTTTTGACGAGCATCATCAAAAATTTTCTTCTTCTTCTTCTTCTCAAGTTCCTTCAATTTTTCTGAAGCCTTACGTTTTTCTGCTGTTTGTTCCGGTATTACTTTCTCTTTTTCTCTGTTCCTTTTTAAAGCTTCTTGTACTGATCACACGAATTTCGCACAGCCTGTATTAGGCCTTTACTTATTTCAATTTTTCTTATCTCGCCATGGAACATAACTGCATCATACACTTGTCAGTGGGCTATCAATGACATTTCCAAAAGATCCTTTATCAAAATTTCTTTATCAATTGAAAAACCTCTCTCACAGAAAGCATTGCCATGAGACAAAATGAAAATCATTTTCAAAAGAGAACGTAGATCTTCAAATTCAACGGATTTGGGAATGAAGGTCATCCATTAGTCGTCAAGTCTATCATTTCCTATGGAGAAACTTGATATTGTTTCCGAAAACAGTGGTCCATCACAAATATTCGTAAAAGACCTTTTAATTTTATCCGCTTGAGACCCAGATATCCAATTATTTTTACAAAAATATCTAAAGTTTCACCAATTCTTGAAGATCTCAAAGATGGCACATTCTTGCTATAAAATTTTCTTTCTACATTTAAATTGAATTAAATTTGAGGAAATGGGAATTTCAACTTTTCAATTCTTATCTCACAAACTATCAATGATAGAAAAAAATTTTCATAGCAAAAATATGTGTTTATGAGTTTTAATAGGCTATATTTATTTTTTTTCATTTTGATGAACTTGTTTTTCTCGTTCCACTGATAGACTGGATTGATTTCCGAGAGCCGTTCGAGCACTCAGGCTGTTATTGCATGCATAGCCTCAATTTTCGAGTACAAAAAAAAATTAAGACCACCAATCTTTTTACTTAAAAACCGATGTTTCCCAACATTGAACTCGTTCAAAGTATCTCATTTTTCGACATATCGAAATCAACCTTGTACACTCTGATTCGTCAGACTAATGAAAACAATGATGTTGGCAAAATTTGTTGAAATCGATTGTTAATTAGTATATTTTTTGTATGAGAACCTCCCCTTAATGAAGTGGTACTAATCGGGGTACCCAAGCCAACATGTTCGCCATATGAAACTGTAGAGGGCAATACAGCCACCAACACATACTTCTTTTTTCTGTGCACATGAATGTGAAAAGCGGTATGTGTTAGTGGCTACAGTATTGTCCTCTACAGTTTCAGATGGCGAACACGAAACGGCTTGGATACCCTGGTACTAATTCATCAATTCACACCCAAGTTCCCACTTCAAAGATGTTGATAATAAAACTCGTACTATTTTCAAATTCTACATGTTCCAAATACTTTCCGGGTTACGCCAACCCATGTGTGCAGTCAGAGGGTTGGCTCCATCTGGTGGCGTTTTTTTCCGCCCAAAATACTCGAAACTGAACGCATAAAAAAGTCTGAAACTTTCAAGGATGAATCTTCGAAGGTTTATCTAGGTCTGTACAGAGCTGGAGTTTTGAATTTCGACCAAATAAAATTTACCAAGTGGTGAAGCAAATTGACGAAGAACTTTTAGAAATTGGTATCCGTGGGATATAGATTAATCGATTGAAAATCTTCTGAAATGAAAAATGGATTGCACTTTGAAGGAACATTTTTTTAAAAGTGTACCTCAAAATTTTATAGAAATTCCCTGATTTCCAATGAAATTCCCTGACTTTTCCCTGATTTTTCCCGATCTTGAAAATTCCCTGACTTTTCCCGGTTTTCCAGAAAGTGGCCACCCTGCAGTGTGAGCAGCTGTTTGGGCTTATTTAGCTAAGTCAATGGTTTTTAAAATGTTATTCATAATAAACTAATGGAAAGGAGGGGTAGAGAGGAGGGTGAGAACAGGGAACGGGGGTGTTGAGATAGAAGAGTGTGCGCAGATAGAGGAAAGTGAATTCGGGGAGTTATGGAAGGGTTTAAAGAAAGGTAAGGCGGCGGGAATAGACGGGTTACAAAATGAATGTTGGATGTATGGGGGTAGAAGGCTAAGAAAAGAGGTGGAAAAGGTGATAAAGGGTATTTGGGAGAGTGGAAGGATACCGGAGGAATGGAGAGAGGGGTGCATAATACCAATCGTGAAAAAGGGGGAGGGTAAGAAGGTGGAAGATTACAGAGGGGTGACGCTGATGTCGACAATGTATAAGTTGTATACGACACTGCTGACGAGAAGGTTAGAGAAAGAAGTGCAGGAGAAGGGTATGTTGGCAGGTAATCAAACTGGGTTTAGGAAGGGAGTAGGAACAATGGACAATATATACGCCTTGAATTATTTGATAGGGAGTGAGATAGAAAAGAAAGGGAAGTTAGCGGCGGTGTTTATAGACTTGAAGGCGGCTTTTGATTCGGTAGATGGGGAAGTTCTGTGGAAATCAATGAAAAAAAGAGGGGTAGATAAGGGTTTGATAGACAGGGTAAAAGAAATTTATAGGGAGACGAAAGTGAGGGTAAAGATAGGAGATGAGTATACAGAGGAATTTTGGTTAGCGAAAGGGATTAGACAGAGTTGTCCTCTGAGTCGGTTATTGTTCAATTCAATGATTGTGGACTTAGAAGAAGAGATGGCAAGGAGTGGGATAGGTGGGGTAAAGGTAGATGGGAGGAAAATATGGACACTGAGTTACGCGGATGATGTGGTAGTTTTTGCGGAAGAGGAAGATTTGCAACTGGTGCTAGGAGAACTAAGGAGATATTTTAGGATTAAGAGGCTGGAAGTAAATGTGGGAAAGACGAAGATTATGAGGTTTGGGAAAAGAGGGGGGGGGGGGGAAGAGGAATAAAAGGTGGAAGTGGGGGGAAGGGGAAATAGAGAAAGTGAAAGAATTCAGGTACTTGGGGTATGTATTGAAGAGCAATGGAAAGCAAGAGGCACAGATAAAGGATAGGGTTAGGAAGGCAGGAGAAGTGATGAGGGTAGTTTGGGGAATAGGGGAGAGGATTTTTAAGGGGGATTGGAGGAGAAGGATATGGTTATGGGATAAACTGGCTGGGAGTGTAATTGAATATGGGACGGAAATTTGGGGATGGAAGGAACGGGAAGAGGTGGAGAGGTTGCAAGAAAGGTATATGAGGTGGTTACTAAAGTTAAATAGGGAGATACCAGGATACATGGTCAGGGATGAGTTGAAGAGGGGCAAAATGAGGGTAAGGTTAAAGAAAAGGGCAATAGAGTTTGAGAGGAAATTAAGGGAAGGTAGGGCGGGAGAGGTACCATTGAGATGTAGGAAGGAGATGATGAAAGAAAGAGGTACATCAAAGTGGGAACAAGAAAGAAGGGAAGGGTTAGAAGGTGTAAACTTGTTAAAGGAGGTGACGGGGGATATGAGGGATACGGGGGTGGGGGAAATGGGATGGATGGAAAGGGACAGGGAGATGCAAGCAATGGAGAGATGGGAAAGGATAGTGGGATCGAGATATAATAGATGGTATAAGGAGGTGATGGTGGAGGGGGTACCTAAGTATTTGAAAGAGGGAGGGAGAACGGGAAGGGGAAGAATAGCGAGGTTTAGATGAGGAAATGAGATGGGAGGAGGAAGATACTGGGAGATAAGGGAGAAGAAATGTAGGGTATGTGGGATGGAGGAAGAAAACTGGGAGCATGTGTTAGAGGTGTGTATGGGAATGGATGACAGGCAAATAGGGGAACAGATCAGGGAAATATTAGGAGAGGAGGGGAATGGGGAGGAATGGATGGTTAGGTTGGAGAAAAAGAGGAAGGAAGGATTTGGGGGGGAAGGGGAATGCCTGGATGTATGGGAGGATGAATGAAATGATCTCTCTCTCTCTCTCTCTCTAAAGAATGATGTGTGGTTAGTGATAAGTAGATTAAGGAGATTAGGTTAAGGAGATAGGTTGAGTTGAATTAGGTTAAGATAATTGTAAGAAGAAGAGTGTAAGGAGATGTAATGGAGGCGCCTGTAAGTTCTGTAAACAGGCGCCGAAAATAAATAAATATACATACATACATAAACTAATGGAAAATTTCCCATAAACATTCGAGAGAATTCTATAAATTTACTGTGAAAATTCCATAAAAACAAGAATTTATATATATTTTCATATGTGGAAATTCTTATATATGTATGAGAAATCGTTTTCCAAAATTATGATTTCAGAATGATCGTAACTGGTGGCCGCCTAGTCTTATTCGAATACAACTATAACAGCACTAGGAATCCACCAATTGTAAACGTTCCTTTCCAGACAATTCGGCTGCATAGGAGAGAAACCTTAGTCAGAGTGCTTTCCATAAACTGCAATATTTAGGGAATTTTCAATGATTATTAGCGAGTTACTAAGAACGAACCAATCCAGTTTTCCAATTCTTCTCTGTTCCATAGAAATGCTGGCACATGAGAGAAGAGCCTTAGATTTAAATGCATTAATGAAATGAATTTTGTTATGGAGTTGGAACAACTGAGCATAATGCCATATTGAAATTTCATCACCAAGTATCGATTAACAATAATTGACGATCACAGCAATGCGATTTGACGTATCTCATTGACAAAGATTCTTGTACCAGTTAATAATCGACCAGACATGTAAAAAATTGAAAATTACTACACCAAAAATTACTTCCAATAGGAACTCTGTATATACAACTATTTGTGTCCTTTACACTCAATATTCAATTGTATGCGAGAAGAGGACACAGATGGTTGCGTGCGGTAGGGGGTCTTTTGGCCGGATCTACATAATTCGACAATCGCTAGTCATCCCTTAGTGTTATCTAAAAGCGACTAGCGATTGTCAAATCATGTCGATTCGGCCAAAAGACCTCCTATCATTGTGTACAGGGAGTTCCTGCTGTACATATAAACTATGTAATCCTATTCGGTACACAACAAATGAAATAAACGATTAAAATAGAAGGTTTGAACATTTTGACCAATTTTGATCAAATTTGACCGATTTTGACCATTTTAACCAATTTTGTCCAGTGGTTTGGATAATATTTAAAAAGGCCGGCTTTTTTTCAACCCTGTTCGTATACTTGTTTTATTAATTCAATAATCATTACCTTGCCGCTGAAGACGAATATTTTCTGGTGATCCTAAGGACATGCGTCTTTCCTCTTCAACCCCCATTGTTTCGAATGGTCCCAATGAGGTCGTTTTCTTGGTGAAATCTGACGTGTGATCTGCACCATTCGACTTTGGATCCCTAATAATGATTCAACAATACTCATATACTTTGACATAATTATACTCTTATACTATCACAAAATGATTTATATAATTTTTCCCAATTCTTAGATATATTCAAACAACAACCACAAGTAGCACAAGAACTTCTCAAATTCGCTATGATTATTCTGTGAATGAAGAAAATGTTCAAATGAGACTATTTTGGATAAATCCGTAAAGATATTCTATGAAGGTACATACCTAGATAACATTTTGAAGCTCCCCCCCCCTCTCCCCAAGGTTTGCGTGTAATTCACGCGCAAAAGCTTAAGGGCTTATCCATATGAGTCGCTTCGTGAGCTTACACCCCCCGAAATTTTAGAAATCAAAATTTCTTTATACAGGGCGTCCCATTTGAAACAGGACAGCTGAATAACTCTTCAGGGAATGGAGGGGGAAAAAAATTGTTCAGATGAAAGTTGTAGGGTTCGAAGGGGGCCATAAGATGGTGACCTTGAATTTGACCTTGAGGTCAATTTTGAGCATAATTGATGGTCAAAGTATGTTTTTTCAAATGGAAAACCCTACGTTCGACCTCAGAAATGGAAAGAGCGGAAAATTTCACGTCCGAATATGCTAACATATCAGGTCATTTAGAGGTCATTTGAAGGTCAAAAAACCATTTTCTATGGATTTTCACGGAAAAGCCTCAAACGAGTTGTTCCTGTGACCAAAGTTATTAAAGTTGAAGTGAAACCCCACGTTTCGACCTCGAATTGAAAGTAAACAGAACTAACCTTCAGAGTTTATTCTTCATATCAGTACGAAAATGATCATTAAGAAGTTTTCATCGTTTACGGTGTAAGTGCGGGTTCAAAATGGTTTATTCACCTGACGAATGTGTTGATATTTTAATGATCTTGGGTGAGTGTCGCGGAGTGCATCAAAGAGCGTCACGATTGTACAGAGAGCGGTTTGAAGATCGGCAGCATCATCCTTCTCCAGAAGTCATTCGCCAAGTTGAAAGAAATTGTCGACAAGGAAGGATTGGTCAACGCCGAAACAATCAAGGTTTCAACTTTAACGACCCTCGATGCGTTGCTGTTTTAGCAATAATACACATGAATCCTCATGTTAGTTTACGTGATATTGAACGCGATTTGGGTATTCCACGCAGTACGGCACACAGAATTCTACAAGCTGCTCAATATCATCCGTACCACATCAGACTGACCCAAGAATTATCTCAACAAGATATGCAGAATCGGGTTAACTTTTGCCATTGGGCTTTACAGAGGTTGAACGAAGCGCCCGATTCCTTTCGATATGTTCTTTTCAGTGATGAATCAACGTTTCAAAGTACTGGCTTGTTAAATCGTCACAATAGCCACTATTGGTCAGCGCAAAACCCGCACTGGACTCAACAAGTTGATCATCAGCATCGGTGGAGTATAAATATTTGGTGTGGAATTCTAGACAATCAAGTTATTGGGTCGTATTTTTTTGATGGACCTGTTGACGGTCTTCATTATCTACAGTTCTTACAGAATGAATTACCAGTTCTCATGGAAGATGTGACATTAGCAACTAGGCAAAGGATGTGGTATCAGCAAGACGGTGCACCACCACACTTTGCTCGATGTGTTAGGGATTATCTAAATATCCTTTTCCCCAATCGTTGGATTGGTCGAGGTGGATTTGTACTGTGGCCGGCAAGATCTCCTGATCTGACCCCTCTAGATTTTTATTTGTGGGGTTACGTAAAAAATGTCGTTTATACCAACCGAACAACAACACCTGTGGATCTACAACAACGCATCAGATACGCAATTGCGAATATTCGTGCAGAAGTTTTTCAGTCTGTTCTTGGAAACTTTCGACGCCGGCTGGAGTTATGTATTGAAGTAAATGGCGGTCAATTCGAACAGATCCTGCAATGAGTGTGTCTTACCCGTCAACGGATTTGTGCCATCTGTAATTATAAAACGACGAACTGGAAAAATAAATAATGTTTTAATTATTGTTTCAAATTTGGCAGTCATTATCGTTCTCAAGGTCGAATTCAAGGTCGAAACGTGGGGGTTCACTTTAACTTTGATAACTTTGGTCAGAGAAACAACTCGTTTGAGGCTTTTCCGTGAAAATCCATAGAAAATGGTTTTTTGACCTTCAAATGACCTCTCAATGACCTGATATGTTAACATATTCGGACGTGAAATTTTCCGCTCTTTCCATTTCTGCGGTCGAACGTAGGGTTTTCCATTTGAAAAAACATACTTTGACCATCAATTATGCTCAAAATTGACCTCAAGGTCAAATTCAAGGTCACCATCTTATGGCCCCCTTCGAACCCTACAACCTTTATGTGAACAATTTTTTCCCCCTCCATTCCCTGAAGAGTTATTCAGCTGTCCTGTTTCAAATGGGACGCCCTGTATATACAGGGTGGGGCATTTAAAGTGTCGCGGGCGTTTTTTCCAAAAATAAAGTGAGATACAAGAAAATTTTTCGGACAAAAGTTGTAGGGTACCGAGGGGGACATCCGATGGTGGCCTTGGCTTTGACCTCAAATCTCATCTTCAAGGGCATTCTGAGATCAACTCTTGTTTTTTAAATAGCATCTCATATTTTTTACTGCAGGTTTGGATTCTAGGTCAAAAACCAAGAAACTTTTGTCTGAACCATTTTCCTGAAATCCGCAAAAATGGCGCTCTAATCGATATTGTTCCATTTTGAATCTGACATTCGAATAACTCGAAAACGAAGGGTCTTGCAAAAGAATGTTTCGTACAAAAGTTGTCAATACACAACACATTTCAATCGTCTACATTACCACCATTCAGAGCTCACGCGATGTAAACAAACGACGGGGTTCAGTGAAAATTCACGATTTTGAAAGTCAGTTTGTCAGTTACATTTGATTATTACTTGGTTTATGACAAATTGAAAATCATGGATATCCGATACACGGTTTCTGAAAAGATCGATATGATCTACATTTACGGTGAAGTGCATAAGAACCCCAGACGAGCATATGACTTGTATGCAGAACGATTTCCTGAAAGGACAACGCCATCCATTAGGTATTTTCAACGCATTACAAAATTATTCTCAGAAACGGGAAGTGTTACAAGGGAAAAACGACATCGAATGAGAACTGTTAGCGGAGAAAATGCGGAAGTTAATGTACTAGCTGCAGTAGCCAATAATCCACACGTCAGCTCTCGTGAAATTGAACTCCATTCGGGAATTTCTCGAAGAAGTGTTCTTCGAATACTGAAACGTCACAAATTCCATCCGTATCACATTTGTTTGCATCAAGACCTTCACGGTGATGATTTCGAAAATCGTGTACAGTTTTGTCGATGGGGTCTAGCGCAAATGCAGAATAACAACTTCATCAACATATTATTTTCTGATGAGTCGACGTTCACCAATCATGGTCAAGTAAATCGACATAATATGCATTACTGGGCGACAGAAAATCCAAGATGGTCACGTCAAGTGCAGCATCAAAGACAATGGGCTGTGAATGTTTGGTGTGGTATTTTTCGATCTCGAGTAATTGGACCGTACTTCATTGCAGATACGCTAAATGGAGAGAAGTACAGACATTTCTTAGATCAAGTACTTCCAACATTACTTGAAGACATACCTATTCAGGAACGATTGAATATGTGGTATCAACACGATGGTTGTCCATCCCATTATGCAGTCACAGCTCGAGAAATATTGGACAGAGATTATCCTGGACGATGGATAGGACGTCGTGGACCAGTTCATTGGCCTGCCCGTTCTCCGGATCTTACTTCTCCAGATTTTTTTTTATGGGGATACATAAAAGATACAGTTTATCAACAAGCACCGACTACACCTGAGAATATGCGTCAACGAATCATCAATGCATGCGCGAGCATCAATGAAGATATTTTAGCACGAGTTCAGCAATCTTTTGTAAAATGTTTTGAAATGTGTATTGAAGTCGAAGGCCATCATTTTGAGCATCTACTGCATTAAAATTATCCAAGTGATGTAGACGATTGAAATGTGTTGTGTTTTGTCTGTTATACCCCATCACCTCCGTTTCAGTTCAAGGAGTCCCCCTTGGAATCAGACGACTTTTGTCCGAAACATTCTCCTCCAAGACCCTTCGTTTTCGAGTTATTCTAATGTCAGATTCAGTATGGAACAATATCGATTAGAGCGCCATCTTTGCGGATTTCAGGAAAATGGTTCAGACAAAAGTTTCTTGGTTTTTGACCTAGAATCCAAATCTGCAGTAAAAAATATGAGATGCTATTTAAAAAACAAGAGTTGACCTCAGAATGCCCTTGAAGATGAGATTTGAGGTCAAAGCCAAGGCCACCATCGGATGTCCCCCTTGATACCCTACAATTTTTGTCCGAAAAATTTTCTCGTATCTCATTTTATTTTTGGAAAAAACGCCCGCGACACTTTAAATGCCCCACTCTGTATATATATACAGCGACAGCACCCTCCGAACGAAAATTCTGGATACGTCCCCCACGAAAAACTAGAGTTCCAATTCAGTAACTTTTCAGCCCAATCACCAACTTATAAGTGTTCTTATATATATAATATATATAAATATTACATTATACATTATATATATATACACATATTATGTATATCTTCTAGTAACATAAAATATATAATAAATATAAATATGCATATGAGGTCTCTAGGCTTTCACGAGGGGAAGTGTTACAACTCGTGAATTACTAGACAAATTTCTACCAGGGATGTAAAATGAGCGATTTTAAAATAAGATTATTTTCGACGAAAATCAATGCCGCACGCGATCCGGCGCACAGTGTGGCCGATTTATACACTGAGAGAAAAAGCATACTGCGGAAGTATGACGCACTAAAGTTTCTAATGCATTTGTCATAACGTCCCATGCAGACAAAAAGAGCTCTTTTAGATATCTAAAAGATGTCTTTGAAAACTGCAAGAGCTCTTGTAAGACCTTTCCAGAAGATCTCTTTTCGTGAGCGAAAAGATGTCTTATGCAACACCAATAGATATCTTTTAGTTGTCTTCAAGAAATCTAAAAGACATCTTCAAGAAATGTTTAAGAATTCTCAATGATTTCTTGAAGATGTCTCTAAGAGCTCTTGAAGAGATCTTAAATCCTTCTTGAAGAATTCTCAACTCCCTCCTGAAGACTTTCTGAAGAACTCTCAAATATCTCTTGAAGATTTCTTAAAAGTATGATTAAAATGTCTTGATTAGAATATTAAAATATCCATAACCATCCCACACAGCAAGCAGTTCTTCAAGACGTCTAAAAGAGTCCTGAATTCATGTATCTTCAAGACATCTTCAAGATGTCTTTTAGAAATGTATGAAAGATCTCTTGCTGCGCGAATTCTATAAGACAACTGTAATTGAGATACGAGGTGTGTTCAAAAAGTAAGGTGACTTTTCAAATTTCGCGGGCAACGTACTTTCGATTATCGATTTTTTTGTTTTGTTATGTTGGCACACTCTTCCCGAACATCTGTACCAAGTTTCAAGTGTATAGCATTTTTTGTTTGGTTGTGAGAGGCGTGAAGGTTATAAGTGTTTTGCGTGCTCGGCGATTTCTTGCTATCGAAAAATATGGATCAGAGGATTTGCATCAAATTTTGTGTAAAAAATAAAATAAAGTGCTCCGAAACACTTAAAATGTTGACAGTAGCATACGGTGAAACTGTTCTGAGTAAAAAAAATGTTTACAAGTGGTACAAACTCTTCCAAGATGGCCGGGAAGATGCCAATGACGAGCCTCGCTCTGGACTCCCAAGCACGTCAACAACTGATGAAAACGTTCAAGCAGTGGAGAAAATTGTTTTGGAAAATCGTCGAATCACTATCAGAGAAGTTGCTGAGGATGTTTGTTTATCGCTTGGCTCGTGCCATGAAATTTTTTCTAACGTTTTGGGCATGAGACGTGTGTCAGCGAAGTTTGTTCCGAAATTGCTAAATTTTGACCAAAAGAACCGTCGCATGAGCATCGCTCAAGAACTGTTGAATGACGTCAACGATGACCCAGATTTACTCAAGAGGGTCATAGCTGGTGACGAATCATGGGTATATGGTTATGATGTCGAAACCAAAGTCCAATCGTCCCAATGGAAGACCCCAGATGAGCCAAGACCGAAAAAAGCACGCCAAGTTCGATCAAATGTCAAAGTTTTGCTCACTGTTTTCCTCGATTACCATGGCGTGGTGCATCAGGAGTTCTTACCATATGGTCGTACGGTCAATAAACAGTATTATCATGAAGTTATGCGCCGTTTGCGAGAAGCAATACGAAGAAAACGTCCAGAATTGTGGAAAAATAATTCATGGCTTTTGCATCACGATAATGCCCCTGCTCACTCATCTTTGCTTGTGAGAAATTTTTTGGCCAAAAACAACACCACAATCATGCCTCAGCCACCATATTCACCGGATTTGGCCCCATGTGACTTTTTCTTGTTCCCAAAACTGAAGAGACCTATGAAAGGATGGAGATTTGCAACAATTGAAGAGATAAAGACTGCATCGCTGGAAGAGCTCAAGGCTATACCGAAAAGTGCTTATGAGAAGTGCTTTGAGGATTGGAAAAACCGTTGGCATAAGTGTATTGTATCTGGGGGGGATTACTTTGAAGGGGACAACATAAATATTGATAAATAAATGAATATTTTTTCTTAAAAATACAAAGTCACCTTACTTTTTGAACACACCTCGTATATTCAAGAACACTCATAAACATTTCTTGAAGATATCTTCAAGAGCACTTTTAGAACAATCCCAATAGACCAATTAGATCAAAGAGAATTAGAGAGGACATTGCAGTAATTCACGTATAGTTATTCACAGGGTGCCGCGCATTTGTTTCACATGTGCAGTGAGGAACGACGACGCCGATGATAGTGTGCAATATTAATTATATATAATAATTAATTATATATACTTAAACATTCAAGATCCAATACTGGATAATAAAAGTATTGCGGCAGAAAAGAAACGTGTAACCAATTACATTACAATAATATATTTTGTTTTGTAGCGAATTATCCTATTTGCAAAAACTAACCTATCATTATGCAGAATCATATATTAGGGGAATATCAATTTATTATTTTATTCATTGTACTTTATTTTTTATGTACGTACGTGAATTAACTTTCCATCAAATTTCACATTTTTGTGCAAGATAGAATGTATCGGAATTCAGATTCAAGTGAATGAAATTGAATGTTAAAATATTTTGAATTTAGGTTATATACATGCATGAAAAATGCTTGAAGTATTTTTGCATTCGAATTATATGCAAACACCTCATATGTTTTGGTAAGCCTTTATTCAAGTCAATAAATCAAAATAATGAATGGATGCGTATGGTTATGGATATTTTAATATTTTAATCAAGACATTTTAATAATACTTCCAAGAAATCTTCAAGAGATATTTGAGAGTTCTTCAGAAAGTCTTCGGTAGGGATTTAAGAATTCTTCAAGAAGGATTTAAGATCTCTTCAAGAGCTCTTAAAAACATCTTCAAGAAATCATTGAGAATTCTTAAACATTTCTTGAAGATGTCTTTTAGATTTCTTATTATATATCTTTTAGATTATTTTGATTTATTGCCTTGAATAAAGGCTTACCAAAACATATGAGGTGTTTGCATATAATTCGAATGCAAAAATACTTCAAGCATTTTTCATGCATGTATATAACCTAAATTCAAAATATTTTAACATTCAATTTCATTCACTTGAATCTGAATTCCGATACATTCTATCTTGCACAAAAATGTGAAATTTGATGGAAAGGTAATTCACGTACGTACATAAAAAATAAAGTACAATGAATAAAATAATAAATTGATATTCCCCTAATATATGATTCTGCATAATGATAGGTTAGTTTTTGCAAATAGGATAATTCGCTACAAAACAAAATATATTATTGTAATGTAATTGGTTACACGTTTCTTTTCTGCGGCAATACTTTTAATATCCAGTATTGGATCTTGAATGTTTAAGTATATATAATTATTTATTATATATAATTAATATTGCACACTATCATCGGCGTCGTCGTTCCTCACTGCACATGTGGAACAAATGCGCGGCACCCTGTGAATAACTATACGTGAATTACTGCAATGTCCTCTCTAATTCTCTTTGATCTAATTGGTCTATTGGGATTGTTCTAAAAGTGCTCTTGAAGATATCTTCAAGAGTATCTCAATTACAGTTGTCTTATAGAACTCGCGCAGCAAGATATCTTTCATACATTTCTAAAAGACATCTTTAAGATGTCTTTTAGAAATGTCTTGAAGATACATGAATTCAGGACTCTTTTAGACGTCTTGAAGAACTGCTTGCTGTGTGGGGTGCTTCCAACGCTCGGTACCCATGCTTAGAAAGCAGGGCATAATCTAAGAGGACAGTTGTAACTAATAGTTTAGTTTTACAAGGAAACGATTGATTCCAAAAGGTAAAAACGATCAGTAAAATCGTTATTTTACAGTATACATATGGATTCTTTTCACGTTTTAGAACTAACCGTTTTCTTGTAGAACGAATTTTTTGGTTACAACTGCCCCTTAAAATATGCCCTGTTAGAAAGCATACCCAAAAAGCATGGTCTCGTTCGTTAAAAGTACGTTGTAACAAATGCGTTAGAAGCATTGAAGTGTTCATGCTTCTAAAGCATGCTTTTTCTCTCGGTGTACTGAATTGGCAAAATTTTGTGACGCGTGAGTTCTCGACCGATTTCAATGAACTCGACGGGGTTTTACTCATGATCGGTCAAACTAACTTATGAGATACCGCAAATTCGAATTCCCATGTATGTATATATTTCTGCATAGATTGAGATTCAGAGTGTTTGAGTGTTCGTTACAGTGGTAAAAGTATAAAAATTAACCGGACCTCGTGAAATTTTATTCCCCATGCAGTCAGGAATCACATTCGAAGCCAATGGAACCACACAGGTCGATGACACTCGGAATTGACACCTGTCAATGTGTAAAATCCGAGCTTTTGAGGATTTTCTTCGATGATTTGGAATCGCGCGAGTTCTCCATCGATTTCAATGAACTCAACGGGGTTTCACTCATAATCGATATCTTAATATATGGGAATTACAATTTGCGGTATCTCATAAGTTAGTTTGACCGATTATAAGTAAAATCTCGTTGAGTTCATTGAAATCGGTCGAGAACTCGCGCGTCACAAATTTTTTCCGATTTAGTACACCGAAAGAAAAAGCATCCCTTGTAAAAATGAATCATATATGCAGCATATATGACCACACATGGTACATACATTTCACAGATTCATATATGACCCCTATATAGGTCATATATGGGGCATATATGATTTGGCGTTATGTTCCCTATACAGGGTGGTTCAAAATTCGCGCACTCTTTTTTGGGAGTAGATTCCTGATGAAATTCTAAAACGATTTGTCCTTTTGCACAATGCTCTCCGACGCATAATTTCCGAGATATAATTAATTAAAGTTGACTAATTATGAGGTGGATCCATCGGTCATTCAGGAGCGTCATAACAGAACAAGAGAGGAAGGTGCTTGCAGAGGGCGCTCATACGATCAGCTGATCGGTATAATCGATACGATTTACCAACATAAAAATTGGTAAATTTTCTATGTAGAACGATTGAATTCGTCGACACTGTGGAAAAATTGATTATTGTCATGAATTCTTATCACGATATGCTGTAGGTGAAAGTTGTAATTTCAGTAATGATTTTTATTACGCAGACAAATGTCAAATAGTGTTATTTCGTAGGGATAGGGATTCAAGTGGGAGAAAAAAGTATAACTACTCGTTTTCAGTCAGAATTTTCATGTAAAAAAGAAAACATGAGAATTTTCATTCATCCGATACCCAATTTGAACGGTTTGATTAGTAAGTTTAACACAAGAGATTGGATTCCGAATCCTGTATTCTGATTGGTCGAGAATCAATGTATGTTAGATCAATCCTCGGCCGTTTCACATGATTCTTCTGAAGAATGTGTTTTCGACTTATCCCAACCACAACATTGAACAATGATGAATGTATTCGAATTCACCCTTTTTACATCATTCGATGATTATAAAGGGTTTATCGAACGTTAATTACGTACAAGTTGAAGTAAGTTATCAACGTTCGATAAACCCTTTATAATCATCGAATGATGTAAAAAGGGTGAATTCGAATAAATTCATCATTGTTCAATGTTGTGGTTGGGATAAGTCGAAAACACATTCTTCAGAAGAATCATGTGAAACGGCCGAGGATTGATCTAACATACATTGATTCTCGACCAATCAGAATACAGGATTCGGAATCCAATCTCTTGTGTTAAACTTACTAATCAAACCGTTCAAATTGGGTATCGGATGAATGAAAATTCTCATGTTTTCTTTTTTACATGAAAATTCTGATTGAAAACGAGTAGTTATACTTTTTTCTCCCACTTGAATCCCTATCCCTACGAAATAACACTATTTGACATTTGTCTGCGTAATAAAAATCATTACTGAAATTACAACTTTCACCTACAGCATATCGTGATAAGAATTCATGACAATAATCAATTTTTCCACAGTGTCGACGAATTCAATCGTTCTACATAGAAAATTTACCAATTTTTATGTTGGTAAATCGTATCGATTATACCGATCAGCTGATCGTATGAGCGCCCTCTGCAAGCACCTTCCTCTCTTGTTCTGTTATGACGCTCCTGAATGACCGATGGATCCACCCCATAATTAGTCAACTTTAATTAATTATATCTCGGAAATTATGCGTCGAAGAGCATTGTGCAAAAGGACAAATCGTTTTAGAATTTCATCAGGAATCTACTCCCAAAAAAGAGTGCGCGAATTTTGAATCACCCTGTATACGAGTCATGTTTGGTCCTTATATGGATTGAACAATCGTATATGAATTTTATATGGCCATATATGCCACATATATGAATTACATATGATTTATATATGGCCATATATGATTTGTACCAAGTCCATATATGAATCAAATACAGTTTATAGATGGACCTTATATGAATTATTTTTACAAGGGATTCTTTAGAAGCATGACACACTTCAATGCTTCTAACGCATTTTTTACAACCAGAGATGAGTTGAAGAGATTGCTAACGCAATGGTATGAATACGGTCAGGCCCCTCCGACTCGAGCTTCTACGTGTTCATATGTTGTCCAAAAAGTTGTAGATGGCTCTACACGACTGTTGGCCGGCACTTCAATTTAATTTACGTTACACGTAATCAAATAATTCGCGGAATGAGAGAAAATAAATTTATTGGCCCATGAAAACACAAATTTACAGAAATCACAACACCAGTTTGTCTTGACAATTCGCAAAATGAAACTTTTTGGATATGTTTATCAATTGTTTCGGACCACTAGATCGTTCGCCACCTGGATTTTTATGGACATCATGTGAAACAGTGTTGCCAAGTGGAAATATTACTTCCCTCTAGATGTCACCCAAAGAACCTTCAGTTTCGCAGATTTACAGAAAAAAACCTCTTGATGAATATTTTTATAGCTTTTGCCAAATTGGACAATAGAAATAGACAACATACACTGTAAGAAATCCTCAAATAAATGTGCTTGCAGTAAGCAAATTTGTCAGGGCTATTTTACTCTACTGAGTATACTATAGGTTTACAATTTTATCATAAATTTGCCATTCTCCGTTCAGCGATTTTGTAATCTTTCTTAAAATTCTTCATCAGTTTGTAATATTGACATTCCTAGACACGATAATAATCGGACCCATTCTGAGAACAGCAAATTTACCAGCATTGTTAAAATCAATGATACTCGTCAAATTGTGTTTCTGACAACGAATTTTTGATTTGACGCGTGAAAATTGCGGTGCTCCGAATATGAAGAGGGATGAAAACGATGACAATTTTCATACGATGATCAGCATTCCGAATACCATTTTTGAAGTGTGTTCGTAATGAATTTATATAGGTTCTAGTATTTTTACGTTCAAAAACTGGTTCTCATTATTATCGTTCCTGAAACTAACAATTTTACGCAGGATTTTTTTTACAAATGGGTAATAATTTTCAACTCGCTTATTGTTATTCATATCACGTGAGAATTTTCTTAGTGGTCGCGGTACTGGCGGGATTTCAGAAAAGTGAAGGTTTATAAACTTGCCATTTTATTTTCTTTTTGTATTTGAGCATTAATTGCAGTCACGACGATCCAGACAGCACACAAGCATCTCAAATGAATTCTGAAAAAAGAACTCTTGAAAAACTCTTTTAGAATGCAAAGTGTTCCAAAGGGAGTTTCAAAAGAATTCGATTCGTCAGACATTTGCGAGTTTCGTTGAAATTCTATGAGGCTCCTTTGAGAATTTTAACGGAACTCGCAAATATGTGACGAATCGAATTCTCTTGAAACTCTTTTGGAACACTTTGTATCCTAAGAGAGTTCTTCAAGAGTTCTTTTTTCAGAATTCATTTGGGATTCTTGTGCGCTGTCTGGGTTTCCAAGTTGGATGTTGGAAGAGCATTTTGTTTCCCCAGTGTAGCCTCAAAACCTTGTCAGGAGTATGTATCAGAGCACTCCCTAGTAGAAATATAATCAGTTCTCCCTATTACTGATGAAGCACTGATGAGGAAAAACTAATCAGGAAAAACTGATCACTAACTTATTGGGAACTGATTTGACAAATATGATTATTAAAATCCATATAAAACTGATTAAATTCTGACAAGTTATTGCCTTTATTCACAAGGAACAGCAATAGCGCAAATGTTTATAAAAAATATTCGGTTTCAAGGACATATTGATCGTCATTGAAGTGATATATTTCAAATGAAAAAGTACACCTAACAGTTAACTTAAGTTATTTTAGATATATGTCTTAACCAAAATTCAAGATATTCCAAAGAAATTGAATTGAATGGGTTCGAATGATTTTATCCTGGTTTTACTGTATCAAATCAATGGAATCTAACCTCAATAATTATAAAAAGTATATGCACATCACAAAGCTACCTTCGAAATTACTAGACATGTGGTTTTATATATTTTTTGTCCTTGACAAAAACTCCTAGATTTTATCTAAGAAGAAGTCTAGGAAATTTTTTCCCACGGGTTTTTGCTAAAAATTTACTTTTTACTCCTTGGAAACATCTTTGAACAAAAACATGAATTATTTGAGTGAAGAATCATCAATTCATTATAATTCCACATCTTCATCGATATAACCTGCATTTTTGTGGATAATAAATCCTTCGTTAGTTACTCACAAATACCTCATCAACTACCGATGAGTGCCTCATGAGTTACTCGCTCATATCTGCTCAGTTTTTCCAATCAGTTTTTCATTAGTCAGAGCGTTACACCCCTTGTCGGAGACTTGTAAGTTTGCAGAGCAGTTCCTAAAATGGAAGACTAATCAGTTCCTCATCATTTGCTAGAGGAAATTTCTACTAGGGCTGTTACCAGTAAACCTCTACATCTCACAGAATTGATCAATAACGTTTTTGGATTGATTAAAATTTCCCATCAGAAAGAAATAAAAACCTCTAGTTGGCAACAGAGCATGAGCGTGAGGTTTCTGTAAAAAAACTTAAAATGGATGAATAATTCAAAAACCCAAAAACCTTCAGAAACCTCCAAAATTTTTCGTCCAGTATGAAAACCTCAAAAAATCCCCACGGATTTGAGAAAACCTTCAGTTCTAGAGGGAAACCTCTAGAATTAGCAACACTGATGTGAAAACGAGGAGTATTGAAAAATGTGTGAGTCGGAGGGGCCTCAATACGGTATCATTTTTTGAGTAGCGCCACTTGCGGCAATGATACGAACTATGTATCACATTTTAATTTTGAAGTGTCCACCAGAGGGTTTATGATCGATTCTACACGCACGCTACATGTGGCAGTGATACGAACTAATTTGTGATATTTAGAATTGTACTATCGGTAAAAGTAGAGATGATTATCATTTGGCGATTATTTTAAAATCTTTGTTTCGACAAGCAAGTAAAACGTTTATAGCTCAAAACTGTTAGCAGGTTCGTGAAAAAAGCGATCATGAAGTAAATTTGATTATCTTCTCCAACTTCTGTTTTGCTCTTCTCATGCGTACAAAAGATCCCTCGCCTTCTCCTTTGATGTATTATTCGATTTCAATATATGAATTCAAAGTTGGGCAACAATCCAGTTTGAAAAAAAAAATCTTCCTGCTGAAGTACATCGGAAATAAAGCAGAATATAATTCTAGAATTGTTATGATTTTATTTCATATAACAACTCCAAGCTACACACAATAATGAGACATTTGCTACGGGAAAAAATTCTGATAACAAAATATTGGAGAAAATAATCAATTGTACAAATATATATAGGAACAAATTTATCATGTTCCATGTGAACCTTTTAGTAGGGGTCGTAAAATGAATTCATGATGAATTTCTTATGAATTCTCATAGTTTCAAAGATTTTCATTATATTCTCATCCTGAACTGTTATGCTGTTTGTTGAAAATACATTTCCCAAGTTCAAAGGGATATAAACCCTCAAGATGTCCGTCAAGATGAGCAGCGGTTTCGGAGATATAAGCTTAAATATCTGAGCTTCTTGAAGTACCCCTATAATTTCAGTGATCTCAATTCAGCAATGATAGCTGAACGGTCAAGGCGCGGGACTGTAACGCTGCGGAACCTGGGTTCACATCCCGGTGAACATCAGTTTTTTTTATTGTAAAAATATGTTGTTTATTTTCTCCCAAGTGTCGAAAATGAATTAACATCAACAAAGTTCATATGAATTGCAGAATAATTAATTTTTTCCATTTATCACACTTTATAATCACTCTTTTTTCATTCATCACGTGTTGATGATATGTAGTTCATTCACTTATTGAAATATCTTGATATTTCATGTTCAAATCGTTCATTCAAATCGAATTACGAATCTCAAAAGAAGTAAAGTGTGTCCAGAGAAGCACATTAATAAAGCACCCCGATGGGAACATTCATCCGCTACGTCCACGTCGTTGTTCCTGGGTTACGCCCAAAGCAAATTACTGGTCATCGAATAATCAAAATTTTAGATATACAAGGCTCCCTAAGTGGAAAAATGTTGTAGAATTCTAGTCAGGGTTTGGTTCTATACAAATTTCACACCATGAATGTAACATGAAACATAATTTAGTGAAAATGAAGGTATAGACCCAAATCCTCATGAAAATTCTATGAAACTCTTTCACCTTGGTATTGGCGTGTTGCTTACTCAGAAGATGGTCTATTCAAATTGAGACATTTGAATATTTGGAAAATTACGAATTTTCGGAAGTGATTTCTAGATAGAAATTTCATGTTGAACTTGCCCATGTAACACAGAATATTCTGAGAATATTCTCACAACATCCGTGAAATGTACTTCATCGAATATTGTCACCAAGAGCGTAGGAGATTCGTAAATATTCTTAGAATACCCGTACAGCACATGACGTGTCCGGCTCATGGGAGGAACTTATTTTTGGAAACATAGGAACATGCCATACATGTGAGAGATTGTGCCATCCATCTTCTAGTCAGATTCATGCACATAGAAATGTCCACCCAAATAACCTGAATTCAAGAATATGGGAGGCATGTTTTGTTGATCATCCGATACGCATCTAGTTTTCGTCTTACAAAAGAGGTTATGTACCCCCTGCTGAAAACGTCTCATAAATTCTGATATTTAACTTTTATGAGATTTTGATGTGTATTTGTCCATGAGGTTATACTTATTTAACAGAATGGATGAGAATTATTATAAGAATGTATCAGAATTTATAAGGATCTCATAAGAGCTGTGAAATCTCATAATAAATGATAAAATAAAAAACAATCTATCAGTTTTTGATGTGTATTTGTCCAAGAACTTATGAGAATTTATGTGATCTTATGAAACTTTTTCAACAGGGCCCTGGTGAAATGGAAGCGTGTCATAAAGAGTAACGGAAACGTAAGAATGTTTCAGATTACTTTCCTAATACTTCTCATATGCTTCCTATCAACTCTCTAACTACGCTTCCGAACGTCAAGCCCGGTTTCTATGAAATTGGTGTTTCTTCGGATACACTTCACATACTTCAAATATATACGTTCGAACCACTCTTAATGTTCCACTTGACGCTCGGTATACGCTTAAATCCACGTTCCAAATACTTTCCAACTACGTTCCTGACACTTTCTATTACACGCTTCCCTTTCACCAGGGTATTTCTAAAAGACTGCGGTCAACATATTCAGGATGTCTAATGTAGCATCAGAATCATAATTCAATCATAATTCTTTCCAAAAGAAGAATCATTGTTAAATAGCTTTTCTCATGTTGCATGAAACATCTTTCGAAAGTGTTTTGGAATTGCGAAACCTCTAAAGTTCTGTCGGCTCATAATGACTGACGAAAAACACTTCAAGTCTCTATAATTGAACTTTCATTAATATTAATTGTAGTTTTGTCTCATACATTTCCAAAATTGTCACTGAAAATACGCGCCGAGTTACTGCAGACGAAGTCTCAAAATTTCTTATTGCATGGTCATAGAGCTATATTTTGTAAGTGCACGCTGTACCTCTGTGATTTGGATATAAATTCGATAAATCAATCTCAATTAGGCTGAGATAATTCCGTGCATTCGACAAAACTTCAAGAAGAAGTTTTGAGACAGTATATACAATTTCATAAAGATAAACATCTTCACCATTTCATTCCGACTCGCGTACACAATACAATGGAACCATCGGTTATTTGCAAATGAGAGGTTATAGTTCACCGAGTTCATAAAAATCTTCCTGCCATGTGGGTTGAATATAATTCTTACAATATTGCCACATGATGTGAAATGATATATGCCAGGAATATGTTGTTTGGAATATTCCGTTTTCCATCAGATTGTGCATGTTTCACATGCCGAACATATGCTTTACACCCCCTGGTGAAAGGGAAGCGTGTAATAGAAAGTATCAGGAACGTAGTTGGAAAGTATTTGGAACGTGGATTTAAGCGTATACCGAGCGTCAAGTGGAACATTAAGAGTGGTTCGAACGTATATTTGAAGTGTGAAGCGTATCCGAAGAAACCCCAATTTCATAGAAACCGGGCTTGACGTTCGGAAGCGTAGTTAGAGAGTGGATAGGAAGCATATGAGAAGTATTAGGAAAGTAATCTGAGACATGCTTACGCTTCCGTTACTCTTTATGACGCGCTGCCCTTCCACCAGGGACATTACGTGTTATACGGGTATTCTTAGAACATTTGAATGAGGCTACTCTCCCATGGACCGGAATTTTTGAGGGATTTGCAGGGAATTCTAGTAATTTACTATCCATGAACCAATTGGGTCTGTGGATTCCGTTCCGTTCCCTAGAAATTCCGGTCCATGGGAGAGCTGCCTGAGACTGTTCCGAATATTCTAGGAACCTTCGTACAATATGCGTACAAAGTTTGTAGGGATATTGATGAACAGCGCATGCGCAGATATCGTGATGTCATGAATCCATTGGTGGCGGATAATGTTGCTGCGATCCACAGACCCTTGGACAATCCATCATTTTCATTTGTGTTTTTGGAATAATAAATCTATGGAGGTGTATTTCAACATCGCAAATGTTCTCTGAGAGTGCCATGTGTGAAAAATAATCCTCAAAAGTGTAATAAAATATTGAGAAATACCGTATATATTATGATTGCCTGTTGCGATCATGAATATCTCATCCATCTATGTGAATTCATAATATTGCTGATCATTCATGATTACAGATGTCTAATGATAAAAAAAATTGGTTGTGGAGTAGTTTTCGGTGACATGCAGAAGTTTATACTGAGGGAATTCTTATTTTACGGCATCTTTTTCTAATATTCCTACAATATCCGTGGCATCATATTCTGAGAATATTTGAAACAGTCCTATTCAAACATTCTGAGGATGTGCGTAGAATATATTCCCACGAAATAAGAATCTCCATAGAATATTCGAATATCCTCAACGTATATTCTCAGAACATTCTCAGAACGTGCGTGTGCTACCTGGGTGGTAGTATGTGAATATTCGGGTGCTACTTGGATCTTTTTGAGAGATATTTTATTACCCAGATATTTAAGTGCATCATTCCACTAGACCACATTTTTTATAGCCGAATCATTTTACAATTACACACACGAAATAGACAGTCATTGGTGCAAGAAATGTAATACTGAATATTATATGAGGACGAGCATTTGGATGATACACATTTTTTATAGCCCCTGATATCCATATGCTAAGGAGTATTCAATATTCAATACTCCTCAGCATATGAATATTAGAAAGTATAAAAAATTCGTATAATGTAATGATTATGAAAATGGATATGTTTTATACAACACAGTGAAAAATAAAATTTACTTTCATCCTGGATACCATCCAATTTTAAAATGCAGCCACTATGTATATGAATATATATTCCAAGTAGAACAGTTCTTCAACATCGATTTTGATTTCCTTCTAGAAAAGAAGGATTAAAAAAGATTCATTGGAATTTAAATTTATTCTATTCAAATTCATCTCGAATCCTTCCAATTCGTTTCAATTCTTCCAAGTCGTCTGCGGGTTGTGATTTATCCTTTTTAATTCACAATGAATACCAATGAAATTCACATTGGAATATGTGAATCCATGTATGAATGAAGGTGACCAGCGGTCAGGGAATTTTATTGGAATGAACTAATTACGTAGTTTATTCGGAGGGAATAACCAATAAGAAAATTTCAAAATTCCGGGTCTGGCCACCCTGATGAATATTAATATATTAATTCAATTCAATTCTACTGAATGTTATTTGAGCACAACATCAAATTCGTATGAATCCACTATTAAGAATCCATTTCATAAAACTGACGATTTCAATCATTCTCAATTCGAACAGTGGAATAATTCAAATCCTTCTCAATCAAGAACATTGGTTAAAAAAAACGCACTCAATTCGATTAGATTTTCTAATCCATTTCAATCCCACTTTTCCAGCAGGGTTCGAAGATAATACGATGTCGAATCGACATCTACATCGGACATTCATTGAAATTTTGAGCTCAATCGATTCAATATCTAGTCGAGCAAGCTCAAAATTTCGATGCGTTCTGCTTGGAATATATAACAGGATGCTTGCGATTGCAGACAGGGGCTAGCCCCTGGGACTAGAAAGCTGGATTCCCATTGCCTGAATCGTGGCCCCTGGGGCCAAGGGCTTTCGCAATCAGAAGCATCAACATTCTGTATTCGATCGCAAATTTACGCCAATAAAGGATTCAAACTCCACCGATGTGAATTTCTAGCAAGGTAAGTATAGTAAAATATTTATTTCCATTGATTTCTTTTTTACGAGATGATCGATAAGAATCGTACTTTTGCAACACAGATTTCAAATTGAATTCAATTCATCCAAATGATATATTGAATATGTCTATGTATTTGTACCTGATGCAATTCTCTGAGTCGGGAAACGGCAGATCTCTGGAGAAAGAATTTAACTATTTTATCATCGTTTGTTCCGGAGCTATAATGATTGAGAATTGCTGTATTCTGATTGGCTGAAGGCTCAAAAAATCCAAATCACTATAACGCTGGAACAAACAGTGATAAAATAGTACAATTTTCTCCAAGGGATCTGTTGTTTTCCGACTTGAAGAATGGTATCAGGCTCAAGTATGTAGCACACAGTGTTTTTCAGTTATTTGGATTTGAAGAAAAATCTAAAAAAGCTCATAAGGTACATGACCGGATGGGGGCCAAATCAACGAAATCGTCAGTTGGAAAGAATGAGACATCATACATTATACATCTCTTCCTTTTCCACTAATGGTTTCGTTGATTTGTCCTTGCGTTGATTCGGCCCCCATCCAGATGCCCCCATTTATGAACGCGAACCCTTTAATGAACATTTTGGTTTTTGATTTATAGTACTTTTCATTTAGTGCTTTAATTTCATCCAAGCATGACTGACTGGATACTAAATCAATCGCTGTTATGTAAATAAATTCAGAATCATATGCCATAAGAAAGATATGATAAATAAACGATTGTTTGCTAATGGGGGCTAAGGTGTTCATTAATGGAGCCGGTTACCTCATCTCAAAAACTAAGCCTCCAAAAAATTTGTCCAAACTGTATTATAATCATTAATATCTACCTCAATAGAATGCATGCATTGTAGATCCATTTTAGATTAATTTTATGGTGATATACATTCGATGAAAGTTTCTCGAACGTTGAATTGTCTGCACTTTTAATCTATTTCCATGGAACGCTCTTCAGAGCATCGTGGTTTTTCAGGGTATTTTTCTCTATGTACGAAACTAAATTCAAATTTTGAAATCACAGATTCCAATTCAAAACAATTATATTTTTCTCCATTCTATCATCATCCCACACTAGAATCTCATACCAGATTAGTGATGCCGCGAGAAACGAGAAAATCGAGACGAGAAGCCCATGGCGAGAAACGAGACGAGACGAAAAAGACCCCACCCGAGAAATTTACGAGACGAGACGAGAATGATTAAACGAGAATCAAAAATTCAGTTTGAAGGAGTATAACATGATATTTTCAATGGAAAATATCAAGAAATCGAGATTTCGTCTCGTCTCGCGACATCACTATACTAGATCTCGTACCAAGGGTGAGGGGGGTTGCTGCCCCGAGTAACAGGTTCAAGGGGGTGCCAAATGTTTGATCTACTTCAAATTTTGCTGAATGAGAAGGTTCGTGCTTTACTCATCAAAATCAAGTATCAAGCAAAGGAGGTGCTCAATCACCAGGTTCACCCCAGGTACCATAAAACCCTGGCACGCTATTGGATGCTTCCGACATTTCTGCAAATTTTGCAAACTCCATAAAAAGAGGAAGGATACAAGGATTGAAATTTGCAAAATTTGCACCAATATCGGAAGCATCCATCGATGATTCCATTTCAATTTTCCTAATATTAAATTCAAAAGACAACTCTTATGTTGTACATGAACGTCGCTGACGTTTTCGATTTAAGATTGTTCAATTTCACTGCAAAAATTCAAAATACAGAATAGTACAGAATAGGATCTAAATTCTGTACACAAGACCCCCACACAGCATAAAAGTTCAGGATACATTCGGAATAAATACCTTTGGAACTATAAAAATTCACAAAGAATTCTTTATAAATACATCAGGTACTACTGTGTTGTCTGGGTTCAAATCCAAACATTTCTATTATTTTCGTACAAACTTCAAATTGAAAAGAATTAAAAATAATAGAATTCCTCATTTTTTTAATGCTATTCTATTTCAGATATTTCACTGGGAACTCTGGTTAACGTCTCATGACGGTTCATAAAAGTGTAGTTCAATCATGAAAGATTATGAATTTTTCAGCAGGATATTCCGCTAACAGCAAAATGCGTCTCTGAGATGTTCTCTGAACGTTTAGCAAACCTTTCCTTACGTTTTATAAACATTTCATAAATGTTCTAGTGGCACTTTGTGTTGTCTGATAAATAAGGTATGAAATTTTATGACATTGCACTTATAATCGTTTTGAATTTGTATGGAATATTCATAGACAAACATAAATAATCATAAGAAATCAGTTCTAATTCGATGTATAATTAATTATGAAAAAAAATCATAATTGTTAGGTATAAAAGAAGTATAACTGTATGCTTTTATGCTCTACTACCACTATACTGAATCTTATATATGTGTGCTGCCCCCACATTGTCTAAGGGTACCAAGGAGGGAGCTCTTGGTTTTCGTTCTTTGCACGTCTATCTCTTATGAGACAGACACTTGTTACGAAGCATGTCTTCATTACCTATCGTTTCGCTATGTTCAATTATATGAAATATATTACTTTTCTCATACACAAAGGGAGTCAGTGTGCTTGAGCCACAACCTTCCCACGTTTTTCATTATGGTGGCAGAGCGTGGTTGTGCGGTTATGTGATCGAGTGATTTCTTGGTTTAAAGGCTCAATGTAATAATTATCGAAAGTTAAAGACAAGTATCGTGTGATTGAAGTTGTGCGCGGAAAGAGACCAAGTCAAGAGGCAAACACGTGGTGTATATTAAGAAGAGATTTGAACGTGCAAAATTCTCGAAATGTCGTATGTAAAGTACGTTGATATTGTGTTACCCGTGTTCAACGGTGCGGACTATAGCTACTGGAAGAAACGCATAACTAAATTTTTGGAGTACAAAAGTTGCAAGGATGTTATTCTGCGAGAAAAACTAGCTGCTGATAACGCGAGTGACTGGACAAAGGTGGAGACAAAGGCTATGAATGTTATCTACAGTGCCATTTCTCCGAAGCAATTCGAGTACATTGAAGACTTAGATACACCACGGAAAATAATTGAGAAATTCGATCAAATGTATCTCAAAAAATCCACAGCTCTACAAATAGTTCAACGTACGGCACTAGAGAGCATCAAACTAGAAAACTTTGATGATGTAAATTCGTTTTTGATGCATTCGAGAAGGCCGTCAATGCCCTCAGTGCAGCGGGTGCTGCTGTAAACGAGTCGGAGAAACTAAATTATATGTTGAAGTCATTGCCGAGGTCGTACAGTTATTTGGGAGATTCAATAGATGTTCTGCCAAAGACCGAGAGAACATGTGAATATTTGCAGGACAAAATCAAGATGAAAAATTTAGAACAAGAAAATTCGACAAATTCAAGCGCAGGGCCGTCAAGGTCGAACGTGTTTTTGGCATCGAATCGCTATAAGCCGAACACAAAGGGACGAGGTGTGTGTTCCGCTTGCGGACAATTTAGTCATATTCAACGGTTTTACAAGTCGAAGAATATGTATCAAAATATTCAAAGTGAACGACGAAGCGACGTTGGAAACAGCGCGCCAAACATGCGAAGAAATTTCCAGAACCGGCGTTTTCAAAACAAGCGCGGGAGATTTAGAGGTCAAGGAGATGCTCGATTCAATTCAAATGCTTCAGGCGGGGACAGCAGCAGCGTTTTTATGGCAGATTATGTTGACAACGTAAAAAGTGAGGAGTATTCAGGTGAAATCACTTGGGTGCTTGATAGTGGTTGCACCGACCATATAATTAATGATAAGAGATATTTTTCGGAATGTGTAACGTTGAAAAATCCAACAAAGGTGAAGCTAGGTGATGGTCGGTTATTACATGCAATCATGATAGGTAATGTACAATGTTTTTTTCATGTTCTTGATCAAATGTCAACAGTAGTCATTCGAAATGTTTTCTTTGTTGAAAAAATGAAAGACAATTTATTAAGTTACAGTAAAGTCACTCAAAGGAATGAAATTATTTCAAAAGCAGACTTGAGGAAGATTCATAATTCAGAAAATGAATTGATTGCGATTGCGAGAAAAATTAATATTTTGTATTATTTGAAATGTTCGTTATTGATGAATGATGTAAATGCGAATTCAACGGAAAGTAATGTAAATAAGAATAAAATGTTACTCAAGGAGAAGTGGCACCGGGCTATGGGTCATATAAATTTCAAGATGTTAGAAGAGATCTGTGAGAGAAATTTAGTTGAGAACTTGCCGCAAAGAATTGAAAGTGATCCTGTAAAATGTGTTATCTGCATCGAGAATAAGATGCATAATTCACCGTTTTTGAACAATAGAACTAGAGCCAACGATGTTTTGGGATTGATTCATGTAGATTTAAATGGTCCTCATAAAACGACCGGTAATAACGGTGAGAAGTATTTCTTCATTCTCATAGATGATTACAGTAAATTGGTAAAGATATTTTGTATTCGTAGCAAAGATAAAGTATTTGATTGTTTAGTTGAATATATTAACCTTGTAGAAAATGTGGCGGGTAAAAGAGTTAAAAAGCTTAGATGTGACAATGGAAAAGAGTTTATGGATAACAGAGTTTATAAATTTGCTCAGGTAAAAGGTATCCTTATTGACCCGTGTCCGCCGTACGTGCATGAGCTTAACGGTACAGCGGAGAGATATAACCGTACAATCATAAATATGGCCAGGTGTTTGATGGCTGAAGCGGATATCCATAGGCGATATTGGCCCGAAGCAGTCAAAACAGCTGCATTTTTAAGAAATAGAGTATTGGCAAATACGATAGAGAGAAAGACCCCTTTTGAGATATTCTTCAACAGGAAGCCGTACGCAAAAAATTCGCGAATTTTTGGAAGTAAAATATTTGTTCGTATTCCTGAAGCTAGGAAAGTCTCAAAGTGGGATAGAAAAGCTGAATGCGGTGTACTCGTGGGCTATTCGGATGTTGGATATAGAGTTTTCATCAGAAATAAAGTCATTGTAGCTCGACATGTTGATGTCATTGATAAATATATCATTTGTATTGGTTTTAACGGCAATAAGGATGAATCCAACTCCGATGAAGGTCTTGGAGGAGCTCAAAGTTCAGAGAGTGAGAAAGATAGTAGTCGCGACGGTGAGTTAAAACCAAGTGAAGATGAGGAAGATGTAAATCAATCGACAGGTGATCTTGATTGTACGGTTATTGAAAGAAGTGTAGGATCCCCACCAAGGAATCTTGAAGAGAATTGTAATCAAGAGAATTTTGATAATAATTAGAGTACTCCGCTAAGAAGATCTGAAAGAACGAGTAAACCGGTTAGGGATGAAAATTTTGTGTATCAGACGATTTATGTAAATTGTAGCAATGTGTTGACTCCATTAATCTATGAGGAAGCTATGTCTTCCGATGAATCGAAAAGTTGTAAAAAGGCTATGGATGTTGGAATTAATAATCTAGAAATTAATGATACTTGGAAGATATCTGAAAAACCAAGAAATCAGCGAGTGATAGATGTTAAGTGGGTGTTTAAGAGGAAGAATGATGGTACGTATAGGGCGCGTTTGGTGGCTAGAGGGTTTCAGCAGCATAATGCTGTTGATAATACTTATTCACCGATTTTTAAAGCGCAGACGCTTAAGATACTTTTGTCCTTTTGTCACCAATACGATTTTCTTATACACCAAATGGACGTTGAAATCGCTTTCCTGAACGGTGAGTTACATGATGATGTTTATGTTGAACAGCCCGAAGGATATCATGATGGTTCGAATCGGGTTTTAAAGTTATGTAAAGCCTTGTACGGATGAAAGGTGAGCCCGCGTTTGTGGTATGATTGTTTTCATAAATTTATGAGTGACCTTGGTTTTTCAAGAAATAATATCGATCATTGCTTGTATTGTAAAGTTATGGGTAAGGAGTGTGTATATGTACTGTTGTTTGTAGATGATTTACTGATATGTAGCGATAGTGAAGCGAGCATTATTGAAGTTAAAGGAGAATTACCAAAGCGTTTCCGCATGAAGGACTTAGGTACTGTGAAAAACTATATTGGTATCGCAGTTAAATATGATGGATCGCGGAATATGTTATTAAATCAAGAAAAGTATATTGAAACGTTGGCGGAAAAATTTAATGTTAAGGATTGTATTAAAACGTTCTCCACACCGATGGAGGTGAATTTAAAGGTAGAGAAGACTGGAAGTCTAAATGATAGCTATAAGTATCGAAATATTATAGGTTCTCTTCTGTATGTTGGCACAGCAACCAGACCGGATATATCATACAGCGTGAATTACCTCAGTAGGTTCCAGAATTGTTATGAGGAAACTCATTGTAAGTATGCGTTACGAATCCTCAAATATTTATATCAAACGAAAGGTTTGAGTTTAGTGTTCACTAAAAAGGATAAAAATTGTAAACTTCTAGATTGTTTTGTAGACTCGGACTGGGCAGGTGATGTTAACGATCGTAAGTCGACTTCTGGGTACATTATCAGATTTTATAAGAATCCTATTTTATGGAAATCGCGTAAACAATGCTCGGTAACGAAATCCTCTACGGCGGCAGAGTATGTAGCTCTTTCCGAAGCCGTCTCAGAGATTATTGTGGTGAGGAAAATTTTGAAAACTTTCAGTTTGAATGTCGCTGCTCCAGTCCAGGTCTATGAAGATAACGCTGGTGCTGTAATTATTAGTAAACATGGGAATTTTACGAAAAACAGCAAGCATATAGAGACACAGTATTATTTTGTGCATGAATATTGTTCTAAAGGTATAATTGAGGTTAAAAAGATTAATACAGAAAAGAATGTAGCGGATATTTTAACGAAACCCTTAGGTAGACAAAAGTTTGTTTATTTCAGAGGTTTGTTGAATCTAAAATAATAGGATATCTGTGCTGTTTTTTTTTTGAAAGTATCTTTGTACAGAGCATAAAAGCAGGGTAGCGTGTTAAGTATAAGAGAAGTATACCTGTATGCTTTTATGCTCTACTACTACTATACTGAATCTTATATATGTGTGCTGCCCCCACTTTGTCTAAGGGTACCAAGGAGGGAGCTCTCGGCTTTCGTTCTCTGCACGGCTATCTCTTATGAGACAGACACTTGTTACGAAGCATGTCTTCATTACCTATCGTTTCGCTATGTTCAATTATATGGAATGTATTACTTTTCTCATATACAAAGGGAGTTAGTGTCTTTGAGCCACAACCTTCCCATGTTTTTTTATTAATAATAAACTCTCATGTTGAACAAAATGTTGCCGCAGCAGGGCTCGAACTCAAGTTTTCTCAGTTATTGATCCAATCACTTATCATTGAGTCATGCACCAGATGTGTCAAGTTGTGGGAAAAAAGTATTTATACCCGCTGTGTGAATAATTCTCATTGCATTGCTATAATAAATATGTATGAAAGGTGCAGGTAATTGGAAAAATCAAGTCACAATATTTGAGGAATGCAACCATTTCTCCGCGTATATCCCCATACAGCACCACAGATCTCAGTAATGTCTCAATTACATTTCGATCTTTCACCTTCATCACATTTCAGTATATTTTCCCAGAAATATTTCAAAAATCTTTCAATTAAAATGTTACCTATTTGCAATGTCTCAGATATATTACGAGACAAACATTACAATAAAATATTTAATGAATATTCTTGGAATATTGCAGAAATAATTCAGAAATATTGCATTGAAATGTAAGATTAGCGGACATTGCAATATTTCTGAAGAGACTTTGAAACCTCGGTGTGACATATAGCAATGCCATAGAAATATTTCAATGTTTCAGATGTTAGATTTCTGCAATCTTAATGAAATCTTCGGTGCTGTGTGGGTCATAAGCCTTTGCTATTATGAGTCTTTGCTTCGTCCACGAAAATTATTCTCAAATCTGAAAATCTTAAAAAAAACCACAGTTTTCACGATGTAAAAGTTGCAAGTTGTTTGCAACTCTCAAATGTTGGTACGTGAGTTTTGAATTATATTCATTTTTCAAATCCATTTATTATAATGATACAATAAGAATTATTCACACAGTGGTTATAAATACTTCTTCCTCATGACATAACGACAAATTTGTCCATGGCTAAATGACAAAACCCCCATAAACATGACTGCAGGCGTTCTGAAGGGCCAGTAATGGCTCTTTAAAGGCATCGGAGGACCATCAACGGGCCATTGAAACGCCATTGATCATTGTCTGTAGCGACTGAATTAACAACTTAAATATCCAAAGGTCAATCCATGCTGCAGAAACATTTTTTTGATCATAAGAATTTATTATGAATCTTTTTTCATATTGAATCATATATCAAATCAGGACTGATTTGTTTATAATTATGTTTAACTCGGCGTATTCCATAAAAATTCATGGCGAATCATAAGCACAATGCCATGAAATTTTATATCTCAATCATGTATGATCGAACTATCCTTTTATTAATTACCATGAGACTTTGTCCGGATCAATTCATTTTGGTGAGATTTTTTACAATATTATCACGATGTGTAATACAAGTAAAAATTAGTAAATTACTTTTTTCTCAATTTTTCATCCTCCATGGTATCAAAAATTTTACAATGGGATAAAAAAAACGTTTCAGGGTTGTAAACGCAACTTCAATGATATTATTTTATTCATGATCATTGAAAAGAATATATTACTCTGGTTAAAGTCACATAGCGATTCATAAAAGACTCATTCGATCATAAAAAATTGTGGATTCTGCGACAGGATATTCATAAGTGAGCTATGAAATTTTATGAAATTGTGTTTATGGTACACTATAAATCTGTATGGAACATTCATAGTCAAATATATAAAAACTCATAGAAAATCATTGTATGTATGTATGTATGTATGCTTTTATTTATATTCTGTCGGCGCCCTCTTACATTGGTTTGAGGGCACCGCCCCCCTACAATTTTCTCCCCTCCTCCAAAACTCCTACATACTCCCCTAATAAACAAAACAAAAGAAAAACAATTCCAAATAGGAAAGAAAAAAAAATACAAACTCTCTCACGAGACTCAACGCCTAACTCAAAGTGCAAATCAGCATAAGAAATCATAATGGAAAATAAAGAGACAAAAATATTGTCTTCTATTCATCTCTTTACTTCACTGAAAACTCCCCAACTCATCACTTGTCCCCCCTTCCCTTCTTCTTCCTCCCTGCGCACCTCTTCTCCTCCCTGCATTGTCATCTCCCTTCTTCCCTCTCTCTCCTCTCGCCGTTGTGCCCTTCACTCGCTATCCCCTTCCACTTCCTCTTCCTTTCTCCACTTGTGTCTGTCCTCCCTCATTAGGTCCTTGTTAACGTAAATCCCGCACCTCTTCAGCCCGTCCTTCCTCTCCATTATTACTTCCACCGTGTCCTCTCTCTCCAGCCTAATCCACGTGTCCTTCCCTTCCCTTTCTATCTTCCTTATTTCTCCCACCCTCATATCTAACCCCATCTTCTCCTCCAATACTTCCAGCAACCTAGCATTATCTGTTATTGCCCTTGCCCCCCATCCCCGCACTATCACGTTCCTCTTTCTCCATCTTCTGTCCTTCTCCTTCCATTCCTCCCGTCTCCTCTTCTCTCGTTCCATCCTGTCTTCTTCCGAATCCTCCTCCTCCTTCTTTTCCTCTTCTCTCTCCTTCTCTCCGCTACTCCCCCTTCTCCTCTCTTCCAGCAGATGGCCTTCCTTGCTTCTCCCTCCTACTTTCTTCTTTACCATCCCCCAACTTTTATCTTCCTTCTTTACCGTCGGTTCGGTTTTCTTCCCTACCGACTTCTTCTTAATTTCTTCCTCTCCCATTAGTGGCAGCTCCGCTCCTTCCTCTATCTGCTTCTCCCTTCATCTCCTTCACCCGTTCTCCCATCCAGGCCCCTTCTTTCTCGCCGCTTTCCTTCTTTTTCCGCTCCTCTCTTTCTTTCTCCTCATCCTCTTTTACCTCCACAGATGGCAGCACCTCTCCTTCTTCCGCGTCTTCTCTATCTCCCTTCAATTCACCTAGCACTTTTCTCATCATCTCCATTGTGCTATCCAGCATCACTACCATCTCTTTTTTCACTTCCTCCTTGATCTTCTTCTCCATCCTCCTTTCCCATTCTTCTCCCTGCTGCTTCATCTTCCTCTCCACCTCTTCTTCCACGAGCTTCTTCATTTTCCTCTCTCTCTATCTCGTTCACCACGTGTCACACCACCTCTTTTGTCCACTTTTCACCTCTTTTTCCTTTTTTCCCACCACGAACTTTCTTCCTGATTAACTCCCTGCCTTCTTTACTTCTCCACACACTTTAAAACACACCCGATACTCGTCTTTCCTCCGTTATTCACGACTTTACCTCCTGTACTGATTTCACCCGTCAATCTACTCTCGCCCTCAGGAAGTCCTCATAGAAAATCAGTGCTGATTATGATTCAATATAAAAAATTCATTCAATTATGATTTACTATAAAAATTGAGATTTAAAAAAATTCATAAATGCTAAAAGGTTCAGGGAAAAAAATTTTCCTTCAGCCGGGTTTGAACGTAGGTCCTTTCAATCACCATTCCGCTGACTTGTCATTGATCCATGGACCGGTTTGTTGAGAAATGATGGGAAAAAAGTGTTCATAAGAGCTGTATGAATCTTCCTTTTACCATTGCTGAAACGGATGAATTCCAAGGATGAATATTATTGGAAAAACCATATAAAAGGGTTTGAGAGATATGAAAAATTTTTCTCGTATGTTGACAGTTGTTTGTTTTGCTGACCAAGATTATTCTAAAATCTGGCAATTTTCAAAAAACCGCAGTTGTGACGATCTGAAGCAAGTTATTTGCAACTCTCAAATCCTCGTTCATGATTTTTCAAATGATATCCATGTTTTGAATCAGTGATCTCAGAATGTGGGAGCTGACGGCCCCCGCCACGCGGTCGGTGGACACTAATACTGTTTCACCGCGTGTCCGTGTGGACAGAGAAAGTCTGTATTCTCTAGACTTGCCTTCTTTCTCATACGGACGCGCGGTGAGACAGTGTGAGTGTTCCACCGACCGCGTGGTGGGGGCCGCCAGCTCCCGCATTCTGAGATGATTGTTTTGAATTCATCTATTACAGCAATGCGATTAGAATGGTTCACACGGCACTTATAAACACTTCTTTCCCAACATTTTATAACACAAAAAATCGGTCCATGACGCAATGACAAGTCGGCGAAATAGCAATTGAAAGAACCTACCTTCAATTTCAGTGGCGAGAAAATTTTTTTTCCCTCGACATTTAGCGTTTATGAATTTTTCTCATTATAGATTTTCATATTGAATCATAATCAGCATTGATTTTCAATTATTATTCATATGTTTAACTATCAATATTTCATACAGATTCATAGTGTACCATAAGCCCAATTTCATAAAATTTCATAGCTCACTTATGAATATCCTGTTGCAGAATCCATAATTTTTCATGAGCGAATGATTCTAATGAATCGCTATGAGTCTTTAACCAGGTTAATATTAATGTGAATATGATATGATGTGAACAAAAATACCCTAATAGCATACAATATTGTGAAATATCATCAACTTTGCTAAAAATATTATAGAAATGTTATGTCATTCAATATTCCTATCATATTCTTACCATATTTAATAATTTTTTTAAATATTATCTAGTATTAGATTATAAATATGATTTCGAAATGGCAAATATGAGAAAATCATTTATAATTGTATTCCCGCATAAATACCCCAAGAGGAGACAAACCTCCAGGAACGTTCATTAAATGTTCCTGGACGTTCGCGAACGTTCAATGAATGTTCCTGAAGCCGTTTCGCCATTGTAATCGGCCGCCTGGATATAACGATCGGGCAGATGAATGAGCAGACGGAAATCGTCCGTTCTTGAAATCAATTCCGTCTTGTCACAAGACGAAATGTATTTCACGGCAAAAAAGTGTCTCTGATTTGCTCTCAAAAACGCGTCAATATCTTCTATTGTTTCCTGTCTTATTACTAAAAAAAAAAGCCCGTCTTGCCATCAAACGGGTTCCATTACATTAAAAGAATCCCGTGTAGAAATTCCATCAGTAACGCCATAATAATAATCGGGGCCTAACAAGGATTAAATGGTGAATGTAACGCAAAAATCATTACAACCTAATTGGGTATCAACAAGGCTCCCATCGGGCCGGAATAATTCCATTTTATACCTGCTTTTTTCATTAATCATGGAGAAAATTTGATAAAATATGAATAAAATTGAAGAAAAACAATTTGATTCATCAGTTGAAGGGTATTCATAGGGGTGTGCGGGTAGCACTTTTTATCGGTCGAGTCGGTTTCGAGTATTTGTATTTCTTTTCGGGTCGGGGCGGGTCGGGTACCCGATTAAACCTGGTTTTCCAAGTCAGGTACCCGAATATAATAAAATCGCTTGAATTTAATATTTTCAACTTCTATTCGAAGTTGCCATTGCCGTTGATATTTTAAGGACAAATTGTCTTGAGCGATTGTAGGAATAAGGGGATTTCATATGAATTCAATCCTAATATGAAGAATGCCATATTCACTACAAGTGTATTAGGTAGGGGTGTGCGGGTAGCACTTTTTATCGGGTCGGGTCGGGTACCCGATTAAATCGGGTTTTCCAAGTCGGGTACCCGAATATAATAAAATCGCTTGAATTTAATATTTTCAACTTCTATTCGAAGTTGCCATTGCCGTTGATATTTTAAGGACAAATTGTCTTGAGCGATTGTAGGAATAAGGGGATTACATATGAATTCAATTCTAACATGAAGAATGCCATATTCACTACAAGTCTATTAGGGTTGTTACTCCATGTAATTGATTATGCAGCGCATTAAGAAATCTCCAAATTGCTTCATGGAATGTTTATATTTATTTTTTAATTCAATTAAAAAATATAATCACATTTATATCTCATAAATAATATATTATCTATTTTCTTATTTAGTAACCACAATATACAATCTTGAACATCAATGAAAATAAATATTCTTCTTATAAATATCATTCTTTTTTCATATTTTTAAATTTGAATGGAGGAAGCACAACTCTTCCACATGTTTTGTCAGTAATCTTGATCGAGTTGCTGTCACAATATTTCCTGCTGAGGAAAACGTTTGCTATATTTGAATTACCCGAATGTAATCGGGTACCCGAAAAACTCGGGTAATTGAAAAACCCGACCCGACGGGTACCCGACCCGACCCGACCCGATAAAAACCCGATGACTCGGGTACCCGCACACCCCTAGTATTAGGGTTGTTACTCCATGTAATTGATTATGCAGCGCATTAAGAAATCTCCAAATTGCTTCATGGAATGTTTATATTTATTTTTTAATTCAATTAAAAAATATAATCACATTTATATCTCATAAATAATATATTATCTATTTTCGTATTTAGTAACCACAATATAGAATCTTGATCATCAATGGAAATAAATATTCTTCTTATAAATATCATTTTTTTTCATATTTTTAAATTTGAATGGAGGAAGCACAACTCTTCCACATGTTTTGTCAGCAATCTTGATCGAGTTGCTGTCACAATATTTCCTGCGGAGGAAAACGTTTGCTATATTTGAATTACCCGAATGTAATCGGGTACCCGAAAAACTCGGGTAATTGATAAACCCGACCCGACCCGACCCGATAAAAACCCGATGACTCGGGTACCCGCACACCCCTAGTAATTCATAGTTTTATTTACAATTCAAACTCATTCAAATTTGTGAATAATACGAATGGGGGTTATGAATCATTAAGCTAAAACCAGCAACCTAAAGCTAGCAGATAATTGTTGTAACTTTTGATTCAATGTGGTTCCAGCTGTGTTCACATCAGAAATCAATTGAGTGGCATTCTACTAAATGTCTCAGATATTTGAACCTTTGATAAAAGTTTTGTGGAAAAAGTTATGATAATCGGCTGCTAGCTTTACGGGTGCCAGTTTCAGTTTCATTTATAAGTCAGATTCCATTTCAAAAAACAAATCTTATTATCAAAAGTCTACATCTAACAATGAGTATTTCATACTTCTAATACCAATAATTGCGTCTATTTCTTTTTGCGGAGCTAGCGAATGTTGCGTAATTGTCGAAAGCATGAAATTTTCATCGGTAAATCAATTCAACAACCACAAGTGTAATAGGGATCAGAAATATTACTTTTTCGAATATATCCAAGTTGAAATGATCTAGGGATTCGCGAGTTTTGTAACGCTTGACGAGCCTAAAACTAGACACTTGCAAGTGCTTCGTGCATTTGAAAAAATGGTAGAGTGTCGCAGTTCCGAAGGTCTATTTTCCCGAAAGTTCGATATACCGAAATATTCCTAGATGTTACCAGCCATCTAACTATTATATTTCAAGGTACTGAAATTTTGTCGCGACATTGCAGCTTCCACCGTGTGTTCAATACTTATGAAAGCAATGGATTTCTAAAAATAAGATTTGGGGTGTTCCGAGCCAACTAGGCATCGTTGGTTTCACTACCCAGAAAGCACAGGAAGTTCTCTCAATGTTTTGAAAACATGTACTTGGTTTTGCGTGTTTTGGTCCCCGAGGAGTGAGTTTTTTGAATATTTAGAGTACCTGCATTTTGGATGCCCCTGAATATGTTCTTTTCATCTACTACGGGCCGTTCTCATAATGTTTTCCCAACATACTTTCATGGAAACTAACCTTTCAAAACATATGCGCAGCTTCGCACAACGTAATGCACTGAAAAAAAAATTTATTCCAGTCAAATATATATTTATTTGTCCCGTAGCAAAGAAATATTCATTAGAATTAACAAAATATTCTTTGGAACCAAAATAATTTATTTGAATTAAATAGATGGTTTTAATCGTTTATTTGATTCCAATGAATTATTTTGGTTCCAAAGAATATTTCGTTGATTCTAATAAATATTTCTTTGGTACAGGACAAATATAGTACATTGTGTAACAAGTGCGCAAAGTTGGTGATTCCCGCACGAGCGTGAGTGAGGGGTCACCAATGCGCACGAGATACACATACTATTTTTCCTCACAATGTGCGAAAAGTGCTCTTACGAAGTACATCAGGACGAAGCAAGAAAAGGGGTGCAGGGGCAAAGCCCCTGCGCGGGGGGTTCGGGGGGCCTGTGGTCCCCCGATAAGAAACAAAATTAAAGTCAAAAAGAATATACATCGTTCAAAGAATGGATGTTATATCCCTGAAACGAAAAATTAACGGCAGATTAAAATTAATATAACTCATTTGGTGACAATATATGTAGGTTATACATCATGATATACATAAATTTTGTATGAATCCGAATCCACAGTACTTTGTAGCATCCTCAAAACATTCATGTTAATCACGTTGAAAATATTTCTCATTCGTCAACAATGAATTATGTCTCAATGTGTTTATATGAATTCATACAATAACTCATGTTATTGTGGAGTGTGATCAAAACAAAAGATGAACAAGCAGTTGTACCTTAGTTTATTTGTGTAACAGAGGGATTCGAATGGTAATCACATTGCAATAATTTCATAATCATTTCGTGAGATTCAATGTCACAGTTAACAATTTCTGGGAAGCTTCTCTAACTCCCCACTTTCTTCTACGTCCTCACATACTCTTCGATCCCCGGCCGCTTCTATTTTCCTGCACGCGCACTGACTTCCCCGCACGGTTGCCTAATCGTGCGGGAATGTGGCACTTTGCGCACGCAAAACAGTGTGCAAAGTGAGCACTTTGCGCACGGCGTTAGGAAAAATATTTATTTGACTGGAATGAATTTTTTTTTCAGTGTGGAAACCTTTATTGAACACGTTTCCAGAACGTCGCACGGTGCAAATGAATAGAACGAACCGGGACATTTGCACGTACCTGGGACATACATGTGACGTTCTTAGAACATCCCGAAACGTTATTTCCACGTTCTCTGTGTAATCAAGCACGTTTTTTGAACGTTCAAAAAACCTCCCGGTGCTGTATGGGTAATACCAGGATTTGTAGATGTTCAACACACAACAGGATTTTGCATTTCGGTGTATCGGACTTTCGGGAAAATTGACCTTCAGGACTGAGACACTCTACCGAAAAAAGTGTGTGGTTATCCGAACGATCTGAAGTATGGATTTTCCTATGAATTCAAATTAGAGTATTTTGGTAGGAAGAAAGCATGCTCGGATGGTAACATTCGTATTCTTCAGGGTGTCTATCAGCTGGAAATTCTGTGCGTCATTGGTTATTCCATTCAACGTGAATTTTTTGTGGGTTGATTCCGTTAGAAATTTGATTTGACTGAGATTGAGGACTAGAAATGTGACCCATGAACAGATTTGAGCAACGCTGTTGATATGAAAATGAATTCCTGATGAATGAATATGAATCATCAATCTCATATCAATTTATTTAAAAAATGTCATGACAGGAACATTTCAAATCGAAGAATTATGAAAGCTTGTGAATACTAATCATATAACGTATATAAGCTTGAGTGATATCTATGGAAAATTCCTTGATTTTATATTTTTACAAATAAAAATGTATGAATAGTTAATAAAATATGATGATAATAAAAACAACAATAACAACAATAATAATAATAATACACGATCAATAATAATGTTCACAATCAAGGATTATTTTTAGAGTATTTTTCTGTCTAATAGAACAAAGTACAAAGTAATGAAATTATAGTTGAATTTTGGAGGTAAGGGGTATTCTGACCAAAAAAGTTTTTGGGCGAATGAACATGATTTGACAATCGCTAGTCATTCTTTAGTGTTCTCTGAAATCGATTAGTGATGGTCAAATCATGTCGATTCGGCCAAAAGACCCCCTACCAATTTTGGAATATCTTGAATACAAAATTTGCTACAATATATTAGGGAGCTCTAGTGGATCATGCATACATACATACATACATACATACATACATACATACATATATGTATATATACATATACAAATATACAAATATACACACGTAAATTCATTCATACATCTATTTACACATATATACATACCCATATCCATGTTTATATCTATATACCGGGTGTTTCATAGTTCACTGAAAGAATTTCACAGGCGTATTTCCGGTCAGAAAAATTTTTGTTGAGTTTTAGTTTCTGAGATAGGAGCATTCTTAGGATTTTTTTCAAATCCAAATCATTCAAAAGCACTGTGTGTTGAATACTTCAGCATGACACGATTCGTCAAGTTGGAAAATCACGGATCTGTGAGAAAAAAATCAAAGTATCCAGTCATCCCATGTTTTGTAGCTATAATAACTCAAAGTTGCTGGATGCTGATCGGCTGGGAACCAAAAAATTTCAAATTTTTATAACCTTAAATCGAAAAATGATAGAATAGTACATTTTTTCCAGAGATCCGCCGTTTCCTAACTGAGCCAATGGTGTCAAGCTCAAGTATGTAACACACAGTGCTTTTGAATGATGTGGATTCGAAAAAAAAAATATATAAATTCTAATATCTCAAAAACTAGACCTCGAACAAATTTTGCCAAATAGGAAATCATTACATTTTGACTGCAGAATAACGCCTGTGAAGTTTTTTCAGTGAATTATGAAACATCTAACTTGACTCATACTTCAGAGAGTTGAAATAACCTCCCTTTTCTTTCGGAAAAAATAGAATTGATTGTTTATGAATCAATCAACTACATCTGCTTCGATAATATTTGAGAATTTGATGTCATTTCAAGATTCATTCATCAATTATGTTAGCTAGGACACTATATTTGGATGTAAGATGATTGTTACGGGCCTGATTGTACCCTCATGGGCACCCGATTAGGACCTGATCGTTTATGCGTCACATTCAACATCGATTCCTCACTTGGCCCTAATTTGTTTGGATTATGCCCTAATTGAATCCTGATCAATTTCTCCACACGGGAAGGAATTGTTTGTTAATTAAATGGAATCGTTTAAGACGGTTTCCGTCTTCTGGTAAAACGAATCTCCGTTTGGAAATATTTTGAAACAGGCTTGTTTTATGATTATGTAATCTCGTCTTGTCGTTAGACGATATTTTTCTGAGTGTATACTGGTGAAATGTTAGTGGATAAAAATTTGTATTCAGTACATTTTATGTACGGTCTGAGTAGGAAGGTAACATCAATTGAATCGACTGGAAGAAGAACTCGACGAGCGCTCGTACCGCGTTGCAAGTTCGATCCAAACGGTCCCGTTGGAGGTCGGAAAAAAAATCGGAATTTTGAAAATCTAAAAATACTAGATGACCCCAAGTATACTTGTGTTGGTGATTATAGGTGATACCCCCACTCCCTGCATTCCATTCGAACTTTCACTAATCCACACTTGAGAGCGCCACATTCAGTTCTGAAAATTTCATATTTCAGTTTATGCCCCCCGGAATAAGTCGCTGTATTTTACAAACTTATCGTCCAATCGATCTCAAAATTTCCACAAAGTTTGTCCATATACTAGCGAACAACTTTGTCGGTAGAAGTTTTTTGTAGCTCATACTTCCACCGACACCTTTTCAATGCAAAGCATCGAAAAAGTCATCTTCACTTCGAATTAAAAATTTATTCACTCATTATTAATTTTTACAAACTTTCACCAAATTGTTGTCTTTGGAAAAGTCTTACGAATCGAAATCCGCAAGGTTCATCACGATACATCGAAAAATGACCGAGTTAGACTGAGTTTAATATTGAAAAATATTGATTTTTGGTGCGAAAAAATAGAAAGTTTTTTTTTTCTCGAAAACTATGTAATAGTGTTGCCGCGATATTATCGTCGATAATTGAGGAATAATCGATTATCTCAATTCTCACACGTTCCTATGGAATATATAATCCACGAATCTTCGATTATGCTCATAATGAAACGGAATAATGAATGATCCCAGACTTGTACACAAAATAAACCAAGATATGCTTCCATTTATCGTTACGATATATCGATAATTATCGTTACGATAGTGTAAGAATATTTTGATTTATTTTGTTTAAAAGACCAAGATGATCCATTATCCCGTTTCATTTCGTGCACAGTCGAAGATCTACGCGTTAAATGTTCCATGAAAACCTCTCAGAATTAAGATAAGCGATTATTTCTGAATTTCGGCGATAATATCGCGGCAACACTACTATGTAACCTAGAGAAAAATGGTAAACAGATACTGATATTCATTTTCCAAGCCCTATCATCTAGTATTTTCAGATTTTCAAAATTCCGACTTTTTTTTCGACCTCCAACGGAACCGTTTGGATCGAACTTGCAACGCGGTTGAACGCGGTTTGAGCGCTCGTCGAGTTCTTCTTTTCGTCAATTCAGTTCTCTGTTGGTATGTCATTCTCTACAGGTATCATAGTCCTACGTAGTTCCTACTTTCTGTAGAATGGGTTATGAAGGGCGCTCGAATCAGTAGAAATTCTGAACAAGTGGTCGTTCACGATTTCCCTATCTCGTTAGCAATCTCTTCAACTCATCTCTGATGTCACATGCTTTCTAATGGTCTGTCTATGTAGACAGACCATAAAGGACTAAACACATAAATGAATAAGCATTTGACATAAGCACAAACGGGATGCGCAGAACCTCAGAAATAGGTTCTGCGCAGCCAGTTATGCTTATGCTTACGCTATTTTCCGTCTTAGTGCATTTGTGTGCTTACTCCTTCACTCGTCTTCGGCTCGCGCGCCTACGACTCGTATTGGAAACATCACGCTCGTCGTTAAAAGACGCTCTTTTACCCCCTTGGTACACAATAGGTTCGTTCGTTCTACGTGCTCTAATAGCTATTAGCTAAGTTCGTTTACCGATGTCCCAAGTTACCCCAACTCGCTCCAAGTATTTTGGATTCGCTACTTCCAGTTTAAGCAACGAAATGATTGGTTTGGTACAAGTTGGAGCAACTCAGAGCACGTAGAACGAACGAACCTAATGTACTATATGTTATAGTGGCGTTGTGACGCCTACTTTTCATGACTATGAAATTATACGTTGCCAGTCCATCGCATGTAACGAGCAGGTTATATTGCATATAATTTCCAAGTGATATTATAATTATGATAGAGTGACAAACTATGTTGGATGGGATGTGATTTGAGGGCTTAATTTCATCTAATTTGAATTTTTCATCTCAGCTTTCTTATCATGAGAGCAAAAGAATCATTTCTAATAATGCACCAGAATGATATTTGATTTCATTTTTTATGATAAAAGCCCAGTGAACAATTTTTCGGCCAACATTGAAAACTGTCATACTGTTAGCTGGAACATGTCGAGATGATCTCTAACATGTCGATTTCTACCACCTCTTTAATGTCTCCTAAAGAGTTCTAAATGCTATCTAAAAGTTATCCATGTTATCTTCGATACACCCAGAAAAATGGTATAGCTGGATTTATTTGATTTAACGAAAATTTGTTTGAATCAACTAAAATTTATTTGACTCAACTACAATGTCTATTTATATATGAACCTACTAGAGTTTTAGTTGGATCAAATAAACAATTTATTTCATCCGAATAAATTTTTATTCATTTCAAATAAAATTTACTTGAATCAAATAAAATTTTATTGGATACAATTAAATCTCTAGTAGGTTCATATTCAAGTCAACCATTTCTCTGGGTGTAGCACCAAAACTCTACCGTTTATTTCCCTATGTTGAAATATCTCTATTCCTCAATAAGTTTATATGAAAATACATCGTTTTGGGACATATCTACTGCAAAATATGATTATTATAAAATACCTCTACTCAACATCACTGTATCATAAAATACCTCCATTCTTAAATATCTATGTGTACACATATTTTTTTCGAACAATATTTTCTATTTTAAATAACTATTTAAAAATATTTCCGTTTCAACCCAACTCTACTATGCAGCACATTTATTGTAAGATACCTGTATTCCAACACAATCCTGTTCTATAATATCTCCATTTTTCATTATCTTTATCCGCCGATGTATTGGTTGTTGAATATCTGTAATTTTGAATATCTCCATTTTCAAATTTCAGTTTCCAACATTTTTACCAGCAAATATTCTTTCTGAATAAGATGACTATCGACAACGATGTAACAAGTAAATTTGCACTGTCGATAGTCATTTCGTGCAGAAAAAATACTTGATGTGCTGCAGTAAGAGATGTTTGGGAACTGAATTATTTGAAGATGGAGCTATTCAAAATTACAGATATTTAACAATGGATACATAGGCATATGAAGATAATAAAAATATTATAGCACAGAATTGTGTTGAAATACAGGTATGTGACAATGAATGTGTTTCACAGTAGAGTTATGCCGAGACGAAGATATTTGAAAACAGACTTATTTAAAATAGAAAATATTGTTCGATAGAAATATTTGTACAGAGAATATTTGAGGATGGAGGCATTTCATGATAGAGCCCAAATAACACAAGAACTTCTCAAATATGCTTTGATGATACAGGAGCTTTCCGAAGTGTTTGACCTGGGGCGTGAACTATGGATTCCTATTGGTTCATCCCACGCCCCTAACGCCCCAAGTCAAACACTTCGGGAAGCTCCACAGTGAATGTGAAAAGAATGTGCAAATGAGACTATTTTGGATAAATTCGTCAATATATTCTATAGAGGTGCATAGCACAAAATTATTCGAAACAGTCTCATTTGGAAGTTCTAAGCGTGTTCGTAGGATTTTCCAAACACGTTCTTAGCATTTTTAACCTCTTGTGTTGCTTGGGAGTGATGGTGGGGTAGAGATATTTAATGAATAACATGTTCTCCAGTAGAGATGTGTCGAAAAAAATTCATTTTTGAATAAACTTATTAAGGAATAGACATATTTAAACATGGGAAAATAAACGGTGGAGTTCTTGTTCTGCCATATATTTCAGATAGCATTTAGAACAAAGTTATATGGTAAGTGGAAGGGGTAGTCTATGGGGTGCATCAAGAGGAAGTGAGGGGTTGAGTGTGAGAGTGGTTGATAAAATGAAAAAATTATCAAGTGACAAAGAAAAGGCAAATAGAAAAAATAATATAGTGATCAAAGCGTTAAAAATAAAAGATAGAAATTATATGGAAGGAACAGTGGAATGGATAGAGCATGAATTGGGAGTAGAAATAGAGGTGACAGGAGCAAGAATTAGTGGGGATGTGATTATTCTTAATTTGAAAGGTTTCGAAGAGAAAATGAAGGTGATAAAAAATAAATTTGACTTGAGAAGAAAAAAACATACAGAAAAACAGTTTTTCATCAGCGTAGACGAACGAAAGCTGGGCTGAAGAGAAAAGAGTGAGAAAAAATCGGACAAGACCCAGAAAAATATGTGGCATGAACTTGGTAGCTAGTTCCGCGACCAGCCTTTGCATCGATTGGTTATTTCTTTCATAACCAACCATTCACTTTGTAAATCATTCAATTAACGGAGGGGTGATCACGAAGTTAATAAGCTTACGTATAAAAGAAACTCTCGCACAATTTCATCAAGGTTTGGATGAAAATTCGAGATGCCCATACTAATTCCCACCAGTTCCGTTGATTTAGACATAATTATAATTCTCTGACGTAATAGAAATTAATATTCAAAGAGGAAGCGCCAATCGTAAGATTTTCTTATGACCATGCTAAGTAAATAATTGATACTTCGGTAAAATGCGAACATTTTTCGGCCCCTTTGAGAATTCAAGGAATGTAATATACAAAGGGTGAGAGAGAGAGAGAGAGAGAGAGAGAAAATGCTATTGTATCCGTAATAGGGAATATTCAAAAAAATGATTATAGCTTTAAAATACTGACAGGTTCCGGTAGAATGGTTCAAAGAATGGTAAGCAATCAGTTTCCGGTATTCTGAATATTATTATATCTGAATTTTTTTTTAGTCGAGTGAAAAACTGATGAGTGCTCTTTTATATATTCTCGGATATATGAATTGTGTGATAGTTTCAAAGCTGAGTGAATAGTCTACTTTGAGATGCGAGCGAAACGAGCGGGCTACGATGTTTTAAAAATGAGCGAAGCGAATTCTGAAGAGGTTCGAATTACTGAGGGAAGCGAGGCGATCGAGGGGCGCACAGTGGACAGAATTCCAAAAGAGCGGACGAAAATAAAAATTGTGATTCGATTTCCATGAAATTCTGTGATTTCATGTTTTGGTGGTCGCTGATTATGAAACTGTTGTCAGATTTTTCAAAAATAAAATGGCGGATGAATTTTTGAAGTAAGCATTTGATCTCCATAAAAACTTGCTCAAAAAGGTTTTTGAGTCACTGATTGTGAATTTTGTTGAATGTTTTGGAAATGAGAAAATTTATATTTTCTAAAATTATATTCATTTCAGCACATTATTATCATACAAATGAGGTATTAGATAAGTAAAAAACCGCAAATATGAGAGATTATTTTTCATGAAACGAATTACCGATGATCAGTTCAATTGGAATCAATCATTACTCATCAGAATATCCATCACTTGAATATTGATCACATTCTGCAGTGGGTTCAATATAACGATCTTATGTATCACCATTTCCACACGATAGTAAAGATATGGCCTCGGCTGATAAACTTTTTTTTTTTTCAATTTGGCCTCGTCAAACTTGAGATAAATGGATCAGAAGAAACGAGGAGGCGATGAAAAACGTCTTGCATGTTTGCTGTTCTAGAAGGTTTTCGGGAAAAATATTCTCGATGATTCCTGATGTTTTTATGGCAGGCTTCTAGGGCTTCTTCTGAAATTTGCCCGATTGGAAGAGGAGCTCTTTCAATAATTTCAAAGCTGTGAATCAACACCTAGTAGGACGAGGTTGGCATACAATACCACGGATGGAATACCATACATAAGTCTGCAGTTTCCAGACAGTATTTTTTGAAAGCAGCCACATTGATCGCAAAACTGCTCGACATCACTTGTAATATAGTATAGCATTTCTCTATCAAATTATTGTTCAATTCTAAGATTATAGCGGATACCCTCGCGTTTTCAAAAAATTTCCTCCCAGTGTTGCCGTCATTACTGCTGCCGAATCCGACTTTGGGTTGATCAATATTTGAATTCAGTTTCTCTTTGAATACAGTTTGGATAAGTTCTTTTCGTTTCTCTATATAGCAGCTTTTTCGTCTTATTTCCGTGTTTGCCATTTTTTGATCCCTATATTTTATAACCAATGTGCAGGAAACATTCGAAAAACCTTATCCAAGCATGCAAGGTCGACATACCTAATTCCAATTGGGCAACATTAATTTCTTTTTTTTCATCAATTCAATGTCATTAAACGATTTTGCTGTCGAGTTACACAAATAATAACGCGTTGACGATTTTGTACCTTGTTTTGAAAAAAGTTCATAATTTATAATAATTTCTGTTCCGTGTATAATCGTACGCAAAGGGATGACGGATTCGATTTGACTTTCGATGTAATGTTTCTAATTAGGAGTTGACTCGACAGTTTCTTTGAGAAATTAAAGTCTTATCGATCGAAAGAAATTAGGCGATGAAGGCCGAGGGTTTTTCCACAGTACTAATTCTTTATTAGTCTGATTATCCCTGGTAGAAATGTTACAAGTTCTTCCCTATGACCGATGAGGCACTAAGAAGGAAGAACTAATTAGGAAAAACTAGCAAGGGGCTAGTCAATAACTGATAAGTTGGATCCAACTAGCATTGATTGGGACAAACTAATGAGTTACTCATCAGTATTTGATAATCTGAACTAATTAATAATAATAGAGTAAAATCTTCTCTACTGATAATTACAAGTATTCACTCCTGATATGAATTGAATGAAGAGACATGAGCTTTTCAATCTTGGACTGAATAAAATGTTCCTTGCACTTTTTATCAGAAAAGACGACATTTTTGATGGATTAACTTTGAAAATGAGTAGGGATTAAGCAACAATATTGGCATATTTCATAAGTGCAAATAACTTTTTATTCATTTCAAGACTCGAGAGGTAATTTCTCTTAATTGCATCTATATTCTAAGTGAAGAGCTGAGTTATTACTACAGTGGACCCCCTAAATTCCTAAGATTGAAATTTCCACTCTCAATGTAAAATGCATTAGCACTTTCACTCTCCAAGAGTGACAAGATCACTTTAGTAGAGTGAATCTCTCCACTTTTCAAACTAGAATGAAAAGTATCACTCGTAAGTAGAGAGTGAATTATACTTCACCTATTTGTGGATTAAAATCTCACCTGTCTTAGAGTAAAATATCCCAGCTTATTCATATTAAATCGATGCTCAGATTTTCTATTTCTTGCAATGCTTGGTTTTGAATATTCATCTAAACTTTTGTTTACTTTCAGGATAATTATTTCATTCTCTTGGAAACTTATGGAATTTTCTTATTAAAAGTGATGGTACTGATCTGGAATACCTTTAGTTCTAAAGGATACCAATAATTGATAATCCTAGGTGTCATTAGCCAATACCTCATGTCTCATACCTCATTAGTCACTGTGTGTGATACCCTGTATTTATGAACAATAGTGAGTATACCCTGTAACAATAAACAATACTGGATATAGTTGATAAATACCATGTATCGATGAACAATATTAGATGTTGTTGATCGATACCATGTATTCATGAACAATATTGGATACAGTTGATCGATGCCATGGATCGATGAAAAAAATTGGATATAGTTGATCGATACTACATACCCATGTAAAAGACGATATTTCGGTTGTTTGAACTGTATATATGAACCTTAATGTTGATTTTATTTATGGAAATTGCAATTGTAGATCTCTTTCAATTTCATAAAACTATTTTGAATTAAATCTTACGAAAGCTTTTCAAATTGATATTCCAGTGCTGGATGTACTGAAAATCATTTCAGTTCTTTGGGTTGATTTTTTATAGAAGAGTTTGTTTTCTGTGATTAATTAAGTTATACAAACGATTTCTACAAAACCCCAGTCATTTTACACTTTTGAATCATGAAACATTTATGCTGATACATAGTTTAAAGTTTTTTGTCTTTTCAGATACCCAAGAACGTTTCAAACAAAACATTTTATTCTAAGTATCTACATTTCATTGAAAACATATGTCATTCAATGGAATATTTTAATCACAGTCTTCTTGTATTGTAAGAGTTCCTTTCAGATTCATATACTCTTACTAAAATACATTGAAAATCTGAATTATTCTTTGACTTATTTTTCATGGGCTTTTTGATTGGCTTACGTATATGTTTGTCAATCGTATAACACTAATATACAACTATCCAATTTTATTGTAAAATGTAATACCTTTTCATGCATCCATCTCATATATCTGTGGCCTGTGGCCTTCATTATGAAACATTCAGTATATCTTGTTTATGTTAGGTTAAATTATGTATAATAATTTCATTAATTGTGATAAATGTTCAAAATATAATGAATGTTTCACAGTAAACGATACAGATGTATGAGATGTATACATGAAAAGGTGTTATATTTTACAATGCAATTGGATAGTTGTGTATTAGTGTTATACGATTAATAAACATATACATAAACCATTAAAAAAGCCCATGAAAAGAGAATAAGTCAAAGAATAACTCAGATTTTCAATGTATTTTAGTAAGAGTATATGAATCTGAAAGGAACTCTTACGATACAAGAAGACTGTGATCAAAATATTCCATTGAGTGACATGTTTCCAATGAAATGTAGATACTTAAAATAAAATGTTTTGTTTGAAACCTTCTTGGGTATCTGAAAAGACAAAACACTTGAAACTATGTATCAGAATAAATGTTGCATGATTCAAAAGTGTAAAATGACTGGGGTTTTGGAAAAATTGTTTGTATAACTTAATAAATCACAAAAAACAAACTCTTTTATGAAAAATCAACCCAAAGAACTGAAATGATTTTCAGTACATCCAGTACTGAAATATCAATTTGAAAAGCTTTCTTAAGATTTAATTCAAAATAGTTTTATGAAATTGAGAGAGATCTAAAATTGCAATTTCCATAAATAAAATCAACATTAAGGTTCATATATACAGTTCAAACAACCTAAATATGATCTTCTACAAGGGTATGTGGTATCGATCAACTATATCCAATTTTATTCATCGATCCATGGCATAGATCAACTGTATGCAATATTGTTCATGAATACATGGTATCGATCAACTACATCCATTTTTGTCCATCGATACATGGTATTGATCAACTATATCCAGCATTGTTTATTGTTACAGGGTATACTCACTATTGTTTATCAATACATGGTATCAAACACAGTGGCTCAGATATGCAGTATTGACTAATGACACCTAGGATTATCAATTATTAGTATCATACAGAACTAAAGGTATTCCAGATCAGCACAATCACTTTTATTAAGGAAATTCTGTAAGTCTCCAAGAGAATGAAATAATGATCTTGAAAGTAAACAAAAATTTGGATACAGACTCAAACCAACGCATTGCAAAAAATAGAAACTTTGAGCGTCGATTTAATATACATTGAATTAAATTCACTTCCACATTCACTTCCACATTCACAATTCACTCCATATGAAATTATACATCAATAATTGTAAGTTCAATTCATTTTATCGAGAAAATTATATAACCTCTCACAGTACATATATCATATAAGTGTATGTGATTCAAAAATTTTGAGGTTAGAAAATTACATGGATTGGAAATTTGTCAACGTCGGAATCAAATTCTATTCACTGGCACATCATTACAGAATTTTCAATACTTCGCTATATTTATCCCTAATATTATAATGATTCAAAAATTTATCGAGTCTGATTGGATTATTATTGTAACACATCGTTCTACAGGAAATCAACCGAGGTACTCCAGAAACACTTGTTGCAAGTCTTTCTACCCCGGACGCAAGTGTCGGTTTAGCTCAGGTCGTTTAGGCATAAGTTATGCAGGTTCACGTTCAGGTAGGTTGTTTACAGCGGTTCGAATCTTCGAAGGTGCATAATAAATTCCCAACAGTACAACGAGCAATTACAGAATGTTGCGGAGTTTGGGGATGTTGATGAAAAGACAAAAATGAATTATTTTTATTTTCTTTTACAAAAATAACTAAAATCTGTGACAGATTTTTTTCCCCCTGAAATACACATTTTTCAAGAGTGCTATTCCACTTGAAGAAATTTAGAGAGTCATATTTATTCCAAAAAATTCCTCGTCAGTTACTGGCAAGTGCCTCATCAGTTACTTTCTAGTGTCTGCTTAGTTTACCTGATTAGTCCCTCGTTGGTGCGAGTGTTACGTCCCTCATCAGTTACTGGTAAGTTTTCCCGATTAGTGCCTCACCAGTAAAAAGGATGAACTGATAAGCGCCTCATGGTTTACTAGCGAGAATTTCTACGAGGGATCAAAGCTCACTATTTGTACAGGAACTAACGAAGTTAGGAAAACAGTTTTGTCCGAGCTCTCAAAGTTCGTGAATGTCTGTTTTGTAGCGGTACCGTGCTATGCAAAATTATATACGACTAATTTTGCGTGGTACTTGCAGGTTCGTTGAGTCAATTTTTATTTGAACGCACTCCGACCCAAAGATGCCACAAAAAGATATTTCACCACCTCCGAAGATGTACTCTCGGTCGCCAGCTTGTTTTCCGGTGCAAACAAGCAAACCTCTTCTTCGAAGTTTATGTTCGAAAAAGTGAATTACTCTTCGAAAAATCAATATTAATCCTAATCGAAATAATCATCCACTTGATTAGAGAAAGGGAAGGTGAAAATGATAATTATAGATTTCAATAATTAACCAACATTTTCACACACAATATTTTTTATTCGCAAAAAATACATAAGCCACTATTTGTTTAAACGCTCTATATATTTTTCACTATGATTCTGCAACCGCATCAGAGCTCTGCTCTGTTCCGCGAGAAGACTTTGAATGCCTCTGAGCGTTCAACGCGCTCCTTATATAAAAACTCCAAAAAAGTAAAACAAATTACGCCAAGTACATGAAAATCCCAAAAACAAAGAATAAAAAAATCTAAAAACACATTCCAAAGGGAAATTTCACAGCATTCAGAATTTCGAGGGGATGTAAAAGGATATGCTCCATTTGACAAAAAAAAAGAAATTAAATCAATATGAGCGACCAAGTACATTGGTTATCCAAAGGATATGTGAAAGATTTTTGGTATATTGTAACTTCAGTTTGTTTAAACTGTATTGAAGGTAATTTATGATTTTCAAAAAAGCATTATTGTATTACAAAAATAAATAAAACAAGCGTATCGTTCTGCCCGTATATATAGATACCAAAAACTGAAAAAAAGTAGAATTCCACAAAACATACAAATGTCTCACAAAAACCCCTAAAAACTCCAACACAGGAAAAAATAACGTCAAATCCCAAAAACCATACAAACGTTTCACAATAACACTTGAAAAAAATACTTCATTCTTTCCGGAAGATTACTTGATATAACAAATATACCATTAAAAAAAAAGATGTGAAAGGCAACCCTGTTTCGGAATTCGCATCAACCAGCAACACTTGGCGTGGCCGATGGTAGAAGTTTTTAGCCTTTATTGTATACAAATGAATTTCTATAGAACATTAAACAAGAAATTTAAATGATATAATTTGATAAAATCTTCTTCGTCCACGCCAAGTATTACTGGTTGATGCGAATTCCGAAACAGGGTTGCCTTTCACATCTTTTTTTTTAATGGTATATTTGTTATATCAAGTAATCTTCCGGAAAGAGTGAGGTATTTTTTTCAAGGATTTTTTTTCAAGTGTTATTGTAAAACGTTTGTATGGTTTTTGGGATTTGACGTTATTTTTTACTGTGTTGGAGTTTTTAGGGGTTTTTGTGAGATATTTGTATGTTTTGTGGAATTCTACTTTTTTTTCACTTTTTGGTATCTATACATACGGGCAGAACGATACGCTTGTTTTATTTATTTTTGTAATACAATAATGCTTTTTTGAAAATCATAAATTACCTTCAATACAGTTTAAACAAACTGAAGTTACAATATACCAAAAATCTTTCACATATCCTTTGGATAACCAATGTACTTGGTCGCTCATATTGATTTCATTTCTTTTTTTTTTCAAATGGAGCATATCCTTTTATATCCCCTCGAAATTCTGAATGCAGTGAAATTTCCCTGTAGAATGTGTTTTTAGATTTTTTTATTCTTTGTTTTTGGGATTTTCATGTAATTGGCGTTATTTTTTTACTTTTTTGGGGTTTTTTGGGGGGATTTCACTTCTTTCTCTGAATATGCTTCCAACTGAACCCAAATAAAAATGAAATACCCCTGTCGAGTTCATGGCAATCGTAGGAATGAAGGAAATGTCCTCAGATAACTTACACTGAGAAGAAACATTGTGAACTCAAAGACGGTTTAGTTCTTTCAACTACATCGTGGGCTTAAATACGGCGAATCTCACGGAATAGTTCCGTCAAATACATCGTATGTATGTAAAGATTGATTCCCATCAACTACAGATGTAGTTGACAGAACTAAATGGTAATTTGATCAAATACATCATTCTTTTAACATAAAAATGATACTTATTGCAATCAATTGTACCGTATTTCATTAGATTTAATAATTATTCCGAACAATTCAATAGAAGAAGCCGTTCAAGGTTACAAGATGTTTAATGCAAGACTATTTCATTTCAAATCATGAATATATTTATGTAAAAAAAATGTGTAAATCAAAAAGTCAATCTTCATTTGTTTATTGTTCAATCTCTGAAATGTTTCGATATCTCACCATGATGATACCGGTAAGTGTATATATCAAATCTCATTTGAGGGGATTCGAACCTACCTATCTTGAGTTTACCTACCTATCTGAGACACTAACGTCCTAACCGTTTCTCTACAGCGCGCTTCGCATTTTGCTCTTGCAAAAGTTGTTAATGTACTACATACCCTATATTCTACCATTCCGATCAGGTGATTTTCAAATAATTATTTCTTTATTACAACTAAAAATGCGTTCAATTACATTCGTCCCACAATTGTTTCAACTAACGAAATGAATTGATTCAATTACAACGATAACTCCAGTGAATGACATTGATGTTTGAACAAAATGAACGTTGATGATACTATAACAGTGTGATGTAGTTGGCTGAACGACATCAGCGTAATTCTGTGATTGCCTCAACGAAATTATGTTTAGTTCAAATACAATTCCTTCGTGGTAACTACATATATAGAGTCCAAATACACGCTTAAGTTGAGCTCACTTCATTTTTTTTCTCAGTGTATGTGATATAAAAATCCACTTGGATTTCCATCAGTCATCTCATCATTGGACGGCAATAGATTATCGAAATAAAGAATGAAGAAAAGAAGGGAAGAAAAGCGAATTCCCATGAACAAATATACGCGTGAAGAATTCCGAAAACTGAATTTTCCTTGACTGATAAGTTGACGCTCAGAGCAGCTCAAAGCAACTCATAGCGCTCAAAGTAGCTCATGCCGCTCAAAACAGCCCACGATATTGTGCTGAACATGTCTTGTGCGGAAATTTTCAGTGTTTTCAAGAAATCAATGTAAGAAAATCGAAACAACATAACGAACTACTGAAATGTCAGCAGAATAGAGTCCTTGGAGAATTCATATCGCCTTTTGTCATACTGTATATTGTACTGTATATAGTATGACAAAAGGCGATTTGAATTCCCCAAGAACTCCATCCTACTGACATTTCAGTGATTCATTTTGTGGTTTCAGAAGGATTCAATGGGATCTAGTTTTTGGAACTTTTGCTATCTGGGTATGTCAAATATTTATCATGCAACAAAAAGATATACCTTCAAGATATCAGATTGAAGACACTTTCAAGTACTGTACCAGACATTTTTCAGAATTTTATGGAATATCCATCGAAATCATTCGAAAAAATTTTTCAAGAATATTTGGTTCGTTATGGTATTATAAAGGTATTCTATATTCTTCATAATTGTACAATATCACAGTAATTGAATTCTAATTTTATGATGAAGCGAAATTATTGCTTTTCAAAGAAATATATATACGAGTCTTTAGCATTGCGTGGCCAATGTCGCTCTTCAACTTGCAGATCATGAATAAATATCCACTTTGTACCTTTACTTCGTAACATGCATGTGGAATTATCTTCAGAAATATTTTTACCCTGATGCAAAACAACAGCTATAACTTTATAAAAGTGTTGTGCAATTATAATTTTTGAAGTTGGTACTGCTTTAATGTTTATATTTTCTACCTTTGTTGCTTCAACATTATTGTGATTAAACATCATCAATTGCACAATTACACATTGTTCTGACGCTGTTATAAATGATTTTTCAGTTTTACGCAAGTTATTACAATTGTCACCAGAATCTTCGAAAATTTTCCATGTTGAAAACTTGAACCTGAATATTTCTTGAAACTCAAATGATTTTTGTGAAATTGGAGGTAGCGCAAGACGTATAACACAATTTGTACCAACAATATTTTCGGTATATTCACATTTCGTGCGTTCCGTTATGGTAGTTATTTGGTGCTTCACTAAATTTTTAATAGCCATTGAATTTTCGCAAATAGAAGCGATGAATTCTCCTGCATCTTGTGAGTGATTATACAAGTATTGTGGGCCTGCAAGCTGTTTTAAAGCTATTATATCAAGGTTTTCTTGCGGATTGTAGTTCTGAATTGAAATATGTATGACGTCATTGGGGTCAGATAAAAGTAATTGTTTTGTCTTAGAAGCACAGTACAATATACACTGCATTACTGCATTCAAATAAGAAGAAACATTAGGAAGACCCATTACGTTTAACGCGTGAGTTTCTGTTGATTTTTCATCAATATTTTGGCCCCTGGATTATATATTATCCAATATCCTTATTCCTGAGTACCCAGGTGAAAAAGTTTTTTCAGTGAGTAAATTCTTTGAGTAAAATTAAAGGTGGATCAAGAAAAAGTAGAAAGGATGCAGGTATACTATACATCTGTATGTTACTTACCACCACGATCAATATCATCAGGTAGCGTAGAAGGAAAATGAAGAAAAGGCAGGAGTGCAGTGGATATACCACAGGTCCTTGCGTTAGGTACACTATTATCAGACAGTGTCGGACTGGCCCGCCCGGCCACCCGGCGATCGCCGGGGGCCCTTCGTTCTTGGGGGCCCGTGGCAAAATGATGAATTTCAGAAAATATTTTACAGAGAAAGGGATAAATTTTCAATAATTACAGATTTTCAATAATCACAAATTGTGCAAACTTTAATACTATGATAGTATGATGTCCTTTAGCTTCTTATTGAGTTCGCAAAATCTGCATCAATCTCGGTAGCGACCACAATTCAATAATATCGTCTATAAGTTCCTTATAATTTTACACTTCACTATGGTATGTATTCATGTAATTATACATGATGAATGATTTGAAGCCAAGGAAATAGTTCCTGTGGATCATTGCAATCGTAGGAATATTACGAAAATTTATACAAAAATTGGTATTGAATTTTGTAACAAACAGTACCACACTGAATTTCATACAGGCAAAAAAATTACTTGTCATATTTACCACAATTTGCAATGAAATTTGGGATTGGGACAATTTTGGTGTATACTTTACTGCAATTGCCATCAAATCTACTCCAATTTAGTTGGAATCACCACAATTTGTTCTGAAAGATAACACAATTTTGTCCCTGTCCCAGAATTTTTTTCCGTGTAGTTAGAGAGATACTGAATGTTTTGTTGCATCGCACAAAAAGAAAATAATTAGTCATTATTTGGTTAACTAACAATTAGCAATCTGGGCTACTTTTCAGCTGTCACAGCTACTCACTTAGCGTTGAAAGCAAGAAATGTAGCTTCCACAGCAAAAATTTCATATCTATCAGAAAACCTATGCAGTCACAGCTACGATTTTTTACTGTAGTAACTAAGAAATAGCTGTAGGTGTAATTATTTTAGCTATAGCAATGAAAACAAGAGAGCTGAAAAAGTGAGTAGCTGCCACAGCCATTTAATTTCTTTGCGTTCGTTTTTGCGAATACATTTCCATAAGTGACTTTGCATTCAAAAGTTTCCAATAGAATTAAAATTTCAGATAGAATAACATTTTTTGGGATTAAAATAACATAATGAAAAATTGCTGGGATTTCCCATCAATTTGTAATCTCATGTCTCATATATCCCCCATTTGATCACAAAAATCAGTCATTCTTGCTGATGAATTTCTCTCAGTGTATGCAACACAATGAGAACGATCTGAAAACTATGTTATTCTTGAATGAAGCCGGTGTTCTTTAAGTGTGCTGATTGCGTTACATAAGACATGTTTTAGAAATCTATCAGGTATTTTTGAAAAAGTCTTACTTGCAAGATACCCGGGTGAAAATGGTGTGTTTAGAACGACATGAAAGGGTAACCGAAACAGTGTTCAAGTGTGAAAAGAGCGGTGATTGAAACGTTTTAATGCCTCATTTGTTCCAACATGCGCAAAAAAAAATCGAAATTTTGGTAACTGCAAAGTTACTTGGAAGCGCCTGGTGAGGCTTAGAGAATGTTAGAGCTTAGGCCATTCTCATAGATCGACCTTTTTCGTTGGAAAAATTTTCGAATTTCATACACAAAATTGAAAAGCAATTGTTGCACGCATTTGCATATCATGACAAATTTCATCAGAATTTGGATCAAATTTAATGTAAAAATCATTCCAAAGTGATAATCATGGAATCTATGACCAGGATTAAACTTTAGATAAAGGCCCAGACAACACACGAAGAATTCTTTTTCCATAACAGGAATAGAATTCTTCAAAAATTCTTTTCGAGCTAATGAATTGATATAAGGTTCAGCAAGAATTCAATGTTTTGGACATTAAAGAGTTCTTTGAGAGTACTGGAATAATACTTTCGGTATTCTCAAAGAACTCGTTAATGTCCTAAACATTGAACTCTTCTAGAACTCCATAGGAATTCATTAGCTCGAAAAGAGTTCTTGAAAAATTCTATTTCTGTTCTTGAAAAAGAATTCTTCGTGTGCTATCTGGGAGTTTCAGTCGTTTCTTGATTTCCTGGTGGGTATAAGAAGATGTGAAAAGTAATAACCTCTAACTGACGAAAATTCTTTACAATTTCGTTCCTCAACATCTAAAAACCATGAGGTACCCCACATTGATGTTTAGAGCACAATCTTATACAAAAAAAATGAATAATTGGTTGGAACAAGTGAACAAAATAGGTACATATGCGCTTGTCAAAAATAATTATCATTTCAACCAACTGGTTAGTTGTTTAAACAACTGTGCATGTTGTTTTTCTGACCCACTTATGAGTCAAAACAACTATCCAGTTAGTTGGAATAATAATCCACCTCATATACTGAGGACCCAATTTCTTAGACTGACAGAAAATTTTCTTTGCCTTCATTGTAATAAATCGTTTTTTCAATGGAAACGGCGCGGTCGTCCGCCGGGGGCCCTGGAATGAGCCAGTCCGACACTGTTATCAGATTCTTCCAATAGAATCACAGGTAGATGAAGAAAAAGCAAGAAGGATGCATGTCACCATACATCTTTATGTTACGTACCACAATGATCAATGTCGTTAGGCAGCGTCATAGGAAAATGAAGGAAAAGGCAGAAGTGCAGTGGATATACAAGTCCTTGCATTGAATAATACCACTATCAGATTCTTCCAACAGAATCATAGGTGGATGAAGAAAAATCAAAAAGGATGTAAATGTACCATACATCTGTACGTTAAATCCTACTATGATCATTGGGTAGCGTTGAAGGAAAATGCAGAAAAGATAGGAGCGCAGTGGATATATCACAAATCTTTGCATCGGGTGCATTCCACTGACCAATTGACGAATGATTAGAGAGACTGTTTAGGATCAACTCAACGAAAATGGAGCAGATACAATATTCTGATTATAGAAATTGTTGCAGAACAACTACAGGTCAACTTGACTGATGTGACTGGATGTGACAATTCATTCTGAATGTTTTCTTCCAAAGTTCCATCTTTTCAGTTGTTCCATTCCAGCTGGATTATATTTGTGTTCTTACAAACCTTCATTTTTATCTTTACTTATCTTGGTTTTGGGATGATTCAATTCTCAAATATCATGAATTTTATTAAATTGTCATAGAGTATTTTGGGTTGAGAGATTTAGTAACTCTAGGATCTATGAAACGTTCAAAATGTATTCAAAGTGATTCATGATCATTAAAAAGCAATATTGTATCAAATATTCAAACACAATATTCATGATATTTGAGAATTGAATCATTCCAAAACCACAATAAATAAAGATAAAAATGATGCTTTGTAAGAACACAAATATAATCCAGCTTGAATGGAACAACTGAGAGGAAGGAACTTTGGAAGAAAACATTCAGAATGAATTGTCACATCCAACCACATCAGTCAAGTTGACCTGTAGTTGTTCTGCAACAATTTCTATAATCAGAATATTGTATCTGCTCAATTTTCGTTGAGTTGATCCTAAACAGTCTCTCTAATCATTCGTCAATTGGTCAGTGGAATGCACCCGATGCAAAGATTTGTGGTATATCCACCAGGGCTGTGGAGTCGGAGTCGGAGTCGAGGAGTCGTGAAATGATGGATGGAGTCGAAAGGGGAGTCGGAGTCGAATGTTATGTCATCGACTCCGACTCCACTTTCGACTCCTTATAAAAAACGTTAGTTTTCATGAAAGTACGTTAGAAAAATATTACGAGACCGTCCTGTAGTATATGAAAAGAACGTTTTCAGAATGTGTTTTGCTACATTAGAAGTGAAAATGCTGTAAAAATATGTGCTTTTGGAGGTTAAGACTCGCAGAATATTGGATGTCCCAAGAAGGAAAGAGACAGAATATCTCTATGCCAATGGAAGAAACCCTCCCGAATTCCGATGACGAAGAACTATCGTCGCTATCGTGATTAAAATACATCGAAAGTGGCGATGATGATGAAGAAAAATCCTGATGTTTTGATCGCATGAAAATTTTAAACGTTTGTATATGTTTGTATCGCGTGAACGGATGAACTTCGTAGTGTGCTTAATCGAAAGTGTGTATTTGAATTATATAATAGAAGTGTAATTATTTTTTCGTGAAATTCAATGTGTGATGAATTATTGTGGGTTGAAGATTTTTTCACTATAGAAAATCTTGGTTTTCGTGTAAAGATACACGGTAGCGCACGACTTATGCTTTTTCATTTTTTTTTTCTTTCAGGGTTTTCATGTACTTGGCGTCGAGACGCTACCGCGTCTCTTGATCCATATCGGGGATCTGTATCAATTTCAGATCTTCCAGAGTATTTGACATTATAATTATAATAGCGTTACTCAGTCTGACTTGGTTAGCATCCCTATTACTTAATTTTTTAATTAATATCCTCATTTTCCTTTTTTTTATATCTCACTTATCGTATACTTCCTTCTCTTTGGCTATGACGCATGAATTATCTTTCTTAATGAATTAATGCATTGCTTGTCCGTGTACAGTTTATATTCGCTATGACCGGAACTACTGTCACATCCCTATTTCAAAATGCATTTTAAATTGGATGAAATATCAGGATGTAATGAATCGGTGACTTCAGTTTGCACAGTCAATATTCTAAGACATGTGTGGTCTAATACACGGAAAAAAGAAAACATTACTGGTTACTGTGAATGACAGCGATCGGTTGAAAAACAAATGAAAACACGCTTGGATAATGAGGATTAGCGCGATCACAGTGATGGGTATTGTAATGAAATTCGCCAGTGCTGACTGGACAGTAATGAGGACTGAGAAACGCAGTACTGCATGGAATGAATTTGAGTTTGTATGTATTTTTGTGATTCACAGTAACCATTGCTGTTTTCTTTTTTCCGTGTAGTGACCAGGGCTGCGGAGTTGAAGCTTTCACACAGCCGACTCCGACTCCGGACCACTTAAAATTTCCGACACCGACTCCGGCTCTAGTGTTTATTCCCATGAATAAAAATTTCAAAAGAACCAAACTTGGACATAAGATAGACATTATTCGTTATCGAGGTTTTTCGACCTGTGTTCCAATATTTTATTTATTGATATATTATTCAAGTTTGATTCGCTAAATATGTCGAGGCTAAAATGCAAACAATTAACAGACTTCCAAGTCGTAACTAATTTCAATGTTCTATTACAAAATTGTATGCATGAATTATTTCTTCCATCAACATTGTTCGACAGATATAAATATTCCAAATGTTAGGAAAAAACTTCGTCAATAACTTTCGACAAACAATTTCCTCTAAAACTTTCATTCATGAGCCGTTGATCTGATGCGGTACATAAATTTGTATGTTTTTATATGCAGCAGCTTATTGAACAATTAGAACCAACAGGGTGGATGAAAAAGCACGTTTCTTGATTATTTCAAAATATAATAAACACAAGAATCAATAAATGAAAAATATTTTGTTTCTGAATGTTTTCATTATTCACTGTAAAAAATAAATGTGGGATATTTAACCAAAAATATTCCACCATGAATAGGGAACTTGACATCCTGATTTGGTAGAGTTTGCCCTTACTTTTTGAAGGATTCAACACCCAAAAAACAGAATAGTTCCTCAAAATGGAGGAAAAATCCCCTATTTTTGATGGAGAAATAATTCTCCCACAACCAGGGGATGGAATCCGCCATTAAAGTGAGGATTAACTCCCCATATTTCCTCTAGTGTTTGTAAATCTGTCACATTTCTGATAACATCAGTGAATCAACACAATCTGCGAATGATTCTCAAACAACTCCAAAACGATTTCCGTTCTGGTAATAAGAATTAGTGCAATATAAATCTATTAAGCAAATTAGCATGGAGTGATAGCAAGATTCGTTGGAAACGAGCAGTATGGAGCTTTTTGAATAATTAGGTAATAATTAAGGACTTATCTTTTATTTGAAACTTTCGTATTCATTGCAATACTGCAAATTTGTTTGTATAAAAGAAATATTCATTTGGACGTATTCAAATAACAATTTCTTAGGTTAAAAAAAATGCTTTTTTCTGTGTATATAATGTAATGAATTTGTTTGAAGGCATAATAAGTTCAACTACATACAAGATATTTCTTACTATTTATTATAGCTATTCCTATTTGTATTATGCATGTAATAAAAACTTCTCTCAGTGTAAAGGAGGGGAGTGGATTGCAAACTTGTAATACTGATAAGAAGAGAGATAAATCCCACACAGCAAATCAGTTCAGAAAGAGTGCAAAGAGAATTCAATTTGAATTCAATATGAATTCTTAAGAATTCTTTTTCTACTCCTATGCCGTATACCTATATGGGATTTCAGTGCTGCAACGACCTTAACTCTCCCTGCAGAAACGAAATCATTCAGAACGATTGATAGTGCAAATCTCTGATGAAAAATGATTCGAACTTATTTAGAATCATTTGAGTCTAAAACGGGAAATTTGAGTGTGAAATGAGAAATGTACTAATTCGAAATTTGTACATTTCTCATTGGAAAAATTTAATTTTGATAAGAATCAACCCAGCAAAAAATCTGGAATGGAAAAGAATTGGAAAAGAATAGGAAAATCCTATTTTGAATTCTTTTCAATTCGAAGTTTGTATCAAAAGAATAGAAAGAAATAGAAATATTTGGATTGTAATCTTGCTCTGGAATTCAGTTGCTATTCTTCTTTGAAGTCTTGCCCTAGAATTGAAAATCGCGATACCAGTGTCATCAACAACATATCCATTCACAACATAGCAGTTGTATTCTGAATTTGACATTAGAAAAATTAAAATTGAACAGCACGTTTGGAATAAGATTTCACTTGAAATATGTTAGAATAGACAAGAATAGAATTTTTTCAAAATGAATTTTATGACTTCAAAAATCGCATTCAAATTCTTCAATCTCAATTCTTTTCTATTCTCTTCAATTCAAGATTTTTTGCCGGGAATTCTTTGAATGATCTCAGTTTTACGGGGACGTTACATTCCCACTTAGAGATGTTCTATGACTCTCTTTCTCCATTCTCATACCTTTATATTCCCATTGATATGAAGAATGATAGCACCTTCTTACCGAACAGATCATGAAAACAAACACATCAATTCCTACTCTCATTTCTTGATTTATCTTATTTATGTCAACAGAGAATTCTATGCATTTGATTTCGAAACATCACACTTTGAACTTCGAATCAACGTGTGGAAATACATTGTCCATAAATTCACATATGGATTCCTCGTTTGTGTTGGAGAAAAATTGAAAAAATTTTTTGCATGCAAATTTCATCTCCCAGCTGATGCACCTGAGATCCATAAGAGTTCATTATGGAACCACTGTTGGAATCTATTACACTGAGAAAAAAATTAGCTCAATCAGAAGAACATATTTTTTTGATCTAAGAATATATTTTTTTTCTTATCTCAAGAAAATGTGTACTTGGAGTGAGAAAATTTTGTCTATATCACACTGTATAGTTTCAAACTGAGTAATTTCTTCTTTCGAAGAAAGTTTTCTTGAATCAAGGAAATATCGGATCGGACTCGGTCAGACCAATATTTTCTTAGTTTAAGATTTTTTTTCTCTCAATGTAATATGAGTTTATTACAATTGAGTGATCAGAAGATTGAATATGTGTATTTTCAAAAATGAGTCAAAGAAATGAAAATATATTCCAAAGAGCACACGAAGTTCTCTGAATGTTTTAAAAACATAGCCAGGTTCTGCGAGTCTTAACCTCCAAAAGCACATATTTTTACAGCATTTTCACTTTTAATGTAGCAAAACACATTCTGAAAACGTTCTTTTCATATACTACTGGACGTTCTCGTAATATTTTTCTAACGTACTTTCATGAAAACTAACGTTTTTTATAAGGAGTCGAAAGTGGAGTCGGAGTCGATGACATAACATTCGACTCTGACTCCCCTTTCGACTCCATCCATCATTCCACGACTCCTCGACTCCGACTCCGACTCCGACTCCGACTCCGACTCTACAGCCCTGGTAGTGACTGGAGTTTAACCTTCGCTAAGGTCTCAATTATTGTGAAACCAGATGGATAACAACGCAATTTTGCTTCGACAACTTTTGTGTATGTTAGATACGCACGGAAATTCTTACTTTTTCGTGATTTCCTGATATCACAATATTGTTGTTTAGTCAATTCTGCTTTCATAAAATCGACTAACGCTTCATCCCCGGACATTTTGCTTGAGAATTGAGTTACAGCCGATTTTTAAGCCACCTCATATTTTGTTGCTTTTGTTAGAGAATTCGTTGTGATTCCAGTTAGGGAATGCCAATATTGACAACTGGCCCATGCTTGGCAAAATACTGGGCTGCCAAGCATCGCGAACCAATATTGGTCTAATATACAACCGTTGTTCATTCTAGAAACCATACCGGGTTCCATAGGGAATGCCAATATGACAACAGGTTGCAAGCTTGGCAAAATATTGGGCTGCCAAACATGGCGAACCAATATCAACCCAATATAAAACCGTTTGTTATTTGACAATCCACACCATGTTTCATAAGGAATGCCTATACAACAAGTGGTTCAAGATTGGCAAAACATTAAGCTGCCAAGCATGGCGAACTAATATCGGCCGAATATTAAACCATTTGTTATTTGAAAATCTATACCACGTTTCGTAGGGAATGTCATTACAACAAGTGGTTGAAGCTTGGCAAAACATTAAACTGTCAAGCATGGTGAACCAATATTGGGCCAATGTGAAACCAATGTTTATTTGAGGACCTATGCCACATCTCCATGTTTGTGATTTTTACAGAGTTGTACCGATATCCCTGCTAAAAATCTTATCGTTTTCTATGGGAAATTTTTAGCACCGATGGCATGAAAAATGACGTCATTTTTCTCTCCAAGAAGTATGTTTGAAGAATCAGGTTGAAGCATGGCAAAAGTTAATATACATAACTTGGGCCAGGTCCGGTTTAATCGTATGAGCCAAGCTCGAAAATACTCATAATACATATATCATGAGACATTGGGCCATGCTTGGCATTGCATTCTGGCCCAATATTGAGTACCAAGCCTGGCACGAGGTTATCATCCCAAGCTTTAACCAAGCTTGCGCCATTTTTTCTTATGGATTCTGGCCCAATATAAGTCATAATTGGTCTAAGATCGGGCCAAGCTTGGGCCATTTGTTAATTCCTACCTGAATGTCTCTCAGAACTGAAGCTGCGTCTTTTGCACCTGATGCGCGAAGACTTTGTGTAGTAGCGTAAACTAATTCTTCTCTGCCGAATGTCCCACGTATTTGAGCTGTCTTTCGCCGTTTAGATCGATCACATAATTCCTTAAATTCCGCAAATGATCGACCTCGCTTTGCTAATGCATTTGAGTTACGATGATTGGCATGCGGAACTACTCCATTCTGATAGATTTTGATGCGATACGTTTTTATAAAAATAAGTATATTTAATTTTACTAGATGAAGGGAAAAGTTATTCCTACTCAAATGTTTACAGTACTTACAATAACTGTTACTTCAGTATCCAAACAATTTTTTTTTCAAAAAATGCCCTATACACCTGTATGATTCTTTCCACTTGATTCTCATTTTGGCTAGAAGTATTTTTGATTTTTGTCTCTCAACTTCAGCGATTTTGAAAACATCATTCGTCTTCTTAGTCCATTCTTTTTCCAAATTCTCAAAAATTTCTCTATTTTCTAAGCGCAGGTGATTTTTTACCACATTTTTGGTTAATTTTAGTTGAATAATGGAACCCGATTCTGAAATATAGTCAAACAGGAATTAGTAGTAATATAGACTCTTTATCATTCATTTTTACTGAGATTCATTGTGATTATCAACTTCACATAATGAATTATTCATGGTAATGGATTTTAATCCATATTTCTAGGTTAATAGAAACATTATAATCCTTTTTCTTTGACCATGCATTTATCTAGAATTTGCGTGGTCATGGTATACATGGTGTTACAACGAAAACTGCAGGTTAACGCAGCCAAATCTTTGATATTTTGTTCAACAAGGAACCACTCACGTACTGAATGCTAAAAGAATGTGGAGCGTCCCGGAACACAAACCATTTTCAAAGTTAAATTGTCGCAAATTTTAATGAAAACGGTTTGTCAAGCGATTATCCATGGTCTTGATAAGTACATGGGAAGTACAATTGAACGACTTTAATGTATATGGAAATCTAAATACCTCCAAAATCATCCTCCATTGAGCGAAATTGAAAATAACCACTTCAATCAAAAGTTATCGCACTTGATACACGAGTAGTTTTTAACTGTGGAATCACGTTGCCTGGAGATATAAAAACTGCATAACTTTAGAACATCAAGGAGTTGTTGGTATAAGAGATACCTGCCTATCCCTTTGGTTTCACATGCACTGGAGTATCTCTATAGGATTTTATGGAAAAAAAGTTCAAATTCACAACTTCATTTTTCAAATTTTGTCTGCTTTTTCTCGATTTCTGCCCACTGTGGGGCGGAGCCCTCTGGTTTGTATCATGTAAGTCATGTTTTTTTCAAAATGATTCTACAATCTCCAAGAAACACAAATGCGTGAGCTTGCTTTCAACTGATACACGGAAAAAATAATTTAGCTGCGCAGCTAAGTAGCTAGCACGGACACGGACAGCCATTAAATTGGCTCCTGCAGTCAAATTTTAGCTGTGACAGCAAAAAAATTGGCATTTGTAGTTAATTTATTTGCGGTAACAGCCAAAATTTAGCTGCAGGAGCTAATTTAATGGCTGTCCGTGTCCGTGCTAGCTACTGAGCTGCTGCGGCTAAATTATTTTTTCCGTGTAATCAATCAGAAATAAGATATTTCTTTGAAATATGCGGAATTATAATTTCATAAAACTCAAAATATGATGATATACATTCCAATATCGCATACTAAATCATTATTCTCAATTTTTTGTTTATCTAATATAAAAAGAATACCTTATAAGATCACTTTTGTAGCATACAACAGTTCGTCTCTCAAAGCCTTGTCCAATGGAAAATGTATGCAACAAGTCCGTAAAACGATCTTGAACCAATTGATGAATGAGGAATCGTCGATAATTGTTCACAGGCGGAAACACAAGAACCCTAAAAATTAAAAGTAATGTTGAATACAAAAATGCGTGGATAAAACTAACCTTAAAATGCACAACAATTTATGAAAGACGTGACTAAAATGTGAGAGGATTCAAAATTTGGATGCTCTCGTTGCATCAGGTCTCAGTGATACCAGATTCCAACGAGATTACCCCCTTTCCATGGAGTCATCGTTTAATACGCACATATGGTATATACAGCTACAACGTATGTGTTATACGAAGGAGGGGGTAATATTGTTGGATTGCTAGTGATCTGGCATCATTAAGGGCAATCAAGCATCAGGAGAAGCGGGTAAAATTTTGCACTAACTTTTTGCATCAATTACTTGATAAAATTTAATTTCGAATCAATAATAATCAAATATATAACTGAGATTGGACTCTAAACATGAATTTTGGTTTCTTCACAGTTTGGAAGTATTAGAAAACGAAATTACAAAAAATTTTTGATAGTTGGAGGTTATTACTTTCAAAATCCTTTCACACTCGCCAGAAAATCAGCAAAAGACTGAAGCTTATACTTTGAGTCTAATCCTGGTATTGGATTCTATGATTACCAGCTGAAAATTTTCGTTGAACGCATAATTCATGAAAAAAGTTGGCACAGAATTTGGCTCGCTTTTTTTGGTAATTGAGTGCCCTTAAGACGTGATGCAACGAGAGCATTCAAATTTTGAATCTGTCACACAAATCAATACAAATATGTATAGGTAGTTCATATGCATGCATTTTCATGAAGCTGAAGCTAGCAGACGTAAATTAGCAGACCAAGAACTGAGGTAATTTAAACTTGACTTTTTTTACAAAATACATATTTTTACAAATTAGGATTCGGAAATCTCATTGGTGTAGGTTTTATCATTCTACGACAATTCTACGATGAGCTATAGTGCAAGTCTGCTAGCTCAAATCTGCTAGTTTCAGCTCCATTGCATTTTCACTGGTTATTAAGAGGATTAAAATTTAATTGATACTATCTTATATGCAGCATTCTTGTAATGAAATAAAGTACATCATGAAATTTGTGCTGAAGGGCAATAAAGAATTACAACAAGCGGGTCAATTTTGCACCAATTTTCGCTTTCTCTTTAAGGGGATACGAGCGGCGTGGCAGCAGCCAAATCGTTTATCACAAACTATAGGGAGGCGCTTCATTTGGATCAAAAGATCGCTCTGTACAGCTTTTCTCTGATTCATGTAGAAGTGCTGTCCAGAGCGATATTTTAATTAATATGAAGTGTTTGTCCATAGTTTGTTATAAACGATTTGGCTGCTGCCACGCCGCTTGTATCCCCTTAAGGGGTTATATACTGTCAAGAGGCGCAAAAAAGCGATTTTTCAAGAATTTCAAAAGACAGTTAAATTGATTAATGTGAAAATTTGTACACATATTGAGATAACTTTCAACTGTATTTCAACATTTTTTATTTGTGAAAATAATAATTTTGAGAGCTGTTATAGCTGATCTCCAGGAGCTCCTCTAAAAAAGAGCGCTTTGCGGTAACCACGATATCTCGGGACTGAATCTTTTGAAATAGAAAAACCAAACGGATTTCGTTGAAATAATGTTTAATCTAGTGATTAATCGAAGGGATAAGCAGAATAAAATTTTCCGACAAAATGGCGGCTTCTAAAAAAAAAATCGATTTTTTTACCAAAATATTGGCCTTGAATTGTATGAAGCTGAAGCTAGCAGACGTAAATTAGCAGACCACGTTCATGAACTGAGGTAATTTAAACTTGACTTTTTTTACAAAATACATATTTTCACAAATTAGGATTCGGAAATCTCATTGGTGTAGGTTTTATCATTCTACGACAATTCTACGATGAGCTATAGTGCAAGTCTGCTAGCTCAAATCTGCTAGTTTCAGCTCCATTTGAATTGTTCGTAAAAAAAATATTCATCGGTGAGAAGAAACCTTCGATTAATTACTAAAAAATAGAGTCAACAATGCTTGTGTTAAAAATTCAGGCTGATCGGCCCAGCCGTTTTCGAGACATCTTGGTCGCCGACTTTGAAAACACAGTTTGGAGAAAAACGCATTCAAAGTTTCAAAAGCACTTGACATAGAGTGAAAAAATTCTACAAATATGCGCGTAACTTGGACAGGAATCGCCGTATTGAGTTGAAATGTTCTGTGTGTGTACTTACATATATGGAGCCAAATTTCTCAAGCGTACCAGCTCAAAAATTTTTACCTCCTCAATCTTTTTGAAATTTCACTGAAATGTAGTACTAGTTAGTGACTTTTGATCCTATAAAAAGTTTTGCTCTGGTACCACTGGTTATCAAACTCCAGGGGTCCAAAATTCACAGATTGTGTTTAATCAACTCTTTTGAAGATATAATTTCTTAAACTACATTTTGTTATGAAATTATTTTCGATATTGTTTTTCGTAGCTTTTTTTCTGTTCTTTACAATGGCGTAAGCTGTTTTTGTGAGAACAATTGTTTTCCAACAAATTTAGCGGGTTTAAAGTTATTTTTGCATTTTTTTTCAATTTCGACAATTTTGAAAATTTTTTAAGTTAGCTCATCTGAAAGCTGGATTCTTCAGCTTTGAAATCGTGTAGGAGAAATTATGGGAAGAAAATTTTATCTAGCATTCGCAACGGTTTCAAGCGCGCGTGTCGCATATTGCTATTATCTCCTGATATGGTTTGTTATACCGTTGACGCGGAATACAAGTGAAACGAACTGTTTTTCTAATTAAATTTATACTAATCAAAATCGTGCTGTGCCAATTTGGTTGCGTATACTTTCCATGTGATACTACTCCCAGACACGGAGCTGACGCTCTGTTCAATATCTTCTACATTTTTTACAGGATAATTTCAAGTTTCGTACAAAACCTCTTAAAAGGTGAAGGAACAAATTTGCCGCTTGAAATTTTGCGAACTTGGAAGTTTCCTTGATACTTTTTCTCCATGAAATGGCACAGCACGGTTTTGATTAGTATAAATTTATTATTGAACATGATTGTTTAATATACTTAATATTACCATAGTTATAACCAAATGAATGCCTTTTCCAATACATACAGAATATGTATGCAAATTTTCGAGGAATTTCGAACGGTTTTGGCTGAGTAATCGTAAATTTTATTTATTTGAAACGATTTTACATCCAAAATATTGGTTTCATGGAAAAATTATTTCAACAAAACTTTTCTTATTCTGTAAAAAATAATGTGTAAAAAGCTTTTTGTTTCATAGAATAGAGGAACCTCTCTTGCCCGACTAGAAATTTACCCCATGGGACAGATCAGGTAAACCTTGATCCAGATCAGGTCCTGATAAGGCAACCTCATCAGGACCTAACAAGTCATGTCACGCTGCACTATTATGAGGACCCCATCAGGAAAGACTAATTAGGATTTTGTGAGGAATTCCTTACTAAAACCTCAAAAATAAATCAAAACTAATCTATGAGCCTGTGTGAAAATTGCAGTTCGGTTGACAGATGTGAGGTTAAATTTATGTGTTCAACAAATGGATGAATTATTTTTGTGAAATGTGTGGTGGTTATTTCTTGAATAATGTGTATCAAAAAGTCTGTTAGTAAGTGCAAAATGATTAAGTAAATCAGTCATAGCTGTTGTAACGTGTCAAAAAATCGTAACTTGTTGATGCAGTGAAAATGAATTTTCTTCAAATACTTACATCAGCACTTCTAGGCAAAAACTCAGAGATCATATTGATTTTGTAAGAAATATGAGTCATGAAGAACTCATTTGATCAAAAATATGTCAAAAGAATGTTCAAAATGAATAACAAAAAACTTGAATTATTCACTTGCAGCTCGTCGGATGGTTTTATTTTTCAAATTGAAGAGCACTCTTGGAGTTGAAATTTTCATATTTGAGAAAAAAGCCTTATCTTCTGAGTTGAATTTGTTGTTAGGGTGATAATAAACTTGTAGGAAGAGTTTGAAAGTTGAGTGGAATCTATATTGATCAGGAAAGTCCAAATCGTGTGGCAAAAGTTAGAAAATCTGTCAACTTAGCTGACAGCGCATGGGTATTCTATCAGCTTTTTTTTACTAAACCAAATGCTGGCAGGAGAAATTCATCAAAATATAGTGAATCCAAAGTGATGTGAAGTAAGAGAGGACAGATACATGCATTGAATTTTATTAGTTATTATAAAAATGTTGATAAATATGGTAAGGCTATGTATGACTCAATGTATCGTCTCTCAATATTTTTGTTTCAATGATTTGCATTTTTGAGTGTGCATTTTCGTATCTTTTCACCAGTAACTAGTGTTAGGTTGAGAAAACATGTGTATTGAACCTGTTTCATAAATATAATAACATTTATTTGTAGGAATATGACACAACATTATTGGAACAAAAATATGGGAAGACGACACTTTGGATCTTCTATAGTCTTTTCTTATTTTTTAGAACGTTTATAAGAACGAATAAAATCTAATGAATATTTCGGTCCTCTCTTACTTCACATCACTTTGAATCCACTATATTTTGATGAATTTCTCCTGCCAGCATTTGGTTTAGTGAAGAAAAGCCCACGCGCCGTGAGCTAAGTTGACAGATTTTCTAACTTCTGCCACACGATTTGGACTTTCCTGATCAATATAGATTCCACTCAACTTTCAAACTCTTCTTACAAGTTCATCATCACCCTAACAACAAATTCAACTCAGAAAATGAGGCTTTTTTCTGAAATTAACAAATTTCAACTTCAAGAGTACTCTTTAATTTGAAAAGTAAAACCATCCGTCGAGCTGAAAGTGAATAATTCAAGTTTTTTGCATTTCATTTTGAACATTCGCTTGAAATATTTTTGATCGAATGAGTTCTTCATGACCTTTATTATCACAAAATGATTGGGATTTCTGAGTTTTTTCCGAGAAATACTGATGTAAATTGATATTGATATAGATATTATCGTTGTTGATATTATCGTATATTTGAATAGAATTAATTGTCACCACATCAGCAACTTATGATTTTTTACATATTACAGCAGTGATAACTGATTCAATAATTCATTTTGCACTCAATAACAGATTTTTTTATGCGTATTAATCAAGAAATAACGAAAGAAGAGTACTTGTTCGAAACTTATATTTGAATAATACTCAGATGATGTGATGTGAAGGAAAGAAAAATGATGCTGAATAGTCAATAAATCAACCTTATGAGAATTGTGATAAGTTAAATGAAATACTTATTTCGCTGGTGATGGTTGAACGTTTGCTAAGTTTTTTTCGCTGTATGCATAACGTGGAAAATCTTGTGAAATTTCCATAAGTTCCGCCTAATTAAAAGCCAAATAGTTAGTTTTCAATTCACATTGAGAATAGATTGAACAAATTGTTCAACAGTTTTCAGAAGTAGGTAATGTGTTCGGAATGAAGGGATTGAATTTAAAAACAGGCACAGTTGAAAATCGTTCAAACATGTTCTTCTTATTGAAGGAAAATTTGTTTAATCAAAGAGTGTACAATCTGAAATCAAGTCTGTACATTCTTGTATTCAGTTTATCAAACTATGTCCATGATCTTAGGATGACCGAACGAGGTCCTGATGCGGATACAGCGAGGAAAACCTACTTCGACCTTTTCAGGATAATTTGAGGAAATCCTGATTAGGACCAAATGAGGTCATCCATACGTGAGTCATCCACACCTGATCCCGATCAGGACCGTAACGGGTATTCCTTATTTCGGATGACCTTGTCAGGTCCTCATCATATGTTGGGTTAACCTGATGACAATTTCCAGTCAGGTGTCCGAAGGACAATTTTCCTTCAAAGTGGATGGTTTATCCATAAAAACATCATAAACAATGAATTTATTTGTAAAGGAAACAAATAACGAATCGTGCCAAAATAGTTCAATATTTGAATTCCCTAACTCAAAAAACATGAACACGCATTGAAAAATCAAATTAATACAATCTGTGACGTTTCAAACTGACGCGCTGACGATTTTATTCGTCTCTAATTAAAAGTATTAATTAGCCCCCAATGAGTGCCTCTGGCTCGCCGGTGTCCAGGGTAATTTTCAGTAAGGTTGAGGAACACGCGTCACAGATTGTTAAAATGAACACTTGTAGCTTATAAATTCGGTTTATTAAACCCTATGACATCAGGGTTGATCATTAATGAATACAATCATATCAAAGTTGAATAAAACTAAGTGATTTATAATTTAAATACAAATTTTATATGCCGGGTATTTAGCTATAACTTAATCCTGACAGTAAATTTAACCAGTAAACGTGTGCACACGCGACGATTGATAAACTAAAAGTTGGATCCAACGGAAAGTGGTCTCTTTTTGTTAATTCATAAGGAATTGACCAATGAACTGTCCGCGAGGGACACGACATCTATATTCGCGATGGTAAAGCACGGAATGTTAATTTTCTAATGACAATCGAATCCCATTGGCTCAGAGGGAGACCGAAAGGAATGTTCTGCGCGTGAGAACTTTTGGTTTGTTCAAAACTTTGTCTTTTAGCCGTGAGAGGTTGGCTACTACGCTAATATCCCTGTTGGGCTGAGCTTTGCCCCTAAGTTGAAAAGCAGATAAAACACACTTTCCACCCCCCTTGACTAACCAGCGTTAAGTGGTGAGAAAGTAAAACACAACTCACCCTTTCACAAACCTACCTACTCTAAACAGAGACAGAAGGTCTCTGCAAAACCGCACCACGGTGTCTAATGACAATTTCAATGCTCCTATCTGTCAACGGGGCTTACCGGGCAAGTGAAACACACCTTTCAGCTGAGGAGATTGAGAAGTGGTTATTCCACCCGGCGTACCGTCTTATGATCCCTGAAAAACTTATTCCTACTTGCGAGCGACAGTGGCGATCCTAGCGGCTAGATTCGCACTTCATGAAGACTCATGGTCTCTTTGTCTAAAACAGAGGTTATCCCCTGTTATTTCCGCAAGGCGATCGATATGGATCCTTTGGAGATTCGCCTTTAATAAAACATCATGGCGGTCACCGGCAATGTTTACAATCTGTTTGACGGGTTGTAAACATTGAATTATCGTTTCGCTTGTCGGTTTCGTGCGTGTATGTTAATAGTGTCTTCGAAATGTTATCGTGTGTGTTTTTAATTACCGATCCTTTGAGAATTCTTCGCGCGCGGGGTTAATTCTTCTATGGTAAGTTGGTAAAGGTATTTTACGTATCGTTTCGGTTATTTAGCTATACAATGATTCTTATTATTCTAATATATATATATTTTTTACTTACAGCAAACGGTTGTGGATGCGCGTCTACTTGTCGCGGGGCTTTCGGAGTCACTACCCAGGTAAGAGTTATCGTTCCTTTTCTTTTAGAGTGAATGTCAAAACTAACTATAATTTTATTTTACAGGTTTGAGAATTCGACAAGGATGTCGCAAATCTTTCCCATGGACTCCAATATTCAGATGAAGTGGAAGCTGTCGGCCGCGAGCTGTCGGCCGCAGGGGTTATGTTTTGGCTGGGACTGTACCTGAATAAAACGACCGAACTATTTGGATATTTTCTCCATAAAAACATGCTAAAATGAGATAATAGTGATATCTGGAGATATGAATTTGTAGTATTTGAGACGACGAATTCGAAGATGAAAGATTTTTCACGATACGAGGTCGTTTTCATAGGATTTTTTGCAGAGAAACGAGGAGTTATATATTGATTCTAACGAATTTCATCACCTACTGATGAGACGACGTCCGATTCGGAGGATAAAATGCATCAATTCTTATAGGATTTTGTCTGAGGAATCCGATGGTATATGATTCATTTTGGTACGCGGCCGTTTTCATGGAGTTTTCGTCGAGAGAAGGGGAGATTTTTGTGAATTTCCACAGGATTTGCATGAATTTCGTTATTTAAACACAAGTCGACGTCCGATTCTTGGAATAAAATCTATGGATTCTTATGAGGAATGGTGTGCAGAATCCAGTGATATACGGCTCATTCCGGTACGCGGCCGTGTTCTTGATTTTTCACGCCGAAAGTCGTTGACTGGTATTTGACGGAATTATCAATACATATGCAAATTCTTCCATCGGCTGCAGGGTTCTCGTTCAATTGGAAGAATCTGATACATCGATTCTTATAGGAAATCGTCCAAGGAATTCAATGGTGTATAGCTCATTCCGGTACGCGGCCGTTTTCATGGAGTTTTCGTCGAGAGAAGGGGAGATTTTTGTGAATTTCCACAGAATTTGCATGAATTTCGTTATTTAAAGACGAGTCGACGTCCGATTCTTGGGGTAAAAGCTATGGATTCTCATGAGGAATTGTCTGCAGAATCCAGTGATATGCGGCTCATTCCGATACGCTGCGGTGTTCTCGACTTTTCACGCCAAAAGTCTCATCAAAATCCATAGATTGTACACCAAGAATCGGACGTCAACTTGTCTTTCGATAACGAAATTCATGCGAATTCTGTGGAAATTGACAAAAATCTCCCCTTCTCTCGACGAAAACTCCACGAAAACGGCTGCGTACCGGAATGAGCCATACACCTTTGGATTCCTTGGACAATTTCCTATAAGAATTGATGCATCTCATTCTTTCAATCGAACGAGAACCCTGCAGCCGATGGAAGAAATAGCATGTGTAATGATAAGTCCGTCAAATACCAGTCAACGACTTTTGGCGTGAAAAATCAAGAACACGGCCGTGTACCGGCATGAGCTGGATATCACTGGATTCTGCAGAACATTCCTCATAATGAATCCATAGATTTTACCCCAAGAATCGGACGTCGACTTGTCTTTAAACAACGAAATTCATGCAAATTCTGTGGAAATTCACAAAAATCTCCCCTTCTCTCGACGAAAACTCCATGGAAACAGCCGTGTACCGGAATGAGCTATACACCATTGGATTCTTTGGACAATTTCCTATAAGAATTGATGCATCCCATTCATTCAATCGAACAAGAACCCTGCAGCCGATGGAAGAATTCGCATATGTATTGATAATTCCGTCAAATACCAGTCAACGACTTTTGGCGTGAAAAATCAAGAACACGGCCGCGTACCGGAATGAGCTGTATATCACTGGATTCTGCAGACAATTCCTCATAAGAATCCATAGATTTTACCCCAAGAATCGGACGTCAACTTGCCTTTCGATAACGAAATTCATGCGAATTCTGTGGAAATTGACAAAAATCTCCCCTTCTCTCGACGAAAACTCCATGAAAACGGCCGCGTACCGGAATCAGCCATACACCATTGGATTCCTTGGACAATTGACTATAAGAATTGATGCATCTCATCCTTCCAATCGAACGAGAACCCTGCAGCCGATGGAAGAATTTGCATATGTATTGATAATTCCGTCAAATACCAGTCAACGACTTTTGGCGTGGAAAATCGAGAACACGGTCGCGTACCGGAATGAGCCGTATATCACTGGATTCTGCAGACAATTCCCCATAAGAATCCATGGATTTTACCCCAAGAATCGGACGTCAACTTGTCTTCAAATCACGAAATTCATGCAAATTATGTGGAAATTCACAAAAATCTCCCCTTCTCTCGACGAAAACTCCATGAAAACGGCCGCGTACCGGAATCAGCCATACACCATTGGATTCCTTGGACAATTGACTATAAGAATTGATGCATCTCATTCTTCCAATCGAACGAGAACCCTGCAGCCGATGGAAGAATTTGCATATGTATTGATAATTCCGTCAAATACCAGTCAACGACTTTTGGCGTGAAAAATCCATAAGAATTCATGGATTTTACCCCAAGAATCGGACGTCGACTTGTCTTCAAATAAAATTCATGCAAATTCTGTGGAAATTCACAAAAATATCCCCTTCTCTCGACGAAAACTCCATGAAAACGGCCGCGTACCAAAATGAATCATATGCCATCGGATTCCTCAGACAAAATCCTATAAGAATTGATTCATTTTATCCTTCGAATCGGACGTCGTCTCATCAGTAGGTGATGAAATTCGTTAGAACCAATATATAACTTCTCGTTTCTCTGCAAAAAATCCTATGAAAACGACCTCGTATCGTGAAAAATCTTTCATTTTCGAATTCCTCGTCTCAAATACTACAAATTCATATCTTTAGATATCATCATTATCTCATTTTAGCATGTTTTTATGGAGAAAATATCCAAATAGTTCGGTCGTTTTGTTCAGGTACAGTCCCAGCCAAAACATAACCCCTGCGGCCGACAGCTTCCACTTCATATATTCAGCCGGTAACACGACGCGAAATGATGAACGATTCTCGTTGCGCGTATATTAAACTCGCTGTATTTTCGAAACTAATAGTTCAATCGATCTAAAAATTTCCACAAAGTTTCTCCATACACTAACGAACAACTTTGTCGCTGGAAGTTTTTCGTAGCTCATACTTCCCCCGATACTTTTTCAACGCAAAGCATGAAAAATATGGTTTTCACTCCGGATTAAAAAATTCATAATTTTTCGTTAACTTTCACAAATTTTTCCAACATACACGTCATCGGGAAAGTCTTACGAGTCGGATTACGCAAGATTTATTACGATACATGAAAAAATGGCCGAGTTACGACGAGTTTAATGTTGAAAAACATTGATTTTCGATTTAAAAAAATAGGTGCTTTTTATTCTTTTTCTTGAAAACTATCGATCATAGAAGAAAATTGTAGGGGGAGATTCAGATTGATTTTTCAAGCCCTATCACCCAGTATTTTCAGATTTTCAAAATTCCGATTTTTTTTTCGAACGTTCACGTGGTGGCTTGGACAATACTTTTACCGCTTTTCGAACGCATCGTCGGTTATGCTTTCCGTGGGCTCAATTAGCCAACAAACTCGGTTGTAGCCACCCCACGATTCTCCAACACTTACAAGAGATGGGATATAGAAAAGTTGTGTCGTCTTGGATACCACACGACCTCAGCGAATCAAACAAAGCATCACGGGTGTCTGTATGGTTTTCACTCCTGCATCGTCCGAACAGAAAGGATTTTCTTCAATAAATCGTCACTGGACATGAAAGTTGGGTGCTCTATGTTAACCACACACGCAAGCAACAGTGGCTACCGAAAGGAGAAAAACCAGAGCCAACCCCTAAACTGCCTCGCGGAGTACGGAGAGTATGACTCTGTTGTTGATGGAACTCTGAGGGCTTGCTCTATTACGAATTGCTACTAGCTAAAACCAGGATATCGGCGGAGACTTACACTAGACAACTGCAAAAACTGGCTGAAATTATCAAACTAAAAAGGCGTAGACTTGTCCAAGTTCGACTTCTCCATGCCAACGCTCGACTCCACGTAACTAAGATGACACAAGACTGTATTTCGCAGCTGGGTTGGGAAGTTTTACCACGTCCACCGTATTCACCAGACTTGGCTCCTACCGACTACCATCTTCTCCGGCCATTGGAAAATTATTTACAGGATAAGGAATTTGATGATCTCGCCGATATCGAAAATGCGCTGAACGACTTTTTTAACTCACGATCAAAACAATTTAGGACGGAGGGCGTGCGAAGTTTACCAGAGCGTTGGGCACGAGTTGTAGATCCGAAGGGAACGTACATCACTTAATAATATTATATTATGAAAATAATTAAGACTTTTTTTTACTTTTTTGTGTGTTGCAAGACTTTCTTACCAACCTAATATTTCCATCGTAAACTTTGAGGGTCATTTCATGTCAAATCGACCAAAATTTTTCAATTTTGTAACCCACCAACTTAGATTTCGATGAGACTTAGTACATTAGTTCTGATTTGGGTTCCAAGAACGTATACAAATTCTCATTCCATTAAGACTAATGGTTTTGATGTAATGAATTCTTGCATATTTGAATTTGAAGCCCTATGACTTAATCGGACACGTTCAAGAAAAAGCATTCTGTTTCATGGAATAATTAATTTCTCACGCACTATGAGACATTTTGCTCTTAAAGTTGGTAGGTGTCACAAGTCAATCATGTAGATTTCGAAGAAAATATAAAAAGAACAATATTTTCTTCATTCAGAGAAAATGGATTTGGGACAAGACAAATATTGTTTCCGTTATACTGGGTGGTGCAAAAGTCTGGATACACTCTAATAACTCCTAAACGGGTGGAGATAATGGGAGAATTTTTTTTTAAATTCAACGGGGGAGCAGAATCCAACATACTAGGAGGGTGAGAAGTCCTCAATCTTGAAGGAGGCGAGGGGGGCGAAAATCTCGTTTTTTGGTTTTTGAAATCGGTCAATCTTTCGCCGAATTATGACCACTTGAAGATTGTTCTGGGAGCAGTCAGAGCCGGTGTAGACCTTTCTAACTCCCCATCGGATAAAGATCTTTGGATGTTTGTTTTTAATCAAATGGGGGGGGGGGGGGCATGATGTATCATTCTAGGGAAGTGGATTCCCGAAAACAATCGGAAATGATGAATAATAATGGATCCATCAACAAATCAAGATAAATAAAAAATAAGTGTAGAAGGATTGCACAGATTACGTAGCCCCCTAGCCAAAGTCCCCCCCCCCAAACTTTCTCATACCAGTGTTCCACGCCGCACTCGCCTCTAAAACTGTTGATTCAGGATTTTTCACAAGTTTTTCTCACCTGTTCATTCGAATCATAATTTTCATTTTTTTTGTGTTCCTCACCATTTCTGGCTACTTTCGATCATTTCCCATCATTGTACGATACTTTCGACGATTCTTGAACATTTTCGGATAACTTTGCACATTTTCGATATTTTCGATAATTTGTACTTCCATGTTTCTTATATATAAGGAAATGGAAGTATTGTATTAGGGTGAAAAATCCGTTATGCAGAAGGGGGTATTCCACCTTTGCCAAACGTTTTAAAACGTCGAAAAAAGACGATCCCCAAAAATGTCTGTGTGTGTGTGTATGTATGTGTACTCTTTGGCGCACGATAACTCTTCTCAGAATGCACAGATAGGATTCATTTTTTTAAAATATGTTCGGCCCAGCGGCGCATTGAGGCCTATTGATTCTGGTCTCGATCGGATACCGCTTTCTGAAAATAATAGCGGAAAACGTTTTAAACGAAAATCGTGATTTTGCGACTGCTCATATCTTCGCTTCCTATTATCCGATCGTTATAAAATTTGTGCTACGTTTTAGCCATCACCCAATGGCCACCCCACGTGAATTCCATCCCAATCGATTGAAAACTGTAGAAAAACTGTTTTTTGCGCTCATAAGGCTTATTTGACGCATCCTTTGGCGCACGATAAGTCTCCTCAAAATGCACCGATTGGAATAATGTTTCTATTAATATGGTCGTTTTAGAGGGGACACGAGGCCTGTCGATTCTGATCTCGATTGGATGACGCGTTCTGAAAATATTGTATAAGATATTTTAAGAGAAACAAAAGTAAAAACGTGATTCTGCGACCCCTCATATCTCCGCTCCTTATAATCCGATTGTTATGAACTTCATACCACGTTATACTCATGATCCGATGGTGTTTCCATATGAGTTTCATCCCAAATGGTGGAAAATTGTTGAAACAATTTTTTCCCGCAATTTACAGGAGAAATTTTTTGTTTGTTCTGTGTGGCTGTCTGATTGTCACTGAACCAATGTGAATTGAACGTTTCAAGTCTTCACGTATACTAGAGTGGGAAGGAAACTCCATCTGGCATGACCCCATTCTCTTTTACTTATGGAACAACTTCTCAAATTCTGCAATCCTTCAAATACAAACGTCCTTTTACATATTCGAAGTACACACAGGTACAAATTCGGAACACGCAACTTTGTCTGGTCATTGAGTCGAATCATTCTCGATTAATTAGACCTCATTTCCTCATCCTTACACTGTAAAAAATTTCTATGGGAAACTTCACATACATGTTCGGAAGTAATTAACATATACACGTGTTAGGAATTTTCCGTATTTTATCGGAAATTTACTGGAAAATGTTAGTAAAAATCCCAAAAAGTTCGGAATTTTCAGGCAAATTTATGGGAAATATTATATGCGTGTATGAGAAATTGATTTCCTATGCCATGATTGGGATTTTCCGGTTGCTACGTATAGGAAAATTCCGATTATTTTTTACAGTGTATATACAAGCAAATGGAAGTGTTGTATTAGGGTAAAAAATACGTTATGCAGAAGGAGGTATTCCATCTTTGCCAAACGTTTTTTTTTTATTCATCCAAAGGAAAAAGTTTGCAGATACACGTGGTATGTGGAAAAATTTACAAAAATTCTATTTTAATAGCGAAATAAAGGCCAGAATAAACTTCACCTTTGAAAATTTCATATTGGAATACAGCCATATGTTTTCGAATGGTTGGTACGGATTTGCACCTGTGTGTACTTGACGGATTGAGAATCGACGTAAATGAAAAACATATATTGAATTATTTCAATCACTTTTTTCGATGTACAAATTTTTGGCCTCTCAGGACGATCACAAAGCTTCCCTCTAACGAGGAAGCAAAAATACCATTTATAGCATCATTGAACAAGTTCATGTTGTTCAGATAGTTTGGACAAAGATTCATTATTATCTCATCTTATTTATTTTAAATTTTAAGTAAATATTCCCACAGTGAATTATAATATTATTTTCAGTTTGTTTAAAATAAACTTATCAATAACTATTATTAAATACACTCAATGAAAATGTTTATCACGATTATTTCCTGAATGGTACTTTAAGAGCATTGCTGTTATCTTGGAGATTCACTGATGTGATAGAGGCTTTGTCTTCCATTCGCAGGACCCGGGTTCAATCCTCATTGGGGGGGGGGGGGGGGGGGGATTTTCTGATCACTTATTACGTCCAGTGAAACAGAAATAACAACATTCTGAAAAACAGCTTTTTCTGTGAGCAATTCCATCTTTGTTTTCCTAAACGTATATGCTGAAATTCCCTTGTATTTAGGGAATGGAAGTACTGTATGGTTCTCCATGCCGATTTAAGGAACATGGAAGTACTGTATGGTTCTCCATACCGGTTTGAATATTCTCGGACAAATTCGATTAATTTCGACATTCCTAATAATTCTCGAACATTTACGGATAAATTCGCTTATTTTCGATAATTCTCAAACATTTTCAGGTAATTTTGATTACCCTAACAGCACATCCACCGACTTCCACGTCGCATCCCCATGGACTCCACGTGGATAGAACGTGGATGAACGGAGATTCCACGTGGAGGCAACGTAGAAATGTCCGGTGCTGTACGGGTATTTTCGACATTCTCGATAATTCTCCAACATTTTCGGATAACTTTACTCATTTTCGATATTTTTGATAATTCTTGAATATTCTCGGACAAATTTGATTGTTTTCGACATTCTTGATAATTCTCAAACCTTCTCGGATAATTTTGCTTATTTTTGATATTCTCGATAATTCTTAAACATTTTCGGATAATTACTGCTTCTTTTCGGTGTTCTCGATAGTTCTCAAACATTTTCGATATTTTTGATAATTCTTGAATATTCTCGGATAAATTCGATTATTTTTGACATTCTTGATAATTCTCGAGCATTCTCGGATAAATTCCCTTTTTTCGATATTTTCGATAATTCTCCAACATTTCCGGATAACTTTGTTCATTTTGGATATTCTCGAACATTCTTGAATAAATTGGATTATTTTTTATATCCTCCATAAATTTGGAAAAAGAAAGAATTGCCATCCTAATGATGAAGGAATATGGTGATCGAGAACGCTCATGCAGAGAAGTTGCGGGCTTATTCAATGCTGAATTCAGAGTGTGTCAGCCGAGTATTTCTGCAACAACAGTTTCGAAGAATGTAAAACAGTACCGGGAGACAGGGAGTGTTAAAGATCTGCTGCGATCGGGCAGGAGTAAGACAGCGTCTGATGAAGTCGCGTTAGATATTTTACAAAGAGTTGTAGATACTCCAATTACCTCCGCAAGACAAATTTTTCGCGACCATGATATTTCCCATAATTCGGTCCTGAGGATTCTCAGACGAAATAAATTTCATCCTTATAGGGCACATTTAGTCCAAGAATTAAGCGAAGATGATTTCGATCGACGCCTAGAATATTGCGAAACGGTCATGCAAAAAGTTGATGAAGACCCTACACAGTTGAAAATTTTGTGTAAATGTGTTAAAAAATCCGTGTGTCATGAATTTTCTGTTAAATATTCAACACAACCGCGTGTAACTTCTACAGACAGTCCTTGTGTAATCAGGTCTCAACTGATTTATAATGTGAAATCATTCAAACAAGTGAAAAAAAGTGTCACAATGACACAAATGTTATTCAACTCAAGATTGAACATAAAAATTGTGTTGTTCTCAACTACCAAGGGGAGATCGCCAGTGGTGGGAGCTATTTTTTTATGAAACTTCTATGTACGTGTAACTTTAGTAGTCGTCGGAAGAACTGTTCATGCATTTTGGTTTGAGCTTTCATTGTAATGGAAATTCGTTTTCTAGATATGTGAATTTGAAGATGGAGTGCGAGTCGATATACGCAAAGAAAGTACACTCAATCAAAGGACCGGCAGTGGCTTGAGTGATACAGCTTCAACATTCGGTCCCGACGATCCATGTTCAATGCTCATTGACGTACTGTTTTTTTTCAATTTATTCTTATGCATTGTTTCAACACGCAAAAAGTGCAATTTTAACATTTGATTGATGTAAAAGAAACCATAAATTACTGTTGATCCAACTGTTGATTCATTCCTTATTTTGGATTTCATTTGACAGTACTTATCTGTTGAATTTACACGATCGGAAATTCCAATCAAAATTTTATCAACATCCTTTTGTGTTATATTATTTACATCGAGCTTGAGTTATTAGCTAACACAAATACATTATGTGATATCGACACAAAAATATGTGTGGACCGTTTGGGACATGTGAAATGTGTTGAATTTAACACAAAATTTCCAACTGTGTAATTTCATGTAGAATATAGTCTTTTCTAACAAAGCTACATTCATGTTGAATGGGAATGTGAATAGACAAAATTGTATATACATACTGGAGTGACAGCAATCCTCACTGGAAGTCGAAAACCCAAAAATACCCACAAAAATTGGATGTTTGGGCAGGGATATTGGATACGCATGTCATAGGTGCATATTTTACCGAGGGAAATCTGACCGCAAAAGAATATAGGATGATGCTGATTGAGGATATTGTTTCCAATCAAGAGACGCGGCAGCGTCTCGACGCCAAGTAAATGAAAAAAACGTGAAAAAAAAAATATATATATATATACATACATGAAAAAGCAGAAGTCGCGCGCTACCGTGTATCTTTACTCGTAAACCGAGATTTAACCTCCTAAAACAATTTCAATGCACAATAACTCGTCACACATTGAATGTCACAAAAAAATAATTACACTTTTATGATATAATTCGACTATACACTTTCGAATAAGCACACTACGAACTTAATCAGTTTACGCGATACCGAGGTATAAACATTTCAAATTTTCATACGATCAAAATATCATCAGGATTTCTTCTCCGTCAGTGATTTATATTTTTCTAATCACTTACAACATGTTCATCCAATCTGTCTTTTTCTTTTTAATGGTGGATATTGTATCTCTCTCTTGGTTCCAATATCCAATAGCGTTCATTTTCTTCCTCAAACTTGTGCGAGAAATAAAGGATTCTGTCTCTTTCTTTTTACCAACGTCCAATAGCGTTCATTTCAATATAGAGGGTGGGGCATTTAAAGTGTCGCGGGCGTTTTTTCCAAAAATAAAGTGAGATACGAGAACATTTTTCGGACAAAAGTTGTAGGGTACCGAGGGGGACATCCGATGGTGGCCTTGGCTTTGACCTCAAATCTCATCTTCAAGGGCATTCTGAGATCAACTCTTGTTTTTTAAATAGCATCTCATATTTTTTACTGCAGGTTTGGATTCTAGGTCAAAAACCAAGAAACTTTTGTCTGAACCATTTTCCTGAAATCCGCAAAAATGGCGCTCTAATCGATATTGTTCCATTTTGAATCTGACATTCGAATAACTCGAAAACGAAGGGTCTTGGAGGAGAATGTTTCGAACAGAAGTTGTCTGATTCCAAGGGGGACCCCTTGAACTGAAACGGAGGTGATGGGGTATAACAGACAAAACACAACACATTTCAATCGTCTACATCACTTGGATAATTTTAATGCAGTAGATGCTCAAAATGATGGCCTTCGACTTCAATACACATTTCAAAACGTTTTACAAAAGATTGCTGAACTCGTGCTAAAATATCTTCATTGATGCTCGCGCATGCATTGATGATTCGTTGACGCATATTCTCAGGTGTAGTCGGTGCTTGTTGATAAACTGTATCTTTTATGTATCCCCATAAAAAAAAATCTGGTCCACGACGTCCTATCCATCGTCCAGAATAATCTCTGTCCAATATTTCTCGAGCTGTGACTGCATAATGGGATGGACAACCATCGTGTTGATACCACATATTCAATCGTTCCTGAATAGGTATGTCTTCAAGTAATGTTGGAAGTACTTGATCTAAGAAATGTCCGTACTTCTCTCCATTTAGCGTATCTGCAATGAAGTACGGTCCAATTACTCGAGATCGAAAAATACCACACCAAACATTCACAGCCCATTGTCTTTGATGCTCTACTTGACGTAACCATCTTGGATTTTCTGTCGCCCAGTAATGCATATTATGTCGATTTACTTGACCATGATTGGTGAACGTCGACTCATCAGAAAATAATATGTTGATGAAGTTGTTATTGTGCATTTGCGCTAGACCCCATCGACAAAACTGTACACGATTTTCGAAATCATCACCGTGAAGGTCTTGATGCAAACAAATGTGATACGGATGGAATTTGTGACGTTTCAGTATTCGAAGAACACTTCTTCGAGAAATTCCCGAATGGAGTTCAATTTCACGAGAGCTCACGTGTGGATTATTGGCTACTGCAGCTAGTACATTAACTTCCGCATTTTCTCCGCTAACAGTTCTCATTCGATGTCGTTTTTCCCTTGTAACACTTCCCGTTTCTGAGAATAATTTTGTAATGCGTTGAAAATACCTAATGGATGGCGTTGTTCTTTCAGGAAATCGTTCTGCATACAAGTCATATGCTTGTCTGGGGTTCCTATGCACTTTACCGTAAATGTAGATCATATCGATCTTTTCAGAAACCGTGTATCGGATATCCATGATTTTCAATTTGTCATAAACCAAGTAATAATCAAATGTAACTGACAAACTGACTTTCAAAATCGTGAATTTTCACTGAACCCCGTCGTTTGTTTACATCGCGTGAGCTCTGAATGGTGGTAATGTAGACGATTGAAATGTGTTGTGTATTGACAACTTTTGTACGAAACATTCTTTTGCAAGACCCTTCGTTTTCGAGTTATTCGAATGTCAGATTCAAAATGGAACAATATCGATTAGAGCGCCATTTTTGCGGATTTCAGGAAAATGGTTCAGACAAAAGTTTCTTGGTTTTTGACCTAGAATCCAAACCTGCAGTAAAAAATATGAGATGCTATTTAAAAAACAAGAGTTGATCTCAGAATGCCCTTGAAGATGAGATTTGAGGTCAAAGCCAAGGCCACCATCGGATGTCCCCCTCGGTACCCTACAACTTTTGTCCGAAAAATGTTCTCGTATCTCACTTTATTTTTGGAAAAAACGCCCGCGACACTTTAAATGCCCCACCCTGTATATAGAGTATATACCTTGTAAATACGTAAACAAATATAACCTGTCAATGAGGCGATGTGTTGATAGGTTATTATAATATTAAAAGAATAATGAAAAAATGGATGAATTACAGGCTACTACATTAGAAGTTACAACAGGTTATCAGACAAACATCAAACGAACAAATAACTTCGAATTATATATACTTTTATTATATATTACTTCAGGAAATTCATGAATCAATGAATGAATAAATGATGAAGAGGTTATTTGTAAAAAAACAAAAAGTTTGAGAAAGGTATAAATAAATCTATTTGCTACATTCAGAAAATTGGAATATACACAGGTAAGCTGTGTATGATGAATTATTCATGAAATGTATGATTCCGTTACAGCCAAAAGCATTGCAGATATACCATGATCCCTGACGGACAGTGTGCTACTATTGGTTCCTCTAACCGGAACCACAGACAAATTATAGAAAATCATACAAGGTATAGTTAAGGAAAATAATTCAAACTTATAAATTCTGAGGCGAAAGACAGTCCGCTACTGTCCTATCCTCCTACTAGAGTCGTAGGCAGATGATCAAATGGATCATACGGAGTATGCTCAAGGGGAATGATTCAAATTGATTCGCAATCTTTCTATAGGCCAAAACATAACGGATATATCATAACTCCTGACGGATAGCCAGCTACTGTCAATTTCTTCAATTAGGATCGTAGACAATTGATGAAAAAGATTATACCGAGCTTGCTTGAGAATTAATCAAGTTTATTTGCTATTTCTTTACAGGTAAAATTATAGTGGGTATACCATACCCCTGATGGACAGTCCACTGGTCTATACTATTTCCTAACTAGAATCCTGAGCAAATGATGAAACAGATAACATTGAGCTTACTCAGAGAGAAGTGAATGAATGAAACATTGTCCTCCTTGCATACCCTGATCGACAATGACTACACTTGAGCTCAACTAAAGCGACTAGAGATGTTGCTTATTCTAAAATAACCGTTCCAAATCTTTTTCATCTTTCTTCAGAGAAAAAATCATACAGAGATGTCTGGTAAGAAAAGGTATGTTTAATATAATTTTATTGTCTGTGTAGTTTGGATGAAGAGTATCATCTAATGGAACAGTCCATTGAATCTAACCAAATCAACTTGAGAATCAGACATCAACTGCATTGACTACAACAACAACATGAACTACATTCTACTGCATTGACTTCAACTAGAACATTGTACAAGATTCAGTAGGTTTCTTTGACAAAGGCTGTTATCGGATTCTTGAATATAAATGAAATTGATAGTATTGGTAGCTAACATACAGATCTATGGTATGTTTGCTTCATTTTGTTCCATCCTCATTCACTTGTGATGCTATTCAAAGAATCTAATAATAGTATCAGATAGATCTGTGATATATTCACTGCACTCTTGCCTTTGCTTCACTCGACTAAGAGGCCACCAAATGGAATTGATAGTGACAGCTATCGTCTAGCTAAATAGCTAGCGTACAAATTTATGATTTGTCTGCTTCATTTCTGCTTCGTCTCCATCCACTTGTGATTCTACTCCGAGAAACTGACGAGTCCAGTATGTCGTCAAGATCTGTGGCATATCTGCTGTGCTTTTGCCTCTAGAGAAATCGTTTTGTTCAATTAATAGTTTTGATTTAAAATATTTGACATACTTCAATGTAACTGAAGTGCCTGGAGACCAACCTCAATCTTCAACGTTTTTCAAACTTCTTATATCTCATTGAGGTTGTGTCATGAACTTCTCATTCTAAAAACTTTTTATACTGCATTGGGGTTTTTGGATGATTCCACGTTCTGATTATATTTGATATTTGATGAATTCCACTGTCTGATGATAAGCGATGATTCAGTTGTTGATTCGTTACATAATCTTTAATAATCCCTTTCATGCCATTCATTATCAATTGAATCCACTTTATAATCTGTAGTTCATCCATTCAATACAAAATGAAATGGATAGGGGTGGTAGACGACGTACAGATCGAATGGTATATTTGCTTCGTTTTTGTCTTTCCTCGTTGGCCTGATACTTTCTTAACCAAGAGTTGTTATCGGATTGCTTGAGTAGTATCACAGGTGTGTAAGAAAACACGAAAAAGAAGCAAATATACCATAGACCTATACGTCATCTACCACCACTATCAATTTCATATAGGCGGTCTTGTGAAAATTTTGTATTAAATGTATGAATTACAGATTACAAAGTAGATTCAATTGATAATGAATGGCATGAAATGGATGATTAAAGATTATGTAATGAATCAATAACTAAATCATCACTTATAATCAGGAAGGGGAATTCATCAAAAAACCCCAATGCAATATAAAAAGTTTTTAGAAAGTGAAGTTCATGACAAAACCTCAAAGAGATGTAAATAGTTTGATCAACGGTAGAAGTTGAAGTTGGTCTCCAGTTACTTTAGTCACATTGAAATATATCAGAGCGATTTTTTCAAAGACGAAAACACAGTAGATATGCCACAGATTCTTACAACATGCTGGGCTCATTAGTTCCTTGGAGTAGAATCATAGGTGGCTGGAAATGAAGCAGAAATGAAGCAGACGTATCACAAATTTGTATGCTAGTCATCGTCACTATAAATCTCATTCGGTGGCCTCATAGTCGAATGAAGAAAAGGCAAAAGCGCAGTGGATATATCACAGATCTATCCGATGCTGGTATCAGATTCTTTGCGTAGTGTTTCAGGGGGATGAGAAAGAAACAAAATGAAGCGAATATACCATAGATCTGTGAGTTTGCTATCACCACTATCAATTTGCATCACAGATTACAAAGTGGGTTCAATTGATAATGAATCCCTTGATTCTTCGAGTAGAATTACAGGTGCATGAAGGAAAAACAGGCAAGATGGAGATATATCATACATCTGTATATCATGTACCAGCAGGATCAATATCAATAGGTAGCGTCATAAGAAAATGAAGAAAAGACAGGAGCATAGTGGATATTGAACAAGTCATTGCATCAGGTATACTACTATAAGATTCTTCCAATAGAATCACTGGTGGAAGGAGAAAAAGCAAAAAGGATACAGGTGTACCATACATCTGTACATTACATACCAGCATGATCGATCATCAATCAATCATGATCAATATCATTTTGTAGCGTCATAGGAAAATGAAGAAAGGCAGGAGCGCAGAGGATATACAACAGGTCCTTGCGTCGAGTATACTACTATCAGATTCTTTCAATAGAATCACTGGTAGATGAAGAAAAAGCAAGAAGGACGCAGATGTACTACACCGAAAAAAATGTTTTTTTAAAACAACAGAACTGTTGTTGTTGCAACAAAAGAATTTTGTTGAAATGTGATCAACCAAACGTTTTGTTGAAAACCATATTATTCCTTTGTTGCACACCTTTAGTTTCTAAGTCAATACATTTTGCTTGGGAAACCAAATCATATCGTCTGCAGACTGAAAATATTTTGCCCTGATGAGAAAATCATGGGCCAGATTGCAAAAACAAAACCACCACCAGCAGAATTGAACACAGGTCTTCGGGACTGAAGGCGGAGGCTCCATCACTCAAGCCACTGCCGATCACTTGGATAGGGGGACCTTCTTTGTATGTATCAAGTTGTGTTCATGTTTCAAACTCGAACATCAAATACTGTGCCGTGTTAGGATTGAAGTGAGGGTGATTTTCTGATTTCATCACGAATATCTATGGTACACGTACACATGACTTTCACTGAAAAGTAGCTCCGGGCTCTTGCGACATGTCCTTGTAAGATTCAATTAACAATGCATCTCAGTGCACGAGTTTATATGATTGTAATAAATCAAAGTATTCTTCCATGCAGGAATGTATTATTTTAGCGACAACACAAAACTTTTCATGTGACTTTACGTTTCAGAAATGCAAAAGAATATTTTCACTACAAAGATGGAGTCATTATGAAGTGACAAAATTATTTTGTTTGTGGGACAAAACCGCGTAAGTTTTGTGAAAACAACCAAATAATATGTTTCTTTCAAAGGATGTGGGTAACCAAGAAATGTACTTGATCTTAACCAAACAATTGGAATTAGTAAAGTTCGAGGTACAAAATGATTTATCCTTTTGGTTCCTTTGAACAAATTATATAGTATGGTCATGGGAAATCCAACAACAAAACACTTTTTTTACCATTACCAAAACTTTTTTTTCAGTGTATACATCTGTATGTCATTTACCATCATTATCATTAGGTAGCGTTGAAAGAAAATGAAGAAAAGACAGGAGCGCTGTGGACATAACACAAATTTTTGCATCAGATGCACTTGACTGGCCAATTGACGAATGATTACGCAGACTGTTTGGGATCAACTCGACGAAAATGGAGCAGATACAAAAGTATTCTAATTATAGAAATTGTTGTAGAATAACTACAGGTCAACCTGACTGATATAATTGGAGATAAAATTCATTCTAAATGTTTTCTTCCAAAGTTTTATCTCTCCAGATGTTCCATTCGAGCTGGATTACATTTCTATTCTCACAAACTTTTATTTTTATCTTTCATTACCTTTGTTTTCAAATGATTCAATTCTCGAATATCATGAATATTAAATATCTTTATTTTAATATATTTTGATATTCACATATCATTATTCTTAAATATGTGTTACAAATGAAAATAATCTTATTCAACCGCCCATTTTTCTCCTCATTTCAACATATATTTGATGGTGAGGATTTGTGAGAGTGAAAATATGTGAGAATAGATATTTATCAACAGTGATATGGAGGAAAGAATTATCTGAAAATCAAGGTGATTTAGAATACAGATCTCTTATGGAAAATGTTGAATTGAAAATAGAGTATTTGAGAGAAAGAATATTTCGGAGTCTTATATATGTTGAAAATAATATTACAATTACGGATATTAGTTTGAATGAATGAGGATTAACCTGATTGATATAGCTGGAGATAGAATTGATTCTAAAATATTCTCTCCAAAAGTTTGAACCCTCCAGTTGTTTCATTCAAGCTGAATTGTATTTCCATTCTCACGAACTTCTATCTTTAGTTTTAATTACGTTTGTTTTCGAATAATTCTATTCTTTAATATCATCAACGTTGAATACTTTCATCTTCACATATTTTCACTTCTGCAGGTTTGTATTCCCAAATATCCCTGGTTAAACAATCCGATTGAATCCGATAGAAAAAAATTTTATCGGAATAAATTGAGTTTCTGCATCGGAAATTTCCTATTGATACCAATAAGATAATTTTTAATTGGATTTAATCGGTCTTTCCCCGAGTTAAAAAATCCGATTGAATCCGATAAAAAAACATTTCATCGGAATGGATTGAGTTTCTGCATCGGAAATTTCCCATTGATACCAATAAAATAATTTTTAACTGGATTTAATCGGCATTTTCCCTGGTGAAAAAATCTGATCAAATCCGATGAAACAAACTTATCGGAATGAATTGATTCCTGCATCGTGATTTTCTTATTGAATTTTATTGGTTGTTAACCCAACAAACGAACGGTTTATATGCATTATATACGCGCATTTTATATCAATTAAACATATATCATTTATTCAATCATTACGTATGACAAATTATTGCTGAAATAAATTCAAACGATCATTTATGTGTTATTAACATGGTGATCACCCATCCACCTTGTACCGCAGTTGTCGTAGCTGAACCTAGAAGATCGATCTGGAACACCCGCTCGCTCGATGCCGTGGTTCGCTTCCTATCAATGTGAACTAAATGACTGTCTTATGTCAGGGATGGGTGTCCTATAGTAATAAGATTCAATTGGTAATAGTCCATTGGACATATGATGGATTGTATCGGTCTTAATGGGAGCATGGGAGTTCATTAATAATGAAAATCCCAATGAAGACCAACAAAATATTTTCCAATTGGATTCAATCGGTATTTTATGATGGATGAAAAATTCCGATTGATATCAATACAATATTTTTCAATTGGATTCAATCGGTATTTTATCAATTATGAAAATTCTAATTGATACCAGTCAAATATTTTTCAATGGCATCCAATAGGTATTTTATCAATAATAAGAATTCCTATTGATGCCAAGGAAATATTTTTCATTTGATTTAATCGAGATTTTATTGATTATTGAAATTTTAATTGATATCAGTCAAATATTTTTCAATGGGATGCAATTGGTATTTTATCAATAATAAAAATTCCAATTGATACCAAGAAAATATTTTTCATTTGATTAAATCGAGATTTTATTGATCATTGAAATTCTAATTGATATCAGTGAAATATTTTTCAATAGAATTCAATGGGTATTTCATTAATCATAAAAATTCCAATTGATACCAAGAAAATATTTTCTCATTAGATTCAATGGGTATTTTATGATTGATAAAAAATTCTGATGGATACCAAGAAAATATTTTTTAATTGGATTGAATCGGTATGTTATTAATGATGAAGATTCTAATTGATACCAGTCAAATATTTTTCAATGGCATCCAATAGGTATTTTATCAATAATAAGAATTCCTATTGATACCAAGAAAATATTTTTCATTTGATTAAATCGAGATTTTATTGATTATTGAAATTTTAATTGATATCAGTCAAATATTTTTCAATGGGATCCAATTGATATTTTATCAATAGTAAAAATTCCGGTTGATACCAATACAATATTTTTCAATTTGATTCATTCGGAGTTTTATCAATCATGAAAATTCTAATTGATACCAGTAGAACGTTTTTCAATGGGATCCAATTGGTATTTCATCAATAATCAAAATTCCAATTGATACCAGTCAAATATTTTTCAATGGCATCCAATAGGTATTTTATCAATAATAAAAATTCCAATTCGTACGGACACAATATTTTTTAATTTGATTTAATCGGCATTTTATTAATCATTACAATTATAATTGGTACCAGTAATATATTTTCCAATGGGATCCAATGGATATTCCATCACTGATAAAAATTCCGATTGATACCAATGAAATATTTTCCAATTGGATTCTCTTGGTATTCTATGATTATAGTTTCCTATTCCAGCAACTTTCCCATTAGTCCCAATACAAATTCGATAAAAACCAATGATCTGATGCAATAAAAGAAATTTCAAAACTGAATCGTTTATTGCCGGTACATACCTATAGGACCTTATAATCTGTAAACTTGCCGATCATTTCCAATAAATTTGAATGTTGGAATAATCCAATTGAAACCCATTGATCAATGGAATCGATACATCCTCAAATGCAGTCAGAAATCTCCCATAAGAAACCCATTCATCATTCAATTTCACAAATTTTCCCATTAGTTCCAATAGATTGAAATTGTGGAAACTTCCGATAAAAACCGTTTGCCTGATGGAATGGAGAAAATTTCAATCATCCAATCAGATATCTCTTATACAGACCAATAGATTATGTGAAGTCTGATTAATTCCCATGAAATGCAGATTTTTTAATTGGTGAATCCCCGATTGAAACCTATAGAAAAGAGATTCCGATAAACTCTTATTGATTTTGAATCGGGGATTGAACTGTTCCGATTGATCCTATGCAGTCCGGTTAATTCTGAATCGGTTTCTATCGGATCTTATCGGATTTTTTAACCAGGGCTAATGCGGTGGAATAAAGTCTAAAATTGAATTGGACATTTCTCATTCAATGCTATTGCATATTCAATCCCGTAAATATTCCTTTTATTTCCCATAAATTGCACTGAAAAAGAATTTCATCGAAAATCAATTATATTTTGTTGTTAGGGTAACTGAATATCATAGTCAAGTCAACGAATATACGGTCAGATTGCCAGTATAATCGTTGACTTGACACCATGATGGTTGATTCAACTGCATGTAGTTGAGTCAACAGTGCATGTAGTTGAGGCAACAGTCAGATTCAGTTGGATATATCCAATCGTATTCTACTGTTGAATCAACTATATCACCGTTGTCTGTACCCACCTTTTTTTTCAGTGTGGGATGATCGAATAATCCAATTGAAACCTATTGACCAATAAAATAAACAAACTCAAATCGAATTGGATATTCTGGATAGGAACCCAGTAAGTTTTGAATTTTGTACAATTTTCCCATTGGTTCCGATAGACCGAAATCACCGAAAATTCTGATAAAAACCGATGATTCAATCCGCTGAAAGGAATTCTGAATTCGAATTGGATATTTCTCATTCAATCCTATTCAATTTTCAGATCCGTAGATGGTCCTATTATTCCCCATGAATTGGGATAGTGGAATAATCCGATTGAAACCTACAGACCGATCAAATCTGTACGAACTCTAATCGAATTGGACATTCTTCATAAAAACCGATTAAATTTCCCATTACGTAACATTTACGATCGGTTCCAATAGCTTTAGGTCATGGAAATTCCCGATAAAAACCATTTGCCTCATGAAATGGGGAAATTTTCAAACTCTCAATCAGATATCCCTCATACAAACCGATTGATCACTGAAAGTCATATTAATTCCAATAAAACAAATATTTTTCTATCGGTAAATCCTCGATTCAATCCTACATATACCACGTTCCAATTAATTCCTATTCATCTTGAATCGGTAGTTGAGCCTCTCCGATTGACCCTATTCATTCCGATTAATTTTGAATCGGTTTTTATCGGTTTCTAATGGATCTTTTAACGAGGGCTATGCTACCTGGAGTATCATCCCATACAGCACACGAGTTCCCGCAAAAAGTATCCGTTATGCTAATCAATATGTATTCATTATAAATATCTTGAATTCAAAATGAACTATTAATGAACAACTTAATGTTCAGAAAGGCTTCATATCGAGATTTCATAATGAATTGTCCGGGCATTCAAGACGTTTTCATTTTGAATTCAAAATATTCATAATGAATACATATTGATTAGCATAACGGGAATTATCTATTGCTGTCCAAGTGTCTGTGAAGTTGGCATATCAAATGTCAGCATCGCACAAAAAAGCTCCAGTTCTAGTCGCATCCACTATAGTTCTACAGTTCTTGATAAGTTACAACAATAGTTCCGGGTAAATTTGTGAAAAAAATCGATTTTGAAAAAATGATATGCTAAGTTCTTCTACAATATGACAGCATCGCAGGGGAAATGGAAGGAAATTGACTATATCTAGGAGTTCTAGGGATGATTGGGATGCGAGGATGTCAAAACAAGGGAGTTCTGATGCTAGGAGTGCTTAAGAAATTTTTTTCGGGAATTAAATGAAGAGACATGAGGAGTTCTTCTACGATGTAGTAGCAGCGCAGGTGGAACCGCTGGAAGTGGACTATATCTCGGAGTTCTACGGCTGATTGGCATGTGAGGATGTCAAGGAACGAGAGTTCTGATGTTGGGAGTAATAGGAGAATTTTGTTCGGAGAATGATTGAGAGCATATGCTGAGATCTTATACGATATGGGGGAGCGCAGGTGAGAGCTATGGAGATAAACTATATCACATAGCTCTAGAGATGATATATCCTGATAAGGATATCCTAGAGAATCGGTAGTTCTGAGCAGCATGTCATTGAAAATCGATAGTGCTGTGCAGCATATCATTGGAAATCAGTAGTTTTGACCAGCAGATCATTGATAATCGATGGGTCTGATCGGCATATCATAGAAAATGAATAGTTCTGACCAGCATATCATAGAAAATCGATAGTTCTGACCAGCATATCATGGAAAATCAATAGTTCTGACCAGCATATCATAGAAAATCGATAGTTCTGACCAGCATATCATAGAAAATCGATAGTTCTGACCAGCATATCATGGAAAATTAATAGTTCTGACCACCATATCATAGAAAATCGATAGTTCTGACCAGGATATCATGGAAATTCGACAGTTCTGACCAGCATGTCATAGAAAATCGATACTTCTGACCAGCATATCATGGAGAATGAAAAGTTCTGATGAGCATATCATAGAAAATCGATAGTTCTGACCAGCATATCATGGGCAATCGATAGTTCTGACCAGCATATCATAGAAAATCGATAGTTCTGATCGGCATATCATAGAAAATCGATAGTTCTGACCAGCATATCATAGAAAATCGATAGTTCTGACCAGCATATCATAGAGAATGAAGAGTTCTGATGAGCATGTCATATAAAATCGATAGTACTGATCGGCATACCATAGAAAATCGGACTCTCCATTTTCCATGATATGCTGGTCAGAACTGTCGATTTTCCATGATATCCTGGTCAGAACTATCGATTCTCTATGATATGCCGATCAGAACTATCGATTTTCTATGATATGCTGGTCAGAACTATTGATTTTCCATGATATGCTGGTCAGAACTATCGATTTTCCATGATATGCTGGTAAGAACTGGTCATTTTCTATGATATGCTGGTCAGAACTATCGATTCACTATGATATGCTGGTCAGAACTATTGATTTCCTATGATATGCTAGTGAGACATTATCGATTTTCTATGATATGCTGGTCAGAAGTATCGATTTTCTATGACATGCTGGTCAGAACTGTCGAATTTCCATGATATCCTGGTCAGAACTATCGATTTTCTATGATATGCCGATCAGAACTATCGATTTTCTATGATATGCTGGTCAGAACTATCGATTCTCCATGATATGCTGGTCAGAACTATTGATTTCCTATGATATGCTAGTGAGACATTATCGATTTTCTATGATATGCTGGTCAGAAGTATCGATTTTCTATGACATGCTGGTCAGAACTGTCGAATTTCCATGATATCCTGGTCAGAACTATCGATTTTCTATGATATGCCGATCAGAACTATCGATTTTCTATGATATGCTGGTCAGAACTATCGATTCTCCATGATATGCTGGTCAGAACTGTCGATTTTCCATGATATCCTGGTCAGAACTATCGATTTTCTATGATATGCCGATCAGAACTATCGATGTTCTATGATATGCTGGTCAGAACTATTGATTTTCCATGATATGCTGGTCAGAACTATCGATTTTCTATGATATGCTCATCAGAACTCTTCATTCTCTATGATATGCTGGTCAGAACTATCGATCCACTATGATATGCTGGTCAAAACTATTGATTTCCTATGATATGCTAGTGAGACATATCGATTTTCTATGATTTGCTGGTCAGAAGTATCGATTTTCTATGACATGCTGGCCAGAACTGTCGAATCTCCATGATATCCTGGTCAGAACTATCGATTTTCTATGATATGCTCATCAGAACTCTTCATTCTCTATGATATGCTAGTCAGAACTATCGATCCACTATGATATGCTTGTCAAAACTATTGATTTCCTATGATATGCTAGTGAGACATATCGATTTTCTATGATTTGCTGGTCAGAAGTATCGATTTTCTATGACATGCTGGCCAGAACTGTCAAATCTCCATGATATCCTGGTCAGAACTATCGATTTTTTATGGTATGCCGATCAGAACTATCGATTTTCTATGATATGCTGGTCAGAACTATCGATTCTCCATGATATGCTGGTCAGAACTGTCGATTTTCCATGATATCCTGGTCAGAACTATCGATTTTCTATGATATGCTGGTCAGAACTATCGATTTTCTATGATAGAACTATCGATCTTGTAGGATATACTGGTCAGAACTGTCGATTTTCGATGATTTGCTGATCAGAACTATCGATTTCCAATGATATGCTGGTCGGAACTATCGATTTCTAGGGTATGCTGATCAGAACTATGGATAATCAATGATTTGCTGAACAGAACTGTCGATTTTCAAGGATATGCTGGTCAGAACTCTTCATTTCTGAAGATTTGCTGGTCAGAACCATCGATTCTCTATGATATGCTGGTCAGAACTATCGATTTCCCACGATATGCTGGTCAGAACTATCGATTTCCTATGATATGTTGGTCAGAACTATCGATTTCCCACGATATGTTGGTCAGAACTATCGATTTCCTATGATATGCTGGTCAGAACTCTCGATTTTCTATGATATGCTGGTCAGAACTATCGATTCTCCATGATATGCTGGTCAGAACTATCGATTTCCTATGATATGCTGGTCAGAACTATCGATTCTTCATGATATGCCGATCAGAACTATCGATGTTCTATGATATGCTGGTCAGAACTATTGATTTTCCATGATATGCTGGTCAGAACTATCGATTTTCTATGATATGCTCATCAGAACTCTTCATTCTCTATGATATGCTGGCCAGAACTATCGATTCACTATGATATGCTGGGCAGAACTATTGATTTCCTATGTTATGCTAGAGAGACATATCGATTTTCTATGATATGCTGGTCAGAAGTATCGTTTTTCTATGACATGCTGGTCAGAACTGTCGAATTTCCATGATATCCTGGTCAGAACTGTCGATTTTCTATGATATGCCGATCAGAACTATCGATTTTCTATGATATGCTGGTCAGAAGTATCGTTTTTCTATGACATGCTGGTCAGAACTGTCGAATTTCCATGATATCCTGGTCAGAACTGTCGATTTTCTATGATATGCCGATCAGAACTATCGATTTTCTATGATATGCTGGTCAGAACTATCGATTCTCCATGATATGCTGGTCAGAACTGTCGATTTTCCATGATATCCTGGTCAGAACTATCGATTTTCTATGATATGCTGGTCAGAACTATCGATTTTCTATGATATTTCGATCAGAACTATCGATTTTCTATGATATGCTGGTCAGAACTATTGATTTTCCATGATATGCTGGTCAGAACTATCGATTTTCTGTGATATGCTCATCAGAACTCTTCATTGTCTATGATATGCTGGTCAGAACTGTCGATTCACTATGATATGCTGGTCAGAACTATTGAATTCCTATGATATGCTAGTGAGACATATCGATTTTCTATGATATGCTGGTCAGAAGTATCGATTTTCTATGACATGCTGGTCAGAACTGTCGAATTTCCATGATATCCTGGTCAGAACTATCGATTTTCTATCATATGCTGGTTAGAACTATTGATTTTCCATGATATGCTGGTCAGAACTATCGATTTTCTATGATATGCTCATCAGAACTCTTCATTCTCTATGATATGCTGGTCAGAACCATCGATTTTCTATGGTATGCCGATCAGAACTCTTCATTCTCTATGATATGCTGGTCAGAACTATCGATTCACTATGATATGCTGGTCAGAACTATTGATTTCCTATGATATGCTAGTGAGACATATCGATTTTCTATGATATGCTGGTCAGAAGTATCGATTTTCCATGATATGCTGGTCAGAACTGTCGATTTTCCATGATATGCTGGTCAGAACTGTCGATTTTCCATGATATCCTGGTCAGAACCATCGATTTTCTATGATATGCTGGTCAGAACCATCGATTTTCTATGGTATGCCGATCAGAACTCTTCATTCTCTATGATATGCTGGTCAGAACTATCGATTCACTATGATATGCTGGTCAGAACTATTGATTTCCTATGATATGCTAGTGAGACATATCGATTTTCTATGATATGCTGGTCAGAAGTATCGATTTTCCATGATATGCTGGTCAGAACTGTCGATTTTCCATGATATCCTGGTCAGAACTATCGATTTTCTATGATATGCTGGTCAGAACTATCGATTCACTATGATATGCTGGTCAGAACTATCGATTTTCTATGACATGCTCATCAGAACTCTTCATTCTCTATGATATGCTGGTCAGAACTATCGATTTTCTATGATATGCTGGTCAGAACTCTCGATTTCCTATGATATGCTAGTGAGACATATCGATTTTCTATGATATGCTGGTCAGAAGTATCGATTCTTTATGATATGCCGATCAGAACTATCGATGTTCTATGATATGCTGGTCAGAACTATTGATTTTCCATGATATGCTGGTCAGAACTATCGATTTCCTATGATATGCTCATCAGAACTCTTCATTCTCTATGATATGCTGGCCAGAACTATCGATTCACTATGATATGCTGGTCAGAACTATTGATTTCCTATGTTATGCTAGAGAGACATATCGATTTTCTATGATATGCTGGTCAGAAGTATCGATTTTCTATGACATGCTGCTCAGAACTACCGATTCTCTAGGATATCCTTATCAGGATATATCATCTCTAGAGCTATGTGATATAGTTTATCTCCATAGCTCTCACCTGCGCTCCCCCATATCGTATAAGATCTCAGCATATGCTCTCAATCATTCTCCGAACAATTTCAATTTCAAATTCTCCTATTACTCCCAACATCAGAACTCTCGTTCCTTGACATCCTCACATGCCAATCAGCCGTAGAACTCCGAGATATAGTCCACTTCCAGCGGTTCCACCTGCGCTGCTACTACATCGTAGAAGAACTCCTCATGTCTCTTCATTTAATTCCCGAAAAAAATTTCTTAAGCACTCCTAGCATCAGAACTCCCTTGTTTTGACATCCTCGCATCCCAATCATCCCTAGAACTCCTAGATATAGTCAATTTCCTCCCATTACCCCTGCGATGCTGTCATATTGTAGAAGAACTCAGCATATCATTCCATTTAATTCCTGAAAAAAATTTCCCAAGCACTTCTAGCATTAAAACTCCCTTGTTTTGACATCCTCGCATCCCAATCATCCCTAGAACTCCGAGATACAGTCCATTTCCATCCATTTTCCCTGCGATGCTGTCATATTGTAGAAGAACTTAGCATATCATTTTTTCAAAATCGATTTTTTTCACAAATTTACCCGGAACTATTGTTGTAACTTATCAAGAACTGTAGAACTATAGTGGATGCGACTAGAACTGGTGCTTTTTTGTGCGATGCTGACATTTGATATGCCAACTTCACAGAGACGCTGTCCAATGATGAGATGACTGATGGAAAGCCAAGTGGGTTTTCATATCACATGAATTATCTGAGGACATTTCTTTCATTGCTACGATTGCCACTATAGTACTATTGCTACTGTAGTTTATAAACTCGACATGAGTATTTGATTGTTCTTTCCACTCAATTCAAGGCAAATTCAGAAAAAGAAGTGAAATCCCAATAAAAAACCTCAAAAAGGTAAAAAAATAACGCCAAGTACATGAAAATGTGGTCAGTATTCACAAAAAAAAAAAAAAATGGAAACATGTCTAAATACACATCCTGAAAGAAAATTTCATTATATTCAAAACTTCGAGAAGATAAAAAAGAATATGCTCCATCTGAAAAAAAAGATGTGAAATCAATATGAGCTACCAAGTACATTTGGTTATCCAAATGGGATGTAAACGATTTTTGCTATATTGTAACTTCAGTTTGTTTAAACTGTATTCAAAGTCTTTCATGATCTTCGAAAAACATTATTATATTGAAAAATTGACTCAATCAAGTGTATTGTTCTGCCCATATATGAATAAAATGAATGAGATTCATCCTGCGACGGCAGAAAATTAGAAAAAAAAAATTGAAAAAAAGAAATTATCCCAAAAACAAAGAATAAAAAAATCTAAAAACATATTCCAAAGGAAAATTCCACTGCATTCAGAATTTCGAGGGGATATAAAAAGATATGCTCTATTTGAAAAAAAAAGATATGAAATCAATATGAGCGACCAAGTACATTGGTTATCCAAAGGATATGTGAAAGATTTTTGTTATATTGTAACTTCAGTTTGTTTAAACTGTATTGAAGGTAATTTATGATTTTCAAAAAAGTATTATTGTATTAAAAAAATAAATAGAACAAGCGTATCGTTCTGCTCGTATATGTAGATACCAAAAAGTGAAAAAAAAGAAGAATTCCACAAAACATACAAATGTCTCACAAAACCCTAAAACTCCAACACAGTAAAAATAACGTCAAATTCCAAAACCATACAAACGTTTTACAATAACGCTTGAAAAATCCTTGAAAAAATACTTCCTCTTTCCGGAAGATTACTGATATAACAAATATACCATTAAAAAAGATGTGAAAGGCAACCCTGTTTCGGAATTCGCATCAACCAGCAACACTTGGCGTGGCCGATGGTAGAAGTTTTTAGCCATTATTATATACAAATGAATTTATATAGAACATTAAATAAGAAATTCAAATGATATAATTTCATAAAATCTTCTTCGGCCACGCCAAGTGTTACTGGTTGATGCGAATTCCGAAACAGGGTTGCCTTTCACATCTTTTTTTCTAATGGTATATTTGTTATATCGAGTAATCTTCCGGAAAGAGTGAAGTATTTTTTTCAAGGATTTTTTTTCAAGCGTTATTGTAAAACGTTTGTATGGTTTTTGGAATTTGACGTTATTTTTTACTGTGTTGGAGTTTTTAGGGGTTTTTGTGAGACATTTGTATGTTTTGTGGAATTCTACTTTTTTTTCACTTTTTGGTATCTACATATACGAGCAGAACGATACGCTTGTTCTATTTATTTTTTTAATACAATAATACTTTTTTGAAAATCATAAATTACCTTCAATACAGTTTAAACAAACTGAAGTTACAATATAACAAAAATCTTTCACATATCCTTTGGATAACCAATGTACTTGGTCGCTCATATTGATTTCATATCTTTTTTTTTCAAATAGAGCATATCTTTTTATATCCCCTCGAAATTCTGAATGCAGTGGAATTTTCCTTTGGAATATGTTTTTAGATTTTTTTATTCTTTGTTTTTGGGATAATTTCTTTTTTTCAATTTTTTTTTTCTAATTTTCTGCCGTCGCAGGATGAATCTCATTCATTTTATTCATATATGGGCAGAACAATACACTTGATTGAGTCAATTTTTCAATATAATAATGTTTTTCGAAGATCATGAAAGACTTTGAATACAGTTTAAACAAACTGAAGTTACAATATAGCAAAAATCGTTTACATCCCATTTGGATAACCAAATGTACTTGGTAGCTCATATTGATTTCACATCTTTTTTTTCAGATGGAGCATATTCTTTTTTATCTTCTCGAAGTTTTGAATATAATGAAATTTTCTTTCAGGATGTGTATTTAGACATGTTCCCATTTTTTTTGGTGATATTCGTAGACTTGAACGAAAGATGATTTGAACCAATGCTGTATTATTGGTCGATGCATAAAACTTACTAGAATGTCACTATGCCCTTCTAGGGGACTTTCTTGTTCAACCAATAGTATATCTTTTGGTCAAATTATCTTTCGTTCAATCCATCCCCTACCCTACGTTCATATAAAACAGTCTCATTCGAACATACTATGAATGTTCTATAAACATACGAAGAATCATAAACGAATATTCTTCGAACGTTTCTGTTTCGCATCATATAAGAATATACTTCGAACATCTGATGTTACTTGGGAATTAATTAACATTTTTTATCCGATATGGATAATAGTATTTATTGAAGTTCATCAATTATAACAGCAATGTCCGATAATATAATTGAGATATTCCATACATTGTAATCATCAATAGAATATTTTAATGAGTTAGGATTGTCAGACATAGAAAACAGTAAGAAAGTGTTTTGAAATGTCAAAATTTCATAAATTTTTGAACAAGATTGATACTCAAACTAAATAAAAGTTGAAATTCTTAATAAAACAAATGAAGTTGAGAGTCGATATGAAGATTGAAAACTGACAATTGACAAATTGCGTCGTAGAATAGGAATGGAACTGAATTATTCAATAAAAAATAATTGTATATAACATAAATCAAATTTGTGATCAAGGAGTCATCCCATATATTAAAACTATCCAAAAATAATTCTTTATAAAGTCTCGGAAGTCTTTATGGATTCTTTTGAACTATTTTAGAATTCTTGTAATTTATGGGATATTATATTGATATTTAATGAAATCAAGTGAATTTCATTTCTAAGACGTACAAAAATAATACCCATACGGCATACCAGATCAGAAAGAGTTTATAAATAAATCATTTGAGACTTGAAGAACTCATTATAAATTCTTTTGAAATTTTCGTTCTGTGTGGGCATGGTTCCAATCTTGAAATGAAAACGTCACTAACTATAGTTATTGGCGTTCATAGAATAGAAACATATATGTTCCTATTCATGCTAAATTCTGTGGTAAATTCGAGATTTAATGATCTGCTTCGATAGAATTGATAATCTAATACGAATGTAAATATGTAACTAGAATATAAATGCTTAAAGGGTCTCGAGCGACAATCATTCATCATTTTTCCATATATGACTTCTTCTCTTTTTGATATGTAAATTAGCGACGAATAAAATTATGATACGCTCGAGTACCCTTAATCCAAGATTTATAAATCTAGATTTAGTATTGCTTGAGATAGTCAATGAAGTGAAGTTGATCCAATAGTATTTGTGAATTGTCAGTTCGCAGTCTTTATAACCGACACTTTGAAGACGATTCACTTCATTAATACAATTTTTATTCAATTTAAAAATTTTTTCAGATGTGAATATTTTCACTGAAGTGTGTCAGCAAAAATGATCGCAAATTATCATTACTGAAATTTAATTGTATGCAATTATATATGAACATGAATAGAATGAATCCTTTGGTTTCGAAAAACTTCTAACATGGAATGCTCCATTAATTCTTTAGTTTTTTTTCGCATCCTTTTGAATTCATGAATACTTTAATGATCCCGAAGTTTATGAATATTTGTTGGGAATTAAACTGCAGTCCTCTAAACTATTCATTTTATGAGTAATTGTTGAACAGAATATTTTCATGTACCTAGTTGAAGTTTGAATCCTTCTTTCGGAATGGAATGAAAATTCAATCTAATGAAAACTGATGAATACCGGATATCCATCTTTTTAAATAAACTATTTTGAGCAGGAGAAAGTATTTCAAGAATTCACTGAAAGATCTTAGGCTTCGAGCTATCGAGTGTTTTGTTATTCAATTACTAATTTGTTTCAATAAACGATTCAAACTTCAGAAACATATTTTGTCGATACACTGTAAAAATATACTTCCTGAACTGCCAAAGAATTTTGGCAGTTTTTTACACAAACTTTTTTTGTAAATTACCAAACAAAAGTTTGTAAACATTCAACAAATTTGGTGATTTTACGAAGATTTTTGAGAATTCACAAACTTTTGTTCGGCAATTTACAAAAAAGGTTCGGAAATTATTTTTCCAAACCAAGCTTGTAAATTTCCAAGCATTTTTGTTTGGAATTCAACGAATTTTTTTTACAGTGTACCGTCGAGACGATACCCAAGTCTTACCATATTTCTCGATAACGAGACGATACCTTTAGAATATCGGCGAGAATATCGTCTCGTGCACCCCTATTCAAGTCCCACACTAAAGCGCGTATTTGCCCAAACATGGATATTATTTGGGAATAGAGGAAAACCACATCTGGGATGTAGAAATTGCTATATCTCGGCGAAGGATCGACCGATTTCATGAAATCAAAGACGGTTGGATTTGGGTTAAAAAGACTTTGATTCGAGATTTGTGTCTTCCCTACAAATCCCATAGCCCCCATCCGGAGTTGTGAATTCTCATTCCCATGGGAGGATACAATTCCAGACACAATTTATCAATTATCGCGATTGGTCACTAATGTCTACTAATGATTTCTTGAGTTGGAATGGCGATATACCGAGTGTTCCTTAGTAAAAGGTTATGAAAACTTATCAGGAATGTTTGTTAATTTTTCCTAATGCATTCCGATTCAAGGTGATAACCCTACCAACAATTCGAGATACATCTCATCAATGATCGGGATTTTCAACCAATGCTTTTTAACTGTTTCTAGAGTTGGAATGGTGGTCGTCCAAGTCTTTCTCAGTAAACAATCATGACAACTGAGAAGGAATTTTTGGTCACTTTTGCAAATGCATTGTTTTGAAAGATAAACCCTCCTCTTCCCACCCCTCACGGTTCCAGACACAATTCATCAATTTTCACGACTGTTAACTGATATTTATTAACAATTGCTTGACGTGGAAGCGCGATATTCCAAGTTTTCCTCAGTAAGCGATTATAAAAATGAAGCAGCAATTCTAACAAGAATTAACAAAAAATGAAAAAACACAAGAAACAAACAGATTAAAAAAACGAACAAAAAAATTGGTCTTTTTTTCGTTGAAATTAACAAATTTTCCCAAATGCGTTTTTTTAGAAGATAATAACTCTACCAACAATTCAAGACACATCTCATCAATTATCCTGATTGTTACCCAATGTTTATTAACAATTTAATTTGGCTAGGGGCTACGCAATGTGTACAATCCTTCTACACTTATTTCTTATTTGTCTTGATTTGTTGATGGATCCATTGTTATTCATTATTTCCGATTGTTTTTGGGGATCCACTTTCCTGGAATGGTACATCATGCGCCCCCCCCCCCATTTGATTAAAAAAAAAACATCCGAAGATCTTCATCCGATGGGGAGTTAGGAAGGTCTACACCGGCTCTGACTACTCTCAGAACAATCTTCAAGTGATCATAATTCGGCGAAAAATTGACCGATTCCAAAAAACAAAAAACGGCTGTATTTGGGCTGGGACTCCCCATCGAATGAGCTATCGCAAGCCCCCCCACCTCATCCAAAATTTTCACTCCCCTCGCCCGCCCATCGCCCCCTTCAAGATTGAGGACTTCTCACCCTCTTAGTGTGGTAGATTCTGTTCCCCTGTTGGATTAAAAAAAAATTATCCCATTATCTCCACCCGTTCAGGAGTTATTAGGGTGTATCCAGACTTTTGCACCACCCTGTATATGACACAATGGGTGTGGAATCAAGACAAGTTTTTTTTCTGTGTCAGGGACGCGAAGTGGCTACTCAATGGTTCCTCTGCGTCCCATCACTCGCCCTGGAAACATCTCATTTGAATAATTACGGACAGTTCTGTTGTAATGAGAAGGTGCTCCATCATGTTGGAATCACAAAGGTAAAAATTGTCACCCACGACATAATTTATCGTACGTACAGTTCGGTTTCGCAACATATTTTCATACGCTTCCCCATACAAATTTCCTTCTATGAAAAATGACCTTACTACACGGAGAGAAAACATTTGCTGACGCAGCAAATCGAGGTATTATATATAGAATAGCAAAATTTTTTGCTGACCTAGCTAAAAATTTGCTGTAACAGCAATCGTGTTAGCTACGACAGCAATTTTTTTGCTGTGGCAGCGAAAAATGTTTGCTCCGCCAGCAAATTTTCAGTATTATATACAGGTTGGTTGAAAAATTTCTGCGCTCGAAATGAAAGAATACTGTTTTTGTTACGAAATATATTTTTTTATTCAATATAATCTCTTAGAAGCTCAATACACTTGTTTCAATGATCTTCCAATAATTTTATCCCATCCTTATAATGGTTTTCCGGAAGCTCTGCAAAATAACCGTCTACGGCTGCTATCGCCTCTTGATTCGACGAAAAATGCTTTCCACGAAGGAATTGTTTGAGATTTCTGAAGAGATTGTAGTCGCTAGGAGCGAAATCTGGCGAATACGGTGGATGTTCAAGCAATTTGTACTTGAGTTCTTTGAATTAAGCCATCGTCAAAACACTTTTGTGAGCAGGTGCATTATCTTGATGAAAAATGATTTTTTTCTTCTTTAAACCAGGTCTTTTCTCACGAATTTTTTCATCCAGCTGATCCAAAAGGCTGCAGTAATAATCGGAGTTGACTGTTTTACCTTTGTTTGATATGTGGTTCGAATAATACATGTTATTATTCCTTCAAATTCGTTTATTCTAAAAATGGACTGTATTACAAATACTTGAAATCGTATATTGAAATTCGCGTCGCGTGTACGTGTTGACCATCAGACATCTTGTCTCCAAGTGGCTCCTTCTTCTCTGTCCACTTGACGCATGCGCATTATAACGTACTACATAGTTTTGAAAACAATTCAAATTAAACATACTCCCCGCCTTGGAAGTATTATGTACTTTCAACATTACATCGAATAATGTAATTATACAGCCATACAATTAGCAGTCAGAATGAGATATAATAATGAAAATATATATGAAATTACAAATCACAATAAGATAATATAAGAAAAGAAAACAAGTAGCAGCTCAAAGTTTAAAAGTTCCTAACGTCATGTAGATTTCAGGCAAATGTTCGTCACGGCTCCTTTAATCGTACCATTTGAAGTTTTAACAGGAACTACTCGAACGATGGAATCGATGCCTGGATGAGTCTCGATGATACGACCCATTTTCCACTTCATCGTAGGTTGATCGGGTTCTTCAATCAAAACCAAAGTGCCGATTTCAATGTCCTTGCACTTGGTTTTCCATTTCGTACGAATTTGCAATTCAGACACATATTTTTTAGACCATCGTTCCCAAAAATTTTGTTGAATTTGCTGCACTCGCTGATAATGATCCAATTTGGATTCGGGAATATGCTTCACATCAGGATCTGGAGGTGATGTCAATGGTCTGACCACCAGGAAATGTGCCGGAGTCAGCGGTTGCAAGTCGAAAGGATGAGAGGAGAGTGGAGTTGATGGTCGAGAATTTAGGATAGCCTCTATTTGTGCTAGGACAGTCGAAAATTGTTCAAAATTCAACAGAGCGTTTCCGATTATTCGTTTCAAATGATGTTTCGTTGCCTTTATGCCGGCTTCCCAAATACCACCAGTATGCGGCGAATATGCTGGGATAAAACTCCAATTAAATCCCTCACTCGCTAGTGCTTCTGTTAAATTATCAGTGTTGCACGTTAAAAATTTTCCCAATTCTTTAAGCTCAGAATGAGCACCGAAAAAGTTTTTACCATTATCTGAATAGATATGGATTGGCATACCTCTACGGGCAGCGAATCGTCTCAATGTTAAAATAAAGGTTTGAGTAGTCAAATCTGAAACTAGTTCTACGTGAATCGCCTTTGACACAAGACAAATGAACAAACAAATATAACATTTCGATATTTTACCACCACGGCCCTTGCGATCTTTGATGAGGAATGGTCCTCCATAATCAACGCCTACTTTATCAAATACAAAAGCTGGTATCACTCGATCTTTAGGCAAGTTTCCCATTTGAGGAGTTATTGAATTCGGATTGAACCTGAAACATTTTATACAATTTCTCACCGTTTTACGTGCCAAATTTCGTCCCGAGATAGGCCAATATGTTTCTCTAATGGTAGCCATCAATAATTGTGGGCCAGCATGTAACAAGCGTAAATGTTCCTTTTGAAATATTAATTTTGTTACATGATGTTTCGATGAAATGATTATAGGATGTTTTTTGTTGAAATCGTACGTTGAATGCTTCAAACGCCCACCTACTCTCAAAATCCCGTCTGAATCTAAGAAAGGATCTAACCCCAAAATCTTATTTCCCTTTGACAGTGGCTTACCTTCAGACAAAGTTTCAATTTCTTTCTGAAATGATGTAACCTGCGACATTTTCGATATGCGGACACTTGCATGGTTCAATTCTGTGGAGGTTAATGGACCCCTATGCTTCTCAGCCTGTTTAGAACAATTGAAACGAAAACGTAACATCCATGCTACTACCCTTTGTAACCTATTTAAAGTAGAAAATCTTTCGAAAGGAAAAAATTGTTCCAATGATAGATAAGCAGGAAGTGCACGAACACTTATCTTTTTCATCTCTGGCAATTCTTCTTCTGTCAATTGATCGTTTGGAATTGGACATATTTTTCCATGGAGCCACAACGGACCCTTCCACCATAAATTAGAATCCTTTAGTTTGAATCGATCCATTCCACGCGATGCCAAATCCGCAGGATTATCTTTACTATTCACATGATGCCAGTCATTAGGATCAGATAATGCTTGTATTTCTGCTACACGATTACTCACAAACTGCTTCAGCGAGCTTGGCTGGGTATTTATCCATCCTAATGTTATCGTGGAGTCACTCCAATAAATACACTTAGTTTGTATTTCAAGAGAATCTTGAACCTTCTTCATCAATCTTGATAACATCTGAGCAGCATTCAATTCCAATTTTGGGATGGTGAGTGTTTTTAATGGCGCTACCTTGGTCTTAGCACATAGTAAACTCACGAAAACATGGCCTTGTGCATCAATCGACCGTAAATACACACAGGCACCGAACGCTGATTCACTTGCATCCGCAAAACCGTGGATTTCTACATTTGTTGGATCTCTGCAGCAAGATTTGCTTTCTACTTTGAATTCACTCAATGCTGACAATTGCATACAAAATTTCTTCCAATTGCTTTGAATTTCAACAGGCAATGGTTCATCCCATGACAACTTACTCAACCAAAGGGTCTGCAACAGAATTTTTGCGGTAACTATACATGGACTTAGCAAACCCAATAGGTCAAATATACGCGATATAATTGACAAAATGGACCGTTTCGATATAATCCCGTCTTGTTGTGGGACCTTCAACTTGTACATCAATTTATCTGTAGTACATACCCATGACAGACCCAAGATTTTTGTATTTTCAACACCACCTAATTGCATGACGGTAGATGGATTATTCGCATCTTGAACATCTGCCAATATTCTTGAGTCATTTGAAACCCACTTCCGTAACTGAAAACAACCAGAACTCAATATCCTTGAAACATTATCACGGATTTGGATGGCTTCCTGAATGTCATTTGAACCGTATAAAAGGTCATCCGCATACATTGAATTTCGAATAATCTTTGCGATTATGGGATGATCCGAATCACATTCATTTGCAAGTTCAAACAAACACCTAATGGCTAAATATGGACTGGAAGTCAAACCGTAAGTAATTTAATTCGTAACTTTGTATAGGATTTGAAGGATCTGCTCTCCATAATATTCTTTGTAATGGTCGTTAGGTCGGTTCCAGCAGAATCTGTCGATACATCCTCGCTATATCAGCTCCGACGATGTATTCATATTGGCGAAATCTTAAGATAATCGAAAAAAGATCTTGCTGTATTGTTGGCCCGGTCATTTGCAAATCGTTAATAGAGATGTTTGTTGAGGTTTTTGCAGATCCGTCGAAAACTACGCGTAACTTGGTTGTACTTTCTTTGAATACTGCGTGATGTGGCAAATAATGAATATGCTTTGATGCCTGAGTATCCGATTCATTAATTTTTCTCATATGTCCAAGTTTTTCGTATTCGTCCATGAATTTTGAATATTGACCTTTTAGCGTTGACTTGGATTGTAAACGTTTTTCTAAAAAAATTAACCGCTTCGTTGCTTGATTTAATGAATCCCCGAAAGCATCAACGGATTCTTTAAATGGTATTGATACGATAAAACGACCTTCTTCGTTCCTTTTCGTTGTTTTCTTAAAATAGTCTTCGCAAGCTTTTTCTTCTTCTGTAAATAAATTTGGCAATGAACAATCTTCAGTTTCCCAAAATTTAGATAATTGGTAAGCAATATCTGGGGTCACAAAATTACATGAAGTCAATGATTTAGTAGTCCACGGTGATTGAGGAATTGCACCTGATACAACACACCCGAACACTGTATTATGTAATAAAGCATGCTTACGAGGTTCATTTCGAAGTATGTCCCAAAAGGTTCCCGCTCCTATGAGCATGTCTATATTCTTCGGTCGATTGAATTCCGGATCTGCGAGTTCAATGTTGTTCGGTAAATTCAATTGTGTTGAATCGCATACGACGTTTGGCAATTTTTCTGTTATCTTGGGGAGAATGGAAAATGACATGGTATTTTTGTATGTTCCACCCTTTGATCCTATTTCTATTGTGGTCATCTTTAATGCCTTCGCCTTAGTTTGATGTATTCCTGATAGAGGGATATTAACACCTGACATTTTTAATTTGAGACGGCGGCATAACTCTTCAGTAATAATATTGGGTTGAGAACCTACATCCAATAATGCGGTACAACTATTTGATGTCCCATTTGAATCAAAAATTTGAACAATTGCTGTCGGTAACAAACCATTAATATCGTGACCATTAGATACTGAGTGATGACTCACCGCAGATGTCGATGGTAATTGTACCGTTTGTGAATTCGATGCCGAATGATTGGAAACTTCATGAGCCTGCTGCGAATCAACAGCTCTTTCTATGTGAAGAAGAGTATTATGTCCCTTACCACATTTACGACATTTTGAAGATTTACATTGCGATCCTATATGTCCTGACTTTAAACAATTTAAACAAAGGTTATGCTTCTTTACTTCTTTTATACGAGAGTCTATTGATAAATCTGAAAATGATTTACATTGAAATATCGGATGAGATTCTTTACAAATAGGACAAACTTTGTTTTGAATAAGCGTGCGCGATAAACTTGTCGATGTCTTATGAATTGGTTTTGGACTATTATAGGATCGCGTCAAATCCAGTTTTGACTTGTCTGTTGTTTTATTAATTTTTTCTAAAAGATGGCATCGTTTTTCTAAAAAATCCAACATATTATCCAACTTTGGCAAATCGCTGTTTTCCACGATATCCGATCCCCAATCTCTTCTGGTATTAGAATCCAGTTTATCTGTTATTAAATGAATGAGGATGCTATCCCACGTTTGGATAGGTTCATCCAATGATTTTGAAGCTCGAGTTCGCACCTGTATCATGTCTAATAATTGTCTCAATGAAGACGAAGATTCTTTCCCGATTTTAGGATATTCTACTATCGTTTCAATATGAGTGTGAATCATCAATCTTTTATCTTTGTATCGTTTCAATAATAAATCCCAAGCTACCTCATAATTTACAGCTGAGGTTTCCAAGCCCCAAATGATCTGAGCGGCTTCTCCATTCAAAGAACCCCTCAAATATTGAAACTTTTGTATTGGATTTCAATTTTCGTTCATATGAATAAGTGGATTGAATGCATCATAAAATACTGACCATTGATCGCAAGAACCAGTGAATTGTGGTATATTTATTGACGGTAATTTAACCTTCAACGATTCAGATTGCTGTGGGTTTCTAGAATTTCCCTGTGGCAAATGAGATTCATGCGAAACCGCCGTATTAAGAGATGTGTTTGAACTTGTACGTGAATTACGACGTAAATTTCCATTCTGAGATAAAAATCCCTTTGCAATCGTTACAATATCAAAATATTCCTCTTCTATAATTTTTCTATGTTCACACTGTTCTTCAAATATGTCATCCTCTATTATTTCCTCAATTTTACTTTGACGTTGCTCAAATTCAACGAACGCAGTCTCCATTTTTTCTAATCTACATTCTAATTCACTCAATATTTTTTCATCTCCAAATAAATTTTCATTCTCAACCAACAAAGTATTCAATTTTTCAATATGTTTTTTAAATGTAGTTAGACGTGCTTTGAATGAACTACGCTTGCGAGTGAGTGACTTGACTAGATCAGCGGACATTGTAAAATAATTTATTTTATTGTTTCCTACACAAATGTATGAAATTTCACTAGCACAAATAGTGTGATGACAAAAAGGGATCGACAATAAAGAGGATTGACAGTATCAGAAAGGATTGACTTACAACACGCTGAACTCACTTCAATGTAATGTTCATGTTACGATGTTGTTCTATGCCGCCATCTAACGTATGCGTTGATTCTCAACTATGTTGATCTCAAGGAGTCTTGATGGTTCGGATGCGTACTGTTTTATCCATAATCGGCACGGCGTCCAATGATCGGCGTCTTTACCGTTTCGTCTACACTTTGCAATTCAATTTTGTATATTTTTCGATTTCCAGTTGAATGAAAAACACAACTTAGACGAAACACTTCACGAAAGATTACAGTATTTGATTCTCCGATGAGATACAACAACATTAACTTTGATGATTATATGATAATGATGAGTTCACAAACAACGAATGAGTTCTGATTCTCGTTTTTAATAAGCCACACGATAATATTGATGTCATAAATCACTTCACATATGATATTGTTTATTCTCATTCTTAACGAAGAACAAGCTCACGAATTGTATTTTATGTGCGGTCTGTAATGAAACACATAATCACAAGTTATGCTATGAACAAGATGGTCGACGATACACGCCCCTGGTTGAAAAATCTAAAGAAACCTAAGTATTTTTGAAGTAAATGTTTTCAAATTATTTAGGATCTGTTTAGACTACTTAGGAACCGAGATTTGACACAAGTAGAGAGTTTCCAATCACTTAGGATTCTTTTCCGACTCACAGTTGATTCCGCCGGCTTCCGCACTACACACGTAGGCAGTTTAGGTTTACTTAGGTATTATTTGGACTATACTGTGATTCCGTTTATTTCCGTGTGGAAGTAAAAAAACTGTTTCCGTACACTTCCACTCTATTTGCGAACCAATAAGTTTAGGAACGGTTATGAATGCTGTGCACATAATGTCTTCCTATCACTTGGGAACATTTTAGGTTCCAATCTGCTTCCGTTCACTTATGAAAAATCGGAAATGAAGTTTTGAAAAGTGTTTACGTATACTGTAAATTAATTCACTTCCGCGACTTTACGCTGAGACCTGAAGAGAATACTTCGGTTTATTTATGCTTTGTTTCCGCACCGATGAACTTGGTAGGAGTTATGAATAAAATGCATATAATGTCTTCCTATTACTCGGGAACATTTTAGGTTCCCATCTGCTTCCGTTCACTTGTGAAAAATCGGAAATGAAATTTTGAATAGTGTTTACGCGGTGTTTTGAATAGTGTTTAGTGAGCGGGAGAAATTTGTTTCATCAAAACTTGAAATGCACCTAAGTGAATTGATCAATGAAATACTGAAACAATCGGAAAACCGTTGATTGCCTTTATCCAGAAGTAACTCCTGAATCGAAGGTTTAGTTTCAGTTATGAAATTTCCGAGACAAAAACTCCTGGTAAGTCGGAAGTAGTCGTAAAAAAATTTTTGTTTAGTTTTTTTGACCAGGGCTAAATATTTTTGAAGTAGATGTTTTCAAATCACTTAGGATCTCTTCCGAGTACTTCCGAACGAGGATTTTACACATGTAGGGAGTTTCTACTTGGGATTTTCTTCCACATGATAATTGATTCCGCCGATTTCCGCAATCCACACGTAGAGAGTTTCGGTTTACTTACGTATGACTTGCACTAAACTAGGGTTCCGTTCATTTCCGATTTATTTTCGCACGGATATATTTGGGCGTAGTTAAGTTTACTGACCGCGGCTTCTAATTACTTAGTTGTATCTTAGGTTCCAATCTGTTCAGGTGTACTTATGAAAAATCGGAAAGAAAATTTTGACAAATGTTAACGGTGTCATGTGACCTGATTCCTGGTCAAAAAGACTAAACAAACCTAAACAAAAAAAATTTTTTACGGCTACTTCCGACTTACTAGGTGTTTTTATCTCGGAAATTTCATAACTAAAACTAAACCTTTGATTGAGGAGTTACTTCCGGATGAAGGCAATCAACGGTTTTCCGATTGTTTCAGTATTTCATTGATCAATTCACTTAGGTGCATTTCAAGTTTTGATGAAACAAATTTCTCCCGCTCGCTAAACACTATTCAAAACACCGCGTAAACACTATTCAAAATTTCATTTCCGATTTTTCACAAGTGAACGGAAACAGATGGGAACCTAAAATGTTCCCAAGTAATAGGAAGACATTATATGCACATTATTCATAACTCCTCCCAAGTTCATCGGTGCGGAAACAAAGCATAAATAAACCGAAGTATCCTCTTTAGGTCTCAGCGTAAAGTCGCGAAGTGAATTAGTTCACAGTATGCGTACACATTTGTCGAAATTTCATTTCCGATTTTTCATAAGTGAACGAAAGCAGATGGGAACCTAAAATGTTCCCAAGTGATAGGAAGACATTATATGCATTTTATTCATAACTGCTCCCAAGTTCATCAGTGCGGAAACAAAGCATAAATAAACCGAAGTATTCTCTTTAGGTCTCAGCGTAAAGTCGCGGAAGTGAATTCATTCACAGTATACGTAAACACTTTTCAAAATTTCATTTCTGATTTTTCATAAGTGAACGGAAGTAGATTAGAACCTCAAATACTCCCAAGTAATAGAAAAACAGTATGTGCATATTATTCATAACTTCTTCCAAGTTCATCGAGCCGGAAACAAAGCGTCAGTAAACCGAAGTATTCTATTTAGGTCTCAGCGTAAAGTCGCGGAAGTGAATTAATTCACAGTATGCGTAAACACTTTTCAAAATTTCATTTCCGATTTTTCATAAGTACACCTAAACAGATTGGAACCTAAGATGTATCTAAGTAATAAGAAATCATCCACGCGGTCAGTAAACGTAAGTACCTCCAAGTATATTTGTGCGGAAATAGATCGGAAATACATGGAAACTGTGTTTTTAGGTCTGAACGGAAGTCCGCGGAAGTTGATCAGGTCATATGACACCGCGTAAACATTTCTCATAATTCCATTTCCGATTTTTCATAAGTAAACCTAAACAAATTGGTACCTAAGATGTACCTAAGTAATTGGAGGTCATTTACGCGGTCCATAAACGTAACTACTCCCGAGTATATTCGTGCGGAAATAAATCGGAAATGCATGGAAACAGTTTTCTTGCATCTACACGGAAATGAACCGAAACAGAATCACGCATGCGTGATCAAACTTCCGATCAGCTGTACAATATCTGAGACAATATTTGCCCTTGGAGCAGCGTGTTAGGATAGCTTAGAGGTTAAGTAGGTAGGTCTTATAGGTAGATAGGTTCGGTGAGAGTTCAAGTCCCCTTTAGGTAGGAATGAATTTATTCTCATTTCCAAGTGGAATGCAACAATTTGGGTGTCCACAAATTCACAGAATGTATCGAGTGTTTGAATTAATTTTCATTTTTATTTTTACTCCAGTTATTGGTAAATCCGATGTTGAATTTCAAATAAATTATTTTTCCAAATGCGGAACGAAACCTAAAAAATCCAGTTCTTCAATTGCGGAGGTGAGCGGAAAAAATTTGTTTCATCAAAACTTGAAATGCACCTAAGTGAATTGATCAATGAAATACTGAAACAATCGGAAAGCCGTTGATTGCCTTTATCCGGAAGTAACTCCTAAATCAAAGATTTAGTTTTAGTTATGAAATTTCCGAGACAAAAACACCTAGTACGTCGGAAGTAGTCATAAAAAAAATTTTTTGTTTAGGTTTGTTTAGTTTTTTTGACCAGGGGCTGCTAGCTCAACTTGAAACACCGACGACGCGCACTAACGTTTGATTTTGATCCGTGCTCCGAAGGTCCAATAATTTATGTTTGATATGTGGTTCGAATAATACATGTTATTATTCCTTCAAATTCGTTTATTCTAAAAATGGACTGTATTACAAATACTTGAAATCGTATATTGAAATTCGCGTCGCGTGTACGTGTTGACCATCAGACATCTTGTCCCCAAGTGGCTCCTTCTTGCCTTCTTCTCTGTCCACTTGACGCATGCGCATTATAACGTACTACATAGTTTTGAAAACAATTCAAATTAAACAACCTTTCTGAAGATAATCAACGAACAAAATTCCTTTGACATCCCAAAAAATTGATGCCATAACCTTCTTTGCTGATCGTTGTGACTTCATCTGCTTTGGAGCTGAACAACCAGCTTCAGTCCACTGTAAACGTTCTTGTTTCAATTTAGGATCATGGTGGTAGATCCAAGTCTCATCCATAGTTATGAAACGACGCGAGAAGTCGGTTTTATGCTGCTTAAAACGCTCCAAATTACGTTGAGAAATTTGTTCTCGATGCAATTTTTGTTGAATTGTTGACGTGTGCGGCACTAACTTTCCAAACAGTTTTTTCATACGTAATTCTTCATGTAAAATATGGAGTACTCGTTCATCTGAGATGCCTATGGCATTAGCAATTTCACGCTTAGTCAAACTTGGATCTTCACTAACCATATTATGTACATGCTCAATGATTTCTGCTGTGGTTGCAGTTTTTGGTCGTTCTTCACGTGGATCGTCTTCAAGGCTAGTGTACGACCACGTTGAAATTCACCAGCCCAAAATTCAACGGTGCGTTTTGAAGGTGAGGACTCCTTATACAATTCTAACAATTGTTCATAAATTTCCTTTGCTTTTAAACCCTTCAAAACAAAGAATCTAATGACTGCACGATATTCAATTTTTTCCAGATTGAGAAAAATCAATGACACGTCAACTTCAAATGGCTTGTAAACAAAGAATGAATTGACAGAATGACTTGTAACTTTGCATGTGTTCTCAGGACAGATATACCAACTTGAGAAAAAAAAAGTTTTGAGCTAGCAGTGCTATCTCTTGGTGAGCGCAGGAACTTTTCAACCAACCTGTATAGAATAGCAAACAAATTTTGCTGGGATAGCAAACATTTTTCGCTGCCACAGCTAAAAATTCGCTGTCGCAGCTAACAAGATTGCTGGAACATCAAATAGTTTGCTGTCACAGCAAAAAATTTGCTGCTCTGGCAAAAGGAACCCAGCAAAAGTAGATTTCGCTGCCACTGCGAATTCCTTTCTCTCCGTGTATTATGTCTTTTATTATAACGTCCTAGATAATTCTTCTTTGTGGATGTGGTGTATGGAATTAGAACAATTATTGAGGATCTCCTTGTGCCCACACGGAGAAAACAACTAACAATAATATTGCTGGATTGGCAATTAAATATTGTTGTATATCAACCCACAATAAATATCGTAAAAATATGATCATCACTATCGCTCAACTGGCAACAATATTCTATTGTCAAGATTATTCACAATTCAAATATTCAATTTTACAATATGATATAGTTATATGAATAATTTATAATTACATATTTGAAAAATATTACTCTCAACTGAGAAAAAAAATTGTTCGTCCGAATTTATCTCGACAGACATTCTATTACGATTTGTTCTGATCCAATTGGGAAGAAAGACAATCTCAGGTTCCATGTTCGACAGTTGCCTTAGCGAGATTCGAATTCGGGTCCTCCGGGTGGGAAACAAAGTTTCCTTCACATCAGCAGATCTCGAGGATGGAAACTGAGTACTTAAATTAGCTGTGGTAGCTATTTCACGTATTTGATATTTGAATAGCGAAAAAAATAGCTACAAAAGCTAGATTTTAGCTCCTATAGCAATAACTTTTGTTGCCACAGCTAAGAAATAGCTAACACAGCTAATTTCTAGCTATCCAAATATCAACCATATCATTTTTTTCCGTGAAGACGTAAAATAACATTTAAACAAACGTAGACGGCGTCGTGCAATCATAGACAGTCCACTATCATGCACTCGATGGCGACGTGAGTGTTCTAATTAATCGTATCTCAAAAACTACTTGACTGCCCACACTGAAATTCACTGATATTCACAGAAATTCACAGGACTACAAGGAACATTTCGATTCTAGAAAAAACGATTTGAAAAATGCCTTTGTTTCAATTGCTATTTGTTTACAAAAATGGCATATTCGTTGCGTGAATAAACAAAATCAATTTTATTCATTGCTGCATGTAAAGGTTGACCAATTGTATACTTTTCCTGGAAAATTTCGTCTTTTTATGGAATGGTTCATAAACTAGAAGCATTCGAAGGAAGTTGGACTTTTCCGATTTTCAAACTTTAAAAATTTTCCACTCCGAAATGCTCCGAGTTTGGGACTGGGTTCATTTTGCTTGTGATGATGTCCCATGGGTTTCCCTTGCAAATATGTCACGTGGGAAAGAAACCCATGCTAATTTGGGATCGGGTCTGATTCGTATGGGTATCACCTATGGGATCCTGTCGCGTGTATGTACCACCCATGGGGAAATGTCGCATGGGTGACTCATGAGAAGATTTGGTATAGATGTTGGGATCGACTTGATTCCCATGCGACCCACTCGATGCTCATGCGAAGATCCGTACGACCCGCTTGATTCCCATTAGTGTTGCCGCGATATTATCGTCGATAATTGAGGAATAATCGATTATCTCAATTCTTACACGTTCCTATGGAATATATAATCCACGAATCTTCGATTATGCTCATGATTAGACTGCGGAAGTTTATGCAAATATCGATTTTTCATGTTACGTATCTTTTGTATATTTCACATTGATGGCATAGAACAGTAAGTTAAATACTTATTTTCCAAATAAAAACATGATGAATGTTGTTCTATATCGTTTATGTAGAATCTATAGAAAATATGGAACATAAAAAATCTATAATTGCATAAACTTCCGCAGTCTACTCATGATGAAACGGAATAATGAATGATCCCAGACTTGTACACAAAATAAACCAAGATATGCTTCCATTTATCGTTACGATATATCGATAATTATCGTTACGATAGTGTAAGAATATTTTGATTTATTTTGTTTAAAAGACCAAGATGATCCATTATCCCGTTTCATTTCGTGCACAGTCGAAGATCTACGCGTTAAGAGTTCCATGAAAACCTGTCAAAATTAAGATAATCGATTATTTCTGAATTTCGACGATAATATCGCGGCAACACTAATTCCCATGCGACGATTCATGTGAACGAACTGGGAATTTACAATAGGAGTCACACACAAAAATCGCTTCCATGAGTTGTCAACTATGCGTCTACAGTGAAATAGTATAACTGATAATTTACTCTTCCTAAATGGGTCTTATCCCAAATATTCACTATTTATTTTTTTTTTTCAGTGTATCTCGATTACTCCTCAAACTGAGAACACGAAAAAAATTAAATAGTCTACTAAGGATGGAATTTTAAATGCTTTATGTATGACTTCTACAAGTGTTTTAGAGATTTTCAGCAGTTTTTATAGGAATTTGGTCATCATGGCTATAGTTATTATTCAATTCAATCATGTTTCACCATTCAGGATGAATTGTAATTGTCACAAAATCTTTTTAAATCCGTATAAAATTTCCTGTGATATTAAACGAATCAAATACTTGCAAATCTTTTATAAATTTCATCGTTGAAGCGACGACGTTTCTTCCAAAAAATAACAACGTTTCAGTACATCTTTTAGGATGACTGAAATTTATTAAATTCAACAAAATTTGTTCACTATTCAGTGAACAATCATTTCTTCTCCTATTATTATAAAGCGCATTCACTTTCGTGTCACTATCAATATTAAAACTTATTAAATCTCTTCAAGCTGATTTAATGGATCAAATAAACCATAAAGACCACCATAAAGGATCCATAAAAAGCAATAAATTTTCCATTCATCTTTTGAACATTCTTTCAAATTTCCATATGAACTTTTGATTATTATATTATTCTCTCATATCTGATTCATTAACGGTACTGGATTTTTAAATCGTTAGGACATGCTAGCCCATGAATATTTCATATAGTTCACATGTACCACAAAATGAATAAATATCACATCACAAATCATACTATTACCGATGAAACAGCGGAGGTCCGATTACGAACGAGAGTGAAATTAAACTGAATGGGCTGTGTAGGTGCACGTAATACAACTGATGTGAGAGCAACTGTGAATAATGGGCAGACAAAGAGGTAGGAGAGAAGAAAAGAAAGATAATGTACAGACGTCAGTTCAATTTTACATAACACAAATACTTTCTCCTTCGATGGTTCCCCGAAACCGAATAAGATACTACACAGGTATCATTCAACCTCGAACAACTGAATATGAGTGAAGAAAAAAGAAAGATGCTGGACAGCATAGAAAGCATGTGTGGAGGCCATTGACTTGTTCATTATGATGTTTTCGATGTTAATATCCAATATGTAACGAAATGAAATATTCATGTATTCATATACAACGTATTTATCAATATTTATTTATTTATTTATTGATTTATTTTGTTTATACGGGTATAAAAGACCCTTTGGTACATAGAATATACATTATTTGAACCACATTCCTCCCCGTGGATGATTGCGGGTCTCCCAGGGGGATATTCATGATACCTGTCCTTGATATCCTTTTTATCCATCCCTGGTAGTATCTGCTTCCTTTACGTGGTGGGGAGGATAAGTATCTCAGAGTTGGATCTTTTTTTTGAGTGGAATAAACTACTCAAGAGAAAGAATACGAACTGAGAGAAACGAAATCATCCTAATGCCAGAAACATCGGCAAAATTAAACGGAAGGAAAGCAAGGGGAAACTACCTTCCTTGACATTTTTCAATACTTCCCGAGGAAATGGAACCTTTTCCTAACCTGGAATATTATGTAACAAAAACAAACAAACAAATTAATAAATACATGATGGCGCTCTCTCGGGTAAAATATTCCGGAGGTAAACTAGTCTCGGATCTCCGGGCGGAGGCTGCTCGAGGAAGCTTCATCAGCAAGGAATGAAAACCGAAGAATAGGATAGGGAAAAGAAACAACATTCTTCGAGTCGGAGCGTGGAATGCTAGATCACTGAGGCAAGCGGGAAAATTAGAAAATTTGAAATTAGAAATGAATAGGTTGAATATAGACGTAATGGGGATTAGCGAAATGAGATGGTTACAAGAGGGCGATTTCTGGAGTGGGGATTATAGAATAATTCATACAGGATCAAAGAACGGTCAAGCAGGTGTAGGAATTGTAATGCATAAAAGAGTAGGAAATAGAATAGAAAATTATTTGCAACATAATGAACGTGTGATGATGGTTTGAATCAGAACAAAACCGGTAGACATAGTCATAGTCCAAGTATACATGCCCACATCTGCATATTCGGAGGAAGATATTGAAAAAACGTACGAAGAAATAGAAGAAGTGATAGAATATGTGGAGGGAGAAGAGAATTTGATAGTGATGGGGGATTGGAATGCGGTAGTAGGACAAGGAAAAGAGGGCAACATTATAGGAGATTTCGCGTTAGGAAGGAGGAACGATAGAGGACAACGTTTAGTCGAATTTTGTGAAAATCATAAGATGGTTATCACAAACACTTTATTCGAAAATCATCCAAGAAGAATCTACACTTGGAAAATGCCAGGAGATACAGCAAGATACCAAATTGATTACATATTAGTGAAACAAAGATTTAGAAACCAAGTGAAAAACTGTAAACCTTATCCCGGTGCAGATATAGATAGTGATCATAATATGTTGATGATGAAATGTTCTCTGAAATTCAAATCTCTGAAGAAGAAAAGGAAAATGCAGAAAAGATGGAATTTGAAGAACCTCAAGCAAAAACAAACACATGAGGCATTCGAGAAAATGTTGGATGAAAAATTGGGAGATCAAAAAGAGAAAGACTTGGGAATAGAGAGGAGATGGACAAAGATGAAGGGGAATATAAGAGAATGTGCGGATAAGATTTTGAAGAATGATGGAGTAGAACCTAAAAACCCATGGATAACGGGAGAAATTTTAGAATTGATAAATGAAAGAAGATAATACAAGAATAATGATAGCCAAGAGGGCCAGCAACGATACAAATCATTGAGAAATAAAATAATAAGAGAATCAAGGAAAGCAAAAGGACAATGGTTAGAAGAGAAATGTCAGGAAATAGAAATAAGATTGCATTTAGGAAAAATAGATGAAGCATATAGGATTATTGAAAGATTTTTCGGACAAATGGAATCTAGAAGCAATAAGATTAGAAACTCTCTAGGACGACAATTGATAAAAACGGAAGAGAAAATAGAACAGTGGATCAATCATTTGGAAGACTTGTATAGAGGAAACGATGATATAGCACTTTTAGAGAAGGAGGAGGATGTAGATGAGGAAGAATTGGGAGATTCGATATTGAGATCAGAATTCGACAAGGCTTTGTAAGAATTGAAGGATAATAAAGCGCCGGGCATAGATGGCATAAGGGCGGACCTTATAAAAGCCTCCAGTGAAATGAAGTGGAAGCTGTCGGCCGCGAGCTGTCGGCCGCAGGGATTATGTTTTGGCTGGGACTGTACCTGAACAAAACGACCGAACTATTTGGATATTTTCTCCATAAAAACATGTTAAAATGAGATAATGATGATATCTGGAGATATGAATTTGTAGTATTTGAGACGACGAATTCGAAGATGAAAGATCTTTCACGATACGAGGTCGTTTTCATAGGATTTTTTGCAGAGAAACGAGGAGTTATATATTGGTTCTAACGAATTTCATCACCTACTGATGGGACGACGTCCGATTCAGAGGATAAAATGCATCAATTCTTATAGGATTTTGTCAGAGGAATCCGATGGTATATGATTCATTTTGGTACGCGGCCGTTTTCATGGAGTTTTCGTCGAGAAAAGGGGAGATTTTTGTGAATTTCCACAGAATTTGCATGAATTTCGTTATTTAAAGACAAGTCGACGTCCGATTCTTGGGGTAAAATCTATGGATTCTTACGAGGAATTGTCTGCAGAATCCAGTGATATACAGCTCATTCCGGTTCGCGGCCGTGTTCTTGATTTTTCACGCCAAAAGTCGTTGACTGGTATTCGACGGAATTATCATTACACATGCTATTTCTTCCATCGGCTGCAGGGTTCTCGTTCGATTGAAAGAATTAGATGCATCAATCCTTAGAGGAAATTGTCCAAGGAATCCAAAGGTGTATGGCTCATTCCGGTACGCAGCCGTTTTCGTGGAGTTTTCGTCGAGAGAAGGGGAGATTTTTGTCAATTTCCACAGATTTCGCATGAATTTCGTTATCGAAACACAAGTTGACGTCCGATTCTTGGTGTACAATCATTGGATTGTACACATATGGATTGGTGTACACATATGGATTTTGATGAGACTTTTGGCGTGAAAAGTCGAGAACACCGCCGTGTACCGGAATGAGCCTCATATCACTGGATTCTGCAGACAATTCCTCATGGAAATCCATAGCTTTTACCCCAGGAATCGGACGTCGACTTGTCTTTAAATAACGAAATTCATGCAAATTTTGTGGCAATTCACAAAAATCTCCCCTTCTCTCGACGACAACTCCATGAAAACGACCGCGTACCGGAATGAGCTATACACCATTGAGTTCCTCGGACGATTTCCTATAAAAATCGATGTATCAGATTCTTCCAATCGAACGAGAACCCTGCAGCCGATGGAAGAATTTGCATATGTATTGATAATTCCGTCAAATACCAGTCAACGACTTTCGGCGTGAAAAATCAAGAACACAGCCGCGTACCGGAATGAGCCGTATATCACTGGATTCTGCAGACAATTCCTCATGAGAAACCATAGCTTTTACCCCAGGAATCGGACGTCGACTTGTCTTTAAATAACGAAATTCATGCAAATTCTGTGAAAATTGACAAAAATCTCCCCTTATCTCGACGACAACTCCATGAAAACGACCGCGTACCGGAATGAGCTATACACCATTGAGTTCCTCGGACGATTTCCTATAAGAATCGATGTATCAGATTCTTCCAATCGAACGAGAACCCTGCAGCCGATAGAAGAATTTGCATATGTATTGATAATTCCGTCAAATACCAGTCAACGACTTTCGGTGTGAAAAATCAAGAACACGGCCGCGTACCGGAATGAGCCGTATATCACTGGATTCTGCAGACAATTCCTCATGAGAATCCATAACTTTTACCCCAGGAATCGGACGTCGACTTGTCTTTAAATAACAAAATTCATGCAAATTCTGTGGAAATTCACAAAAATCTCCCCTTCTCTCGACGAAAACTCCATGAAAACGACCGCGTACCGGAATGAGCTATACACCATTGAATTCGTTGGACGATTGACTATAAGAATCGATGTATCAGATTCTTCCAATCGAACGAGAACCCTGCAGCTGATGGAAGAATTTGCATATGTATTGATAATTCCGTCAAATACCAGCCAACGACTTTTGGCGTTAAAAAGCAAGAACACGATCGCGTACCGGAATGAGCTTCATGTCACTGGATTTTGCACACCATTCCTCATAAGAATCCATAGATTTTACCCCAAGAATCGGACGTCGACTTGTCTCGAAATAACGAAATTCATGCAAATTCTGTGAAAATTGACAAGAATCTCCCCTTCTCTCGACGAAAACTCCATGAAAACGGCCGCGTACCGGAATGAGCCATACACCATTGGATTCCTTGGACAATTTACTATGAGAATTGATGCATCCAATTCTTCCAATCGAACGAGAACCCTGAAGCTGATGGAAGAATTTGCATATGTATTGATAATTCCGTCAAATACCAGTCAACGACTTTTGGCGTGAAAAATCGAGAACACGGCCGCGTACCCGAATGAACCGTATATCACTGGATTCTGCACACCATTCCTCATAAGAATCCATAGATTTTATTCCAAGAATCGGACGTCGACTTGTCTCTAAATAACGAAATTCATGCGAATCCTGTGGAAATTCACAAAAATCTCCCCTTTTCTCGACGAAAACTCCATGAGAACGGCCGCGTACCAAAATAAATCATATACCATCGGATTCCTCAGACAAAATCCTATAAGAATTGATGCATTTTATCTTCTGAATCGGACGTCGTCTCATCAGTAGGTGATGAAATTCGTTAGAATCAATATATAACCCCTCGTTTCTTTGCAAAAAATCCTATGAAAACGACCTCGTATCGTGAAAAATCTTTCATCTTCGAATTCGTCGTCTCAAATACTACAAATTCATATCTCCAGATATCATCATTATCTCATTTTAGCATGTTTTTATGCAGAAAATATCCAAATAGTTCGGTCGTTTTGTTCAGGTACAGTCCCAGCCAAAACATAACCCCTGCGGTCGACAGCTCGCGGCCGACAGCTCCCACTTCATCCAGTGAAGGAACTCGCGACGCACTGTTTGAATTGATTAGAGATATGTACGAAAAAGGAGAAGTACCGGAAGATTTCCAAAAGAATAAAATTGTCGCTATCCAAACAAAACAAGGGGCAGACAAATGCGAGAACTACAGAACGATCAGTTTAACTTCACATGCTTCAAAAATACTGACCAAAATTATATACAGGAGGATGGAAAATAAAATAGAGAGTAGATTGGCAGAGGATCAGTTTGGTTTTAGAAAAAATAGGGGAACGCGAGAAGCAATCTTAGCACTCAGGGCAGTAATAGAGAAAAGGATAGCGCTGAAGAAATCTGTGTACATAGGTTTTGTAGATATACAAAAGGCTTTCGATAATGTGGACTGGAAGAAGATGTTTGCGATCCTGAAGAAGGTGGGAATAAATTATAAAGATAGAAGAATAATATACGAATTATATAAGAATCAAAGTGCAATAATAGACATAGAGGGTCAGGAAGGGGAAGCACAAATAAGAAGAGGGGTGAGACAAGGATGCTCATTATCGCCACTGATGTTCAATTTATATATAGAAGAAGCAATGAACGAAGTGAAGGAGGAAATTCAATCGCAATTACAGATTCAGGGAGAAAATATAAGTATGTTGAGATTCGCGGATGACATAGCTACATTGGCCACGAGTAGTACTGAGTTGGAAAATATTCTCAACACCATGAGAACAATATTATTGGAAAACTATTGTATGAATATAAATAAAGACAAAAGAAAATTCATGATGTGTACAGCAGCGAAAACAGCTAGAAGAACGAGAATCAAAATAGATACCGAGACAATTGAACAGGTGAAAGAATTCAAATATCTAGGAAGCATAATTACAGAGAACGGCAAGAGCGAAAGAGATATAAGAGCAAGAATAGCACAAGGGAAACAGACTTTCACCAAAAGAGACAGTTATTATGCTCAAAAAATATAAGCTTGGAAGTGGGGAAGAAATTCTTGAAAAGTTACGTTTGGAGCACAGCATTATATGGTTGCGAAACTTGGACAATGGGGAAAACTGATCAACGAAGACTTGAAGCTTTTGAAATGTGGTGTTATAGGAGGATGCTCAGAATAAAATGGATAGACAAAGTCAAAAATGAAGAAGTACCCGAGCAGATAAATGAAGAAAGAAATCTTTTGAAACACATCGTGAAAAGGAGAAGCAATCTGATAGGACACACATTACGGCATGAGAGTTTATTGAAAACAATATTGGAAGGGAAAATGAATGGTAAAACTGGTAAAGGTAGACCTAGAGCAAGTTATATGAAGCAAATCGTACAAGACAAGGGATGTAGTAGATATGTAGGAATTAAACGTTTGGCGGATAATAGACAGGGGTGGGGGGTTTCATCAAACCAGTCGTAAGACTGATTACTTCATGATGATGATGATGATGATGATGATGATGATGAACCACATTATATATATCATGCATCAAAGCATTAAGCATCATGTTAAGCTCGACTACATGCATCTTATATTACAACAACAGTTAACGCGTATAATTATAGGTGAAAAGGACAATTAAATATTAAATTTGACAAATAAGAGAAAGAGAATTTCTAAGATCAGAATGAGATGAAAATAATTCAAGCACGTCACTGTAAGAATTTGCTAGGATAGATATCCGATTTACCGGATCAGAATAACCGTATCTCAATTCATAAGAAATTGGATTGAACAATTTAGGGCGTCCTAATAAACGAGAAGGGACATTAAAACGTACAAGTCCAAGCAGTTGAGGGCAGCGAATTTTCCCATTAACAATTTTATACAAAAATGAAAAATCATTGAACAAACGACGTGATTCCAAGGAAGGCAAGTTAAGGAGCGCCATAATCAATGAGTAATCATGACAAGTGACGCTCAACGGACGGCTTATCTGATAGGCAGCAAAATGCAGAAACTTATGCTGAACTCTTTCCAAGTCTGTACAATCCCGAATTAAATGAGGACTCCAAATTTGAGACGCATACTCAAGATGAGGTCTAACTACAGTACAATACAGTGTTCGAAGTGCAACAGGATCACGAAAATCTTTACAAACGCGCTTGATAAATCCGAGAGATTTCATGGAAGTACCAACTATGTAATTGTAATGATCTGAGAAGTTAAAACGAGAGTCAAATGAAACTCCAAGATCACGAACAGTATTTATAGGTGATAACAGAGAATGAGACAAGTTATAAGGAAAACAAATAGCATTTTTACCTCTATAAAATCTCATCACATGGCATTTAGTGAGATTTAATGACATATTAGATAGCACACACCAAGATTGTAACCGATCCAAATCAGATTGCATATTTTGAGCATCTCTGTAAGTTCTTATAATCATAAACAGTTTCAGGTCATCAGCGAAAAGAAGATGTGCAGTACTTGAAAATCGTAGAGATATCATTAATGAAAATAATAAATGATAAAGGACCTAAATGTGAGCCTTGCGGTACACCTGAGGATACAAAAAATGAATCAGAAAAATATTGAGAGACACGAACTGATTGCGTACGATTCAGAATTGCTGCGAACACCTAAATTACTTAATTTATTTAACAATATATTATGATCAACTCTGTCAAAAGCCTTTGAGAAGTCTGTATATATAGTATCCACTTGGGCATTCTGATCAAGCGCAGAGGACACGACATGAGAAAAAATAGACAAGTTAGTTACGGTAGATTTTCCAGAAGTGAAGCCATGCTGGAAATCAGAAATTATATCAGAAAACAATGGTGTTATTTTATCAGTAACTATATCTTCAAAAATTTTTGGCATAACATTCATGATACTAATTGGTCTATAGTTTCTCACGTCAGAACGGTCCCCAGATTTGAAGATAGGAGTAATTAAGCTGGATTTCCATTGAGAAGGAAATATTCCAGAGGATAAAGAGCTGTTGAAGATCAACCACAAAGGCCGAGAAATGACGAACTTGCAAGATTTTAGAAAATTAAGAGGAATACCATCATCACCAGGACCGGAAGAAGTTTTCAAGGATGAGATTTTATTGAACACTTCACCGATTATTGATGGATAAATCGGAAAGATTGACATTGAGAGTAGATTCTGGTAAATTAAAAGGAACAATGGGATAATTTTGATAAACTGATCTGAAATAAGATGCAAATAAGTTCGAAATAGCAATACCAGTATTGCTAATGGTACCGTCTAAATGCATCACCAGGGGTATACCGTTCTGATTCCGCTTACTATTAACAAAGTTCCAAAAGCTTTTGACATTTGTAGGAATGGACCCTTGAACGTAATGAAGATGACACAAGTAGCATTGGCGAGTCAAAACTTTACATTGAGCTCGCAAGTGACTAAAGATTAGGTAATCTTCAAAGCAATTTGACTCTTTGTACCTATTGTGAGCAATTTTCTTTTGACGAATAAGTTTAATTAATTCCGAAGAAAACCATTTTGGATAAGAACTATTCCTTAATACATACTTGGGTACGAATGAATCAACTGCATTATATAAATGAAGATACAAAAAATCAACAGCTTCAATAACATTAAGATTACGCAATTCATCGTCCCAGTTGATAGAACCTAAATATTCACAAATTCCACTGTAATTCGCCTTATTAAAATTATATTTGATGATTTTATTGGGGACCAGTAAAACACTCCCACGTAGTGGATAAGAAGATGAGACGACACAACTCCGATGGGTATCCTTAACGGCGATTAAGACACCACCTCCCCGTGAAAATTGACTGGTGAGTCCGTTTCTATCCATACGATGAACTGCATAGCCATGTAAACCAATTTCAGAAGATAGAATATCCTCGCGCAGCCAGGTTTCAGATAAGATAATAATATCATAACATGGATCTGATATAGCAACAGAGCAATGAAGTTGATCAAGTTTAGTTCTCAAGCCACGAACATTCTGATAATACACCAAAGGGTCGATTAAGCGTTTTTTCTTTGGTGAGAAGGAACTATCCTAGGTATCCCATTGAAATAGCGAATAGTCCTTGAAGGGTCATTTAGATTTTTCAACTCTTCACGTAAGTTCGACAGATAATTCCGTTGCTTCAAGGTACGATCTTGCGATATTCTAATTGAACCATTGTACAACGATTTGTTACGAAGAATCTCAATGGGTATGTTCCGTGATGCAAATGTGACACAGATCGGACGAGTTTTAGAAGCATCCTTCTTTTTACCGATACGACGAATCTGCACATTGTCGTAAGTATCAGGTCTGATTTTTTGAAGAAGATCAGTAACTATAACATGATCAGGAGACCCATCCCTCCAAGATTCTTCAACGTTGAAGAGTAGAATGTTACATGCTCTTCGATGTCGTTCATTCAGCTCATCTATCAAATCTTCTTCATGGTAGAAACCTTGTGAAGAAGGTGCAGACGATTCTAAGGTGGATAATCTCGTGGATAATTCCGCCACAGTGTTGGATAAAGAATTTAATTTGATCCCAAAAGCGTTGAGCTGGTTGCTGAGTTTCGAACAAGCAGAATCAACGATGCTCTGAATTTCTGATAAAAAACCTGACTGATCCAACACGCCATCAAATTTTTCCGCAAGATCAACAGAAGTATCAGAAGACGGAAGAGGCCCCTTGCAGTCAATCAGTACTCCATTATGCCATGGATGGTGACTTCTCGCTAAACACGACGAACCAGGATGAGATATAACACTGCATGAAGCACAAGATACCGGTTTATCCACAACTCTGGAACATCCTTTACACACTTTTTTAGGCATTTTGAAGTTTATATGATTTATATGATAATACAAAAATTTTTGAATTCCAATAAACGGCAAGTATGAGATCCACTGTACCGAGGTAAACACACATGCACACACGAAGAGTGTCTTATCATACGCGAGTACATGAGATGTGTATAAGTATAAACAAATAGGATAGACCTCGTGGAAACAATATGTAACGACGAGTGAATAAACCAATGTATTAGGAATAGATTCACTAAAAATCGCGTGCAAAAACCCAGTCGTTCGGAGAAATTTACACAATAAGCCTACTAATGGAACAATCAACAATATAACAAAGAATAAGAATTAAGTGTGCACGATAAATCATTAAATTACGAAATTTTGTAGAGAGCGAAACATTTTACGTTGTCACAACTATACTGCAGTTCTCAATTTTTGATATTTGATAATATTTAATATCATTTGATAATTCGCCTCGTTGATTGAATAATATCGTTTTATATTATAAAGCTGATGCTGGAATGCATATACAAATGTCAAGTATAGAATAAGTGAGATTATACAAGTCAAGATGTTGGATTTCTGAATGCAATAAAAGAAAGTGGAAAAGAAGGGCTACTGCAAAATAAATTGTTTCATTTATTTTCGGTTTTGAATTTTCAAATGATATTTTTGAATTGTTATATTTGAATAATATGTTCTGGGGCATAAAAAATTTTCGATATTTTTCTAATTTATCACGAGAATACTAGGCCAAGACTTGAGGTCATTCATCGCCACAAATGTTCGAGTCATTAGCGTTTTTACACTGGATTCAATAAATTGATGTATAATTGACCTTATTTGACAAGTATTCGAGAATGTTTTGAAAATATCTTGAAAACTTTGGCACTTGAATGAATAATGTAGATTGCGGTCACAATATAGTATAATTTATGTTGCATTTGAGAAATTGTCAGAATTGATTATTTATTAGGTGTTGGAATCAATTCGTAGCGTTATACAAAAGCTGACCCCATACAGCACCGAAGAACTCAGTTATGTATCAAAAACGTGTCCGTTACAAAAGCGGACATAGAAACATTTCAGAAAGTTTTCAAATACCTTCCAAACACGTTTCTATGTCCGCTTTTGTAACGGAGACGTTGCTGATACATTACTGGAGTATTCAGTGCTGTATGGGACGTAGGTAGTACAGTATTCCGTTGTTACCTACAATAATCTATTCACCGTGAAACAGCTATTATTGGACGTCATTTGTTTCACATAACCGTTTTTTGTATCGTAAATAACAACACTTCATAACTTATTGAACATGTCAAACTTTATACCGAATAAAGTGTTTTTGCGGGGAGTCGTACTCCATTACTTCCATATGAACAAAAGTGCTGCTGAAGCCCATCGTATTTGAGTGGAAGTGTGTGTTGAACATGGTCTAGCTGAGCAAACGTGTCGGAAATGGTTTGCATGTTTCAAAGCTGGTGATTCCGACTTGGATGATGAGGAGCGACCTGGCCAGCAAAAAAAATTTGAAGATACTGATTTGGAGACGTTGCTCAATGAAGACTCATGTCAAACCCTTCAAGGATTGTTGACATCATTGGGAGTTGACTTATCAACGGTAGGAAAACGTCTGAAAAATTTGGACATGATCCAGAAGGAAGGACGTTGGATTCCATATGAATTGAAACCAACGGACATTGAGAGGCGTTTTTTGACGTGTGAACTGCTGCTTCAACGGCAGAAAAGAAAAGATTTCTTGCATAAAATTTTCACTGGCGATGAGAAATGGATCCATTGCGACAATCCGAAACGCAGAAAGTCATGGGTTAAGCCCGGCCAACCATGACAATCAGTGGCGAAGCCAAATATCCATGGGTCTAAGCTCCTGCTCTGTATTTGGTGGGATCAGATGGGTGTGATTTATCATGAACTCTTGAAACCAAATGAAACCATGACTGGGGATCGTTAGCGACTACAATTGATGCGCTTAAGCCGTGCATTGAAGGAAGAACGACCGGAATACTCCAAAAGACACGACAAAGTCATTTTGCTACACGACAAAGCTCGTCCGCACGTCGCAAAACCGATCTCCGTGAACTTAGCCAGCAAGTGGGAGATAAAGATTTTTTGTTAATCCCAATCAAAAGTACTTCGTTTGTACCTGATTGGACCGCAAAGATTTTCGTTTGTACCTCCAAGGGTACCGAGATATAGCCCGGGGGCTTAAGCCCCAGCCAGCAATTCCGACCAATCGGGACGAGTCTGGTGTCATTCGAAGGGGTATCGTTTGTACCTGATTCCACCGTTGGAATTTTCGTTTGTACCTCAGAGGAAAAGGAGATATAGAAGAAAATATGTTTTGAGTCGAGAGCCGGAGGAATCGTCGACAGAAGTGGTACCTTTGGACTTGAAATGACTGGAACTGATCTACTCTGGCTCCAAGCTGCAAATCCATACAGCACCACAGTTCAGGGAGAGTTCACGGATAATTCATTTGGACTCAAAATGAATACATTGTGAACTCTTTCGGGAGTGTGGTGATGCGTGGGAGGGAACTCGGATTTCTTTTTATGGCATCTGGAAGAGGTGTGTAAGTAATTGATTATAACGCGATATATTTTGTTCGTACCGCGGAAATGAAAAAACTTCCACACCCAGAGAGATGGTTTAAGGGAAGGTTCTAGTCAAAATTGACGGGAAAAATTTTGTCTTTCTTTTTGCTTTATTTTTATTCTTAGGGTCTTGGAAATGTGTAGCCAAAATTATATTTTCCCACGCAGTTTATTTTATACTTACGAGTTTTTCTTCCTCGAACTTGAGACGCGTCTTTCTCAAAACTGTTTCTTGCGCGCGGAGCACGATTCTGCTTCAACGACTGAACCGATTTTGATGTTTGATGGCTCAAATTGAAGCTTATTCAATTTAGGGGGCCTTATTCAAGCGTTTTCAACAAAATTGTCTATTCCTTTCCTTTATCGTTGAAGCAAAAGAAAAAAAACACGGGGAAAAAAGGGGTTTTTCTTTGTAAAAGCTGTTATTTTTTTGTAAATCGTTTCTTGAAAATCGGAAATCGAGAAGGCCCCACAAATTTCAATTCTCTCGAGAATATTTTTGGTTGTTTTGTTTCCTAACACTTGACAGGGCTGTAGAGTGCTCCGCGCACATTGATCATCGTCGCGCACGGCTTTGTTCAGTGGGGGCTGGAGCCACCACTTTATTTATTTATTTTTTTTTTTTAATTTCATTTACATCTAAGGAGATATACGAATGAATGCCATGAAAACTTTTTTCAAAGAACATTTAGGATCACTTGAAAACAAATGATGGAACTACGTTAGGTTTCGACCTATATGAAGTTAGCCCCCGAAGTGGAGAAAAAAATTTTTTTTTTATGGCATCCAGAAGCGCATCGTTAGTACCTGATTGTACCGAAAAAAATTTCGTTTGTACCTCAAACATAAAAAAGTTACAGAAATTTAAAAAATGGTCTGCCCCCGACTTTCACCGATTTTAATGAATGATAGCTCATTTGAAAGGTCTCGGAACGTAGATGATTGTTACGCAAAGGATTTTTCGAAAAAGTAAAAGGGGGGGGGGAGTTACAAGCGAAAAACTGATTTTACATGAGAAGAAAATTTTTTTTCGAATTTTAAACAATCGTAGTGAATTGCCCCTGACTGCGGCAACTTTTCTATGCATAAATTATTGTTCCAGGACCTCCCGAGAATATTCCCTGCAAGTTTCATCGTTTGTACCTCCTTGGTTTAGAAGTTATGAGCCTGGAAATATATAAATATCGAAATTCCTGAAACTTTGAAAAATCAGACAGCATTGCCCCTGACTGGGCACACTTTCTATGGATAAATTGATGTTTGGGGCCCTCCCAAGAATATTCCCTGCAAGTTTCATCGTTTGTACCTCCTTGGTTTGGAAGTTATCAGCCTTGGAATATATAAATATCGGAATTGTCGAACTTCAAAAAATCTTACAGAATTGCCCCTGACTGGGGCAGATCTACTATAGGTAAATTATTGTTCCTGGACCTCCCGAGGATATTCCCTGCAAGTTTCATCGTTTGTACCTCCTTGGATTGGGAGTTATAAGCCTTGGAATATATAAAAGTCAGAATTTTCGAGATTTGGAAAATGATACAGAATTGCCCCTGACTGGGACAACTTTCATATGAATAAATTGTTGTTCGGTTACCTCCCGAGGATATTCCCTGCAAGTTTCATCGTTTGTGCCTCCATGGTATGGAAGTTATAAGCCTTGGAATATATAAAAGTCAGAATTTTCGAGATTTGGAAAATGATACAGAATTGCCCCTGACTGGGACAACTTTCATATGAATAAATTGTTGTTCGGTTACCTCCCGAGGATATTCCCTGCGAGTTTCATCGTTTGTGCCTCCATGGTATGGAAGTTATAGGCCTTGGAAGGTATGAATATCGGAATTTTGGAACTTTAAAAAATCATACAGAATTGCCCCTGACTGGGGCAAGCTTTCTACGCATTAAATATTGTTTAGTGACCTCCCAAGAATATTCCCTGCAAGTTTCATCGTTTGTACCTCCTTGGTTTGGAAGTTATGAGCCTGGAAATATATAAATATCGAAATTCCTGAAACTTTGAAAAATCAGACAGCATTGCCCCTGACTGGGGCACACTTTCTATGGATAAATGGATGTTTGGGGCCCTCCCAAGAATATTCCCTGCAAGTTTCATCGTTTGTACCTCCTTGGTTTGGAAGTTATCAGCCTTGGAATATATAAATATCGGAATTGTCGAACTTCAAAAAATCTTACAGAATTGCCCCTGACTGGGGCAGATCTACTATAGATAAATTATGGTTCCTGGACCTCCCGAGGATATTCCCTGCAAGTTTCATCGTTTGTACCTCCTTGGATTGGGAGTTATGAGCCTTGGAATATGTAAACATCGAAATTCCTGAAACTCTGGAAAATCAGACAGCATTGCCCCTGACTGGGGCAAACTTTCTATGGGTAAATTGATGTTTGAGGACCTCCCAAGAATATTCCCTGCAAGTTTCATCGTTTGTACCTCCTTGGTTTGGAAGTTATAAGCCTTGGAATATATAAAAGTCAGAATTTTCGAGATTTGGAAAATCATACAGAATTGCCCCTGACTGGGGCAACTTTTCTATGTATAAATTACTGTTCGGAAACCTCCTGAGAATATTCCCTGCAAGGTTCATCGTTTGTACCTCCTTGTTTCGGGAGTTATAAGCCTCAGAATATATAAAAGTCAGAATTTTCGAACTTTGGAAAATCATACAGAATTGCCCCTGACTGGGGCAACTTTTATATGAATAAATTGTTGTTCGGTGACCTCCCGAGAATATTCCCTGCAAGTTTCATCGTTTGTACCTCCTTGGTTCGGGAGTTATAAACCTTGGAATATATAAAAGTCAGAATTTTCGAGATTTGAAAAATCATACAGGATTGCCCCTGACTGGGGCATGTTTTATATGCATGAATTATTGTTCGGAGACCTCCCGAGAATATTGTATAATATATAATAATGAATTATAATATAGAAATATTGAATATAGAATATTAAATAATATATGACTGGGGCGATTCTGTATGATTTTGCAAGGTTCGAAAATTCTGACTTTTTTGTATTCTAAGGCTTATAACTTCCGAACCAAGGAGGTACGAACGATGAAACTTGCAGGGAATATTCTCGGGAGGTTTACGAACAATAATTTATGCATATCAAAGTTGCCCCAGTCAGGGGCAATTCTGTATGATTCTTCAAAGTTCGAAAATTCTCACTCTTATGTATTCCAGGGCTTATAACTTCCGAACCAAGGAGGTACAAACGATGAAACTTGCAGGGAATATTCTCAGGAGGTACCCGAACAATAATTTATACATATAAAAGTTGCCACAATCAGGGGCAATTCTGTATGATTCTTCAACGTCCGACAATTCTGACTTTTATATATTCCAAGGTTTATAACTTCCGAACCAAGGAGGTACAAACGATGAAACTTGCAGGGGATATTCTCAGGAGGTCCCCGAACAATAATTCATCCATATCAAAGTTGCCCCAGTCAGGGGCAATGCTGCGTGATTTTTCAAAGCTCGAAAATTCTGACTGTTATATATTCCAAGGCTTATAACCTTCAAACCAAGGGGGTACAAACGATGAAATTCACAGGGAATATTCTTAGGAGGTCACCAAACAATAGTTGATGCATAGAAAGTTTGCTCCAGTCAGGGGCAATTGTGTATGATTATTTGAAGTTCGAAAATTTCGATATTTATATATTCCAAGGCTTATAACTTCCAAACCAAGGAGGTACAAACGATGAAACTTGCAGGGAATATCCTCGGAAGGTCCTCAAACAATAATTTATCCATAGAAAGTTTGCCCCAGTCAGGGGCAATGCTGTATGATTTTTCAAAGTTTCAGAAATTTCGATATTTCTATATTCCAAGGCTCATAACTTCCAAACCAAGGAAGTACAAACGATGAAACTTGCAGGGAATATTTCAGGAGGTCACCGAACAATAGTTGATGCATAGAAAGTTTGCTCCAGTCAGGGGCAATTCTGTATGATTTTTTGAAGTTCGAAAATTCCGATACTTCTATACTCTAAGGCTTATAACTTCCAAACCAAGGGGGTGCAAACGATGAAATTCACAGAGAATATTCTTGGGAGGTCACCAAACAATAGTTGATGCATAGAAAGTTTGCTCCAGTCAGGGGCAATTCTGTATGATTTTTGGAAGTCCGAAAATTTCGATATTTATATATTCCAAGGCTTATAACTTCCAAACCAAGGAGGTACAAACGATGAAACTTGCAGGGAATATTCTCGGGAGGCCCCCGAACAATAATTTATGCATATAAAAGTTGCCCCAGTCAGGAGCAATCCTGTATGATTTTTCAAAGTTCGAAAATTCTGACATTCATATATTCCAAGGCTTATAACTCCGGAACCAAGCAGGTACGAACGATGAAACTTGCAGGGAATATTCTCGGGAGGTCCCCGAACAATGATTCATGCGTATAAAAGTTGCCTCAGTCAGGGGCAATCCTGTATGAATTTTGAAAGTTCGAAAATTCTGACTTCTATATATTCTAAGGCTTATAACTCCCGAACCAAGGAGGTACGAACGATGAAACTTGCGGGGAATATTCTTGGGAGGTCACCAAACAATATTTAACGCATAGAAAGCTTGCCCCAGTCAGGGGCAATTCTGGATGATTTTTTAAAGTTCAAAAATTCCGATATTTATACATTCCAAGGCCTATAACTTCCATACCAAGGAGGTACAAACGATGGAACTTGCAGGGAATATTCTCGGGAGGTACCCGAACAATAATTTATACATATAAAAGTTGCCACAATCAGGGGCAATTCTGTATGATTCTTCACGTCCGACAATTCTGACTTTTATATATTCCAAGGTTTATAACTTCCGAACCAAGGAGGTACAAACGATGAAACTTGCAGGGAATATTCTCAGGAGGTACCCGAACAATAATTTATGCATATAAAAGTTGCCACAATCAGGGGCAATTCTGTATGATTCTTCAACGTCCGACAATTCTGACTTTTATATATTCCAAGGTTTATAACTTCCGAACCAAGGAGGTACAAACGATGAAACTTGCAGGGAATATTCTCAGGAGGTCCCCGAACAATAATTCATCCATATCAAAGTTGCCCCAGTCAGGGGCAATGCTGCGTGATTTTTCAAAGCTCGAAAATTCTGACTGTTATATATTCCAAGGTTTATAACCTTCAAACCAAGGGGGTACAAACGATGAAATTCACAGGGAATATTCTCAGGAGGTCACCAAACAATAGTTGATGCATAGAAAGTTTGCTCCAGTCAGGGGCAATTGTGTATGATTATTTGAAGTTCGAAAATTTCGATATTTATATATTCCAAGGCTTATAACTTCCAAACCAAGGAGGTACAAACGATGAAACTTGCAGGGAATATCCTCGGAAGGTCCTCAAACAATAATTTATCCATAGAAAGTTTGCCCCAGTCAGGGGCAATGCTGTATGATTTTTCAAAGTTTCAGAAATTTCGATATTTCTATATTCCAAGGCTTATAACTTCCAAACCAAGGAGGTACAAACGATGAAACTTGCAGGGAATATTTCAGGAGGTCACCGAACAATAGTTGATGCATAGAAAGTTTGCTCCAGTCAGGAGCAATTCTGTATGATTTTTTGAAGTTCGAAAATTCCGATACTTCTATACTCTAAGGCTTATAACTTCCAAACCAAGGGGGTGCAAACGATGAAATTCACAGAGAATATTCTTGGGAGGTCACCAAACAATAGTTGATGCATAGAAAGTTTGCTCCAGTCAGGGGCAATTCTGTATGATTTTTGGAAGTCCGAAAATTTCGATATTTATATATTCCAAGGCTTATAACTTCCAAACCAAGGAGGTACAAACGATGAAACTTGCAGGGAATATTCTCGGGAGGCCCCCGAACAATAATTTATGCATATAAAAGTTGCCCCAGTCAGGAGCAATCCTGTATGATTTTTCAAAGTTCGAAAATTCTGACTTTCATATATTCCAAGGCTTATAACTCCGGAACCAAGCAGTTACGAACGATGAAACTTGCAGGGAATATTCTCGGGAGGTCCCCGAACAATGATTCATGCGTATAAAAGTTGCCTCAGTCAGGGGCAATCCTGTATGAATTTTGAAAGTTCGAAAATTCTGACTTCTATATATTCTAAGGCTTATAACTCCCGAACCAAGGAGGTACGAACGATGAAACTTGCGGGGAATATTCTTGGGAGGTCACCAAACAATATTTAACGCATAGAAAGCTTGCCCCAGTCAGGGGCAATTCTGTATGATTTTTTAAAGTTCAAAAATTCCGATATTTATACATTCCAAGGCCTATAACTTCCATACCAAGGAGGTACAAACGATGGAACTTGCAGGGAATATTCTCGGGAGGTCCTGGAACAATAATTTATGCATAGAAAAGTTGCCGCAGTCAGGGGCAATTCACTACGATTGTTTAAAATTCGAAAAAAAATTTTCTTCTCATGTAAAATCAGTTTTTCGCTTGTAACTTCCCCCCCTTTTACTTTTTCGAAAAATCCTTTGCGTAACAATCATCTACGTTCCGAGACCTTTCAAATGAGCTATCATTCATTAAAATCGGTGAAAGTCGGGGGCAGACCATTTTTTAAATTTCTGTAACTTCTTTATGTTTGAGGTACAAACGAAATTTTTTTCGGTACAATCAGGTACTAACGATGCGCTTCTGGATGCCATAAAAAAAAAATTTTTTTCTCCACTTCGGGGGCTAACTTCATATAGGTCGAAACCTAACGTAGTTTCATCATTTGTTTTCAAGTGATCCTAAATGTTCTTTGAAAAAAGTTTTCATGGCATTCATTCGTATATCTCCTTAGATATAAATGAAATTAAAAAAAAAAAATAAATAAATAAAGTGGTGGCTCCAGCCCCCACTGAACAAAGCCGTGCGCGACGATGATCAATGTGCGCGGAGCACTTTACAGCCCTGTCAAGTGTTAGGAAACAAAACAACCAAAAATATTCTCGAGAGAATTGAAATTTGTGGGGCCTTCTCGATTTCCGATTTTTAAGAAACGATTTACAAAAAAATAACAGCTTTTACAAAGAAAAAGCCCCTTTTTTCCCGTGTTTTTTTTCTTTTGCTTCAACGATAAAGGAAAGGAATAGACAATTTTGTTGAAAACGCTTGAATAAGGCCCCCTAAATTGAATAAGCTTCAATTTGAGCCATCAAACATCAAAATCGGTTCAGTCGTTGAAGCAGAATCGTGCTCCGCGCGCAAGAAACAGTTTTGAGAAAGACGCGTCTCAAGTTCGAGGAAGAAAAACTCGTAAGTATAAAATAAACTGCGTGGGAAAATATAATTTTGGCTACACATTTCCAAGACCCTAAGAATAAAAATAAAGCAAAAAGAAAGACAAAATTTTTCCCGTCAATTTTGACTAGAACCTTCCCTTAAACCATCTCTCTGGGTGTGGAAGTTTTTTCATTTCCGCGGTACGAACAAAATATATCGCGTTATAATCAATTACTTACACACCTCTTCCAGATGCCATAAAAAGAAATCCGAGTTCCCTCCCACGCATCACCACACTCCCGAAAGAGTTCACAATGTATTCATTTTGAGTCCAAATGAATTATCCGTGAACTCTCCCTGAACTGTGGTGCTGTATGGATTTGCAGCTTGGAGCCAGAGTAGATCAGTTCCAGTCATTTCAAGTCCAAAGGTACCACTTCTGTCGACGATTCCTCCGGCTCTCGACTCAAAACATATTTTCTTCTATATCTCCTTTTCCTTTGAGGTACAAACGAAAATTCCAACGGTGGAATCAGGTACAAACGATACCCCTTCGAATGACACCAGACTCGTCCTGATTGGTCGGAATTGCTGGCTGGGGCTTAAGCCCCCGGGCTATATCTCGGTACCCTTGGAGGTACAAACGAAAATCTTTGCGGTCCAATCAGGTACAAACGAAGTACTTTTGATTGGGATTAACAAAAAATCTTTATCTCCCACTTGCTGGCTAAGTTCACGGAGATGCAAAACCGGTTAAAACATACCTCGAAACACTTGAATGGGAAGTTCTACCTCACGCGCCGTATTATCCAGATATTGCGCCGTCTGATTACCATTTGTTCAATTCGATGGCTCATAGCTTGTCTGAGCAAAAATTCACTTCTTACGAAGATTGGAAGCCAAAAATGGATCGATTCGTGGATTGCATCCAAAGATGATGCGTTCTTCCGACACGGTATTCATTCCTTGCCCGACAGATGGTCGAAGGTAATTGAAAGAGATGGAGAATACTTTGATTAATGTATTCTTTGATTTTCATTCGGAATAAATAATTTTTTTTCATTGAAACAACGCTACGAATTAATTCCAATTCCTAATATGTTACTTTTATGTTTAACTCTCTTCATTTCTTCATAATATCCTTCATAATATCCTCAATATTGAAACATACACGGAAAAAAATATTCCAGTCAATTTTACAAAACTAATCCTGTAAGAAAAATTCGGTTACCAAAACAAGAAATCAAGTACTCACAACTGTCATGTTCTGTGAAGGATACCAGTCACACAGTTATTATAACTGATCAATTATAGTATATATACACTGTTCAAACAACAAGTGGCTGTAGTAGTTTGTACAATAATTGGTAGTATTTTCAATTCTCACAATAAACTCACTTTATACGGTAATTATTACCAAAATCTGTGGTAACTGTACCCACACAGCCCACAACGTCTCAATAATATTTTCAGAATATCACAATGTTTCACTGGGAACATTCTCAGTACAACATTTTGACGAAATTCCATGGATATTGCGGATACAATATTCCATTACAAATATTCTGAGAATCTTTCAATTGAAATATTGCACACACTATATTCTGTGATGTTCTGAAAATCTATGATGAAAGTATGCGGAGTTTGTCGCAAACGAAATATGATGAGGAGATTTCAATAGCAATATCATACGTAGCATTGAAACTTTTCATCGTCCTCAACCGGGTCTTTGTGTTATTTGGTAGTTGGAGACGAAAAAACGATGAATAACCATGAAACCGTGAATTTGATTGCTGATTTATATTTCGTTTCAAGACATCCTGAACCCATGGGTCTATATCCCACAGGCATGAACTTTTCAAAATTTTCCATCCACCTGACCCAGCAATGAAATGAAATGAAACGATGAACTGGAATGAAATGATGGTATTTACCCAGATGGAAGAAAAAATAATTTTAGAGAAGTTTGCCCTGTCAATTCCCCCAAATTTGTAAAATTTCCATATATTTTCCTATGTTTTGAGGACAAAATCAGGGAAAATTCGAGGAAATTTTGTAAGAACAAGAAAAACTTTCTTATAGAATAACTTGTCTGAAAGTTATCTGCAAGGCATTTTTTAGAAGTCTTATGCAATATTATTCCACTTCTCAAAGATGTCTGAATGGATAGCTTTGAGGATTAGTATTCAAGACATACTTCAGAAGTCGTACGTAAGAAATCTTTTACAGTTATTTCTCCAGGTGTCATAGGTATTCAATATGAAACAATATTTTTATTGAACTAAAGTACTGTATTCTGAAATACTTCTCCAACGAGTAATTCATTAATTATTCAACACAGCCAGTAATTCAGTTCCTCGTGGAAAATTATTCGAAAATATTAGGCCATGAATAAAACAATGTTCAACAGCTCTATTCTGCTTTCACAGCGTGACAAAGGTACAAAGTTATTGGATTTTATGAAAGAATGTATTATTAGCTCCACTTTTGTACACCTCTGATGATTTTCCAAACGGTCATGAAGTCACATGGAATGATAGTATTTTCCCAATCAACAATCTGTATAAAGTGAAATAACCAGCCACTTGGTTGAAATAAATTCTTTGCGAATAAGAAGTAGGTATCCACAAAACTTGAGTCGATATAGAAATTGACTTATATATTCGGAGCGCATTGAGTTTTCTTTACTCTGACTACCATGAACCATTGGCACGATAGATACTTATAAGAGATATTGATTGTCAAAAATTACTTAAAAATAACTTCATTGAACTATACATGTATTTATAAATAATTAGATATGAACAAATTATTCAGTCACTGGGTAAAAATGAAAATCAATTGAATATTTCTCATGTCGCATGTAATTTATGGTAATGAAGGGAATTCCCTGTGCTTGCAATTTGACAGATGATTTTTTATTGCTAAAACCCTTAGGCTTCATTTATAACCACATGTATGTATTGTTCAATAAAATGATGTAGAAATACTCTTTGGAAGCAAATCACAGTTAAGTATCCATCGTGCCAGTAGTTCATTCTGATCAAAGTAAGAAAACTCACTGCGCTTCCAATATATGTGTAAGATAATATCTTTAATGATTCAAGTCATACGTATTCGTAGACAATTTATTCCAACAAACTTACAGTTCATTTTATATTATGCATATTGTTTGAGTGAGGAAGTCATTTCACGTCACTTATCAAAAAACACTTCACTTCACTTTAAGTGATTAGGGTAGCTTAATCAGAAGCTCACATATACAGGGTGACCCAAGTCGGATAGATTATATTTGAGGAGCGTATTCTGCAGCCAAAATGCAACAACTTTTCTATTTGGCAAAATTTTTTTTCGAGGCTTAGTTTTGGAGATATGAGCATTTTTAGATTTTTCTTCAAATCCGAATCATTCAAAGGCACTATGTGCTACACACTTGAGCTCAACACCATTCGCTAAGTTGGAAAGTGTCGGATCTCTGGAAAAAAATTGAACTATCCTATCATTTTTCAATTTAAAGTTATAGCGATTTGAAATTTTTGAGCTTTCAGCCAATCAGAATTCAACAACTTTGAATCGTTATAACTCCGGAACAAGCAATGATAAGAGAGTTTGATTTTTTTTCCAGAGATCCTCCATTTTCCAACTTAGCTAATGGCATGAAGCTCAAGCGTGTAGCAGTAAGTGCCTTTGAGTGATTTGGATTTGAAAAAAAATCTAAAAATGCTCATATCTCAAAAACTAAGCCTCAAAAAAATTTTGCCGAATGGAAAAGTTGTTGCATTTTGGCTGCAGAATACGCTCCTCAAATATAATATATACGACTTTGGTCACTCTGTATAAGTGAGCAAAATGATAATGAATGCCAATGATACACGAACTTCACTTTGACCCTCAGCCTCCACACCTCATTCACGCAAAAACTACCTCCACACGAGTGCGAATTTGGCTTCCTGATTTTTATTCTGTGTAATTTCGTGGAAATAAATCAGGATGAAAGTGAAAATGACATGAATTCAGGGTGAACTTTCCGAGAAATCCATTGAGGATAATGGGTGAAAGAGAAGGTAATGTGGTGCAAATTCGCACTCGTGTGGAGGCTGAGGGTTAAAGCAGTGATGAAAACGGAAGTCTTGTTCCGTTTCGTTCCGTTTCCATGGAGAAACAAAACTTATGATTCCATTTTGTTTTCTTTCTCAAAAACTAAATCTCCATCTACTGTATATTTTCGTTCCTGTTACTAAGTAACGTAATGAAATGCAATATATCAAGAATAACGTTATTTGAAGAATAAAAAAATCACTCTGTTCTTATGGAAATAACTAAACTTTTATTTTTATTTTATTTCGTTACCCAAGAACAAAAACGAAATGCATCGTATGCGTTCGTTTGGTATTAAGGAACGTGACGAAATGAAATGAATGTTAGTTCGAAGATAATAAACTTAACGGCCTTGGAGCGTCAAAAGACGGATGAAAGTTTGATACGGGTTTTTGAAAGAACTAAGCGATAGTCACAAATCTTAAATGTGCAGCAATAAATTACTGTGTTAGAATTAAGCCACGAATATAAATTCAAAGCCCAAAGTAATTCTTAAAGATGAGAAAACAAGTTATGAAAGTTATTGACATCTGTAGGTTAATATGTGTATAATCGTTTGTATGATTTTGAGGAATAATTTTCAGGTCAAGTGTGATATTCAAGGCTCAATTTTACGTCCGTTACGGTGGAGGACCCATATCGACAAAACCCTTTGGGACCTATATGAGAATTTGTCGCTTTTTTGTCGCTAATTAGTTACCAAAAGTTTGATTTTGTCGCTCTTTTGGTTTCCGAGAAAATCGAGGGTACACCAAGGGGGCCGTTCCGCTAGAAAACCCAATATGGTTAATGAGTCGGAGCGGATTGAAAGTTATACAGGAATTTGTCGCTTTTTTGTCGCTGAAATTTGAGCATAGTTGGAATACCGTAGGCCCAACCGTTCCCGAGTAGGAGGGAAATAACGGATTTGAAAATGCAGGATATATGGGATACGAGAATGGTGGTGATGAACACACGGAGGACAATTTGATGACTTGATATGTGCTAACGCACAGAAACATTTGAAGGTAGTGATGCAGGGAAAATCTTGTAATATGGATGTAACATGGGTGTAACGAGGATATAACAAACCTCAAATGGTGATTGATTGAACATCATATTGACAGAAACCGTTGTGCGACAGGATATTTCATTCACAATATGCGAGCGACAAAATCAGAATTCACTGGGAATTGGGAGGTCGAGCTGACACTGAACTTCGGTGTAGGTTTTTCCAGTCCAGTGAAGATTTTCAGGGAATATTCTTGGGTTTCGTGATTGATCGAACATTCCACTGATGGAAACCGTTGAGCGATAAAATATTCCATTGGAATTATCGGAGCGACAAAATCAGAATTCACCGAAAATCGAGAAATTGAACTGGCTCGTCACTTCTATCTGGGTTTTCCAGGTCTGGAATAGGTTTTCTGGGAATATTCTTGGGTGTTCTGATTGATCCAACATTCCACTGGAAGGCACCGTTGAGCGACGAAATATTCCATTGAAATAATCGGAGCGACAAAATCAGAATTTACCGAAAATCGAGAAATCGAGCACGTTAGTCACTTCTAACTAGGTTTCCCAGGTCTGGAACAGGGTTTCTGAGGATATTCTTGGGTTTAGTGATTGATCCAACATTCCACTGATAGGAACCGTTGAGCGACAAAATATTCCAATGAAATTATCGGAGCGACAAAATCAGAATTCACCGAAAATCGAGAAATTGAACTGGCTCGTCACTTCTATCTGGGTTTTCCAGGTCTGGAATAGGTTTTCTGGGAATATTCTTGGGTTCAATGATTGATCCAACATTCCACTGATAAGAAACGTTGAGCGACAAAATATTCCATTGAAATTATCGGAGCGACAAAATCAGAATTCACCGAAAATCGAGAAATTGAACTGGCTCGGCACTTCTATCTGGGTTTTCCAGGTCTGGAATAGGTTTTCTGGGAATATTCTTGGGTTTCCTGATTGACCCAACATTCCACTGATAGGAACCGTTGAGCGACAAAATATTCCATTGAAATTATCGGAGCGACAAAATCAGAATTCACCGAAAATCGAGAAATTGAACTAGCTCGTCACTTCTATCTGGGTTTTTCCAGGTCTGGAATAGGTTTTCTGGGAATATTCTTGGGGTTTATGATTGATCCAACATCCCACTGATGGGAACCGTTGAGCGACAAAATAATCCATTGAAATTGTCGGAGCGACAAAATCAGGATTCACCGAAAGTTGAGAAATTGAAGTGGCTCGTCACTGCTATCTGGGTTTTCCACGTCTGGGATAGAGTTGCTGAGAATATTCCCGGGTTTTGTGGATAATCGAACATTCTACTGATGGGAACCGTTGAGCGACAAAATATTCCATTCACAATATCCGAGCGACAAAATCGGAATCCACGAGAGATTGAGGGATCAAGCTGGCTTGTCACTTCTGTCTGGGTTTTCCAGGTCTAGAAAACCTAGATATAAGTGACTAGCGTGCTCGATTTCTCAACTTACGGTGAATCCTGATTTTGTCCCTCCGACAATTCCAATGGAATATTTTTCCGCTCAACGGTTCCCATCAGTGGAATGTTCGAATAATCACAAAACCCGAGAATATTCTCAGAAAATCTATTCAAGACCTGGAAAACCTAGATAGAAATAACGACCCAGCTCGATCCCTCGATTTTTCCTGACTTTCGATTTTGTCGCTCGGATATTGTGAATTGAATATTTCGTTGCTCAACGGTTCCCATCACTGGGATGTTCGATCAATCACAAAACCCAAGAATATTCTGAGGAAATCTATTCCAGACCTGGAAAATTTAGATAGAAGTGACGAGCCAGCGTGATCTCAAGATTTTCGGTGAATTCTGATTTTGTCGCTCCGATAATTTCAATGGAATGTTTCGTCGCTCAACGGTTCCTATCAGTGGAATGTTGGATCAATCAGGAAACCCAAGAATATTCCCAGAAAACCTATTCAAGATCTGGAAAACCCAGATAGAAGTGACGAGCCAGTTTAATTTCTCGATTTTCGTGAATTCTGATTTTGTCGCTCCGATAATTTCAATGGAATATTTTGTCGCTCAACGGTTCCTATCAGTGGAATGTTGGATCAATCACAAAACCTAAGAAAATCCTCAGAAACCCTGTTCCAGACCTGGGAAACCTTGTTAGAAGTGACGAACGTGCTCGATTTCTCGATTTTCGGTGAATTCTGATTTTGTCGCTCCGATAATTTCAATGGAATATTTTGTTGCTCAACGTTTCCTATCAGTGGGATGTTGGATCAATCATAAAACCCAAGAATATTCCCAGAAAACCTATTCCAGACCTGGAAAACCCAGATAGAAGTGACGAGCCAGTTCAATTTCTCGATTTTCGGTGAATTCTGATTTTGTCGCTCCGATAATTTCAATGGAATATTTTGTCGCCCAACGGTTCCTATCAGTGGAATGTTGGATCAATCACAAAACCCAAGAATATCCTCAGAAACCTTGTTCCAGACCTGGAAAACCTAGGTAGAAGTGACTAACGTGCTCGATTCCTCGATTTTCGGTAAATTCTGATTTTGTCGCTCCGATTATTTCAATGGAATATTTCGTCGCTCAACGGTGCCTTCCAGTGGAATGTTGGATCAATCAGAAAACCCAAGAATACTCCCAGAGAACCTATTCCAGACCTCCGATAATTTCAATGGAATATTTTGTCGCTCAACGGTTCCTATAAGTGGAATGTTGGACCAATCAGAAAACCCAAGAATATTCCCAGAAAATCTATTCCAGACCTGGAAAACCCAGATAGAAGTGACGAGCCAGTTCAATTTCTCGATTTTCGGTGAATTCTGATTTTGTCGCTCCGATAATTTCAATGGAATATTTTGTCGCTCAACGGTTCCTATCAGTGGAATGTTGGATCAATCAGAAAACCCAAGAATATTCCCAGAAAACCTATTCCAGACCTGGAAAACCCAGATAGAAGTGACGAGCCAGTTCAATTTCTCGATTTTCGGTGAATTCTGATTTTGTCGCTCCGATAATTTCAATGGAATATTTTGTCGCTCAACGGTTCCTGATAGTGAAATGTAGGATCAATCAGGAAACCCAAGAATATTCCTAGAAAACCTATTCCAGACCTGGAAAACCCAGATAGAAGTGACGAGCCAGTTCAATTTCTCAATTCTCGGTGAATCCTGATTTTGTCGCTCCGATAATTCCAATGGAACATTTTGTCGCTCAACGTTTCTTATCAGTGGAATGTTGGATCAATCAGGAAACCCAAGAATATTCCCAGAAAACCTATTCAAGATCTGGAAAACCCAGATAGAAGTGACGAGCCAGTTTAATTTCTCGATTTTCGTGAATTCTGATTTTGTCGCTCCGATAATTTCAATGGAATATTTTGTCGCTCAACGGTTCCTATCAGTGGAATGTTGGATCAATCACAAAACCTAAGAAAATCCTCAGAAACCCTGTTCCAGACCTGGAAAACCTTGTTAGAAGTGACGAACGTGCTCGATTTCTCGATTTTCGGTGAATTCTGATTTTGTCGCTCCGATAATTTCAATGGAATATTTTGTTGCTCAACGTTTCCTATCAGTGGGATGTTGGATCAATCATTGAACCCAAGAATATTCCCAGAAAACCTATTCCAGACCTGGAAAACCCAGATAGAAGTGACGAGCCAGTTCAATTTCTCGATTTTCGGTGAATTCTGATTTTGTCGCTCCGATAATTTCAATGGAATATTTTGTCGCCCAACGGTTCCTATCAGTGGAATGTTGGATCAATCACAAAACCCAAGAATATCCTCAGAAACCTTGTTCCAGACCTGGAAAACCTAGGTAGAAGTGACTAACGTGCTCGATTCCTCGATTTTCGGTAAATTCTGATTTTGTCGCTCCGATTATTTCAATGGAATATTTCGTCGCTCAACGGTGCCTTCCAGTGGAATGTTGGATCAATCAGAAAACCCAAGAATACTCCCAGAGAACCTATTCCAGACCTCCGATAATTTCAATGGAATATTTTGTCGCTCAACGGTTCCTATAAGTGGAATGTTGGACCAATCAGAAAACCCAAGAATATTCCCAGAAAATCTATTCCAGACCTGGAAAACCCAGATAGAAGTGACGAGCCAGTTCAATTTCTCGATTTTCGGTGAATTCTGATTTTGTCGCTCCGATAATTTCAATGGAATATTTTGTCGCTCAACGGTTCCTATCAGTGGAATGTTGGATCAATCACAAAACCTAAGAAAATCCTCAGAAACCCTGTTCCAGACCTGGAAAACCTTGTTAGAAGTGACGAACGTGCTCGATTTCTCGATTTTCGGTGAATTCTGATTTTGTCGCTCCGATAATTTCAATGGAATATTTTGTTGCTCAACGTTTCCTATCAGTGGGATGTTGGATCAATCATAAAACCCAAGAATATTCCCAGAAAACCTATTCCAGACCTGGAAAACCCAGATAGAAGTGACGAGCCAGTTCAATTTCTCGATTTTCGGTGAATTCTGATTTTGTCGCTCCGATAATTTCAATGGAATATTTTGTCGCCCAACGGTTCCTATCAGTGGAATGTTGGATCAATCACAAAACCCAAGAATATCCTCAGAAACCTTGTTCCAGACCTGGAAAACCTAGGTAGAAGTGACTAACGTGCTCGATTCCTCGATTTTCGGTAAATTCTGATTTTGTCGCTCCGATAATTTCAATGGAATATTTTGTCGCTCAACGGTTCCTGATAGTGAAATGTAGGATCAATCAGGAAACCCAAGAATATTCCTAGAAAACCTATTCCAGACCTGGAAAACCCAGATAGAAGTGACGAGCCAGTTCAATTTCTCAATTCTCGGTGAATCCTGATTTTGTCGCTCCGATAATTCCAATGGAACATTTTGTCGCTCAACGTTTCTTATCAGTGGAATGTTGGATCAATCATTGAACCCAAGAATATTCCCAGAAAACCTATTCCAGACCTGGAAAACCCAGATAGAAGTGACGAGCCAGTTCAATTTCTCGATTTTCGGTGAATTCTGATTTTGTCGCTCCGATAATTTCAATGGAATATTTTGTCGCTCAACGGTTCCTATCAGTGGAATGTTGGATCAATCAGAAAACCCAAGAATATTCCCAGAAAACCTATTCCAGACCTGGAAAACTTAGATAGAAGTGACGAGCCAGTTCAATTTCTCGATTTTCGGTGAATTCTGATTTTGTCGCTCCGATAATTTCAATGGAATATTTTGTCGCTCAACGTTTCCTATCAGTGTAATGTTCGATCAATCATAACACCCAAGAATATTCCCAGAAAACCTATTCCAGACCTGGAAAACCCAGATAGAAGTGACGAGCCAGTTCAATTTCTCGATTTTCGGTGAATTCTGATTTTGTCGCTCCGATAATTTCATTGGAATATTTTGTCGCTCAACGGTTCCTATCAGTGGAATGTTGGATCAATCACTAAACCCAAGAATATCCTCAGAAACCCTGTTCCAGACCTGGGAAACCTAGTTAGAAGTGACTAACGTGCTCGATTTCTCGATTTTCGGTAAATTCTGATTTTGTCGCTCCGATTATTTCAATGGAATATTTCGTCGCTCAACGGTGCCTTCCAGTGGAATGTTGGATCAATCAGAACACCCAAGAATATTCCCAGAAAACCTATTCCAGACCTGGAAAACCCAGATAGAAGTGACGAGCCAGTTCAATTTCTCGATTTTCGGTGAATTCTGATTTTGTCGCTCCGATAATTCCAATGGAATATTTTATCGCTCAACGGTTTCCATCAGTGGAATGTTCGATCAATCACGAAACCCAAGAATATTCCCTGAAAATCTTCACTGGACTGGAAAAACCTACACCGAAGTTCAGTGTCAGCTCGACCTCCCAATTCCCAGTGAATTCTGATTTTGTCGCTCGCATATTGTGAATGAAATATCCTGTCGCACAACGGTTTCTATCAATATGATGTTCAATCAATCACCATTTGAGGTTTGTTATATCCTCGTTACACCCATGTTACATCCATATTACAAGATTTTCCCTGCATCACTACCTTCAAATGTTTCTGTGCGTTAGCACATATCAAGTCATCAAATTGTCCTCCGTGTGTTCATCACCACCATTCTCGTATCCCATATATCCTGCATTTTCAAATCCGTTATTTCCCTCCTACTCGCGAACGGTTGGGCCTACGGTATTCCAACTATGCTCAAATTTCAGCGACAAAAAAGCGACAAATTCCTGTATAACTTTCAATCCGCTCCGACTCATTAACCATATTGGGTTTTCTAGCGGAACGGCCCCCTTGGTGTACCCTCGATTTTCTCGGAAACCAAAAGAGCGACAAAATCAAACTCTTGGTAACTAATTAGCGACAAAAAAGCGACAAATTCTCATATAGGTCCCAAAGGGTTCTGTCGATATGGGTCCTCCACCGTAACGGACGTCTCAATTTTAGCAATGTACTCTATTCTTCTAGACAATGTTCCACAAGATGTCTAATAGATATTCAAAACATGTCTTATGCGACACTTTCAAACTCCTTTTAGATGTTATGTTTTTTGGGTAATTGCTGAGTTAACCTTTTTCTACACATACACAATTTCTCTGAGTGTGGTGAACAAACAAATGAAACAACAGATTTTTCAATTTGCTCCATCATTCTTGTCATACATTTCTTTATAGGTAATGTTCTTCAAGTCTTTCATTGAAGAGAAATGCGTAGCAATCCCTGTTGGAAATGATGGAAAGAAACGGAAAGAAACTTTTTCCTTCCGTTTGATATCGGTTTTTGTCCCGTAAAATACGGAATGAAATGGAATTAAAATTTATTCTTCCGTTAGGACTTGGAAATGCGGACAAAAATGTTGATGGTATTGATACGGATTTCTCAACGTATTATTTTACCGATTTCAAACGTATTGCTGAATCGAATGAATGGGAAATTCTTTCCGTTTTCAACTGGTAATGCAAACTATAAATATTTGTGGTATAGATCTGCATTTACTGACAGTGATGTTTTATCGATTTCATCCGCATCGTCGACTGAAATGAAATAAAAATCCTCTCCATCGTCGACGGGGAATGCGGACGAAAATTTCAGTGGTATAGATCTGAATTTTGAATCATTAAATTTTGTCGACTTCGTCCGGATTTTCGGATGAACTACATTGTACAAAGAAAATTCATTGGGGAATCCCAGTATTGTACTGGAAGCAATTACCCTGTACAAGGATCTTTATTTGCATATTCTTGTTCGAAAATCGTTGAGGAACCGTGTTCACTCATGTAAATTGATAGAAAATCATATCCTACTTGCAGGGTTCGAACTTACATTCCTAACGGGCTACCGTCTGAAGCCTAAGACCTAACCGAATGAGCTATTGCACGACTTCGCAGATGACCAACTTCAGAAAGTACATGTGTACGTTGGAGTGTTTCTCCGTTTTCATCCGCATTGTACCAGAAGAAATTTCGTTTGTACCTCAAAAATAGAAGAGTTACAGAAATCTGAAAAATTGGGTTGCCTCCGACTTTCACCGATTTTAATGAATGATAGCTCATTTGGAAGGTGTTGGGACGTAGATGATTGTAGCACACAGGATTTTCCGGAAAAGTCAAGGGGGGGGGGGGGATTACAAACAGAAAACTGATTTTACATCGGAAAACAATTTTTTTACGAACTTTAAACAATCATACAAAACTGCCCCTGACTGGGGCAACTTTTATACGGATAAATCATTGTTCGAGGACCTCCCAAGGATATTCCCTGCGAGTTTCATCGTTTGCACCTCCTTGGTTTGGAAGTTATGGGGCTTGGAATATCGAAATGACATGACTTTCGAACTTTGAAAAACCATACAGAATTGCTCCTGGCTGGGTCAACTTTTCTATGCATGGATTCATTGTTCAAAGACCTCGCAAGGATATTCTCTACAAGTTTCATGGTGTGTATCTCCTTGGTTTGGAAGTTATGGGCCTTGGAATATCGAAATGACATGACTTCCGAACTTTGAAAAATCATACAGAATTGCCCCTGCCTGGGGCAACTTTTCTATGCATAGACTATTGTTCAAGGAACTCCCAAGTATGTTCTCTACAGGTTTCATCGTTTGCACCTCCTTGGTTTGGAAGTTATGGGCCTTGGAATATCGAAATGACATGACTTTCGAACTTTGAAAAACCATACAGAATTGCCCCCGACTGAGGCAACTTTTCTATGGGTAAATCATTGTTCAAGGATCTCCCAAGGATATTCCCTGTGAGTTCCATCGTTTGCACCTCCTTGGTTCGGAAGTTATGAGGCTTAGAATATAGAAAAATGAGGATTTTCGAACTTTGAAAAATCATACAGAATTGCCCCTGACTGGGTCCACTTTTCTATGCATAAATTATTGTTCAAGAACCTCCCAAGGATATTCCTTGCAAGTTTCAGCGTTTCTACCTCCTTGGTTGGGGAGTTATAGGCCTTGGAATATCGGGATGTCATAATTTCCGAACTTTGAAAAATCATACAGAATTGCCCCTGACTGGGGCAACTTTTCTATGCATAAATTATTGTTCAAGAACCTCCCAAGGATATTCCTTGCAAGTTTCAGCGTTTCTACCTCCTTGGTTGGGGAGTTATAGGCCTTGGAATATCGGGATGTCATAATTTCTGGACTTTGAAAAATCATACAGAATTGCTCCTGCCTGGGGCAACTTTTCTACACTGTTAAAAATTTCCATAGTAATTTTACAAAAATAAACGTTGGAAGTTTTTCCGCACAACAAAAAAGTAATTTGGAAATTCTTTGTTGTAAATTTACCACACAAATTTTTACAATTTTATTTAGAAAAATTACAAAATATTTTTCAAAATTTCCAAAACATCTATCAAGAATTAGTTTGGCGAAATTCCAATGCAAATGTTGTAATTTTATCAAACCAATTCTATTGCAAATGTTTCGTAATTTTAATATGCTGCTTTGTGAATTCACTTTACCATTCAATTCAACTAAGTTTCCAAAAATTACACTGCATTTGTTGCATTTTTACAAAGCATTCATCAAAAAATTGTTTGGCAAAATCCTAATACACGGAAAAAAATAAACTGTTATAAAAAAAAAAATAACATAAACCTTCGCTTCACTATGGTGTTTGGTAGAAAGGCAATGACAACACAACATCAATCATTGTTGTCTGGAATAACTTTGTTGGCAATGGTGAAAAGTTTTTGATCTAAACGGGGAACCGAACCTGCTCTAACCTACCTACCTAACCTATCGAAACCTAACACCTTGCTAACGTAGCTATTCCGCACTTCAAAATATGGAGCTTATTTGATGAAAACATTTGCTAGTAAACAGTTCCACCAGTCCCCTGGCGGTTGTACCATGAAAGTTGACCCACTACATTTAAACTACACATTCTTCGTACTTTTACATATCGGAATCATCGCGCTGAAAAATTGTCAAAATTCATTTCCGTAAAATATGAGTGATAAAATTGACAGTGCTTAAAAAAGTGATTTCAATCAACATAACATACAGACATCACCCTACTTTTGGAATCTGTTTTTGTTTTGTATCTAATAAAACATGAAATTAATGTGATTTTTGTGATAAGATTATATTTTGGTTTGAATTCATTATTTTGTGCTTTCCACTGAAGAATTATTCACATTATGTTATGTGTAAAAAGTGAACTAGAAAATATTACAAGTTATGAATGTATCATCATGATTCTTCAAGTGTCCCTGTTTTTCATCAAAATCAATTCCTGAAGGAGACTTTTGTGAAATCATGTTTATGGTATGTAAGAGTCACATAGATCTATTTCATTTAGATTAATCAAAGAAAAGAGCGGTCACGGTTTTTTTTAATGCTTTAAAGTGAAGTTCATGTATCATTGGCATGCATTATCATTTTGCTCACTTATATATGTGAGCTTCTGATTAAGTTACTCTAATCACTTAAAGTGAAGTGAAGTGTTTTTTGATAAGTGACGTGAAATGACTTCCTCACTCAAACAATGTGCATAATATAAAATGAACTGTAAGTTTGTTGGAATAAATTGTCTACGAATAAGTATGACTTGAATCGTTAAAGATATTATCTTAAACATATATTGAAAGCGCAGTGAGTTTTCTTACTCTGATAAGAATGAACCACTGGCACGGCCCTGGTTAAAAAATCTAAAGAAACCTAAGTATTTTCGAAGTAAATGTTTTCAAATTATTTAGGATCTGTTTAGACTACTTGGAAACCGAGATTTGACACAAGTAGAGAGTTTCCAATCACTTAGGATTCTTTCCCGACTCACAGTTGATTCCGCCGGCTTCCGCACTACACACGTAGGCAGTTTAGGTTTACTTAGGTATTATTTGGACTATACTGTGATTCCGTTTATTTCCGTGTGGAAGTAAAAATACTGTTTCCGTACACTTCCACTCTATTTGCGAACCAATAAGTTTAGGAACGGTTATGAATGCTGTGCACATAATGTCTTCCTATCACTTGGGAACATTTTAGGTTCCAATCTGCTTCCGTTCACTTATGAGAAATCGGAAATTAAATTTTGAAAAGTGTTTACGTATACTGTAAATTAATTCACTTCCGCGAATTTACGCTAAGACCTAAAGAGGATACTTCGGTTTATTTATGCTTTGTTTCCGCACTGATGAACTTGGGAGAAGTTATGAATAAAATGCATATAATGTCTTCCTATTACTCGGGAACATTTTAGGTTCCCATCTGCTTCCGTTCACTTGTGAAAAATCGGAAATGAAATTTTGAATAGTGTTTACGCGGTGTTTTGAATAGTGTTTAGTGAGCGGGAGAAATTTGTTTCATCAAAACTTGAAATGCACCTAAGTGAATTGACCAATGAAATACTGAAACAATCGGAAAACCGTTGATTGCCTTTATCCAGAAGTAACTCCTGAATCGAAGGTTTAGTTTTAGTTATGAAATTTCCGAGACAAAAACTCCTAGTAAGTCGGAAGTAGTCGTAAAAAAATTTTTTGTTTAGTTTTTTTGACCAGGGCTAAATATTTTTGAAGTAGATGTTTTCAAATCACTTAGGATCTCTTCCGAGTACTTCCGAACGAAGATTTTACACATGTAGGGAGTTTCTACTTGGGATTTTCTTCCACATGATAATTGATTCCGCTGATTTCCGCAATCCACACGTAGAGAGTTTAGGTTTACTTACGTATGGCTTGCACTAAACTATGGTTCCGTTCATTTCCGCGTAGGTGCAAGAAAACTGTAAATTCCCAGTTTGTTCGCATGGGTCTTTGTATGGGAATTGAGTGGGTCGCATGGTTCTTCGCATGGGTCTTCACATGCGAATCAATGGGATCTCATGGGTCTTTGCATGGGAATCAAGTGAGTTGCACGCGTCTTCACATGGATTAATGAGCGAAAATATTGAGAAATAGATCATTCTAAAATTTTAAACAATTAATTGAACTTGAAACAGAAATACATATCGACTTTCAATTGTAGATCACATTCATATTGATTGAGTTCGAATATGTCAATCATTCATGTGACATCCCAATGTACTCTGCTCATTTATCATGGCGAATCACATGGGTTATTCGTGCGAATGTCTCATGGGTCACTCATGCGAATATATCAAATGGGTTACTCATGGGGAAATATTGCACGGGTTACCCCCACGAGAATACCCAACAGGACAAAAACTCACGTGAATGTAAAACCATAATGGAAATGTTCACTGTCTCAAGTTCATATAAGTTTTTGTTCTGTTTGGAATTCTCATATGGGTAACCCGTGCAACATTTCTCCATAGGTAACCCATGTGACATATTCACAGGAGTAACCCATGTCACGTGATTACATGTGAAATAAACCCAGTCCCGAATTCGCATGCGAAGTTTCCCTTGCGAACCAACTAGAAATTTACAATGGGATATACACGGGAATATTTGACGAATTCTTGAGGATACTGAGCAGTTCTTTCAGTATTCAAATTAGTTAATATGCCAAGAAGTGAACTCTTTTGGACCTCTTTATGATTTCATGAATTCGAAAATTCATAAACAATTCTATTCGTGTTCTTGAAAAAGAATTCTCCAACTGCTGTATGAGATCACCTGGCTTGTCAGACTGTATTTTGACGCAATGAAATTATATCCGTAAATCCAATCTGGGACGGAATAAGATGTGCATGCAGTAATTATTGAGCACAAACAACATTAGTTTGTTTAGCTTTTCCGGGTGCAAACTGGGAACTGTCGTTCAATTCTTCATTCCATCGAAGTGGATTAGAAAAGAATAATTTTTTTTCCAAAAATCCAACTAAGACGGAACCAATTCCCCATGTGTTAATTACTCAACAAAACCATAATTTTTCATATCAGCGTATGCAGATGCAAACGACGACTTCCCCTCAATCACTTGGCTTATCGAGCCGGATTTTAACGCAATGAACTCCCGTCCGTAAATTCAACCTAGAACGGAAAAAAATGCCTGTGCGGTAATTACGGAATGGAAATACCATTGTTTTATTCAGCATTCCCAGATGCAAACTAGGAATTGTTATTCCATCATCCGGCTCGTCGAAGCAGATTGGAACGCAATAAATTTCTCTCCGCAGATCCAACTTGAAACGGCATCAATTTGGTCGTCGTTTATGCCGATCAAAGCGGTAATATCTTATACCCGTCATTCCGGACAAACTCGAAGGATTTGGTAAAAATTGCAATTCCAGCTCAGAACGGATTCATTTTGTTTCCGCTGTTCCAGTCGCACTTCTTCTCTGACGATACGGAAAGTTTCGTAAACATTTTACTAACGTCACAAAATCTTACTTCTGCCCTGCGGAATGAATCGTAAAGATTCGCATCTAAATTCTTTTCGTTTCTTTCCGTTATTTTCAGCAGGGATTCCAGTTCTATGACAGATGATCAAAATGGAAAAAAAAAATGTCATTTTCGTTTTGTTTCATGCAGATTTCATTATGTTATTATCTCAATAACATTATGGATGTTGCATTCTATTCCTCCCAGTTGCTCAGAAACAGAAACGAAATTCAAGATTGATTTTTGTTTCTGTTGCCGAAAAACTTGGAGAAATTTGTCATATCATTTTGCTAAGTTCGGATCCCTAATGTTATTTCCTCGATAACGTTATTAGCGATATAGGTTGTTCCCATACGTTAGTTGAGAACAGAAACAATCATGGAAATCGGATTGTGTTCTCGGTGCTAAGAAACATAACGACATAATAGTATTTGGTTATGTTGTCCCGTTATGCTCTGATCTCTGCTTTAAAGCATCAAAAAAAACCGTGACTGCTCTTTTCTTTGATTAATCTAAATGAAATAGATCTATGTGACTCTTACATACCATAAACATGATTTCACAAAAGTCTCCTTCAGGATTTGATTTTGATGAAAAACAAGGACACTTGAAGAATCATGATGATACATTCATAACTTGTAATATTCTCTAGTTCACTTCTTACACATAACATAATGTGAATAACTCTTCAGTGGAAAGCACAAAATAATGAATTCAAACCAAAATATAATCTTATCACATTAATTTATCACTGTTATGAAGAATTTCATGTTTTATTAGATACAAAACAAAAACGAATTCGAAAAGTAGGGTTATGTCTTCATGTTATGTTTATTGAAATCACTTTTTTAAGCACTGTCAATTTTATCACTTCCATTTTACGGGAATGAATTTTGACAATTTTTCAGCGCGATGATTCCGATATGTAAAGGTACGAAGAATGTGTAGTTTAAATGTAGCGGGTCAACTTCCATGGTACAACCACCAGGGGACTGGTGGAACTGTTTACTAGCAAATGTCTCCATCAAACAGTGTTGCCAGAGCACCTTGATCAAATATCACGTGTAGATTAGAAAAAAGTTACATTTCCAGTTCAAAAGTTACATGATATTTTGCGGCAATATTCAGCCTTGCATTCTTGCGTTAAAGTTTGACGTTTCAAGCGTTAACGTTTGAAAAAATGTTACATCCATGTTACATGAGAGGGTCGAAAGTTACGTAAAATGTAACAAATGTAACAAATGTGGTTCTGCCAACACTGCCATCAAATAAGCTCTGAATTTCAAAGTGCGGAATAGCTACTTCGGCAAGGTGTTAGGTTTCGATAGGTTATGGTCTGTCTACATAGACAGAGAAAACGGAAAACGTAAACGTAAACGGCTGCGCACAACTCATATACTGTTTCTGCGCATCCGTTCTTACGTTTACGTTGGTTATGTAGACAAACCATTAGGTAGGTAGGTAGAGTAGGTTCGGTTCCCCGTTAGATTAAAAACTTTTCACCATTGCCAACAAAGTTATTCCAGACAATAATGATAAATGTGTGTTATTGCCTTTCTACCAAACACCATAGTGAAGCGAAGGTTGGTGTTATTTTTTTTTTTTATCATCTTTGAATAAATCAATAAAAGTCTAATAGAATCTGAAGCCGAGTTTATATCTTGATAATATCACTCTTTTCAGTAATCTTTTTTCTTGTATAAGGAATATTGAATACATTGCAGCATCTAACCTCAATTTTGTCATATTGTGAGATCCATTGGAATGAATTGACTGCATTATCTTGTGATCAGGATTATCGAATTGGGTTAATAATACATTTTCTTGTAAATATAATCACTCAAGAAGGTTAATACATGCACTGAGTTCCCTCAAATATACAGTAATGGATGGTAAATTATTTACCACAATTATTCTGTAAATATGACCGGACTGCCTTGCTGTCCATATAATCACCGACGAGTCCGGTAACAGCTACGCGAATTCCGGTACTATTAACAGTTTATTTTTTACGTGTAATTTCAATAAATCACATTAATGAATCAGATTGTATTTAGTTTGCACCATTTCGATCAATGTCCAGGGTTCGAAAAAACCCGGGTTTTCTTAAACCCTCCCTAGTAGAAATATAATCAGTTTTCCCTATTACTGATGAGGCACTGATGAGGAAACGCTAATCAGGAAGAGCTGATCATTTACTTATTGGAAACTGATTTGTCTAATATGATTATTATTAAAATTCATATGAAACTGATCAAATTCTGACAAGTTATTGCCTTTATTCGCAAGAAATATTGATAGCGTAAATGTTCATAAAAAATATTCGGTTTAACAAACATATTGATTGTTATTGAAGTGATATATTGCAATGGTGAAATTACACATATTTCCGATATGTCTCAACCAAAATTTGAAGTATCCCAAAGAAATTGAATCGAATTGGTTCAGATTATTTGATCTTGGGGTTGCTGTATCAAATCGATGAAACCTAACCTCAATAATTATAAAGAGTATATGCACATAACAAAGCTACTGTGGAAATTGTTAGATTTTGTGAGGTTATGGTATAAAAGGAGATGACGTGTAATATGTATACTTATATTCTTTCTTGTTGTGAAATAATATAGTTTTGTTATTTATTATGAGTAAGTATAGTAGTAACTTGAATATTATCTCATGATTGAGATGGAAACACCATACATATGGTTTGATATATCTTTTTTCCTTGGCCAAAACTCCTACATTTTATCTAAGAAAAAGTCTAGGAAAATTTTGCCTACGGGTTTTGCTGAAAATTTACTTTTTAATCCTTGGAAACATCTTAAACAAAAACATAAATTATTATTTGAGTGAAGAATCATCAATTTAGTGTTATAATTTCATATCTTCATCGACATAACCTGCATTTTTGTGGGTGATGAATACTTCGTTAGTCACTCGCAAATAACTTATCAACTACCGATCAGTCCTTCATCAGTTACTCGCTCATATCTGCTCAGTTTCTTCAATCAGTTTCTGATTAGTCAGAGCGTTACACCCCTTGTCGGAAACTTGTAAGTTTCCTGATCAGTCTCTGATCAGTGGAATGGAAAACTGATCAGTGCCTCATCATTTGCTAGAGAAAATTTCTACTAGGGCTGACCCACTTGGGTTTTTTGGAATTTTGTGGGTTTTTCTCGGATTTTTCAGAGATTTTTTCAATTTTTTATTGTTATTTTCAACTCAATATGATAAACTATCGTTATTTATCACCTCAAATTGACTTGTCGGAAGTGAAAACATTGTTTAAAGAATGTGCTGCGAGATTTTGGGTCTTGAACTAAGGTTGGATCTGAGTATTTCGTTATTCGATTATTAATTCGTTTCAATGAACGATTCAAATTCCAGCAACATTAAATATCAAGACGTGTACGTTCCAAAACATTCGTCCACGTAGATTGTTGAAACTCTTCTTATGAATTGCGAAAAAAAAAGTTTATAACACTTCATGAACACATATATACACTGAGGAAAAAATAAAAGTGCCATTACCCACCACGCGTAGTTGAAGAATTTATGAATGAATCAACGAATTTTTAGTTGAAATGACTTGGAAATTGTAGACTCAACTACGCCACCTTTCATTGTCTCGAACATATCACTTGATTTTATGAACCAATGTGTGTGAACGTCAACGAATCATAGAAGAAGTTTAATCCACAATCTCACGTAGTTGAGTCAACCTCGCAGGCAAGAAGTGAATCTACTAACATGAACAGTTGCATGGAAAAAAGAATATTCTCCACATGCAAACTTCAAATCTTCAATGGAATGGAATTAATTGTTCATTTCAATTGTTCGATTCAACAATGAACCTGAAACGAAGCGAGTTTATTCTCAAGTTCAGGGTACTCACATATACAGTCAATTGTTTCTTTTCAATGCATTGATGAAAAATGCGAGCAGCATTTATTTGAAAAGAACCCGAGATATAGAGACTACTCAACAAAATCTGTTTATCTGAACATCGTCATGTGTCTCTAATGAAATAACGGAATTCTAATGGGATTGGTGCAAAATATTTTCAAAAACCAAATTTACTAATAAATTACTGATACATTTTGAATAATCTTGTTGATCTCACATATGCTCAACTATTGTTTGTTCCCAAATTCTTTTATTCCTTTCACTCAACTTGAATATTTCATCATCACGTCATTCTTATATTGCCGTTCCTGTCGAACATCATACTGCAAAAAGATTCTGATTGAACTAAGCTGTGAAATCATTCTTTTATCCTCTTATATTCGATCTATATTTTTTCAATCCAAGTAGAGAGCCCACAAAAATATATTTCAACCGTTACAGTGTGAATAATAATTTATTTCAATTTGACAAAACCAAATTATTATGAGAGTATTGAAGATTGTCTTCCTTTTACTCGATTTATTCGTTACAAACAATTGTCTTCGTTCGCATGATGGAACCTCTTGCGATCGCGTGTCATTGTTTGAAGCGTTAGCGTACAAATAATCTAAAACGAACTGGACCACAGCGTCTCGCTGCTGATAGGAGGCCCGAATGATCCCGATCACATCCGAATCGAACCGAAAGCGCCTCACGTGATCGCAACAGGCTTACAAAACACAGTGAAGAATTTCGTAACAATATAATTGACATTAGTTTCCATTTCTAACTGCAACGGAATACAAGATACTAACAGGGTTAGGAAATCATTTTCATTTCATCTTGCAGGAATTCCCGATTAGGGCTTCCAACTTTGTGTTTTGACTAACCAGCTATACTTGTATATCGACCGATACGTTGAGGAGTACATTAATTGTGGGATACAAATTCAATATTCGTTTTTTTCTTCAAATCATGGAGATTTTCTTGTTGCTTTCCTTCGATGGCTGTCTTGTTCTTTTTAGACATCAGACACTGCGGATTTCACCAAACTTCTTATGATAATTGATTCCAAACGAGGACAGGATTGATTCAATGATACATAAATAACGATTGAAAGGGGAATCCGGGTTCATTGAGATATTTGGAGACTCGGAATCAATTGTCACATAAATTTGACATAGAAGTGTATGATGATACATCAAGCATATAATGAATCCAATCAATGCTGCATTATTTTGTGTCAAATGTATATGGATACTTGAAGGAAACTATTTTCCATTGTCTCAATCATTCACGTAGTTGACTCAACAGAGTCGGCCAACCTGGGGAACGATTCAATGCAATCTCCAGAGTTGGTTGAACGTATTTAACTTCTTGACGTAGTTGAGTCAACTACGTTTTCGTTCAGTTCACTAATTCTTTTCCTCAGTGTAGTGTTGCCGCGATCCGAGCTGATCCGAGCTTTGAGCATGAGCTCTGCTTGGCTCTTGTTTTTGACAAATAGGCTCGGCTCGCTAATCGGGTCGATGGATCCACTGCTCGGATCGAAGCTCGGATTGGCTCAAAGATCGTCGAGCTAGATCGAAGATCTCACGATCCTACTTCGTTCAAAACAAATGCGAATAAAAATTCTTGCATCCAGGGGCTCCTTAGAATAATAGAGCATACAGTAGAGGCCATAAGTTTGAATTAACCTAAGGATATTTAACATTTTCACGTCTTCGCTGTTCGAAATTGATTCAATTCATATAAACTACATAAATAATAATCAAAAAATGTGTAAACAATATAAAAATACAATAAACTTATATAAATGAAGGAAGTTGATTTCCTGAAACAAACACATCAACTGAGAAAATTGTTTTTCATTTGGGTGTAGTCACACTTTTGGCCTGTACTGTATTTCTGAAGCTCTTGAAGTTTAAGTATAAAACAACGTTTTCTCAAAATTTTTATGACTCAGCAAATCAAATTTCAAAAATGTTAGTTATAAAAACTCCATGAATGCATCTTCCAATGGATAAATAGATAAATATATCATGAAATCTATCTTCAGAGGATTCATCATCATGAAGTAATCAGTCTTATGACTGGTTTAATGAAATCCTTTAACCCTGGCTATTATCCGCTAGACGCTTAATTTTTACATATCTACGACAACCCTTACCTTGTATAATTTGCTTCATATAACTTAATGTAGGTCTACCTTTTCGAGTTTTACCATTCGGTTTTTCCTTCCAATATTGTTTTCAATACGCTATCATGCCTTGATGTGTGTCCTATCAGATTACTTCTTCTGTTCACGACATATTTCAAAATACTTCTTTTTTCATTTACCTTCTCAAGTACTTATTCATTTTTTACTTTTTCTATCCACTTTATTTTAAGCATCTTTCTATAACACCACATTTCAAAAGCTTCAAGTCTTCGTTGGTCCGTTTTTCCAATTGTCCAAGTTTCGCAACCATATAATGCTGTGTGCCAAACGTAACTCCTCAAGAATTTCTTCCTTACTGCTGAGCTAATATTCTTCGAGCATAGTAACTGTTTCTTTTGGTGGAAAGCCTGTTTTCCTTGTGCGATTCTTGCTCTATATCTCTTTCACTTTTACTGTTTTCTGTAATTATGGTTCCTAGATATTGAAATTCTTTGACTTGCTGAATTGTCTCTGCGTCTATTTTAATTTTCGTTCTTCTTGATGTTTTCAATTGCACTTGCTCCTTCACTTCGTTCATCGCTTCTTCTATATACAAACTGAAAATCAATGGCGATAGTTAACATCCTTGTCTCACCTCTCTTTTAATTCGTGCTTCTCCTTTTTGACCCTCTATTTCTATTATTGCGGTTTGATTCTCATATAATTCATATATTATTCTTATGAAGTGGAAGCTGTCGGCCGCGAGCTGTCGGCCGCAGGGGTTATGTTTTGGCTGGGACTGTACCTGAACAAAACGACCGAACTATTTGGATATTTTCTCCATAAAAACATGCTAAAATGAGATAATGATGATATCTAAAGATATGAATTTGTAGTATTTGAGACGAGGAATTCGAAAATGAAAGATTTGTCACGATACGAGGTCGTTTTCATAGGATTTTTTGCAGAGAAACGAGGAGTTATATATTGGTTCTAACGAATTTCATCACCTACTGATGAGACGACGTCCGATTCGGAGGATAAAATGCATCAATTCTGATAGGATTTTGTCTGAGGAATCCGATGGTATATGATTCATTTTGGTACGCGGCCGTTTTCATGGAGTTTTGGTCGAGAGAAGGGGAGATTTTTGTGAATTCCCACAGAATTTGCATGAATTTCGTTATTTAAAGACAAGTCGACGTCCGATTCTTGGGGTAAAATCTATGGATTCTCATGAGGAATTGTCTGCAGAATCCAGTGATATACGGCTCATTCCGGTACGCGGCCGTGTTCTTGATTTTTCACGCCAAAAGTCGTTGACTGGTCCCGTGTAGAAATTCCATCAGTAACTCCATAATAATAATCGGGGCCTAACAAGGATTAAATGGTGAATGTGACGCAAAAATCATTACAACCTAATTGGGTATCAACAGGGCTCCCATCGGGGCCGGAATAATTCCATTTCATACCTATTTTTTTCATTAATCATGGAGAAAATTTGAATATAAGATATGAATCAAATTGAAGAAAATTGAAGAAAAACAATTTGATTCATCAGTTGAAGGGTAATTCATAGTTTTATTTACAATTCAAACTCATTCAAATTTGTGAATAATACGAATGGAGGTTATGAATCATTAGGCTAAAACCAGCAACCTAAAGCTAGCAGCTAATTGTTGTAACTTTTGATTCAATGTGGTTCCAGCTGTGTTCACGTCAAAAATCAATTGAGTGGCATTCTACTAAATGTCTCAGATATTTAAATCTTTGATCAAAGTTTTGTGGGAAGAGTTATGATAATCGGCTGCTAGCTTTACGGGTGCCAGTTTCAATTTCATTTATAAGTCAGATTCCATTTCAAAAAACATATCTCATTATCGAAAATCTACATCTAACAATGAGTATTTCCATCATTCATACTTCTAATACCAATAATTCCCACATAGCAACAGAGGTTATGTCGTTCCAAAAGTATTCTAAAAGATATCTTTAAGATGTCTTATGCAACATGAAATGAACGATTTAGGAAACATTTGTTCTTGAGGAAGGATCTTTCTTAAATTCTTCTTTTTATGTTGCATAAGACATCTTGAAGATATCTTCTAGAATGCTTTTGGAACGACATAGCCTCTGTTCCTATGTGAGTTGCGTCTATTTCTTTTTGCGGAGCTAGCAAATGTTGCGTAATTGTCGAAAGCATGAAATTTTCATCGGTAAATCAATTCAACAAGTACAAGTATAAAAGGGATCAGAAATATTACTTTTTCAAATATTTCCAAGTTGAAATGATCTAAGGATTCGCGAGTTTTGTAACGCTTGACTAGCCTAAAACTAGACACTTGCAAGTGCTTCGTGCATTGAAAAAAATGGTAGAGTGTCGCAGTTCCGAAGGTCCATTTTCCCGGAAGTTCGATATACCGAAATATTCCTAGGTGTTACTAGCCATCTAACTATTATATTTGAAGGTACTGAAATTTTGTCGCGACATTGCAGCTTCCACCGTGTGTTCAATACCTATGAAAACAATGGATTTCTGAGAACAAGATTTGGGGTGTTCCAAGCCAACTAGGCATCGTTGGTTTCACTACCCAGAAAGCACAGAAAATCCTCTCAATGTTTTGAAAACATGCACTCGTTTTTGCGTGTTTTGGTCCGCGAGGAGTAAGTTTCTTAAATATTTAGAGTACCTGCATTTTGGATGCCCCTGAATACGTTCTTAACTCGTTCTTTTCATCCACTACGGGCCGTTCTCATAATGTTTCTTCCCAACATACTTTCATGAGAACTAACCTTTAAAAACATATGCGCAGCTTCGCACAACGTAATGCACCGAAAAAGAATTTATTCCAGACGAATAAATATTTATTTGTCCCGTAGCAAAGAAATATTCATTAGAATTAACAAAATATTCTTTGGAATATTCAAATACCAGTCAACGATTTTTCGCGTGAAAAATCAAGAGCACGGCCGCGTACCGGAATGAGCCGTATATCACTGGATTCTGCACACCATTCCTCATAAGAATCCATAGATTTTACCCCAAGAATCGCACGTCGACTTGTCTTTAAATAACGAAATTCATGCAAATTCTGTGGAAATTCACAACAATCTCCCCTTCTCTCGACGAAAACTCCATGAAAACGGCCGCGTACCGGAATGAGTCATACACCATTGGATTCCTCGGACAATTTACTATAAGAATTGATGGATCTCATTCTTCCAATCGAACGAGAACCCTGCAGCCGATGCAAGAATTTGCATATGTATTGATAATTCCGTCAAATACCAGTCAACGACTTTTGACGTGAAAAATCAAGAACACGGCCGGCTGCCTTCCATCTCAGAATTTTCGTGGATTTTCTATTGGGGCATAGAATCGTACCTACATATCCTCTCAACAATTCCGGAGAGGATTTGGGAGGGATCGCCATCAACAAACTTTGTTTATTCAACAATTAGTGGACGAAAACCGTAGATTCCTTATTTATGCCAGCTGCCTTCCATCTCAGAATTTTTGTGGATTTTTTATTTGGGCATAGAATCGTACCTACATATTCCCTCAACAATTCCGAAGAGGATTGGCGAGGGATCGCCATCAACAAACTTTGTTTATTTAACAATTAGTGGACGAAAACCGTAGATTTCTTACTTATGCCAGCTGCCTTCTATCCCAGAATTTTTATTAATTTTTCATATTGATGTACATTCATACCTATGGATGCTACCAACAATTCCGAAGAGGATATGCGAGGGATCACCATCAACAAACTTTGTTTATTTAACAATTAGTGGACGAAAACCGTAGATTTCTTACTTATGCCAGCTGCCTTCTATCTCAGAATTTTTGTTAATTTTTCATATTAATGTACATTCATACCTATGGATGCTACCAACAATTTCGAAGAGGATTTGCGAGGGATCGTCATCAACGAACATTGTTCATTTAACAATTAGTGGACGGAAACCGTAGATTGCTTACTTATGCCAGCTGCCTTCCACCTCAGAATTTTTGTTAATTTTTTATATGGGCATAGAATCGTACCTACATATCCTCTCAACAATTCTGAAGAGGATTTGCAAGGGATCGCGATCAACAAAGATTGTTGATTTAACAATTAGTAGGCGAGGACCATATATTACTCACTTCCGCCAGCAGCCTTCTACCTCAGAATTTTTGTGGATTTTTTATTTTGGCATGGAATGGTACCTACATATCCTCTCAACAATTCCGAAGAGGATTTGCGAGGGATCGTTGTCAACAAACATTGTTTATTTAACAATTAGTGGACGAAAACCGTAGATTTCTTACTTATGCCAGCTGCCTTCTATCTTAGAATTTTTGTTAATTTTTCATATTGATGTACATGCATACCTATGGATGCTACCAACAATTTCGGAGAGGATTTGCGAGGGATCGCCACCAACAAACATTGTTTATTTGACAATTAGTGGACGAAAACCGTAGATTTCTTACTTATGCCAGCTGCCTTCTATCCCAGAATTTTTGGTGATTTTTCATATTGATGTACATTCATACCTATGGATGCTACCAACAATTTCGAAGAGGATTTGCGAGGGATCGTCATCAACGAACATTGTTTATTGAACAATTAGTGGACGAGAACCGTAGATTCCTCACTTATGCCAGCTGCCTTCCATCTCAGAATTTTCGTGGATTTTCTATTTGGGCATAGAATCGTACCTACATATCCTCTCAACAATTCCGGAGAGGATTTGCGAGGGATCGTTGTCAACAAACATTGTTTATTTAACAATTAGTGAACGAAAACCGTAGATTTCTTACTTATGTCAGCTACCTTCTATCCGAGAATTTTTGTTAATTTTTCATATTGATGTACATTCATACCAAAAAACAGTGAAGCTCTAAACATGTTGAACAGAATTATGGGTGGAAGATCTTATATGAAAAAGTTGAACGTACCTGGTCAAAACTAGGCATAAAGTGTATATGGAAATGGGAATGCGACATGTATAAATGTTCAACTCACGCATTTATAGATCCTCTCTTCTAAATGACTCTGGAACTACCAACGGATGCGTGGCAACTGATTCATTTGGACAGTGATTACAAAGCACAGGAATGAATGAAGGGTTGATTCCTGAATTGCAATCAATTCTATTTCAACTGAACTCTAACCTGAATAACGTTAAGTGGTTTTTAAACTCAAGGATCACTGCTTTGATCTAATTCTGACGAAGGAGACAGGTGGCATAAGTGAGGAATATACGGTTCTCGCCTAGTAATTGTTAAATAAACAAAGTTTGTTGATGGCGATCCCTCGCAAATGCTCTTCGGAATTGTTGAGAGGATATGTAGGTACGATTCTATGCCCAAATAAAGAATTCCCAAAATTCTGAGATGGAAGGCAGCTGGCATAAGTAAGGAATCTACGGTTTTCGTCCACTAATTGTTGAATAAACAAAGTTTGTTGATGGCGATCCCTCGCAAATCCTCTTCGGAATTGTTGAGACGATATGTAGGTACGATTCTGTGCCTAAATAAAAAATCCACAAAAATTCTGAGATGGAAGGCAGGTGGCATAAGTAAGGAATCTACGGTTTTCGTCCACTAATTGATGAATAAACAATGTTCGTTGATGACGATCCCTCGCAAATCCTCTTCGCAATTGTTGAGACGATATGTAGGTACGATTCTGTGCCCGAATAAAAAATCCACAAAAATTCTGGGATAGAAGGCAGCTGGCATGAGTAAGAAATCTACGGGTTTCGTCCACTAATTGTTGAATAAACAATGTTCGTTGATGACGATCCCTCGCAAATCCTCTTCGCAATTGTTGGTAGCATCCATAGGTATGAATGTACATCAATATGGAAAATTAACAAAAATTCTAAGATAGAAGGCAGCTGGCATAAGTAAGAAATCTACGGTTTTCGTCCACTAATTGTTAAATAAACAATGTTTGTTGACAACGATCCCTCGCAAATCCTCTTCGGAATCGTTGAGAGGATATGTAGGTACGATTCTATGCCTAAATAAAAAATCCACAAAAATTCTGAGATGGAAGGCAGCTGGCATAAGTAAGGAATCGACGGTTTTCGTCCACTAATTGTTAAATAAACAATGTTTGTTGATCGCGATCTCTCGCAAATCCTCTTCAGAATTGTTGAGAGGATATGTAGGTACGATTCTATGCCCATATAAAAAATTAACAAAAATTCTGTGGTAGCGGGGAGATGCAATTTTCTCGAAATTCACGGATTCCAAGCAGTAATTGTTGGATAAACAATGTTTGTTGATCGCGATCCCTCGCAAATCCTCTTCGAAATAGTTGATAGCATGTGTAGGTATGAAAATATCCTGGTATAAAAAATTAACAAAAATTCCACGGTATTGAAGGCATACAAAAACTATCAACCCTTCGGCGATATTTTTTTTTAAACGATAAAAACCATTATTTATTGTACTCAGATCCTCTCGAAACCTATTGCAATCGATTCAGCGTCTCGAAACTCGTCGAAATACTGTCCAACGTTTTTTTTTTAGTCCTGATAGTCGTGATATTATCATTTTTTCTAATCCACTTCTGCTTGTACAGGTTGATTCAAAAGTCCGACAGGAGGCCGCTAGATCGGAGGCCGCTAGATCGGAGGCCGCTAAATAGCATTCCATGTATATCACCGGATTCTGCAGACAATTCCTCATAAGAATCCATAGATTTTACCCCAAGAATTGGACGTCGACTTGTCTTTAAATAACGAAATTCATGCAAATTCTGTGGGAATTCACAAAAATCTCCCCTTCTCTCGACGAAAGCTCCATGAAAACGGCCCGTACCAAAATGAATCATATATCATCGGATTTCCCAGACAAAATCCTATAAGAATTAATGCATTTTATTCTCCGATTCGGACGTCGTCTCATCAGTAGGTGATGAAATTCGTTAGAACCAATATATAACTCCTCGTTTCTCTGCAAAAAATCCTATGAAAACGACCTCGTATCGTGGAAAATTTTTCATTTTCGAATTCCTCGTCTCAAATACTACAAATTCATATCTTTAGAAATCATCATCATCTCATTTTAGCATGTTTTTATGGAGAAAATATCCAAATAGTTCGGTCGTTTTGTTCAGGTACAGTCCCAGCCAAAACATAACCCCTGCGGCCGACAGCTTTTCCACTTCATATTATTCTCCTACCTTGAAATTAATTCCTACTTTTTTCAAAATCGTGAACATTTTCTCCTAATCAACATTATCGAATGCTTTTTGTATATCTACAAAACCTATATACACAGAGTTTTTTAACTCTAGACTTTTCTCTACTACTGTTCTGAGTGCTAATATTGCTTCTCGCGTTCCCCTATTTTTCCTAAAACCGAACTGATCTTTTGCTAATCTACTGTCTATTTCATTCTCTATTCCCCTGTATATAATTTTTTTCAGTATTTTTGAGGCATGTGAAGTTCAACTAATCGTTCTGTAGTTCTCGCATTTGTCTGCTTCTTGTTTTTTTGGAATGGTGACAATTTTATTCTTCTGGAAATCTTTAGGTACTTCTTTTTTTTCGTACATATCTCTGACCAATTCAAACAGTGCGTCACGAGTTCTTTGACTGGAGGCTTTGATAAGGTCCGCACTTATGCCATCTATTCCTGGCGCTGTATTATTTTTCAATTCTTCCAAAGCCCTGTCGAATTCTGATCTCAAAATTGAATCTCCCAATTCTTGTTCATCGACATCTTCTTTCCTCTCTAAAAATCCTATATTATCGCTTCCTTTCCACAGATCTTTCAAATGATTAATCCATTGTTCTTCAGAAGATTGGCGATGAAGAAAAATCCACTTTATAAACATATTTTCTTAATATCGACTCTGCTACTAATTAAACATTAAACACAATATTGTTTCATAAACCGATTCTGACTAATGAAATTTCATGAGATTTGATCAGAACATTGTCCAAGATTCAATGAGATTTTGCGAGATTCAGGGAGATTTCGCGAGAATCCATGGTTTTTCTTAACCAGGGTCCTTCGTCTGATAGGAAATTTTCTCAGTCACGATCTGCCTTAGTAGAACTCACTCTAGTTATTCTCCAGGCCATTACCAGGCCTTGCAAGTCTCTCACAAGTGCCTAGTGAGGCTGTGTAATGGCCTGGAGAATGACTAGAGTGATTTCTACTAGGGTAGCTCGTCGATCTCATAGTTCTGGCTTAGCTCGAAACTCGGATCGACTATATTTTTTCAGCTCTGCTCGAAGTTTGAAATTATTGAGATCGGCTCGAAATTTCGATCCGGATCGAAGATCGCGGCAACACTACACATATAGAATGAAATCTAATGAAAATTGAATATTTATAAACATAAAAATATAACATAATAATACATACAGTACGTAAGATACAAATAATATATGGAGGGAACAGTTGAAAAATTGGAGGATATGAATTCTACTCCAACTTTGTAATAAAGAATAATATACCTATATCCTAACCGTGGGATATAATTTATTGTGGCGGGAAGAACCATGAGTATGCGACAGATGACCACAACTCTTCTTGAGGTTAATATACGGAGTAAGAAGGAAATACAAAGGTATAGCTCCTATCGTCATAATCGGGCATAGCCCACGGGTACGATACTATGTTTAATAATGTTTGATATAAACTTTTCTCTGTGTAGAACAACCAGAAATATGCTCTGAAAGATTTGGTTTGAGAGGGCACTAGCGGCGTGGCAGCAGCCAAATCGGTTATGACAAACTACGGGAAAACGCCTCAACTTCATGAAAATATCGGTCTGTACCGCACTTCTACTTGAATCAGAGAATTGCTGTACAGAACGATATTTTGATTGAATTGAATCATCTGCCCGTAGTTTATTATAAACGATTTGGCTGCTGTCACGCCGCTAGTATCATCTTGGACGCTTAAAATATGCTGCAAAAATTGTTTCTTATACACGGAGAAAACGAGGGTTGGAAAATTATCAATAATTAAAATAAACTCCCAAAGAATGATATTGTTCATTAATAAATACTTTCTCCATATATTTTATACAATCCAGTTTAGTAATTTTTGTGAGCTATTATTTATTGTGATGAATCATTTCAAAAAAAGCTATCATGTTCGATTTATCTTTATGCAGTTCTTTCTTTTGTGGTGATAGAATAGTAATTTTTCATTTAATGTCAAAAGACTTAGCGATATGTATCAAAAACACATTTTACTATACGGAATAATAATTTCTCCTGCACTGAAATGATGAAATCCTTGGAACGCTCAATAAATAACACCTACTGTTTTCAGAAATTATTCATATATGTAGGAAAAAAATACAATCCCGTTCAATAGAAAAAAGATACTTCTATTCATTTCAATGTATTCGTTATTAATTTTAATAAAAAAAAACATTTACCAATGAAAGTCAATCATAATAAGGGAAATTGAATTTTCCTATGAGCTTTGTAAAACTTTTCGACTGGATATGGAACTTTATGGCCTTCATATTAGAATTTCTGCGTCTATTTACTGAATTTTCTCAATTGCATTCCATATCTTTCTAATTTAGCAATTCAGTTGGAATAAAAAAGTGTCAATGTTGAACTTAAGAATTTCATTATACAAATATGTATATCGCGGATAAATAATTTTCAAACAAATAATCCTATACGTATAGTCATATTTATCTTATAAATCTAAACCGAACATAACCGGCATTTTATTTTTCTTTGAGTGGGAATTTCTATTTATTAAAAATCATCATCATCATCATGAAGTGATCAGTCTTACGACTGGTTTGATGAACCAGTCAAAGGATATCAAGGACAGGTATCATGAATATCCCCCTGGAAGATCCGCAATCATCCACGGGGAGGTTATTAAAAATATACAATTAAAATCATGCATTATACGATACCTAAAATATATTTCTTGGACTTTCATAATCCAAAAAAGAACTATAAAATATTGAAATTTTCCCATGTGCTCAAGAAATTTTTAACAATCATTTTCAAAAATTCTCAGATGGTACGCATATACTCCAAACCGTTTAGTAATTTGTGACTAACATGCACGCTATAACTATATATGTCATGTATATAGTTATACGGTGCGTGTTGTACGATGACTCCGTAGAGGGGATAATTCCGTTGCATGAGTCACTTTTCGGCATCACTGTTTCGATTTTGTTCATAGGTCAGTCGATCAAATAGGGAAGCGCGTAGATCAGCGCGGTCACAAGTAACATAAGTGTTTGCAGCACAAAGTCATTTAGAATGTTTATTTTGGCCACAAATTCGCACTTGTTACATTACTTATAAAACACGTCTCGGCAATGGTTCAGAATATGTAGCAAAAAGGTGGCTATAACTTGTATAAGCTGTGGGTAGGGAATCTTGAAGAAAAATCATTCGAACTGGATTTTACTTCTGATTTATAGTGCAACAAAAATCTGATGGAGATGAACGCGAAGGAACTTTTTGGTTTGCTGGAATATAATTTGTATGGGATAAAATTTGCTTCACAAAAATTAAGATTTTCTTGCAGACAATTAAATTTTTTTTTATCCTAAACCAATTTTATCTCAGCCAACCAAAAAGTTTCTTTGCGTTCATTTCAACCAGGATTTCGTTCCGCTGGAAGAGAATACCCATGCAGTGAGGCTAGACAAATCGTTTTTGATAAATGATTCAAAAATAAAAGAATATAATCGAAATATCGTTCTGTACAGCGTTTTTTGTTTATGAATAAAGATAGAATGTACTGAACGATATTTTTGTTGCATTGATTCATTTTCGAATAATTTGTCAGAAATTATTTGGATGGCATCACGGAGCTCGTATCATTTCTATTCTCGTACACTTAGATAAACCATGAATTAGTCTTAAATCATTATCATTATTTGTTACGTGTGTTTTACATATACCAAAGAGTAAATGGTCATAGCGATCCTTGAATCGAACAAAATCGTATGTTTTTTTTATTTATCAAACTCCTGATATTGTCACCACTATTATTTACTACGACTTTTATTACTACTATTATTACTAAAAATCTGTTTCGAGATGATTTGTATAAAGGACATTTTTAATAATAAAAAAAAATCAAGAAGAAATAGAACATTGTTTTATTTGAAAAATCGAAAAACATTATTGCAATTCATGAAGACAGATTTTCTATTTTCATCTGATTTTAACTATATCCTATACTGATGATTGATATCAGATGGAATCGAATCGAAGTAAGTAAATAATGCACCCATACAGCACCAGATTTTTCAGTGATGTAATATAAATATCTTTCTTATAAATGTGAACAAAGAAATATTTGAGAAAGTTTTCAAATACTTTCCACAAAAGTTTTCATGACTGCTTTAGCATCAGAGACGTTTCTGACATACGAGGGTGGATTGATAAGTTTCCGGCCTGACCAAGAAAAACAACGTTTTTAAGAATTTTTTTTTTTTTTATTTCTCAACATAATCTCCTCCAAGGCTGATACATTTCTCATAGCGGTGTTCTAGTCTAGTAATGTCATCTCTATAGACTGATTCGTCAAGCTCCTCAAAATACCCATTTACAGCTTCGATTACTTCTTCATTGTCCGCAAATCTCTTACCGCCAAGCCATTTTTTGAGGTTAGGAAACAGATAATAGTCACTCGGGGCTAGGTCTGGAGAGTAGGGAGGGTGCGGCATTAATTCAAACTTCAGATCGTTGATTTTAGCCATCGCAACGATTGACGTGTGCGCTGGTGCGTCTTGGTGAAACAAGATTTTTTTCTTCGCCAGATGAGGTCGTTTAATTTTCACTTCGTGGCTCAAACGTTGCAATAAGTCTGCGTAGTATTGACCAGTGATAGTTTTACCCTTTTCAAGGTAATCAATGTATATAATACCTCTTGCATCCCAAAAAACAGTAGCCATAACCTTGTTCGCCGAAAAAATTGTTTTTGCCTTCTTTGGAGTTGGTTCCCCTGGTCCAGTCCACTGTTTAGACTGTTCTTTGGTTTCAGGAGTGTAGTGGTGGACCCAAGTTTCGTCAACGGTTACGAATCGACGCAAAAATTCGCTTGGATTACGCTTATACAACGCCAAATTGGCGGTAGAAATGTTCTTTCGAATCAATTTTTGGTCGACTGTTAGCAAATGCGGCACCCATCTTGCACAGAGCTTTTCCATATACAAATGTTGGTGCAAAATATTTTGTACACGTTCATATGACATCTTACAGGTCTCAGCTATCTCACGAACTTTTAATCTGCGATCTTTCAGCACTATTTGATGGATTTTTTCGATCATATCTGGAGTTGTGACCTCAATGGGGCGTCCTGAGCGAGGCTCATCAGAGGTGCTCACACGACCCTTTTTAAACTCGGAAACCCACTGCTTAACGGTTGAATATGATGGGGAGGATGTCCCCAGTGTTGAGTCCATCTCTTCTTTAATTTCCTTCGGCGTTAACCCCTCCAAATAAAAGTATTTGATGACAGCACGATTTTCCAGCTTTTCCATTTTTACGAAAAACACAGAGGTGTCTTGGTCAGCGTGCTCTCAAAACTAAACTAACATGGCGATCGGACTGAAACTATAGCTACAAGCTATCTAAGGATGGTACTATAGAACGCCACCTCAAGGTAGGCCTAGTGGCGCCATCTCTTGGTCAGGCCGGAAACTCATCAATCCACCCTCGTATTACTGAATAATGTGGTTCTGTATGGGCGGTCATCAAGTCAATCCATTTCAACGTTGCGAGTCTAACTTCGGTTAATCTTCAAGAATCTAAGTATAAATATGCTACAATTGAGTCACAAAACTGCATAACACTCCTGAAGGAAACAACTTCAAGAATTCTTACACTTCATCTGCGAAAAATCAATACATTAGATGAAAATGAAATTTCAATTTATCTCTACTGAAAACCGTTCTTCACAGGTAAATTATGAGTGGTTTTGAAATCATTCTCTTCAGGTTTGTCATCTACTTTTGTGGCTCAATTCCAGCGAATGTATACACGGATTCTTAAAGATAAACCGAAATCACGCCCGCAATGTTGAAATAAATTGAACTGATGACTATTTTCTATTCATCCTAATGTCAATTATTGATAAAAAACATATTATTGAAATCCATGCCATACTATATGAAACTTTTTAATCAGTTCTGACAATTTTTGATATAACATCAGTATTGGAATGTGATAATTTGAATTCTGTAATTTTATAAACGGTATTCATTTTTACTATCTATGGTTAGTAATTTTTGTTCCAACGTTTGCGAATTTCCTTCATCAGTTTATCTTTTCGTACTACAAGAGCTCATCTTCACATCCTACACGAATTCGATAATTTACTATCCAAATCTTTAAATGTTATGTATTCAGTATTACGAAATATATTCAGCACATGAATTAATTCTTCTCTTCCCGATTTAACAGTTATTCATTAATACCAATCCTGTTTCAACATTAGCATCCAAATACAGTATTTTCAACTCAAATACATAATGAGAATTGCTCAAATTTTCAAGTTCATTTTTCTCCGTGTACTCACAAAATTTGCTTTGAAAAAATCGTTTTTGGAACTAAGAATGTGCCATGAAAATAAAGTTTCATGATTTCAAAATATGCTCCTCAAATATGTAAATATCTTACAATGTAAAAAATGATCCGAGTTTTCCTGTATAAAGCAATGGGGAAATTTCGATCATGGAATAAGAGATCTATTTCCGGCACGGGTATATAAAATTTACCATAAATTCAACTGAAAATTCCAAACCTTACGGGATTTCTACCATCATTCTACAGTCAATTTTTGGTAAAGTATAGAAAATTCATAATCCACGCATACGGGGAGAAAAGTTAAATTATAAATTACCATTTTGCTAGCATATATGGGGAAGACTTGCCCGTAAATGCGAACAAAACAGTAACTTATAATACAGGGTGTCGAGCACAAGGCTTGGGTCAAATTCCCGGGTATTTGTTTTAAGTGTATTACCTATGTTTTCCGGATACTTCTCATGATTATGAAACAAGAGCCAAATGTTGAAGTAACCTTGACTTTTTTTCCAGCCTTTTTCTCTTAATTCAGTATAATTCTTCCAACAGCGGTCAAGAAATATTTCTTTCATTTTAATGCATATCTCTTGGGCTTGAAATATGTTTTATCAATGCTTTTAAACGGCTATTGGAACAATAAGAATATGGATAAAATACATATGAAATTAAAAAAATATTCCTTTTTCAACAGAAAATTAAAATCTCCTTTCTCCCTACCTATGGAAGATCAGGAAATTCGCACCATTTTGAGAGGCAAAGGAGAAGGATATAGCTCCTCCTTCCCGTCAAAATGGTACAAATTCCCTTACCTTCCATAGTTGAGGGGAAAGGAGGTTTTAAATTTTGATTCGGAATGTGTCCGAGTCCTACCCAGACAGCACGTACAGTTCTTTGCTTATAAACTTATAAAGTTAAACTTTTTTTATGAATTCAGTTATAAGTATTTTGGTACGAAGAAAAACGCGCTTGAATAGTACCTCTGATACCTGTCCTCTTGAGGGGATACTAGCATTGGTGACTCGCAACATTGATTAGAAAGAGCTGAAATCAAAAGATAGCAAGAGACGCTAGTTATTCCGTATTGGCCAGTTTATTCGAAAACTATTGAATAAAATCTTCCAAACTGGGTGGAGGCTTCTGAAGTAGCTGATCCGAATCACCTGAATCAGCTACTTCGGAAGCCTCCAGTTTCTACTGATTCTTTAAGGCGTAGAGGATCTTTAGAAACTTTGTTTGTAAAAATTTATGATATAGTAATTTTCAACAAAATCTGGTTAATACAAAATGGCTAGTGGTCTATGACTAGTGGCTGACTTAAAGGGATACTAGTGCTATGGGACAAGCCACATTGTTTATTCCAAACTATTCGAAAATTTTCCAATAAGATTAAAATATCGATCTGTTTGGCAATTTTATATGCTCTGAAGAATTGTTGTACAGAGCGGTATTTTGATTGTATGAAGCCATTTTTGAATAGTTTGAAATGAACGATTTGGCTAGTACCACGGTGCTAGTATCTCCTTAACGGGATACTAGCGATGGTACCAAACCTCTCTTTCTATCGTATAGGCGTGTCCTTCTCTATGCAACGTGCTCTGTTGGTGAGCGCTAGTAACCCCTTAAATGTAGAAATCATTTATAAAGGAGTTATTTTCAATTGACCCCACGGAAAACATAACCGACGATGCGTTCGAAAAGCGGTAAAAGTATTGTCCAAGCCGCCACGTGAAGGTTCGAAAAAAAATCGGAATTTTGAAAATCTGAAAATACTGAGTGATAGGGCTTGAAAAATCAATCTGAGTCTCCCCCTACAATTTTTTTCTATGATCGATAGTTTTCAAGAAAAAAAATAAAAAGCACCTATTTTTTTAAATCGAAAATCAATGTTTTTCAACATTAAACTCGTCGTAACTCAGCCATTTTTTCATGTATCGTAATAAATCTCGCGTAATCCGACTCGTAAGACTTTCCCGATGACGTGTATGTTGGAAAAATTTGTGAAAATTAATAAAAAATTATGAATTTTTTAATCCGAAGTGAAAACCATATTTTTCATGCTTTGCGTTGAAAAAGTATCGGGGGAAGTATGAGCTACGAAAAACTTCCAGCGACAAAGTTGTTCGTTAGTGTATGGAGAAACTTTGTGGAAATTTTTAGATCGATTGAACTATTAGTTTTGAAAATACAGCGAGTTTAATATGAACGCGCAACGAGAATCGTTCATCATTTCGCGTCGTGTTACCGGCTGAATATTGGAGTCCATAGGAGAGATTGTATTAATTTGATTTTTCAATGCGTGTTCATGTTTTTTGAGTTAGGGAATTCAAATATTGAACTATTTTGGCAAGCTGTCATTTGTTTTCTTTACAAATAAATTCATTGTTTATAATGTTTTTATGGATGAACCGATTTTGATTAGTATAAATTTATTATTGAACATGATCTAATAATATACTTAATATTACCATCGTTATAACTAAATCAATGACTTTTTCAATGCATACAGAATATGTATGCAAATTTTCAAGGAATTTCGAACGGTTTTGGCTGAGCAATCGTAAATTTTATTTATTTGAAACGATTTTACATCCAAAATATCGGTTTCATGGAAAAATTATTTCAACAAAACTTTTCTTATTCTGTAAAAAATAATGTGTACAAAGTAGGGGTGTGCGAACCTTGAATTTTTCAGTCGAACCGAACTTCAAATATATTTTCCAAATCGAACCGAACTTCAAATATATTTTTCAAATCGAACCGGAACGAACCGAACTTTGAAAAGTCGAACCGAACTCGAACCGAACTCCAAATGTATTTTACAAGTCGAACCGAACCCGAACCGAACTTTGAAAAGTCGAACCGAACTCGAACCGAACTCCAAATTTTCCCAGTCGAACCGAACCGAACTGCGAATATATTTTTCAAGTTGAACGGAACTTTGTAATTCCGAACCTACTTCCAACTTCCAAAACGTCTAATCGCAAAGACAAAACTAAATTAGAAATACATTTATGAAAACAGAATCCATCAAGGATTCATTTCTTAAAGTGACGTTTCATATGCAGCATGTTGCAGTAATAAAACAGTCTACCCTAGTAGCACCAAAAGTACGTAAAACATTTTGAGAATGTTTACTAAACGTTTGGGTAATTTAGAAACGTTCGAAGAATATTCTATGGGTCAATTTAAAATTGAGTGAGTAAATTTTTCTCTGTTTCCGAATGTTCAATTGCAGCGACTAGTATTTAAATATTGATAAAATGGTCGCAAATTTGAGGCAAGTAACGAAGAACACTTCAATTCTTCGATAAATCACAGAAAAGTGTCCATAGTGTAATCTAGTGTTGATTTATTACCATATTTCTGGAATAACAGGGTTGTCCCTCTTGCTAACAGAGTGGTTTTTTATGTAAGTTTAACATATCCCACGTATCTAGATGAATTTGAAATTGGGTGCAGAACAATTTTATCATAAATTTCAATAATCACGAAGTAAAATTTCCTCCTAATATAATTATTTATATCCTCATGCAATATTTGGGACATGATTAACTCACATTAGAAACCACTCTGTTACCAAGAATGATTACTCTACTATTATAAAAAAAATGGTGATGAATCAACACTATTTTGAGGTTTGTGGTAGCGTTGATTATAAACCTCGTTATGTGATGGTATCTAGCGGTGAGTTTGCGAGCGGTGACTTTCATCATTATTGGAACGCACTGTACCAAGGGAAAAAAATTGATTCCAACAGGAAAATCAGCATATTGCGCGTACTTTGGCTTGAGGAAATGTTTATACATGTAATGTTGGATACTAGGAACAGTAGTGTATGGGTTAATTGATACGATCCGAAATTATATCACATGGTTAACGATTATTTATTTAACGAAAGAAGAGGAGGAAGGGAGGGAGCTGGAGGTTTCGTCTACACTGGATGGCCAAGAATTTTTGTAAAATTGTCCAAATGCATTTTTATCGGAGATCATAACCTAAGCAAACATTCGAATGACTTTTCATCAATTATCGCGACTGTTAACTAATGTTTATTAACAATTAAAACGGGAAAAAGCACAATAATCTGAGTTTTTCTCGAAGATTGCCTGTAAAAAATGCCGTGGAATTTTTGTAAATTTTTCCACATGCATTTTTATCAAAGATTATAACCCTAGCAAACATTTAAGACACTTTTCATCAATTATCGCGATTGTCAAGTAATGTTTATTAACAATTGAAACGGGAGGAATTCGGGTATTCCAAGTCTTTCTCGGAGATTGCCTGGAAAAACTTCCGTGGAATTTTTGTAAATTTTTCCAAATGCATTTTTATTGAAGATTATGACCCTAGCAAACATTAAAGACACTTTTCATCAATTATCGCGATCGTTAACAAATATTTATTGACAAATCAAACGGGAGGAATTCGGATATTCCATGTTTTTCTCGAAGAATGCCTGTAAAAACTGCCATGGAATTTTTGTAAATTTCTCCAAATGCATGTTTATCAAAGATTATACCCCAAGCAAACATTCAAGACACTTTTCATCAATTATCGCGATCGTTAACTGATGTTTATCAACAATTAAAACGGGAGCAAGTACAATGATGCGAGTTTTTCTCGAACATTGCGTGTAGAAACTGCAGTGGAATTTTTGTCAATTTTTCCAAATTCATTTTTATCAAAGATTATAACCCTACCAAACATTCCAGACACTTTTCATCAATTATCGCGATCGTTAACTAATATGTATTAATAATTCAAACGGGAGGAATTCGGATATTCCAAGTCTTTCTCGAAGATTGCTTGTAGAAACTGCCATGGAATTTTTGTAAATTCTTCCAAATGCATTTTTATCGAAGATTATAACCCTAGCAAACATTCAAGACACTTTTGTTGATTATCACCATCGTTAACTAATATTTATTAACAATTCAAACGGGAGGAATTCGGATATCCCATGTTTTTCTCGAAGATTGCCTGTAAAAACTGCCATGGAATTTTTGTAAATTTCTCCAAATGCATGTTTATCAAAGATTATAACCCAAGCAAACATTCAAGACACTTTTTATGAATTATCGCGATCGTTAACTGATTTTTATTAACAATTAAAACGGGAGCAAGCACAATAATGCGAGTCTTTCTCGAAGACTGCGTGTAGAAACTGCAGTGGAATGTTTGTCAATTTTTGCAAATTCATTTTTATCAAAGATCATAACCCTAGCAAACATTCAAGACACTTTCTATCAATTATCGCGATGGTTGGCTAATGTTTATTAACAATTCAAACGGGACGAATTTCGATATTCCAAGTCTTCCTCGAAGATTGCTTGTAGAAACTGCCGTGGAATTTTTGTAAATTTTTCCAAGTACATTTTGATCAAAGATTATAGCAAACATTCAAGACACTCGGACATTCGGATATTCAAATCCGATCCCTCCTGTTCGAATTGTTAATGAATATTGGTTAACGACCGCGGTCATTGATGAAAAGTTGTCTTGAATGTTTGCTACACGGAGAGAAATTCGATGGTTGAAAGTGGTAAAATACGTAGATAATGTCATCATCAAAATTGTTAAACTGAAACTATTGGGAATAGCTTGGAAATAAAATTATCACGATGGTAAACTTCACTTTGTCAAAAATTTCAAAATTTCTTCAGGAAAACTAACAAAGGTAATCTCGATGATTCCAGGCAGTGCTAATACTTTCTACCATCAGCGATCGTAATGTTTCTTTACACTTTATTTCAAGATTCTCGCAAGCGAGAGCTCTAAAAATCGAAGCGAAGACAATAATTTTCACCATCAATGATGGTAATATCATTCACGAAAATGAAAAAAACAATTTACTTGCAAAAACATATTTCCCGGGACATTTGTTATTTCATGTTGTCCAACCTTCGAGTTATTACCACCATATTTGTTGATTGCAATCATGTTATTTTTAATACATTCTTGAGTACAGTTTATAATGGAAAATCCTAATTACGCGCAGGAGATTTGAACTTAAGAATAATGTACTTATATCTACCTATAAACCTTACAATTAAAGCCGCTTTGTTACGCTCGCACTTATGAATTCACTGTTTTGAAGTTTCATTGAAAGACTAAACGAGGGAACCTAAACTGGACAACTCGTTGTGTGCGATAATTGTAAGAAAATCTCGAGCGCTGTTGGAAAATATTACCATCGGCGCTTGTATTATACCGACCCGTCATTGGTAGTAAATGTGATTTGTGGCTTTCAAAATTCAGAATAGTTGTTCAAACAAAATCTATTATTGTCAAGTGGTGATAATTTTCATTGGAGAAGGTATTTATTTCGTTTCCCTAGCAGAAATGCTCTAGTAATTGACGAGTTTTGTAACGCTTAACTAGCCAAAAACTAGACGCTCGCAAGTGCCTCGTAGGGTTCTGGCGAGGTACTTGCAAGTGTCTAGTATCTGGCTAGTTGAGCGTTACAAAACTCGTCAATTACTAGAGCATTTCTACTTGGGTTGTTCATAGTTGTTATTACTGAAATATATTTTCTCACGCTGAATCTTCATTTTTACCATTGTAGCTGACGATTATTTACTACGTGCGTATGGAATAATACACTCAGGTTACAAATCACTGTCAATATTTTCCAATAATACTAGTTTACGACAAAAAATAGTAATTTTCACAATCAAATTTTTCTCCGTGTAGGGTTATAATCTTTGATAAAAATGAATTTGGAAAAATTGACAAAAATTCCACTGCAGTTTCTATACGCAATGTTCGAGAAAAACTCGCATCATTGTGCTTGCTCCCATTATAATTGTTAATAAACATCAGTTAACGATCGCGATAATTGATGAAAAGTGTCTTGAATGTTTGCTTGGGGTATAATCTTTGATAAACATGCATTTGGAGAAATTTACAAAAATTCCACGGCAGTTTTTACAAGCAATCTTCGAGAAAGACATGGTATATCCGAATTCCTCCTGTTTTAATTGTTCGTGAACATTGGTTAACAGTCGCGATAATTGATGAAAAGTGTCTTGAATGTTTGCTTGGGTTATAATCTTCGACGAAAATGCTTTTGGAAAAATTTACAAGAATTCCACTGCAGTTTCTACAGGCAATCTTCGAGAAAGACTTGGAATATCCGAATTCCTCCCGTTTCAATTGTTGATAAACATAACTTGACGATCGCGATGATTGATGAGAAGTGTCTTGAATGTTTGCTAGGGTTATAATCTTTGATCGAAATGCACTGGGAAAAATTTACAAAAATTCCACGACAGTTTTTACAGGCAATCTTCGAGAAAAACTCGGATTATTGTGCTTTCTCCCGTTTTAATTGTTAATAAACATTAGTCAACAGTCGCGATAATTGATGGAAAGTGTTCTGAATGTTTGCTTGGGTTATAATCCTCGATAAAAATGCATTTGGAGAAATTTACAAAAATTCCACTGCAGTTTCTACAGGGAACCTTCGAGAAAGACTTGGAATATCCGAATTCCTCCCGTTTCAATTGTTAATAAACATTATTTGACGATCGCGATAATTGATGAAAAGAGTGTTGAATGTTTGCTAGGGTTATAATCTTTGATAAACATGCATTTGGAAAAATTTACAAAATCCCACGGCAGTATCTACAGGCAATCTTCGAGGATCACTTGGCATATAGGTGGTTCCCCCGTTCATTTGTTAATAAATATTAGTTAACGTTTGCGATAATTGATGAAAAGTGTCTTGAATGTTTGCTTGGGTTATAATCTTCGATAAACATGCATTTGGAGAAATTTACAAAAATTCCATGGCAGTTTTTACAGGCATTCTTCGAGAAAAACATGGAATATCCGAATTCCTCCCGTTTGATTTGTCAATAAATATTTGTTAACGATCGCGATAATTGATGAAAAGTGTCTTTAATGTTTGCTAGGGTTATAATCTTTGATAAAAATGAATTTGGAAAAATCGACAAAAATTCCACTACAGTTTCTACACGCAATCTTCGAGAAAAACTCGCATTATTGTGCTTGCTCCTGCTTTAATTGTTAATAAACATCAGTTAACGTTCGCGATAATTGATGAAAAGTGTCTTGAATGTTTGCTTGGGTTATAATCTTCGATAAACATGCATTTGGAGAAATTTACAAAAATTCCATGGCAGTTTTTACAGGCATTCTTCGAGAAAAACATGGAATATCCGAATTCCTCCCGTTTGATTTGTCAATAAATATTTGTTAACGATCGCGATAATTGATGAAAAGTGTCTTTAATGTTTGCTAGGGTCATAATCTTCGATAAAAATGCACTTGGCAAAATTTACAAAAATTCCACGGAAGTTTTTCCAGGCAATCTCCGAGAAAGACTTGGAATACCCGAATTCCTCCCGTTTCAATTGTTAATAAACATTACTTGACAATCGCGATAATTGATGAAAAGTGTCTTAAATGTTTGCTAGGGTTATAATCTTTGATAAAAATGCATTTGGAAAAATTTACAAAAATTCCACGGCATTTTTTACATGCAATCTTCGAGAAAAACTCGTTTTAATTGTTAATAAACATTAGTTAACAGTCGCGATAATTGATGAAAAGTCATTCGAATGTTTGCTTAGGTTATGATCTCCGATAAAAATGCATTTGGACAATTTTACAAAAATTTTTGGCCATCCAGTGTAGACGAAACCTCCAGCTCCCTCCCTTACTCCTCTTCCTTCGTTAAATAAATAATCGTTAACCATGTGATATAATTTCGAATTGTATCAATTAACCCATACACTACTGTTCCTAGTATCCAACATTACATGTATAAACATTCCCTCAAGCCAAAGTCCCCGCAATATGCTGATTCTCCTGTTGGAATCAATTTTTTCCCCTTGGTACAGTGCGTTCCAATAGTGATGAAAGTCACCGCTAACAAACTCACCGCCAGATACCATCACATGTTAGATTGGAAGGATCTGATACATCGATCCCTATAGGAAATCGTCCAAGGAATCCAATGGTGTGCGGCTCATTCCGGTACGCGGCCGTTTTCATGCAGTTTTCGTCGGAAGAAGGCGAGATTCTTGTCAATTTGCACAGAATTTGCATGAATATCGTTATTTAAAGACAAGTCGACGTCCAATTCTTGGAGTACAATCTGTGGATTCTTATGAGGAATTGTCTGCAGAATGCAGTGATATAGAGCTCATGTCGGTACGCTGCGGTGTTCTCGATTGTTCACGCCAAAGGTCGCATCAAAATCCATAGATTGTACCCCAAGAATCGGACGTCGACTTGTCTTTAAATGACGGAATTCAGTCAACTTGTTTGCAAATTGACAAAAATCCTCTTCTTTCGATGAAAACTCCATGAAAACGGCGGCGTACCGGGATGAACCGTACATCACTGATTTCTGCAGAGAATTTCTCATCGAAATGCATAGTTTTTACTCCAAAAATCGGACGTCGACTTGTCTTTAAATAACGAAATTCATGCAAATTCTGTGCAAATTGACAAAAATCTCGCCTCCTTTCCACGAAAACTGCTTGAAAACGGCCGCGTACCGGAATGAGCCATACACCATTGAATTCCTCGGACAATTTTCCATGAGAATTGATGCATCTGATTATTCCGATCGAACGAGAACCCTGCACCCGATGGAAGAATTTGCATATGTATTGATAATTCCGTCAAATACCAGTCAACGACTTTCGGCGTGAAAAATCAAGAACACCGCGGCGTACCGGGATGAGCCATACATCACTGGATTCTGCAGACAATTCCTCTTCGAAATGCATAGTTTGCACTCCAAGAATCGGACGTTGACTTGCCTTTAAATAACGAAATTCATGCAAACTCTCTGCAAATTGACAAAAATCTTGCCTTTTTCCCACGAAAACTGCATGAAACCGGCCGGGTACCGGAATGAGCCGTACATCATTGGATTCCTTGGACGATTTCCTATAAGAATTGATGCATCTCATCTTTCCAATCGAACGAGAACCCTGCAGCCGATGGAAGAATTTGCATAATCTCGATTATTCCGTGAAATACCGGCCAACGCGTTACGTGAAAAATCAAGAACCTGGCAGCGTACCGGAATGAGCCGCATATCATTGGATTCTGTAGACAATTCCTCATCGATATCCATCGATTTCACTCCAAGAATCGGACGTCGATTTGTCTTCAAATAACGAAATTCATGCAAATTGTGTGCAAATTGACAAAAATCTCGCCTTCTTTCGACGAAAACTCCATGAAAACGGCCGCGTACCGAAATGAGCCGTATATCACTGGATTCTGCAGACAATTCCTCATAAGAATCCATAGATTTTACCCCCACAATCGGATGTCAACTTGTCTGTAAATAACGAAATTCATGCAAATTCTGTGGAGATTGACAAAAATCTCCCCTTCTCTCGACGAAAATTCCATGAAAACGGCCGCGTACCGGAATGAGCCATACACCATTGGATTCCTTGGACGATTTCCTATAAGAATTGATGCATCAGATTCTCCCAATCGACCGACGACCTTGCGGCCGATGGAAGAATTTGCATATGTATTGATAATTCCGTCAAATACCAGCCAACGACTTTTGGCGTGAAAACCCACGAAAACGGCCGCGTACCAAAATGAATCATATACCATCGGACTCCTCAGACAAAATCCTATAAGAATTGATGCATTTTATCCTCCGAATCGGACGTCGTCTCATCAGTAGGTGATGAAATTCGTTAGAACCAATATATAACTTCTCGTTTCTCTGCAAAAAATGCTATGAAAACGACCTCGTATCGTGACAAATCTTTCATTTTCGAATTCCTCGTCTCAAATACTACAAATTCATATCTTCAGATATCATCATTATCTCATTTTAGCATGTATTTATGGAGAAAATATCCAAATAGTTCGCTCGTTTTGTTCAGGTACAGTCCCAGCCAAAACATAACCCCTGCGGCCGACAGCTCGCGGCCGTCAGCTTCCACTTCATTTATTATTTGATTGTCCACTTCGTTACTGTTCCCATCTTCCATAAGAAAGATAACCTCCTTAGAGGTTATGTTTCCTTTTTCGTGAATCTATGGGTGACTAATTCAACAAAACACGTTTTTTTATTGATTATCTGCTATAATTAGTTCGAAAATATCGAAGTAAGTTCAAATTTAATATCACTTTTGATTTATGATACGAATTTTATCTTTAGAAGTTACAGTTTATATTCGCACACGTGTTCATGTTCCCTCCATAATCTCAATCGAGTGCCGAATGAATCCCCTGTTCCTGAGTAACTATCACAAAGTTCTGTTATCGAGGTTTCTGACTGATGACGCGTGATGGCGCGACTATTCACTCGCTTTCTCCCCGTCAAGCAGTTTCCTTAGGGTTGAAAGTATATCATTCTTCTTACGCGCATGCGCGAGTTAGTTTTCAGCCTACTCGTATGCAATTAACAATTTTCGTCTCCAAGAACGAGGGAGAAAAGGGGTACTTTCAAGGCTCGTGTTACAAAAATGAATTATTTCCACACCTGCACGGAAAGTTGATGTTTTCTGACCTATTTTCAGGGGGGAAAGTGCTGAATTCCAAGAAAATATGTCACAGCGCCCAGAATATATCTCGCAGCGGAAGGAAAATATCAAGTATCTTTTCGTTCTGAAATATGCACATGGATATTTTATATGCGATTAAACAGATAATTTGTACTTTCCTTGCAGTTGTGGGAAAGAATACTATGTTCACCTCGGGGAGAAGTGGGAAATTTCCGAATGTGAAGTTTGTATGCCTTCGGCTCGGGGAGACAATCACACGAGTGGAAATTTCCCACTTCCTCCCCTTGATGAACAATATACTATTACCAGAGATGAGTTGAAGAAATTGCTAACGAGATATGAAAACCATAGTCCAGTGTCTGATTGGCAGTATTACGTTTTCCGTTTATCTCTCCATGCTGGTTGGCTTAGAAGAAAAATTCAACCAATCATATATTTTTCTTCAAAAGAAAAAAACGTGATACGGACCATGATTTTAACATTGCGTTAGCAATCTCTGCTATTACATTCGAGTCATGCAACACAAGCACCATATGAGGTGAATGGTTGAAATAGAAACAGAATGATCACAACAATCAGGCCTCCATGGCTCAATCTGTTCTGTATATTCTTTCAACATTTTAATTTAAAAAATCTCATTTTTACAATATTTTGTAAACAAAATCAGTTAATTTCACATGTTCAGTACCTTTCCAGATACGGGGGAAGAAATGTTTCACATGATGGCAGTCTTAGAATTATTCATCTAATTATGAATTAATGAAAAAAGCATTTTCTTGAATGTAGATTGATAATATTAATTAAAATTGCGGGGGAAAAACTCTTCCTTAGTACGTGAGAAAAATTCCCTGACTTCCCAGACTTTTGGAGCATTTCCATGACATCCCCTGACCTATTCTTTCCCCTGACATTCCCTGATTTTCCAGAATGTGGACACCCTGTTTGGAGCTTATACTACTAGAGTGAGCAGTGCTCATGATTTCTGTATGGAATTTACAAAAAAAATCTTCTCGATAAGATTACTCCAAGTTGAATTCATGAAAAAGCATAAAATTTTCAGAGATGAATTTTTAATGATTCATTCATCACGGTACAGAGTTCAAATTTGGAGGAAGATTTTTTTCAATTTCAGCAACAAAATTTTTCAACAGAATTTCAAGAAAAAAAATTTTTTCAATCACACGGAGAGATTGTAAAACAGACTGCTGATGACCGTACATTGATTATCAATGTGTAATAAAAAATAAATTTTCTAACCTCGATGTCAAGTGCGACTGCATCGATAACTGATGAGTGAATAGTGACCAGTGTTGTACAGTAGAACCTCGCTCACCCGGCTTTCTATTAACCGAGGTCCGCGTTATCCAAGGTAAAATTTCCCCGTATCACCTCGGATAAACGGGGTTCTACTGTGTGTTTTTGTATTATCCGAGGTTAGCTCCTCCCACATTACCTCGGATAAACGAGGTTTTACTGTATTTACAGTGGTGATCAATGTACCTACACTAAAAGTCTAAGTCAGAGATATATTTTTTCCTTGCACATTGATGATCAATATACGGAAATTGACGACCTGTTTTAGAATTTCTCCGTGTAAGTTTTGGGAAAAAAATTTGTTGGGAATTTAAAATTTGCGACTTTTTGAATGATTATGCAGCAAATATGCTGAAACTCCCTTATGCTGCTCCGAGTGGGAAATTATTCTTTATTATGCTTGCGAATTTCGGGCTAATTTCAATTACATAGTCCAGTGCAATAGAAATACTAAGCTTAAATCGCATTATCTGAATTTATGCTTTCCTGCTCCTTGCATATAGTTCCTATGTCTACATATAATGAAGAATATTTTGTAACATGGAAGGAATAAATGAATTATGATTATGTTGAGTTTCTCGCTTTTGACATCACACGTGCTTTCAATATATGAAAATGTTTAGGTTATATTGGATAATAAACACAAAAAAGCGCTCTCCATATTGCATAACATTATTTCATAACAGAATGACAGAAGGGATTCATGATTATATATAAAGAATTCTGCATATTTAATATATTAACTTACAGATTTCAAGTACAAGAACGTGCACTTGGAAATTGATAATTAAAAAAACTCTCTTCGAAACATAGTTTCAAATCAACCAAAACGAATTGACGGGCTTATGGACAAAATTCAGCTATACTTTGCAAGCAAATCATACACTTATCAAGAGTTTTCCGTAATCTTTATTCAAAATAGTAGACATAAATTGATTCATAAATTTTCTCAGTGCTATGGATTAAGTTGTATTTTGACGTTACTCTCAGGAAAGATGAATTGAAAATATCAATAACAGGATATTAAAACGTTTATATCGTGCGTACAAAATAACTGATCTAACCTTTAAAGGCGCGTTTAGTTGGTGCGCTGGAAGTAACGTGATCGTATATACTAATTAACATACCTTCTTCTTCTTTTGTCCTTTGAAAATACACTCACATCATACTCAACATCATCAGAAAACAAACTATCTTGTAAGCTCATTTATTAGAACAATAATATTACCACGTAAGGGAGCAAGAAAATTACCGTTGAACAAAATCGTACATATTTATATGCGTATTATGATGTTATTTCCCCTCAACCCCCTTCCAACTCGCAATAAAACCAAATACATCCATAGCACGATGTAAGAAGAATAGGTGAGTTATCTTTTGTATGTGTTGTCAAATTTTCCTGACATAGTTCTTGATTTTGTCACTACGAAATTCGAGTAGTTCAGGCCAAAAAAAAGCGGCAAATTCAAATTAATGTCGTAAGTACTAGTCCAAAGTGATGTAGGAAAAAATTACAATCGTGTTATAAGACACAAAATTAACAGAGAGTAGTTATTTTTCATTTGAACTTTATTTGAATACAAAAATTGAAATGTATCTGGCCTCAACGATATTTTCGCCAACTGGTGGCAAAAATTGAAATTATGATAAAAACTGCATCCAAAACTTCTCACACCGACAGGGAAGGTAACCCACCAGCGCCACCTATTCTTCTTACATCGAGATCCATGGCCATTGACCACGAGTTATTCTTGGGTATGTATTGCGCATACGTTGGTTGAGTCACTTCACTTTGCGCCACTGAATGCTTCTGATTAAGAAAGCCCTTGGCTTCAGAGGCCATGAATCAACCAATGGGAGGTCATTATCAAAGCTTCAGGGGCTATGGATGATTGCAATCGGAAGCATCAGGCTAACCTCCTATGGACCGGAATTCGTTCCGGCGGAATGACTTGAAACCAATCGCTTTCACAATTTCTTTAGAGCGTTCTATCAGAAATCTATAAAAAAACCTATAAAAAATTGTGCATTGGTTCAATTTTCATTCCGCCGGAACGAATTCCGGTCCATGGGAGCCCAGCCTCAACTGGGTAGTATGCGAGAAGCCCGACTGCTTGTCATTCGCTGAAAACTAGAAATTTCTAGTGAAATTACTAAACATTACTAGTGATTCACTAATGATAGTGGACTCAGGCATGTTGCATACTACCCATCAACTGACATGTATAAAATGGATTCCGCATCAAGCTGAAATTCGCCCAAATTTTGGTCTCAGTCAGCCCTATCCGACTATCTAACTAAACTATAGTAAATGAGGTATTTTTACTGTCGTCAAAAACATTGGACCAGTAGATAGCACTGGCTGTACTGGTGGGGGTAGTATACGAGATCGTACACGATGTTTATTGGTCAATTCTTATAGAGCAACCAATCACCTCCAACATTCTATGAGAAGCGATCAATCAGAATCGTGTACGATCCTAGGAGTTCCGAACACTGCCCCGGGTACTCATGCTAGCGATTGTCGCGCGCGACATCATTAGAAGGAAAAGGAGATTCGAGTTGTTGAAAATATCTTTCCTCTTATTTCTTCTAATGATATCGCGCGTGACCGTCGCTAGCATGGGTACCCGGGGTAAGCCCGACTGCATTTAACTCGAATGACAGTTGACCCGACTAATTATAAAAATATAATTGAATAAAATGGAAAATTAATCGAAATCAAAGCGTAATTAACCTTAAAGCTATACAACCTTACAGTGAAAGGTTGAATAAGCTTTGATTCCGATTAATTTTCCATTTTATTTGATTATATTTTCATAACTAGTCGGGTCAACTTAGGGATCCTTTAATAGCTAAGTTCGTTTACCGATGTCCCAAGTTACCCCAACTCGCTCCAAGTATTTTGGATTCGCTACTTCCAGTTTAAGCAACGAAATGATTGGTTTGGTACAAGTTGGAGCAACTCAGGGCACGTAGAACGAACGAACCTAATGAGGGATCGGACAATCAACTGCTGATTACGGATTGGTCGGCCGCCATTAGTGGGATAGGTACTGATATTTATGAAAATATTCGAGATACATATTTAAAGTCAGCTTATTCATGTATAATACTTACAATTAAGTTAATCTGAAACATTCTTCGAACAAAGCATGTAAATACACTTGAGAAAAATGATTTTAATAAAATAACATACACTATGCATGCTTAACTAAACTATAGAAAAAACCGGAAGTATCCCACTAATGGCGACTGATTGTCCGATCCCTCATTAAAGGATCCCTAGGTCAACTGTCATTCGGCTTATAATCCGGTCGGGCTTCTCGCATACTACCCTGGTGGGCTGTTCCTCCTAATTTAATTGGATGACTGGGAAGACAGAAGTGGAGGAGTCGGATAGGGCTGGTCTCAGTATAAAGGCCTCACAAATATATTGTATATACGATATATACAGATATAGTTCTTCATATAAAATTAGTACCAGGTACACCAGCCAGAGTCTCAGACGACGCTAGTGAGGCCTCCATACTGGGACCGTGTTTTCTGCTCGATGCGAAATCCATTTTATATGGCCTAAGCACACAAGCTACGTAAACGTGAACGTAAGGAACGGAAGGCTGCGCAGATCTCGTATACGGTTTCTGCGCATCCGTTCTTACGTTTACGTAGCTTGTGTGTCTAGACCCATACATATCAGTGCTTTGCGCACTACTAGAAATTTTCAAAAAAAATCTGTAAATTATGGATATATAGGAACCATGATATATAAAAATTCAGAATTTCCTTCTCTTTAGATTTTTTTTGTAAATATTTCAAGTATGAAGCATTTTTCATCAATCATAAAAATATTTATTTTGACAATAAGAATTTCCAGAATAATAAAAAAATAACAAGTATAAAAGTCTAGAAGAAAGAAAATATTGAACTTTCTTTCACTCTGATGATCTTACAATTCTATAAGTCCTTTTCATTGGAATAATGAATTCATTCATGTAATAGATACTGTACAAAACATATTTATTTAATAATTTATTATAGATATACACACACTGTGTACAACATATAAGCCTTAGCATTCAAAAAAATGCCTCTACTTTTTATAAATTGATTTCAATTTTCTAATATTATATACAATCACACATGTCGCTCAATGATTCTTTGATGAAAATAATTCATCCACTACTGAGCGATAAATTCATTACACTATTCCTATGTTTCACTCAACATCACTTATAAATTTGAATGCATTTCATTTGAATTTTTATAGAAAATAAATCGCGTAAAATCAGAAACTTGTTTTTTCTTCCCTTTTATACAATTTGATGTTGAGAGAAACTTGAATACATAATTGGAATACAACGCATATTATACAAATTGAAACATGCCTATGCAAGTGATTGATACAAAGCCGTAATGATTATGTACGAATTTTTATAAAAAATATTCTCGCATTCATAATCTGTACATATATATATGTTTTGATTGTAAATGCGAGAATATTTTTGACAATATATATGTATACACACATACACTGTATATAGTTCATAGTGTAAAATAAAAATAAGATAATAAATCACTTGTGTTATATATCATTGAGATTGTCGTTAAAAACATAAATTCGATAACATGTGATGCAAATTTTGGCGTCCTCTGAAATTAATTTCAGATTTTATAACAAATATTATGCTTTAACAGAGTTTATGCATTATTATACTTAACAAAATTTGAATGTATAAACTGCTTTTACAATGTACATATGCATCTGCATGTAAGTACATACACATACGTGAATATTTAATTTCTGTTTTGATTTGATCAATGATTTTACATAATTTATTTTCTTATAAGCAGGGAATTTTTCTCTCGAATTCACGTTTATCAATTACGAATAGATCATCTATGGAAACTTAATTGATGCACTGGCACATGAGATCCATTGCGTTGAAACGCAATGTTCCTTGATATGATAGATAATCGAGTATTATGAAAGAAGGATTTGGAATAATTTTTGTAAATACAAATCCTCTTTTGTTGCTTTCCTTTTTTCAAGATGTCACAACATGTGCCTCTGCATCAGCCATATATATATTGTATACATATGCAATTCTGTAGATTAGAAATAGAATGTTCATGTTCTTTTTTCATTACAAAACTATTACAAGTCCTAATATAAATCAAATTCATCATTACAATATTATAATAAACCGGGTGAACGACTTTTTGACATTGATCGAAAAACATGATTTTTTTACTCGACTATTCCGAATGTGATTATAAAAGTGCATATATCATAAGAGAAAAATTAGATATACCTGTGCATTCAATATGAATACATTAGATTGATGACTGATATTGATAGAGCGTTGATGTAACCATTGAATTATATAAAATCGATTTAAAGAGATTTGTCAACATTTTCAATTGGAATTTTCAAATGTGCAAGGAGAACAGATATCATTCAACGGGCACATAGTAAGGTTTATGTTTTTACAGATACATTTTATCAAATCGTTACAATGAAATCACGTATGTAAAAATTGTACAATATTTTTTAATTGGGAATTATGTGTTTCGAAATCCAGTTGGAGGCATCATGCTCAGTACAAAATTCAATCCAAGAACATACTGACATTTCTTACAAAGAGTAGCAAAATTTTGGTTCTTACGAAGAGTAGTACTGTTGGAGAACTTTTAAAAGATTAGTACGGATTTACATTTGGAAATACGAACCGTGCTAATATTCGAAAGAACTTCACGAGTCGTGTTATTGTACCTGTGACCGGTATTACTGTTCACAAGAGATATCGATATGTAGAAATTAGACGATTTTAATCATCAATACACACACTTCAAATTGACGTTTTCCGAACACGAAAGTTAATGTCCACCTGCATTCTTTGGCTTGTAACTAAAGTGATATTGATGCTCCAATTCAAATTTGATTTTCCCCTTCAAAGTATCAACGTCGAAACTTACACCATTTTCAAATGCCACATGTTCCAGATACATGCAAGATTACTTTAACCTTGTACATGCAATGAGAATCAAGATACAATATTGTGAAGATTCCAATTCTTATACTTTAGTTTCTTTAATATATTATCAAAGAAATTTAGATTAATTGAGGGTCGCCATGCAATAACCACTTAGGCGCTCGAAAAGCGGTCACGTCGAGAATCGAAAATAAAGTCGGAATTCCAAAAATCTAAAAATACTGGGAGATAGGGCTTGAAAAATGAATATCAATATCTGCTCACAATCAGAAATTTATCGTAAAGGTAGTTTTCTTTGTGCTATGCGTAATACTTTCACAACAAACCTCTGATTCTCAATTTTTTATGAGGGTGATTTAGAATGAATTTTTTTCCCTATGTATATATATATAATCACACAGAGGGGTTCAAAAATGTACTCATTGTTTTGCTAGTCCATTTTTTTGAACTCCTCTGTATACATATCTCATGTATTTCATACTTCAATGACCTATCCTCAAGTTTGAGGGTTCACTACTGGACCAGTGTGTGCTCATATAAGGCCACATTATTTCAACAGAAAATTCAGGGCGCATCTGTCTGATGCACATGGTTGTTAATGTGTTATCCAAGTTGAAAGAAATGGAAAATAAAAATTTTCATAAAATGTATGTTGCTGAAGTTTGAATTTTTTATCGAAACGAATACGTAATCGAATATAAATATTCTTTCAAACTTTCACGACATACAAATTTCCAACAATCTAAATGAGTTAAAAGTAAAAGTCCAGTAACAACTTCCAATATTCAGATTTGAATACATTTTAAGAACCTTTTTCGATAATTTTCATGCATTGAAATAATCAGTTCAAAAATTATTAAATTCAATTATTCGATTTTATCGTACTTCATATTCTAAATGATGCCAACATCCATCAGTCATTTTCCCATTTTTAATTTATAAGTACCATAAAAAATTTGGTGGTGGAATGGAAAAAAGATCAAAATGTGGGCAGGTTTTAGACAGTTAATATCGCATTTGCATGAAATATAAAACCAATGATCTTATATATCTATGCGTGGTCTATACTGTAACCTTAAAGGTGGGTCCCGGAACCTCCATCTCGTAACGTAGACAAATTTAAGAGTATGATCTTTCCCTAACAACTCATCATTGCACAAAATATCAATCTGTGAATGAGAATACAAAGAAAAAAATCAATTATTATGGACAAAATTTTAATGCAATAAATTTTGCACAGGAAACAGAGACTTACATCTTTATACTTTTCCATGCCATTCAAAACTTTTTTAGCAATAAATTTCTTGAGATGCGTTATGGTTGCTTGAGCAGAGCATCTTATAAATCTGCGTTTCAAAGTTTTCAAACTAGCGTTCATACACTCCAAACATACATTGACCTGTGGAATGAAGCAAAATATTATAATTAGATTCTGATTGAAAGTTTATTATGATTCGAATATATCATATAAAATATACTTGTTCATCTGCACGATGATAATCAGATTCAGCATGTATATCTGCTGGTGATTTTTCTTCTTCGAGTTCACCTGCATTTGGTAAAATGTCCTTTGGACAAGGTAATCCACGTGCTCTGTAAAATTCTCTTTCTCTTTTCATCTCATCTGTAATAAGTATACATGCGTTTCAATGTACTTTAGATACAGTGATTGGAAAGTAGTTTACTTTATTGAAAAAGATGAGTCCTCACTCTCTTGAAGGTCAGGGACTAATTTGTATACAATATCTTGCATAGTTCTATCAAAGCTGATATACTGAAGGGGATGTGACTGATGTATTACGATTTGACATGTTGGACAAGTATGCTTTTCTTCTAAATGCTTTACGAGACAACTTTTGCAAAATGTGTGTAAACATTCTGTCACTGTAGTAGCATCTATTAAATAACCCCGACATATCTTGCATGTTATGTGACTGTTAAGAGTTTTCAATTTCATTCTCCTTTCCATGGCACCAGTAATCACCATCTATTCAACAATTGTTACTGCCTGAAATCAGACATCATAGTTTGCCTAATAAGAACTTTTTAATTACCATTGTAATTTCCACTGAACGATCATGCAAATATTCTCAAAATAGCTGATATGTTCTCAGATGAAATAAAATGTACTCATAATGAAAACTATACAATATGTCAAAATTCATCAACTCAATAATTGATGGCAAATATGAGCCATAAAATTATGTAGGAATTATGTTGAATAACATTCATCTTACTTTGAAAAAAATTATAGGATGGAGATTAATTCATCAAGAAATGCATATTAAGGTATGGGAAAATATATAAAGTAATTCTAACCTCAATCTAAGACAGCAGCGTTGCGATTACGATAACTTTGCTTCAAAAGTAACTTATTCACACATAAATGTTTTGTCTCGCTCTTGACATTTTTTCACTGTTGACACAAGGTCATTGCAGAAAATGAAAAACTTAAATATCTTAATAAAAATCTGTTGAAAAAATAACGTAACCATAAACGTGATTGATGACAACAAAACTGAACAAAATGGACCAACTCCAGCGCCATCGCACTCATCGCAGTCGCAGTGATCAGCAGTGATGCCAGAAATTCCAACTTTCGCCAACTTTTCTCTCTCCATCAAGACATTTTGCCTCTACGCCACCAGAGATGAGTTGAAGAGATTGCTAACGAGATATGAAAACCATAGTCCAGTTTCTGATTGGCAGTATCACGTTTTCCGTTTATCTCTTTATGCTGGTTGGCTTAGAAGAAAAATTCAACCAATCATATATTTTTCTTCAAAAGAACAAAACGTGATACGGACCATGATTTTAACATTGCGTTAGCAATCTCTGCTATTCATCTCTGACGCCATAGGGATATTGAACAGTCAAACGAACTTACCTAGAGTGAAGTTCGACTGTAACAGAGATGATTTGAAGAGATTGCCAGCGAGATATGAAAACCATAGTCCAATTTCAGATTGGCAGTATCACGTTTTCCGTTGATCTCTTCATACTGGTTGGCTTAGAAGAAATATTCAACCAATAATATATTTTTCTTCAGAAGAAAAAAACGTGATACGGACCATGATTTTAACATTGTGTTAGCAATCTCTGCTATTCATCTCTGACTGTGATTATACGAAAGCCCTGTTCGAGATGATTACCTTGTAGTATACCTCGTTCCCGCCAGGTGCCACAATGTTTAGAGCTTAGAGCATATACTACTGGAGCGAGCAAAGGCTACGGAGAAGTGTGGTTAGCTTGTATTAGAGATAGAATGAGAGTTCCGACTTTTAGGCAGTGCTATCTTTGTTGAAATCTCATTGGATGATAAGAGAGACAACTGCCTATGAGTCGGATCTCTCTCTCTATCAATTCAATCACACTTATTTCTATTGAAATCATAGGCAATGCTCGCTCCAGTAGTATATGCTCTAAGGTTTAGAGCTAGAGAGCCCATTGAACTCTATACATACTGGAATGCGTGCTCCCTAGATTTAAGCGGCCAGACTGGTATAGTTTGTCGGTAGAGGGTCTTTTAGCCGAAAATGTTTTTGGCCGAATTTTCTGCATTGGAGAATCACTAGTATTTCCTGGGAATGTGTAGTTACTCCTATCAAATCTGCCAATGAACAAATTTTCGGCCAAAAACATTTTCGGCGAAATTACCCCTTACCTAGTTTGTCGCATGAGCAAGAAAGAATAAGACGCCCCCAACATATTTCCTTTCTCCCTTTGAAAGACATATATTAAAAGCAGATACCATCTCCCAACATACTGATCTCTCCCTCTGGCCGGCCGATACTATAGAAAAAGCGCAGAGTGCTCATTCCAGTATAATATTGGACGTTTACGACAATTACTTGGAGTTCGCTCGAAGCAAGCAGTGGTGAAATTCCCCAGATTTCCCTAGAGTGCTACGAGCAATCATTCTGCCGTCTCACAAGTGATCGTAGCAAGCAGTATCCAGCAGTATCAAGCATCATCAAATACAACGGAATTATTGAGCCGGTAAACAATTTGAATTTTTCACTTAATTAATCTAATAATTGATGTTTGAAATGTGAAAAATCATTATCCACCTGTACGATCCTTTTTCTTGTTGAAATGATTCAATAGCATATATAATATGTCGAATAAATAATGAAAAGTGGTAAATTAACCTCAACCTTCAATTTCTCATTCAGATGAAAATTATCGATGTTCAATATTGAGATAATCGAATTGTATTTTGCAAGTCCTTTGTGTAATTATTGTAAATTTTTAATCATTTTAAACCATCAGTTTTCTCATTTCAAAAATCTACATTCTCATCCATTTGAAGTGAAATTGAAATATTACAGGACGTGAAGTATTTGAGGTTATAACTCTATAGAGTTTTTACTTCGAATGATTCACAACGTAGATTTTTTGAATGAGGAAACTGATTGTTCAAGATGCTTGAAAATTTACAATAATTACACAAAGGACTTGCAAAATACAATTCGATTATCTCAATATTGAACATCGATAATTTTCATCTGAATGAGAAATTGAAGGTTGAGGTTAATTTACCACTTTCCATTATTTATTCGACATATTATACAGGGCGTCCCATTTGAAACAGGACACCTGAATAACTCTTCAGGGAATGGAGGGGGAAAAAAATTGTTCACATAAAAGTTGTAGGGTTCGAAGGGGGCCATAAGATGGTGACCTTGAATTTGACCTTGAGGTCAATTTTGAGCATAATTGATGGTCAAAGTATGTTTTTTCAAATGGAAAACCCTACGTTCGACCTCAGAAATGTAAAGAGCGGAAAATTTCACGTCCGAATATGTTAACATATCAGGTCATTTAGAGGTCATTTAAAGGTCAAAAAACCATTTTCTATGGATTTTCACGGAAAAGCCTCAAACGAGTTGTTTCTCTGACCAAAGTTATCAAAGTTAAAGTGAAACCACACGTTTCGACCTTGAATTCGACCTTGAGAACGATAATGAATGCCAAATTTGAAACAATAATTAAAAAATTATTTATTTTTCCAGTTCGTCGTTTTATAATTACAGAAGGGCAAAAATCCGTTGACGGGTAAGACACACTTATTGCAGGAGATGTTCGAATTGACCGCCATTTACTTCAATACATAACTCCAGCCGGCGTCGAAAGTTTCCAAGAACAGACTGAAAAACTTCTGCACGAATATTCGCAATTGCGTATCTGATGCGTTGTTGTAGATCCACAGGTGTTGTTGTTCGGTTGGTATAAACGACATTTTTTACGTAACCCCACAAATAAAAATCTAGAGGGGTCAGATCAGGAGATCTTGCCGGCCACAGTACAAATCCACCTCGACCAATCCAACGATTGGGGAGAAGGATATTTAGATAATCCCTCACACATCGAGCAAAGTGTGGTGGTGCACCGTCTTGCTGATACCACATCCTTTGCCTAGTTGCTAATGTCACATCTTCCATGAGAACTGGTAATTCATTCTGTAAGAACTGTAGATAATTAGGACCGTTAACAATTCCATAAAAAAAATACGGCCCAATAACTTGATTGTCTAGAATTCCACACCAAATATTTATACTCCACCGATGCTGATGATCAACTTGTTGAGTCCAGTGCGGGTTTTGCGCTGACCAATAGTGGCTATTGTGACGATTTAACAAGCCAGTACTTTGAAACGTTGATTCATCACTGAAAAGAACATATCGAAAGGAATCGGGCGCTTCGTTCAACCTCTGTAAAGCCCAATGGCAAAAGTTAACCCGATTCTGCATATCTTGTTGAGATAATTCTTGGGTCAGTGTGATGTGGTACGGATGATATTGAGCAGCTTGTAGAATTCTGTGTGCCGTACTGCGTGGAATACCCAAATCGCGTTCAATATCACGTAAACTAACATGAGGATTCATGTGTATTATTGCTAAAACAGCAACGCATCGAGGGTCATTAAAGTTGAAACCTTGATTGTTTCGGCGTTGACCAATCCTTCCTTGTCGACAATTTCTTTCAACTTGGCGAATGACTTCTGGAGAAGGATGATGCTGCCGATCTCCAAACCGCTCTCTGTACAATCGTGACGCTCTTTGATACACTCCGCGACACTCACCCAAGATCATTAAAATATCAACACATTCGTCAGGTGAATAAACCATTTTGAACCCGCACTTACACCGTAAACGATGAAAACTTCTTAATGATCATTTTCTTACTGATATGAAGAATAAACTCTGAAGGTTAGTTCTGTTTACTTTCAATTCGAGGTCGAAACGTGGGGTTTCACTTTAACTTCAATAACTTTGGTCAGAGGAACAACTCGTTTGAGGCTTTTCCGTGAAAATCCATAGAAAATGGTTCTTTGACCTTCAAATGACCTCTAAATGACCTGATATGTTAACATATTCGGACGTAAAATTTTCCGCTCTTTCCATTTCTGAGGTCGAACGTAGGTAGGGTTTTCCATTTGAAAAAACATACTTTGACCATCAATTATGCTCAAAATTGACCTCAAGGTCAAATTCAAGGTCACCATCTTATGGCCCCCTTCGAACCCTACAACTTTTATCTGAACAATTTTTTTCCCCCTCCATCCCCTGAAGAGTTATTCAGCTGTCCTGTTTCAAATGGGACGCCCTGTATATGCTATTGAATCATTTCAACAAGAAAAAGGATCGTACAGGTGGATAATGATTTTTCACATTTCGAACATCAATTATTAGATTAATTAAGTGAAAAATTCAAATTGTTTACTGGCTCAATAATTCCGTTGTATTTGATGATGCTTGATACTGCTGGATACTGCTTGCTGCTGCTTGCTACAATCACTTGTGAGACGGCAGAATGATTGCTCGTAGCACTCTAGGGAAATCTGGGGAATTTCACCACTGCTTGCTTCGAGCAAACTCCAAGTAATTGTCGTAAACGTCCATTGAGTTCAATGGGAGAGCCTCAAGGGAGAGAGCGGACATCGGAGGTTTGCTGTGATTGGCCAAAGCCTTGAGAACCCATATTGATGGAGGATTCCAATTACGATTATGATTATAAGCCAAATATAATCATAATCATAATAGGAATACTCCATCAATATGGCTTAAGGCTTTGGCCAATCAAAGCAACCCTCCGATGTCCACTCTCTCCCTTCAAGCTCTCTATTTAGAGCTGTGCAATGTCCCGAAAAAATAAAGCTCTTCATGAGAAACGGCCCCCCCCCCCAGAGCTGCCAGATGAGCTCCGACGCTGAGGGGAAATGTACCCCCACCATCGCCTCATATATATATATATAATAGTCGTGAGTATTGGTAAGTAACACTTACAACACATGCATATATGAGGTGATGGTGGTGGTACATTTCCCCTCAGCGTCGGAGCTCATCTGGCAGCTCTGCCCCGACCTCGCAACCCTCATATATTTTAGAGTAAAGAAACACACAAAAATTTGCAAAATCTACATTTTGGGACGGGATAACTTTTTCTTGGGTGGGACGTAATCATCTCGAACGGGGCTTTCGTATAATCATGTCTTGGGTAAATTTACTACATTAGATTGCTGATTCAAACCTGTTAGAGCATCAATCCATTGTTTTCGTAGTTCTGGATCAGTGGGAAAACTACAATTCAGAATACAAATACAGTGTTTCATTTAAAAATGTTATATACTATTATGATCTTTTGATGCAAAGTCTTTTTTAATTATCTAATACAAACCTGTTCCTTATACTCATTGCATAATATTCCAAGTCTTTTCACATAAACTGCTGAGGAAATATGTATCGAGAATTTTATACTAAAACATTCAACTTACCTATACAATGGTACATGCGATTGATTTTCCCGATTTTTATATTTATATCGGGTATAATTACACCCTTCCACAAAACACAACACCACCATTTCTTTGTTTCATTAAAATTAGAGATTGTCAATAAGAATTATTTTATCTGTTAGTACCCAAAGAGAACATGAAGCTTCAGCGAACGTTCAGATTAGATGTGTATAGATCGAGCCGAAGGTTCATTAGAGCTAACTTTTAGATTCACAAACGTTTGAGAAAGGTTCTACGGACGTTGAAATGTCCGCCTCGCAATATGTTCAGGAAACATAGATGGAACGTTCGCTGAAGGTTCATCGAAGATTTGAGGAAGCTTCACAAAAATATCTATACTTAGATTAATTTATAATAATTTATGTTTACTAATTCATTTATTTTTCATATAAATTGATCAAAATTAATATGAGTAAAGATATTTTTGTGAAGCTTCGTCAAACCTCCGATGAATCTTCAGCGAACGTTCCATCTATGTTTCCTGAACGTATTTCGAGGCGGACATTTCAACGTCCGTAGAACCTTTGTCAAACGTTTGTGAATCTAAAAGTTAGCTCTAATGAACCTTCGGTCCGATCTATACACATCTGATCTGAACGTTCGCTGAAGCTTCATGTTCTCTTCGGGGTAGTAGTAGTAATTGACTTTATTGCTGAATGGAGCAATACATGAAAAATTATTTTATCAGTTTACAACTTGTAGGTTAGATTGTATTTCAAAAGCAACACAACAATGAACAGCTGATCGGTCAATTTTAGTTTGTGGTTAGTGGAGGCGCTGCTAGCGCAATTCAATGTGGGCTACAGGTCTGAAGGTAGCAACTAGCAGTCCATACTTATATAGTCAAAGGTCCGCCTTGAAATACTTTCAGGGAACATAGATGGAACGTTCATTGAAGGTTCATCGAAGGTTTGAGGAAGCTTCACAATCATATCTATACTTGGATTAATTTATAATAATTTATGTTTATTAATTAATTTATTTTTCATATAAATTGATCAAAATTAATATAAGTATAGATATTTTTGTGAAGCTTCGTCAAACCTTCGATGAACCTGCAGCGAACGTTCCATCTATGTTTCCTGAACGTATTTCGAGGCGGACATTTCGACGTCCGTAGAACCTTTGTCAAACGTTTGTGAATCTAAAAGTTAGCTCTAATGATCCTTCGGCCTGATCTATACACATCTGATCTGAACGTTCGCTGAAGCTTCATGTTCTCTTCTGGATATGACATAGTTCGCATGATCACAGAACACTTTACATTTTAAATCTTAATCACAGAAACAAAAAATACTGTATCATCATTGTACTATTACTAACATAAAAACATCTTTCCTTTACTTGCATACAAGAAATAAACATTCCGACGAACTAATAGGAATCACAATAAAGTTTTCTCCTGAAACTCTTACTTAAAGATTACAATACGTTTTTGCTTTCCATCTATATATATATATATATACATAATGAATGATTCTATTAGCAATAAACTAAACCCGAAGGGAACATGAAGCTCCGACGAACGTTCAGAATAGATCATGATAGATCAGACTGAAGCTTCGTTGGAGCTCAAGTTTAGATTCGGAAACGTTCGACGAAGGTCCGATGAACGTTGAAATGTCCGCTTGAAAATAGCTTGAATGAAGGTTCATAGAACGTTTATTCAAGATTCTACGAAGATTCATTCAACCTTCAGTTTTTTATGTTTCAGGCGGAATTACAATTATAGTTAGAAATGCCCCAATCTTTCATTTTTTCGTGGAAAAATATACTTTGAAAAAAACTTTGATCGAAAAATTGCAACTCGAACGAACCTTTAGCAAACGTTCGATGAACGTTTTATAAACGTTTATTCAAACTATTTTCAAGTGGACATTTCAACGTTCATCGGACCTTCGTCGAACGTTTACGAATCTAAACTTGAGCTCCAACAGAGCTTCAGTCTGATCTATCATGATCTATTCTGAACATTTGTCGGAGCTTCATGTTCCCTTCGGGAAACGAAATACAGAGACGGTTTTTTTTAAACTTATCCAAAAAAACTATGAGTGAATATTCTTCAACAATTAACTGGAAGTAAATCTGCACAGAAAAAACCTATAACCCTATTCGAAGCAAATTTTCTGCAAATGATTTGCATTCTAGCATAACCTGTCTGTTGTAGAATCTGCCAAATACTTGAGACTTATTAGATCATCCTGCGATTTTGAAAATTGTCTCCAGATTAACTAGAAAGAAAGGAATTTAAGGGCTGCGGAGGTTGAAGGATGCCAAGTTGAATGTGCAGAAAACATGGTCGTATCTACGAGGTGTGTTCAAAAAGTAAGGTGACTTTTCAAATTTCGCGGGCAACGTACTTTCGATTATCGATTTTTTGTTTTGTTATGTTGGCACACTCTTCCCGAACATCTGTACCAAGTTTCAAGTGTATAGCATTTTTTGTTTGGTTGTGAGAGGCGTAAAGGTTATAAGTGTTTTGCGTGCTCGGCGATTTCTTGCTATCGAAAAATATGGATCAGAGGATTTGCATCAAATTTTGTGTAAAAAATAAAATAAAGTGCTCCGAAACACTTAAAATGTTGACAGTAGCATACGGTGGAACTGTTCTGAGTAAAAAAAATGTTTACAAGTGGTACAAACTCTTCCAAGATGGCCGGGAAGATGCCAATGACGAGCCTCGCTCTGGACGCCCAAGCACGTCAACAATTGATGAAAACGTTCAAGCAGTGGAGAAAATTGTTTTGGAAAATCGTCGAATCACTATCAGAGAAGTTGCTGAGGATGTTGGTTTATCGCTTGGCTCGTGCCATGAAATTTTTTCTAACGTTTTGGGCATGAGACGTGTGTCAGCGAAGTTTGTTCCGAAATTGCTAAATTTTGACCAAAAGAACCGTCGCATGAGCATCGCTCAAGAACTGTTGAATGACGTCAACGACGACCCAGATTTACTCAAAAGGGTCATAACTGGTGACGAATCATGGGTATATGGTTATGATGTCGAAACCAAAGTCCAATCGTCCCAATGGAAGACCCCAGATGAGCCAAGACCGAAAAAAGCACGCCAAGTTCGATCAAATGTCAAAGTTTTGCTCACTGTTTTCTTCGATTACCATGGCGTGGTGCATCAGGAGTTCTTACCATATGGTCGTACGGTCAATAAACAGTATTATCTTGAAGTTATGCGCCGTTTGCGAGAAGCAATACGAAGAAAACGTCCAGAATTGTGGAAAAATAATTCATGGCTTTTGCATCACGATAATGCCCCTGCTCACTCATCTTTGCTTGTGAGAGATTTTTTGGCCAAAAACAACACCACAATCATGCCTCAGCCACCATATTCACCGGATTTGGCCCCATGTGACTTTTTCTTGTTCCCAAAACTGAAGAGACCTATGAAAGGACGGAGATTTGCAACGATTGAAGAGATAAAGACTGCATCGCTGGAAGAGCTCAAGGCTATACCGAAAAGTGCTTATGAGAAGTGCTTTGAGGATTGGAAAAACCGTTGGCATAAGTGTATTGTATCTGAGGGGGATTACTTTGAAGGGGACAACATAAATATTGATAAATAAATAAATATTTTTTCTTAAAAATACAAAGTCACCTTACTTTTTGAACACACCTCGTATAACACATTTATGAAGGACGGTTTTAATCCATCGACTTATTGTCTGGGTCGAAGCCTTTCTATAGGGCTTCTTAGTCGTAATGAACTAGGTGTCTCCTTGTCCTCTTAATAAACGAGTTCGTTCGGTATAACTCTTTAATACGAGAGAGAGTACAAAATGATGATGAAACGAGTACAAAAGAAAATCAAACAAATTCTTCATAAGCGTTAGCGGTATTCTTTGCAGGACATAATTAAATTCAATTAATTGGAGGGATGTTTTATTTTCCGTTTTTTCGATGTTCAATGATATCACGAGAATAAGAGTGTAATCCCTACGAGAAATTTCCATAAAAGAACGGATCAAAATCTTACCCGTTTACTATACGTTTCTTTCATCGTAATTTACAACAGATACAAACACAGATTTCTATTCTATAAGTCATTGATTGTTTTGATGCGCATTTGATTGCAAAACTTCATCATTTCAAACATATTTGTTTGTGTTTGTTGTAAATTATGATGAAAGAAATTCACGTAGTAACCTGATGAGGTTTTTTGAATGGAAATTTTCCGTAGGGATATGCAGGTTATATATTGTTTTTTTATCCTGAGTTTTTATATTTTCTTTTTTTCAATATTTGAACTATTTCCAGAATATTTTATTTGTTATTACACAAAATTTTGAAATTCCAGTCGATCAAGTTTAATTTAGTCATGATTTTAAAATATTTTCTATCAAAAATGCATGGTTTTTTCCTCGATATATTGTGATGTTTGATTAGTTGCCTCTCATGTAAAATGTATGTATCGTACGTACGTTGCAATGGTGAGTAATCTTAACGAAGATAACCAATTCTTGTAATATGATGGCTTTTTAATTTTATACGTAGATTTGTATTCTCGTTCATCAGTATTACCTGTTAGAGATTCTATGTTTAGACTTTTACATATTCTATAATTTATTCCACTTGTTATATATGGGGCATTCCACGTCAGATCGGCCGAAGAAAAACTCACATGTTTCCGATTTAGACCAAATTTGATGGGGTGAAAGAGGTGCTCGAACAAAGACAAAACCCCAAATATTAGCCTTTTTCATGCAGTTTTATGGATTTTACAGTACAAACAAAAAAAATCACATTTTTATTCATTTTCAATTATCTCAACAGGGAGATGAGGTAAAATTCTGGAAAATCTCACACATCTGCTCAACTAAATTCTCTTTTTGGAGAAATTTTTGCAAAACTTTTTTCCCAAAATTTTTTGGAAAAAAGATTATTTTTCTCAAAAAAGTCAATTTATCTCGAAAGACCCGGTCTTCGATTTTTTTTGAAAAGAATATATGTTGTAGCTGCATTCTTCACGAACATTTTCCATTATTGAAATTCAAGGAGCCTTCAAAATTGTGGAAGTTATGAACGTTTTAGTGAAGCAACTCGCATTATGGCATGATTTTGCGCGAGACTGAAATTTCACAGTGCGAGGAAATTAAATAATTTTAGGCTTGGTTGTCGATAATCATTTCGCACTCATTTTTTCTTAGTTTGTTATTGTGTAAATTATTATTTGAGGATATACCAATGAACTTTTATAACTATCAGATACGTTATTTACACAAATGTTGAAGTTACAATTTCTTCATTGTTGATTTTACATCATTCGAAGTAGTCTTGAACGCAACAACATTTTCACGGATCGGGGATACGTGATGGAACGAAAGTGTTCCTTTCACTGTTTTGCACTTTTCATGCCTAGTTTTCAAATACTCAGTTGCAACTTTGTCGTCGCTCTGAGAACAAAAGCGTAGATGATAATTTTTTAAACTATCTGAAGCCCACTCGTATAGTTTTGCAGCTGTTAGAATCTCATTTCTTGTCCCTCTCTGTAGGCAGTATCGTATTGCTAGGCGTTTTAATGTACCACCAACACCATCGCAAGCTCCTTTCCCATGATCAGTAGCGAAAAAGTTCCACTCTGCTTCTACTTCAAAATCTTTTTTATGATGACTTAAATTACCAAAATTTTTCTTATTTTTATACTGCTGTGGTGCACCGTCGGAAAAATAGATAATTTTTTTAACAAGTGCAAACTTTTCTTTCAGAAACTGGATCATTTTTTTCTGGAACATGAACACAGCAATAGTATCATGTTCAAGACAATCCGATATTTCAATGTAGGATAGATGCTCGATCTTATTGGTTGAAATATCATGATAATATGTGACGAATGGGTGAACTGTCGCTTGATTATTATTCCAATGAAACCCTTGAACGGCTTCTTGTACAACAAATGCGAAGTTTTCTGAAGAATCAAGCGTCACCACAAATTCGCCTGGTTGTAAATTTCCTTTAATATTTTTGAGATGCCGAGATTGTTCCGTAGCAACGAAATCATGTAATTTTAATTTCGTCAATTTCTCCACGAGCGACGAAATAAATTCTTCCTCACTGTCAGTTATAATTTTCAAAGTGGATCTAAATTCAAATTATAATAATTGAGATACGTCATGACAAGAATTAATAACTTCGTTTCAATGTGAGAAAAAAGTTACCTATCGGTGGAAATCCATTGTTTGTAAGTAATCTTATCAATTTCTGCATTATCAAAAGTTTCAATCAATTTATTGCATAAAATATTTTTGTCCGGGCACGATTTGCATTGGCCTTCGTAACATTCACTACTTCCCACACAGCACGCAGTTCTTGAAGATATCTAAAAGAATACTCAAATGAGAGATCTTCAAGAACGTTCTTGAAGAGTTCTCAAAGGTATCCTTCAGAAGTGTTGGAAAGACATCTTGTGAAAGATTTCTAAAAGATGTCTCGATTCAAGACATCTCCAAGACGACCATGCGAGATATCTTAAGGATATCTTTGAGAAGCGTTTGAAAGATATTTTCCTGGAAGACTTTAACAAAATATGTTTAAGAAGATAGATTGTCAGCAGGTTTAGGTTATGAATACCTGATCATATGAATTGACATGAATAACACTCGGAATGTGCCTTTAATTATAATCGAATTACACATGCACTGAAAAACAAATTTGTTCCAGTCAAATAAATATTTATTAGAATGAACAAAATATTCTTTGGAACCAAAATAATTTATTGGAATCAAATAAACGATTAAAACCATCTATTTAATTCAAATAAATTATTTTGGTTCCAAAGAATATTTTGTTAATTCTAATGAACATTTCTTTGGTACAGGAAAAATAAATATTTATTTGACTGGAATACATTTTTTTTTCAGTGTGTGATAAATTCGTTCACAGATCGAAAGCTTGAAAAATCTATAAACATGCCAAGAGATTTTAAATTGTGCGAAAATTACGATTTTGTAACCTTTTAATAGCCGCACTGGAATTAAAGAATCTTCAAGACACAAATATTTTACAAATTACTGAACTTTTTACGCTCAATTTTATGTGCAGCCTTCAAGTAAATTCAAAAAAACTCTCATTCATACTCATTAATAAGTTATTCTTCAATAACGTTGGGATAGAAATAATTTAGGAACAATCTGTGGTATCTACGACCAACTTATCTGACATTTGTTTATATAATAACATTTTTTTCAAAAGATCACTTCTACTTTGAAAATGTACATCACTGACACGATTCCACTGTGTTATATTGACAATCATAAGCATCAAAACCGAACTGTCTCTATAGCTCAGGTCACTGAAGCGTAAGTACATCGTAAGATGCGCGGGTTCGATTCCCGCAACCTCAAGAATTGAGATGAAGTCAACTTCATAGGACTGCGAGAGCGACCAAGATAAATATGGGGGGAGGGAGGAGAAGGAAAGAGAAGAGGTGTTAGAATTTTTTTTCGTGAATAAATTCAAGCTTCTTCCAAGACATTTTTATGAATTTTGCAAGACATCTTTAAGAAATCTTGAAGAACTCTTTTAGATTTCTTAATTTCTTTTTAAAGATATCTTGGAGAAGTCTCCGATACATCTTTTAGAAATCTATTCATGTTGCATAAGACATATTTTCGAATACGAAAAGATATCTTTTAGAAAATTCCTCGAGACTTCTTGTACTTTTGGAAGATATCTTTTAGAATTCTTTGTGTCTGAAAGATATCTTTGTGTCTGTTTGGGTTGGTACTGAACACAACAAGTATTGAAGGAGCAATTTGTATGCGTTTTTTCCATGAATAGGAATGTCCCAAGTTTCAGTCAATTGACTCAATTTGCAGCCTGAAAATGAATTTTTTAGTAGAATGTTGCTTAGAAGTAATTCGAAGTTCCCGCTGTTTAAAAGTATGTATAATTTACCTTCGATCATCAGTTTAACATTTTGATGGATAATGCAAACGCACACAGTGTGAGTTCCACTAGCCCCTGCCAAAATGCATTCGGTTGGCCGAAGTTCAGCAAATTTGGAAAATTCAACTTGCAAATCCGGGAACTCAAATTTGAAGTACTGGTATAATTCTTGTAAGTTGCAATGAAAAAGTCTTTTCTGGGTTTTTTCTTTGAAGCCATCACTATTTTCAATCAAGACATGATCTTTCATTCCTGGGAGTTCTCTTGAGTTTTGCTCACATAGATAAAACTGCTTTATTGCAGCGATCGTTTCATCTGGAAGTCCTTTTCCGATTTGTCCGTCAGGCACAGAAAGCACTCCCTTTTCATTTCTTAATTTTATCGCTTGATTGGCCATGTATTTAGAGCAGTTAAATCGTTTTGTTATATCAGTGACCTTGAAAAAGGATGCCAAAGAAGTTGAAATTCGGAACGTATCGTCTCTGAAATAGTCACAGTTTGTTTCATCAATCAAACTACCGAATCACAAGTGGCCGTACGTACATAATTAAGGAAAGTATTGGGATTCGATACATTTCCATTTCATGTAATTATCGTTCAACAATATTTGAAGTTTTCAACTTTGAAATATCACCGGGATGTATTTTCGGCCTGGAACTTTTCTTGGTAGTAGTACTAAGTAGCGAATGTTACGAAGGCCAATGCAAATCGTGCCCGGACAAAAATATTTTATGCAATAAATTGATTGAAACTTTTGATAATGCAGAAATTGATAAGATTACTTACAAACAATGGATTTCCACCGATAGGTAACTTTTTTCTCACATTGAAACGAAGTTATTAATTCTTGTCATGACGTATCTCAATTATTATAATTTGAATTTAGATCCACTTTGAAAATTATAACTGACAGTGAGGAAGAATTTATTTCGTCGCTCGTGGAGAAATTGACGAAATTAAAATTACATGATTTCGTTGCTACGGAACAATCTCGGCATCTCAAAAATATTAAAGGAAATTTACAACCAGGCGAATTTGTGGTGACGCTTGATTCTTCAGAAAACTTCGCATTTGTTGTACAAGAAGCCGTTCAAGGGTTTCATTGGAATAATAATCAAGCGACAGTTCACCCATTCGTCACATATTATCATGATATTTCAACCAATAAGATCGAGCATCTATCCTACATTGAAATATCGGATTGTCTTGAACATGATACTATTGCTGTGTTCATGTTCCAGAAAAAAATGATCCAGTTTCTGAAAGAAAAGTTTGCACTTGTTAGAAAAATTATCTATTTTTCCGACGGTGCACCACAGCAGTATAAAAATAAGAAAAATTTTGGTAATTTAAGTCATCATAAAAAAGATTTTGAAGTAGAAGCAGAGTGGAACTTTTTCGCTACTGCTCATGGGAAAGGAGCTTGCGATGGTGTTGGTGGTACATTAAAACGCCTAGCAATACGATACTGCCTACAGAGAGGGACAAGAAATGAGATTCTAACAGCTGCAAAACTATACGAGTGGGCTTCAGATAGTTAAAAAAATTATCATCTACGCTTTTGTTCTCAGGGCGACGACAAAGTTGCAACTGAGTATTTGAAAACTAGGCATGAAAAGTGCAAAACAGTGAAAGGAACACTTTCGTTCCATCACGCATCCCCGATCCGTGAGAATGTTGTTGCGTTCAAGACTACTTCGAATGATGTAAAATCAACAATGAAGAAATTGAGCGGCCGGGTCGAACAACCAGCCGCGCGCTCGAAAAGACGTAAAAGTATTGTCCAAGCCGTGACGTCACACCAAAATTAAAAATTGGAATTCCGAAAAACAAAAAATACCAGGTGATAGGTCTTGAAAAATCAACCCAAGTCTCCGTTTGTGATTTTTTTCTGTAATCAGTAGTTTCTTCGTAAAAAAATAAAAACTGAAAATATTTGCGATCTGAAAATCAATGTTTTTCAACATTAAACTCGCTGTAACTTTTTTATTTTCCAACGTATCGAGATGAATTTTATCAATTTTTATTCGTGAGACCTTCCCGAAGACGATGATGTTGAAAAAACTCGCAAAAAATCATTGAAAATCATCAATTTTTTAATCCAAAGTGATTTTTTAATCCAATCATCTTTTTCAAGCTTCGTATTAAAAAAGTGATGAATAAAGTTTAAGCAGGAGAAAACTTCCAGCGACCAAGTTGTTCGTTAGTGCATCAGCCAACTTTGTGGAAAATTTCAGATCGATTAAGCTATTAGTTTGAAAGATACAGCGATTTATTCATCAGCGCGTAACCTATATTCTTTATGATTCCTAAATAGTTGCAGGTTAACCGTAAGAGACTGTATGAAACACGAGTCCACTCGATCCCTCAATACAGGTTTATGTTTTTTGTGTCGAATAATTCGAATATCAAGCTATTTTTACATGATGGATTCTTTATTATAAACAAATAAACCAGTTGTTCAAAACAATGTTATGAACGAAAGCTTGATATTTGAGACAAATTGTGTAAACAAACAATTTTCTTCTCCTTTTCGTTGAGGAATAAATTATGTATGAACTATGTTTCCAATACTACGATTATTTATTTATATCATCAATTATAATTATATCCAAAAGATGGAATTTTTTTTTAATAATGAATTGTATCGGTGTCTCAATACTTCAATTTCCTGATAAAGGAACATTGACGGGAATATTTTTCCTTCCGACGATTTTGAAGTTTTCATCAACATCATTCAACGCAGTCAACAATTTTGAGCGGTATATTCGCCAGTTGATTTCCAGAAGACATGAAACAACTCTTTTCGCTGCGAGATTTCAATTTTTCTGTAACATTCCTTCCTGCAGCAAGATTGAACGTTTTCAAACTCTTTTGCCACGACAGTCTTGTTGAAACGGGATACATACTCATTCCCCTAAGATTACAAACAGATTTTTATTGTAAGAATTCCCAGGAAAAGAACATCAATGTTCTAAATACATAATTTTCGGATGACAATTATTTGAATATAGTGACATTTCACTGATTCAAATTCAGGGAATATTTTTATCTAATTAGCCAACATTGCAGCTTACACTCATTCGTAAACAAAAGAAAGCCGAACGTGTGCATATTGTATGGTTCATTCGTTGTTGTATTGTTTTCCGGCTTTCTTTTGTTTACAGATGAGTGCAAGTTGTGACGTTGACTGATGATTATGCTAAAATATCCTCTGAATTTGATTCAGTGAAATTTCGCTATATTCAAATAATTATTATCTGAAAATTATCTACTTATTTAACAGCGTACATAAATATCCTCTTGTTTTTTTCCTGAAAAATGTCCGTTGCGGAAAGTTCAATCAATGCAAGAAAACGAACTAGAAATAAGAGTAATTGGAAACAAAATGAGAAAAAAACAGCAAGAAACAAGGTAAGTTATATGAATGTAGAAACAAGATTTCTTAGATGATTGATGGTTTCAAAACATTGATATTCTTTTCCTGGAAATTCTTGCAATGAAAATCTGTTTTTAATCTTAGCGCAATGAGTATGTATCCCGTTTCAACAAGACTGTCGTGGCAAAAGAGTTTGAAAACGTTCAATCTTGCTGCAGGAAGGAATGTTACAAAAAAATTGAAATCTCGGAGCAAAAAGAGTTGTTTCATGTCTTCTGGAAATCAACTGGCGAATATACCGCTCAAAATTGTTTATTGCGTGGAATGATATTGATGAAAACTCCAAATTCATCGGAAGGAAGAATGAATAAAATTACTTCGTGGGAATATTTTTGTCATCATCAAAAAACCCATCTATCAGTGTGTCGGAGCTTTTTACGTTCTCTGCTAAAAATTGATAAATCCAGATTCACTATAATCCAGAATAAAATGAAAAATAACGAGTCTTTAGAAGATAACCGAGGTAAAGGAAGCAAGGAGAGTTCGATTCGATTGACTCCTGACGTGAGAAAAATGATTCTGGAACATTGCTCGTCTATACCTCATTCGGAGTCCCATTATGAGCGTGAAGATTCCTCATTGCAGTATTTTGATAATCCTGATTTAAGGGAGTGCTCTGGTCAAAGCGAAAGTCTGATTTGACCGCAGCGGACTCTTGCGGAATAAATTGGAACTAGGGTATCGGTATAGTGGCGCTACCTATCGGTGGAATTATAAACTCAAACAATAGGATCGTCCATTGGCTCATCGAATGAGGGTTTTATTCGGGGCACCTGAAAAATTTTCCACTGATTCCAAATAAAGTTTAGAGTCATGCAATTCGTGAGAAAATTGAGAAAAAATTCAAATGCGATGATTCATTAACAGAATGTTGTGATTGCCAGATGAATTATACAGGACAATCAATGTTAATGATAATTTCGGTATTAATTGAAATCAAAGTTGTGGAAACTCCATTTCATAACAATGGAACAATTAAAGACAATTAAAGGTGATGATAAGTTATTGAGATGACATTTATTCCCAAAATATTCACAAGTATACATATTTGCAGCTATTTGAGATGATTGGTAACTTGAGAAGATCCATAGCTGAATGAAGATGGTATGGCTGAATGGTTATATCGGCGGACAGCACACCGTGTTTCGAGGTTTCAAATCTGATCATGAGACGGATTTTTTTTTTCATGCAATTTATTGATGATGATAATTTTAGGCATAAGAGATTGAAAAACGAAATGAAATGGATGAAATAAATGACCTTCATCATCGTAATAGCTACCCTGGCGGAAGAATTTCTCATAATTTCTCAAGGATTTGGAACATCATTATGAGATATAATGTTCTCATAATTTTCCATAATTTTCTCATCAAATTTTCATATTTTCTCATAATTTTTGCATAAAATTCCATAATTTCTGAAGGAGTTTGAAGACTCTTATGAGAAATGCTTTTCTCATAATTTTTCATACTTTTCTCATAATTTCTCATACTTTTCCATAATCCTCATACTATTTGATAATTTCTTGTAATTTTTCATAAATTCTCATAAATTTTGAATAAAATCTCACCATTTTTCAGAAAAAAAGATGCTGTTATAAACAAAACAATTCCCCATCTGAAATTTCCAAATTTCTTATAATCTCTCCAAAACATATGTTAATAAAGTCACATAAGATTTATCATTTATTTTTTTTGATAAAGACGCTATGGAACCTTCCGAAGTAGCTGATCCAAATGATCCGGATCACTTGGATCAGTTACTTCGGCAGGCTTCTATGTTTTTTCAAGAAATGAAGACATATATGCAATTTTTCTGAGAAATTAGAAAATTATATGATGATATACTTTTATTTATGAATAATTGTAAGTTCTTGGTCAGAAATTATGAATTTTTATGGAAAATTATGACTTTTTATGAAAAACCATATCTCATAGTCATCATTATATTCATGAAAAATTTTATGTAATTTTATGAGAAATTATGAAAATATATGAAATAATATGATTTCATTTATGAGAAATTATGACTTATGATCAGAAAACATTTCTCATACTAAATGTTCCAATTCCTTGAGAAATTATGAAAATTTATGAGAAATTATAAGAAATATGAAAAAATACTGAAACATACGAGGGTGGATTGATAAGTTTCCGGCCTGACCAAGAAAAACAACGTTTTGAGGAATTTTTTTTTTTTATTTCTCAACATAATCTCCTCCAAGGCTGATACATTTCTCATAGCGGTGTTCTAGTCTAGTAATGCCATCTCTATAGACTGATTCGTCAAGCTCCTCAAAATACCCATTTACAGCTTCGATTACTTCTTCATTGTCCGCAAATCTCTTACCGCCAAGCCATTTTTTGAGGTTAGGAAACAGATAATAGTCACTCGGGGCTAGGTCTGGAGAGTAGGGAGGGTGCGACATTAATTCAAACTTCAGATCGTTGATTTTAGCCATCGCAACGATTGACGTGTGCGCTGGTGCGTTATCGTGATGAAACAAGATTTTTTTCTTCGCCAGATGAGGTCGTTTAATTTTCACTTCGTGGCTCAAACGTTGCAATAAGTCTGCGTAGTATTGACCAGTGATAGTTTTACCCTTTTCAAGGTAATCAATGTATATAATACCTCTTGCATCCCAAAAAACTGTAGCCATAACCTTGTTCGCCGAAAAAATTGTTTTTGCCTTCTTTGGAGTTGGTTCCCCTGGTCCAATCCACTGTTTAGACTGTTCTTTGGTTTCAGGAGTGTAGTGGTGGACCCAAGTTTCGTCAACGGTTACGAATCGACGCAAAAATTCGCTTGGATTACGCTTATACAACGCCAAATTGGCGGTAGAAATGTTCTTTCGAATCAATTTTTGGTCGACTGTTAGCAAACGCGGCACCCATCTTGCACAGAGCTTTTCCATATACAAATGTTGGTGCAAAATATTTTGTACACGTTCATATGACATCTTACAGGTCTCAGCTATCTCACGAACTTTTAATCTGCGATCTTTCAGCACTATTTGATGGATTTTTTCGATCATATCTGGAGTTGTGACCTCAATGGGGCGTCCTGGAAGATGTGACATTAGCAACTAGGCAAAGGATGTGGTATCAGCAAGACGGTGCACCACCACACTTTGCTCGATGTGTGAGGGATTATCTAAATATCCTTCTCCCCAATCGTTGGATTGGTCGAGGTGGATTTGTACTGTGGCCGGCAAGATCTCCTGATCTGACCCCTCTAGATTTTTATTTGTGGGGTTACGTAAAAAATGTCGTTTATACCAACCGAACAACAACACCTGTGGATCTACAACAACGCATCAGATACGCAATTGCGAATATTCGTGCAGAAGTTTTTCAGTCTGTTCTTGGAAACTTTCGACGCCGGCTGGAGTTATGTATTGAAGTAAATGGCGGTCAATTCGAACATCTCCTGCAATAAGTGTGTCTTACCCGTCAACGGATTTGTGCCCTTCTGTAATTATAAAACGACGAACTGGAAAAATAAATAATTTTTTAATTATTGTTTCAAATTTGGCATTCATTATCGTTCTCAAGGTCGAATTCAAGGTCGAAACGTGTGGTTTCACTTTAACTTTGATAACTTTGGTCAGAGAAACAACTCGTTTGAGGCTTTTCCGTGAAAATCCATAGAAAATGGTTTTTTGACCTTTAAATGACCTCTAAATGACCTGATATGTTAACATATTCGGACGTGAAATTTTCCGCTCTTTACATTTCTGAGGTCGAACGTAGGGTTTTCCATTTGAAAAAACATACTTTGACCATCAATTATGCTCAAAATTGACCTCAAGGTCAAATTCAAGGTCACCATCTTATGGCCCCCTTCGAACCCTACAACTTTTATGTGAACAATTTTTTTCCCCCTCCATTCCCTGAAGAGTTATTCAGGTGTCCTGTTTCAAATGGGACGCCCTGTATACCCTCACATGAACTTGAATATAATTTATATGAATTTCAATAATTATCAGGTGTATGTGATTCTTTTTCAATAAGGGTATTATTTTTTCTTACATAATAGGTTTTCATACTATAAAAAATCCGACTAAATGTGAATGCATGTTACTTGAAGAATTAATGAAAACTCATATTTTTATTACAGAAAATATTGCAGAAATCCCTCTTCCTCCTCCAGATTGGAGGTTTTTGTTCATGGCTGCGGCCGCACCACCACCAACCCCACCGCCACCACTTCCGGAGGGAGGAGCGCAGCAGGTAGCACAGGTGGAATTGCTACCTCTGCCTCAACCACCACAAGCGGGAAATTAAGTCGACCAAAAAAAAGTGTATATGCAGATTTTATTCACTGCACACTGCGAGAAATTTAAATAGTCACATTAACTATTTGAGGACAACTATTCAAATTCAGTATTCACAACTATACAAACAGTTAGGGTAACTTGTTTATAGTAATGACGACTATTTATATACTTGCATTAACTATATAAAGAGTTGGAAAAATTATAATTGAATAGTTGTCCCCTTACATAGTTGCCATGACTGTGAATTTCTCTGAGTGCAGTGTACATCTTGAGTGGAAATATTTTATAAAAATTTAATCAACAATGAGTAAAATTTCTAATTGAATACCATTTAAACTCATTGAAACCCATTGAATTCATTTCTTCTCAGTAAATTATAACAATTTCGATGTAGGAACAACCCCGACGTAATCGTCGCTGTCGTCGCCATCCTCGACCCCGTCGGCAACAATGCTCTCCAGCAAGTACGGTGTCCAATTGGTTCCGTACTGGGAGCGAGGCATCCTTGCCTGCGGCTGGTGGGCGAGGAAGGGGCCAAAGAGAAAGAGGAGCAGGAGAAGTGGTAGGCCGAGATGGCGGAAGAGGAGGTGAAGGAAGAGCTGGAAGAGGAAGTGGAACAGGAGCCGGGAGAGGAGGCGGAAGAGGAACCGGAACAGGAGGCGGAAGAGGAGGCGGTATTGGAGGCGAAAGAGGCGGCGGAAGGGGAGGGAGGGTAATCAAAACATATGGGGCCGGGGGCCCTAAATATGTGACTAAATTTTTTTTTAATTATTATTGAATGATACTTAATGAACTACTTATTTGATGACGTACTTGATGATTTAATGAAAAATTTTATAGATTGAAAAAAAATGCCGTCATTTTCAATGCGGTTTCTGAATCGTGAATTCCTGATTTCCCTAAATTATAATGATAAGATCTGATTGAAATATGTTTCAGAAATCTACACACACAAAAATAATCTGGAAATGAGAAGAAAAATCCCTTTTGGTCAGATAAGATATTCACTTTTATTTGGTCATATGACAAACATAAAAAGTCACTTTATAATTTTTTCCTTTTTTCTGAATTTTCATTATTTGCAGTTGAACAATCATTTGAAGTAAATCCATCTGGATTAGGGGCGGGCTGGCCGTGTGGGGATTATGGAAAATTCCACAGGGGCCGGTCATATTTTCATATTTTGGGCCGTTTTTCCTCATGCTGTTTTTTTATCAACTATAACGCAAGAGGAAGCTTTCTTTTTTAAGTACCAAGGGCTGCTTTCAATCTTTTCCACATCAAAATGTTTGAGCCAGTGCGCCCCTGATCTAGACAGCTGAGATTCTGACAAACAATTTCATACAAAATTTGTGAGAGATCGCGATCAGAACCATTTGTTATCATAAAAATATTTATTCAAAAACGTGACTTGTTACGTTTTATCATGTGAACGACGATATCAGAGCAGTGTTCCCAGATTCGAGGATTTTTCTTCAGATTTGAGGAAAAAATGATTGATGTGAGGATGATCTGAAGAAATGAAGAAATCCAATCAAATTTGAGGATTTTTACGGAATTGTCGAGGATTTTCGGAGAATTTAAATGATATATGAATTTTTTTAATACAAAATATTTATCAATAGATTTTTGGTTGATGAATACATTCAATAGGGAATATGCAAGGAGCCCGACTGGTAATAAGCCCAATAAGTCTTTGGTTAAAAGGTGGTGATTTCTAGTGAAATTAGTAAACATTCCTAGTGATTCAAGATGAAAACATATTGAATGCCTGATGAATTCATAATGGAGTCTCGATATGAGTTCTCTCTGAACATTGAGGGTTCATCACGAGTTAATTTTGAATTCATTGTGAGTCACATAATAGGAGCTCTTGGCGGGAACTCTTATTCTGTCTGGGCACTGATATATATAATAACTGGATGCAGTATAGTGATTCCAGCGATGGACTCAATTGAAGCACGCACTCCAACTGTAGGTAAGCCAAGTTGTCACAATAAAATGATTCAGAATATCAATGATTCCGATTTTGAATCCAATATTCAATCTTGGAAGTGCAATAAAATCTTTTGATAATTCATTTTCATATTATTTATTGTGAAATTATAGTGTATTTTGCATTTGGTTCAATAATTTTATTATTTTAATCATCATCTTGATTCATTTTTCCTGAGAACTTGGCTTAGCACCAGATGGTGCTGACATCGTTTTCTGGTGTTTTATGGTAATTTCACTAACTTCAATTGGGTCAAAACGCTCAGCATTGGAAATATGGCGATGCTGCATCCAGTTTATATACATATCAGTGTGTCTGGGGGAAGAAACAACCTTCGCAAAAAAAAATTTAATTCTTTGTCATTATACCATCTGAGTAAAAATAGAAGAATTAATCAATAGACATCGATGTAATTATAAACAAAGTCCTAATGGAAGTTTCTCCATAATGACGCAGAATTTCTCATTTGCCCAAATTTGTAAAGAACGTATGGAACGAATGAAAGGATTCCTCATATTTTGTTTATAAATTCTAATTTGGAGAAGAAATTGTGAACCATTGGTGATGCTTGATTAATTCGTTGAGGTAGGGGTTAGTTGGCTCTAAAATAAGTCGGCTCGAATGGTAGTTGATCCTAATGAAATGAGACCAAATCGAAATGAGACATAAAAATTTTTAGTACCTATTATTGTAATAAAAGTATGACTCGAAACCCATAGTGATCTTTAGGTCTTATTTCGATTCGGCTGTATTTCATTGGGATCAACCAGGGGAGTGTAACTTCATTGGAAATACTGCTGTTATGAATTTAGTTCAATTTGAAATTTTTTTAGTGTGAGGGCGCAATGATCGCGCATAGCTCATCGAATAAAATTCATTATTGTACAAGATAGATTTTTATTGGATGATCAATGATCCAATAAAAATCTGTCTTGTACAATAATGATCTTGGATCGTTGATCATCCAATAAAAATCCATCTTGTACAATAATGAATTTTATTCGATGAGCTATGCACGATCATTGCGCCCTCACACTAAAAAAATTTCAAATTGAACTGAATTCATAACAACAGTATTTCCAATGAAGTTGCACCCCCCTGGGATCAACTACCATTTGAGCCAACTAACCCCTACCATTCGTTGATAATAACTCACTAAAATTTCCCGAAAATCCCTTGAATATTTCGGTCTAGAAATAGAATGAAACTAAGATTGAATCACAGGAAATGATCATTCAACGGAATAATATATTTTCTACAAGGGAATGCTGAAGCTACGATTAGATCGTCCAATTACAATACGCTTTCAATCGCGCCTAGTGGGAATATAGCGCCAGTGAATAGTTATTTTGAACACACTTATCATTTCATGAGAATAGTCACCTTTGCGTGAAGTTCCTGCAGTTGTCGTGAATGTATTGAACTCCATATTTGAAAATAATCTTCTTAACGTGAGAGTAATACACATCGTTTGAGGTGAGATTTAATTCGTGTGATCTTTTTCAGGATGGAGCGGATAATCATTAGTATATTCGATTTTTGTCATTAAACAGGAATGTAGTCTAGTTAACCTCACTCGCATGTATCATGTGACGATTTCTCAATCACAAAACTATTTGAATTTCATTTCAGAATTTCTTGTTGAAAAATATAACCTCCATGTATATACTGTATGACACATATCCTGAATACGTTTGACAACTTCGTGAGTTTATGGCGAACTGCTTCTCATCAGCTGTATATAAGATTCACGTAAGAAAATCATCTACAAAAATCATCATTTATTAAAATATTGTATGATTTTTTGACCACCTCGACTAGGATGAAGCAGTTTAAAACCTCATAAACTGCTTCATCCTAGTCAAACTCGATGGCTGTCTTTGGAAACAGTCGTCAATTGCGTATTAGAGCAGTACGACGCGCTGAAGCTGTATTTTACATCAGAACATCTTGAGAATTCAGGTGAAGGTGCGAGTGAAATTCATGAAAAAGTAAACAACCCTATGAAGATGATATACTTGGAATTTTTGAGTTACGTTTTACCTTTTTCAATGATTTGAATGAAGAGTTGCAATCAGAGAACACAAAAATTCACGTTTTATATAACAGAATAGCTCAAGTATATAAAACTATTCTAGATAATTACTTTAATGAGAAATGTTTACAAACTACAGGATTGGCTTTAGTACAATACAGAAATCCTACTTATTACTTGCAATTGGAAGTAATATATTTGGGACCCTTGGCCACTGCTTCAATTCATGAGAAAACGTTGGATATGGAAGAATTGCATCAGTTCAGATTGAATATTCTAAGATTTTATATTGAAGCTGCCCATCAAATGTATGCTAGATTTCCTCTGAATTCACCGTACCAAAGAACTCTCCAATTATTATATATGATTGATCCAGTTAATGTTAAAAAACACTGCTCAAATTCTATAGCACCATTGATTGGAGCTTTTCCAACATTTGCTTGCGACATGATGGCAATTGAAAGACAATGGCGTTTGTTTCGGAATGATATTTACATTTCACAACAAAATTCGAATGATTTATATGAGTTTTGGAACGGCGTATATCAGATTTACAATGCAGATGGTAGTATGAAATATCACCAATTATATGATTTTATAAAGAATATAATGATTCTGCCACATAGTAGTGCAACTGTGGAAAGATTGTTTTCTCAAATAAATCATAATAAAACGAAATTTAGGAATCATTCAAATAACGAAACAATTTCAGGTATTATATATACTAAAGATTTTATTAGAAATTCATCTGCTGCCCGTTTTTCAATCCCAACAAACATGTTGAAAAAGCACTCCGCTGATATGTACTGCGATGAAAACAAATGAACGTCACGTCACATATTACTTGTACACATTTAATTGTTTCTAATAAATTTCATTTTTTTCCATGAAAAATGTTACATATTCATTGAACGTTCACTCTTACTTGGAAGAACATTATTAGAAAAATTACGTTCCAGTGCATTGTTGGAGAAAAATAAAAAAATCTTGTATCAAAAGAGATACATATTAAATTTCATAATAAGCTGGGATATGAAATTTCGTAACATTGATATGTAAAAATATTCATATCCGTGTTATGAAGATTTGTACTGATGGTTTGTTATAACGGTGTACCGAGATTTTTCTATCATTTTGCTGACTGGGAAATAACAAATGATTCTTATTTTGACATTTTTTCATCATAAAATATGAAAATAATGGTGGAAATTCAGTTACTATTGATGTATTTGATAAAGGTGCATTTATGATTTTTGAATTTTCCACCAAGAATTACGGCTACAAAAATAATTCGATTTGTCAGACACACTGTTAAAAATAATACAAAATTTTGTATCAAAAATGATCCAAATTCTGTAACAATGATATAAACAGATATGGCCGCATGTGTTGACATGATACAAAATTTCGTAACACTGATACGTGAAAAATTTCGTATCTGTGTTATGAAGTTTTGTACTGATTTTTCTAACAGTGCATTTTTGAGTTCTCCCAAAATTCTTTGAGACTTTCGTGAGAATTTTAAGTGAACCTGCAAATTTTTCACGGATCAAAGTTTTTTCGGTACTCTTCAGGAATGTTTCAAATTCTGAAAGAGTTCAGGGAGAACTCTCTCTTCAAAATTCATTATTGGTTTTTGTGTGTTATCTGGATAGGTTGAGCCAGGTATCAATACACTTGTGGGCTTATTAAGAATGAAGCTTGAATACAAAAAATGCCGGGTAAATGCCCAGACGAGACAAAAATTGTTGATGATCTATTAGAGAACTCTTGAAGAACTTGAAAGATTGAATAAAGTTCTTGAGGAATTCTTTACGAACTCTGTGCTATCTCAGAGTATTCGGGCAATCGGGGCCTTTTATTACGGGAATTCATTCATTAATTTTTTTTATTTGGTATGATATTAATTTTCTCATAAGATTCTGAGGATTTTTTGAGGATTTCGTAGAACGGAAGTTGAAGAATTTTAGGATTTTTTTTTAGACATTTGAGGATTTTTTCATTTTTGTATCTGGCAACACTGTATTAGAGGAGAAGATGCATCAAAATGAGGGGATACTCTCATTCTAATAATAATCTTTGTTAGGTGTGACTTGAGATATCTTTTAGTTTTAGATTATGAAAAATGTTGCAACGATTTCTTTTAGACATTTGAAAGAAATTATAAAAGCACTCAGGCAAGTACTGGAGTTTAATGTTCTCTCAAAACATTTATTTGTGTGGATTTGTTGCTCAATCTCAGATAGAACACAATAGAAGTCAATTCGTTTGCAAAAACCTGATAAATAATTGTTTGAAAATATATGGAAGGGTGCCCTGCCGCAAATGCCAGACAAATCCGGACGAATCCGGCAGGGTGGTTGCAGAGACTTGTGCTTTTGGATATGTTATCAGCGGCATGAAATTACGATTTTTGGTGAAGAATGTGTGACTTTACCTTTGGCAGGAAAAAAACCTTGCAGCACACCTGTTCAGGAAGAGTTCATGAACAATTCAATTGGGATTCGAGTAATTCATTATGGTTTTTTGAAATTTCTTTCTGAACTCTTATCGATTTATTCACAAGATCATTACAAATAATTGTTTAAACACATGAAAGGATGATAGTGAAGATTTGTGCTTCGAATATATCATCAGGGGCATCAAAGACTTCAATGAGATGAAGATTTCGCTCTTTTAATAATAAAAGCATAGCATCATAATTGTTTAAAAACAAAAAGGGGGTGTGGAGGTTTGTGATTTGAATATGTTATCGCGAATACACAGAAAGAAGTATTTCTTTGGATCTAAGAAATTGTTATTTGGATATGTCCAAATAGATATTTCTTTGACAGGAATAAATATTTTGTTCGTGTAAACAAATTTATTATTCGGTCCTTCTTGCAAATAAGAAATTTGTTTGAATCAAATAAATATTGATTTTTGTTGAAGAAATATCTATTTGGACCTATTCAAATAACAATTCCTTAGATTCGAAGAAATACTTTTTTCTGTGTATAAAATATTCAAATGAGGGTATTGAGTTGTTTTATTTTACATATCAAAAACTAGAAACCGATTTCCTCATAAAATGATAGTATATGACTTTTCAACGATTGCCTTATACATTCAAGACAATCTTGAATTAAAAAAAAAATTGTTCCGGCATCCGGACTCGATCCAGCGAACCCCTCAGTTAGTAAGAGTACATGTTGCTGCGTATAGCTATAACAACATGTTGGTAACGGAGCACTAAATTATATTCATATAATGCTGAGTATTTTTATTTTACATATCAAAAAATAGAAACCAATTTTTTCATAGAATCATAGCACATGGTTTTTGAAAACGATTGCATCATACGCATTGAGGGCGATCTTGGATTAAAAAAAGATTATTTCAGCATCTGGACTTGAACCAGCGAACTCAGCGAGTGCCAGGGTTAGAGAGAGCACACGTTGCTGCGTATAGCTACAACAACGAGTTATGAACGATGCACTAAATTATCTTCATATAGTGCCAAGTTTACCGATGAGTAATAATTATTTTACTTTGCTCATCACAATTCAAATGATGAATTATTTTACTTCAATGCAACTTTATGTCCAACAATACTATATCCCCAAATATTTTTTTACCATATTATACTGATTCCATAAAAAGTGAATGGAGAAATTTTTCATGTTTATTATATCCAAGTAACAGTGAAAATTATTTATGAAATCTCAATAATATTCTCAGTTACAACATAAAGATCATCAAAACACGTCAATATCATTTATTTATGATTTGATTTGATTCTGAAAATTTTCTAAGCACAGGGTTCTATATGGTTTTTAGTACGACCCTATCATCATCTGTGTGTCAACAGTAGCGACACTCTCGATTTTTATCGGAACTAAATTTCACTATATATATGCATCAAACCGCTTCAATCAAATTCTTATTTATTTATCGAATGAAAAAATATGTATTTGGGCTTATTCGACGCAGAAACTTCATACCTTCACGGGTCTGGTCCGAAATGGACGCATAAAACGGTCTTGAAGCTGCAATTTACAAAATTTCAATATATGGTACTAGTCCGCTCTGATTGGCTGGTTCAGATTTGAGTATTTTTTTAATGTAATTCATAATTATTGATAAACAGACCAGAGGCGGCATCCTTGGATAATTATATGCATGAATATACCCAGAATTTTTTTATCCGATGCCTAATTACTGAGTAATGTGGTTGAAACGGATTTGGTGATTTTGGTAGTTCCAATTGCGCCACCAGAGGCCGACAAACGCAACGGGCACTTCCTTAACGTTAACTGAATGGTACAGTTTGTTTCTCGAGTATTATACCAGTAAAGCGGGCGATCTGAATGTTCCCTTAAGCGAGTACACTTATATCAAATATTTTAATCATAATTTGAATTTCACGTTTTCAAAGCCACGTACTGACGTTTGTAACTTCTGTTTCGAACATAAAAATGATGCAAATGATGAAGATTGAATGAAACACAAAGAACTTGTAGACCAACACAAATTGTTAAAAAAATCTATGCTCGCTGAAAATCAGGTCTTATGTTTGGAATTTGATTTTGGCCAGAATTTGCCTCTTCCAAAAATTCCGGTCTCAGATCAATTTTATCGACGACTCATATGGTTGCACGTTTTCAATGTTAATACTTTCGGAGATCAAAAAAATAGTTATATGTATTTTTTTATCGAAGGCAAATACAAAAAAGGAGCAAATACGGTGTGCAATCTCCTCTATGATACAATTTGTCGCGAATTGGAAATCTTTTACTACGATCAAATTTATCTATTTTCGGATGGTTGTGGAGGGCAAAATAAAAATTATTTGGTCATGCATTTTTTGTCGTTGTTGTCTGAAAAATCACAGATTGAGATCCAACATTTATTTCCTGTACGTGGACATTCTTATTGTTCATGTGACCGCAATTTTGGGATGTATGGACAAAAAAAGAAAAACATAGAGACCATAGAAACCGATGAAGAATACTATGACATAATTCAAAATGCGAGAAAACCACCATTCAGAATAATAAAAGATTCTGCGTGTACGGTTCAAAATTTTGAAACTTCATTAGATGGAATTAAAAAACCGACAGATTTGCACATCAGAGATGCGGTAAAAATGGTATATTTTCCAAATAAATAAATTGAGTTGTTTTATGATTATAGTGGAAAACCGAGAAGTCACACTGTGGAATCAAATATTGTTTTTGATGATTTGTTGAATACACCATTAGCTGATTCGGTCGGAATAAGTCAACAAAAATTGAATGATGTCCAAGCGTTAATGAAGTATTTGAGCATGAGTGGGCAAGAGTTTTTTAATGGTTTATTCAACAAATCGTCGATAGAAGCTATAAGCAAAACTAGTAAAACCCAAAAATCAGAAACAGATGGTTCGAAAAAGCAATGAAGAAAATGAGAATTCTAATTTTCTTTTAATTATTTCATTCATTGTTTTCATTTTTAATTCTCTTTTTGTATTCTATATTATTGTTTCATTTGAAAGCGATATAAAATTTCATATTTTATTCATTAAAAAGTTTATGAATTAACTTGAAATAACATGGTTGAACAAATTTTAATACCTGATATTCATTGAATCCTGGAAATGAGTATATGACTTTTTCAAAAATGTTTACCGTTATTCATTGATGGGACATGTTATCCTCAGTGATACATTAGAAGAATAAAGGATAAATCTTGTATGAATGATGTTTCACTCAATGTTCCTTTATCAGGAAATTGAAGTATTGAGACACCGATACAATTCATTATTAAAAAAAAATTCCATCTTTTGGATATAATTATAATTTATGATATAAATAAATAATCGTAGTATTGGAAACATAGTTCATACATAATTCATTCCTCAACGAAAAGCAGAAGAAACCTGTTTGTTTACACAATTTGTCTCAAATATCAAGCTTTCGTTCATAACATTGTTTTGAACAACTGGTTTATTTGTTTATAATAAAGAATCCATCATGTAAAAATAGCTTGATATTCGAATTATTCGACACAAAAAAACATAAACCTGTATTGAGGAATCGAGTGGACTCGTGTTTCATACAGTCTCTTACGGTTAACCTGCAACTATTTAGGAATCATAAAGAATATAGGTTACGCGCTGATGAATAAATCGCTGTATCTTTCAAACTAATAGCTTAATCGATCTGAAATTTTCCACAAAGTTGGTTGATGCACTAACGAACAACTTGGTCGCTGGAAGTTTTCTCCTGCTCAAACTTTATTCATCACTTTTTTAATACGCAGCTTGAAAAAGATGATTGGATTAAAAAATCACTTTGGATTAAAAAATTGATAATTTTCAATGATTTTTTGCGAGTTTTTTCAACATAATCGTCTTCGGGAAGGTCTCACGAATAAAAATTGATAAAATTCATCTCGATACGTTGGAAAATAAAAAAGTTACAGCGAGTTTAATGTTGAAAAACATTGATTTTCAGACCGCAAATATTTTCAGTTTTTATTTTTTTACGAAGAAAGTACTGATTACAGAAAAAAATCACAAACGGAGACTTGGGTTGATTTTTCAAGACCTATCACCTGGTATTTTTTGTTTTTCGGAATTCCAATTTTTAATTTTGGTGTGTGACGTCACGACTTGGACAATACTTTTACGTCTTTTGGAGCGCGCGGCTGGTTGTTAGATCCAGCCGCTCAATTTTAACTTCAACATTTGTGTAAATAACGTATTTGGTAGTTATAAAATTTCATTGGTATATCCTCAAATAATAATTCACACAATACCCTGATCGAAAAAACTAAGTAAACGGAAACAAAAGTTTTTCTTCCAAATACTTCCGGTCACTATGCGTATGTGTCACGGGAATTGCGGACATGAACCTAAACAATCTGTGGTCGAGGAAACGAAATAAACGGAAACCAAGTTGATTTCCGAATATTTCCGGCTACTATGTGTTTTTGTCACGGGAATTGCGGACATTAACCTAAACAATCTGTGGTCGAAAAAACGAAATGAACGGAAACCAATTTGTTTTCCGAATATTTCCGGCTACTATGTGTTTTTTCCACGCGAATGGCGGAAATGAAACTAAATAATCCATGATCAAACAAACGAAATAAACCAAAATTGTTTTCCGAATACTTCCGCGTAGCTGTGTTTTTGGCAGGTGAAATGTGGGAATAATATTTTTCCCTATATCCATCACAACTGAACTGATAATTTTACGTTCATTTCAGAATTTTCCACATCGAGTTATTTCCGATGACTCTCGCAATACCGGAATTCATTGTCTAAAGAGCACTTCAGTATTTTTCACATTACCATGTTGATAATTACTTCAGGAATTCCCAAATAAGTCATTCAGAATTTCTCCCAGTATTTCAACCTTCACCTCATTTCGGTTCACTTTCGTAATATTTGAATCAATTCAATTCCAATGATCAAAAAATTTATGAATGTCTTTACGACCATTTGTCCGTGATAGCCCACACAGTACGCTGGTCCCGATGTATTCATAAATAAGTCTTCATGAATTCATCGTGGGATTCCTTAAGAATTCCCGTTATTACAGTTCAGAAAGAGTTCTTTATGAATTACTGGTATTCAAAGAGACTTCTTGAACAATTCTCAAGAATTCTTTCGGAACTGACATAACTGGAGTTCATTTGGGACATGCCTGTGCTGCGTGGGAGTACATGTTCTTGTCGAAATTTCGAGAAATATTTTCCTATTTTCTGATTGATTAAAAAATGGATCAAGATCATGATTAAAAAATATTATAAGCACCTAAACAGACAGAGATTGATGTTCCCAAAACCATAAAACATATAAGAACTGTGAATGCGATCCAAAGTGACCCTATAGATGTGTGAATTTCTCTGTTTTTCAAGAAGATGGAAAGACAGAAAAGGTAAGGTCATCTTCATATTCATACTGAAATGAAATATTCATTCAGAAAACATTGGATAAATTATAATTGAAATAAATACTCATATTCCTTATATTCTGATAAACAAATCCACTATCTTTTTTAACATACTTAGTGCAAAAATTAGAAGTCTTTGTTTCTTCAACAAATCCTGAGAAACATAATGATAAAGTACGAGGGTGGATTGATAAGTTTCCGGCCTGACCAAGAAAAACAACGTTTTTAAGAATTTTTTTTTTTTTATTTCTCAACATAATCTCCTCCAAGGCTGATACATTTCTCATAGCGGTGTTCTAGTCTAGTAATGCCATCTCTATAGACTGATTCGTCAAGCTCCTCAAAATACCCATTTACAGCCTCGATTACTTCTTCATTGTCCGCAAATCTCTTACCGCCAAGCCATTTTTTGAGGTTAGGAAACAGATAATAGTCACTCGGGGCTAGGTCTGGAGAGTAGGGAGGGTGCGGCATTAATTCAAACTTCAGATCGTTGATTTTAGCCATCGCAACGATTGACGTGTGCGCTGGTGCGTTATCGTGATGAAACAAGATTTTTTTCTCCGCCAGATGAGGTCGTTTAATTTTCACTTCGTGGCTCAAACGTTGCAATAAGTCTGCGTAGTATTGACCAGTGATAGTTTTACCCTTTTCAAGGTAATCAATGTATATAATACCTCTTGCATCCCAAAAAACTGTAGCCATAACCTTGTTCGCCGAAAAAATTGTTTTTGCCTTCTTTGGAGTTGGTTCCCCTGGTCCAATCCACTGTTTAGACTGTTCTTTGGTTTCAGGAGTGTAGTGGTGGACCCAAGTTTCGTCAACGGTTACGAATCGACGCAAAAATTCGCTTGGATTACGCTTATACAACGCCAAATTGGCGGTAGAAATGTTCTTTCGAATCAATTTTTGGTCGACTGTTAGCAAACGCGGCACCCATCTTGCACAGAGCTTTTCCATATACAAATGTTGGTGCAAAATATTTTGTACACGTTCATATGACATCTTACAGGTCTCAGCTATCTCACGAACTTTTAATCTGCGATCTTTCAGCACTATTTGATGGATTTTTTCGATCATATCTGGAGTTGTGACCTCAATGGGGCGTCCTGAGCGAGGCTCATCAGAGGTGCTCGCACGACCCTTTTTAAACTCGGAAACCCACTGCTTAACGGTTGAATATGATGGGGAGGATGTCCCCAGTGTTGAGGCCATCTCTTCTTTAATTTCCTTCGGCGTTAACCCCTTCAAATAAAAGTATTTGATGACAGCACGATTTTCCAGCTTTTCCATTTTTACGAAAAACACAGAGGCGTCTTGGTCAGCGTGCTTTCAAAACTAAACTAACATGGCGATCGGACTGAAACTATAGCTACAAGCTATCTAAGGATGGTACTATAGAACGCCACCTCAAGGTAGGCCTAGTGGCGCCATCTCTTGGTCAGGCTGGAAACTTATCAATCCACCCTCGTATAAATTACCACTCTTTTTTGTCAATTTTCTTCAAAAAAATAAAATGCCCTATCTTCTTCTAAAAATATATTAATAATAAACCTTATAAATCAAGATGTATCAAATAAATATTTGAAATTTACAAAAAAAAATGAAGTGGAGTAAAATTACATAACGGGAGAGATGATGTAGTTATAATCCGTTTCTTTGGTATTGATCTCAGCTAACTAGTCCTCTTCTCTTCTATCCTAATCAGATGTTTGTTGTATTCCTTTATGTTCTTCGGAATGAGTTTCTCCGTCTTCCGATACTTCATCCGCCTGAATATTCTCATTCTCTTCATCACCTTCTTCATGATCTGTCTCTATGAATAATACGTCAGAAATCACTATTGAATGAAGAATGAATTAAAATAAGATTTTGTTGGAGTTTGAATCGTTTGTCGAAAGAAATTTGTAATTGAATATAATAAAAGTACTATAACATAAATATCTTCATTTGTTTCGAATGGTATTCAACCAATATTTCTTATTGTAAAAAATTGAATTGAAAACAATGTTTCACATCAGATTTTGTCATTTTCTACATTTGTCGTATTCTGTTACAAATCAATTGCCTGGAGCAAGATGAAATAAATCCTAGACCGAAAATGACGACATATGATATAAAAAGTGATAGAAATGATTCAAAAAATTTTGAGATTCTTTTCACAATTTACCTCTTGAATTATTTGTGCCATCAATGCTGTTGACTTTATTGATGTCCGTATGATGTGTAACGTTTTCATCATCACTGCTACTAACTATTTCCGTGTCTTCGGTTGGTGCTTCAGGTGTTATTTTGAATGGTTCTTGAATCAATAAAAATAGGATCAAATCGGTGAATGCACCATGATATTCGAATTATGGATATGTTCAATATTATTCACTCTTGACCGAATCTGTGCTTGCAATTGATCGTTGCATATCATTAATTTTATGGCTGATATAAGTTCCAACAGTATTTGCGTGTAGATCAATCACTGCTTCATCGTATTTTTGTTTCGTCATCCAATGACGTAAAATATCTGAAAAATGAATCAATCAATATAAATCGATCAATGAATTTATGTGATTAGAATTATTATTATCATTTTCATTGAAATCTCTCAAATATTGCAGTTTGAACTATCAACATTATAGGATTCATGATATTTACGTTTTATTGCAGCAACTTTTTTCGGAGCCAGTTTATCACGAGGTTTCTCGCCATTTGCCTTGGCCTTAGCGGATAATTTCCCCGTGACGCTACTGTTCATAAGTTTATCATATCCAAAGACTGCCACAGCAATACTCTTCACAAAGTGCCCCGGTTTTTTACTAATGTTTAAAATCTCTTGATAGGTATTGTAATCAATCCATTCTCCTACTCCTATATGAATCTGTATTGTAAAAATAATCAATTCATTAATACCACACTGGGAAAAAAAAAATGTTGATCCAACATGGAAATCAGGTTGCACTAGCATTGGTAACCAACGCTGTCAGTCCATGCCAGTCTAGCATGACAACCAATGCTGGAATGGCATGAAATCACAACATTGGTCATCAATGCTAAATCAAATACTTTCTTTTTCCCAGTGCATAGAATTCAGAGAACAGAATGTTGAATGTGGCTATCGTGAGTAGATAATGAAGCTGAAGCTAGCAGATGTGAACAGCAGACAGTGCATATTAAAACGAGCTAAATGGTATTTCAATTCTTCTAAAATACATATTCTTAGAGATTAGGACCCACAAATTTCATTGGTGCATGTTTCATCACTCTACAAAAATTTTACAATGAGCCATTATAGAGCCATGGATTTATAGTCCACGTTTGCTAGCTCAAATCTACTAGCTTCAGCTTCATGAGTGAATACGAGTGCGTTGACTGTTAATCATCATTTTAATGTAAGAATTTCGCTTATTCTTAGAATGATTATTACCTTATTTTCTGCTTCACGTATATATCCAACTGGGAGATTATCAACGTTTTGTAATTGATTCGCTATTGTGGAATTTCTTCGCATTTGTCAAGATCGCTGCAAAATCATGTCAAAACTTAGATCAGAATTCAAATTTTACACATACTGATTATAAGATCCTCAACATTAGTAATTTCTTTTTTAATTATTATGAAATAAATATATAAAATCATAATGTGAATAATATTATACCATCCCATTCAGTGAATTTGTCTAAGACTTGCTTCTGTAATGCAAAGTTTAGTTCTTCCAGTTTTGATGATCGATTTTCAGATTTTTTCAATCTTTGCTCTAAATCATCAATAGCATTCTCTAGCTTATTGACTGTTTTCTGTAGTTCTTTCACTTTACTGCAGTTATTGGATTCATGATCGGACGATCGTATCTGTATATGACAAATGTCAAAATGTTAGGCATGTGAATCGAATTTATACACGGACAAACAGGGGCGGATCCAGGGATCTGTCTTGGGGGCGAAAAGTACTTATTTTAACTTGAAAAAAATATAGATCGTAGAGATCTAAAAACTCCCCATTGCCGGAACATATTTGGTTGGCTTGGGAGGGGCGATCGCCCCTACCACCGCCCCTTGAATCTGCACCTGGTACCAAACGCTTTGAACATCAAAATTACATTTAAAATCTTCTTCCAACTTTTCTGATCCATGAATTAACAAGCATTAAGGAGATACCAACGACCTATGGGTTAGATCAAAACACAAACAAAACGATTTCTAGCAAATTTTTCGAAAATAAGACAATGAAATGAAATTACCACTCTGTGCAAACCTTTTTCAATCAATAAAGATGGTCTGTACAGAGCGGTAATTCCATTTTATTGCTTTATTTCCGAAAAATTTGTCAGAAATCGTTTTGTTTGTGTCTTTATCTAACCCATGGGTCACTGGTATCCTCTTAATGTCAGTGTCTTCCTTTATAACAGAAAATTTCAAAGAAGATGCATAATCAATTGATTATGAACTTCAGAATTTACGGTGAATTTTTTATATATTCTAGCGCTATGCTACTGTACTATCAGGGTAAGAATGTTACATGAATATGTCATACAACTAAACTTATGTATTGTTTCACGTATCTCATTAGTGTTGCTGATTCAAAAATTGCTTCATACTACAAGTTGAAATAACATTCTCATTTTTGCTTCATAATATCCAGTTTAAGTATGATTAATATGATATACCTACGTTTTGTTTATCACACTGTGAACTTGTTTGTGATTTTACTTCAGCTGCTTTCGGCTTCTTAGTACTATTCTGACCATCTGCTTGTTGACTTTTGTTTGATTTGAGTATTATCTGATCATTGCTCTGTTAAAAAATTGAATTGGAAATTCCATTTATGTAAGCACTCAAAGAAAAGGGGTAATTGATTAATAATAAATAATCAATTGATAATTTTAGTCAAAGATTGATTCATATTAGGAATTGAGGCAAGATTTCATTTTTGCTCAATAATATCAAGTCTGAATGTAATATGAGCTACACTGTTAGAAATTTCTGCATTAATTTTAATGTATTTGCTGGAAGTTTTTTTCAAATACGCGCATGAATTGAGTTTCATACACATTTTACATTAAATTTAATGTAAACTATAGCAAAATCTATATTTTTTCAATGTTTTGGTACATTAAATTTAATGTAAAATGTGTATTAACCTGAATTCATGTACGGTATTGAAAAAAACTTCATAATATTTCTGACAGTGTACGTACATTTTCTTTATCACACTGTGAGTTTTTTGGTAACTTCACTCCAAGTGATTTCAGCTTCTTATTACTTTCACCATCTTCATGTTGTCGTTTGATTGGTTTGAGGATCATCTGATCATTGCTTTGCTGAAAAATTGGATTGAAAATTTTATGTTTATAAATGATTAAGGAGAAGAGATAATTAGGATTGGAATATATCTGGAAAAGTATAATTTCTAGTCTTTTGTTTATGAATTTTGGTTCAAGTTCCACGATACGCTACGTAGTACGATATGTTCAACGATGTATTGCACGTATCATCCCGCCCGTGGAAGTAAAATCATCAATAAAATAGTAAGAATGATTCAAAAAAAGAATACAAATTTATTCATCTGACAGCCTGAGTGATGATCTAGATTCAGTAAGTTTTTCCGCAAAAGCTAATACAAATTCCTACAGTTATATCGAAGTCAAATGTCAGTTCATCAGAATAAAAATGGAAACAAAAAACAAACAAAAAATAGTATTTCATCAACGTTGACGGAACCATCACTCAAATTATAAGATGAATCATTTTTTTTCATTTCTAAATTATTCGCCTCATTTTATGAATGATTTTCACTTTTCGTCAACTTTTGGATGTGATATGCGCAATACATTATTGAGGAACGGCGAGGAAATATTCTTCCAAACACTTGTTTGTCCACCAATCAAAATCTGTAGAATGTAGAACAATCGAACACTGCGTTACACATTATGATTTCTAATCACTTCATTTTCTAATACTGTAGAGTAAAAGAAGAACATCGTTGAAACACCTTGTTTATATCTTTAGTAAAGAGAATTTTTTAGTCGCTTTGTAGTGAGAAACATTCAAATTGGTATACTGTGTACGCTGATGTTTAATTTAGAAAACCTCAATTTCTCACAACATATATGTATATGACCCAAAGAGAACATGAAGCTTCAGCGAACGTTCAGATCAGATGTGTATAGATCGGGTCGAAGGTTCATGAAAGCTAACTTTTAGATTCACAAACGTTTGACAAAGGTTCTACGGACGTTGAAATGTCCGCTTCGAAATACATTCAAGAAACATAGATGGAACGTTCGCTGAAAGTTCATCGAAGGTTTGGCGAAGCTTCACAAAAATATCTATACGTAGATTAATTTATAATAATTTATGTTTATTAATTCATTTATTTTTCTTATAAATTGATGAAAATTAATATAAGTATATATATTTTTGTGAAGCTCCCTCAAACCTTCGATGAACCTTCAATGAACGTTCCATCTATGTTTCCTGAAAGTATTTTGAGGCGGACATTTCAACGTTCGTAGTACCTTTGACAAACGTTTATGAATCTAAAAGTTAGCTCTAATGAACCTTCGACCCGATCTATACACATCTGATCTGAACGTTCGCTGAAACTTCATGTTCTCTTACCTCATGTTCGGGTAAGTATGAATTCAGAAAATTATTTCATATCCATTGACGTGGAATATCAAATAAAAAAACTATTGAATGCTCAAGATGTTAGGACAAGTATCATAAATTATAAAAGAGGCATCCATTCCAATAGGGAAGGTATAAGTGATGTACATGATAGATTGGGATTCAAAGATTTAATTGAAACAGTAGGAAATCGCGAACTTCTCACGCACACGTTTAATACAGATGGAGCTCCCATTTTAAAAAATTCAAAACAGTCTTTTTGGCCTATATTGATCATCATTAATGAACTCCGGCCTAATCTGCGATTCAAATTCCAAATTTTAGCGGGTTTGTTAATCACTACTCACGAGCCAAATTCAAAACTCATGAATTTATTCATGCAACCTTTCATAGCACAATGCAACGTACTTGGTGAAGTTGGGATACAATTGGAATTTGAAAATGGCGATTCACATAATGTGATAATTAAACCTCTTTACCCCGTTTAAAAAATCCGATAAGATCCGATAGAAACCGATTCAGAATTAATCGGACTGCATAGGATCAATCGGAACAGTTCAATCCCCGATTCAAAATCAATAAGAGTTTATCGGAATCTCTTTTCTATAGGTTTCAATCGGGGATTCGCCAATTAAAAAATCTGCATTTTATGGGAATTCATCAGACTTCACATAATCTATTGGTCTGTATAAGAGATATCTGATTGGATGATTGAAATTTTCTCCATTCCATCAGGCAAACGGTTTTTATCGGAAGTTTCCACAATTTCAATCTATTGGAACTAATGGGAAAATTTGTGAAATTGAATGATGAATGGGTTTCTTATGGGAGATTTCTGACTGCATTTAAGGATGTATCGATTTCATTGATCAATGGGTTTCAATTGGGTTATTTCAACATTCAAATTTATTGAAAATAATACGCAAGTTTACAGATTCTAAAGTCCTATAGGTATGTACCGGCAATAACCGATTCAGTTCTGAAATTTCTTTCATTGCATCAAATCATTGGTTTTTATCAGAATCCCTGGTGACCTCGATGTATTGGAACTAATGGGAAAGTTGCTGGAATAGGAAACTATAATCATAGAATACCAAGAGAATCCAATTAGAAAATATTTCATTGGTATCAATCGGAATTTTTATCAGTGATGGAATATCCATTGGATCCCACTGAAAAATATGTTACTGGTACCAATTATAATTGTAATGATTAATGAAATGCCGATTAAATCAAATTAGAAAATATTGTGTTCGTACGAATTGGAATTTTTATTATTGATAAAATACCTATTGTTACCTATTGTATTATTATGAATAAATACCTATTGTAAAATACCTAAAATTACTTTCAGTTGGAATAGACGCTACTTTTGGCTGCATTTTTAAGCTGATATTCTGGATGATTTTAAGTTTTACTTTTTACTGTGTAATTGAATAGTCAACAAGTGAAGTGAATAAATTCACACAACAGGGAACTTTCATTTTGCATTCTCCGAATAAACACAAACAACTCCCTCATCGTCGATAGGTAACGCTATGTTGAGAAGAACAAAACAAAAAACAATGGACGAACCCATTTATCAGGAACAATTCGCTTTGAATTTCAGTTCAAAATCAGTTTTAATTTCAGTTCAATAGGGATCAATGTAAGCTGTATTCTTGTTTGAGTTTGAGAAGGTTTTCCAGTAGCTGACTTTAAGTCTGATGAGTCTTCTTTCGGCTGCATCTTAAATTCAGCTTATATTTTAACTGGAATCAAGTTTTTTTTTTTACCGTGAATTAGTTTTGCTTGTGGAGTTCGAAAATCAAACGTGTTCGAATTTGAATGAAATACTCTTTTCACTTCCATCGTCGAATCACGGCAAAATACGTCCTTGGAAAGAAATTTTCTCTTGACTTTGTGAAAAGTTGAGGCAAAATCCTGAGTTCCATGCCTTGGTAATAATTTTTTGTATTGAAAGATTTCCAAGATACAGGCATTTGAAAAAAAGTGGGTTTTAGAAACCGAGAACTTCGACATATGTTGTAAACCTGAAATCATTATAGAATAAGAAAAAAAGAAACAAATGATACGTATCTCACATTCTTCAACAGAGAATTCGGGATGACCATATCAAAAATATCTATGAACTCTTGGAAAATCCGATATGAAATGATCCATACATAGCAAATAATTATACCAAATATAAATCATATATGTTTTTGACCGTTTCCTGCAAACATATATGTTGCGCGCTGTACCATGTATGCTTTATATGTATCACTGATGAAGCTTCGGCGACATATATGGGTCATATGTGGGTCATATATGTGTCATATATGGGACATATATGGGGCATATATGGTCATATATGTTTTGTGGGAATCATATATGGATCATATATGGGTCATATATGCACTGTTAAAAATTTCTTGAATTTTAATGCCCTCTTAATGTACCAGTGTACATGAAATTTCAACTTGAAGGTACATTAAATGATATTCAAGTATTATTACATTAATTTTCAAATCATGTGGAATTGAATTACAATTTCAAGTATCGGTACATTAAAACTTAACTTAGAGTAAATCGATAGAGATTTGAGAAAATAACATAACCATCAATAATGTTTGAAATTGAGTGAATAAATTGAATAATTATAATCTTTTTGTGATTATAAATTTTGGGATTATTGTTTTCAATCGCATTAGGTGACACTCTACGAGTCTTGTCGTGGAGAGTGCTTGAACGACACTGAACCCCAACAGAACCTAAAATTTGTGTACGTCCAGGAAACCTCCAAAGGACGTCTGAGAAACGTATTTGGACGTTTCCTGGACGTACACAAATTTTAGGTTCTGTTGGGGAAGAGTACGAAATTTTGCGCGAAATATTTTCGTAAACCACGTGAGAAATACGAATTTCATAAATACGATGATCAAATACATGCTTGGGATTGAGGATTTTAATTTCATAGTGGCTCTGAAACATTATGGGATCGATGGAAAATTCTCACGATTGAAGGTTATAATTCAGAAAATTTGGCTTCCTATATTTCAGAACCAATATGGAATGAGAATTTGCATTCACAGTGCGCAATACCATGCACGTATTTTATTATCACATATTTGAAATTTGTAATTCTTACATATTTTATAAAAGAAGGTAAATATCATATGTTTCGTCTGTCGCTTGAAGGTCTTTGATTTTTAGGTCCTTGATGAGTTTCAAAGAAAATTTACTGGAAGTTTTTTTCTGGAACGCGAATGAAAATTCATATACAACCCTGGTAGAAATTTCACAAATTTTTTCCTATGACTGATGAGGCGCTAGAGAGGAAAAACTGAGCACAAAAAACTAGCGAGGTACTGGTCAATTACTGATAAGTTGAATCCAACTAGCGTTGGTTGGTCAAAACGAGTGAGCTACTTATTAGCAGGGTTGGGCAATGACGCGTCACAAGACGTTTTTTACGTTGATACGTATTATACGTGTATTATACGTAACAAACATACGTATGATACGTATTATATGTATTAATACATACTCTCATATACATAACCTCAAAAATAAATAAAACACACTTCCCTGCTTAAAGTGTCATATAGAATCGTATAGAATATCATAAAATATGATTCAAAAACATCATAGAAACTGTGAATCTTATCATGTTTATGAATCATAATCTATGATATTCTATACGATTCTATATGACACTTTAAGCAGGGTTGAATTGAATAAATAAAACCTTTTCTTGTTCATTTATTGAATCTTAAACAGTATTTAATCAAAATGACTGATAATAAAAATAAAAATGATTTTCAAACAAAGAAAGTGAATAACAAAACTGTTGTGGTATGTTTACGAGGTAAAAGAACCCTCACAAATACAGGTATCAAGAGATTAAACTCTCACAGGTTAGTTGCCTAATTCGTTTTATATTATATAGGAAATATTATATTATACATAGTTTAATTCAATATAAAAATGTTATTTTCCATAGAAATGTTTGTACGGGTTTCACAGAGGGACAAAATAACATAGAAACACCTGATCCATCCGATTCCATAAAACGAAGGAAAATAGAAAATACTACCAAAGAGGTGAAATTATGATTCATCAATATTTTCATTTATATAATCGAAATTCTTACAAAAAAATAAACAATCGACATTATTCTCCGAATGTTCTTCAATGTTCATAAAGTGTTTTGAATATACAAAATCAAAACATGTATTTGGGTGATTTATGTGATCCTATCATGAAAAATTGAAGTTCATATTATTATTCAATTCATTCATTCATTACTTTCCAGATGAAATCGACAAAATCTTCAACAAACTTACATAACTTTGAAACTTCTGATTCTGGCGATACAATGAAGAATATTGATGACGCTTTGGGAACATTTTTCTTTGGATGCAATATCATCCACTTGGATAGGGTACACAAGAATGTGGTTGAAGAACGTGTACAAAACTTAAAAGGAACTGAGAGTACTTTACTCATTGATGGGTGGAAAAATAGCTGTGCAAATACAAAGTTCGTTGTTTGTAGCATTCATAATGCCAATGAATGCCCTCAATTTCTGGAATCCTATGATTTAACAAGTGCAAGTGAAACTGGTGCAGAATTGAGTAGAATAGTGGAAGATGCTATACGTATTGCACAAGAAAAATATGATACCCAAGTGATAGCAGTTGTTTCTGATAATGCATCTGCTATGATCAACATGGGAAATAAAGTTCCGATATGGCACAGTACGTGCAACAGCCATAGTGGTAATTTGTTAGCAAAGTCTTTGGTGAAAAAAGAATATGCACATAAAGTGAATGCGGTTTTGAAAGAGTTCAAAAATCCTGCCTTGGAAAACGAATTGCTAAGGCATGAAGGTAAAAAACCAATCCTAGCATGTGAAACTCGATGGTGTAGCTATCGCGATTCATTCAGATGTTTGCTACAAAATTTACAACCGATGAGGACGATATTGAATGAAAAAAAGTTCATAGTGAAGCACGATATTGTTGAACTAATCCACAATGAAGAATTCGAAATGCAGCTTGTAGATTTTATCACTGTATTTGACCCAATTTGTGAATTAATTAATCAATGTCAAACATCGGCTTGTAATTTAGGAGAGGCTATTGAATTGTGGCTGAAACTACAAATTCCCACTGTCAGTGAAACATACGAACAAATTCTAGCCGCCCGACATCAAAAAGTTATTCAACCATTAGGTTTAGCTGCAAATTTGCTCCATCCTTCTTACCAAGGGAAACAATTTTCAATAAATGAAAATTACGATAACTTAGCACGAAATTTTATAAAGGATGCTTTGGATGGAGAAGGAAAAGTTCAATTCGCAGATTATCTCAATAAAAGAGGTATATTTGCGACTCTTTTTGAGAAAGAATTTTTCGAACCAATAAATTTTTGGGAGAGCGCAAAGTACCATTATCCCAGTTTATCGAAGCTGGCTTTACGATTAATGAGAATACCAGCTTCTACTGCTCAAATAGAACGATTATTTCCCAACTGGGCATATGTACATAGTTGTGTTCGAAACCGCTTAGGTGGAGAACGTTCAAAAAAATTGATAGATATTTATTATTCCTTAAGAGTTCAAGATTGTATTTCTATGTAACAACTTGGACATTGTTGTTTAGATTTTTTTATTTGTAAATATTTTATATACTGTTACATTTGACTGATTATAATATGAAGGTCTAGCACATTAAATTAATGAGAAATTTATTGAATAAAACGATTGATGGTTGATGAATAATCTTGTCCTTGTTGTGTTCTTTCTCTGAAGCGAATGATCAAGTCAGTGAAAACATAGATGAATAACAGAATACTAGGATGAGAAAAAAAATAAATTCCACAGCAGACATTGATGAAACAACACTATTTAATGGTGAATCGACTAATCCACAGATTCATTAATACTAAGTAGTTTGATATATTAATGAACAAAAATAACTTAGATATATTCTCAAAATCATAAATCGTTTGTACTCATTATATTATCATAACAAAATAATTCTTCAATTATGAATACAGATAACATTTCGGTATCGATGGACATCTAACAAGAACATAAAATTACAGAATTTTATAAAAATAAAACAAATTATACTTTTTTTAAAACCATCATTATTCACACCCGGAATATCGCGTAAACGATACACTCTAATGTACGTATGTACATTATATCACAGAAAATTTATGATTTTTTATTCAGACTTCAAGATACGACTAGAAAGCCCTGCTTAAGACCTCTAATTCAAACTTATTAAAATCGGGAAATTTCTATTTTATCATGGAATTTTTTTATTCAACCTAATTAATAACTAATCGTCTAAATATGAACTTATCACAATTTTTTAACAACTACCCTGTGTAAGCGAAATCATTCAACTCAATGAAATGATGTAGGTCTCGTATTTGCTGCATGAAATTCGAATTTTTTTTGTCGGTTCTTATCAGAAATGATGAGCAGAAATCACGAGATTTTCACCATTTCATGGGTTTGAATTATTTCGTTTTTACACGGTGGGGTATAATAAAGACATTAAGATACTTTCATTCGTACCTATTCGAGCTGATTATATTCTTCAGTAAGTTCGATTCAGTTCTTTTGAAGCAAGGCGCTTTCTTAATGATAATCATCACTTATAGATAAAATATTGACGATGTAAACAGTATCAGTTAGTAAAATAATATATCAATATAAAAATTTCCAATGATAGCTTACTATATTGTGAAACACGGAATGAAGTATTGCTTGAGTTCCCGAAGAGAAGATGAAGCTTCAGCGAACGTTCAGATTAGATCTGTATAGATCGGGCCAAAGGTTCATTAGAGCTAACTTTTAGATTCACAAACGTTTAACAAAGGCTCTACGGACGTTGAAATGTCCGCCTCGAAATACGTTCAGGAAACATAGATGGAACGTTCGCTGAAGGTTCATCGAAGGTTTGACGAAGCTTCACAAAAATATCTATACTTATATTAATTTTGATCAATTTATATGGGAAATAAATCAATTAATAAATATAAATTATTTTAAATTAATCTGAGTATAGATATTTTTGTGAAGCTCCCTCAAACCTTCGATGAGCCTTCAATGAACGTTCCATCTATGTTTCCTGAAAGTATTTTGAGGCGGACATTTCAACGTTCGTAGTACCTTTGACAAACGTTTGTGAATCTAAAAGTTAGCTTTCATGAATCTTCGACCCGATCTATACAGATCTAATCTGAACGTTCGCTGAAGCTCCATGTTCTCTTCGGGTTATGTATTTTCTATTACATACAGGGTTTAAATCACAGATTCATTAAGATTTCTTTTGCGACTTCAAGATTTCTTCAAGTTTCAGTTGATAACGCAACCTTCTCAGTTTTGAATGTTCTTGTTCAGATAATTCATCTTCTTTAGTCGTCATATCAACTGTTGAATTCGCCGGAATTTGCAATAGTTTAATTGCTAAATTACTAAGGTCAGGATATATTGATGCAACACTATTCCAAAAAGTGAAAGGAGATAGCCCGTCTTTTTCAAGTAAATCTTTGAAAACATTTTTCCGTTTTTTGTATTCTTCCAGTCCTGATAAACCTACTCCGTCCAAATTTCGTATGAAGAATGTCTGAACGAGTTTATTATATTTTTCGTAATCCATAAACAAGTGACCCATGTACGCTGGATGGAGAATATTAGCCGCTAATGATATCGGTTTCAAAATCTGCTCTAATTCACATTTAATTGCATATTCGTATTGCTCATAACATTGTGAATTTTGATGAAACTGTAACCAGTAATCTACTGAGTCAGCAATCGTGCAATTAAAATCTGCAAGATTGTTCATTAATTTTTTCAAGTTGAGAGAAACATTCAGAGCATTTCGTATTTTTGGGGTCAGGATATCATCCACTAATAAATTTTTCACTTCTTGTTTGATAATATATTCTTTTTGCAACATAATTTTTCGCATGGATTCAAAGTTATTCATATAAGATACTAAAGTACAAAGGTACGTATCCCAATTGTCCCATTCGTTGCATACAGTAATGCGGCTAGTTTGTTCTGGTTGGAATTCAATATTCATAAACTGACATTGTACCATATTAATTTTATGAATAATGACTTGGTCAATATTGATGAATTCATTTTGAATAGATTTTATATGAACGGAATTAGACTGTATATACCATATTTTATGTTCTTCGGACAATTTTGTATCAAAACCAACATCTATCTCCACATTTTCAACACTCATGCTTGTGTCACTTATGACGGCATACACATCTGTATTAAATTTTTCATTAGCACTAGAAACTGATTTTAACATAAATTTCTCAAATTCATTAAGAAAATCTTCTTTCGCGAAAATCTGTTGCTGCTGATCTAAAGAGTAAACGTTTCTATTTCCAAAATCAACGAAGCTCAGAATACTTTTTTCGCCATCGACTGAGTAATTATTTGGTTTTTCACTGAGAAGCAACAAACTAGAAGAACGTGCAGAAGCTGCGTATAAAGTATGATATTCATGAAAAACTTTTTGTAACAAATCATTTGAGAGATCTTCCTTACGTGGTGCACGGTACGCAGGTCGTAGTGTCGTAAATAAATTTTGGAAATGAGGAGATTCAACTGCCGCGAATGGTATGTTGAACGTAACTAGAAACTTTAAAAGGTATTTATCAATACTTTCTTTCTCCTTAGTCTTAACAATATCTGAAAATGCAGTGATTTTTTTAATATCTCTCACTTGCGGTAATTTTTTTACATTCCGTGGTAAATTGCTTTTTTTTGTACCAAAACTTCTAATGTCTTTGAGTGCCCTGGTTGGATATCGTGTTTTACTGCATTTGATTCATCTGAGTGATTCGAGATATCTATTAGAATTTGTTGTTCCAAATTTGCCTCTTGCATGTTTTTCGTTGTGGTGTTGATCTAAAAATAATTTTCAAATATTTTATACTATTTTATAATAACATATAAATAATATAAAAATAATGATAATTTTAATTTTTTATAATATTTTTTTCTTTTTATTCTTTTTATCTTATAATTTATTACTTTCAACATCTAAAAGTGAATAAATGTTATACTAAAATTTACCTCATCAGCATTATCACATGGAAGATCTAGAATCCAAGAGTTTTTTGGTAGATTTTCAAAGACCTCACTATTTTGTAGGATCACATTTGAAGTTGTCGCATCTTGACATCTGAGTCTATTTGTAAAAAAACAATATATTGCAGAAAATTGGAAACTATTGATGTTAAAAATCATGTTACCAATGTTGATTTGACTCTATATATATGTAGAGTCAAAGAAGTTATATAATCTTAACATATGAAAAATATGATACCTATGTTTTATCAAACGTTCCTGTGCCGAGTTTTTCATCACAGTTTCACAAAGTAGGCAAAGAACAGCAGGATGACCTTTGTCATCTTTAATTTTTTTGAATTCATATTCATCCCATAAACCATGTCGTTTCCGCCCGCACTTGCTCATTTTTAGATAAAATTGCGATTGCAATATTAATTTTTAGATAGGATACTACGAACAACTGAACAAAAAGAATAAAAATATAAAAACGAGGTTATGTTCCTTATATTTCATACCTTACGTATGATACGTACCATCAGTAGGTATTAAAGGTATCAAACGTAATTTATTAAAGACGTTTCATACGTAAGATTTTTCCCTTGAGTTTGTTACTTGGTATGATACGTAACATTTTGCGTGTATTAATACCGACGTTTGCTACGTACCCAACCCTGCTTATTAGTATGTAATAAGTTGAACTAATTGATAATGTGGAGTAAAACCATCTCTAATAATTATACAAGTGCTTACTAAAATATATATAAAATGGAGAAGAATGAACTTTTCAATTCTAATATGAATAAAATATTGTTCACCCTTGATATCGGAAATGTCAGTACCCATACAGCACGCATTGCATAAAGATGTGATTTCATGGAGCGTCGAGCATCAAGCGTCAAAATTAGAAGGAAAGAGGAGAACTGTGTGATCTCTCTTTCTTTCTAATGTTGACGCTTGATGTTCGACGCCCCATGAAATTACAGCTTAAAGATTTTTAAACAGCTGAACAGGTTTTTCCATTAATTTTTACATATAATTACAGGTGATATAAATGAGAAAGAAAATGTAACAAATCTGTTTGTATTTTAGAATTGAAATATAGTTTACGGATATGAGGTTGACTTCTTTGAATTGAAAAATAAAAATTAATTATTTTCGTGAAATGTGTGATCGTTAGTTCTTAATTAATATGTATTAAAAAAATCTATTATTCAGTGCAACATGAATTAGGGGAGACTGGGGTAATGGCGATCACGAAAAGGAGAATAATTGTAAAAATCACAATATTCATATTTTTCCAACTAGAACTGCCAAAACCTGTCAGAGAGAATGTCTTCTAGTCATGACACCCTTGAAAAAATTTTCAATTGACCCCAGTTTTTTTTTATTTAATAAAAACTACAAAACCAGCTTCGATCGGTATTACCCCTACCTAGGGGGAATGGCGATCAATTTTTCAGACATCATTTACCAACATTATAATGTGAAATATGGGAAGTTTCAAAGACGTATCCATGGGGGAAGTTGAAAATTCATATTTATGCATATTATTTACTTCATTTTTGAACTAATTACAAAATATCAGCCACTTCAAACTTGGAAGAAACAAAGTGAAAGGAAAACCGTTGAAAGTTTAAGAAAAAACATGTTTCATTTCAAAAAAAACATTTGCATTGCTCTTTTTTTTTACTTCTTAATACTGCTTTCTCTACTTCACAGAGCAATTGTCACATAAATATCCTTCCGGAGTGTCCCAGCCAGAACACTCTTCATGGGCCCATAACGCACAAGATGTGCAGCGATACCACATCTCTCCATTTTTTCCTTGTTCTTCACATATACAACAAACTTCTTGACTCATTTCCGTCATAATGGTTGCATGTTGCGATACATTCTCGTCAATCGTCTTTTGATCAGTAAAAAGTTTTCTGTTTGTTCGCTTCGATTTTTTGGGGTTCAAATTTACTTTAGATTCATAAATCGTTTTGCTTTTGTTTTCGATTATTTCCTTCTCATGTCGTCTTTTTTTTCCTCTCGATTTTTCTTCTCTTTGCTCTTTCTTCCTCTTTTTTTCTTCGAGTCGTGGTTTCATTGGTGATGACGTCAAGATCTCGGAATGTTGCTTAGGTCTCGATCTTGTGTTCGGCATATCAGTCCAAGTGCTACATCCAGGAATAGGTGAAATATCTTCTATGGGAGTTATTATTGGATTTACGGAAGGTTCCTCGTGGTCATCAACAGTTCTTACAGTAGAACTAATATTCCCCTCATGATCATCATCAGTGGCTTCTTCTTCATTTGAACACTGCACTGGTGTCGAATTTTTTTGCTTCAGAAGAATCTCTTCAACCAAAAAATCTTCGTCAGTGAAAATGTTCGGATTCAGAGGATGGATTCCGGTGCATTTGAATCCACTAACTGCTTTGGCAATCGTGGCTACTGATGAATAAGCTTTGTTAAAGAGCTCCGCAATATCGTAAGGTGTTATCTTGACTAAATTTTTAGATTTCATGAATAAATCACACTCTCTTTTATAAGCCGCTTTAAGTGGTCCGTAAAATACTACGTCCAAAGGCTGAAGCCTGTGTGATGTATGAGGAGGCAAGGATATCATTACGATTCCATTTGCTCTACAATAATTGTAAGCTTCAGCAGAACAATGTGTGCTATGATTATCAAGGATCAACAACATTTGATTTTCATTTCCAGCGTGGGTGAATTGGGCAAAATGTTTTAACCAAGCTAAAAATATATCTTCGGTTATCCAGCCGGTCTTTGAACAAGTATAAATTGATCCAGGTGGCCCATTTTTTTCTAATAATGGAGTCATGCGAACCCTGGGAAAAATGAACATGGGTGGAACGAAAAGCCCTCCTGAACTCATGGCACAAACAACAGTAATATTTTTGCCTCTCTCCCAGCTTGTTATGGAGCCCACGCGTTTTTGTCCTCTTTCCGCTAGTATGAGACCAGGGTCTTGCACAGTAGTTATCCCTGTCTCGTCTACGTTCCAAATATTTGTTTCTTTGAACTTGTATTTGTCGACTATATTTTCTAAATTTTTACAAAAACGACCAACTTCCTCTTTGTTGAACCCTACAGCCCTTCCTATACTCGTGGGTTCTGGTTTCCTCACACTTATCTTATGGCGTTTCATGAACCCATACATCCAATCAAGGCCGGCCATTTTGGTTTCTTTGTTGAATCTATGATTCAGTCGATTTTTCTCGGCGTACTCAAAAGCAATTCTCCTCAACTTGACTGCAGTCATACCATAAAAAATCTTGCTCAATAGCTTCACGTGTTTAGCTAGGGCCACTTCGTGTATTGCAGGAAATTCACATTTCCTCCCCATTTTTGAATCAGAAAAATCCCCACTTTTCAATCTATTCTGCAATGAGGTGAAGGGTATTTTAAATTTTACAGCAGCCTTCCTTATCGACAAGCCTTTGTCGACAGCTTTTTTGGCTTTATTCAAATCATCAACAGTCCAATTACCCTTCTCCGTCTTCCTGACATACTTCCTGGGCATCTGAATAACAAAATCGAACGAAAATGTAATACTGGGGTAATGGCGATCACTGATCGCGATTACCCCTATGGCATATTTCACTCCACGAATGAAAATAAACAGAGATACACTTGAGAATATTATTGAAACCTATTATTACAGTTAAATAATACATACCTTGATGTTATATGATGATTCAAACTTTAGTTGAGATATTTGAACGTATATTTATATCGATTTGAAATATGTGAATTTTTACATCGCACCACGTGAAAACAATCTTTCTGAAATAAAAGACACGCAACGACTGGCACGATGACGTGCTTCTGTGTAGTACTTCCAGGAGGAGTTGAGAGGTGGCAGCACTGGCCAGTAACCCTGTGCGTTACCTACTCTCCGAGGAATCACACTGATCATCATCACCCCATGATCGGCATTACCCCAGTCTCCCCTATTGAATCAGTCATAGCTGTTGTAATATGTAAAAAATCATAATTTGTTGATGCAGTGAGAATGAGTTTTATTCAAATACTTACATCAATATTTCTCAGAAAAAACTCAGAGATCAAATCATTTTTGTAGTAATATGAGTTATGAAGAACTCATTTAATCGAAACTATTTTAAGCGAATGTTTAAAATAAATTTCCAAAAACTTGGATTATTCACATCAAGCTCGTTGGATGGTTTTACTCTTAAAGAGTACTGTCAAAGTTGACAGTTGCAAATTGGAGAAAAAAGGCTTATTTTCTGTCTTGAATTTGTTATTAGAGTAGTGACAAACTTGTAGGAAGAGTTTGAAGGTTGGGTGGAATCCATATTGATCAGGAAAGTCAAAACCGTATTGCAAAACTTGGAAAATCTGTTAACGTAGCTGACAATATTGGGGTATCGAGTCAGCTTTTCCTTACTACATGAAATCTAGGCAGGAGAAATGTATCGAAATTCAGTGAATTCAAGTTGGTGTCAAGTAAGAGAGGATAGAAATATTCATTGGATTTTATTGGTTATTATAAAAATGTTGACAAATAAGGAAAGGCTATGTAGGACTCACTGTATCTTCTCTCATTATTTTTGTTTCAATAATTTTGTATTGTGGACATTTTTGTATTTTCTTACTAATAAGTTGAAGAAACGAGTGTATTGAACCTGTTTCACAAATATAATAACATTCATTCGTAGCAGCATGATACAACTTTACCCTAGCAAGTTCGTGATACGTATCTTTTAGGTATATTTCAGGTATCGATGAGGTTTCGTATCTTTGAGGTATCATAGCAGTATACTTGAAGTATTTATACTCAATTGCAACCTCGATAATACGTTTCTTATGGTTAAAAATGATACCCCAAGGATACTAGAATGAAACGTAACGTATCAGACTATGATACGGAAATGTAACATTGCTCTCAACAGGATGTCTGCTGTCTGGAAATTCTACCAGAATTGTTCAACCACAAATTCGCGTTGAATAGAATGATCGGTTAGACGCATAGAATTTCCAGGTGGATTACCCCTGCTGAAAAAAACGATTGAAATGGATGGATTTGGATAAGATTTCGATCCGTATTTGAAAATTTCCTGTCCAAATCAATCTGATTTTGTCCAGAAGTGGAATAAGTTGTCCACACGTATCCAATTCCATCTATTCAAAGAAGATTCCAATCCGAAATGGAGGTATTATTGAAGATCTGCAATCCACTCGCATCCCTTTCCAATCCAAAAGCGTTGCGGATGCATTTCTGTCCATTCAGAGGATAAAAAAATCATCCAGTATGATCTGAGCTACAATATTGGTTCGTTTGCATCCGAGCAACGGATAGACTTTCTATCCAAACAAATCTCATTCCGACTTGAAATTATGAATCGGGTTGTGGACCCATTTTCATCCGTTAGGATGGACGAGAATTCAATCCGAGCGAATCCGAATCCAGAGCTTGATCCGATTTCATCCGTGGAACGTATGGAATTTGAATCACAATGAATGATCACTTTTCCATAAGATCACACCTGTGCGGGTAATCCAATATCATTCGGATAGAGACTGGATCCGAATCGATCCTATCAAAGAGCGGTGTCCTTTACTATCTGGAAAACATATGAGATTTCTATCCATCTGAATCCAAAGTCATACCTTCATCAAGTCATGATCCTGAATCCATTTTCATCCGTCAGGATGGATGAAAATTCAATCCAACCAAATCCGAATTCAGAGATTATTCCGATGCCATCCGTGGAACGTGTGAACTGTGAATCAGAATCAATTATCACTCTTTCATGAGATCATATCCATGCATGCAATCCAATTCCCTCCGTATTTTCGGATAGAGACTGGATCCAAATTTATCTTACCAAGGAGCGGTGACCGTTACTATCTGAAAACGTATGAGATTCTTATCCACCTGAATTCAAAGTCATACCTTCATCAAGTTATGATCCTGAATCCATTTTCATCCGTTCAGATGGATGAAAATTCAATCCAAGCAAATCTGAATTCAGAGCTTGATCCAATTTCATCCGTGGAACGTGTGAACTTCGAATCAGAATCAATCCCTGTTGAAAAACAACGATTGAAATGGATGGGTTTGGATAGGAATCTGATCCATATTTGAACATTCCTGTACAAATCAATCTGATTTTGTTAAGAAGTGCGATGAGTTGTCCACAAGTATCCAATTCCATCCATTCAAAGAGTATTCTTAACAGTTTCAATACAAAAGTGAGAAATTATCAAACACCTGCAATTCACTTGCATCCGTTTCCAATCCAAAAGCGTTGCGGATCCATTGTTGTCCATCCAAAGAATAGACAGATCCGAAGTCATACCTCCATCAAGTTATCATCCTGTATCCATTTTTATCTGCGAGGAGGGATGAGAATTCAATCCCACCAAATCCACTAAGACCTGGGTCCGTTCCATCCGTTGAACGTATGAACTTTTGAATCAGAATCAATTGGACCTTTCCCGTAAGATCAGGCCTTTACGCATCATGCAATTTCATCCGTATTTTCGGATAGAGACTAGATCCGAATGTATCCCATCAAAAAGTGGTATCCGTTATTATAGGGAAAATTTCTATCCACCTGGACCCGAAGTCATACCTCCATCAAGTTGTGCTCCTGAATCCAGTTTCATCCAGAATTGATTTGGATACTTCACGAATAAAAATGGAGACCATTACCCGAGTCGAAATTCAACACCTTCTTTTCCCCTACATATGGAAGATCAGGAAATCTTTACCACTTTGAGGGGCAAAGGAAGAACGATCCCATAGAGCACCGCAAGGTTTTTTGAACGTTCACAAAACGTGCTTGGTTTTCCATAGAACATGCAAATAACGTCTCAGGACGTTCTCAAAAGGTTGCATACATGTCCCAGAGACATGCAAATGTCCCGTTTAGTTCCATCAATGTTCACTGTGTGACTTTGTGTTTTTCAAGGTTAGTTTTCATGAAAGTACGTTTAGAAGACTTAAAAAGAATGTCCCGTAGTAGATGAAAAGAACATGCACAAAACGTATTCAGGGTTATGAAAAGGGAAAGTACTTTTCATGAAAGTACGTTTAGAAGACTTAAAAAGAATGTCCCGTAGTAGATGAAAAGAACATGCACAAAACGTATTCAGGGTTATGAAAAGGGAAAGTACTCTAAGCGTTTAAAAAATCTACTCCATAGAGACCAAAACATGCGGAACCAAAAGTAAGTTCCCGCAACGTGTAGAGGACTCTCTGTGCTATCTGTGACAGGAGTCCTCTTCCTTTGCCCTTTAACGTGGTGAGAATTTCCTGATCTTCAATATGTAGGGGGACAGGACCCTACTGTCAATTCCCAGTTTGGAATTCCCAAATTCGCATGGGTTTCACATGGGAATTGAGTGGGTCGCATGAGTCTCCACAAGGGAAACGCATTGGTCGCATGGGTCTCCACAAGGGAAACGCATTGGTCGCATGGGTCTCCACATAGGAAACTCATGGGTCACATGGGTCTTCACATGGGAATCGCATGGGTCGCATGGGTCTTCACATGGGAATCGCATGAGTTGCATCGGTGTCACATGGAAATCACATGGGTCGATCCACTCGATTCGCATGTGAAGACCCATGCGATTCTCATGTGACCCATGCGATTCCCGTGTTAAATCCATGCGACCCATGCGATTTTCGTGTGAAACCCATGCCATTCCCATGTGGAGACCCATGCGATTCCCGTGTGAAACCCAAGCGATTCTCATGTGAAGACCCATGCGGCCTATGAGTTTCCCATGTGAAGACCCATGCGTTTCCCATGTGGAGACCCATGCGACCCATGCATTCCCCATGTGGAGAGCCATGCGAATTTGGAAATCCCAAACTGGGAATTCACAGTATGGGAGGCTTTGAATTTCGACTTTGGTAGTACGGCATTATTCAATACAAAATTATACAGGGTGGGGCATTTAAAGTGTCGCGGGCGTTTTTTCCAAAAATAAAATGAGATACGAGAAAATTTTTCGGACAAAAATTGTAGGGTATCGAGGGGGACATCCGATGGTGGCCTTGGCTTTGACCTCAAATCTCATCTTCAAGGGCATTCTGAGGTCAACTCTTGTTTTTTAAATAGCATCTCATATTTTTTACTGCAGATTTGGATTCTAGGTCAAAAACCAAGAAACTTTTGTCTGAACCATTTTCCTGAAATCCGCAAAGATGGCGCTCTAATCGATATTGTTCCATACTGAATCTGACATTAGAATAACTCGAAAACGAAGGGTCTTGGAGGAGAATGTTTCGGACAAAAGTTGTCTGATTCCAAGGGGGACCCCTTGAACTGAAACGGAGGTGATGGGGTATAACAGACAAAACACAACACATTTCAATCGTCTACATCACTTGGATAATTTTAATGCAGTAGATGCTCAAAATGATGGCCTTCGACTTCAATACACATTTCAAAACGTTTTACAAAAGATTGCTGAACTCGTGCTAAAATATCTTCATTGATGCTCGCGCATGCATTGATGATTCGTTGATGCATATTCTCAGGTGTAGTCGGTGCTTGTTGATAAACTGTATCTTTTATGTATCCCCATAAAAAAAAATCTGGAGAAGTAAGATCCGGAGAACGGGCATGCCAATGGACTGGTCCACGACGTCCTATCCATCGTCCAGGATAATCTCTGTCCAATATTTCTCGAGCTGTGACTGCATAATGGGATGGACAACCATCGTGTCGATACCACATATTCAATCGTTCCTGAATAGGTATGTCTTCAAGTAATGTTGGAAGTACTTGATCTAAGAAATGTCTGTACTTCTCTCCATTTAGCGTATCTGCAATGAAGTACGGTCCAATTATTCGAGATCGAAAAATACCACACCAAACATTCACAGCCCATTGTCTTTGATGCTCTACTTGACGTAACCATCTTGGATTTTCTGTCGCCCAGTAATGCATATTATGTCGATTTACTTGACCATGATTGGTGAACGTCGACTCATCAGAAAATAATATGTTGATGAAGTTGTTATTGTGCATTTGCGCTAGACCCCATCGACAAAACTGTACACGATTTTCGAAATCATCACCGTGAAGGTCTTGATGCAAACAAATGTGATACGGATGGAATTTGTGACGTTTCAGTATTCGAAGAACACTTCTTCGAGAAATTCCCGAATGGAGTTCAATTTCACGAGAGCTCACGTGTGGATTATTGGCTACTGCAGCTAGTACATTAACTTCCGCATTTTCTCCGCTAACAGTTCTCATTCGATGTCGTTTTTCCCTTGTAACACTTCCCGTTTCTGAGAATAATTTTGTAATGCGTTGAAAATACCTAATGGATGGCGTTGTTCTTTCAGGAAATCGTTCTGCATACAGGTCATATGCTTGTCTGGGGTTCTTATGCACTTCACCGTAAATGTAGATCATATCGATCTTTTCAGAAACCGTGTATCGGATATCCATGATTTTCAATTTGTCATAAACCAAGTAATAATCAAATGTAACTGACAAACTGACTTTCAAAATCGTGAATTTTCACTGAACCCCGTCGTTTGTTTACATCGCGTGAGCTCTGAATGGTGGTACTGTAGACGATTGAAATGTGTTGTGTATTGACAACTTTTGTACGAAACATTCTTTTGCAAGACCCTTTGTTTTCGAGTTATTCGAATGTCAGATTCAAAATGGAACAATATCGATTAGAGCGCCATTTTTGCGGAATTCAGGAAAATGGTTCAGACAAAAGTTTCTTGGTTTTTGACCTAGAATCCAAATCTGCAGTAAAAAATATGAGATGCTATTTAAAAAACAAGAGTTGATCTCAGAATGCCCTTGAAGATGAGATTTGAGGTCAACGCCAAGGCCACCATCGGATGTCCCCCTCGGTACCCTACAACTTTTGTCCGAAAAATCTTCTCGTATCTCACTTTATTTTTGGAAAAAACGCCCGCGACACTTTAAATGCCCCACCCTGTATATACGAGAACATGAACTTTGGACAGAACTGGATAGGAATGCATGAAAATAGATCAAGAGACGCGGTAGTGTCTCGACGCCAAGTACAGGAAAACCCTGAAAGAAAAAAAAAACCCTGAGAGAAAAAAAAATGAAAAAGCATAAGTCGTGCGCTACCGTGTATCTTTACTCGAAAACCAAGATTTTCTATAGTCAAAAAATCTTTAACCCACAATAACTCATCACACATTGAATTTCACGAAAAAATAATTACACTTCTATTATATAATTCGAATACACACTTTCGATTAAGCACACTACGAAGTTGATCCGTTCACGCGATCCTGAGATACAAACGTTTCAAATTTTCATGCGATCAAAACATCAAGATTTCTCTATCATCATCAGAATCGGTTTCTTCAATCACGGAGATTTGTTAATCCTTAAGGCAGTTCTTCCAATGCTAGAGACATTATAATCCAAACATCCAATAGCGTGCATTTCAGTGTAGTGTGGTCTATACATTGTCAAAACATAAACAAATAACCTGTCAATGAGGCGATGTGTTGATGGGTTATTATAATATTAAAAGAATAATTGAAAAATAGATGAATTGTGAATTGCAGGTTATACTACATTACAGGTATTACAGGTCATTATAACAACAATCGAACGCGCACAAATAACCTGGAATTATATATACTTTTATATATGACTTGAAAAAATTCATGAATGGATTAATGAATAAATGATGAAGAGGTTATTTGTAAAAAAAAACACAAAAAGTTTGAGAAAGGTATAAATAAATCTATTTGCTACATTCAGGAAATTGCTATATACACAGGTAAGCTCTGTATGATGTATTATTCATAAAATACAATATTCCTTTACAGACAACAGCTCAGCAGAAATACTGTAATGAACAGTCTGCTACTGTTGGTTCTTACCACCAGAACCACAGGCTGATGATCAAACAAATCATACAAGGTCTAGTCGAAAATAATGATTCAAATTTATGCACATCCTTTTTGCTTTTTCTTCATCCACCTATGATTCTGTTGGAAGAATCTGATAGCGGTATTATTCTATGCAAGGACTTGTATATCCACTGCACTTCTGCCTTTTCTTCATTTTCTTATGACGCTGCCTAATGACATTGATCATTGTGGTACGTAACATAAAGATGTATGGTGACATGCATCCTTCTTGCTTTTTCTTCATCTACCTGTGATTCTATTGGAAGAATCTGATAATAGTGTACCTAACGCAAGGACCTGTGGTATATCCACTGCACTCTTGCCTTTTCTTCATTTTCCTTCTACGCTACCTGATGATATTGATCGTGGTGGTAAGTAACATACAGATGTATAGTATACCTGCATCCTTTCTACTTTTCCTTGATTCACCTGTAATTTTACTCAAAGAATTTACTCACTGAAAAAACTTTTTCACCTGGGTACTTAGGAATAAGGATATTGGATAATATATAATCCAGGGGCCAAAATATTGATGAAAAATCAACAGAAACTCACGCGTTAAACGTAATGGGTCTTTCTATTGTTGACGGTGTTTCTTCTTATTTGAATGCAGTAATGCAGTGTATATTGTACTGTGCTTCTAAGACAAAACAATTACTTTTATCTGACCCCAATGACATCATAAATATTCCAATTCAGAACTACAATTCGCAAAAAAACCTTGATATCATAGCTTTAAAACAGCTTGCAGGTCCACAATACTTGCATAATCACTCACAAGATGCAGGAGAATTCATCGCTTCTATTTGCGAGAATTCAATGGCTATTAAAAATTTAGTGAAGCACCAAATAACTACCTTAACGGAATGTACGAAATGTGAATATACCGAAAATATTGTTGGTACAAATTGTGTTACACGTCTTGGGCTACCTCCAATTTCACAAAAATCATTTGAGTTTCAAGAAATATTCAAGTTGAATTTTTCAACATAGAAAATTTTCGAAGATTCTTGTGACAATTGTAATGACTTGCATAAAACTAAAAAATCATTTATAACAGCGTCAGAACAATATGTAATTGTGCAATTGATGATGTTTAATCACAATAATGTTGAAGCAACAAAGGTAGAAAATATAAACATTGAAGCAGTATCAACTTCAAAAATTATAATTGCACAACACTTTTATAAAGTTATAGCTGTTGTTTTTCATCAGGGTAAAAATATTTCTGAAGATAATTTCACATGCATGTTACGAAGTAAAGGTACAAAGTGGATATTTATTCATGATCTGCAAGTTGAAGAGCGACATTGGCCACGCAATGCTAAACACTCGTATATATATTTCTTTGAAAAGCAATAATGTCGCTTCATCATAAAATTAGAATTCAATTACTGTGATATTGTACAGTTTTGGAGAATATAGAATACCTTCATAATACCATAACGAACCAAATATTCTTGAAAAATTTTTTCGAATGATTTCGATGGATATTCCACAAAATTCTGAAAAATGTCTGGTACAGTACTAGAAAGTGTCTTCAATCTGATATCTTGAAGGTATATCTTTTTGTTGCATGATGAATATTTGACATCTCTTTACCCAGATAGCAGAAGTTCCAAAAACTAGATCCCATTGAATCCTTCTGGAACCACAAAATGAATCACTGAAATGTCAGTAGGATGGAGTTCTTGGAGAATTCAAATCGCCTTTTGTCATACTATATACAGTACAATATACAGTATGACAAAAGGCGATTTGAATTCTCCAAGAACTCTATTCTGCTGACATTTCAGTAGTTCGTTTTGTGGTCACGAAAGAATTCAATGAGATCTAATTTTTGGAACTTTTGCTATCTGCTACTTTTCACAATGATTCAAAAGAGTGACCGAAAAATGTCTGCTGGAAAGCTATTTTTAGCTTCATGCTAAACAGTACAAATTCTATCTTGCAAAAAAAATTTCTGTTGGATACCTTGAATATATTGTACGCAAGTTTCCTCTGTTTGTAAGATCTACACTGTAAAAAATTTTATGGGAAAATTCCTATATATTTATGTGAAGTAATTAACACATACATGCGTTAGGAATTTTCCTAACTTGTCCAGAAATTTACTGTGAAATGTTGGAAAAAATCCCATGAAGTTTGGAATCTTCAGATAAATGTACGGGAAATTTCATATAAATGTACCGGAAATTGATTTCCTAATCAGTGATTGCAATTTTCCGGTTGATGTACCCAGGAAAATTCCGATTATTTTTTACAGTGTATGTTGCTTCGATTTTCTTACAATGATTTCTTGAAAACACTGGAAATTTCCGCACAAGACATGTTCAGCACAATATCGTGGGCTGTTTTGAGCGGCTTTGAGCGCCAACTTATCAGTCAAGGAAAATTTAGTTTTCGGGATTCTTCACACGTATATTTGTTCATGGGAATTCGCTTTTCTTCCCTTCTTTTCTTCATTCTTTATTTCGATAATCCATTGCCGTCCAATGATGAGATGACTGATGGAAATCCAAGTGGATTTTTATATCACATAAGTTATCTGAGGACATTTCCTTCATTCCTACGATTGCCATAAACTCGACAGGGGTATTTCATTTTTATTTGGGTTCAGTTGGAAGCATATTCAGAAAAAGAAGTGAAATCCCCAAAGAAAACTCCAAAAAAGTACAAAAATAACGCCAAGTACATGAAAATCCCAAAAACAAAGAATAAAAAAATCTAAAAACACATTCCAAAGGAAAATTTCACTGCATTCAGAATTTCGAGGGGATATAAAAGGATATGCTCCATTTGAAAAAAAAAGATATGAAATCAATATGAGCGACCAAGTACATTGGTTATCCAAAGGATATGTGAAAGATTTTTGGTATATTGTCACTTCAGTTTGTTTAAACTGTATTGAAGGTAATTTATGATTTTCAAAAAAGCATTATTGTATCAAAAAAATAAATAGAACAAGCGTATCGTTCTGCTCGTATATATAGATACCAAAAAGTGAAAAAAAAGTAGAATTCCACAAAACATACAAATGTCTCACAAAACCCCTAAAAACTCCAACACAGTAAAAAATAACGTCAAATCCCAAAAACCATACAAATGTTTTACAATAACGCTTGAAAAAAAATCCTTGAAAAAAATACTTCACTTTTTCCGGAAGATCACTTGATATAACAAATATACCATTAAAAAAAAAGATGTGAAAGGCAACCCTGTTTCGGAATTCGCATCAACCAGTAACACTTGGCGTGGCCGAAGAAGATTTTATGAAATTATATTATTTAAATTTCTTGTTTAATGTTCTATAGAAATTCATTTGTATATAATAAAGGCTAAAAACTGCTACCATCGGCCACGCCAAGTGTTGCTGGTTGATGCGAATTCCGAAACAGGGTTGCCTTTCACATCTTTTTTTTTAATGGTATATTTGTTATATCAAGTGATCTTCCGGAAAAAGTGAAGTATTTTTTTCAAGGATTTTTTTTCAAGCGTTATTGTAAAACGTTTGTATGGTGGGTGGGAGTTGACGTTATGATTTACTGTGGTGGAGGGTGTAGGGGGTTTAGTGAGACATTTGTATGTTTTGTGGAATTCTACTTTTTTTCACTTTTTGGTATCTATATATACGAGCAGAACGATACGCTTGTTCTATTTATTTTTTTAATACAATAATGCTTTTTTGGAAATCATAAATTACCTTCAATACAGTTTAAACAAACTGAAGTTACAATATACCAAAAATCTTTCACATATCCTTTGGATAACCAATGTACTTGGTCGCTCATATTGATTTCATATCTTTCTTTTTCAAATGGAGCATATCCTTTTATATCCCCTCGAAATTCTGAATGCAGTGAAATTTTCCTTTGGAATGTGTTTTTAGATTTTTTTATTCTTTGTTTTTGGGATTTTCATGTACTTGGCGTTATTTTTGTACTTTTTTGGAGTTTCCTTGGGGTTACATTTATTTGGATAGACAATGGATGAAAATAGATAACATCAACGCAGGATTATTGGATACAAATCGATAGCCGCGAGAACACGAATATACCAGGATAGGAATGGATAAAAACAGAGGAAATTGATTTGGATACTCAAGGGATGAAAATGGATAACATCAACGCGGGATGATTGGAGAGAAATCGATAGCCGGGAACAAAAATACCCCTGGATAGGAATGGATAAAAACAGAGGAAATGTGGTTTGTATACGCAACGGATGAAAATGAATTACATCAGCGTAGCTTGTTTGGGTACAAATCGATAGATACGAGAATATGAATTCTTGATACACATGGATAGGAATGGATGGAAATAGAGATCGATTTGGATCGAAACAGATATCGTTTGTGTAAAATTATCGGATATGAATTGATAGATATAAGAACGCTTATTTGAGAAAAGATTGGATAAATATTCTCCAAATGATAGATATGGACAAGAATGCATGAGAATAGTGTAAGCGTCATCGGAACAAAAAGGGATAGAAGTGCATAGAATTTTATATGAGGCCACGAATACATTACGAATGTACAGTATCTTGGGCAATATGCGCTCTCCGAGCAGCGTGTCAGGATAGCTTAGAGGGTAAGTAGGTAGGTCTTGTAGGTAAGGTGGTAGGTAAGTGCGATGATTGTTCGAACCCCTTGCAGGTAGGAATAAATTTCCCAAGTCATGTGCGGAAATAGAGATACAGATGTTGAAGATTCCATGGAATCTTCCGAATGTTTGAATGAGTTCGAAATAATTTTTTTTATTGTTGTCCCCTGTGGGAAAATTCAAGAGAAAAAAAAATTCTGGAAAAAATCGGATTTGAATGAATAGATTTTTTTCCAGCAGAATCATGCAGAAACGGATAGAAATGGATGGAACTCATCAAGGTGATATCGTAAAGCACCGGATACAAATGGATACGATTCATATTCAGGCCCCGAATGGAATATGGATACATTCGAATACGATTGCTACGGTGCCCAATTATTATCCACTATTCATATTGTGAATTAAAATTGATGAATTTTTATGCGTTCTGCGGATGACACTGTATCCCGAAAAAAATGGATCAGAAATAGGATTCAAACGGATGCACGTCAAAATCTATCCATTTCTATCCGATTTTTCCAACAGGGACACTTACAATAATTGCAAATTACAAAGTCTAAATTATAATACAAAGGAGAAGCATTTGGTATTTTTTGAGTAACAATGATACTGTATGAAGTTCTTTTCCAAGGGTATCCTTTTAGTATCGAAGATACTTTAAGTGTATCGTTCACGCATCATTCAAGTATCAAATTGAACATTTTGCGACGTAACATTCACGTATCATTGAGGTAACACGAACTTGCTAGGGTATTGAAACAAAAATATTAAAAGACGATACAGTGAGTCCTACATAGCCTTTCCTTATTTATTGACATTTTTATAGTAACCAATAAAATCCAATGAATATTTCTGTCTTCTCTCACTCAACACCAACTTGAATTCACTGAATTGTGATACATTCCTCCTGCCTAGATTTCATGTAGTAAGGAAACGCTGACTCGATACCCCAGTATTGTCAGCTACGTTAACAGATTTTCCAAGTTTTGCAATACGGTTTTGACTTGCCTGATGAATATGGATTTCACCCAACCTTCAAACTCTTTCTACAAGTTTATCACCACTCTAATAACAAATTCAAGACAGAAAATAAGACTTTTTTTCTCCAATTTGCAAATGTCAACTTTGATAGTACTCTTCAAGAGTAAAACCATCCAACGAGCTTTATGTGAATAATCCAAGTTTTTGGAAATTTATCTAAAACTTTCGCTTGAAAAGATTTTCAATACATAATAATTAAACAATAACGACCACGCATTTCACAAAAATAATTCATCCATTGTTTTTTATCACATAAATTTAACCTCACATCTGTCAACCGAATTGCAATTTTCACATAGCTTAATAGATTATTATACTCAACCGATGGATTGAATCAGATATCCACGTCATTTACATTGATCTTTTCTAATAAACCACGTAGGTACCGGTTAGCTTAGGGCGTTAGGATAGTAGATCGCCCAACATTAGGTAGGGATTGGTTTAGGTGGTTCGATTCTCTTCGAGGTTTCCAATTTTCTCTCCATGACATGAGAACGTAGTGAACAACGTGGTCGTCAATCTGCAAGTGTTCTCCTCCGAAACATGTTTTTTGCCTCAAATTCAGTTTTTTATTTTTAAAGACATTTTGGGCCAAAGCATAAATATTTCACTGAATAATCATTGTTGATGTATTATTATAATTTCACATCTTTACTGGCATATAATTGCTGTCATAAATTTGGCGTTAGTTTCTTACAAGTTCCTGGTCAGTGACTACCGAGTGCCTCGCTAGTTTTGATGACTAGAATTTGGTTGAGTGAAGCGTTACATTCTGCTAAATAACTCGTAAGTTTTCCCTATGAGTGCCTTACAAGTAAGATGGGTAAACTTATTAGTGCCTCTCAAAGTACTAGAGAAAATTTCTACCTGCAAAATTTCATGTATTCATACATTAAATTTCAAATCCATGTACATTAAATTTAATGTATGTAGACTTGAAATTCGTGGAACCAGTACATGAATTTTCAGTTACGTACTTGAAAAAAACTTCCAGTAGATTTACATTAAAATTCATGCGGAAATTTTTAACAGTGTGGGTCATATATGGGTCATATATGATTCATTTCCACTAGGGGTGCATTCGCCGAAAGGAATACATGAACAAACTTGTAATAGATTTATTCAGAAAAATGATTTTCTATGGACAATAAAAAACATTTCATCATCTGGAATATGTCAAGAATATTGTGAAGAATTGTTTCCAAAAAAAACCTGAAAAACATTGTAGGAGTACAGATGAAGAAATAGTGTTTCTGAGTCTCGGAAAATATGATGATGAATGTGTTGAACTTTCTGAACATTATGATGATGTTAGGGCGTATAATAGATGTATATACAATAAAACAATTTATCACGGTAGTGAATACACACTGCCTGTAAAAACTAATAACACAGTTATATTCACAAAGGACGAAAGATTTGGGCAAGTGTTCAAATTTTTATATACTTAGTACAGAATACTTTGCCAAAGTAGCCTACTTTGAAGTTGAACACGCGAGTCCTTCGCAATTAAAAAAAATCTTGAGAGTTCATGAACCTCTCCTAATTAATATAAAAGATATTATGGAAAAAAGTATTATAATTGATGTGAAATATGATAGATATGTATCCAGATTACCAAACATATATGAAATTCAATGATGATTTGTAACAATTGTAATGGTATGAAAATTGATAATGATATTTATACTATAGAAAACGGAGAAACTGAATAAAATTCCATTGTTTCTGTAAGAATTTGATTCATTTTTATATAAGAGATGTCATATAGAAGATGATGAAAGAACCTTTTTGTTGAATTACAGGCACCTTTTGGCCGATATGTTTTATTGTGAATCAGAAGAATTGAATGGGAATGAACCAAAATTCTGGTGGAATTGAAACATGCAGAGAGGAGAGAGAAGAAGAATATTAATCTCACTCCGAATTTTGAACATTGCATTGACTGAATCATGGTTCTTGGGGGCGAGGGTTTCCGCCGTCGAAAGGATTCTGTAAATCCCATGACATTTAAGGAGCCTTCCGCAGTACCTGATCCAACTGATCCGGATCACTTTTCAACCAATTAGAAAGGTGGAAAAGTGATTCGGATCAATTGGATGGCAACTTCGGAAGGCTCTTTAGGCTAACCTCCCATGGACCGGAATTCATTCCGGCGGAATGACTTTAAACCAATCGCTTTCACAATTTCTTTTAGAGCGTTCTATCAGAAATCTATAACAAATTGTGCATTGGTTCAATTTTCATTCCGCCGGAACGAATTCCGGTCCATGGGAGGCCAGCCATAGTATCAGTGGGTATTTCCTACAGCGCGTGCACAGTGCCCATTCAAAATTTTTTGTCTTCGACCGAACAAGTAACAGCATGGAATGAATTGAGTACCGTTTCGTGCAATGTAGACGCGCTGTTGGAAACACCTAATATCAGTTAAATCCCACGTTAACACAAACGCGTCACAATGATACGGAAGTTCGCGGAAAACATTTTGTGCTGTTCTGGCGGAAAAGTAAAGAAACAAGAAAATCTGACGGAGTGCGCAAAACAACGGAAAATCTTCGTGTTGCAATCTGCGTAAACGAACGTAAGCGTGAACATGCGTAAGCTAACCCACAATATGCGGAAACACTCTCGTTTGGTATCAGCTGAATCTCACGTAAACAAAAACGTGCCACAGGAATGCGGAAGTATGCGGAAAACATTTTGTCCCGTTCTGACGGAAAAGTGAAGAAACAAGAAAACCTGACGGAGTGCGTAAAACAACGAAAAATCTTCGTATCGCAATCTGCGTAACAGCGCCGGATTACTTTAATGTGAGGCCCTAGGCAAATGTTGGTGGGGGCCTATGTATGGGGAACTATTTTTCGAATCATTAAAAAATAACACGAACATAGTAAATTATTCTCAATAATTTATTTATTTTATGAAATTACAAACTGTCAATAATGAATTTTTATTAAAAAAAAATTTTTCTTCCTTGGTGGGGGCCTTTTGTTGGCGGGGGCCCCTAGGCAGTGCCTAGTCTGCCTACCCTTTGATCCGGCGCTGCTGCGTAAACGAGCGTAAGCGTGAACATGCGTAAGCTAACTCACAATATGCGGAAACACTCTTCTGCGGTATCAGCTGAATCTCACGAAAACACAAACGTGTCGCAGTGATGCGGAAGTGTGCGGAAAACATTTTATCCCATTCTGGCAGGAAAATAAAGAATCAAGAGAATTTGACGGGGTGCGTAAGTCAACGGAAAATCTTCATGTTGCAATCTGCGTAAACGAACGTAAGCGTGAACATGCGTAAGCTAACCCACAATATGCGTGAACACTCTCGTTCTGTATTAGCTGAATCTCACGGAAACACAAATGCGCCACAGGAATGCGGAAGTGTGCTGAAAACATTTTGTCCCGTTCTGGCGGAAAAATAAAGAATCAAGAGAATCTGACGGGGTGCGTAAGTCAACGGAATATTCTCACGTTAGAAAATGCGTACATCTTACGGAATCGCGAAGAGCTTAAACTAACTCATAAATATTCGTCATCAACTATCTCCTGTTCCGACGGAATCCTGCGCTAGTAAGCACGATTTCATCCTCAGCGGAAACAAACCTAAACCACTACACTCCGCATGGACTCATATATACACAGTATTGAAAATTATAAAATATACCCCGAACAGCACACGCCGTCGTATCTCCGTGGACTCCACGTAGATACTACCTGACTCCGTGGAGTCCACGGAGATACCATGGAATGTGCTGTTAGGGACTGTCGAACGTGAGTGAACTTTGCAACAATTCTAGCTATCTTCACTCGCTTTCCTCGTGAATATTACTCGTTCGCAGGTAGATTCAACGAAGATGACAGTTCAACTTACCAACTTTGACGGTAAATTTTATGGTTTTCAGGTTATGTCCTCAATTTACTATCAAGGATGGTGAACTGTACAAATGAATTTTTCTCAGTGTAGTATTTGTATGCAAATTGAATCGAAAAATTGCCAAAAATCCTAACATTTTCGTATCATATTTCCTCAGAATTTTATAAAGATTATTTACAATCCCTGTTGAAAAGGTCTTCTAAATTCTGTTAAGATCTCATGTTTTCTAGGACAAAAACCGCATGAAATCTCATAACCAAATTGGTTTATAGAAGTACTCATAAGACTTTTCCACTTAATTAAAATTTATTCTGATTAAATCTAGTAAAAAATTTGTCATTCTTATGAAAAACCAATTTGAACCCATAATTTCTAGGACAGATACCGCATATAAACTCATATAAACGATTAGAAAACTCATACAGACTCATTAGATTTTGATATCAGGAGATATGAGACCTTTTCAACAGGGATGTGAATGGAAATTGTATAATCAATGGAAATTATATACACATTGAATGGAAAGTGTATGGAATAATTGTGCAAAATGTTTTTAAATTTCTTATGAAAAATCTATAAAGAATTTTCCTATGGGTTCACTTACTAAAATGTGATTTGAACGGTTGCCCCAAAGACGAATCGTCAGAAGATGAATCGTCAATTGCCATTTCATCTTCCAGTGCTTGACTGTTTAATATGCGATTGATTTGACGTTTTGTTAAATCAGAATAATTTTTATATTTCGACATCTTTGACGGTCTTTCAAATCTTCTGAGTATTTATGTCCTACAAAACAGTTGACAAGAGAGTGAATTGATGAGTAAGAATATTATCATATTAATGATTTATGAAAACAAAAAATGTCCTGAGTAGAGGAAATTTGTAAAATTTCATTGAAAATTGCAATGAACTTCAATATTGTTTGAAGCATCAACAAAATGTAATTGGGCAATATTGTAGCAAAATCACTTTCATGAAAATAACATTTGCCAACCTGGCTTTTTTGTGAATTTCTATGAAATTACATGTATGTATTAATATTATGAAGATGAAAACGTTTTGAACAAATTCACATCTGCATAACCGGTTGAATTGTAAGAAATATCCGCCATTAAAATGTCACTTCATCCATTTTATATCATTGCATTTCACAAACGATAACATTTACAAATATTGTTTGTATAAAGGACAGTTTCCCATAGTATCACTCCACTGCTTATATGTAGAGACCGGATTATATGCAACGAAAAAAGTGTGAAATATGCATGCAAATATGCATAAAAACATTCCAAAATATGCAGTAGAACGTCAAAAATATCAAAAAATTGTAACAAATTTTTATTCATAAAGAAAACAGAAATAAAACAGAGTGAACAATTTACTCATTTTCATCATTATTTTGATAAAAGTATACTACGATATACTGTTTCAAGCTTTCCATAGTGAAATTATGTCTTCTATTACTCAAAATACGTTTGTATACAGAAAACGAACGTTCCATATCGAACCTTGGGAGAAAATGATTGTGAGTGATAAAATGGTGGTAGGATAATTATGTTTTTGATGATTTTTCCAAGATCTCTGTGTGAATATGATAGAGTACGAAACAAACGATTATTTTAATGAAACATTACTGATAATATCAATATTTTTCACGAATTTGAAAATGTGTACTGTTAATGTTAAATGAATTGTCATAGTTGCATTCATTTGATACGAACATATATTTGTTCCAAATATGATTCATAATTCATTATTGAAGATCAATTTGACGGTAATTAATTATAATTGTGAGGAATAAATATTCATTTCACTATATCTAATCTATCAATATTTATTGATTACACATTATTTTTTCATGGTCAAGAACACTTCTTGTTGAAAATATGATTTTTTCTAGAAAATTCGTGAGAAATATGCCTTTTATGACAGATAATCAGCGAAATATGCAAAAAGTTTGAATATGGACAAAATATGCAATTTGTATATCCAAATATGCATTTGCATATAATCCGGTCTCTACTTATATGTTTCACTGTTAATCACACTGCTGTATTTCATATGAAGTGATAATTTGAAGAAGTATGATTGAATATTGTTAAAAACATGTAAAAAATGTGACATTTCTTGAGAATACCCCTGATAAAAATCAAGTGTAACACGGATTGTCATAGGACAGTTTCTTAGAAAGCCATCGGAATGTAATATAAGATACTATGAAGATGATAGAAACATACATCAAATAGTGATCCATTATTTCAGGATGCCACAAAAAATGAATCAATTAAATTTATTCACTCTATCAACATTTTTCCCTTCAACATTGAAAAAATTCATAACTCGAAGAGAATATTGAGCTCCGACAAACGTTCAAAACAGACCATTATGAATCAGACTGAAGCCTCGTTGGAGCCCCTGGTGGAAATAAAGTGCGTGCATTGGGGCGTAACATTAGAGTGCTATTACCGTTACATAAGGGTGTATAAAGCGTTTAGAAAGAGTCAATTGGCCCATTTAAGCGTGAATTTCACGTGAAAGAAAGCGTTCTTGCATGTTTTATCTACGCTTCCACCACGCTTGAACGAACTAAGTGTGCACTCAACGTAAAATGGCCAGAATCACGTTATTAGAACGTTTTGAAATTCTATTTGAACATTATGCCACGCCCTTTTTTCACCAGGGGCTCAATTGTAGGTTCGTAAACATTCGACGAAGGTTGAATGAACGTGGAAATATCCGCCTTGGATTAGTTTCAACAGAGGTGCACAGACCGTTTATCGAAGATTTATCGAAGGTTCGTTGGAACTTCAATTATTTATTTCATTTTCCAAAAAAAAACCATGGACGGAAGAGGGAGCTGATTGAAACACCCGCTCATAAGCGATAACGTATGATAATAATAAAATGAAACGCTTATATTTTATAATACATTCCTTAAATGAAACAAAACAATACGATTGTGTTGCAATTGGTATTGAGAAGGCAATTTACAGCAACAAAAAATCATCTTTTTTCTTTTCTTTCAACATTAAACATGTTCTAGTAAACGATCCTCCAAGCACCAGGAGGAACGAATAAACATTTGTTAAATGTCGTCCATTTTTTGTCGGACGATAACCCGTATAGCACACCTCCGTGGAGACCACGTAAAACAACGGTGGATCATCTACCTCAGCAACGTGGAGGCAACGTAGCTTTCAGGTGGAAAACACGGAGACTAGCCGTGGAGGCGCCGGATAAATGTCCGCCCTTTAGAACGTCGCTACGACGTGAGTGAATGATGGATGGGACGAAGAGGTGAGGTGGATGAACGGTGGGCGAAATGGAGAAACGAAGTGGATGAATGGTGAATGAAGCGTAGAGGCGAGGTGGATGGATGATGAATAGAACGGAGAGGTGGCGAGGGCGAATAATGGATGAAATGGAGAAAAGCTACGGACTTTTGAAGAATTTTGGAAATTTGCAGAGAAATCAAGCCTTCTACATTGTTATTTCAATCATCATTAGCCATAAAGTGACATCCCCGTAGTCCATACCAGTGATGCAAGCAAACTAGCAATGGACCGTGTTTTCCCTCTTCATTTCGCCGTCCCCTACCTCCCACCACCAAGCTTTCTAAACACATACTAATGCAGCTTCATTTGTCATACGAATACGATTGCATTAGTATGTGTTTGGAAAGCTTAGTAGTGGGAGGTAGGGGATGGCGAAATGGAAAGGGAAAAAACGGTGCATTGCTAGTTAACTTGCATACACCTCACCTCTCCGTCCCATCCACTATTCATCCACGTCACAGCGACGTTCCAAAGGGTGGACATTTCTCCGGCACTTCAACGGCGAATCTCCGTATTTTCCACCTAAAAGCTACGTTGCCTCCACGTTGCGCAGGTGGATGATCCACCGTTGTTCCACGTGGCCTCCACGGAGGTGTGCTGTACGACAAAACGAATGATTGAAGCTGTAACAAATCTTCAATAAATCTTTGATAAATGCTCTGTGAATCTCTCTTAAAACTATTCTACGGCAAATATTTAAATGTTCATTCGATCTTTGACGAAAGTTTACGAACCTAAAATTGAGCTCCAACGCAGCTTCAGTCTGATCTATGATGATCTATTCTGAACGTTTGTTGGAGCCTCATGATCTCTCCGAAAATGTCATCTAAAATATGTCAAAATGATTTCTAATGCGTCGATTTCTGACATCTCTTTGAAGCCTTCTTGGGGAGCATTAAATGCGATTTAAAACTCATCCGTGATAGATATCCGTTAGATATCATTTGGGCGTCTTGAAGAAGACATCAAAAAGATGTCAGAAATTGACGCATTAGAGATTATTTTGACATCTTTTAGATAATATTCCCTAACAAGACACCTACGTTGCCTCTACGTAGACTGGACGTATCCACGTCGGGTCCACGAAGATTATGAATCTTTGCAATTTTGAGGGGAAAAATGTCGACTGAGCGATGTGTTACGTAAGTAGATACTTATTTAAAATCAAGTGGCTCTGAAAGTCACATGACCTGTCAAGATATTGAGGTTGGAATGTTCATATAAGAGAAAAAGTTTAGAGCTTCTCTCGGAGATTAATTTATTTCAGGCGACCAGGGTTGAGTACGCAAAATACATTGAGTTTCATGCATGGAATAATGTGCGCATAAAACCCACGCACAAAACGCAGATAATTAAAGGGAATTTTCTGCATCATCTTTTCTCATGGTCAAGTTGGGTTATAATTTTAAGACTGAATTTTTTTCCATCACAGCACATATAAACATGTATTTCATGCGTTGTAAATTTTGAAGTTGGAATTGATTTTACGACGTTTTATGCATTTCATGCATTTTGTGTGCGTCGCACGCGCACAGAACCCGAGCCTGCAGACGACACTGAACACTGATGATAGAGGTCAATAGATTAGAATAAGCCCGAAGTGCAACTGACCCGAATCAAATTAGACCCAAAAATAAATTTCCGGGCATAATTCCATTCAGGTTTGTTTCATTGGGGTCAGCTGCCTTTCGGGCTTATCCTCATTCTGATCCATTGACCCCTACCCCACTGATCTGTATTATACACTGAATAGGAGATTGCACATAAGTTCTTCACAAATTCTTTGTAATGTTCAGAAGACCAGAATCGTAATTTGCATTGCCGACAAAATGGTTGACAATGGAGGGAAATTCAAAACTATATGAATTCATTTTTACATACACTGTAAAAAATGTTTGTAGATTTCTAATAAAAAACATTTGGTGAAAAACATATAAAGTTTGAGATTTTCAAGTCCTTTGAAAATTCACAAAGTTTTCATGAATTGACAAATAATTTTGTGTGGTTTCCAAAAAATTTTTGCAAATTGACAGAAATTTTTTGGACATACACTAAAATTGTTTGAGAATTTACCAAAAAAGATTGGGTGAAAAACTTCCAAACTTTTTTTTGGAAGTTTTTTTACAGTGTACATTCGTATTAAGTATTAAGTGAAGCATGGAGAATCATTTTATGATGTATATTCAACAATTGAAAGTGAATCCAATCATTCATCCAATTAGAACGTTCGTGAATACTTAAATTGAATAAAAAATATTAAATAATAATTTTCATTCATTTTTAGCGTTTATGAATGTTTCCAATTGGACAAATTATTGTATTTACTTGTAATTGTTGAATATACATTATAAAATTAATTTTTCATGCTTCACATCATATTTAATATGAATTTATGTGAACCTGAATTCATATAGTTTCGAATTTCCCTCTATTTTTAACCATTTTGACAGTAATGCAAATGACGATTCTGATCTTCTAATCGTCACCACGATTTTGGGTTATTTCCTATCCAGTGTATAATAGAGATCAGTGACACCAACAGACACGAGTAGAGGAGTTGGAGAGACGTGATTTCACTTCATATTCAATCTAACACAAATATCGAAAATTTAAAAATACTGCAGAATAGTGCATACTAACTTATCTAGTTAGTAACTAGTGAGTAACTAACTTATCTTAACTACTAGATTATCGGCTAAATCTAAACTCATATATTTGCTGATGATCGGCAAACGTTATACATAAATCATGAAACTCCAAAAAGTTTATGACAATATAACCTCCTCCAGGTTTCAAAATTTGTTTATATAACATTCTACAATCATTAGGAGAGACGACTTTGCATTCAGCCGCTAGCCATGAATATATATTATTTTGGAGTATCTTTCAATTTTCGATATTCGTGTTAGTTTGAACACAAGTTGAGAACAACATTTTTCTCAATTCAATCATCAATTGTACCCCCATCATCATGAAAATGAAATGAAAAATTATACAATAAAATAAAAAATGCTATAGCTTTGTTTGAATTTTGTGGGAAATCCCTCCCCAGATTGTGGGAAATTCCGGGAAATTTGGAGTGTAGGTGAGGGAAAAATTGTGGAACAGTGTTGGCATCACTGGTAAGGACGCAGGAACTGTGACTGTCTGTTGTCAATAGTTTGTTGAAATTCCATGATACAATTTTATTTTACCAGGGACATCTTAATTTTCAAAAAGTCTAACATTTCAAGAAAAACCATGCAAATTTCATGAAGAGGCGTATATTTTTTTTTAAATAATATGACGTTTTATACATAAAAGCTGTCTGCAAAACTTATTACAAACGCAACCACGCACTGGGTAAAAAATGTGCAGTTTTTGCATAAAGTATGGTCTTAAGCGATTTTATGAGTTTAGGAATTCTTTTAGAAGAACAAAGAAATGAGATATATCTCTCTCCTTTGTTTTTCAAAGGAAATTCCTAAACTCATTGAATCACGTAAGACCATACTTCATACGATTAATGTCCAGTAAGACCTCGATCGAGGCAGAAGGTCAGGGTCGAACTTGTCTCAATCGAGCGCCCCCATTCCCTACCGCCAGTAAACATTATTCTCTTCAAAATTCAAAACATTCATCATGTTCTGTATAAGATATGATGTTTTCGAATGTGACGATTTTGTGAATATTTTAGATGCCTTTTCCAGGATCTGTGAATTATCATGTCATAGAAAAGAATTGAATGAAATAAAAATTATATGAAAAAATTAGGATTACAGAGGATTAAACATTGAAACAAATAAAAATATTTTCAATTATCATACACTTTCCTGAATAAAATGGTGTTGGAATTGCGTTTGGATTCAAGTAGATACAATTTTTTCTTGAATTGGAATAGACGTCACAGGAATGAATTGGAATTGATCCGTTTAGATGAAATTCCGATCCATTCGAATCTGCTTATATTCTTGGTTTAAACTAAGAAAGATTTCACTACAGAATAAGTTAGAATGAGAAAAATCAGAAATTCTCTGAACTGCATTCTGCTAGTTAAAAAATTCAATTCATGTCCTTCAATCTCAATTCTCTTCTATTTCATTCAATTCCATATTTTTCCTACATTAAATACCTACTTCAAATATAAATTGGGAAATAAAATAGTAAATGTTTGAAGTTTTTTACAATAGATATGTATGTTCTATAAGATTCGCATATCAGAACACAACGTAACGAGCTTCAAATGTGTTCATTGTTGGGTGGAAATGTATGTTTACAATTTTAAATCTCAAAGGTCGCGTCACCATAACATGACAAGCATGCTTGTCACACACACACACACACGCACACACGCATGCACGCACGCACACACACACACACACACACACGACATAGATCAACCGGCATATACACATGCTGGTTGATCTATGTCGTATGTGTGTGTGTGTAAAAACAAAGTCCTTGTGAATTTTCGGTACTGAATCAGAAAATCATAATATAATGTAAAATTCCTACTCTTAACGTAGGAAAAGTACATAAGAATTTGAAAAGCCTTATGCTCAGTGACATAATATTACACTAAGTTTGTAAAGTATTTGTACTTTATGCAGATAATTTTGCTTAATATTGTGAGTAAGAATAATTTATAAACTGAGTGTAATATTCTGTTGTTGATGATACGGTTTTTCAAACTCCTCTGTATTTTCCCTACATAGAGTAAGAACTTTACAAGATATTGTGATATTATGATTCAATATAGGAAATTAACAGGAATTTGTAATTCACGGTGCACTTGTGTTTGCTGATAAAAAATATTTGATATAATTGAAGTTCATGTAAGGGCTTTACATTAAAATACTAAAATGTATCTTTGATAAAAATATTAAAAAAAGCATGAGATTTGATATAGAAAAAGATCTTGATCGATGTTTGTTTACTATTCATACATTAATGAGTTGAAACATCAACAAATAAAATGTTTTCAGTGTAATCGTTCTATGCTTTCCAGTTTCTTTACGAAAATATTATGTTATATTTGTCGTTTTTTTTATTAATTACAATGTAATGGAGGTAATTATTAATACTAACCCACGTCAGTTGCGTCTTCTCGGTTGCCCGTTCTTGTACACCATCAGATTGCGATTACATTTATTTTTCTTCATTGATTCTGCAGCACTATTATACATTTACTTCCAATTATTCTTACTGAATCCTTGGAATAATTCTGTGTATTAAATAAATAATATTGAAAAATGAGGAATAGTTTGATGATTGGAAACAAAAACGATTGATGGCGGTGGATGGCGGTTATAACGTGGTTTCACTGCTATGTTGCCAAGGTGTTACTACACCAGTTATAAATTTGAATACATCTCCGTTTTTATTGGTCGACATTTCTTCACCGTTCATGACTGTTCCAATCAAGAATCAGGAAACACCATTTCTCCCTCCCACTGCTTTCCAAGTATTTGATGTGCGTATGCCTTTATTGGAGATCACTGTCTTCGTTGCTGTTTCGTTTTCAATATCATTCTACACGCTCACAACGGACATTTTGAAAATCAGTTGAGAGATATATCGAAATTCATTGGAAAATCAGCACTGCCGTCCGTTTTAGAGAAGTGGAAGATCAGCGATTATTAATGAAAGGTATGTAATTAAAATTATATGGAACATAATAACATGATTAAATGTGATATTGTATGAGAATATTTCTTAAAAACTGATTTTGAATGTTTCATTTGAGGTTAATTTAATCATTCATAATAGTTTTCCGTATTATTCGTATTAGCGATTAAGTTGCCACTTTATCATGAAGTATAATTTTCGAAACAATAATGAAACACTTTCACGATTTCTGTGTAAATTGAATTTATGTGGAGAATTGCGAAAATTATTAATGATATAACGATTTTTATTTTCATGAGAAAGTGTAGAATAAATTTTGATCAGGACAAAGTGAATAACTTGCAATAAAATCTTTTCTGTTATCCATGTTTTCCGAATGATATTGAATTGCAAAATTTTTATGAGTAAGAATAATTCTTTTTTTATTTTCAGATGAAGTATTACGTATTATTTGATGAAGACAGCTGTTTTGTTGCACCGGAAACATGGGTCGATGTTGAAGAAAAAAAATATCTTTGGCCCCCTACTGAAATCACATGCAAAAGAAGTATGCAAACTATGTTACCTACACCACAGTGGAAAGAGAGACGATGTAGAAAAATCATTGGACCATTACGTGAGTCTTATTGGAAAATATCTTCTAAGCAACATTTATTGAATAATCAATTAATCATATATTCTTGGTAGTATGCTTCAACAACTGTAGTCAATTCGGAATTTCATGAAAAGAAATTAATCATTCATCATTGTAATTGGGGTTTAAAAATGTACGTTAACAGTACAATACATGCAGGTTACGACAAATGATTCGCATTTCTCAAAAATACTGTTTACTATTAACTGAATTTCTTGAAGGGCACACATACAAATTGGTTTGCGTCTAACAATACTGCAAAGAGTTCTCTGCAGTTATGTGAAATGTAGTTTTCAAATTTTATAATGTAGCCAAGTTTTGCATGGTTCGAAACAAAGTCAAGAATTAATATTCAATTTTCGATGTATGTCATTGGTTACATATACTATATCATTTCAATGTTTATGTGTAAAGAACCAATCCAAGTGTGATAATAATGGAAGTGTCATAATACCAATGTGATTATTATCATGAAACATAACATAGGAAAAAGTTGGTTGGTGGTAAAGATTGGTTGAAAAAATCCTACATTTGATTGTATTCCGTAGGGAAATTTCCTCCATTGAGTGCAAAAAAGTCCCATTTTTTCCCCAATAAGTAGGGAAAAAATAGGACTTTTTTGCACTCGATGGGGGGAATTTTCCTACGGGATAATAAAAATAGTTACATTTCGACCTCATGCAACATGGTTTATCATCAAAATCATTATATTTCCTAATGAAGAGTGAAAAGATTATATGTTATTGATTTATAGGAAGTATGGTAAGTAATTTTGTTGATAAATTATGATACATAACCTCACAATGTGAGTTTTCCTCATTTCGTTATGAAGTGCAGTAATTTTATAGAAGACCTTTTTCTTCGTATGTTATAATCCTACAAAAACACTTTATAAAAACATCATCCCTATCAAAAGATTTACAAGGAATATTTTGTACAATGTGTGTCTGTGTTTGTGTGCGTGAAAATTATATATCCCGACAGGTTCAACTTGTTTAACAGAGGAGAAATTTTTGAAATATTACAAACAACAGAATAAAAAATTGAATCATATCATAAATCTTCTGGCTGATGGTGCACATACTGCAATAGAGTTACAAGATGATGATGTGCGGGATGCATTGCCCTTGCGAAGTACTCAAGATTTAACATTATTTGAAAACAATTTAAACACGTCGCAGGATTTTCGAACTAAATATGTATAAGTATAAATAAGTATAAATGGTAGCGTATCGATGTCCCTAAATTCAATGTCCTTAAAATTTTTACATCCAATCAGGATTACTTGTTGAACGGAATTATCCAATCAAAACTTTTTAAGGATATTGAATTTAGGGACATCGATACGCTACCAGTATAAATTATGCAACAGTATACCCAGACAGCAAAAATCATCAGTTTGTCAAAATTCATACACAGTTCTTAAAGAACTTCAACAGTCCCCGTTATGTCAGTAAACATGGATTCAACATGAGTACACATGAGTGCCCGAAGAAGTCTTTATGAATTCGCAATATAAATTCTTTCTGAACATTGAGTTGTTCATCAAGAATTCATTTTGAATTCAAAGTATTCATAATAAATTCGTGTTTACTGGCATAACGGGAACTCTTTGCAGGGACTCTTGTGCTGTATGGATAGAAAGACCAGTTTGAACTCACGGAAGAAGTATGAATCATCAAACATCCTTGGAATGTGCATTGACTAAGCTGACAAAATTTTGTCGGAATTGCACTAACAGCAAAGACTCCTTTTATGGTTCTCAAAACAGTTCAGGAAACGTTTTAAAAACATCCCAAAGTTCTCAAATCGTTTTAAAAACGTCCTGGTGCTGTCTGGGTAGATATCCTATACAGCAAAAGAGTCCCCACAAAGAGTTCCCGTTATGTAAGTAAACATGAATTCATTATGAATACTTTGATTTCAAAATAAATCATTGATGAACAACTTTATGTTCAGAAAGAATTCATATTCCGAATTCATATAGACTTCTTTGGGTGCTCAATGTGTATTCATCTTGAATTTATTGCATTCATATTGAATTCATGTTTACTGACATAATGAGGACTGTTCGAGTAGTTCTTTAAGAACTGTGCATGAATTCAAACTGATCATTTTTGGTGTCTGGGATTGTCTAGTCACACAAGTCTGCTGGATTCCTTCAATTATTGGAGGAAATAAGAACCCTATCTAAAATGTCCGACAGAATCCGACAAAAAATGGTCGTCTGGCTTTGAACGGTTTTGTGTCCCGTACCCGAAGGGAACATGAAGCTCCGACGAACGTTCAGAATAGATCATGATAGATCAGACTGAAGCTCCGTTGGAGCTCAAGTTTAGATTCGGAAACGTTCGACGAAGGTCCGATGAACGTTGAAATGTCCGCTTGAAAATAGCTTGAATGAAGGTTCATAGAACGTTTATTAAAGATTCTACGAAGATTCATTCAACCTTCAGTTTTTTATGTTTCAGACGGAATTACAATTATAGTTAGAAATGCCCCAATCTTTCATTTTTTCGTGGAAAAATATACTTTGAAAAAAACTTTGATCGAAAAATTGCAACTCGAACGAACCTTTAGCAAACGTTCGATGAACGTTTTATAAACGTTCATTCAAACTATTTTCAAGTGGACATTTCAACGTTCATCGGACCTTCGTCGAACGTTTACGAATCTAAACTTGAGCTCCAACAGAGCTTCAGTCTGATCTATCATGATCTATTCTGAACATTTGTCGGAGCTTCATGTTCCCTTCGGGGTAAAGACCGGTCAAGAACTGACTATAAATTATACCCTATTTTTGTTCGAAAATTACAAATTGGAGTATTCAGTCGAAACCTGACAAAAAATTTTTGTTAGTTTTCGACTGGATAACACAGTCTGGACATTCCGAATGGAATTATAAAAAAATTGTTCGTTTGTAACAGAATATTCCAACTAGAGGATTTCGGATAGAACCAGGTAGAGATTCTGTCAGTTTTTGACTGGTTTTTATGGGACAAAAACCGATCTAAGCTAAACAACAATTTTTTGTTGGATTCTGTCGGACATTTTTAATGCTTGCTACGGCAAATAACCATTGAATCCTCTACAACCCATGTGGTATTAATCAACCCAAATAGCACCACATATTGGAAGTATATTCATGATCTTCACGAAGCAGAAGCGTTCTCAGAATACTTGTTTTTAATACTTCGTATGCCGATAAAATATTCATAGTATCCTTGATGAGCAATCAGATAGATTTTTGACTCCCAAAAGTTGTCCTGAGAGTATGCAATGATATTAAAATAAGTTGAAAATGCATTCAAAATGCATCCGTGATGTTCAGTGAGGCCCATTCATTGTAAAGATGTCCTATGATTGTATTCAAGATTCAAGGAAATTGTTTTCAACAAGTCCGAATGTGTCCAAAATTTGTATGAAAGTGTCCAGTACTTATCAAAAAGTCTTCAATTGATTGACATTTCTTTTCATGTCCCCGACTTGTCTGCGTCATCCATCAAGGATTAGCATATTGTACTCATAGAAATATATGAAGACGTACGATGAGAATGACTCTTTTGGATGACTATTTTGAGTCATAGAAATATTAATATTGTTGCAAACTATTTTTGTTCCAATCGAATTGCCGTAGCCTTGTTTTGTTTCAACTAGTAAGCCTCGGATAATCTTGTGACAGGCTTACATCATTTTCATCGACAGCCCTGCCACAACGTTGAGCCCTTTTAGTGAAAGGGTTGCAACAGCCTTGCAGCAAGCTTGAATTGTTATCTGGGGTATGTCAAATGAAGTTAGCTGGACATTGAATCACATTGCCAGATCACTTACACAATTACATGCATAGTGAATATGCAAGTCACACATTGTGCACACCAATAATCCCCAATATGGCGTATGTCTGCAGCCGCCTTTGCCGCCCAGATAGCCAAATTATATCAGGCTGTAAGCGCAGGACAACAGGCATATGTGCGTGCATTTGTAGTTCATATGTAGTTCAGATTGTGATAAATCCTGTAGTGAACTGCATATGTGGCACATATGCACATCATTAACTGACATGCGCATGCGTAGAAACAACCTCAGAATCTGTTGGTGTGTTGTATTTTGAGTAAAAGTACAAGAGGGCAACAGATTCTGAGGTTGTTTCTACGCATGCGCATGTCAGTTCATGATATGCATATGTGCCACATATGCAGTTCACTACAGGATTTATCACAATCTGAACTACATATGAACTACAAATGCACGCACATATGCCTGTTGTATTGTGCTCACAACCTGATATAATTTGGCTATCTGGGCGCATAGCTATCCTCGTCAGGTCTATCCGACCCCCTCACTTTTCATGTCTGTTAGTGTCGCCTGGAACGAACTAATCCGCGAGAGGCACTTCAAACTGTAGGATGAATATATAGGTATATCATATGCAGTATCCATGACAACTACATCCTACAAAGCTGGCGTCCTTTCGCAGTTACTAGCGATGTTCATGTTTTCCTGGCGACATTAGCAACCACGCATAATCATAATATCCAAGCGAAGTTGGATAGACCTGATCCGCGCTACTTTGGTGTAGGAACTATAGTTTTCTTACGATTACAGCGCCATCTACCATGAATCAAACAAAGTGTTTCAGATGAAAATTACTCTTTTTTTCATGGAGGATTTGAAGCTGCCATAAAAGATGGAGGTTCCCATTAAAGATTTCAAAGTTGCCCCCTCTCCCACCCTCTGGGGGTGAAGTTGGCGAGTTTAGTATCATAGAATGACTCACTTGCAGGCGAATAAATTTTATTAAGAACTTTCTTTGGTCTGAAGCGTAATTGTTGAGGTATTTCAATGTCTTCAGATAAATCGGACACCCTGTAAAATCAGGTCTCATGCATAGAACCTTGTCGTACATAATTCGGATATAATTAGTGGATACAATTATATGTTCTGAATATTCATAGAAGGTCTATAGAATATAATGATGCTACTTGGGTATTAAAATCTATTGTTCTGAATGAGTCCGAATGATGTGTAACATAGGTTATGAAATATTTTATTGATCACACACTAATATTTTAATCACATCGAGTATAAAAAAACAACCTTATGCAGTTTAGATCGATTGATTAAAATTGATATTAGAATTAACAAATTTTGTCAAGCGGTATTAATCAATTGTATTTGTATTATATAACGTCCATTCCTATACAGCACAATTATGCGAAAAGAGTTCTTAACGAAATTTGAGAATTCTTTATGAATTCTGTTAAATTCTTTTAGAACTCTTGTGTTATATACCTATTGAATTTCGTTTGTTGGATATTTAGAAACAAACGTTTCTTATCAAAATACTGATGTGTATGTTCAGATATGTATAGATGTCGAAGTGTGAAATCAATATTCATGCTGTGGAATATATAATTATTTTTTCGTTCAATAGTAAGAGTCAAAGTGTTTATCAATTTTCTCCTTGCAGGTTCAGCTCGTATTATCGGAGTTGAATACCGATGGCAATAAATGGATCAGAAGAGTGTTACACAGCACAATTACCAATGAACTTGGTGTCCAATATTCTTGGTCCGGCCAACGAGGCACTCTTAAATTCAAAGATTGCCAAATTTGTAAACTCCTGTTAAGTAAGGTCACAAAATTGTGAAAAACCTTCATACCTTCAACTGTACATTTTCCATATAATATTTCTTATTTGTAAATTTTCTGAAATTATCTTCAAAACCTAACTGACACAAGAGGCATTATACTTTATCTTTTGTGTTTCCGTTTCAGGCACAATTGTAAAAGCAGACAAAAAACAAAGCATGACGGTGCTTGAGAACGCTGTGAAAAAATGGCTCCAACAGTCTGCTGAAAGGTTGAAAAGGGAAGAAGGGGATACGATGTAGCCTATTTTGACATACGATTTTAATATTGACAAAATTTTATATTGTTGCACAAATATTTGCTATGAAAAATTTCATTATTTCTGTTCTGTAGATTATTAGTTTTGCATAACATATTTTTCCGTTATTTCATAATGATGAAACATTCATAATTATTTTATTTGAGTTATTCATATTTAGGATTATGAAATCTTGATTCAATTTACATTGGTGATAGGATTTAATCAACTTCGAAAGAAGAAGTATTTAAAAAATTTCTGTATTAGTACGTAAGGATTTAATACTCAATGTTTCTTCCCAAAAGGAAGTGACATATAGTAAAACCTTCACTGAAACTCGATGTTTCAGACTCCTCAATTCTTCGATACCGATTTTCATTGTTTTTCCATATTGAGATATTCAGTGTTTGATTCAATTGATAAATAAGTGGATTCTATAAAAATTGGTCACATGATTAAAATAACAGGAAAATCGAGTTTCGGTGGAACTTATTTTTACTGTACACAAGTTTGAATTTATTCCATTAGCGCCAAAGAGTGTTATTTATATAAAATCTTCCAAGTGTTTTATATACTATATTTCTTTTATTTACGTTTATAAGTTTTTAATCTCACTTGATGTATAGTTTCCCCCTGAGGGGTCAATTTTTGGTTGGCACAAAAGTGCTTCTTTTAAATTAAATAAAAATTCATCACAGTATATCTTTATATGTATATATATATAATCAATTTATAATCCCTGTTCCTATGTACATTGCGCATTGTACTGTTTTTGTAAGAGGTTCATTGGAAACAATTCTCTAAGTGAATTTTATATCCTTCTTTATAAACGCTGGTCCAATATGAATTTTCACTAATTGATTAGGTTATTTGAGAACCTGTTGAAATTAACATGAGATTTTCACCGATAGAGATTGGATGGACAGATTTTTTGGTATATTCATTCGTATTTTGACGTTATCAATATCTCAATTTAATTATCACGCTGAAAAAAAAACAAGGAGAGAATATATGGTGTTAATTCCAATAGGATGTCAATTAATACGTATTAATATGAAGTGATAAATGATCAATCACAATTTTCACGGAATACAAAATTACCGCCATTTGGCTAAGTGGTTTCCACGCATGCGTAAATCATGCAACGCATACTGACTAGCAGCGCCCTCTTCCTGTTTCATGAAGTTCATCAAGAACTTTGTGTATTTTAATAACAGACTCTATGAGAGTCTAAATAAGCGGACATTTGGGAATTCTTAGAATGTCCTTAAAAAATGCTTTTACAGTTCCCTATAGATTTCTCTGGCCAGCTCAAAGTACTCTTTGAGAATTCGATATACTCTTATAGAACTCTTGAAGAATTCGAAGTCAGGAACTCTTATAGAACTAATTTAGAGAACTCATATGGTATAATTTGGTGGCTTTCATGTTGTCTGGGTATGGATTGTAATAAAACTAATTTTAGTTTTGCCTTTTTCAAATGTGACTGTGGAACGTCTCTTCAGTTTTTTGAATAATATTAAAACTCAATACAGAGTAAATTTGAAATCTGAAACTATTGTAGCTCTGTTAAGAACAAAAGAAGGTATAGAAGATGATGGAGGCTGTTTAGATTTTCAACCAACAAAGGAAATGCTTTTCGCAAACATATGGAAAAAATGAAAAAGATTTAGTATAGAAAAGTGAGAAATTATTAACAGCGAGATTTACTTTTCGATTAGGAAAGCTTATGTGATAAAATGGTTAGTTCATGTTTTATTTTATTTTTTGTTACATATTTTCAATATAATTTGTGCAAACTTCTCATTTTTTATGTTTCTCAAAGAAGAAAAATAAATTGATTAAGAACAGAAAACACCAACATCGACTTTATTGTATTGAAATCTTTTACGCAAATTTCTCCTACCTCAAATGAACTAAAGTCAGGAAGAATATAGCAAGAAAGGAAGAACAGTATGCATTGAAGCTTAATGCGTTACTCTGATATCCTTTGCTTTTGTATTTGCTTCAGTTCATTGAAATTTTTATTAGGAGGGGAATATGGGGGGAATCACGATATGAGTAGGGGGGAATTTCGGGGAATTTGAGCCTCTAGAAAGGGGAAAACGATTGAATCCCATTGGCGACCCTGGGTATTACACTTCACTCTAAAAAATTTGGCAGTGTTAGGTAAGGTCCACTCCGGATGGTGTTGTTTCAACACCTGACGGTGTTATTTCGACACCGTATGGTGTCATTCACTGAAAAAAAAATTTATTCCAGTCAAATAAATATTTATTTGTCCTGTACCAAAGAAATATTTATTAGAATTAACAAAATATTCTTTGGAACCAAAATAATTTATTGGAATCAAATAAACGATTAAAACCATCTATTCAATTCAAATAAATTATTTTGGTTCCGAAGGATATTTTGTTAATTCTAATAAATATTTCTTTGGTACAGGACGAATAAATATTTATTTGACTGGAATAAATTTGTTTCAGCGTTCTAATACCATTTGGAATTATTTTAACACTGAATTCCGGAGTGGACTTTCATAGAATCCGCGCGGTGTTAATTCTGACACCGCTTTTCTTACAGTATTTTGAGACGTTTGGAGGTGATCTACGGATTGAAATAAAATAAGCACAGTCAATAGATCAATTGTGAATACTTATTCTCCTGACATCGCGTTTTGAACCAAACCAAAGGAATGGTATTTGCAAACAAAATCGCAAGGCAATTCAATGAAATTTATACTTCACCCATACAGCACAAGAGTTCCCGTTATGCTCATGAATATGTATTTATTATGAATATTTTGAATTCAAAACGAATTCTTAATGAATAACTTAATGTTCAGAAAGAATTTGTATCAAGACTCCATAATGAATTCTGTGTGCATTCAATGCATTTCAATTTTTATTTCATTGAATTCTCATTAAATTCATTATTGGTTGCAGCATAACGGCGACTATTCAGAGAGTCTTTGGAAAGTCTTTATGAATTCAAATTGATCATTTGTGCTGGCTGGGTAAAAAATACACAAATGGACCTTGAAAATTTTCTGCTGGAATCGAATGTTCCAATTTTCCCTGAATTTTTATAAATTTCAATGGATTTCCCTGACTAATGGAGCATTTTGCAAACGTTCCCTGACTTTCCCTGATTGAATACCTCATCTCCCTGTTGAGATAATTGAAAATGAATTAAAATGTGATTTTTTTTTGTTTGTACTGTAAAATCCATAGAACTGCTTGAAAAAGGCTAATATTTGGGGTTTTGTCTTTGTTCGAGCGCCTCTTTCACCCCACCAAATTTGGTCTAAATCGGAAACATGTCAGTTTTTTTTCGGCCGATCTGACGTGGAATGCCCCATATACTTCATGTTCACTAGATATGAATGTTATTTTATTGTTTTCGAAAAGAAAATTTTATTCAAGTTTAATTTTTTCTCAAATATATTTTTATGTGTCTCAACTGAAGAGAAAATGAATAAAATAACATTTGGAAAAGCATCCGAATGGAAAATAATTCATTAGATTATACCCTACATTTATCGTGATATTTCATACAATGCAGCATTATAAAAATTTATATGTGTTGAATTAATATCTTTCTATTGTATAGGCGTATCCTATTTTAATCAACCGACCCAAGTGGTTTGGAGAATTCTCACGGAAAAAATATTCACCCTGTCGGTACGCTGGTCTCACTTTAAAGAAATACTAGCGCCGTGGTTCAAGCCAAATCGTTTATTCCAAACTATTCAAAAGTGATTCAATGAACTCAAAATATCGCCTTGTACAGCACTCAAGATATGCAGAATAATTACTGTCCAGAGAGATATTTCGACTTTATTGAAGCATTTTTCAATAGTTTAGAATAACAAATTTTGCTCATACTATGATGCTAGTATTCCCTAAAGAGGATACAAGAGTCCCTATCCAACCACGTTTTTTCCCGATCGAGTGACTGAATATGGACTTCATGAAAAGACCTGAAATTTTAAAGGATGATTCTTCGAAAGTTCATCTACGCCCCTATGGAGTCCAAATTTTGAATTTCATAAGTTTTTTTTTCAAAAAGTTTAGTTTTGAAATGCAAACCTTATCCGAATACATTACTAAAAACTGATGGATTAAATTTTTCTTGTATTTGATGTGAATTATCAGGAAGGGAACGATCCCTACGAAAAATTTACATAAAAAAACGGATCAAAATCTTATTCGTTTACTATGCGTTTCTTTCATCGTAATGTACAATAGATAAAAACAAAGATGTTTGAAATGACGAACATTTGCGATTAAATACGTATCAAAACGATCAACTACGCATAGAATCGAACAAAAAACAGTTTTATCCGCATTTGATGTGATTAATCTGCACTTTCCTAATGATTTACTTCAAGTATGGATATGATTGCAAATGTTCGTCTTTACAAACATCTTTGTTTGTGTTTGTTGTAAATTACGATGAAAGAAACGCACGTAGTAAACTGATAAGATTTTTATCCGTTTTTGATTGGAATTTTCCGTAGAAATGGTGAACCATAAGTGAAACATCCTGAGCAATACATATATCAAGACCTATGAAAACGAATACAATGTATATTTGCTTTCAAAAACATTTTCTGATACAGAAAAGATTTTTTGCTGAAGATATTCTGGATGAACGGATGTTGTTGTTATGTGGATATACTACTGAAAACCTATAAAACTGAAAAATTATGTTTTGTTTGTATTTGTTGCAAATTGCCATAAGAAGAACGCATAGTAGACCACAGTGAACCAAACCAAACCAATATAAATGAATGAGTATAAAGACAAATAAAATGTTTGTTTGCTATTGCAAGCATGTTCTGATAGCATGAAAAATTTTTTGCCGAAAATATCTCACATGAACGAGTATTGCAGTTAACCGAATTACCTAACAAAAGCGGGTATATTAGGTTTGGTTTTTATTTGTTGCAAATTACGATGAAAAGAACGCATAGTGAACCACAGTAAACCAAACCAAACCAATACAAATGAATGAGTATAAAGACAAATAAAATGTTTGTTCGCTATTGCAAACATGCTCTGATAACATAAAAAATTTTTTGCCGATGATATCTCACATGAACGAGTATGACTGTTATCCGATTTACCTAACAAAAGCGGATATATTAGGTTTTGTTTGTATTTGTTGCGAATTACGATGAAAAGAACGCATAGTGAACCACAGTAAACCAAACCAAACCAATACAAATGAATGAGTATAAAGACAAATAAAATGTTTGTTCGCTATTGCAAACATGCTCTGATGACATGAAAAATTTTTTGCCGATGATATCTCACATGAACGAGTATGACTGTTATCCGATTTACCTAACAAAAACGGATATATTAGGTTTTGTTTGTATTTGTTGCAAATTACGATAAAAAGAACGCATAGTGAACGGATGTAATTTTTTTTATCCGCATTTGATGTGAATTTTTCGTAGGGTAGAGATATTTAGAAATAGAGTTCTTGTTCTGCCATCCGAGCACGTTGGTCAGGAAAAGACGAACCTATACGATAGAAAGAGAGGTCCGAAGTCTGGTATCCTTCTAAGAAAACAAAATAAAAAGTTGAATCTTCAAAAAAATTTGATCGGATTTGTTTAGAAATTTTTTGTTATTTTACTCTCTTTGACACTAGAACCTCTGTTTCCAGCTCTTGCGGGACAGCCCCGGATTTTCGACTAAAAAAAGCTTACCAAAATCAACGGCCACATTTTGTGTATTTCAGTTATCTTGAATCCTTTAGTTACATACAGAATCCTTTGAATTGACTTGTTGTACATTTATGCGTACTAATATATCTGATACAGAACGCGAGATTTGAAAATCATAAATCCTCGATACAATGATAAATCGAATGATTGGTTGGAATGGATCTCTTTCCATCTTATTTTGTATTCATTATTCAAATAGATATTATTCCAACTGATTTTTCAACCCACAGATTCAAACATCATTTTTCATCACTTGATTGCACCTACAACTTTTACTGTGAATTGCCACTTTATGCTTAGTGAATTCTTATCAGATTCTTAAATATCTTAACAATAGTTGTCCTTATTTACAGTAGATCTTCAAACACAAGTGAAATATTTTGTACAAGAAATAGATCATTGATTTATCCAAATATTTATTGTAACAATTAAATTTTCATTTCAACTAATTTACTGTCATACGTGTACACAGGATTGGAATTGTTATATGATTTTTCTATTTCTTGTGCAATAATATATTATTTCGTTTGTGGCCTGCAATATTTGTAAGATAATTGAATTCTTTCATTCCTCCAAGGGCAAAGGGTTGTTTTTGTACCTATGGGTACCGAGTTTTTCACCTGTCACATGGTTTACAAATCAAGATATGAAATATTTTGAAGGATATCACGTGCCAACCCTGGATGTACATGGATCAATTCATACATTCCTCTCGATTCTGTTTGAGGGGATACTAGCGACCATATCGAGCCTCTCTTTCTATCGTATAGGCGTGTCCTCTTCTAACCAACGTGCTCCGATAGTACCGCTAGTATCACCTCAAGGGAAGGTCCTCATCAAGCAAACTCTAAAATAAGGTGATTTTCTCGAATTTTTTTTCATGGAAGACAGTAAATAAAGAACTTGAGTTTTTGATATTCATGTAATGAGTCTTGAAGTACATAAACAAATTTTTTTCAGGTCAGAAAATTTGGATACCAAAACTTCAAAGGCGTTTTTCTTGAAACCATGTCTTTCAAACTAGCGGCCACTGGAACTCAAAAACTACTGGATGGATCGGCTTTATTTTTTTTTGTTTCAAAGTACATTCAATTTATTGGAGTTTATACCCAAATCCAGACAGATTTAGCGGTTTTAAAAATTGTTTTATAACACTTTGAAGAATGAAAAAAAAGTTCAAACTCGGTACCAAAAATTCATATGTCTGCGGTATTATTAATTTTGGACTTTTCATTGATATTGATGGTACAAGCTTCAAGAAATATATATTTCACAAAAAGCTTTCGGATCTTTGATTTTAGACAACTTTTACCAAAGTTACCATCGGAGCACGTTTTCTTGCACTCAAATACTCAAAACTGAATTCATAAAAAGATCTGAAATTTTCAGGGATGATTCTTTGAGACTCCATCTAGGTCTGTACAGAGCCCGAATTTTGAATTTCGAAAAAATATTTTCTTTTTGGACGATCAAGTTACAGCATGTGTAACAAAATTTTGTGATGTAATTTTTCATTAAAAAAAATTGTTTACGTACTCATTCAATACGGGTAGACAAATCGAGTTTACTGTCCTCCATGAAAAAAAAATCGAGGAAATTACCCTCATTTCTGGGTTGCTTGAAGAGAACCTTCCTTTAATGATACTAGTGGCGTGGCAGCAGCCAAATCGTTTATGACAAACTACGAGCAAAAGCTTCCATTTAATCAAAATATCCTTCTATACAGCCCTGGCAAATGAATCAGAGAAGTGCTGTACAGATCAATATTTTGATGAAATCGAAACGTTGGCCCGCAGTTTGTCATAAACGATTCGACTGCTGCCACGCCACTAGTATCCCCTAAAACCCTAGAACTCCACTACAGGGTGTAGCAATCCCCGGATGTTATGATATTTTAATTAATATGAGTATATATTAGTTTTTTTTAGAATTTTCACGAATAGTTTTAGAAAAAAAAAACAGATGTCCCAACGATGAAAATTGAGAGAATAACAGTGGTTCCAACAATGGGGTATGTGGGACCAAGTGTGATGTTTTTGTTTCATCTAGATAGTGCGGAGTCCTAGGGTTAATGCCTCTACGTTAACGTGCACTGTAAAACATTTCTGTGGGAAAACTCTTATATATTCATGTGAAGTAATCAACACATACATGCGTTAGGAATTTCTCGAACTTGTCCGGAAATTTACTGTGAGATGTTGGGAAAAATCCCATGAAGTTTAAAATCTTCAGATAAATTTATGAGAAATTTCATGTAAATGTACCGGAAATTGATTTCCCAATCAGTGATTAGAATTTTCCGGTTGATGTACACGGGAAAATTCTGATTATTTTTTACAGTGTGTTATATAGCACACATTCTCCATGTTCTTCCCATTAAAAATACATGAAACGATTTTTCTCACTTCTATATAACCCATACGAGACACATTATCGTGAATGCATGAAGTAGGGAAATTTCTCTTGCAATAAAAACAGCTTTTTCTTCAATATACATAACATAAAATCAAGATATAGTCTTTGCGTATATTTTTTTTAAATATTCATGTTCAAATTAAATATATTTTTACTTATTATATCATCAACTATTTACATATTTTATGTCCAAAATAATCTATACAAATTATGTATCTGTATTATATTTTAGGTATTGAGCTCTATAATGTGAAATTACAGCGATCAAAAACCTTTTCTTCCTCCATAACAGAAATAAAGACAATCATTTGTTTCTTTGCGTCGAATATCAGTTACATAAGATGAAATGAGGAATACCTATTTTGTATCTTGTGTACGATGTACAACAAGTAAAGAAAAATCTTATTCCTTCCTTTATCTTTCAATTTAAAACAAAAAAAAGTATGCACAAAGTTTTTTATTTGACCTATTATATTAAGAGGATACCAGAGCTACCATCGCAGCACGTTTACTTGTACTAAAATACTCGAAACTGAATTCATGAAAAAATCGGAGATTTTCAGGGATGATTCTTTGAAACTTTATCTAGGTCTGTACAGATCCCAAATTGGAAAGATTGTTAACGCCATGTTAAAATCATGGTCCGTAACACGTTTTTTTCTTTCAAAGAAAATTATATGATTGATTGAATTTTTCTGAGCCAATCAGCATGAAAGGATAAACGGAAAACGTGATACCACCAATCAAAAAGTGGACCATGGTTATCATACATCGTTAGCAATCTTTCCAACTCATCTTGGTACAGACCTAGATAACGTCTCAAAGAATCATCCCTGAAAATCTCAGATTATTTTATGAATTCAGTTTCGAGTATTTTAGTGCAAGAAAACGTGCTCCGATGGTAACTTTGGTATCCTTTGAAAACAAAAGAAAAAAATTTATAAACGATATGTATTGAGATCCAAGGACGAACTGACCCTACTCTAAACATTCTACAGGTCGGAACTGTTTTTATAAATATCCTCCTTAAACTTTAAGGAAGAAATCTATAAGTGTTCTGTGCACAATTCATTTCATTATATCGTTTCATTTGTTATTCATTCGTGTAAAATTGTAAGAAATAAGGCAACTGTATGTTATCAACGTGTGATCAGATGAAAATAAAAGAAAACTACGACATTAGGGAGTTGCTCTAATAAATCTATCATTTTCAAGAGTATTAAAAAAAAGTATCTAAGAAAAAACTGATTATTTACACGTAAAAAAACAAATTTCAACGAATAATCATATTTGACTACTCACGGTATCTAGCAATTTCGTGCAATTTCACACGCTATCATCACTGATGATGCATATACTCTCCATTTTCCATTTTTGAGAAATAAAGTTTTCTTCATCCAGGAGACTGACTGAAATTTCTATTCTCGCGGCTAAATTGTAAGTTCCAGGAGTCGAAACAACTGCTTTTAATTTAACGATGCTACGAACGAACGGTGCCATTTGACATCGAATGCCAGAATGACAAGCGTATCTGAAGTTGGACGATGCTTGTGGTGAATATAATTGAGATTTGATGCTTGGTAGTTGAGTTTGACTGGAAATGAAAAAAAATATATCATGTATAATATAGAATCTTAATTTTCCATAGAACTTTCGTAAAAAAAGTGTCTATAAAGACTCACCTGCTTGTACCGATGGTATTAACTTTGACATCGATTTTTGATTGTAAATGATTTTGTATGTACATGGTGATAGGAATAAAGCACAATCTATTCTTTTCAAAATTATGTGCAATTTGTCTGACGTGACTCAAGGAGAAGGAAATAATGTTTCCACAAAATTCTTTTTCAGAGAATTGATCTTTACCATGAATGGACGATAGATTCGGTACATTTCGATCTGGCCCGAAAATCTTTAAACATCCTCCATATTCGTTTTGTTCGATTTGGCTTTCCTTTGGATGTTTATAAGTTTTATTTAAATATTCTATATCGAGATGATGTTGACCTACAGCGAGTCTAGGGACTGTTCCATTTTCCTTCACGTTAGCTCGCCATCTGAGAATCATGGTAGAACCTAACACCATAGTAGTCGAAATGGGATTGGTATGAATCATTTGTTGGGAATCTATGTTGTTTTCCTCTGAATCTAAAGGTGACAATTTTCGCCTCTGTATGAAACTAATCCAAGGAAGATTAGTAACAAGGGACATTTTCTCATCGTTTTCTTCGCTCAATCGTATGTTGGTAAACATTGATTTTTGCCCTGCATCGTTTTTCTTTTGTAACTTCAACATTAAATGACGAATCTCTTGGGGTTGCATTTGAATACTTGCTGGTAAAATGGAGGATTGTTGTATCGACCAAATTTTACTCTCAAATAACACCTTGGTCAATATTATTTCATTTATGAAAGGGTCGTGAACTTGATTCATATTCTTCACGCATAATATCAGATTAAGCGTTGGTGAATCGTTTTTGAATAATGCACTTTTGGAAGCAATTACACTCAATTGTATAGAATCTAAAACCGTCAAATGCCACGTGTGACGACAAAGTCGAAATTTCGGTACACATTTGGGATCTACGTTTTCATAATAAAAAAGTAAATCTAACTTATGAGTTCCTTTGATGTGAGAAGCTTGTATCCAAAGTTGTAGTTGGTATGTTTCTCCAACATTCAGTACGTTGTTCATAGAAAGAGGTAAAGAAATTTTTGTTACAAATCCACTGTACTTTTTCGGAATTTGATCTAAAATAATGGAAATTTATAGAGATTAAAGAGGGAAAAATGAGAAGTATTTATCGAATTTTTTACCTTCAATTTGATGTTGTTGATTCTCCAATGATATTAACTTAGGGTCGGTAGACACGAAACAAATATTCGTCAGAGGAGCATTGCCGATATTTTGTATAGTTAATTCAATTTTCTGTATTTCTCCACATAACATTTCTGGCGATAATTTACTGAATGAAATCTATGAATGAATATAAACATCAACAATCGATGTTCCGTATTAGTGAAGATCATAACGAAATAATAGATAAATTGATAAATATAAAATTTGTTTACCTTTAGAAAGGGTGCTTTCTCAACGATTTTCATCTCCAGTCTATAATCAACACCATACATCTTGGTACCTGCCTTTTCTTTTACGTTTTTCAATTTTGGACCTTTGATTTCGAATAGTCGTTTACCTTCAACGGTGATAGTAGGATTCACGATAGGCGGATCAATTATCGTATGATTTGGATTCGATAATTTATAAACCAGTCCCAAAACCTTCAAGTCCCCAACTTTCTTTGGTGTCAGTGATAAAATAATATTTTGTTTGCAATTTGGTTGGAGCATGATCACGTCGATCGTTTTGGTATCGATCAGTTCAGGTTGGTACATAGAATTATTTGCTGTGACTTCATTTGTAAACGTTTGATTATCAGGGTCGGTGAACAACCATATCAACATCACATCGGACAACGGGAGTGGTATGTGCAATGGATTATCAAGTTCGATAGAAAAATAAACAGGTTCACATAGAATTGCATTTGGTTTTGAACTATTATTACTATGTTTAGAGTACACAGCTGTTGTGGGTTTGAAAATCATTGGAGGCGCTCCTTGGGCTTCGGTTATAAGGATTTCTTCCATTTTCGACCATCTCGTCGTATCGTTTCCATCATCCGTATTGAATATTACGTCACTGGTTAGAGTATTATCTTCATTCGGTTTGGATAAGAATCCAAATAATACTCTTATATTGTTACTATCGATGAGCGGAAGAGGTAACACAGGAAGTTCTAGTAATTTTGTTGTACTTTCTTGAAGTAATAACTGAAGTATGAAGTAAATATACGTATTTACGGTTATAGATAGTACAATAAAACAAAGAAATTCATCTTACTAACATTGTGAGTATGCAGAAATTCTCTTAGAAATGCTGCTTGCTGAAGAGCTGGTTGTTTACTAGAAGGATTGAGCAATTTTTCGAATGCTTTGACAGCGTCGGAAACTTGTTTCAAAGACGCTGCTTGTCTACCAATGGTAAAATGTATGTGATCTTCGGCAAGCGACCATCCTCTCTCGCGATAAACCTAGAATTAAAAGAAAAAGAATGGAACCTAATCTTGGACGATTAAAAAAATTAATATCGACGAACAAATACCTGGTAAGCTTGTTGGTAACATCTTAGAGAATGTTTCCTTTGCCCTGCTTTGGAAAATCTGTGTCCGGCTAGAACCTCGTGAAACGCGTATTTACGCATCATTTTAGGACTGATGAAACAATAAGCAGCCTGTTCAAGCAGAAGAGCAGATCTGAGATCTGAATCTTCACTGGTCATGCGGATCAACTGTTTGGCAGCTTCGCCGTATAAACCTCGACCTTTCAAACATTCGACGCTAAGCAGAGTGGCTCTAGTCGCGAATTGTGGCATCTTACAGCTATTCGAATAAGTCAATATTGCATCATCCATGTATTCAATGGTTTTCCTATTCATTTCACCTTGCATGAAAGCACTCAATGCAGCCATTTCTAAAGCACCCGCGTAATAAAGCCATGCTTGATCGGCAGCAAAATCACGCTTCGCACTGTGATAAATTTGATAGGCGAATTGATAGTGACCAAACATGAAACATAAATCACCCAATCGGCGTAACTGAAGCTCCGGAGATTCGGTTGCATAACTAGAATTGAAATAAATCTAAAATATAGTTGAAAACTGATAAAAGTGATAACCGATTGTTTTAGTAATTCACATACATCACAGCATTCAATGGACCGGGTCCTGGAGCTCCTGGTTTGTTGGTACCAAACCATCTTTTAGTAGCACTTAATAACGATCTGCTAACACCTTTTTTATTTGAAATCACATCGTTCAATAAACTTATTTGTTTTTCAACATAAGGCAATAAACTTTTCAAACAAAATTCAGTTATCAAAGCTCTTAATTTTTCTAAATCTTGAGTTGAAAGTCTGACACCATGTTGAGCTATCACATAGTTTGGCAAATCTGACCAAACATTGGCATTGATTGGAGTACTACTAATTGTTTTTTCTTTTGTATTTACATTTAACGCAGGATAAATGTTCAATGGTTTTTCAACATTTGAACTGAGAGGATGAACGGTAACAGGAACTGCTTCTTGTCCAACTTCTAGATGTCCTACTTCTATATTGGAAGGCTCTGATACTTCAGATGTAAAATTCATTGTATCAGTGGCATCTGGAGAGCCAAGGATACTATTATGTGTAACAACTGGTGTTCCTGCTTGGCTTGATCTGAAATTCATTTTTTTATTCAAATAAACATGTTTTTTGATCATTAAATTCATCACAGCAACATTTGTCTCACTTTTCAGATTCAGTTGTAACTTCACTGGGCATTGCAGAAATACGACCTATGTCAGCAGGTGTACGAGGAGAACTGTTTTGTTCATTATTCTCTGAATAATCTGAGGATCGGACTAAAAATTGACACCATGGATCCGGTAAATGAATATTGTCATCTGACTGCCCAGGGGGCCTCGAATTCATTTGCAATAGAAAACAATTATTAGCACCATAAATATTTTTCATTTCTGTGAAAACTGTTTCTGCCCTATATCAAAGATAATAATATTGTGAATTGAAGATTTAGAATCCAAAAATATTTGATAGAATATTTTACTTACTTATTCCTGTCATCTTGATAAGTATCATACACTAAGATATAATACCTGAGGACATTATTATTGAACCACTTTGGTAATTTTCCAGGTATACTCTGGTGTAATTGTGCCCCCATGAACTGTATTTTTTCTAGTGGATTATCTTCAGCAGTTGAAATGACTATCATACAGGCCAAAAAATGTTTCGTAAATTCATGATCCGATGGAAATTGAACACTGAGAAACATATCTCTCCAAGCTTCGAACCAAGGTACAGAAGCTGGTATGGTCAATTCCGTTGCACCAATATGGATTACAGTTGTACGTTCGCATAAGGTAGAACTGACTGCTTCATTCAACATCTTCCTTGCCAAAGTTGGCTCTGGGGGATGTGCATTGACATCTTGAATGGACAATCTGAGGTTCCTAATTGTTATTGTATTACCTTGAGGATCTTTAATGTGGCCTAGAAATATTATTAGCAATGAGAATAATAATACAGTTTTGAACACTCAATGGTTTGGCAGATTATAGTGTTTTACCCTCGACATTGAGTTTACAAAATGGTTGGAGAAGTTCAATAAACGATAGATTGTTTTTCTGACACGTGCTATTGGCTGCACTTGAACAAACGACAGCAATTTCAGGTGAAAAAGCATTACTGATGAATTCTCGTGGGGTTAATTTACACTGGGCCATAATTGTGGTTTTTCTTGTTGACATCAACAGATCTTGTGATTGATTTTAAAAACAGTAACTATTCTCTTAGATTGTAGAGTTGAGAGATTTGAGAGGTTCAATCATTTTTTTTCATCATACTATGACGAATGTATTTTGAAAAACTGCGAATGACAGTCCTAGGAATGACACAATATTCACAATAGAATGGATTAATAAATATGATTTTTTAGACAGCCGTTAGCCGTTAAGACTATGATAAAAATTGGAAACATAACATTTTTGATTGATCGATCAAAAAAAAATAATCCAAGAGATTACTTGTTCGTAACTTTTCAGTGCTTTCCAGATTCCAGATGAATATGGATAAGTACAGTTGGTTTTCGTGACTACAATGGACTACAAGACTAAAGCAGTGATGCCAGATTCGAAACCGAGACCGTATTAACTCACCCCAGTGACCGCTTCCCCTTTCTCCCACCATGCGGAATAAGTCGGGCGAGCGAGAGAGTGATAGTTACTTTTTCTCTGTCGCTCACCCAACTTATTCCGCATGGTGGGAGAAAGGGAAAGCGGTCGATGGAGAGGGTAAAAGCGGTCTCGGTCTCGAATCTGGCATCACTGGACTAAAGGCCTCTCTTTCATGGGGTAAGAGAAAGAGTAACTATCACTCTCTCGCTCGCCCGACTTATTCCGCTTGGTGGGAGAAAGGGGAAGTGGTCAACAGGGTTGGGTTTATTACGTGAATTTTCAATTTCTTACGTATCATACTTGGTTTCTGACACGTAATATATGTAAGATACTTGTACCCTCCTGTCCCCCCAGAGGCAAGGGGTTGGTCAGGGGACATAATCTCGAATAGAAAATTTTCAAATGGATTTCAGCGCTGCCATACGGTAGTACAGTGAACTATTTTACATGTATACACTAACACTAATTCGAAAATCGGTGTGATTTGTTCATTGTTTGTGTTAGTTGTATCTATGGCGAATAATTCACTGTACTACCGTACGGCAGCGCTGAAATCCGTTTGAGAATGTTGCATTTGAGATTATGCCCCCTGGGGTTGGTTTTATGCGTAAGATACTCGGTTTCTTACGTGTCGTAAACTATGTAAAATACTTAGAAGTATATTACGTGCCAACCCTGGCGGTCAATGGGGTGAGTAAAGGTCTGTCTACCCAAACGCATAAACGTAATGCATAAGCATAAGCGGAATGCGCAGAGACAACACGGTAACTTCTGCGCATTCCGCTTATGCTTATGCATTACGTTTATGCGTTTGGGTAGACAGACCTTTACTCACCCCATTGACCGCCAGGGTTGGCACGTAATATACTTCTAAGTATTTTACATAGTTTACGACACGTAAGAAACCGAGTATCTTACGCATAAAACCAACCCCAGGGGGCATAATCTCAAATGCAACATTCTCAAACGGATTTCAGCGCTGCCGTACGGTAGTACAGTGAATTATTCGCCATAGATACAACTAACACAAACAATGAACAAATCACACCGATTTTCGAATTAGTGTTAGTGTATACATGTAAAATAGTTCACTGTACTACCGTATGGCAGCGCTGAAATCCATTTGAAAATTTTCTATTCGAGATTATGTCCCCTGACCAACCCCTTGCCTCTGGGGGGACAGGAGGGTACAAGTATCTTACATATATTCCAGAGATGAGTGGAGAGATTGCTAACGTAATAATGAAATCGTGGTATGGTTTGTGGACTAGCGACATCATGCGGCAATGATACCAACTAAAAAGTGGAACCATACTGATTGGTTAATTCCATTGGATTTCAGAAATTCTGTTCGATCTGAGCAATCATCAAATATTTATTTGTTAGTTGGTATCATTGCCGCGTGATGTCGCTAGTCCAAAAACCATACCACGATTTTAGTATTACGTTAGCAATCTCTCCACTCATTTCTGCTTATGCATTACGTTTATGCGTTTGTGTAGACAGACCTTAAGAACGGTATCGGTCTCGAATCTACCGTCACTGCTATGGGGTGGAAAACCTGGAAATGCCTGGAAAGACCGCTGATCCAGGGTACGCAAGCCACCGTGTTAATCACTGAGACCGCATAGTTCACTATCCACAGTACCAGGCGGCGCTAGTGTGCCTGGGGAATTTTACCTAACTAATACGTTCTCGTATGTGAGCGGGGAATCCCATAGGCTGCTACACACACACATGCAGGGTACTGAATGTACGTGTGATAGATATATAGATATAGTTATATATAATAATTTTGTCCATTTCAGATATTTAATTTCCTGATTTTTAAAAATGTCAACTTCTTAACAAAATACAATTTCAATTACAAAAATCAATATTCATTAGAATTAATAAATTCACAATTCAATTTAGTATAAAATGAATAAAAATGACACAAATGCTTGTCTTTCATTTATGATCAGTTTTCACAAAATTTCATCATGAATTCAAGCATCTCAACTGATATTGATTTTTCTCAACTGAAAATCAAATTTCATTCATACCTTAACATTCCTATAAATCAAGTAATCAAATATCTGAAATGAGAAAAGTTATTATTGGAATTCAAAAATAAATATATTATGAGTAAATTGAAGGTATCCCATACAGCACCGGGAGGTTTTTTGAAGGTTCCGAAAACGTACTTGGTTACAAAGGGAACGTGCAAATAACGTCTCAGGATGTTCTAAGAACGTCAATTCAATCAGTTTATTCAACTTCCAATTATAAAAATTGAAATGGGCGATTATTGGCACATAGTCCACGAGCCCTAAGAACGTCACATGTATGTCCCAGGGCAGAGATGAGTGGAGAGATTGCTAACGTAATCCCATGTAACACAGAATATTCTGAGAATATTCTCACAACGTCCGTAAAACGTACTGCATCGAATATGCTTACAAAGAGCGTAGAAGCGGCGTAAATATTCATAGAAGATTCTTAGAACATTCGAATGGGACTGTTTCGAATATTCTAGGAACGTTCGTACAATATGCGTAGAAAGTTTGTAGGTAGATTGATGAGCAGCGCATGCGCAAGCATCTCAATGACATGAATTCAGTAATGGCGGATAATGTTGTTGACAGGCGACAGACCCTTGGATAATACATTATTTCAATTTGTATTTGGGGAATGAGAAATTTATAAATGTGCATTTTAATATCCCGAATGTTTTGAGAGTGTCATGCGTGAAAAATAATCAACAAAAGTGTAATAAAATATTAAGAAATATCGTATATATCATGATTGCTTGTTATTGCGATCATAAGTATCTCACCCATCCATGTGAATCCATAATATTGCTAAGGATCCATAACTACAGATGTTTAATGAGTGAAAAAATTGATTGTGAATTAGTTTTCGGTTATATCCAGAAGTTATATTGGCAGGAATTTCTATTTTGACAGCATTTTCTTATAATATTCCCACAATATTCGAGGTATAATATTCTGAGAATATTCGAAACAGTCTCATTCAAACATGCTGAGAATGTGCGTAGAATATATTCGCACGTAATAAGAATCTCCATAGAATATTCGAATATCTTCGACGTATATTCTTAGAACATTCTTAGAACGTGCTTGTGCTACCTGGGATACTGAAATCGTGGTATGGTTTTTGGACTAGTGACATGTCGCGGCAATGATACCAACTAACAAATAAATATTTGATGATTGCTCAGATCGAACGGAATTCCTGAAATCCAATGGAATTAACCAATCAGTGTGGTTCCACTTTTTAGTTGGTATCATTGCCGCATGATGTCACTGGTCCAAAAACTATACCACGATTTCAGTATTACGTTAGCAATCTCTCCACTCATCTCTGCCCAGGGACGTGCAAATGTTCCGTTTAGTTCCATTCATGTCCACCGTGTGATTTTGTGTTTTTGAAGGGTAGTTTTCATGAAAGGACGTTTGGAAGACATGGCGAGAACATCCCGTAGTAGATAAAAAGATCGTGCTCAGAACTCAATCAGAAGCATCAAAAGGGAAGATACTTCAAGCGTTCGGAAAACCTATTCCATGGAGACCAAAACACGCAGAACCAAGAGTACGTTTCCGAAGCATACAGAGAACTTTCTGTGCTGTCTGGTCAGTTACTTGGAATTAAATCAAGTTAGTGAATGTTCAAAAGTATATTTATAACAAAAGGTGTGTATTCAGTAAGTGAAAAATTTCAACATATATATCAACTTTATACAGGGTGTTTCAGAAGTCGCTGAAACTGGCTGGATGTATTGTTCTTTAGTGAAAACTAAGAAGATTGGTCTTCGGCTCAAGGCAATCCGACGCTTAGTTCTCGAGATATGAGCATTTTTAGATTTTTTTCAAATCCAAATCATCCAACAGCATTATGTGCTACGTACTGGAGCTTGATACCATTCGCTAAGTTGGAAAACGGCGGATCTCTGGGAAGAAAATTGAACTATCCTATCATTTTTTGTTCCAGAGCTACAGCAATTTGAAGTTGCTGAGTTCTGATTGGCTGAGAGCTCAAAAATTTCAAATCGCTGTGGCTCTGAAACAAAGAATGATGGGGTAGTTGAATTTTTTTCCAGAGATCCGCCGTTTTCCCACTGAGCGAATGGTGTCAAGCTCCAGTACGTAGCACATAATGCAGTTGAGTGATTTCCCAATAAACATACAAATCTTAAAGACATCTAAAAGATGTCTAAGAGAAGACATCTTTTCGACATTTCTAAAAGACAACCCTAATATCATTTTGCGCGCAAATGTAAGCGATTCACGTGCAAATCGAGTTACTGAATCGCTAGCAAAGTCGGATCCAAGTGCGTCGCTTTCTGTTGACAGAACTGTAAGCCATCACGCTCATACGTGAGCGTGATTGCTATTTGCGTGCATCTGGCGAGTGATAGTGTTATTAGCTAGCAAAACACTGGCGAACTGCGCGCATAAAGACGCGGCTCTCGAGGCTCAAACTTTGCGCGCACAGAATTTATCTGGGAACTTATAGACTTCTTTTAGATGTCTCACTGGAGACATTCTTAAGAAGTCTCTTGAAGTCATCTTGAAGATGTCTAATAGATTTTATTTCAAAGATGTCTTTAAAGATTTAATAAAAGACATCTTTTAGATATCCTGAAAATAAAAATCACAATATTAGTAATATAATAAGTTAGACCTTCGTTAGCCCGAAGGTCAAACAGCCCGAAGTATCGTTGGCCCGAAATCTAATAACCCGAATGGAAGTTGGCCCGACAGTCTGTTGGCCCGAATGCCAATATCCCGAACCATACCGATTGTACATTCATAGTCGTGAAATATCCAATGAAAATGGAATCATCAAATTATTTATTGGCGCTAGTTGCATATGTTATTTTTCATCGCTCAAACCTGCTGTAATCGACCGGTTAACCAAACTAAACTGGAGTAATAAACTTTTGTAAGTATAAATTATATTATCATTAAATGTGTTTTTCTATCATTGGCCCCAATAAAATCCAAAAGGAAATCCAAGCGTTGCTCCGTTGAATACGTTTTCGACAGCTTTGAATACTGTAAAAACAAAGTAGTTAAAGGTGTCACGTAAGTAAAAACATATATTTATGTAACTTTGAGATAAATAAATATTATGGGAATGTGCTGTGTAAGTGAGAGCTTGAAAGGCCTTTGCAACGTAAGAGGTTTTTGAAGTAGCCGACCAAGTTTGATCATGGTCACTTGGTCAGGTCCGCTGGGAAAAATAAATAGTTCAGTCGACTGGAGCTCAGCGAGTAGCCAATATCATCTTCATTGAACTTGAAAACAAGTTGTTTGTATATTTTTCATAGATGAAAATATGAGTCGCCTACATGTGTTTCCCCCGTCACTTGAACTTTGCATCAATGTTAGATCATCTTGTTTCCAAGCGGATTCAGCATGGTCTTACCCCAATGTACTTCAGAAGCCTCCATATTCCCATGTAACACAGAATATTCTGAGAATATTCTCACAACATCCGTGAAACGTACTGTATCGAATATTCTTAAAAAAAGCGTAGAAGCTTCGTAAATATTCATAGAAGATTCTGAAAACATTTGAATGGGACTGTTTCGAATATTCTAGGAACGTTCGTACAATATGCGTACAAAGTTTGTAGGGAGATTGATAAACAGCACATGCGCAAGCATCTTAATGACATGAATCCAGTAATGGTGGATAATGTTGTTGACAGGCTACAGACCCTTGGATAGTATATTATTTTAACTTGTATTTGGGGAATGAGAAATTCATAAATGTGCATTTTAATATCCCGAATGTTTTGAGAGCGTCATGCGTGAAAAATAATCTTCAAAAGTGTAATAAAATTTGAAGAAATATCGTATATATTATGATGGTTTGTTGTGATCATAAGTATCTCACCCATCCATGTGAATCCATGATGACAGATGTTATTGATTGGAAGAATTGATTGTGAATTAGTTTTCGGTTACATGCAAAAGTTATATTGGCAAGAATTTCTATTTTAACAGGATTTTTTCATAATATTCCCACAATATGCGTGGCATAATATTCTGAGAATATTTGGAACAGTCTCATTCAAACATCCTGAGAATGTGCGTAGAATATATTCGCACGTAATAAGAATCTCCTTAGAATATTCGAATATCCTCAACGTATATTCTTAGAACATTCTCAGAACGTGCTTGTGTTACCTGGGTTAGATTCGTTCATTCTATGTGCCTTAAGTTGCTCCAATTTGTACCAAACCAACCAATTTGTTTTCATCAATGGAAATAGCGAATCCAAAATACTTGGAGCAAGTTGGAGTAAACTGATGCGTGCTAAACTGGCTCTAAAATTATAGGTTCGTTCGTTCTACGTGCCCTGAGTTGCTCCAACTTGTACCAAACCAATCATTTCGTTGCTTAAACTGGAAGTAGCGAATCCAAAATACTTGGAGCGAGTTGGGGTAACTTGGGACATCGATAAACGAACTTAGCTCATATTGATAATTTATTGAGATTTGGGTATCATACAAATGGAAAACTTTTTGCTTTGATGAAGGTACTTGGAATGCTTACAACGTAAGCATGGATGTAATGCCAGAGGACAGATTGCTGCTTCGGGTGAATTTAAATTAATCAAACCTCCCCTCACCCATGCTCCAGACGACCTCTCCCAACCCTTACGCTCCTTTAGAGAAGAGTTGAAGACAAATTGTACTTCTGGATTCCAAAATCCCAAAGAACGTTACGACAGTTATCGTTTGATGTTTGTGTTTTTACTTTACTCTTTTGTTCCATCCACACGATTTCTCAAAACCTGAGGCCAAACACCGATGTTTTCTGTTCCTCCTAGATATTTTATGAATTTCGATGTGAAAATAATTTCAGGACTTGAGGAACTTTTTTAGAATACTATGAGTTCTTGAAGAGTTTCAGAAAGAATTTGATTCTGCAGACTTTTTCGAGTTTTCTTAGAGTTCCATGAGAATTATTTGAGAGTTTTAGCGAAACTCGCGAATGTTCTTTTGAAACCTCTTTAAGAACTCTGTGTATTCCAAGAGAGCTGTTGGAGAATTCTTTGTTTAGAATTGATGTAGGATTCTCGTGTACTATCTTAGGTCTATACACTCTTACTTGAACATTTATGGATGTACCTTTTTTGTCTATCAGATATCCTGAAGTAGCGCCTCATCTATCATGGAATTCCATGAGAACTACCGTGACTTCTTGGATTAATAAAACTCGTCCTCCTCCACCTGCGACTTTGAAGGAATTGGGCTTATTATTGGAATCCGAAGAGTACCGTGATATATTGAATTATGGAAATCATACCATGTCCACAAAACTACTTTACGAGGAAGATTTTGTCAACGTTATATTTTGGGATTCAGATTTCCTTGCCCAACTGTCTGCAGTTAACAGTGACAATCGTTTTTTCAATGATGCCACTTTCAAAGTCACTCCAAGAATGAAGAATACCTATCAATTATTGACCATAATGGTTTCTTCATTCGATCATGTAAGTTCAACATGCTCTAATAACACTTATTCAACTTTATTTCAATAAAAAATTGTTTCCACCTCTTCCAAAAATATTAGGCAGGAATAGGTTATCTGTTTCTGCTTGTTTCTAGTCGGTTTTTGTCATTTCAACCTGTTTCTGCCTAGCGCTCTCGACAGGAAACCCACATCTAATTGTAGATCAAAAATGTGATGTGTGCCCCCAATACGTCGAATATTTCTTGTACTGTAAATCTATGATCCGAAACCCTAGTAGAAACGCACCATATATGGCCCACATATGACCCATATATGCCCCATATATGAACCATATATGGATCATATATGTTATGAGTAATCCAAACATATATGAACCCTGTATGATCCATATATGAACCATATATGAACTATATATGACCCATATATGACACATATATGAACCATATATGGCCCATATACATAGGGGTATAAAAAAAGTCTCTCCTACGAGAATTGAACGCGGTTTGTTGGGACCGGACTTCATCCCCCTTTCACTGGAGCCACCGCCGGCCGCTTGAAAGAAGCGACTTCTTTCACGTATATGAACTCCCGCTTATTCTTGAAAACCATATATGGCTCATATATGAACTCCGAATTGGTGGATCAACAATTCTGGATCACATATGAAACATATATGAGTTATTGCAGGTCAGATTCACAATGAGTTCCTCAATATTTTTAGAATAATTATTTTCGAATTCTTCGTTGAAAAATATGGGATACTTGTCATATTTGTTTGTTTGCTCTTCTTTATTTTATTGTGTTCACCGGTTTACAATGTGTCAGAGCTTTTAGTTTTGACAAATCCAGTTCTTTTGAAATGCGTGTATCTCGAAAAGGTCTCAACACACAGAATTACTAATAAGGCATAAAAGTTGGGATTTTTTCTGAACTTTTCAAAAATTCGAGTGGAATTTTTTTTCCGATTTGTGTCTAGCGGAATTCCTACGGTGGAAGTAAAAATGGTAGTTCATTCGAATTTGGACATTTTCGGCCCTTTGAGATCACCAGGAGTCCAAAAGGTTCTAGGGGGAGTCTGTGGTTCCTTACCCTGACGGAAATTTTTGTCATAATTTCTCATAATTTCTCATTGTCCCAATTCATGGAGAAAATATGAGAAAGAACAATAGAATTCCTCATATTTTCTCCATGAATTGGGACAATGAGAAATTATGAGAAATTATGATAAAAATTCTTGTCAGGGTAGCTTACAGTGCTTGTCGTGAATTTTAATTTGTGCTGCCTTCTGTTATTGTCAAAGACACCGAGATGTAAATTTTACCGAGAATTTGCAACAATATTTGAAAGACTGCGTGAATGGCATCTGTTGCTTTGGTTTGTGGTCCGAAAGACCCTGTGTAACTTTTACGTAAGTACTTTGAAGTGTGACCTCAACGGGTTAATTTTCTTATTTAACAAACACGATCGATCTATGGTGCATAGCAATACTTTTGGTTCAGTTCTGAAAATTGTAATTTTCTACGACATTCAAGAAATATAAATAAAACAAGACAAAAAAAATAACTCAATAACTTGAAATTACACATCAATCCGTCCATGAAATGTCTCGTATCTATGCTGCATTACAAATCTTGAATAATCGAGCACGCGGAGTTCTAAGGCCGCCCTTGTTTTGTCTAGATCTCTCGAATGCCGTGGAGTAACATTTTCAAAAACGAAACGAAAATGGTCGTTATGTTCCAGAAATTAGTTTTGCTTGTGGAATTTAAAAATCAAACGTATTCGAATTTGAATGAAATACTCTTTTCACTTCCATCGTCGAACTACGGCAAAATATGTCCTTGGAAAGAAATTTTCTTTTGACTTTGTGAAAAGTTGAGGCAAAATCCTAAGTTCCATGCCTTGGTAATAATTTTTTGTATTGAAAGCTTTCCAAGATACAGGCATTTGAAAAAAAGTGGGTTTTTGATACCAAAAACTTCGACGTATGTTGTCGACCTGGAATCATAATAGAATAAGAAAAAAAGAAGCAAATGATACGTATCTCACATTTTTCAACAGAGAATTCGGGATAACCATTTTCAAAATATTTATGAACTCTTGGAAAATCCGATATGAAATGATCCATATATAGCAAATAATCATACCAAATATGAATCATATATGGTTTGACCGTTTCCTGCAAACATATATGTTGCGCGCGGTACCATATATGCTTTATATGTATCACTGATGAGGCTTCGGCCACATATATGGGGCATATATGGGACATACATGGAGCATATATGGGGCATATATGGGGCATATATGGGACATATATGGGGCATATATGGGACATATATGGGGCATATATGGTCATATATGTTTTGTGGGAATCATATATGGCTCATATATGGGCCATATATGGGCCATATATGATTCATTTTCACTAGGGAAAGTCAGTGAGACCGAGAGCTCACCAAATCGAAACCAATCAGATCTGTCAGTCTTGTAAATCCACCCGGGATTATCGTTTTTATCCTATCAAATCAAGGAGTATCAGGAGGGAGCATTAGGAGTGGAAGGGGTAAAATTTCTGAAGCGGAAATCTCCCACTCCAAGATACCTTGTTTACAAATTTTGTCGCTAGTAGCGTTATCAGCGATTCGTTCGAAATATGTTATTATATGTAATATTTGGTTTATCTTAACCTAAAATGTAGTGGTAAAACTTTCACAGAGTTGGAGCCAAGCAAATTGATAAAACTTTCACAATTGATGAATATATAGATTGAATTCGATCAAAATTACAGGTTGTAAAAGTGAAAAAAAGATCAAGTTCCCGAAGGGAACATGAAGCTCCGACAAATGTTCAGAATAGATCTTGATAGATCAGACTGAAGCTCTGTTGGAGCTCAAGTTTAGATTCGTAAACGTTCGACGAAGGTCCGATGAACGTTGAAATGTCCACTTGAAAATAGTTTGAATGAACGTTCATAAAACGTTCATCGAACGTTTACTAAAGGTTCGTTCGAGTTGCAATTTTTCGAACAAAGTTTTTTTCAAAGTATATTTTTCCACGAAAAAATGAAAGATTGAGGCATTTCTAACTATAATTGTAATTCCGTCTGAAACATAAAAAACTGAAGGTTGAATGAATCTTCGTAGAATCTTTAATAAACGTTCTATGAACCTTCATTCAAGCTATTTTCAAGCGGACATTTCAACGTTCATCGGACCTTCGTCGAACGTTTCCGAATCTAAACTTAAGCTCCAACGGAGCTTCAGTCTGATCTATCATGATCTATTCTGAACGTTCGTCGGAGCTTCATGTTCCCTTCGGGGTTTACATCAAATGTCAATGATGTGATCAAAATCAAGTAAGTTATTGTTTTATGTGTGAAAAACATTGTATAGTTTTTGGTTATACCCAGAAAACAAAACGAACGAGTCCACGATCGCTCAATCTGATGGACATAATGATGCATGAACAATTGACCAATGGTTGTACTATCAGAATGGCTAATGTGTGAATACTATCAATTATTGTACAATCATTGATGCACAACAGTCGCAGTAGTCTTCAATGCATGCATCATTGGTCAATAATGTGTTAACTTATCATATAGTTCATTGTAAAATCGTGAATGACTTCAAAGTGTCCATGATTGTAAAATCATTGAACCACTTTGTTTTCTGGGTATAATATTAACCTGAATCGAATAATATGCTTTAATAATGAATATCGTTCGTTTTTACACGCATACTTGATTTATATTTACAATGAGATATTGTATTATAGTTCTTCTAACAATGGTGAGTTGCGCTGCTTGTGAATTTACATATGGAAGTGATAAAATAGCAAAAACTACCAAACATGTTACGGTGCATAAGTACGTACAAGAAGTATCAATTGATTCCCATGTATCAACAAATATTCACAATGTATGTTTTCCTCATTATTGGCATCAGATTCCCTAAGGATCAGAAAACGAGGAAATTATGGGTAGAATTTGTAGGCGAAGAAAATTCACCACCAGCAGTGAATAATTTTTTGTGTTCCCGACACTTCACTGAAGATTGTTTTGACCGAACATCCACCCTTAGAATTAAATTGCTTCCTAAATCAATTCCGTCCATCCATTTGAAACGAAATAAATATGTAAGTGGAAATTCAATTCTTTCAATACTTTCAATCCATTCTCGTAGTATTTCATACAATTAGGAACATCCACAATGAATTATGATTCTACTTATAATATGCAATTATCAATAGGTAAAGCCTGTATAGTATATTCCATCAGGATCCACACGAGATAATCTTCCGATCGGAAAGTCAACATCAACTCCTGCTGATCAAGTGGTTACTAGTGATTTATTACATCAAGACTATAATAAACATGATGATCATTTCACATCGGTATCAACTACTGCTAAAACTAATGACCTACAACAAGTCATCAGAAACTGTTATTTTCCACACTTTCTCCCAATTTAACTTTTCCATTCCTAGAGGAAGAATTTGTTGAAGACTGTTGCGCACTATTTCTAACAAGTCATTAAATGTTTTTCTATGGCCAGTCTGATATCGGAGTTGTAATAATCAAAATAGATATGTATGAGTGGTATCATTAATCGAAAGTTATTACGTTATCAATATACTTATATTTATTTCACCTATAGGCAGAGATGTTCAAGGGAATTTCATCTGAATCCACACGAGATTCTCTCCTGATCGAACGTTCAATATCTGCTCCTAACCCAGTGGTTGCTAGTCATTTATTACACCATAAATATAATAAAGGTGATGGTTTTCATTTAAAATCGATAACAGCTACTGCTCAAACAAATAAACTAAAAGAGGTAAGCATAACCTGTTATTTTTCTTGCGCATTATCTTCCAACTCAACTTCTGGCAGTTGACATAGTGACATGAATTAATGTCTTCAGATAGAATATATTATTCAGTGATCTCGATATAAATTAATGTCGGACTTCGAACAGATCCATACTGACAAAATCGAGTCCCTACTAACCGCGCAAAAAGATGAAAATAATCCGTTATGCTGTGAAAACACATGTCCTCCAGAATATCGCATATTACCACCTTACACATTAAAGCGTGGGTATGAAAAAGTGGATCTTCACCATTCAGAATCAACAATACCTTCTGCCGAAAACAACAAAATTAGAGAGGTGATTTTTAGTATGACACCCTCATATCTTTTTCAATTTGATAAGAATGCATATCATCAGATCATATTTATTTACATTATAATGGAAGTAATGCAATATTCTACACAGGTGAATGTACTTCAGAGTAACCTGCTGAAAGCTGCACAAAGAAATCAAGATTTAGTGAGAGATCAATCGTTATACCAAAATGAATGTTCGTTTTCATCATCGACTGGCACAGGAACTCGTATTTATAATCAAAGCAGTGATGACTATTCCAAGACCAACGCAGTACGATCGGTGATTCAAAATTTGATATTTTTTATATTTTTTTAAATTTGTGACAGATCGATTCTGCCAACATACTATTTGTGAATATAAAAATCAAATTCATTAAGATTTTCAGCAGGTCAATACTATTCAGTCTAGCGTATCGGATGTTCAAAAAATGAATCGTAATGAACTACACCTTCGAAACATATTACGTAACTCACCAATTGGTAAATCGAACGAGAATATTTCAGAAAGAATAATCAAAAAGTTTTGCTTCAGCAATTTATCGAAAACGAAGAAACTAAAAACCCTGCGAGTCCAGAATTACCGACTGAAAAAGAGAATTGAAGTATTATCTGGTCTAGTCAAACGTATGCAGAATCATGATTTGATTGATGAGGATGTTGCTGCGATATTTAAAAAGTTTGGAGAACATGAAGAACTCGTACAAAGACTGTTCGCAAAACACAATGACTTACCGGAACCCGAGGAATATTCAGAAGCGATTCGAAAATTTGCTTTGACCGTAAGTTTTTTTTCACCAAAGGCTTATGACTTTTTGCGCACTTATTTTAAAGACGCTCTTCCTCATTCGAAAACGATAAGCAAGTGGTACAGAGTGATTAATGGCAATCCTGGTATCACTTTGAAAACTTTACGTCTATTAAAACTGAAAGTTGAACATTCAAAAGAAACAATTGTATGCTCTTTAGTTTTTGATGAGATGTCTATTCGAAAGCACGTTGAATGGGATGGCAATAAAATGCATGGCTTAATTGATTTTGGTTCTAATATTCCAGAAGTAATAGGGGAAGCTACTGAAGCTCTTGTATTTTTACTAGTATCTGTGAATGAGTGTTGGAAGTTACCTATAGCATATTTTTTTATCAATTCTATTACTGCTTCACAAAAAGCTCAACTATTACAAATAGCTGTAGATGCTCCAACAGAATGCGGGGTGAAAGTTATTAATGTAACTTTTGATGGTTTAGCCAGTAATTTTACAATGGCTTCAATCATGGGATGTTCTTTGGATGACGTGCATAATTTAAACCCAGAAACATCAAAGTCTATTTTTATTCTGCCAGATCCATCACATATGATAAAATTAGCTCGTAATGTTTTCGGGGATTATAAAGTTTTATATAATGCAAAGGGAGAGAAAATTGATTTCAATTATTTAATAATGTTGAATGATCTACAAGAATCGGAAGGATTACATTTGGCTAACAAATTAAGAAGGAAGCATATTTCATTTTCCAAACAAAAACGAAAGTGTCTTTGGCCACTCAGTTATTCAGTTCTTCTGTTGCCAAAGCATTGTTATTTCGTAAAAACAATTTGAAATTGATTGAGCACCAAAATGGTGCAGCAACGGTGGAATTTATCAAAATAATGAATGACGCTTTCGACATCTTGAATTCCTACTCAGAAAATGGTTACGGGTTCAAAAAAGCTGTATGTGATGATAATATTGACACTGTTAAAGAATTTTACTGTAAATTTCGTCAATATATAACATCATTAAAATTTGCTGATGGCACATTAGTTGTAGAATCAAGAAGAAAAACTGGATTCAAAGGACTCTTAATAGGCTTGCAAACCGTTATAGGTTTATACGAAAAATATATTTCAGTAAATAAACCCATTTTGAAATCCATTCCCGTACATAAGTTATCGCAGGATCATATTGAATTTTTTTCAAGTAAAATTCGTTCTCTTGGTGAGCACAATGATAACCCAAGTTCCAGACAATTTGCAACCGCTTATTATAAAATTTTAATGTATTATGAAACCCGAGACAAAGGTGTTGGGAATTGTATACCTTTAGAACATATTTCGATTCTCAGTTGCTCTTCATTAATTATGAAATCTCCTGAACAACAAGTCGATGATAATACATTTATGCACAGCCATTTTTCAAAATTCACTGAAGACGATGATAATTCACTGCTTGATTGTGACTATATTTTTGATAGCCATTTAACAGAGTATGCTACAGAAGTTATCACTTACATTAGTGGATTTGTTGTGAAAAAATTATCGCAGGTACTGAAGTGTGAGGATTGCATATCCGCAATAACTGGCGATCAAGAGAACTTGTTGAATTCTTTCCTTCATTATGAAAGTAACGGGAAACTAACATATCCTAGCACATCCGTGATATTACTTTGTAGGCAAATAGAGAAAAAATTACTTCAGTATATTGATACAAATACTTTTAGAATTAGGGAAATAACATACGAGTTGCAAAATGAAATTGTGTATTTTGCAATGAAACAGGATATATTCCATCAATTGGATAACAATCATCCTATACCATTGCATTTCTTAGAGAGTCATGCAGTATCTCTAATTGAAAGCATATTCAAAGTATATTCATTTGGCTGCACTATATTTCTAAACAAGTATCACAGAAAGATACAATAAGGAATGACTATAAAAAACTAATAATCTTTAAGGGTCAATAATTGAAGTTGTTGAAGATTTATATTAATATTTGTACAATCTAATACAAAGATAGAAGGGTGCAGCACATATTTACTTCAAAGGATGGGCGATTATTTTATGGGTTCCAAACCGATTCAGATTTGGGACATTGAACCGAATAGGAAAACTTGCCTTACGTAACATTATGTTTTAGTAATTATACATGACAGTCTTTACATTGTAGAAAATAATTCGAAAACCAAAGAATAGCGTGTTATTTTAGTATAAGTATTATTCTTCATTTAAGACACTTGGAAATATTTGTGATATAATGAGGCTTGAAGACTGAAATGCAGATAATGCTAGTACGGTGTGATATAAATGTGCAACTAAAATGGAATTTAATTTTTTCCAATTATATTATTCTAAGAAGTTCCGAGGGATTGTGCTTTTTGTTGAGAGTTTGAATGTAACTGATTTTATTTCTGTTCTCAATTGTATATTATTTATAATGATGGAATGTTAAATTCTATATTTTCCAAAGTAATTTACTTCTCATTGTGTGATTTTATTGATCAATTCTGAATCTTGACTTCACAATTTTTCCCGTAAGCTTGCTTTTCTCGCATCCTCACTTCTTTATGACGTGGCATGTGTTTTTTTTTATTTTCAAGCATTAACCAAAAGCAATAATGCAATAATCTTCATCCTTTCAAGGGATCAATGAAATTATCTGTGCATATTAATGGTAAATCAAAATGGAGTGTTCAAATTGCAGGTATGTTATTTAAAACCTATTGCATTCAGCCTTATATAATTTCATTTGTTACCTTTTTATGCATGAATGTCTGATAAATCATTTTGAATGCATTAGCTACTTGAATTCCAATATTGGCTCACTATTTGTGAATTCTTCTGTCATGATTAGTTCTTTCTGATTCGTTAAAAACGAAATATCACGGATCGGATTCAACCATTGTGCAATACAATAGTACTTTGATAAAATCAGATATTGAGATTTCTGAAATCATTTTCATTGATTTTCAAAACTGTTCTCTGTCATTCTGATTTGAGTCATTACATTGAATTAATTCTATTTTACAATTTTCAAAATTGAAACTGTGAAGTGGGACATAGAATAAAAATAACTAGAAGTTATTGTACTCAAGATGTATATTAAATCTTTTGATGTTATTGTAATATAACTGTCAATGTTTTCAGGCATTAATATCTACGCGGATAAACGAGATTCCAACGTAGAGATGTTCGGTGCTGTACAGAACAGATAAGAACAGTTTGGAATCGAATCTGTTTCGAATCGGCAGTTGACGCAGGATTGATTGTATTTCACAACTTATGTATAATTATGATTAAGGATATTCGAATTAAGATGAAAATTCTACAAACATTCTTCAAAACCTGAATTTTTATAATTTTTTATTTCAATGTTCATTACGATTATGATAATCCATTATATTTCAAATTCAAAAGGCAGTAAATTGGGATAACTCCAAAGTAATTCAACATATTCATCTCCAATTCCTTCATGGTCATTTCATTTTCTTTTCAAATATATATTCACTCCTGTATTTTCATTCTTTGCAAATGTTCACATCACAATTGAAATTTTAAGTATTGAATTTAAACACGAACGATTTGAAATTCCCGCGTCAGTCAAATTCATTTCCGGTTACGCCATTTGTAGATACCTTTGGTTTCACCCCCACTCTACCTAATGCTCCCTCCTGATACTCCTTGTATCAAATACATTCGGCACAAAAATCTTCCGGTCTATCAACGTTCGAAATATAAATTTTTGGTACAATGAGCATTCGGTATGAAAAGCATTCGATGTATTGGGGACCCACTTAACTTGATGTAAAGTCCCTATAACAAAGTCTGACCAACTTAAGATCAAACGATCAGTTGGTCACGAGTGATCAAGTTCTATAGAGCATCATTGGTTAAAATTTCGCCAGGACATGGCGAACTCGATCAGAATCGTCATGAAATGGATAGAATTTCAATGTATTCAAAACATCCAATCAAAGCGCTTAGCCGTCACCTGGCAGAACAGTATCGCTGGCCAGACTCTGTCATAGGGGCTCCAAGTTGATGTACCATAATCATTGTCAGAATTGAAAATTATATGTTGTAGAAGTTGCCATGTATCTGGGTATTAATGAGCTGGAAAACACAAAAAGCTTACGACTCGGTGTTTGAATTTATCGCAACGTTCATTGCACCGAATATGAAACCGACCAGCATCATGAGCGATTTTGAATCAGCTGTAAGGAATAGCTTGAATCACACATATCCAGACATTCCAATTGCTGGTTGTGATTTTCATTACTGCCAGGTAAGAAGCTTACTAATCGGGAAAACCCTTAGTTGAAAAAATCTATTGATTCTTGCCAAATCCCCTTGAATCTTGTACAATGTTCTGATCAAATCCTATTCAACTTTTTTCAATTAGATTCAATCAGATATGTATTTCTTCCTATGTGATTCAAATTGAATCTTGCCAAATCTGATTAAATCTTGTACAATGTTCTAACTAAATCCCATGGAATTCCCTTCGTCAGATTCAATTGATTTTTTTAACCAGGGAATGTATATTGAAAATATTTTTCATCTTTCTCCCCATCACATGCGTATGATTGATAACTAGCAGTATTTTTTTGTGGTGTAAGTATGATATTTTATAATTCAGAATGCAATTTCAATTACATTGAAGTGAATGATTGATTGAATGCACATTTATGTGAATTCATAAAATATATTTGAGGGATGTCGTACTAAAACCAACAATCTCCATCTTGCACGGATTTTCATTCTGTGAGTGATATGTCACCTTCAAGGTCAGTTTTATTCGAGTTTCAATAAACCTCAAACCCTAATGAAAATCGGAGCGTAAGAAGTGTATAAAGCGATGCGGAAGAGTAGCGAAACAGTATCCAAGCGCGAAAGAAGCGGAAGTTGAAACATTTTTACGCTTCATTTGTTTCAACCTTCGCTTCAAGCGAGCGAAAATTTTCACCAGGGAATAGTTTATGTAGCACTATGATTCTTAATTATCATGCAATTATTAAATGGCTAAAGAATTTTTAACAATATGGAACAGTTTTTTGTTGATACTGAAGAGTTTCTAGAAATGGAGATTGTTGGTTTTGGCTACGACACCCCTCATTTGTAGAAAATATGCTCATATAGTTGAAATTTGCCACCAAACATATACAGTTCGCCCACAAAAGAATGGCAACTTCCAGTCTTCTATTCCCTTGGTTAAAAGAATTCATTGAATCTGATGAAGGAAATTCAATAGGATTCAGTGAGAACATGGTACAAGATTCAATCGGATTTGGCAAGAATCACAGATTGGCGGTTTTGGCAATGGATATTTTTGACCAGGGTCATCACAAGAGTTTTGACCGATTCGGTATCCAGTGTATAGTGAAGACCAGTATGTATAAGGGCCCCCCTTCATACACTATGTGGCCCAAATTGTATTTGTGCACCTGATACCACTAATGTCTGTACTAACTGGATATAGGCTATCGCTATGACCAAACTATAGAAAAAGGTTTGGAATTTGAAAGCTTCAGAACAAATCATATTCAACACGATAATTTAAATTATTATTTCCGCTCTGTATATATTACTACGCACGTGTATTGAAGTTATATTGAAAGCCATGCACGCGCATCAACGTTGCGTTTAGTATCAAAACTAAGATTCCGAGGCTAGGTGAGTCTTCAATTTTCTACCAACATGGTTTCGGTATAGTCTATCCGGTTAGCATAGACCCTGCTAAAAATTTCCCATAGAAAACGATAAGATTTTTCCTATCAATTTCAATGTGGTTTCTGAAACTGGAATTCCCGGAAAGTCATTGTAAATTCACGATATAACTGTATCGGGTCTTATCGTTCTCTATAGGATTTCAGAAAAATATATCTGGGTTTATCGTTAAAATCCATTCAAGAAGTATTAGTTATTTGGAAGAATATAATTGTACTTTTTTGAATACCTGGTATTCCATCAATAGGAATTTTACGATAAAACTCAATACATTTCTCACAAATCCTATAGACAACGATGAAAACCGATGGAATTCTATCGTGGATTCACGATGACTTTCCGAGAATTCCAGTTCCAGAGCAGCGATGCCATTATTCCCTAGAGAAATCCGTAGATTTTTCGTGGTTGGTCATTTCTTCCCAAACTGAAAACATGATTGGCTGGTTGTACAAGAAATGACCAATCATCAGATCCTACGGATTTTTCTAGGGAATAATGGCATCGCTGTTCCAGAGACCACATTGAAACCGACAGGGAAAATCTTATAGTTTTATATAGGAAATGTTTAGAAGGAGAGATCAGTGCCTGATACATTCCTTTATCCTCATCTCATCAATTAAATATATGTCTTGCAGGCGATCCGTAAAAAAGCCATGATGTTGAAATTATTTTCCAATGATGACGATGACTCCATAAATATGATTAATCAAATGATGTCATTAGCCCTATTACCGGCATCTTTGATCCACGAAGCTTATTTGAAATTGAAATCGGAATATGATTGTTAGTCAACTCATGCATATGAAGATTTTTTCAAGTACTTCGAAAAATTTTGGATAAAACGAATAACCCCAGAAGGTTTCACTGTGTATCGTTCATTGGATAGAACCAACAATGCCATAGAGAGATACCACAGGAAATTAAAAGAACTCATGGCAACTCATCCAACCATATGGAAATTTATTGGTAATTTTTATTTGATTGCAAATCGTATACTCGCAGAAACGAGAAATTCGAGACGAGACAAAAAAGCCACGGCGAGAAACGAGACGAGAAGGTCCTACCCGAAAAATGGACGAGGCGAGACGAGAATGACTTGACGAGAAACGAAAATTCAGTTTGATGCAGTAAAACATGATATTGGCAAGAAAAAATGTCGAGATTCCGAGACGAGACGAGATTGGGTGTCGAGATTTCGAAACTAGACGAGACGAGACAAGGTACCAAAAAGTCGAGACGAGAACAAGCCTATTCTCGTCTCATCTCGTCTCGCGGCATCACTACATTCTTCAGAGAAAACGAAATCAGTATTTTATGTTTTTTCTGTCTTTTTTTTTATATTCTCATTGTCTTGTCATTTTTGCTTATATTGTTCATAATTTTTTCAAAGCCAGTCCTATCGAACTAATGCACGAAGGTAGTTACGGTTCTCTTATCAGGAAAATGGGCAATCGACTCAAGCGAGTTACAAGAGAAGAAAACCGTAATTACATATAGGTATTTTGATTTTGTATTTGGGAATCTTCTTCGAAACTTTTGCCAGAGAGAAAGACCGTAAGTGCACTTACGGTGTTCTCTGGCAAGATGATGACGTATTCTAATAGACTTCCCATTTTTGTGATAGTCACGGCTTTTTTTCTATGAACGTTTCAAATTTGATTGATTTCTGCGTACTTTGAACCGCTATTATTAAACAACTAATAGGTTTTTTCAAAATGATGAACAATACAGTGAAATGCAGAATTTTTTCAAGAATAAAATGATATGAAAAACTCATTCTCGTCAAAAATGCGACTGAAGGTGTCTTCAGATGGCAGCGATCAGCGGCGAGCGATACGTTAGCTGAAAAGAGAGGTAACGTGGGACCTCTCCCTTCATCCAAAGTATGGCTCGTCGCTAATCGCTGCCATCTGAAAACACCTTTACGGTCTTCTTGCTTTGGACGGCAGATATATGATTTGAAATTTTTTCCATTTGAAATATCATTGAAGTCTGCTTTCGTAATCCTAGGGGCCTCAGATGAATAATGCACTGGGGGCCGCAGGAAGTCTTGAAACGGCCCTGTTTGTGACATGTTCTATGTAGCTAAAGTGTCCATTAATTCCATGTTGAATGTGAAATTCACATCCCAAATAATATGTAACTTTGTCATGAGCTTGTTGGACTTATATTCAATGACTTTTGGCTTGTTATTGACTGCTTTGTCAGCGTAAGGTTGTTACAATTCTATACTGCAGGAGTTTTGCAAGGTTGAACCTTTGTCGTGTATTTAGAAACTTTCGGTCAAACTTATGATATCGTCCCTAGTAGCATCAGAATGTTGTATATATACTATACCCGTTCATAGTATATATACAATGTTCGGTTGCTGTTTGGGGTGATTTAAGAGGGGGGGACGGACCGCCCCGGGTGCCAAGTCCAAGGGGGTGCAAAAATTTGGTTCGCGGCGATATTTTTCCTAATTATCGGGTTTTTCTCCCTGCAGGCCTTTTTTTTCTACTAATCGCTCAGCACCGAACGCGAGGGGGGTGCCAAATTCCCGTGTCCGCCCCGGGTGTCACCCCAGCCAGCACCAAATGATCAATTTGAATTCATTAAAGATCATGAAGACTGGGTCTATGTAAAAACTTCGAATTGTAAAAAGTTCAAAACCGGAAGTCTGAAGTTAGAAGATGTGAAATTGATAGTGAGTACCAGGTCTTGTATTGAACATTTCATGATAGTGAAAACGTAAAGGTCTTACGTTTCAAAGGTTACGTGTTGCCAATCAAAATACCATAAACAACGTGCAATTGACAAGTGGGTTATAAAAACCACGATTAAGATTTTGAATGTCTTACGTTAATTTATAACCTATTTGTCAATTGCACATTGTTTATGGTATTTTGATTGGCAACAAGTAACCTTTGAAACGTAAGACCTTTACGTCTTCACTATCATGAAATGTTCAATACAAGACCTGGTACTCACTATCAATTTCACACCTTCTAACTTCAGACTTCCGGTTTCGAACTTTTTACAATTCGAAGTTTTTCCATAGACCCATGAAGATTTCTTGAAGACTTCTCAAACAGTCCCCGTTATGCGGCTAACAATGAGTTCAATATGAATCTATATGAGTTCAAATGAACTCTTAATGAACAACTTAATGATCAGAAAGAATTCATATCGAGACTACATAATGGATTCTTTCTGAACATTAAGTTCTTCATGAAGAGTTCATTTTGAATGCACTGTATTCATATTGAACTCATTGTTAATCGCATAACGGGAGCTCTTTGCGGGAGCTTTGGCGCTGTCTGGGACATCTCCACATGTATGCCCAAAAAGATTGCGATGATGGCCGTTCACTTCGAAACTCAAAAAGTGTGGAACTCAATGAAGACTCAGATGATTCATTGCATTCTGATACTAGCAATCATGAGAATTCAATATACTGTCGTCTATGTGGTGAAATTTTCTTGAGCGATCGGGATCTAGAAATCCATCTCAATTTGGAACATTGAGGAGTTTGTGATATGTTGTGATTGATAATACAAAATTTAAGCCTAATTATGTCGTTTACAGTGTTCCCGATAAGTAATTCTATCAACTGATGGTAATTTTTGGCTATTTGGGCAACCGGAAAAAAGTTTTCCACATTTTGACTAGCTGATGATAGTTCTACTATGCTCAAAGCAGTTATTGAAATCATCTATCAGTATTATTAGATAGGAAGTTTGAGTTTTCTTGATCAGTCGAATTACTAATTTCGGATTTTTGTTACGAAATCGAATGACTCTTTGGATTTTTCGATTGCGGATATAACTACTGATGCTCATGAAGTGCAGCATCCTCGGATGGAAAGGTTTCGCATATTTCTGATGTAGTGAAATTCTAAAAGAATTTTATTATTTGTAAGGAATCATCGAGGTTATTATTGGCTGTAAAAACATTTCTTTTCCTCAGTGTACATTTGTAGAATGGATATTTTTTCTTAAATACCCGTATTAATCACTGTGATGATATTTTCTTGTATATTGCATTCATACTAAGCTGCCATGTTTAGAGTAATCTGTGAATTGCCAAATTGAGAATGTGGTAATCAAACACAAATGTGAAACACTGGTCATTCCATGTAGCACAAAATGGCTATTCTAACAAAAATTCAATTCCCTTGTAGGGTAAGAAGCGTATCAATAAATAATGTGCGTAATCGGGAATCGGAATAAATTCACGTTCAAGTCATAGTTTGACTGTTCTAATCCTCTGCGGGAACATGCATTAAGGTAGTGTAATCCGCGATTTTTCCTCTAAAAGACCACCGAATTGTTTCGAACGTTCCACACCAATAACATTCAATACATCACATTAAAATTTGAATCAATAGAATCAGTCAATGAATCCGTCTCGGATGTATGTTTGTGGTTAAACGAAGTTATTGCACATAATTATATTTCTAAATCTATAAGTGAGAACTCTGTTTGGTTCCTTTTTATATCATGATGAATGAAATCTGTCTTTACATATTTTTAAACCAGAGTCGGATTCTTTGTTCGATTTTGAATCTATTAATTCAAATTTCGATGTAATGAATTCAATATTATTGACGTAGGACGGTTGAGGAGGTGTAGTAATTTCCTGGGAAAAACATTGATCAGTGCCCTCCCTTAATAATTTCTCACACGTTTCATTTCTACTAAGAGGTTTGTCAACACTTGAAAATTATATACAGGGTGGCACAAAAGTCTGGAAACACCCCCATAACTTTTGAACAGGACATGATAATTGGATCAAATTTTTTTTTAATTGAAGGAGGGGTCAAGGGCTATCGTAACGGGGGAATTTGAGTTCCCCAGCCCTGTAGGGGACGATGAGAGGGGAAGGGGGGCCAAAATCTCAAATTGGACGGAAGGGCTTGTGATACGTCATTCGATAGGGTTTTCCAATCCAAATCCAGCGGTCCTTTGTTTTCTGAAATCGGTTCATTTTTCGCTGAGTTATTGTAATTTTAATACTCCGATGTGGCAAAGTCTGGAAACACCCCAATAACTTTTGAACGGGGCATGAAAATTGCATCAAATTTTTTTTCAATCGGAGGTTTTCTCATCCCAATCTTCGCATTACCCAGAATCAACGGGGTGGACGTGGCGGGAACCTGATTCCTTGTGTGTGTGTGTGAGGAGGTGAGTGTGGGTGTAGGTGGGTGTCGGTGTGTGTGGTTGTGTGTGGGATTGTGTGTGTGTGAGGGTGGGTGGGTAGTTCGGTCGTATGGGCCTTTGCAACCCACACACAACCACTCATACCACACACAACCACACACATGCACGCACACACACACACCCACAATCACACACAACCACCCACACACACCTACTCACTCACTCACTCACACACACACACACACACACAAGGAATCAGATTCCCGACACGTCCACGCCGTTGATTCTGGGTAATGCCAAGATTGGGATAGAAATAACCTCCGATTCGAAAAAAATTTGATCCAATTATCACGCCCCGTTGAAAAGTTAAGGGGGTGTTCCCAGACTTTGCCACATCAGAGTATTAAAATTACGATAACTCAGCGAAAAATGAACCGATTTCAAAAATCCGCTGGAGTTGGATTGGAAAACCCTATCGAATGACGTATCACAAGCCCTCCCGTCTCATTCGAGATCTTGGCCCCCCTTCCTCTCTCATCGTCCCCTACAGGGCTGGGGAACTCAAAGTCCCCCGCTGAGATAACCCTTGACCCCTCTTTCAATTCAAAAGAAATCTGATGCAATTATCATGCCCCGTTCAAAAGTTATGGGGGTGTTTCCAGACTTTTGCGCCACCCTGTATGTATTCAACGAGTACGTCGCCAGACAGTTTGGGCGTGAATTCGGTTATATATGTATTGTTCTAATTGTAGTACTATAAGACTGATGATTGTAAAATTATAAGACTGATCGACGGTCCTCGAGCACCAGAAGAGAAGGATGAAACTATATAATGTATTTTTTTGAAATGTTTTTGTAAATTTCAAATTATCAATGTTTCTCTCAATCAATTTTTATAATTTCTCTAGAAGTTAGGACTAAATGAGCACAATCGTGGTAGAGTATAGTTCATTATCATCTCAGATAACACGAATAATTTTTTTTTCAAGCACACGAATAGAGCTCTTCTGAAATTTTTTTCGAACTAATGAATTGATAGTTTTCGACGACTTCTATTCAGATGAGATGAGCGAATTCTTCGGGGATTTTCGAAAAATTCGATATCACCTGAATAGAATTCGTTTGGATCTCTTTATGGTTCAATTATTTCGGAAAGCATTCTAGAAGAACTGTATTCGTTTCCTTGAAGAATTATTTATGTGGGATATGTTTAATACTGTCAATTATTACTCATTTGAAAAAGTTCGTTGGAACATTGATTCTGTTCTTTTTGACGCTTAAGAGGGTTAATATCACACTTTCTGTGATACAAATACCAAAAGGATATATATATATATATATATATACATATATGGATATAAATTAGAAGATTCATTATTATATGGTGATTCCATACAGCGTTACATTCATTAGAGGAAAAATTTAGTTGAATTTTGTTGAGTTTCGTTCACTTTTGGCACATTTGGTTTTCATTAAAAATTAATAAAATTCTCCTCAATTCAACAAACTTTCAATAAAATTGAATAATTGTCCACAAGATTCAGTAACGTTTGCGTGAAATTTGTTGAATTCTACCGATTTGCATGGGAATTTGTGGGATTTTATTAAATTTTATTCAAACTCTGCTGTGTCAAAAGTGAACAAAATTCAACAAAACTTTTCCACCAGGGCAACTATTCAGAACTCACGTTTGGAAATACTTCCAATTCATTATAAATATTGTTTCAGAGGACTTGTGCTGCATTACACGGTGATCAGTGATAAGGATTTTCATGTTCATCACTTGATAAGTAATGTTGTGTTTTTTTTTGTTAATGAAACATAATATACTGCATCATATACACAATAATACTGTAAAATTTTCGATTTTTCATTTCTTCATCTCTCAATAAACCTTTGCATAACCGTACCATAGAGAATTATTGAATTTATGAAGTACATAAAATACTTTCAAACTCTTGAAAGCATGTTCTGGAAAGTTCTTGGAGATTTATTATTACTGTTCTCATGAACGTCCAGGCGAAATTACAGCTAAGTTTCCACATGGCATCCCAAATCGGAATTTCACCTGCATCACTAGCTACATTAATTCCACATAAAATATCTTGTTGGGTTCTCAAGTGGGATTTAATTGTTCTGAATGGGATTCCATGACAGCTGAATCTGAACTGCCTTGTCATATCTCGCCTGTTTTGGTTCCATGCTCTCTCATAAACGTTCAGGTGGAATCCCAGCTGTGCATAAATCCGCCTGGATTTTTGTGAGGTGGTTAATGTTGAATGTAGCGACAAAAGATAAAATATTACGAGGCAGTTCACACCCATGGATCTCAGCTGGAACTATCAGAAAGTATTTCATCTGAGATCCAGTTAAGGATAAGGATGAAAATGTCAATCTTAGCGTAATTCCACTTTAATTTTGGTTAAAACCCCAAAAACAATTTTGAAATGCTTACAACACTTTATTTCAAAAATATACTGGGATTTCCGTGTTGTGTGGAGGAAACACTTGAGAGAATTCTCTAAGATAATTTTTAGACATGTTTTAACTACATGTGAATATTCATTCATGGATTTTAATCCTCGTGAAAATGATATTAAGATTTTTCACATTTTTGAAGAATCACTTATGAACTTCATGATTGTTCCAGAAGTTTGAATTCATAGAGGAAATATTAGAAAATTATGAAAAATATATTTGAAAGTTTGCGATCATTCACACCTAAAATTCTGAAGAATGTAAATGAACATCACATGAATTTCAATTTAATCCGCATCCTACATTATATTGGTGGTTCACCTGACCTAAAAAATTTTAATTACTTGGAATTTTCCAGTAGTGACATCTGAGGTAGTATTTTTTGCTCTCTACATTGAGTTGACAGTCTACATTCAATTCGGTTTTATATTATTCGAGACATTGGCATTCGGGCCAACAGACTGTTGGGCCAACTTTCATTCGGATTATTAGACTTCGGGTCAACGATGCTTCGGGCTATTCGACCTTCGGGCTAACAAAGGTCTACCATATAATAATATACCGATAATGATTATAGGCCTGAATTAACTCTTTGCGGCATGGTGGCTATTATAATAGCCACCTCAATGTGTTTTAAGTTTACAGTTAACCAGAGACAATATAACGCTTTTTCCCCCAGTTTTTTTTCAATTTGATTTAGATAAGGACTTGGGGAGTATTCGGCATCACGTATACATTGTCAATCGTTTTACCAATTGTGATTTAAATGAATAAACAATGGAAAAAGCCGTATTCATTGAATAACACAGGCACACAAAAAAAATTGTCATGAACCAGAGGGTAGACCCCACTATCCCTACGTTTTTGGGGTCGCTGAAACCGAATATAACCATGAAAAATTTTTTCAATCGCCCGTTTGCCCTCACCAACCCCCTGATGGGGGTTGAATTTGAAAAATTCGGAAAAATTCAAATGTACGTGTATTTCTATGTTCTTTGGGACGCTGAACCCAAAAATGATAAAGAAAAAGAATTCCAACCCCTCTCTTATCCGCTAGCACCCTCCTACCACCCCCTGATGGGGGTTGAAGTTTAAATTTTCGTAAAAATTCAAATGTATGTGGATTTCTATGTTTTTTGGGATGCTCAAACCGGAAATAATAACAGATAAGAAATTCCAACCCTCTCTTGCCCGCTAGCACCCTGCCACCACCCCCCGATGGGGGTTGAATTTTAAACTTTCGTAAGAAATTCAAATTCATGTAGATTTTCATGTTTTTTGGGAAGCTGAAACCAAAAATGGTAAGAAAAAATGAATTCCATCCTCTCTCACCAGCTAGCACCCTCCTACCGCCTCCTGATGGGGGTTGAATTTTGAATTTTCATAAAAAATGCGAATGTATGTGGATTTCTATGTTTTTTGGGATGCTGGAACCAAAAATGATAAGAAGAAAGAATTCCAACCTCTCTCTCACCCGCTAGCACCCTCCTATCACCCCCTGATGAGGGCTGAGTTTGAAACTCACGTAAAAAAATTTGAATGCATATGTATTTCCATGTTTTCTTGGATGTTTGAATAAGAAATGATAACAAATAACAAATTCGACCCCTCTTTTACCCGCTAGCACCCTCTGACCACCCCCGGACGAGAGTTGAATTTGAAACTCACGTAAAAAATTCAAATCTCTTTGTATTTCCATGTTTTTTAGGACGCTTGAATCAAAAATGATAACAAATAACAAATTAAACTCCTCTGTTACCCGCTAGTACCCCCTCACTACCCCCTTGAAGAGGGTTGAGTTTGAAATTTTCTCACAAAATTGAGATGTATGTGTATTTCTATGTTCTTTGAGATGCTGAGACCATAAACGACTGCAATCAACAATATCCACTGACTCGATTACCTCCTCACACTCCTGTACAATCATTCAAAAGAACCTAGTAGAATCCACATGAAAGTCAGTTCTCAGCGAATTACGCTAACGATTACGTTAACGATTCAGGATAAAACAGAAGAACCAAAGCTTTCATGGGCTCAATACTCAAAATACCGGCGATTCAAAGTCAATCACTTGTCGATTCAACACGTTAAACAGTATCCTATGTTGTACACGTCAATACTCCATGAAATAGAAATATCAGATGCATTCATGATTTGGTTCTACTCTTAGCGGGTAACAAAGCGGTGAAATTTGTTATTTGTTATCATTTCTCATTCAAACGTCCCAGAAAACATGGAAATACATATACATTCGAATTTTTTACGTGAGTTCCAAATTCAGCCCCCATCAGGGGGTGGTGGGAGGGAGCTAGCGGGCAAGAGAGGGGTTGAATTTCTATTTTGTTATCATTCTCGGTTTAAGCATCCCAAGAAACATAGAAATCCACATACATTGGAATTTTTTACGAAAGTTTAAAATTCAACCCCCATCAGGGGGTGGTGGGAGGGAGCTAGCGGGCAAGAGAGGGGTTGAATTTCTATTTTGTTATCATTCTCGGTTTAAGCATCCCAAGAAACATAGAAATCCACATACATTGGAATTTTTTACGAAAGTTTAAAATTCAACCCCCATCAGGGGGTGGTAGGAGGGTGCTAGCGGGTGAGAAAGGGATTGGAATTCTTTTCCCCTATCATTTTTGGTTTGAGCGTCCCAAAAAACATAGAAATACACGTACATTTGAAATTTTCCGAATTTTTCAAATTCAACCCCCATCAAGGGGTTGGTGAGGGCAAACGGGCGATTGAAAAAATTTTTAGAACTTTTGTGCTATCTGGGACGTAAATTACTCACGCAAAAATAATAATATGTACAGATTTCATAACCCATACAAATATTCCAAAATATTATTATTTTTGTGCAAAATACCATTATAATATTTATTTGAAGCTTTACCACTCAAAATTGATTTTCTACGCATGATAGACTTAGGGTTTTAATCGCTACTTCGCAACTAGTTTTTTGTATCTATAATCGAAATATTAATTATTGTAGTACATATTAGTATTGACTGAGATATCTCTATTGTTATTTAATATTGAGTAAAGACAAGTTATCCGTGTTAAAGATCGCGTTTGTGTGGCAGGCTAACCGGATTGTGAAAAACTGTCTTCCGCAAATTTTTGTGTGAAAAGGCACTCTTCTCCATCAGTCGTGGAAACGACTAAAGTTCATCTATTCTTCATATTTGGTGCACAAGACATATCACTTCATATAACTTCGAAATATGGATGCAATAACCGATATTCCCAGTGATGCTGAATCTATCGATGGGTTGTGTGATGATGATATTGAGAATGATTATACTGAATGTGATGGCGAAAGAAATCTTTCTGAAGATTATCCTGACTCAGAAAGTTTTGATGATGATAACATAGAATTCAATGATAATGATTTTATGTGGGCGGAAAAAAGAAAAACCCAAGATGATTTCCCATATACTGAAACTTTCGGTCCAAATATTACAGATGATGTTACCACACCTTTAGACATATTTTTATGTCTGTTCACCCCTGAACTTTTAGATTTGATTGTTGAACAAACAAACCTGTACTTGAGACAGAAAAAAACTAAAGCTGATTCAATAACCAAAGAAGAATTACTAGTGTTTTTCGCTATAAATATATTGATGAGCGTGAAAAAATCCCCCTCTTACCGTGATTATTGGTCGACAGATCCAGAATTGAATGATCCATTTATATGCAAATTGATGACGGTTAATAGGTTTGGATTTCTTCTAAGTCATTTACACATGGCTGATAACAGTCAAGAACCGAGAAAAGGAGATAAAAATTATGATAAATTGTATAAGCTTAGACCATTTTTATATAAATTATCCGAAACTTTCAAGAATTGTTGGAAACCCAGCCAAAACCAATCTATTGATGAATCCATGATCAAGTCCAAAGGCCGTAGCAGTTCGAAGCAGTACATGCCGAACAAGCCCGTAAAACGTGGATACAAAGTTTGGACGCGCGCAGAAGCATTGCGATACATGCGCGAGTTTCAGGTATACACAGGTAAAGCCGAAAGTGCTGGAAAGCAATTGGGTGCCCGAGTAGTGGAAGATTTGACGCGTAACTTAGTAGGAAAAAATCATCATGTATTTTTTGATAATTTTTTTACCGGTTTTGATCTTATGATAGATTTGAAAAAAGATAAAGTGTTTGCTTGTGGAACTGTTCGTTCCAACAGAAAGGGTTTACCAAAAAGCATTATTCCTGATAAAAAAATGGCGCATGGGCAGTATGAATACCGTACTTGTGGTGCTAGAATTAGCTGGGTCAAGTGAATGGATAAAAAAGCTGTTTTCTTTTTATCCAACTATCATGATCCTTGTGAGGTTATTGTGACAAATCATACACAAAAAGATGGTTCTCTAAAACGAGTAACTTGCCCAGTTATGTGCTCTGACTATCATGAAAATATCGGATATGTTGACAGATCTGATCACCTAATATCAACTTACAAAATTGATACGAAATAAAAAAAAAATGGCACCGCATATTTTGGCATTATTTGGAGGTAGCCATTATAAATGCATTGATTATTTACAATACCAGAAATCCAGCACATCCAATGGCATCAAAAAAATTCAGGTTATTTTTAGTAGAGCAATTGGCAAGCCATCGTTTACCTACACCTACGGGAAGAAAATGTCAAAAAACATCTCCATCAAACGTAGTCAGAAAACCTACAGTATCTATTGAGACAAGACGATCTCAATCATGTCATATGCCCGTATGCGTAAGCGTTCCAAGACGTTGTGCTTTTTGTAGTACAAAAAGTCAACCTTGCAGGACTTCATATACCTGCAGTACTTGCAACGTGCCATTGTGCATAAAACATGATAAAAATTGTTTTCGAAATTACCATGCATGAACATTCTTATACATAAATTTTAGAACCATAAAATTGAGAACACAAAATTGTGAAACTTTATGCTATAAAGAAAACTGTAGAAGCTGAAGAGTTCAAAATGAGAAATGATTGAAAAATTTTTGATAAAAAATTGAGGAATTTGGAATAAATAAAAGGAATATAAAAATACGGAATGAAAAAAGAATACAAAATAAAGAAAATTAAAGAATACGAGATAAAAAAATCAAAAAATACAAGATCAAAAAAATTAAAAAATACAAAATCAAAAAATTCAAAATCAAAAAATTGACAAAAAATTGAAAAACAAAAAAAACAAAATGGACACAATCGCCGCGACGTCCACGTTCGTGTCTCTGGAATCAACCAAACGCGGTGACTTTCATTGAAGCCTAAATCTATGAGAATTCATTGTCGAAAAATAAGGTTCTCTAAATGATTGATAAATAAATTCCTCTTTCTCAATTGTTCGATCTTCAAATGTTCATTTTTTTTATTTCTTGTTCATTATTCGAATGAGAAATATTGAATTCCAGGAAAAAGAAGTTGGTCTACGGTGATTGATTCAAAAACAATGAGTTTACAAGCTTTTTGCGAAATCCCGGTTCCCCAAGTTTTCTAACGCCATCCGAATTTGCTCTTCGAATTTTGGAAATTTGAGTTTGAATTCGCAATCAACGAACCGTAAGCCCCTCTGTGCATGGAGTTCAGCATCGTTACACGATTTTCAGAATTTTCCGCCGCCACCTTGAATCTGACATTTTGAATTTTTAAAATCTGGTTCAGATTCGTAATTGGTGACCTGAAAAATCCCTGACACGTATTTTTCAGCGGGATTCCGCAATTTTCCAAATTTTTCGTCGCCATCACGAATCCACCATTTTCAATTTTGAAAATCTGTGTCTAGATTCGTATTCAGCAACCCGAAAAATCCCTGACACGTAAGTTTCAGCAAAATTCCGCAATTTTTCAAATTTTTCGCCGTCATCTTGAATCTGTCATCTTGAATTTTGCAAATCTGCGTTCAGATTCGTAATCAGCGATCCGAAAAATCCCCGACACGTGAATTCCAGCAAAATCCCCCAATTTTTTCAAATTTTCCGCCGCCATCTTAAAACCGCCATCTTTAATTTCGCACATCTGCGTTCAGATTCGTAATCAGCGACCCGAAAAATCCCCGACACGTGAGTTTCAGCAAAATTCCTCAATTTTTAATATTTTCCACCGCCATATTGAATCCGCCATCTTGAATTTCGCGAATCTGAGTCCAGATTCGTAATCAGCGACCTCAAAAACCCTTACATATCAAGTTTCATGAAGAACTGTTCATCTGGAAAACGTATGCCGCGAAGGGTTGAAAGAAATATCAATTTTGATATAGAATCAAATAATTGGCGACTTTCGTTCTAAAAATTTTTATAATCTCATAGTGTGCATTGTTTCTACTGACCAAATTGGATCACATCGGACCACAATTGATGTTGCACGGATTGAAAACTTAATTCGTTCAAGTACTTCTGCTTAAAGAATTTTATTGAACCAATAGAATCTGCATCGGAATCAGTGGGTTCCACGAGATATTTTGAACAGGCGTACAAGAAAATTCTACGGTCATAGTTTGTGATTCCAAAAAAACACCAAGGTCCAAAGAATATTCAGTGGAGGTGCATTGAACGTCCGGACATTGGATGGTCCGAACATTCCTTGAACATAAATGTACGTATAATGAACGTGAATTTCCCCCAGAAGATCTGTGTCTTGGGGAAGTTACAGGGATGAAATATATAGTTCGCAAGACATTTTCAGATCATCTGAAAGTGTGCTTCAACCGTGGTGAATAAAACCTATTCATTCCTATTGAATGTAAGAAATTCACATTCAAATTCTGATTCTGCACGTTTAATAGGACTCTGGTAGAAATGTTACAAGTTCTTCCCTATGACCGATGAGGCACTGAGAAGGAAGAACTAATTAGGAAAAACTAGCAAGGGGATATAACTGATAAGTTGGATCCAACTAGCATTGATTGGGACAAACTTATTAGTTACTCATCAGTATTTGATTATCTGAACTAATTAATAATAATAGAGTAAAATCTCCTCTACTGATAATTACAAGTTTTCCCTCCAGGTATGTATTGAATGAAGAGACATGAGCTTTTCAATCTTGAGTTGAATAAAATGTTCCTTGCATTCTTTATCAGAAGAGACGACATTTTTAATGGATCAACTTCAAAAATGAGTAGGAATTGAGCAACAATATTAGCATATTTCATAAGTGCAAATAACTTTGTATTCATTTCAAGACTCGATAGGTAATTTCTCTTAATTGCATCTATATTCCAAGTGAAGAGTTGTAGTTCTTACTACAAGTTCTTACTACTACAGTATACACCCTAAATTTCTAAGAGTGAGATTTCCACTCTCAATGTAAAATGCATTAGCACTTTCACTCTCCAAGAGTGACAAGATCACTTCAGTAGAATGAATCTCTCCACTTTTCAAACTAGAATGAAAAGTATCACTCGTAAGTAGAGAGTGAATTATACTTCACGTATTTTTGGATTAAAATATCACCTGTCTTAGAGTGGAATATCCCAGCTTATTCATATTGAATCGATGCTCAGATTTTCTATTCCTTGCAATGCTTGGTTTTGAATATTCATTTATACTTTTGTTTACTTTCAGGATAATTATTTCATTCTCTTGGAAACTTCTGGAATTTTCTTATTAGAAGTGATGGTACTGATCTGGAATACATTTAGTTCTATATGATACCAATAATTGATGATCCTAGGTGTCATTAGCCAACACCTCATGTCTCATACCTCATTAGTCACTATGTCTGATACCGGGTATCTATGGACAATAGTGAGTATACCCTGTAACAATAAACAATACTGAATATAGTTGATCAATGCCATGTATCGATGAACAATATTGGATGTAGTTGATCGATACCATGTATTCATGAACAATATTGGATACAGTTGATCGATTTCATGGATCGATGAACTAAATTGGATATAGTTGATCGATACTACATATCCGTGTGGAAGATCATATTTAGGTTGTTCGAACTGTATATATGAACCTCAATGTTGATTTGATTGATGGAAATTGCAATTGTAGATCGCTTTCAATTTCATGAAACTTTTTTCAATTAAATCTTACGAAAGCTTTTCAAATTGATATTTCAGTACTGGATGTACTGAGAATCATTCCAGTACTTTGGTTTGATTTTCTATAAAAGAGTTTGTTTCTTGTGATTCATTAAGTTGTACAAAAAATGTTCACAAAACCCTAGTAATTTTACACTTTTGAATCATGAAACATTTATTCTGATACATAGTTTCAAGTGTTTTGTCTTTCCAGATACCCAAGAACGTTTCAAACAAAACATTTCATTCTAGGTATCTACATTTCATTGAAAACATGTCATCCAATGGAATATTTTGATCACAGTCTCCTTGTATTGTAAGAGTTTCTCTCAGATTCATATACTCTCACTGAAATACATCGAAAATCTGAATTATTCTTTGACTTATTCTCTTTTTATGGGCTTTTTTAATGACTTATGTATATGTTTATTAATCGTATAACACTAATATACGACTATCCAATTGCATTGTAAAATATAACACCTTTTCATGTATACATCTCATACATCTGTACCGTTTACTGTGAAACATTCATTATATTTCGAACATTTATCACAATTAATGAAATTATTATACATAATTCAATCTAACATAAACAAGATATACTGAATGTTTCATAATGGAGGCCACAGGTCACAGATATATGAGATGGATACATGAAAAGGTTATCATTTTACAATCAAATTGGATAGTTGTATATTAGTGTTATACGATTGATAAACATATACATAGGCCATTGAAAAAGCCCATGAAGAGAGAATAAGTCAAAGAATCATTTAGATTTTCAGTGTATTTTAGTAAGTGTATATGAATCTGAAAGGAACTCTCACAATACAAGGAGACTTTGATGAAAATATTCCGTTGAATTCCGTATGGAAATATTTCGCTGGAAAATGTCTGTAAAACCATGAAAAATCTCTGAAAAAAATGAAAAAATTCTGAGAAATTCTGACAAATTCTGAGAATCTCTGAAATTTTGATGAGGAATCTAATATTCCTGGCACATTCTTCACAGACTTTTTTCAGACTTTTTTCAGAGTTTCTCAGAGTTTTTCCAGAGTTTCTCAGAGTTTTTTCATTCTCTTTCAGAGAAATAGTAACGAAATTGCACTCTGAAAAAACTCTGACAAAACTCTGATGGATTGCTAACAATTTTCCGACTTTTAGAGAAAAATTGAAAAATTTTGAAACACTTTTTCACACATGATATTTGCATACGGCATATGAATGTAGAGAAAATATACTTCCTTCAGTTGAATTTGCCGCGCTCCTGCCTCGCGCGACCTTTGATTGTGCTTCACCAGAGGGAATAGCAGGAAGAATGATTGGCAAGATTTGAGAGTGATGAAGTGAGCGCCCGAGTGTAAGAACATAAACAGAGCGAAAGACATAAATGCACAGATGGGAAGTTAATATAAAAGGAATAAAGTGTGTGATTGAAGAATAGAGTGGGTTGAACAGGATAGAGAATGGACTTCAGTTGTCGTTTCTTTATTTTTCGGTAAGGTAACGATAGATTGTGTAAATAATGTTGTAAATATCAGTTGATAATTGAATAAATCTTTATTTTTAGCAACGAAATTGGGTCTATATATCACGTTTATTGAATATTGGGTAACCATCTCATAAAACGACAATTTTGTCTTAAAAGAAGGAAAAGAAGATGGGTAAGCTACAATTTGAATTCAGAGTCGGAGCGTCGCCGGCAGATCCAAAAACACACATTACATTAGTGACGTCAATAACAACAGAAAATGGAGAGAGATTCGTTTTGCCTGGAGAATTACAACACATATTTCTACACACAGTACTAAAGAAAACGGAGATATACGGCGAGTTGGAGAGTGTTTTGAAGAAAAATGTTAAGAAGAAAGTTTGGATAATATTAACGGAAGAATTGGAAGATACATATATAGACGAAGCAGGCAATATGAGATTCAAAGATCATTTCTTGGATGGAGTAGCTGATACACAACAAACACATGTGGAAAAACCAAATGAATTGATGCAATTGATGGAACAGGTATCAAAATTGAATAATAAAACAGGAAATCAAAAAAATTTGAAAAATATTTCTGAAAAATTTTTATTAGAAAAATTTTCTAGTGAAACAGCGAATGCCAACCAATGGATAGATGTGTTCCGAAAAGAATGTATTAGATTTGAAATCACAGAAGAAGGTGTAATGATTGAGATATTGAGATTGTTCTTAGATAAATCTTGCATGGACTGGTATTGTGCTACGATGGAGATATTAGGTCATGAAGACAATTGGGCAGAATGGAAACATAGATTTATAGAAACATTTGCGGATGCAGGATGGAATCCTTGGGGATATGCCCTTAAATACAAATACAAAGAAAGATTATTGATAGATTACGTGATGAGGAAGGGAAGATTATTATTAGATGTGAATAATACGATGGACAAGGGAACATTGATAGCAATTATTATTACAGGATTGCCAGAATTCATCGCGGATAAAATCAATAAAGAAGAAGTGACGGATACCACTGAACTTTTCAAACAAATAAAAAAAAATCAAAATCTGATGGAAAAGAAAACTTTCTACAGAGCAAACAATGGTAAGATAGGAGAAAAAAAAAGAAATATGTCGAAAAGCAACCATGTAAAATATGTGAGGATATGGGATATAAGGAGAGATATCATCCAGTAGGAAAATATTGGAATAAAAACAAAGATAGGAACTTTGATATGAACAAAAACATCGAAATGAAAGACAATTCTGTATTGGAAGTAGACCTAGTGACAGAAACAAAAAACGAGTAGTCACACCATTAATCAAAGTTGAAATGCTATTAGATGATAAAATTAAAATAGACGGTACATATGATTCTGGATCTCAAATATCAATAATCAATGCAAAATGGATTAAGTTAATGAGTGAGAAGGAAGATACAAACAAAATATCAATCAAAACGGTTAACGGTGTGAGAAAAACAAATGGATTGATAAAAAAGAAGATAAAAATTTTAGACATAGAAGATGAGGCAAATGTATTTATAATAAATAACGATGAGTTCGAAGATTTCCTAATCGGTTTGGATATGATGAAGAAATCCAAACTAATTTAAGATGAAAACCTAAGAATTTCACAGAAGGAAGAAGATAAAGATAACGCAGGGAATATAAAGGAAACGGATAATATTATTCGAAACTATTCTGTTGATTTCAATGAATACATACAAGAAAAGGGATTTCAAGCAAAAATAAGACATTTAGAGGAATCGAAACGATTGAAAATAGAAAGATTTATTGATAAATATAAAACGATATTTGCGAGAGATAAATATGATATTGGAGTGGTAAGGAATTATGGAGCAAGAATTGAATTAAAAATGGATAAATATTGTAGCAAACGGTCTTATGGATGTTCATTTGAAGATAGAAGAGAAATCGAGAACCAAATTGTTAAACTTTCAGGAAGAAATATGATTGAAGATTCGTATAGCCCTTTTGCAGCACCAGTGACATTGGCGTATAAACAAGATGGAGGGAAAACTAGGTTGTGTATAGATTTTAGAGATCTAAATAAGATTGTTATTCCGCAAGAACAATCATTCCCTCTTATAGAAGATTTAATTACACAAGCTAGAAATTGTGAATACTCCACGACATCGGACATGAATTCGGCTTTTTCGTCGATACCACTGAGGGTAGAAGACAGGAAAAAGACAGGTTTTGTTACACAGGATGGACACTATCAATGGACATGTTTGCCGTTCGGCTTGACAACTTTGCCAGCAATATTTCAAAGGATTTCATCAAATATAATGAGAAAATATGGATTAAAAGATTCTACAGAAAACTACATAGAGGATTGCTTGATTTTCTCAAAGACTTTCGAAGAGCATTGAATACATATAGAACAGGTATTGGACGCAATCGTACAAGAAGGATTCAGATTGAAATTGAAAAAATGTACTTTTGCATCGAGATCGGTAAAATATTTAGGACACATAATTGGAAATAACACAGTACAACCTTTACAAGATAATTTAATCTCAATAAAAAAGTTTCCAACTCCAAAATCTCAGAAAAATGTTAGATAATTTTTAGGAAAGATTAATTTTTATCACGAATACATCCCAAGAAGTTCGATAATACTAGATCCATTGCATAGACTGCTAAGAAAAGATGTTAAATTTGAATGGTCCGAAGAGTGTGAAAGATCGTTTGCGAGGTTGAAAAAACTACTGTGTTCTCGGCCAGTGTTAGAAATTTTTGATAGGAACCTACCTATAAAAATATACACAGACGCATCGATAGAAGGTATAGGCGCAATATTGAAACAGGTGCAGGCAAACGGAGAAGAAAAACCTATTGCGTACTTCTCAAAGAAAACGAATGAAGCGCAAAAGAAAGAAAAAGCTATTCATTTAGAGTGTATAGCTATGAAAGAAGCGGTAAAATACTGGCAACACTGGCTGATTGGACGAAAATTCGAAGTGTACTCGGATCACAAACCATTAGAAAACCTGAATATTAAGTCGAGAACAGACGAAGAACTGGGCGATTTGACGTATTATTTATCGCAATATGATTTCACAATAAAATATGTACCAGGAAAGAATAATATTGAAGCAGATTGTTTGAGCAGAAACCCTGTTTTAGACTCAGAAGAAAATATGGATGAAAAACTGAAGGTAGTAAACTTGATAAGCGTAAACGATATAAAAATGGACCAAAGGAACAATGGAGTAATAAATAAGAGACATAAAAGTATAGAACAAGAGAATGAAATATTTTACAAAAGAGGTAAGAAAAAAAAAAGAATAATTCTCTCCGAAACCTTAAGCTTACGATTGATAAAAGAAACACATTATGAATGGTGCCGTATTGGCATAAGACAAACAATGAACAGAATATGTCCGCACTACACGGCAAAGAATTTGATAGAGAACATAAAAAAAATCTGTGAAAATTGTAAATTATGTACAAGGAACAAATCAAGGGTACAGGGGAAAATTGGATTATTATCTCATCTTGGACCAGCAACTAGACCTTTTGAGATTATGTCGATAGATACGATTGGTGGTTTTGGTGGAAACAGATCGACAAAACGATATTCACACTTATTGGTTGACCACTACACTAGATATGCAACGATTTCAACATCAAAACATCAGAATGCACAGGAATTTATTGAATTAGTAAAACAGATATCAGAAACAGGAGACATTGGAACGATATTAACAGACCAATATCCGGGAATGAAGTCAAAAGAATTTCAAGAATTTCTGGACAATAAAGATATTACATTACTTTTCACTGCAATAGATTCGCCGTTTCCAAACGGATTGAATGAAAGGCTAAATCAAACTTTAGTGAACAAAATGAGGTGTAAAATTAATGAAGAAAACGAAAATAGAGCTCGGACAACAATAGCGAGGGAGGGTGTAGATAAATATAATATTACAGAACAGAGACTTCCGGTAAGATGGCGAGAGGGCAGTAATGTCGGGTGGCAGCGTGCGGAAAAATAAAGAAAAAAAGGGAGTTTTAAGAAAGGGAAGGAAAAGAAAGCGTGAGAAAAAGTCGGGAAGTGTGTGAGGAAGGTCGGAGCCGAGTGTCGGTGAAAGTGAACAAATATAAAAAGGTGGAAGCGTGTTGTATTGAAGAGGGACACGTGCTGTTCGCGATGGAGAGAGAGGCGATAGAGAAGTTGGTGGAAGAAGAGGTGGAGAGGAGGTTGAAGGAGAAAGAGGTCGAGTGGAAAAGGAGGATGGAGGAAAACAATAAGAAACAGATGATTGGGGTGCTGGAGGCTATGGTGGAACAGTTGGGTGAATTAGGGAAGGAGTGGAAAAAGGATGAAGAAGGCGAAGAAGGAAGGAAGGTAGATAGATAGATAGATATGATTATTTATGTTCTAGGATGAACATCCTGTGGAACAATTGAGAAAGAAGTATAAACAATAACAAAGATATTATATACAAAAATACTTATATATATACAGCATTAAACCCACAGCCCGAAAAGCAAAAAGAAGGCAGAATGAATGAACTTAAAAATAAAGATGAAATGAGAATGAGAGTGAGGATGAGATTACAAAGGTGTTAGAAATGAAAATACAGATATAAGATAGAGATACAATAGTTATAAATGCGCAGAATGAAGATGAAGGCAAGAAAAGCGTAAGATGAACCACGATGAACCTACTTGAAAAGGAGTATATGTCTATGAGTGAGAGAGGGTGGAGGTGAGCAAGAAGTCATAATACCTCTTTTTGAAGACGTTAGGGGAAGAGCTACACTTGATGTTATCTGGGATCGTGTTCCAGAGTTTACTACCTGTTATCAAAAAAGATTTTTGATATGTGGTAGTACGATGCAGTGGTATTTTAAGGAGCCCCCTATTCGATCTAGTGCAACGAATTGCATCAGAGGTATCAAAGTTAAAACGATCGTAAAGAAAAGGAGGATCCTTGAGAGCAAATAGATGATGCAAGTACGACCCCAGGAAAAATTTCCGTCGGTCAGAAAGTTTGAGCCAGCCGAGGCGCGTGAAGAAAGGAGAGATTTGGACATTTTTCCTGAGATTGGAAATAAACCGCACGCAGGCATTCAGTTTACGCTGCAGACGTATACTGTCTCCTTCGGAGAGATCAGTGAGAACTAAGCAACAATAATCAAAATAGGGTATAACTAGCGTTGAAATCAGTTTAGTTCTCATCTGGATAGAGAGTGCGTTGCCATTTAGTCGCAATTGGTAGAGTGCGCACGAGACTTTCCTGCAGACAGAAGTTACTTGCTCATTCCAATTAAGAGAAGATGTCAGAATAATCCCAAGCGATTTAAGCGAAGAGACAAGATTTATAGGGGTGCCCTGAAGTATGATGTCCGGTAAGGAGCGAAGAGAAATATCGTTGACGTAACGTGGAGAACCAAGGATCATGCAATTGGTTTCCAAGGGGTTCAAAATTAGGTAGTTGGTGGAGCACCAGCTGGCAATTCTCTGTATATCGTCATTCAATTTCGAGATACATTCGTCTATGAGAAAAGGTGAAGTATGCAAATAAATATGAAAGTCATCAGCGAATTTAAAGAGTTTACAATGGTGAATAATCGAATTTATGTCGGTGACATACAGTGCGAATAAGAGAGGGCCTAGGCGAGAGCCTTGGAGAACACCTGAGGTAACTGGAGTCCATTCGGAGCAACCTTTAGAGCTTCTAACTGATTGTGTGCGACCGGATAGATAGGACCAAAACCACTTCAGCACGGGGGTAGATATATTGAAAGGAGCGAGTTTTTGTATAAGCAAAGAGTGGTTAACGGTATCAAAAGCTCTTGAGAAATCAAACCCCACCAAAAGAGTGATCATGCGCTTATCAATCGCTTCACGAACATCATCAGTCAATTTTGAAAGAGCAGTTTGAGTGGAGCGGTGTTTGATGAATCCACACTGATATTGGTCAAGTAGAAAATTCTTGGTCAACAAATCACACAAGAAGTGATGGACGATCTTTTCAAGTATTTTAGATGACTCACAGAGAATGGAGATAGGGCGAAAATCACGTGGAGTTTGTGGAGATCTTGTTTTAGGTATAGGTGTAATGAAGGAGCGTTTCCACGCCATAGGAAAGAGAGATAGCATGAGAGAGGAATTGAATAAGGTCAGTAGGAATGGAAAAATGGACGGAGCGATCAGGTTAAGGAATCGACCAGGGAGCCCATCTGGAGGAATAGTATTTGAGTTAGAAAAATGATAGAAATGTAGCAGATCATGAGGAGTCAAGTGAGGGAAGAAGAAAAGGTTATCACTGTAGCCGAGACTTTGGTCGAGAACGGGCGGTGGAGGACAGGCCGGATGAAAGCCAGCAGAGAAGTGTAAACTAAGCTCGTTCACACGAAATTTATCCGCGGGCGGATGATTACTATTAGATTCGATTATTCTCGGGGTACGAAGTTCTCTCCAAAGTGTGCGTGAGTCGGGAGTGCCCATCAATCTGTCGTTATAATATTGACGCTTCGCATTCCTGAGAGAAGTAACAACGTTGTTCCTTAGTCGTGTGAAGAGTAGATGACATTCAGGATTTCTTGTGCGGAGATATGTCCTCCTCGCAGTGTTACGTTCACGGATGAGATTACGAATCTCCTGAGTTATCCAGGGAGAAGGAGGACGTCTGGGAGTGAACCTTCTGATCGGTACTTCACTATCGTACAGATCAGTGAGATAATCATGGAAAACCCCAACACACTCATCAATATTTGTCATACCCGAGTTCCCGATGTTCAGCAAAATCGATGGTATATCAATATCTTGCCCATTGATACGCGAGTAATCACGCACAGAGACGATCTGCTGTTGACTCATGGGTAGATTGAAAGAGTATTCAATTGAGATCATGTCATGCCGAGATAGAAAAGGCATTTCCTTTTGTTCATGGTCAATCACTTTGGAGAGATCGTCCACTACACATAAGTCAAGCAAGGTAGAAGAGATGGACGTGTGATGAGTGGGGCCGTAGGGGACAATGGCCAGATTCAGACTGGAGAGTATTTTACGGAGATAAGTACTATCAGGAGATGAACGGCACAAGTCGGTGTTCCAGTCACCCATAATGATTTTGTCGTGATATTCAGTACTCAGTGTAGAGATCACCGTTTCCAAATTAGCAAATCCTATTTTCGGAGGTCTGTAAACTACACCAATGAGTACTTTGCGCATACACGTGCTGGAAACCTGGACGAATAGATATTCGGGTTGTGGACAAGTGGCATCGTACTCAGATTTCTGTATAATTTTGTATTGGAGATTCTGTTTAATATAGCGACAGACCCCCCCGCCAATACGACCCACCCTATCGCAACGAAAGACCACATATCCATCCAATGAGCAGAATGAGTCATCCATGTCACTCCTAAACCAGGTCTCAGATACCGCAATAACATCGTACTTATTCGGATTCTTAGTGCAGAAAAAATCAGAGAATTCATCAAAATGAGCCATAAGTGATTGTGCATTAACATGACACATTTTTAACGAACGGAAAACTTCATTAGAGTGAGAGTTTGAGGGTCGAATCGGGAGTCACCTAAGTTGATCAAAGTCCCTGTTAGATGAGACGACGATAACATTTGAGGTATCATCTTTTTTCACCAGAATACGTCCATTCCTCGACCAAGTAATGAGATATCCTTTAGACTTCGCAACTTTCTTAGTTTCTGCGAGAAGAGAGGCTATATCAGACGGCAGATATTCATTAAGATAAAGCCTAGACTTAGGTAGAGAGGGATTGATATCAGACGCGTCGACTAATCCTGTAGAACGTTTTGCCTCAAGTATTTTCGTTCGGAGAGAAGGAGAATCAAGCTCCATAAGGATGGTACGTGGACGCGATGTAGTTCTGGTGGAGCGAAGACGAAATGCTCTCACAATGTTAGATTGGGTGATCTGAACATTAAGATGAGCCAAGACATCCATGATACGGCTCGGAATGAATTCATCAGGAAGTTCAGGTAATCCTGAAAGAGTGAGAAGGTTCCTATTTGATTGAGAGCGCAGCGCTCGAAGTTCTTCTTGCAACTTGGTATTTTGTTGTTCCAATTCAGAGATGCGTGCTGAGTGAGATTGAGAGTTATCTTCAATGGTTATAACATGCTGGCTAAGCGATATGAGGCTGGCATCAGTCATTTTGATAGAAGAGGAATTCTGTTCCAGTGAGGTTTTTAATTCCTGGTAGTCTTTAGTGAGCGATTTCACATCCTGATTGACTGTCATAACAGCCTGTTCAAGCCCCGCAAATTTGCTGGATAAAAAGGAGACATTGTTTTCGATGGAAGACAGTTGTTGAAGTCGAGCATGAACCTCAGTATTATTGCGTTCTTGCCGCTCAATGAAATTATCGAGTTTATCTGAGGATATTTGAATAGCTCTCATAATATCATCTATGGCAAAGGTTGTATTAGGAGTAGTACCACCACTGGTGTTGCGATCAACCATCGAAGTTGACGGACAATCAACTTCCATTGATGAGGGAGGGACATCTCCAGACTTTTTGAAGGATTCCAAGGGACCTTTGCAAAGTACAAGCTCGTTGTTGTGTTTGTACGTTTTATGTAGTTTCACACAACCAGGATGGAAATATTTTATGCACGGTGTACACTTAATGACATCCGTTTTCACAGATTTTCTGCAGATTGAGCAAATGCGATCCATTGTAATAATGAAAAAGAGAAAAATCTGGTACTAATATGTGTGAAAATCCAAATAAAAAACGAATTATATAGAAAAAAAGTCGTTGTAAGAACGGTTAAGATGAGTATATGCCACGTTGGGTGAGAGAGAGTACCATCGAGTAGTTAGAGAGACAGAGATGAGAGCAATAACGTAGAAAGAATACAACAACAGTGTGCACGTATCTATACACTGGGTATCATAGTATATGTGTGACACACACAACGCAGTATATACGAACGAACGCTAGTACTATGAAATAATCGCGCATTATAATTATGAATGTAATGAAAGTATTATTGAGAAATGCATCACCGAATTATTATCTATGTAGACCAAAAATGAGGATAGAGAAAGCATGTGTCAAAAACCTCGTTGAAAAGTGATGTGATACGAATAAGTATGCCAACAAAGATGTACCAACATCTGGCGGGAGAAGGAACGAAGATAGGGAGGAAGATGGAGGCAGGCCGGTGAGGAAGGAAAACGTAGAAGAAGGAAGAGTGGTGAGGGAGAAGAGGTCGAGGCTGGTATGGAAGAACATGGAAGAAGATGATAAGGGTAGCGGACGCCATCTACCAGAAGACGGGAGAGATGAGAAGGAGGAGAGGAAGGCGGAGAAGGGGAAAGAGGTCGGAGGAAAAGAAGAGGAGAAGGTACGACTCGAAGCAGGGAGAAAGAAGAAGAGTTGGCAAGGGAGGAAAGCGGAACGGAGGAAAAGTGGAATGAGGGACATCGGTCGGAAGGAGGGGGAAGTTGGGAAGACGCGGAGGAACAGGAGGAAGAGGGAAAGAAGGATGAAGGAGATACGGAAGGAGCGAGAGACCACGCGAAGAGGATGGAAGATTGGAGGAGGAAAGACAGAAGATGGAGGAAGAGGAACGCGATTGTGAGAGGATGGGGAGCAAGGGAGATGAAGGATAACGCGAGGCTACTGGAGGTGCTGGGCGAGAAAATGTGTATGGAATTGAGGGTGGATGAGATGAGAAGGATAGGACTGGAGGGGAAGGATTTCTGGATAAGGTTGGAGAGCGAAGAGATGGCTGTGGAGGTGTGGGAGAGGAAATGGGTACTGAGGAGGTTCGGAATTTATGTGGACCGGGACCTGATGAGAGAAGACAGACGCAGAGGAAGAAAGGAGCTGGAGAGAAGGGACGGCACATATGGGGGGGGGGGGAGCGAAAGGAGGAGTTTGTGGAAAGACAATGTTTTTTTCTTGGTTTTTACTTGCACTTGTTCAATTTCATTTCATTTTCATATCATTTTCTTTTGTTCTTGAGTGTTTCGATTTTATTTTTTGCAATATGGAGGGAGAGAGAGAGATGGGGGAAAAGAGCGGCGCCTGGAAGCTTTGTAAGCAGGCGCTGACAGAATATAAATAAAGATTACTACTACTACTACTACTACTACTACTACTACTACTACTACTCATATTACAGAACATACAGTCACTGGCTTTACACCAAGGTATTTATAAAATGGTACGAACACGGATTTACTACCAATAGAATTACAATCAAACAAAGATAGAGAAAAATGGATAGAAGATAAAGAAAAAGCAATGGAGAGATCATTAAGATCTCATGAATATAATAAGAGATTATACGATAAAAAGAGAAGAAGACATGACTCCACAACAGGAGATTCGGTATATATTGATAATGAAAACGGGCTTAACAGAAGAAAATTAGATAGTTTAAAGATTGGACCATTCAAGATTATAGATAAGATATCAAATTCGATTTTCAAAATACAAACAGGAAAGAGGAATCAGGATTCAGGATTTTACCACATCACAAAACTCACACCGGTGTTAGATGATGAGATTGAAAATCAAACTTGATTTTCACGTTGGGGGAGGGAGATGTGAAGAAAATATACTTCCTTCAGTTGAATTTGCCGCGCTCCTGCCTTGCGCGACCTTTGATTATGCCTCACCAGAGAGAATAGCAGGAAGAATGATTGGCAAAATTTGAGAGTGATGAAGTGAGAGCCCGAGAGTGAGAACATAAACCGAGCAAAAGACATAAATGCACAGATCGGAAGTTAATATAAGAGGGATAAAGTGTGTGATTGAAGAATAGAGTGGGTTAAACAGAAGGATAGAAAATAGACTTCAATTGTCGTTCCTTTATTTTTAGGTAAGGTGACGATAGATTGTGTAAATAATGTTGTAAATATCAGTTGATAATTGAATGAATTTTTATTTTTAGCAACGAAATTTGGTCTATCTATCACGTTCATTGAATATTGGGTAACCATCTTATATGAATGTATTTATTGAATTTCAGGATTCTTCAATAATCAGAAAGATGTCAACAATTCATTAGAGTTTTGTCAGAGTTTTTTCAGAGTGCAATTTCGTTACTATTTCTCTGAAAAAGTATGAAAAAACTCTGAGAAACTCTGAAAAAAGTCTGAAGAAAGTCTGTAAAGAATGTCCCAAAAATATTAGATTCCTCATCAAAATTTCAGAGATTCTCAGAGTTTGTCAGAGTTTCTCAGAGTTTTTTCATTTTTTTCAGAGATTTTTCATAGTTTTGCAGACATTTTTCAGCGAAATACTTCCATACGGGATGACATATGTTTTCAATGAAATCTAGATACTTGGAATAAAATGTTTTGTTTGAAACGTTCTTGGGTATCTGAAAAGACAAAACATTTCATGATTCAGAAGTGTGAAAGTACTAAGGTTTTGTAAACATTTTCTGTATAACTTAATAAATCACAAAAAAACAAACTCTTTCATAAAAAATCAAAGCAAAGTACTGGAATGATTTTCAGTACATCCAGTACTGAAATATCAATTTGAAAAGCTTTCGTCAGATTTAATTAAAAAAAGTTTCATGAAATTGAAAGCGATCTACAATTGCAATTTCCATCAATAAAATCAACATTGAGGTTCATATATACAGTTCAAACAACCTAAATATGATCTTCTACAAGGATATGTAGTATCGATCAACTATATCCAATTTTGTTCATGTATACATGGTATTGATCAACTATATTCAGTATTGTTTATCGTTACAGGGTATACTCACTATTGTCCATAGATACATGGTATCAGACACAGTGACTAATGAGGTATGAGACATGAGGTGTTGGCTAATGACACCTAGGATCATCAATTATTGGTATCATATAGAACTAAATGTATTCCAGATCAGTACCATCACTTCTAATAAGAAAATTCCAGAAGTTTCCAAGAGAATGAAATAATTATCCTGAAAGTAAACAAAAGTATAAATGAATATTCAAAACCAAGCATTGCAAGGAATAGAAAATCTGAGCATCGATTCAATATGAATAAGCTGGGATATTCCACTCTAAGACAGGTGATATTTTAATCCAAAAATACGTGAAGTATAATTCACTCTCTACTTACGAGTGATACTTTTCATTCTAGTTTGAAAAGTGGAGAGATTCATTCTACTGAAGTGATCTTGTCACTCTTGGAGAGTGAAAGTGCTAATGCATTTTACATTGAAAGTGGAAATCTCACTCTTAGAAATTTAGGGGGTATACTGTAGTAGTAAGAACTTGTAGTAAGAACTACAACTCTTCACTTGGAATATAGATGCAATTAAGAGAAATTACCTATCGAGTCTTGAAATGAATACAAAGTTATTTGCACTTATGAAATATGCTAATATTGTTGCTCAATTCCTACTCATTTTTGAAGTTAATCCATCAAAAATGTCGTCTTTTCTGATAAAGAATGCAAGGAACATTTTATTCAATTCAAGATTGAAAAGCTCATGTCTCTTCATTCAATACATACCTGGAGGGAATACTTGTAATTATCAGTAGAGAAGATTTTACTCTATTATTATTAATTAGTTCAGATAATCAAATACTGATGAGTAACTCATTAGTTTGTCCCAATCAATGCTAGTTGGATCCAACTTATCAGTTATAGCCCCTTGCTGGTTTTTCCTAATTAGTTCTTCCTTCTTAGTGCCTCATCGGTCATAGGGAAGAACTTGTAACATTTCTACCAGGGTCCTATTCAACGTGCAGAATCAGAATTTTAATGTGAATTTCTTACATTCAATAGGAATGAATAGGTTTTATTCACCACGGTTGAAGCACACTTTCAGATGATCTGAAAATGTCTTGCGAACTATATATTTCATCCCTGTAACTTCCCCAAGACACAGATCTTTTGGGGGAAATTCACGTTCATTATACGTACATTTATGTTCAAGGCATGTTCGGACCATCCAATGTCCGGACGTTCAATGCACCTCCACTGAATATTCTTTGGACCTTCGTGTTTTTTTGGAATTACAAACTATGACCGTAGAATTTTCTTGTACGCCTGTTCAAAATATCTCATTGAACCCACTGATTCCGATGCAGATTCTATCAGTTCAATAAAATTCTTCAAGCAGGAGAACAATCATCAACATCAATTGTGGTCCGACGTGATCCAATTTGGTCAGTAGAAACGATGCACACTATAAGATTATAAAAATTTTCATAATGAAAGTCGCCAATTATTTGATTCTATGTCGAAATTGATATTCCTTTTAATTCAGGCCTATAATCATCATCGGTATATTATTATATTATTAATATTGTGATTTTGATTTTCAGGATATCTAAAAGATGTCTTTTATCAAGACATCTTTGAAATAAAATCTATTGGACATCTTTAAGATAACTTCAAGAGACTTCTTAAAAATCTCTTCAGTGAGACATCTAAAAGAAGTCTATAAGTTGTCTTTTAGAAATGTCGAACAGATGTCTTTTCTTAGACCTCTTTTAGATGTCTTCAAGATTTGTATGTTTATTGGGTTGTGAGACATCTTGCGGAGTCGCAAGACATCTTTTAGCTTTCGAAAAGGTATCTTTTTGTCTATGTGGGTTGGATTTGAGGAAAGATCTAAAAATGCTCATATCCCGAGGACTAACTCAGGCAACACGGAGCTCTCAAAGATAACATATATGTTATCATTTAGAGCAACTAGTTCTCAAAGATGACATAAATGTTATCTTTCAGAGCTTTGTGCTGTCTGGGAAGCGTCGGATCGACTTGATCCAAAGACCAATCTTCTCAGTTTTCACTAGAGAACAATCCCTCCAGCCAGTTTCAGCGAGTTCTGAAACACCTCGTATACCAAAATTGGTTTCATAATCCATATTTTACAAATTATACTGTACAATTTGACACTTCAAAGTATTTTATGTTTCTATTACGTGTTTTAAATATACCTTTGAATATGCTTCATAGGAATTTGAGAATTATAAAAATTTATTTACTCCACTTAGGTAACACACTGTAAATATTGTGTACACATATAAAGCATATAAAGCATGTAAATATTATATAAATACTTAAAAACACCCGCGCTTGAATATTGAAATTATTTCATCAATTTTCACAGAAAATGTAGAAACAGAATGGGTCGGTGCCGAATCAACGAAAAACTAAATCAACGAAAACAAATTTACTAGCAGCATGAAGTTGTCATTTTTGTTGCGGTATGAAATGAAATTAGTCATAGATCATTGATTAAATTAAACGAAAAGTAAAAAACATTGATTTGCTAACACAACCCCACGGTAAACTTGATTTCCCTTTGTTATGTTTATGATTATGGTACGGTTATGTTTATGATAACAACAAACCGATTTTCGTTCTCTACAGACGTTTGAAACAGTTTGATTGTACCGATCGATTAGGAAGATCATTAATAATTTTATTAGAATGATGAATTACGTGTCTACTGTAATAAACGGGTGCAATGAATAGGTTAACATAAAGAAAAATCATCTGGTCACCAAGAAGAAGAGAAAGTTAAGAAAACACTACATAAAGCTAAAGTTGAGGACGATGAATACAAAACGGAAGAACGAACGTATTATAGCATAGCTCATACGTTTCACGGGGTCGTCACAGAATAAGCTCCCATCATGGTGAATGGAAGATTCTCTTTTTTTCGGTGACCAGATGATTTTTCTTTATGTTAACCTATTCACTGCACCCGTTCACTACAGTAGACACGTAATTCATCATTCTAATAAAATTATTAATGATTTTCCTAATCGATCGGTACAATCAAACTGTTTCAAACGTCTGTAGAGAACGAAAATCGGTTTGTTGTTATCATAAACATAACAAGTTGATCGCGGATTACAGGAGGACGACGCCGATTCGAGAATACTGCATGAGGTATTGCGTAAGATCAATGATGTTAGAAAGAAGACATAGCAGATGTCAAAAAAGAGCTCAGTGAGGTAAGACTGGGTATCAAAGATCTGGTCGCAGAAGGATTTGCCGTGAGAGAAAAAAAATGGAAAGAAGAACGATCTGCTTGGCTCAGAAGAATAGAAACAATGAAAAAAAACGAGGAACTAAGAAATAGAAGAGAAAAACGCAATAACATCGTTATAAAAGGGTACGAGCTACAGACAAACCAACGCATAGAAGAGGTGCAAAATGTAATAAAAGAAAAGCTTGGTGTAGAGGCGACAATCGTAGAAGTCAATGTGTTGAAAATCGCGAAGGGAGAAGACTTACTGATTGCAAGACTCGCCAAACTGGAGGACAAACATCGCATAATGACAAACAAATACAAGCTGGGGAACGATGATATGTATATTTCGAATGACCGAACAAAAAAAGAACGAGAAATTCAAAGACAAGTAAGCAAATATGCAGAAGAGGGGAAGAAACGAGGAAAATCTGTGTAAACGGGCTATATGAAGGTAATAGTCAATGGTGTAACAAAACGATGGAAGGAGAGTGCAGGATCATTGTTGGAGTCTTCAGAAGAATTGACATTCTGTGCCAGTCAAGAGTGATAGAACAGTAAAGAAGAAAGACCACCAGCAACAACATTTGAACTCTGGTGAAGTTACGAGGTATGATAAGTCAGAATTTATACTTGATCAGCAGAATATTGTAAACACAGTTGGGAATAGTATACATTTTGTAGATATATATATATATTATGAATCATCGATATTTGATCGATTTCCTTTTCTTTTGGTCATCCTAGATTAGATATTGATCAGTGACAGAAAAAGCTTTGATATATTTCCGTCTTGTTTACAATGTTGTAGGTCAATTATTCAATTTTGACGAATTTAGAACTGATCAATAGCTAAGAATGAAAATTACAAAGTTTAAGAATCAATAAACAAGTCACTCGTCTTTACCGACGGCCGCACTGATTGCTTGCCCGGGTAACGGGTACTCACTCATTACCATGAGTACACCAGCGTGGTAATCGGTCGATGGTATGACTTATCATAAATGTAATGAACTTGTGGCTTCTCGAATTAACGCTAAGAATGTTCTCTTTTCCAATCTTTCCTGTATTCAGAATTGAGGTTCTGATACTATAATTGAGGTAATTTTACCTCATATCTTCGAGTTGTTTTTATCGAATAAAGTCAATATACTTTCATTCGAACTTCGAATAAATCGAAGTACTGATACGCATATACCATAGGTATATACGAAATTAGAATTTTTCTTTCTTACAGCCTCCGAAGAGTTTCTCAGTCTCTGCTCACACCGAATCCCGCTACCATAGCGGTACCTTAAGTGTGGTCGAAACAGATTAACTCCTGGAGAATACCTATTCCTGTGGGCACCGTGAACCCCGACAAGGGACTTAGCGGCGTTCAGGAGTAGATATTAAATAAAAAGTACGTTTTACCGAAGAAACGGTTTAGAAACGCGTTGATTCGTGGTCTTGCACCGTGAACCCCTAAACAAGAAGGGACTTAGCGGCGATCATCAATCAACGATCAAATTCATTAATTACTTCGTGGTTTATTCTTAGCTGAACCCCCTAACCCGGGACTTAAGCAGGATAAATGCATGAAATGTGATAAGGACAGCTCCATTATATAAGAAAGGTTTAGATATCTGTAACATTGAAAATTAGATATATTCATTATAAAATTTCTTGTCACGATTAAGAACCCCCTAACCCGGGACTCAGGCAGGATGAATGCATGAAATGTGATAAAGACAGCTCCATTATATAAGAAAGGTTTAGATATCTGTGACATTGAAAATTAGATACATTCATTATGAAATTTCTTGTCACGATTAAGAGCGATGATGATCAGGGTACCCAAGGTATAATGTAAATGAATAATACGAGTTTCGGCGCCGTCTACAACTGGCGGGGCAACTACAGCTCACACACACAACTATACCACAAATACGTTCACACTCACACCAATGGCACCATCATAGTGTGAGTGTGAACGTATTTGTGGTGTAGTTGTGTGTGTGAGCTGTAGTTGCCCCGCCAGTTGTAGACGGCGCCGAAACTCGTATTTTTCATTTACATTATACCTTGGTTACCCTGATGATGATAAGCTGGAATCGAATCACTTTGCGATTCAGATAACCAAAACCTGAGCTCCACCATTAAATAAATTCAATAGACGATCGAATAATATTAGGAAATTAAATAAACATTATAGAAGGGTGGTATTTCGTTTGTTTCAGAAGCCTTCGTACATTTTTCCAACAAGTTGAAACTGGGGTGAAATAACCTAAATATATTTTTTTTTATATGTAAAACATCAGAATAAATTTATGAATAGATTTAAATTTTGATCAATAACCCATCCAAGCTATCCTGAGGGTCCAGCGGTACGAATCCGTTGAAAATTGAAGTAAAATTCTTTAAACACATTTTTTACGATTACAACATACGTTAGATTTTATTAATAATACAGTGTTGCGGATAAACAACAGTAGGTTAAACTCCTTATCAAATAATGGTAACTCAAGTAATTACAGGATAGATAGTTATGAAACTACCCCGGTAGTCACAGCCATAAATGAGGGAATCGAAGAGGTTGGGAGGGAAGAATTAAAGAGTAGTGCCGACTCATGTAATCATCTTGATTTAGCTTCCATAATATTTTGGAATGTTCATGGCATTGGCAATTTGTTCGACCTTCCAGCACGGGATTTCGCGGATCATTTTGCACAATGTGTCGTACTATGTGTCTCGGAAACTTGGTTGTGCAGCAATTTGTGTGGTCTCCCTGCGCAATATTCTGAATATAAATGGGTGGATAATAAAGCAATTAAAGAGAAGGCGGCGGGGAGGGCAAGCGGAGGATTGTGTGTACTATACAACAGCAGTATTGTCAGAGACATGCAAGTTTTGGGAAATAATGAAGTTTTCATAGCTGTCAAATGTTGCATCAAACAAGAAATGATGGTGATAATACATGTTTATTTAAGACCAGGAAGCTTCACGGAATCCTTGGAACGATTGTAGGCATACCTGATAGAAGTGGTAGACTCTTTTGATGGCATTGTAGTGGTGGGGGGGGGGGGATTCCAACGGAAGGATAGGAGAAGAAAATCAGATAGCAGAAGAGATTGGAGAATCGTGCAATTTTCTGTGCGCGCGGTCTTCGTTGGATCATACAATAGTCATGGACGCGCATTATTAAAAGAATTTGAAAATTTAGGTATAGTGGTTCTAAATGGAAGAAGTGAATCAGACCAGGATGAGAGGGTGACGTTCATCGGGAGTAAGGGCTTCAGCACCATAGATCTGGTTTGGACAAATTTTAAAGGACTGTTTTATTTTTCTGATTCACGGTGCTGGAAGCGGGCCTTTTGGATCATCTTCCGGTCTTGGGGAAACTCGGGGGAGAGGATTCTGGTGGGGGACAGGCAGTAATACAAGATAATATTGAGCCCAAACTTGTGTGGAAATTAGAAAAAAGAGATTTATACCAAAGGGAAATGGAGGGAGTGAAGTTAACTAACGAACAGGATGTAGATTACATGAATAGTATAATGATTAAAGAAATAAAAAATACTGCAAGATTACTTGAGATGGAACACAGAGGAGTTATAGCGTTTGAAGGTTCGCCTGGACCGGTTATGAAGCCTTGGTATGACAAAGCCTGTAAAGATGCTGGTGAAGAAATGTACCAGGCATATGGTGAGTGGCAGAAGAACAGAGATATGACTCTATATAGCGAATTTGTAGATTCCAGACCGAAATACCATCAACTTTATAAAAACAAGAAAAGAGAATACATCAAGCTGACACAGGTCAATTTGGCAAACGCTCGAGGTCCTCAAACATTCTGGTCAACGGTAAGCAGACTAAAAGTGAAGAGGAATGTTTCGTGCCGGATTCCGGCTGAGATTGTGGAAGAATTCTATGAAAACATTTACCCGCTGAGATGTGACATTGTCGAGTCTTTTCAAGATTGTAAACATCCTATACTAGATGCTGTGGTGGAATGCGAAGAGATAGTAAAGATAATTAGGCATTTAAGGGATAATAAAGCCCCGGGCACGGACGGAGTTTCTAACCCGTTCTATAAGCATTCACCATGGAATTGGGTGAACAATATTGCTATTTTCTTCAGCAAGATCCTTGACGCAGGGGAAGTTCCAAAGGATTGGTGCAACTCAGAAATTGTCTTACTTTACAAAAAAGGGGATAGGCAGGACCCCTCAAACTATAGGCGAATAGCGTCAACCAATGCTATATCTAAAATATTTCCAACAATGTTGGCCGAACACATTTCAAAGTGGTGCGAAAAAAACAAAATAATTCCCGAGTGTCAAACCGGGTTCAGGAAGGCGAGATCATGTAAAGACAATACATTTGTGTCGCGTGCCAAGATTGATATCGCGCTCTCAAGGCCCAAGGGTAGATTATATGTTGCATTTATCGATTTTCGGAGGGCTTTTGACTCGGTGATTCACTCAATATTATGGCCAACTGTTTATGAAACAGGTATCAGTGGGAATTGTCTTTGAGTCCTTCAAAGTTTATACCAGAGAGCTAAAATACGAGAATCAAATTACAAGGGAACAAGAGGACCAAAAAGATTCAAGTCACACAAGCAGTGTTACAGGGGGATTCATTGAGCCCACTGCTCTTTTCAATGTTTTTACACGATATAACAGATTTTTCAGAAGAGCGGGGCATTATGATATAGAACAAAACATTCATCTCTTACTATTTGCGGACGATATGATACCCAGACAGCATGCAGTTCTCAAAGATATCCGTAAGATAACTTATTCACGGCATCTTTGAGAAACTCCTTAAAGATATCTTAAAGATATCTTAAGGATATCTTGAGGAAGATATCTTCAAGATGTGCATAAAAGATTTCTTAAAGATCTCTTAAATAGTATACAAGAAACATATCTTGCGTAAGACTTCTTTAAGATCAAAGTTTGAAGACACTGATTAGTTTCGAAGTAATCCCGCTATATCATGCCACCATATTAATTTTCAGTGCGCATGAATATTCATTGAGGGAAGGACGCGCGAATACTGGTTCGATTGTTTTTATTGAAGTTGCAGCTCCCTGCCAGTGATGCCAGCATTTGGTCGACCGAGTCGATTTTCCCCCTCCATCACGCTGTATACAATCAAATTTCTTTTGTCGGAGGTTTGATTGTGTGTGTGGAATTTCTATACAGACAGATGTGATGGAGAGGGAAAATCGACTCGGTCGACGAAATGCTGGCATCACTGCTCCCCAGTGATGCCAGGAAAAACGGTGCGGACCGAAAAATCAGCCCCTCCATTGTTCACACAATAACACGTTTGTATACGTGTGACTCACATGTATACGAAAGTTTCATCGTGTGCGCGGTAGAGGGGCTGATTTTTCGGTCCACACCGTCTTTCCTGGCATCACTGCTGCTCCCTGCACAGAACGCGTGTGATAACGGGTTAATCACCACGTGTTTCCGTATACCAATGTGTTTTTCATTTTGCGTTAATTAAAACAATTATATTGAATAGATCATTTATTCTTCAAATACTGTTTTGATCGTGCTTATTGAAGTGACAGCCACTTGCATAGAACACGGGCAATAGCAGCTTTCATCATCACGTGTTTCTGTACATCGACGTGGTCTTCATCGTAGGCTAATTCAAATAATTATATTGAATATATCATTCAAGCGTTCATTTTCTACCAAAACGGTGTTGAATCAAATGTATAATTTATAAAATTCATTTCGATAAACATTTCTGCAAGATATAACCTTTTTCTTTGTATGTGATCAAACGTCTAATTAATTTCTTATCGAATTGAGATGAATTTATATGAAATTCATGCCAACAATGATTTGATCCTATTTTTGTAATAAGGTTATATTTCACTTTGAACTCATCGCTTATATGAGTGCCTGTTAATAGAAGATCCTCAAATTATGTAAGCTTCCAGTGATTTTTCAAATTATTATCAAGCGAAGTGAAGTTATATCTCAGTCAACAATCTACACATTAAGAAATAATCTGTCGATTTGTTTTCAAAATAAATTCTACGTGAATGAATAGTATTCACATGACTGTTCGCAACGTTTATACGATGAACGTTTAGTTGATTTTCATTATTACCAATCGATTGAATAATTCTTTCAGTGTATAGTTGTATATCTATGTGTATATCAATGTATATATCTATGTATAGTTTAATGCAATTATTTTCAAATACTTTGTAACTCAGGTAAGTATCTATTGTATCAATAATCCATGCGTATCACACAGGAAGGAATAACATTCACTGAACATTATTATAATAACACTTATTACAGATGTAATAGAGATTATTATGTACCGTACAAGTTTTATTCTATAATTTATAGCTGTTCACATGTTTGTTATGGATTTCTTCCTGTGCAACGTAGAGAAAACTCACTGCGCTTCCAATAGAATGAGACCATTTTTCTATCGCCTTAAGTTTTGTTAATGCTAGTACATATTTGCATGAAAAATTATATCAATAAATTGAAAGATCATTTCGCATTGCACAGATGTTTCAATGAAAAAGTATTTCACTTCAATTTACAAACATAACGTCACTTCACTTGATAAGAAACTTTTATGGAAAATGTGAGTGGGTGAAATGAACAGTTAGAAGCTACTTAATCGATTTCTATAGCAAAAAATACTCCAAAAAGTTGGATAAGAAGTTCCTGGAAGTAACCGAAGGATTTTGGCTGATGTCTTCAGGGTCATGACCAGTTTTCTTTAAATTTCTCAGAATTAAGATAATGCAACCGATAAAAATAATAGAATTTTTATTTCTATGACAGTAACATTTCATTCTACAGCACTAAATATTTACTCTTTTCATTTCTAGTCATTTTTGCACTTGAATCGAAAAAGAGAATCTTCACTCCTTTAAAATGGATTTTCATTTCTTCAGAATGAAATTTTCACTGTGTTCTGAAATACAATATTTTCATTATTTAAAAGTGTATTCACTAAGGACATTCTCAGACAGTTGGAAACTCTTATCAAATTACTAATCTTTTTCAATAACATTCAGTTAATGTCAACTTATTAAATTTGTGCCTCCAGTTTATTCTCAAATCAGTGAGTGAAATCAGTTTCAAGTAGTCGACACATCTTCTTTGTACATCCAAAAACATCAGCGGCCCGAAAAATTCTTCTGTCTTCAATCAACGTCCATATCGAAGTACATCCGAGAGACGGCCACCACTGTCCAAAAACATGATGTCATGCTAATTCAAATCATGTATGGAAATGAATTTGTGATAAAGTATAAAAATACTTTAACACACATGCCTTCACTTTCCCCTGACCATGTTTAGCTGGTGTTTTTTATTGAAAAAATTGAATTTCAAACAATGTCATATATTTAATTATAAATTCATACTGGGAACGATCCAGAGTTCAGAGACTTGAAAGCAGCAAAGGTGCAGTTATTAACATGGATTTATTTTCTAGAAACTGGAGACAAAGAATCGGGATCTAGTAAGTTTACTAGGAAAGACTGAATCCCTTCAACAAATATAGTTGTGTGAAAGAATTTTTGTGGCTTGGATTGAACAAAATAATCACTCACGCTTGTAACATATTTTCAATTTTTTTTAAATTATTGGTTTACTTTCGAGACCATACGATCTTATGAATTATATTTTTTTGATCCAAGAAAATTTTCTCCCAAATATCACAAAGGTTTTTCAGATAAAAAATCGAGTGAAAATTCATTACAAATAAAATTATTGAAATTGGTTGCTATATTGAGAACACTTTATTTTGGGAAATATATATTTACTTTAAAAGTGTATTTTATATAAATTAAAATTACTTCTCAACGTAAAGAGGGCTCTGTACTTTTGTGAAGTACGTTTCTACTCATTTTTGTTTTCATCTATTTAAAATAATTTCAAAAATCAAATCCCAAATCTGAATTGTGAAATATCATGGCAATTTAGAAAATAATTCTGGTCTCTTGACGTTTGAACAGTCAATATTTTTCGACTACTCACTCAAAGGATTTTCTATAAAGATCCACGTTATCAGAAGGAGTTGTAAATTAAATGAATAATGAATCACATGATTGAATCACAACTTTGAGAACATAATCAAGGTTTATAATATCCCTATCAGGAGAATTCTATTACGAACTATATAATTCCAAGTTTTGCTTTGTGTCAATATTCAATATGAATTTTGAGTGAACCTCTTGTGAGGCACAAGCGTGTGTGAAATACTACCTCTTGGCTGTGTACAAGGAACATTTGTTAGTTATAGTTCTAGAGAATCTTAATTTACAACATTTCTTTGACGTGTGAATAGTAAATATTGATCTGAATTGAAACTTCTTGGTATCTACAAATTTTGGAAAATTATTTCTTCTCGTAAGATACGATGACTTTGAATATCATCAGAAATCGAAAACGATGAGTGCAAATATATAAATTGATTGAAAATGGGATCTAAAGAAAATCATGAAAAAGGGAATGTCAAAAACTCGTATCTTTCGTCAAAATTGTCAAAAAAATCCTTAATGAAGCCGATTTACTCGTAATCAATCGAGATTAAAACAAAATCATTCTCCTCAATAAAATATGCAGCATTTTATTCCATTCATGAATATATTGTTCAATTCATCAATTAACAGACACATCATACAAAATGCCGCCCGTGAAAAAGTACAAGGATCTATCTCGATCACAACAATATCGCAGACGTCAAAGACGGATTTATTCAAATCAAATACATCCTGATGCTGGAGAGAGGATTCACATCACCTCAATGAGTGTTGCTGAAAACTCAAATAACGTTACATCAGATAGCGAGAATACTGAAATTGGCAGTGTAATCAACGGATGAAACTTTTTCTGAAAATTATGACTCAGACACAAGTGAACCAGAAATTCAAAAATTGGAATCCCAATTACATGAATCCTACGAATTTTCTAACGCTCAAAATGAAGAACTGTTTAGGGCTGAATTAGCCAGTTGGGCTGTTGAATGTGACATACCCCAGGCTTCATTAACTAAATTACTCCATCTCCTCAAGATATACGGTCATGAAAATATTCCAAGTGATAGTAGAACATTGTTACGTACACCAAGAACGAAAATAAACTATTTTATTGTGATTGTAAGAATGTTTATTATTTATTGATAATATGTAAATTAATCTCACACAATAGGTCTTTCACACATCAGATTTATGTGTACATAAGTAGAAGTTTATATTCATATGTTTGCATTAACGCTTCTGTTATGTTTTGAGAAAATTTTGCATTCTATCGTACTTGAATTCACTATTTTAAAACAGTGAAATTGACGCGTCCCTATAAGACTTTTTGCTATGGAGAATCGCGCTTCTAATTTTCTCTTATGTTTTTCGTATTCGATCGAAGAGGTAAAATCAAAAAATATTTTTCAAAAAAGGTTTTTGCCCACTCATACTATCTGTGCAGAGGATATTATAATCAACGCGGAAGAGGAGAAAGAAGGAATGGAATCGACTTTTCTATCAGATTCAGACGATAATGAGTAATAATTATGTCCCTGAATTTTAGTTACATTGTTGCATTGTATATACTGTAAATATGAAATGAATGTATTGGAAAACAAATCGTTGAGCGGTTATTTCCACGAAATTTTTTTCTGAAGTATCGAATACAAGATTGTGAGTATTCAAATTTGAAAATTTCCAAAGTTCTCACCACTGTGTATGTAATACTATGTTTGACGCGATTCTCAATAAATGATTACTTTTCACGGAATGAGTCATTGGAGTTGATATACTTGGCGTTAGATCCAATACCTCCAATTGGTACTACTCTACGTGACACAAAATATTCTGAGAATATTCTTACAACGTTTGTAGAATGTACTGTACCGAATAGTCTCACAAAGAGCGTAGAAGGTTTTCAAATATCCGCATGCGTGAGACATCCGAACGGGTGACGTGATCACATGCGGAATAAACCCAGTCCCAAATTCACATGGGTTTCTTCCCATGTGACATATTCGAATGGGTATCCCATGCAACATTATTCATATAGGTTTCTTCCCATGGGTTCCTTCTCATGTGGCGTATTCTATCTCAATCTTCTATCAATGCACCCTTCCCCTTTAATTCCCTTGAATTGCATCACTTAGAGAATAAAGTACCAGACCGATAGAAAACCCGATAAAAGAACCAGGTCGTCACAGGAATGTTCCATGATTCGACCAGACAACCGTACGTCATTGAATTCGTCTTCATGAACAACATGATGTTCAAAATTGCATCCTTTAGGCAATGGGGTGAGTGAGCCGATAAAAAACCTGATGAAAAAACCGGGTTGCCACGGGGTTGTTCCATGATTTGATCAGGCAACCCTAGGTCATTGAATTCGTCTCGATGAGCACTATCGGTGCTCAAAATTTCATCCTTTAGAAAATAGGGTAAGTAAGTCGATAAAAAACCCGATAAAAAAACCGGGTTGCCACAGACTTGTTCCATGATTTGACCAGGCAACCCTAGGTCATTGAATTCGTTTCAATGAACACTATCGGTGCTCAAAATTTCATCCTTCAGAAAATGGGGTGAGTAAGTCGATAAAAAACCGGGTTGCCACAGGGTTGTTCCATGATTTGATCAGGCAACCTTAGGTCATTGAATTCGTCTCGATGAGCACTATCGGTGCTCAAAATTCCATCCTTTAGAAAGTGGGGTGAGTAAGTCGATAAAAAACCCGATGAAAAAACCGGGTTGCCACAGCCTTGTTCCATGATTCGACCAGGCAACCCTAGGTCATTGAATTTGTTTCAATGAACACTATCAGTGCTCCAAATTTCATCCTTTAGAAAATGAGGTAAGTAAGTCGACAAAAATTTCACCGGAAGTGACCTTTTTTCCGGACGTTGTTCCTGTATTCCTCCAGGCAACCCTAGATCACTGAATTTATCTCAATGAGCACTATCGATACTCAAAATTTCACCCTCTAGAAAATGGGGTAAGTAAAATTGCGGTCGGCTCTTGGACTATGAGATCGATGTTTTCACTTTCGGCATTATGTACAATAATTTCAACACTATGAAAGTAACTTTATTATTTCACTCAACTTTATAAAAACTGCCTTTCTGTTTTTCGCGAACTTTAGGTAAAACGAATCTCATTGTCACTTGAAGACACTCGATAGCGGTGATATTTATATTCTGCGCCTAATAATCAGAAGTAGGAATGAGTTCATCCGCGGATGGCCATCTAGCGGTGAAAGGCTTTAGTTCTAGTATGTGCATGAACACTATTGTAAGCTTTTTTCATCAGATGCAGTTCGGTGCTTCACAACAATGTTATTAATGCCCCATATACAAATGGTCTTGACTGTGGTTCTGTTTCATGTTTACATATTCAAATTGTTACACTGAGAGAAATTCATCAGTGAAAACTACTGGTTTTTGTCATCCAATGGGAAATATACTTGACAAACAATTTGATGGGACACATCAGTGATTTTTCATAACGTTATTTTAACCGAAAACACGTTGATCGTTTATTCTCACAATCCTTATTTCTTCTCCCGAAACCACGGATCATTCTCAAAAATGTTATGGTTTTCAATTCAAGCTTATAAATTATTGATGTTGAAGTTTTGATAATTTTATACAAAAGAAACTGCGCAAAACATCACGATTACTATGAACGCAGTGGATTTATTATGAAGAATAATAATGGCGGCTCATTTGTTCCGCAATACAAATTAGGTAGATAAAAGTACGATCCGTACATCAACACATGATAACGCAGACAACAAGATAATACGTGAATCGCATGAAAAACTATACTTGATAACATAATTCGCGAATGCGCACAATGTGTCATGGATATTCGATGAACTCGCGGGCAATTCAAACTGCAAAATCAACAATTTCCAACAAGTTTGAATCGTTTATTGAAACGAATTAGTAATCGAATAAAGAAATATTCAGTTGTTAAAACTCAAAATCTTGTAGCACATTCTTTCAACGATATTTCCCGTTCTCGACTTATATAACTTTGAATGTATTCATATCAATTTACAATTTTCAATACAAATTACTGTTTTGAAGCGTTTTTATGACGGTGACAATATTATTCTACATCCTTATTATTTTTAATTAGTATTGCCGTGATCCAAAAGACGAGCTATCACGATCTTCACATTCCAAAGTTCTTCAATTAAAATTATGAGAAGTGAAAATTGGTTAAAATGTAGATTAGAACTGAAATTCGATTATGAGTCAGTTTACATCGAGCTGTGATTCCGTTAATCTTAATTTTTATTCAATTAACACTCTAAGCGGTTCGAGCCAGATCGAAATTCAGATCGTGTCCAGATCGAATACAGATTAATTCAAAACTTGATTTCATCGACTCATATTTCAATTTGAATTCTCAAAAGGAGTTAACTGTTCTCAAGATTGTATTTTCACCCAATTGTTGTTACTATGGAAGAATGTACTTTCAGTTGAACGAAGCTGGAATCTAAAGATCGTGATACCCTGACGGTTTTGAGATGACCATAAAATAACCGAAAAATAACGGTTGCTTTGTGCGCTTTTGTAACCAAAAGATTACCAAAAAATTACCAAGTTGTAGGAGATTGATTTCGGTAACGTTTTGGTCATTTTCACGAAAGTGACCGAAAATTGACCGTTTTCAAGAGAAATTTTATTGGTAAATTTTGGGTAATTTTTGATAGAACAACCAAAATTGTTCAAATATAAATTTTTCGGTCGTTCAGTCAGGTTCTAACTTTGAATTATTTCAGATATCCCTGATTGATATGGGGAGGATTTTTGGTTATTTGTTGGTAAAAAATTGGTTTTCCATGCGGAAACCCTAATGCAACCAAAATACAACCAAAATATGATCATAATAGGTTCGTTCGTTCTACATGCCCTGAGTTGCTCCAACTTGTACCAAATCAATCATTTCGTTGCTTAAACTGGAAGTAGCGAATCCAAAACACTTGGAGTGAGTTGGGGTAACTTGGGACACCAGTAAACGAACTTAAGCATAATATAACGGTTATTTTTTGGTAATTTTTCGGTCGTTCAGTCAGGTTCCAACTTCGAATTATTTCAGATATCCCTGATTGATGTGGGGAATATTTTTGGTTATTTGTTGGTAAGAAATTGGTTTTCCATGCGGAAACCCTAATGCAACCAAAATACAACCAAAATATAATCATAATATAACGGTTATTTTTTGTTAATTTTTCGGTCGTTCAGTCAGGTTCTAACTTTGAATTATTTCAGATATCCCTGATTGATGTGAGGAATATTTTTGGTTATTTCTTGGTAAAAAATCGGTTTTTCATGCGGAAACCCTAATGCAACCAAAATACAACCAAAATATAATCATAAGGTTTGTTCGTTCTACGTGCTCTGAGTTACTCCAACTTGTATCAAACCAATCATTTCGTTTCTATAACTGGGAATAGCGAATCCAAAACACTTGGAGTGAGTTGGGGTAACTTGGGACACCAGTAAACGAGCTTAAGCATAATATAACGGTTATTGTTTGGTAATTTTTTGGTCGTTCAGTCAGGTTCTAACTTTGAATTATTTCAGATATCCCTGATTGATGTGGGGAATATTTTTGGTTATTTGTTGGTAAAAAATCGGTTCTCCATGCGGAAACCCTAATGCAACCAAAATACAACTAAAATATAATCATAAGGTTTGTTCGTTCTACGTGCTCTGAGTTACTCCAACTTGTACCAAACCAATCATTTCGTTTCTATAACTGGGAATAGCGAATCCAAAACACTTGGAGTGAGTTGGGGTAACTTGGGACACCAGTAAACGAGCTTAAGCATAATATAACGGTTATTGTTTGGTAATTTTTTGGTCGTTCAGTCAGGTTCTAACTTTGAATTATTTCAGATATCCCTGATTGATGTGGGGAATATTTTTGGTTATTTGTTGGTAAAAAATCGGTTCTCCATGCGGAAACCCTAATGCAACCAAAATACAACTAAAATATAACGGTTTTTTTTCGGTAATGTTTTTGGTTCAGAAAGCGCACAAAGCAACCGTTATTTTTCGGTAATGTTTTGGTAAAAAACCTTTGAATTACCATTTTTTCACCATAGTATTACTCAAACCAAACCGAACCTCAAAATGACCGAAAAATAACCAATTTTTGGGTTATTTCGAATTCGCCAGGGTAGCTCGTTTTGTAGATCGCGACAACACTATTTTTAATATCTTATTGACGAAATTACAGTTACAATGCAATTTTACAATTTTGAATCGATTTCCCATATCAGAGATGAGTGGAGAGATTGCTAACGTAATACTGAAATCGTGGTATGGTTTTTGGACTAGCGACATCATGCGGCAATGATACCAACTAAAAAGTGGAACCACACTGATCGGTTAATTCCATTGGAATTCATGAATTCCGTTCGATCTGAGCAATCATCAAATATTTATTTGTTAGTTGGTATCATTGCCGCGTGATTTCGCTAGTCCAAAAACCATACCACGATTTCAGTATTACGTTAGCAATCTCTCCACTCATCTCTGCCCACATCATCAGTACTATAGTACTTTCAGTGTGAGGATATTAATTTTACATGAATGTATTAAGAATTCATAACCTATTGAACTATTGCCAACTTAAGTGGAATAATATTACTGATGACGAAAAGTCTTGTGCTGGTCTCCCATGCAACCGGATTGTCCGGAACGGAACGCTCATAATTGGTGGATCCCTAGTATTGTCATAGTTATATCGAAATAAAACTAGTATTCTACCAATTAGAATCGTTCCGTTCCGGACAATCCATTGAACTCTATACATACTGGAATGAGCACTCCCTAGATTAGCGCCGTCAGAGAGAGAAGTCATATACGCAGTGAATGTACGACAGTCATCGCCTTACCCCGGGTACTCATGCTAGCGACTGTCGCGCGCGACATCATTAGAAGACAAAAGAGGGAAGATGTTTTCAACTCGGATCTCTTTTTTCTTCTAATGATGCCGCGCGCGACAGTCGCTGGCATGAGTTTCCAGCCTTACCCTGCCACTTACTACCTTAGCTAAAAACATGGATGATTTCCACAATTTTTGTAGCAAAGGTAGTAAGTGGCAGGGTCAGGCGATGTCTCTTGTACATTCACTGCTTTTTCTCTCTCTCTGACGAAGAATTTCTATTGAATATCTGGGGAGTGCTCATTCCAGTATGTATACAGTTCACTGGGACAATCCGATTGCATGGGAGACCAGCCTTACTCCGGGTACTCATGCTAGCGACTGTCGTGCGCGACATCATTAGAAGAAAAAAGAGATCCGAGTTGGAAACATCTTTCCTCCTTTTTCTTCTAATGATGTCGCGCGCGACAGTCACTAGCATGAGTACCCGGGGTTATGCTCAACGTAGGTAATTTTCGTTACCACTCTCAGAGTGGTAAAAATACTAAATATTTTTTTACAGTGTAAAGGGGGTTTTCTGTATCATCTTTTTTCATGGTCAAGTTGGGTTATAATTTTAAAACGATGAATTGTTTACCATTTTAACACTCATACCCACACAGGGCACCTACGTCACCTCTCCGTGGAATTCAGGGAGAAAAGAGGGATCGGTGGATACAGCGTGGCATGATGGAGAAGCAGCGTAGAGGCAACGGAGAAATGTCCGCCCGAAAAAACGGGCCGAACATTTCTGCGTCGCCTCTACGTGCTTCTCCATCGTACCACGTAATATCCACCGCTCCTTTTCTTCTCTCTCAATTCTACGGAGATGCGACGCAATTCTTCGACGACTGTCCTGTGTGGGATAAATATCTATTTCATATATTCTGAATTTCAAGTTGGAATTAATTTTACAATGTTTTATGCATTTTCTGCATTTTGTACGTATTCTACATGTTTTATGCATAATCTGCGCATAGTTAACGCATATTACTTATCGCACGCACACAGAACCCATTTCTGATAGCTGCTAGCGACTGTCGCGCGCGACATCATTAGAAGAAAAAGGAGGAAAGATGTTTCCAACTCGGATCTCTTTTTTCTTCTAATGATGTCGCGCGCGACAGTCGCTAGCATGAGTGGGTACTCCCCGGGTGGGGTTAGGAGGCTTCTGAAGTAGTTGATCCTGATCCTGGGATCACTTCTCCAGCTTTTTGATTGGTTGGAAAGTGATCGGATCAAGATCCAAGATCAGGATCAACTACTTCGGAAGCCTCCTTGGTAACACCTGATGGGTTAGTAACAGTGATGGACTCTTTGACCAACAGCGCATTACTCGTCTTTTTTTCCCAATTTATGCACTATTCAGTGTATATTAAGGTGCTTCTACACAACGTGCGTTTGCGGCAGCGGTACTTCGATGCGCAGGATGTTGAGCAAATCAACAATCTGCGCAGTGGTATTCTGCGCCGCGCATCAGAGTACCGCTGCCGCAAACGCACGTTGTGTAGAAGCAGAGATAAGTTGAAGAGATTGCTAACGAGATATGAAAACCATAGTCCAGTTTCTGATTGGCAGTATCACGTTTTCCGTTTATCTCTTCATGCTGGTTGGCTGAGAAGAAAAATTCAATCAATCATATATTTTTCTTCAAAAGAAAAAAACGTGATATGGACCATGATTTCAACATTGCGTTAGCAATCTCTGCTATTCATCTCTAGTAGAAGCATCTTTAAGCTGACATTTCATGGGGCGTCGAGCGGCAGCGTCAACATTGGAAGAAAAGGGAGGTCCGATCGGTTCCCTTTTTTCTTCCAATGTTGACGCTGCCGCTCGACGCCCCATGAAATGTCAGCTTTAGGCTGTCATCACGCGGAGCTGAAAAAGGACGGAAAGCGGAGCGCGGGACGCTTGGTTGAAGAAAGAGGCAAATATCCACCTCTCTCTTTAACCAAGGGTTCCGTGCTTCGCTTTCCGCCCTTTTTCAGCCCCATGTGATGCCACCCTAAGGTGTTTCCGACGAAAACCTGCACGGTGTGCACCAAGGGTTGGGTAATGACGCGTCATTGGAGGATTTGTTACATTTATTACGCGAGTATGATACGTAATATGTAGCATGTATCAATACATAAATTACATATATTACGTGAGGAGACCCTGAAAAAGGAATTTGTTATGGTCTGTCTCCATAGACAGAAAAAGATTGGTGGTATCATGTTTTCCGTTTATCCTGATTGGTTCAGAAGAAAAATTCAACCAATCACATAATTTTCTTAAAAAGAAAAAAACGTGATACGGACCATGATTTTAACATTGCGTTAGCAATCTCTCCAATTCATCTCTGCATTGAGTTTGATACCTACCCAACCCCGGCTCCTACACTCTATTAAAATTATCTCCCAAGGCATTCACCCAATGACGAAAAACCACATACCAGACTGATATGTCAACCAATGTCAATGTCCAATATTAACATTTCCAATTTCCAACCCGCTGTAAACGACGAAAAGTGATAACGGAACATTGGATACAATGACAAATTATACCAATTATTATTTTTCAATGAGAAGTTATTCAATTATACAATGCTACCGTCTTGTTGCAAGAACGAATATTTTCTATTCTATGCAAACCCCACTGACGTGAATAAGAGTAAAAATGTTGGAAATATTATGACATCCAATCGAATAGTGGTGTTCCTTGTTTTTCTATCGGGAATAGTGTTCGCTATTGTTGGCACCTTAATATCCGAATATATATATGGATTAACAATCAATTCCGCAGGTCAGTTGGATCAACAATTCAATTATCTTTCATAAATGTAACCTACAAATCATCTTTCTTCAGGACACGAGTTTCGTCAAATCTTCGTTCCTCTTCCCTCTGACAATGTTCTGAACGTATACGATGATTCTACACTGAGCGTAGCTTTAAGGCCTACTAGCGTGGAAAAATTGGAAATCGAAAACAATGCTGCATCCACTGCAGAAGCGTTAACTTCGTTACAATTAGCTCTGGAAATGAAATTATCAGGAAAACAAAACAAAGCGATCAAATTATTCCAACACGCAGTTGCTCTGGCACCTAAACATCCCGATGTTCTCAATCATTATGGAGAATTTTTAGAATACTCTCAAAACGATATTATCAAAGCCAATGAGTATTACGTTCGAGCTTTGAGTTACAAACCCAATCACAAGGGAGCACTGATGAACAGTCAGAGGACAGCACGGGTCGTGGAAGAATTGGATAGGAGATTGCTAGATAATATAGATAAGAAAAGAAATGCGTTATCTGTTATTCCTGATAATAATGCAGCTTTGATTCGTGCCAAAAAAGAAGCTTATTTCCAACACATATATCATACAGTTGGTATAGAAGGCAATACTATGAATTTAGCTCAAACTCGCGCAATTGTTGAAACCAGAACAGCAGTTGCAGGAAAAAGTATAGATGAGCATAATGAAATTCTTGGTTTGGATGCAGCTATGAAGTATATCAATGCCACTTTAGTCAACAGGTAAGTTTCTTTATTACCATCTTTTACTCTGTGGCATGGTGGTTATTGTAGTTTAATTGTAAAAATCTTCTCAGTGTATGAATGAGTTTGTCTCTTTTTTTTGTACTTGAGATCAAAAGAAAATTCATATATTTAAATTTTCAAAATCATTCATATGTAATATAAGTCTCTAACATTTCTTCCATCATGGTTAAGTGCTGTAATTAACGCTTTTGCTTAGATTAAACATCCCTGACTGGAATGCTTATAACACCGCTTGCTGCGATACCAAGATTGATCATACATTCAAAATGTGAGCATTATTAAGTAGATTGGAACTTTACTGTTCTTTGTGACAAAGAATAAAGAGATGAATGATAATTTCTTTTTATATATGCATATCTTTATAATTGTCATTGTTATATCATTTTTTTGCTTTGAGGCAGGGCTTGAACTTCAAATTCGTTAAATAAGTCGGGATCTTGGACGAATTTATCAACATGATTTTCTGATTAAACATTTTTTATAGGGTGGGATCAATTTCTATTAAAGACATTCTGGAAATACATAGGCGGGTTTTGGGACATGTAGATCCTGTTGAAGGTGGACAATTTCGACGCACACAAGTATACGTTGGAGGCCATATACCTCCCGAACCAGGCGAAATACACTATTTAATGGAAGAATTTGCTTTGTGGTTGAACAGCGAAAGAGCCATTAGAATGCATCCTGTCAGGTAATTGAGTATCACATGTTTGTTTATAAAATATTTGGATATTAATAGTGTCTTTTACTCACCTGCCCTGTGCTCATCTGCGTCCTGAGTTTTGTCCAGGGGTGCAACAACCTGATGCTATGAACGGGTGTCCAAAGCATCTAACTATCGATGATTAAAAAGAAAAAAATACCTTGAACACATTTAGTTGTTACAGTTTAGCTTATTTGAATGTTTTTTCTGTTTTTTGGAAAGATTTTCAAAATTATATCTAATTTATGTAAAATTTAATATAGTTTGTATATAATTTACATTTAATTCTATAATAAATTGAATATAATATTGAAAATTTGTCCACTCAGGGATCACAAACAAGGGGGTGCCGGTTATAATTGAGTAGGTGCCCTGGCACCCTTCGATCCCCTGTTGTTGCGCCTTTGGTTTCGTCTATCCTGCATCATGAATGCATGTATGAAAGAGATAGCAATAGCCTAGCACGCACCGAGAGCCACCAGTGAAAATCGCGATAATGTTTACAAAGGTGATATATTACTCTTTCAGATACGCAGCTCTCGCGCATTACAAATTAGTTCATATACATCCATTCTCAGATGGAAATGGCAGAACATCTCGTTTATTGATGAATATGATTCTTATGCAAGCTGGTTATCCACCTGTTATCATACACAAACAACTTCGGCATAGATATTATGAATATTTACAAATTGCTAATACAGGCAACGTGAGACCATTCGTAAGATTCATCGCGGAATGTACAGAACAAACTTTGGATTTGTTTCTATGGGCAACGAGTGCGTTTTCAAGAGAAATTCCTGCCCTTGGTCAGGATAATTTATTCACTGAAAAACATAATACGATTGTAATGGAAGACGAGGATGATACTTTTGAAAATGATTGAACAATCGTTGAAACGATCACTTCAGAAACCCTTTTGAATTAATGACGATGCCTTTGGAATGTCTGTGTCCTTTGAGAATTCTAAGAGGCCAAGTATTGATTGCTTGGCGTTTGAGATTATATTTAGCTTTTTTTTTGCAACCGAGACTTCAGCAAGGTAAGCTTTGAGAATCAGCGAACCAAGACCAAAGAACAATTTATTGATGATGTAATTCAGTTGTTGAAATTATAAATTATTGTTAAAAGTCGCTCTTATAAATTTTCTATCTGCACAGTTTTTATGATTCTATATTCTCATGTGCTTATTTAGAAATGAACCACGCCTATTTATTATGAGTTTGCGGTTATCTGGAATTTGCATTTTCAGCACAAATTTACATATCTTGCCACTGGAATTTACATAGTTCTTGTGTGATATATATACTGAGATAAGATTATACAAGAGACGAAGAATGGAAATGCCTTCCAAATTTATACAACTTTAAAAAATTAATGAAATTCATTGTTTAAAGAAAAGTGGCATGGGGTTGAAAGCGTCATTCTTATCCTTTTGAAATTCTCATATTCATTATTACCATAGTAAATTACTATCACATTAAGAAATGTAATGACTTCCATATTTTCAACTTACACTTTTTTGTTTATACATTTTAACAAACTCATTTTTTTATCTTCTACTGTGAACTGTGATGTAGCGATAATTCTGAGGAAAGATAAGAATTGTTTATTGTTGTTTATATATATGAATTGTATTGGAAATCAAATCGATTTTACATTATTTAATTTGAACAAGAGACACTATCGTTACTTGCTGGTCGAGTTACAATCTTGATATGTAAATAATATATCATAAATAACACAATGAAACAAACATGGAATTTAATATTGAACTTCTTACGTGTTTTTATACCTTGCATATTCAAATCTGAATACTCAAAGGGAAAAGAAATGTGTTTTATCTTGTTTGAACTGTTACTGTTGCGCAAAAAGATGATTAAAAAAACTGAGGGAATTAACGCTATTCTGGGGTGTTTTCATAAGGTTCAGAGAAACTCCTCTATATTTTCCAAACCTTACATCAATGTGGGAGCGATACACTGTCTGGGTTGCTTATCAAACGTGAGTCAGTTTCGGACAAAGTATCTGTATTTCATCGGCATGTGTCCTAGGACCTTTTATTACTTCGTTGTTTGTACTGAGATGTGGCTGAACAACTTAAGAAACCGCATACCCCTGAAATTAAAAAAAAAACAATTTTAAAAAACCCTAAGGATCGCGAAGATGCTTGATAGAAGATGGACAGAATCACCATAATTTTTGGAGTCGATAGTGGACTACTTGCTTGCTGGTTTAACTTGTGATATGTCAAGAGCGCATTCAGAGACCACCAACTAGGTCAGAAAATGTCAGCAAAAGAGGCCCTGAAAGGAAGTGAACCTTGCAGATGTAACTGATGATGACTTCTCGGTCAGAGAAAGTATCACTGAATCAATGGACACTGATGCTGAGAGGGAACTTCTCAATCTAGAGATCAACCTTGCTGACTAGGAAACGGCTGGGAAAATCAGAAGAAGAGTCTGACAGCATCCCAAAAGGTTAATCCTATCGGAATGATCAGTCGTTCCTGAAAATGAGATTAGAGAAGGACAAGAAAGTGATCAGTAAGAAAAGGGACCTCATCAAGCTGAACAGAAGGGTCTCCGAATTCGAGGCAAAACTTCACCCAAAGAAGATGGGAACGATTGATGAGGCAGTGGAGATACCAGAAGGGCCAGCAAAAAGCTGCAAAGGTTCAACGGTACGATGGTGGAACTTTCAAAGCCGGAGAAACCCAAACTCCCAACTTCACAAAAAAAACCGACAGAGAAAGTGCATTGTGACGAAGAACAGGAAAGTGAAGCCAAAAATACTCCAAATGGTAGAAAGGTGAATAGAGGTAGAGGTGAGAGTTTTGTTGACTATTGCTGGATGAGATGGTAGTAGTGAGGCCGTGGAGTTGAATGCGATCGAGTGGAAAAAAGGAATCGAGAGCTTTGGGTGCAGCAACAAAAAGTCGAGAGACTTCCTAAGGCCCGTGTCGCATGAAGCTGAATAAGGGCGAGAAGGGGAACACAGAACTCTTGATTGAAGAGGGGGACAAATATTCACCTCTAGTGTCGAACTGGCGGGCGCCCGGCAATCGGCAAGGACCTTTTGGTATTTAGAGGCCTGTTTAGTTCTCAGTTTTCCCTCTCCTCATTCAAGAATTATGATCAAATCTGAATTTTCCTAAGACTATATAGCCCGTCTAAGGGGCCCCAACATGATGCCCAGCCGGGGATCTCAATACAAGCCAGTCCCATACTGTCCACCTCCCTCCTCAATTAAGGATTCCGCTTTGCGCCCTATTTCAGGTCCATATGACGCGGGCCTACTGCAAGTCATCCGCGATTGCGGTAAAATCTTGTAGGAGGATTGACTCGAGGTCATATCAATGTCACAGCCACCACTGCGAAAGAAGATAACATTAGACATTGTATTTCCAGTTTCAGAAAAGAAAGAGACTATAATCAAGATTTTGGTGAACCAGAACAAGAGCCTGAAGACTTGAAGTTGAAAAATCGTTTCTTCAGCCAATCAAGAACTAAGTGGCAAAGAAAAGAACTTCGTCTTCACTACAGTCAACGAGTCTTTCAGGTACGTCGAGAAATCATATTGAGTAATCATACAAAAGTTGGGTTCGCATGGAATCTTATTTTTGACGGTTTTAACGGTTCGGGGCATACGCTGATTAAATGCCTTAAGGTAGTTCTCTCGCAATATTCAGGATGAAATTGAAAAATTATTGTCAAGTAGAGGAGGGATTCGATAATCACATTGGTTGGGGCTCAGATTCGTATTTATGACAAAGAAATAACCAACTCGGAATATAAATAAAGAACTTTGTAATAATCAATCGAAATTTTTCATGGTTTTATTTTAATTTTTAGTTTCAATCTGTTCATGACTTATGAGGACTCATTTTATTCCTTATGGAATTTAAAAAATCTTCACCAAGGAGATTTTTCATGTATGCAATTTCCACTATGATGACTCATATTTGTTCACAATTCATAAAATACATTCCCATAAACAAAAGCGTATGACAGTGTCATGATGATACAATATCAAAAATCTCCATGGTGAAGGTTTTTCAAATCTCATAAGGAATAGGATGAGCCCTCATAAGTCATGCCATTTCCCAACTAGAATCGTGAGGAAATGATGGAAAAGATAATATTGAGCCTGCTCAGAGAGAAATGAATGAATGAAACATTGTCCTCCCCGCATATCCTGATCGACAATGACTACACTCAAGCTCAACTAAAGCGACTAGAGATGTTGCTTATGATGAGGATTCATGGACCGGGCTGTTGATAATAATACGGTGAATAATTTAACGAGAGAACGAATTTTATCGAAGAGCTTAGAAATATAATAACTGTTATAAGACAAATGGTAAACACTCTGTTGAAGAGGAAGCGCCTGCTCAATATCTTCACCCATGCATAATCGTAAGGAAGCGATCGGCATTACCGACGTGGATTATTCCATATTGTCACCTGGAATGTAAGATATACGCGAGGAATTTACCCCCTCTAACTGAATCTTTGGACGAGATTGAGTTCTCTCGTAAACTCTAACCGATGTGTATCGCATCGTCTGTATATAGTCATTAAAATGAAAGTTATTGTTTTCGTAGTTGTTAAAGTTATAAAGAACTCTTGCTTATTTCGCATACCCTCCTTCTACTGAGAATTACTCAACGTCCCAATTATTTAAATCCCACGGTTTTCCTTGGATTAGCCGTGAATTGAAAAGTTGTGATAACAACTTTGAAACAACTTATGAGTGCACGCAAACTAACATTTTGGTAGCAGAGCGTGGTTTCTCATTTGTCTGTGCTTTATCATTTCGAATATTGTTTATTTATCCATCAACTGATAAATTGAATCTTTTAATGGCAGAGTACTTCAAGAAAATACAGCACGAATAAAATACATACTAGTATCTGCGTTTTTTTTCTGACTACTGTCTATTCACCCTTTTTTTCACCTATCACATATAAACAAGATAACGAACTAATAATTTACAATGGTTTATATATCTAATCTTCCCCAAAACATGTTCACACGGGGATTTTGAGCTGGAATTGACCACTATGATATGATAAAGACGTGTTTCTTGCCTCATCAGATCCAATATAAAATTAACGAAAATGTATTTATCGATATCTGGAGAACGGCTGCAGTTAGGATTTCATCTCAAACGGATTTTCAATCTGTAAATTACGCCGAATATGACTCCGCATCCCGTTTGTTGACATATTTTTGTCATACCTATCGCTGCTTCTAGAGCACCGTGGCATTGTTGTTAATTGAAAGTTTGCCGACAACTGCCGACAACTACGTTGCTGCCTGGAATGCTTTAACTGATCGCTATGAGAACCAATGACTTATAACAGATGCGTATTTACATAGTTTTATTAGTATTTCTCCTTTAAAAAACCGTAATGTGCATGAATTGCGGAATTTATTAGATTGTTCAAATAACTCGGTTATTGCTTCAACTAATGCTCAAGTTTGTAATGACTCTTGGGGTCCAATTCTTGTATATTTAATTGTTAGCCAATTGGATCAGCAAACGCAGATGGAATGGGAGTTTGAGTTGAAGAGCTCGACTCCTCATCCAATTTTTAATCAATTAAAGGATTCTTTGAATGCCACGATTCGTGTGTTGGAATCTTGTGCCGCTAATATACAAAGACCGCTTTTGTCTACTGCCAAGTCCAACAAATCTGCTGCTAACAATTTGTTTCGCTCTCATCAGATTGATATGGATACCAGTAGATGTATACTGTGCAAGGGCGATCATGACTTGTTTCGTTGCGATCGCTTTAAACAGAAATCAGTATCTAATCGTTTGGATTTTGTTAAAGCAAGTAGATGCTGTATTAACTGCCTTAGTAAAGGGCATTTCGTGTCTGAATGTAAAAGCAGCAAGGGTTGTTTCCAATGCAATCAGAGGCATCACACTCTGCTGCAACATTCTTCTTCTTTGGGTTCGACTCATACGGGTCAAGCAATGTAAAGTTCTGAGACAAATTCAGGAAATTCTGGGGTTACCTTCCCACCTGAGGTATCCGCAACTAATGGAACTGCGCATTCGACATCTTTTTGTTCACAGACTGTGCATAAATCGTTACCTTGTACAGTATTACCGCCGACCGCTATTGTTTTGATTCGCGCCGCTAACGGCAGATTTGTTGAGGTTCGTGCTTTATTGGATATGGGGTCTCAAACAACTTTTCTCTTACAGGAAATCGCTCGCGCTTTGGACGTGCGAGAAGAACGCGTGGATGCCAAGGTGAGCGCTGTGGGAGATAATTCTGCAATCACAATCAGAGCGGTCGTTAGCTTCAGCATCGAGTCAACTCATCGTCGCGGTTCCACCTTGAGTGTTAGGGCGTTGGTGCTGCCGCGGTTAACGTCATATGCATCGAGTCTGATGCATGTGAGTGAGAATTGGGATCACTTGCGGCAGCTTGAATTGGCTGATCCTGCTCCTCAAAGATCGGGGCCGATCGGGCTCATCATCGGCGCCGATTTTCTCGGTGAGATTTTGCTTCCGGAAATTCGTTGGAGATCCGTGCACGCTCCGGTTGCACAAGATTCAATCTTTGGCTGGGTGGTTCATGGGGATTATCCTTCGAGTAGCGCTTTAATTTCAGTTAATCATATTTGCTGGTGTCTTGAATTAGATAGATCGGTTGCTCGTTTTTGGGAACTGGAAGATCTTCCCGATGCGTCAAAATCAACGCCGGAGGGGGTTGAGTGCGAGAATTATTTCGCTGAAACGCATTCCCGCGCTGCTGATGGTAGATACATCATGCGTTTGCCGTTCAAAACTAATTGTGATGTTCGCTTGTCACGATCTGCGGGGATCGCACGTAAATTTTTTCTAAGAAACGAAGCCCGTTTGGTGACGGATTCGGACAGATTTCGCGCCTACAAGAGTTTTATAGATGGATATCTGTCGTTGGGGGCATATGGAGCTTGTGCGAGATCAAAATTCGTTGCAGAGAGGCTGTTATCTCTCGCATCATTCTGTTTGGCGCGACAGTAGTTCGACCTCTAAGTTACGCGTTGTTTTTAACGCATCGATGCGTACGGCCAATGGAAAATCATTGAATGACTTTCTGCTCGTAGGCCCTAAGGTACAGGCTGATTTGTTTGCGTTAATCTGGGGTTGGCGTATGGGTGCGGCTACACCATATCACCTCTTACTGTGTTAGATTTGTTGATCGCGCGCATAAAAAGATTAGAGTTCCGCTAGATATTGCTGTCGCAGTGGATGAAATGCTAGATGGAAAATTTTGGATTCGGCGTATGCAGAAGGTGTATTTCAACATCGAACTAGGGGGCTTAATTTCGAATAAACCGCTGACGAAGAGCAGTCCTTCATTAAAGCTGAATCCGTATCTCAATGAGGCCGGGATCATTCGTTCAGGAGGCCGATTGGACAAAAGCGCTCTTCCTTTTGAGCAGAAGTTTCCGGTAATTTTACCTAACTGCGAGATTACTGATCTGTTGATCCGTCGTGCTCATGAGCAGACGCTACACGGTGGCGTGCAGCTGATGATCCATAACCTAAGGCAGTCTTACTGGATATTAGGTCTTCGAATTTTAGTCAAGGGTTGTATTGCTGGTTGCGTAGTTTGTGCTCGCCATCGAGCTGTTCCCGCACAACAACTCATGGGGTCTTTGCCGAGCTATCGTGTGAACCCATCTCGACCTTTTCCACACGTTGGGATTGATTACACTGGGCCCTTTTACATTCGCGCCTCCAAAGGGCGTGGGATTCGTACGGAGAAAGTTTTTGTACCGCTTCTTATTTGCCTCTCCGTTCGTGCTATTCATTTGAAATTAGTTGATGGATGTTCGACGGCTGATTGTTTGGCGGCGCTTGATCGGTTCGTGGCAAGGCGAGGTTTACCGTCAGACATTTATACGGACAAGGGCACCAATTTCGTAGGCGCTTCCAAAGAGTTGTCCGTTGATTTCGAGAGCATCATGCAGGATCCTAATTTGAAAAGTCGCTGTGCCGCTGATAGCATACGCTGGCACTTTATTCCTCCCGGTGTGCCACACTTCGACGAAGGTTGGGAGGCGGGTGTCAAACGCCTAAAATTCCATTTACGTCGGGTATTGGGTTCTGTTGCACCGGTAAGAGATGAATTCGCTATCATCCTGTGCAACGTGGAGGCGTGTTTGAATTCCCGTCCCATTGCACCGCTTTTCAACGATCTCGATTCATTGGACGCTCTGACGCCTGGGCACTTTATGGTGGGGTACTAGTTTAAAAGCACGGCTTGTGCCGTCAGTGCTTGAATTGCGTGACAATCGTTTGTCTCGTTGGCAAATGGTGTTGAGGCTGACAGAGCAGCTCTGGAAGCACTGGCATCATGACTAATTACATTGACTCCAGCAGCGTTCAGCTTCGCATTGGCGCAAGTCTGACGTTGGGGTAGGTGAACTTGTTCTTGTCCGCGGAAGAACTGCTGGAGGAGCAAATGAACCTCGTGAATCGAATCGACAAAACCTTCCCTAATTTCAAGAAGGATGGTTCGGCCAAAATGTCGCTTAGTAACTGCAAAACTAGGATGTCAAATCTGGATAAGCTCCGGTCGCGTTTCGAAGGGAATCATTATAAATTACTGGGTAACCAGTCGCTGTTCAAAGATAGGCCGTATTTTAAAGAGGAAATCTTTGCTTCGACCGAAGAAATGTACCCCGGAAGATGCGGGGAGTTTCAGACTCTTGCAGATGCGGGAGTTCCTCCGGTTGGAAGTTCTGCCGGTGCTTCGAATATTTCAGATAGGTCCTTTGTTGCTGGTGAGGAGTCTGAAAGGCCGCCGCGAATTTCGCTCCCCGAATTTGGAGGGGATCATAAGGAATGGAAGTCCTTGAGGGATCTTTTCACAACCCTGGTTGCCAGTAAGACCCATACTTCAAACGACACCAAGCTGCATCACCTCAAGTCGTGTGTTGAAGGTGAAGCTGCTCAACTGATAAGTTCCTTTTCCACCACATCAGATAATTTTGAGGTCGCTTGGTCCAATTTGCGGACTAGGTATGAGGATCTCAGAGAATTCTCAACGGCACACGTACACCATTTGCTGCTCTGACAGCCCTTCAGCCTCCTACCAAGTATTGAGATGACCTTTTAGTGTTCCATATACTCACGCTGCTGGAGTCTGAAACGCGACAACGATGGGCGCATCTGCAAACAAGCGTTGATAGAAAAAGGGAACCGCTCTCGCTTAACAAATTATTAGAATTTTTGAGAAATCATATTCCTGTGCTTGAAACTCTCGAGGATACAAGCTTCAAGGGGGTTAGGGTTGGCAAGCCTGCACCAACAACGATGAACAAGTCAGATTTTCCTCGTTTAGCAGCTGCTGTGACGTCCTGGATGGAGTAAGTTGTATTTTTTTTCTTTATAATATGAAATTTTACTCAATATAATTTGTTTATTTAAATCTAATTTCAGTCTCTCTGTTTCAGGTAAATCAAACTATTCCATCTAAAAATTCTACTGATGCTCTTCCCAGTACGTCACTGAAAAGGTTGTCAATAAAAATGATCACGCTGACTATTTCAATATCATATGAGCACATGATCAAACAAACTGTGAAAATGATAATAATCACCTTGGTTATAGAGTAGAACCCTTGACACATGGTGAGGGGAAAATAAGGTAGCGTATAGTGTCAGTTTATTCTACACAACTATCTCTGAAAATTATAATTTATTCACAATAATTGAAATTCCACTTACTGTTTTAGATTCGAAGGCTGTTCGAAGGAGGTCCTCTGTGGTACGTCCTGTCAATGAAGATCGAAGTCCAAGTCCGTGGATGGAAGAAGAATTGAATCTTTTATGAGTATGCGGTCCTCGCAGTAGTTTGGTTATATACAGGTTGGTTGAAAAGTTCCTGCGCTCACCAAGAGATAGCACTGCTAGCTCAAAACTTTTTTTTTCTCAAGTTGGTATATCTGTCCTGAGAACACATGCAGAGTTACAAGTCATTCTATCAATTCATTCTTTGTTTACAAGCCATTTGAAGTTGACGTGTCATTGATTTTTCTTAATATGGAAAAAATTGAATATCGTGTAGTCATTAGATTCTTTGTTTTGAAGGGTTTAAAAGCAAAGGAAATTTATGAACAATTGTGAGAAGTGTGTAAGGAGTCCTCACCTTCAAAACGCACCGTTGAATTTTGGGCTGGTGAATTTGAACGTGGTCGTACTAGCCTTGAAGACGATCCACGCGAAGGACGACCAAAAACTGCAACCACAGCAGAAATCATTGAGCATGTACATAATATGGTCAGTGAAGATCCAAGTTTGACTAAGCGTGAAATTGCTAATGCCATAGGCATCTCAGACGAACGAGTACTCCATATTTTACATGAAGAATTACGTATGAAAAACCTGTTTGGAAAGTTAGTGCCGCACACGTTAACAATTCAACAAAAACTGGATCGAAAACAAATTTCTCAGCGTAATTTGGAGCGTTTTAAGCAGAATAAAACCGACTCCTTGCGTCGTTTTATAACTATGGATGAGACTTGGATCTACCACCATGATCCTAAATTGAAACAAGAACGTTTACAGTGGACTGAAGCTGGTTGTTCAGCTCCAAAGCAGGTGAAGTCACAACGATCAGCAAAGAAGGTTATGGCATCAGTTTTTTGGGATGCAAAAGGAATTTTGTTCATTGATTATCTTCAGAAAGGTAAAACAATCAACTCCGAATATTACTGCAGCCTTTTGGATCAGCTGGATGAAAAAATTCGTGAGAAAAGACCTGGTTTCAAGAAGAAAAAAATCATTTTTCATCAAGATAATGCAACTGCTCACAAAAGTGTTTTGACGATAGCTAAATTCAAAGAACTCAAGTACGAATTGCTTGAACATCCACCGCATTCGCCAGATTTGGCTTCTAGCGACTACTATCTTTTCAGAAATGTCAAACAATTCCTTCGTGGAAAGCATTTTTCGTCGAATGAAGAGGCCATAGCAGCCGTAGACGGTTATTCTGCAGAGCTTCCGGAAAACCATTATAAGGATGGGATAAAATTATTGGAAGATCATTGGAACAAGTGTATTGAGCTTCTAGGAGATTATATTGAATAAAAAAATATATTCCGTAACAAAAACAGTATTCTTCCATTTCGAGCGCAGAAACTTTGCAACCAACCTGTATGATTCAAATTCCGCGGGTGCTCGTATTCCTAATCGATGCATACAACGATTACAAACTTCCAGACAATGATCCTACATGTCATACTACTTTGCGGTCTTAATTCGCGGATTTCGCGGTATTCACGGTTCTAATTCGCGGTTTTTACGAATTGTAAGTACTACAGAAATCATATTAAATGACATTTGGCTGATTTTATCCTTGTATTCTAACAAGTATAACTCGTGTTATATCCACGTTATACTCTCGTCACATTCGAAATCAAAATTTGGAATAATTCTACACTGAGTGATTGCAAAATTCACTTGAAATCTTCAATTTTCCACTGATCCATCAGAGTTGAGTAATTCTATATACAGGGTGGGGCATTTAAAGTGTCGCGGGCGTTTTTTCCAAAAATAAAATGAGATACGAGAAAATTTTTCGGACAGAAATTGTAGGGTATCGAGGGGGACATCCGATGGTGGCCTTGGCTTTGACCTCAAATCTCATCTTCAAGGGCATTCTGAGGTCAACTCTTGTTTTTTAAATAGCATCTCATATTTTTTACTGCAGATTTGGATTCTAGGTCAAAAACCAAGAAACTTTTGTCTGAACCATTTTCCTGAGATCCGCAAAAATGGCGCTCTGATCGATATTGTTCCATTTTGAATCTGACATTCGAATAACTCGAAAACGAAGGGCCTTGGAGGAGAATGTTTCGGACGAAAGTTGTCTGATTCCAAGGGGGACCCCTTGAACTGAAACGGAGGTGATGGGGTATAACAGACAAAACACAACACATTTCAATCGTCTACATCACTTGGATAATTTTAATGCAGTAGATGCTCAAAATGATGGCCTTCGACTTCAATACACATTTCACAACGTTTTACTTAAAGATTGCTGAACTCGTGCTAAAATATCTTCATTGATGCTCGCGCATGCATTGATGATTCGTTGACGCATATTCTCAGGTGTAGTCGGTGCTTGTTGATAAACTGTATCTTTTATGTATCCCCATAAAAAAAATCTGGAGAAGTAAGATCCGGAGAACGGGCAGGCCAATGAACTGGTCCACGACGTCCTATCCATCGTCCAGGATAATCTCTGTCCAATATTTCTCGAGCTGTGACTGCATAATGGGATGGACAACCATCGTGTTGATACCACATATTCAATCGTTCCTGAATAGGTATGTCTTCAAGTAATGTTGGAAGCACTTGATCTAAGAAATGTCTGTACTTCTCTCCATTTAGCGTATCTGCAATGAAGTACGGTTCAATTACTCGAGATCGAAAAATACCACACCAAACATTCACAGCCCATTGTCTTTGATGCTCTACTTGACGTAACCATCTTGGATTTTCTGTCGCCCAGTAATGCATATTATGTCGATTTACTTGACCATGATTGGTGAACGTCGACTCATCAGAAAATAATATGTTGATGAAGTTGTTATTGTGCATTTGCGCTAGACCCCATCGACAAAACTGTACACGATTTTCGAAATCATCACCGTGAAGGTCTTGATGCAAACAAATGTGATACGGATGGAATTTGTGACGTTTCAGTATTCGAAGAACACTTCTTCGAGAAATTCCCGAATGGAGTTCAATTTCACGAGAGCTCACGTGTGGATTATTGGCTACTGCAGCTAGTACATTAACTTCCGCATTTTCTCCGCTAACAGTTCTCATTCGATGTCGTTTTTCCCTTGTAACACTTCCCGTTTCTGAGAATAATTTTGTAATGCGTTGAAAATACCTAATGGATGGCTTTGTTCTTTCAGGAAATCGTTCTGCACACAAGTCATATGCTTGTCTGGGGTTCTTATGCACTTCACCGTAAATGTAGATCATATCGATCTTTTCAGAAACCGTGTATCGGATATCCATGATTTTCAATTTGTCATAAACCAAGTAATAATCAAATGTAATTGACAAACTGACTTTCAAAATCGTGAATTTTCACTGAACCCCGTCGTTTGTTTACATCGCGTGAGCTCTGAATGGTGGTAATGTAGACGATTGAAATGTGTTGTGTATTGACAACTTTTGTACGAAACATTCTTTTGCAAGACCCTCCGTTTTCGAGTTATTCGAATGTCAGATTCAAAATGGAACAATATCGATCAGAGCGCCATTTTTGCGGATTTCAGGAAAATGGTTCAGACAAAAGTTTCTTGGTTTTTGACCTAGAATCCAAATCTGCAGTAAAAAATATGAGATGCTATTTAAAACACAAGAGTTGATCTCAGAATGCCCTTGAAGATGAGATTTGAGGTCAAAGCCAAGGCCACCATCGGATGTCCCCCTCGGTACCCTACAACTTTTGTCTGAAAAATTTTCTCGTATCTCACTTTATTTTTGGAAAAAACGCCCGCGACACTTTAAATGCCCCACCCTGTATATACAGGGTGATTCAAAATTCCCGCACTCTTCTTTGGGAGTAGATTCCTGATGAAATTCTAAAACGATTTGTCCTTTTGCACAATGCTCTCCGACGCATAATTTCCGAGATATAATTAATTAAAGTTGACTAATTATGAGGTGGATCCATCGGTCATTCAGGAGCGTCATAACAGAACAAGAGAGGAAGGTGCTTGCAGAGGGCGCTCATACGATCAGCTGATCGGTATAATCGATACGATTTACCAACATACAAATTGGTGAATTTTCTATGTAGAACGATTGAATTCGTCGACACTGTGGAAAAATTGATTATTGTCATGAATTCTTATCACGATATGCTGTAGGTGAAAGTTGTAATTTCAGTAATGATTTTTATTACGCAGACAAATGTAAAATAGTGTCATTTCGTAGGGATAGGGATTCAAGTGGGAGAAAAAAGTATAACTACTCGTTTTCAATCAGAATTTTCATGTAAAAAAGAAAACATGAGAATTTTCATTCATCCGATACCCAATTTGAACGGTTTGATTAGTAAGTTTAACACAAGAGATTGGATTCCGAATCCTGTATTCTGATTGATCGAGAATCAATGTATGTTGGATCAATCCTCGGCCGTTTCAAATGATTTTTTTGAAGAATGTGTTTCCGACTTATCCCAACCACAACATTGAACAATGATGAATTTATTCGAATTCACCCTTTTTACATCATTCGATGATTATAAAGGGTTTATCGAACGTTAATAACCTACTCCAACTTGCAGAATCCATCAATTTTGACGAAAATACAAGGCGTGACATCGTATACAACCCAATCATTGCACTTGATTGACATTGTAATCACATACGGTTTGTTTAGCTTAAATCAACCATTCGTGATACGAATCAACCAATCAGGTGACAGCTTGAAACAGTTTCATTTAAAGCACATATGACTTCAAAGGGCATATTGTTATTTCAAATGGAAAAAGAATTGTCTTTGAAGATTAACCAAATCCGTCCTTTTTAGGACGAATACATTTTCCAAACGTAGAAACGCGCTCGAACTTGCACACAATTTGAATTAGATTTTGATTTAAACATGAATGATCTTGAGTGATCTCAAGTAAGTTATTAACGTTCGATAAACCCTTTATAATCATCGAATGATGTAAAAAGGGTGGATTCGAATAAATTCATCATTGTTCAATGTTGTGGTTGGGATAAGTCGAAAACACATTCTTCAGAAGAATCATTTGAAACGGCCGAGGATTGATCTAACATACATTGATTCTCGACCAATCAGAATACAGGATTCGGAATTCAATCTCTTGTGTTAAACTTACTAATCAAACCGTTCAAATTGGGTATCGGATGAATGAAAATTCTCATCTCAAACATCCAGACAATAATCCTCCAGACAATAATACAACTCGTGTTATGTCCACATTATGCTCTTATCACAATCGAAATTAAAATTTGGAATAATTCTACACTGAGTGATTGCAAAATTCACTTGAAATCTTCAATTTTCCACTGATCCATCAAAGTTGACTAGTTCTATATATATATATAGATCATCAATACAAGTCTGATTTATTATCTCAACTTCACGAATATGAACTTTACACGTTGAAAATACTTTGTCCTTTGAATATCAATCAATTCTCGGACCGATTGAATAGTATGGATAGGATAGTATTGAGGTAGGTTGTCGAACTTCAAGAAAACTCTTCTTTTTCCCATTCACCTATACTTAACTAACAATTTTATTCCTAAAACAAGCTTTCAACACTGAGATTATGATTTGTTTTAATTGAATGGAACAATTCTCCATAGATTTGATTAATATACCCAGATAGCACAAGAACGTTCTCAGTATATTCTCAGAATATATACAAAGGATATTCAAATATTCTGAAAACATTCTATCCAACTCCGTATATATTCGTGGAACGTTCTAAGAATATTTGGATGAGACTGTTTCGAATATTCTCAGAACGTTCTCACAAAGCTCTACAGATCGTCGCAAGGAGATTTCATGAAATATGCGGACAATCTTCCATATAACCTCGTTCGATTATTTTGGAAAACATTTACAGAAGATTGTGGGGATATTTCCCCAGTAAGGAACAACGTCCGTAGAATATTCTACGCATATTTGTGTAGCGTGGGGTTTAATCAAACAATGCTTTTTGCAGAATGAAATCAAAATATTAAATTATAATTAACATCTAAAACTCTATATTGATTTGATTTTCTCATGGTTTCAAAACGAAATGGAGCATTCTAAGAGGATATTTGGGCATTTGAAACATGACAAATAAAATTGCTCATATGTATTGCAAATCAGTCTTTATTTTAATAGTCAGTCTTTATTGTTGTAAAGAATGAACATGTTCTGAAAATACTAATTTTACATATAAATTTGGAATTGAGTGATTCAGTGCACCATCACATAAAAATTTTCATATAAATCTCATAATTATATGACAAAATAAAATCACAATTGTTGATCACAAAAACTAAAAAATCCGTCTACCTTATTGCACGACTACAATTACATTGCACAAAGTACGGTGGAATCATGTGCAAAATCACATCGAAGATCGCAATTCAATCGATCCAGTTTTTCAATTCGACAATTCATATATATGAAAAAAAAAAATGTTTCATGAGATTTACTAACGAGTTCAGTAAAATAAGAGACTTGAAATTTCTTGTGACGTTTATAAGAGTTCTAGCAGCATGGTTGTACTTGATATTATCATCATGGTAGTCATGAATTCGATCAGAGTAAGGCCGTATTTCCTTCCCTCGTTGGTGAATCTCATTAAACATTTTTTTTTCATGTAAATCAGGGTGGCCACTACCGGGAATTTCTTCTCTTATACTTGGTAATTCCATTCAATGTGCATGGATTATTGGTCGATTTTGTTACAATTCCAGGTGAGTGAACACCCTGTGCATACATATACACTAACAATAAAATTAAACCGAAATGATCATTATGCAACTATAAACATGAATAGGACCAGATCTATAACTTATATAAAAAAAATATTACTGAATTGACAAGTCGAAAGGAACTGAATCAATCCGCATAGAAATCCAAGATTCACACATGAAATTCAGACATGAGATATTCTATGCGTTCCAGTGCCTTCTCGTTCACTGAACAGAAAAACGGAATTTGTCAATATTCAGCAAACGGGCTGTCAATTTAGAGAAAAGACTTTCATCGGAGCCTATTATGAATGTGCAAGCTCCGATTCAGTAGTTTTGCTCTGACAAATTCAATGCCGCGCTGAGAATTAGTAGTTTCGTTATACAAAGTGATTGAGAAACGCCCGCTAGCAAACTTTCGAATTTATAAAATTTATCATTGGAGATCTTTTTTCTCCGATTGACAATCAGTTTATTGAATATTGTAATGTTCGGTTTTCTTTGAGGATGAAACCTCCAAGAATTAAAAATATTGAAATACCTTACAAACTACTATACGCATGACAGTCCACTGCGTAAATCTTCAACATTTAACAACAATGTTTTGGAAGTTGAAATCGTTTATTGAACCAAACCGGTAACTGTTATTGATCGAAATAAATACATTGATTCTAAACTTTATCGAATCGAAATATATGGTCTAAGCAAATACATAGAGGTGAAACATTTGATTTGCTGATTGTTGATTCGTTTCAATAAGAGATTCCAACTTGAATATTATCAAAAAATTTCAACAAACTCAAACTGAATTTGGAAGTAACTTATGGCAGTAGAGTATACGTCACTGAAAATAGCCCATCTTTAATAACTAATTTGTAATCGATGTGAAAGATGCATTCGAATGGTTTGAACGTTCAATGTTTACAATCTTTCAATTAACAGAATCATGTTTGAATTTTTATACGTAAATAATTTGCATGCATAAATTACTAAATGTAATATCAAAGCTCTCTTAACAGTCACCCACTGAAGGGAATATTGACTAGTTTGTATGTTTTGATCGTGATAGTAAAATTATTATAATTTGTATCATAATAAAATGCATTTTTATGATATAATCGTTACCGCTGGAAATGATCAAGAGAAGATAAGTGTTGAAATGCTTCCAAAGGAATGCAACTATCAACCGTAGAATGGGATATAAATATCGCAGTATATATTAATCATTCTTGTCATTATGTTCACCCAATCTGTCTTTGAAAAAATCTTTCCAAGAAGACTTGTGATGTGAGGATCCATATTAAACAGAGCAGAGAGATAACGATAATAGTTCGATGGACGTGAAAGTTTGTAGAAGATCAACTCCTACTGCTTTTCGGTTAGTTTGCGGGCCTCGGATTGCTTCCTTTCTTTAGCTTTAACAAGCCATGCAGCCTGTACCTTTTCGACTTCTGCCTCTGTCACTGAAGAAAATATTTTCAATATCGCTGCTGCAAGAAGAATTACATAATTATTTCCATGACACGTAATTTGGATTAACCAATTGGTATTCATGATTTATATATGGGTGATACCTGTGATAACTTTCGATAACAGGAGTTGAGAAAAATTGTGTTTGCCTTTAAATCCGATCCAACTGTATTGTTCAGCCAAACTATTGCTCAAAACTTTCGATAGTATGCGTCTAGTCATATCATATTGGTTAGATCCTCCAATCCTGGATAATTTGCGCACCTGTTCAAATATTTATGAAGATAAAAGTGAACGATATGAATTTGCAATACAAAAATGTAAATACCATTGAAGTGAAATTAGGGTCTTCAGATAAAAATTTTTCGAAGTCTTCTAAGTCGTCCTCATTATCTAAAGGAAAACTGATTTGGCTTGGCATATTCGATTCAGAATCTTCACGGTCTATTTGACATCGACACTGGTTGATGTTTAAATTCTGATTCTCAATAAGTATATCGATTTTACGATCCATCCGGTTCATCATGTGAATTAAAGACTTGATTTGAGGAAACACTGGAACATAATACAATCTTGTTACAATTTGAGAAAATTGGATATTAGCGATCCACCGTATAACCTGACCACGTATAAAAACGTTCCCTTTAACATACTTGCGTGGTCACTTGAGCCTGTATCTGATGCCTTTCTTGTTGAATTGGGCGTTTGAGTATTATCTATGGAACGGAATGACATTGGTATCAAACTATACAATAGCCACAGCAATATTTTTCTATAAAAAGGTCTTAAGGATCTACTGGATGACTTGAACATACCTGATACATGTGTCGACTTCGATAAAACATTTGGTCCTTTCGGGAGCAATGCCCGTGGAAGACGGGGTGGTGGCAGACATGGTTTTTTAGCAAACGTTGTTGGGACCGATGGTTTCTTGAATTTTGACTTCTGAATCGATGGCTCTGTGACCACGTGAGAGTTCAACGGCTGTTTAAGTGCCTTCGGTACGACAGAAGATGTTGATGGACTGGGTTCATAGAAATCTGGAATGGAGTGTATAAACATGAATATAAATAAATGGTGCAATTTAACATCCCAAAATATTTCCCTGTAATAACATTTTCATAGATATTCAATAGACGCTGTACGGAGCGATATCTTGCAAATATCAAACTACACGGAAAATGATTTGTACTAGGTCAGACAGTGCTTGCCGTTACCAGGAAACGCAGTGCTCGTTTATCCTACAAGATGGCGTGCGTACATCGCGTTTCATCGTGTGTACATTGAATATCATCGTGCGTGAATTCCATGGAATCACAGCACAATGAAACTCGATGTATACACGATCAAACGCGATGCACGCACGCCATCTGGTAGAATAAACTAAACCGCGTTTCCTGGTTACGACAAGCACTGTCTAACCTACCACGAATCTTTTTCCGTGTATTCTGAGAAATCGTACAAGACAGATTTGTGTAGCTAAGCGGTGCTAATATCTCCTTATTGTAAGGGAAAATTAGTATCTCAACATACCCAAAAATTCGATGGTGGCATTTGATTCTGTGACGTTCATTGGCGCGTTCGTGGACGAATTCGAAATATTAGCTGGAGGATCTACAAATAATAATAAGAATAATTCGATTAAACGTAATCTTGGTAATTCCTCTGTCTCTCTCCCTCTCTTTACAATGCGAATGATGTACACACCTGCGACCTGAAAAGGGTCGTTCTGGTAAATACTGTCCATTGATGGTATAACTGCAGATTCATCTGGGAAATTGAAGATCGAATATCATCTATTTTCAATTGTCAAGTTTAAATCTTAAGAGTGTGGTATTATTTACAATCATATTACCTTCCTCATCAACAAAACTGAATCCAGGCAATGTAAAACAGTTACTATTATTCACACCGTCATCTGAAGAATCGTGTTCCTCTTCATCATCCGGATTCGCTGCATTGGAATACATTTCATCAAAAAACTTCGGAGTTTTTCTTTTTCTCCCTTTTTTGTCTGCGTCTTGATCACTTGATTCCAAATCACTAGTTTCCTCTGCCTTTGCAGCTGCTACTCTAGCAGATCTATAATCGACTGGAAATAAGAACTTGATTAACAATGACCATTCACAGAGGTCTTTCGTTGTATATAATTTCATATTTACAAAATAACAAATAACTACACATGAACAATAACTATTCCAAAGGGCAGGTTTTGGTGGATCAGCAATTGCTTTAGCCTGTGAACAAGACTTGTTGAGTATATTCTCCAATTGTATGTGTCCGGTTTGATCTTCATGTTTTGCTACATTATACAGGCAGTTTTTATTATGCAAATATATACTTGTGGCAATTATTCAATTATTTGTTCATCATAACACCTGATCGGAAAAATTGCTACATGATCACCATCAGGCCTCTCCGACTCGTGCAGTTTTGCCTAGAAATCCGTTTCACGAAGTGACCAAGAATTCCGCAAGAACTCCGGTGAGCGGTTTCATCAAGTTGGGCTCATCATAACCTCAAAATATCGGAGCTGCAAAGTTTGATTCCTTATAGGTTAGAAGTTGACTGATGTGATAGTATTATCTGGTGGATTGCTTGTCATTTGCCCACCGCTTATCCTGAATTTTTGCACTAAATTATTCATTTCACAAAATCGATATGTCAACTTAGGGATTTTCCATATATTACGTCACATTTTTTTCTGTCTTCCCTTGTCGTACTATCTCAGACATGATGAGTGACATAGAGGAGGAAATAGTAAATGGCTTGATGTAATATATGCTCCAAGAGAACACGAAGGTCCAAAGGAGGTTCAATAGAGGTCCATCGAATGTCTGGACATTTGATAGTCCACTGAACGTTCCCTGCACGTGAAAGTACGTACAATGGACCTAAATTCCACCTAGAAGGTCTGTGTTCTGTTGGGATGGATAGTCCTCACACGCGGAGCCATCTATAACTTTTCAGTCAGTTTGTTGAAGAAAGTTGTGAAGAGTCGGAGGAACCTGATCATCATGAAATTCCAAATGAGACAGAGTAATTGCTAATTCAGCACAAGTGACTATTTTACGAGTGAATATGTTATTGATAAAATACATATTTCCTAAGGATTTATATTATTATTGAGTCAATCGTAGAGCCCAGTAATGTAACAACGGAAAGTTGTAATAATATTCAAATTACCTATAGAGTGTTTCAATATTTTAACTTCATGTGGTGTCCACGTATCCAATGATGGTCGCTTGCAATTGATGATTGCATTTGCCAATTTTTGACCAGAAAAAGGAGGCCAAAAACAAAAATTGTTCACCATCCAAACAGCTGGTACGGCTGCAATCGAATTCTCTTGTAAGAATTTCACTACAATCCACATGGTGATGATTTTCCTATATTAACAAATGAGAAGAAAAAAGCTCATGTTACTTACTCTATATTGACCAGTTAACCAAGAATTAATCACGTGGTCCTCTTCATTATCCCAGATTTAATTTTTCCTTGCTGATAAAGCACATTTGTGTAACACAATATTAGAAATCATTCGATGTATAAATGCATTGGAATGATTTCAATTTCAATGATGATGAAGTCATTGAAACATATTGAAAGTTGATTGAATAATCTCATTCTATGGAATAATTACCATAGTGAAAAATAAATATGTACTTTTGTAATCTTTTTTCAAAACAATACAACAACATTCAGTGAACCCACGCGAATAATTGAAGGTTCTGAAGTGAGAGGAATGTTAGTCTTAATGGGAGATGACAGAATTAAATTATTGGTATGATATATATGGATTGGAAGGATAGTTGGTAGGTAATCAAATAGGCACTTTCCACAAGTAAAGTATATTCTGTACAGTTATGTTCTCAGCAAGGTAGTCGGGGCCATAATCTAAGTCACTACTGATCCCTGCCGAAAGTGCCAGGCAGATCCGGACAAAAAATAATTGTCAGGATTTGATCGGTATTTGTCCCGGGGAGTCCGGTTAAAGACTTACAAAATTCCTACCTGGTTTCGCCCGGAATCACCAAATTGGAATATCCTGTCAACACCTGAGAGAAATTTTTTAGGACGATTCTGTTTGGAATATACAGCTTGTAATATTCGGTCAAAAACTAATGACATATTTTCTTTCAGGTCTTGACAGGATATTCCGATTTGGTGATTCCGTACGGAACTAAGTAGGAAGTTCGTCAATCTTTGACCGGATTTCCCGGGACAAAAACCGATCAAATCCTGACAATTATTTTTTTTCCGGATTTCTCTGGCGTTTTCAGCAGGGATATCTTGAATTGTGCAGAATCAATTCAGTAATTGATTGAAAAGTCGGAAATATAAGCAGAAACGTCAATATTTCTGGTAAAATCTGATCCGTACATATTGCAGTAGCAATTTGATGTACAATTTGAGAATCAAGAATTCATAATTATCAAATTCGAAAATGGTCAGTACACTGAACAAATTTGCCTCCAGCGTATTGTGATTCAATTCAACAGTAAACAGATCTTGGGTACTGAATAAAATATCAATTTGTATCCCCTTCAGAGAATATCCATTTGTGAAAATGGAATATTCAAGTTGACGCAAAAAGCGGTGACTTTTGGTACATGAATTGTTCATTTACAGAATCAACTCATTTGAGGCAAGCATTCCATTATTTGATGCAACTGAATATTCGATTGATGCCAAAAAACATCACTTGGAAAGAGGACAAATGAAGGATTCATTTCGTGAAAACAATTTTCTTTTCCAGTGTCTACTTTTCAAGATTCAGTACGTCTCTAACATTAATTTCTCCAAATATCTCGAGCACTTCTGATGATGAACTTTCGACGATATTGAATACAACGTTAAATTTTGAAACTCGCTACCAAGATATCATAATTTCAATGATGCATACCTCGTTTATCAAATATATACTTAGGAATCCAAGCTGGTGATTTTATTAGGAATGTACTAGATGCGATGCATACGGGACATAATGAATGGAGAAAACAAGTACAATTCATGAAATGAAGTGCTCACTCAAAGAACTTGATCAACACTCGACAAAATAAAGGTACACGAGATCGTAGTGTATATTTTATTCATTGTGTACAAAGGATGAATACACTACAGGGATCTGAAGGATAGGACAAGGGGGGTAAAAATTTCAGATTTTTCATTCTGACTTACCCTGCAGGGAGAAGAAATCCGAAAACCGGCGAAACTGATGGAATCACATTTTGAGAGCGATATCAACGTACATGGGAAGGATTTATGAATCCATGAATTACATGTCTCACGTCCTATCTTATACGTAACAATACTATGATTTTAATATACTCAAAAATAATTTAGAAATAGAAGCGATGGCGATATAATTTGGAGTATATTCAGACTCTTTTGTCTACAATGATTATTAACAATCACGGCAGAAACCAACATGGATGCTCGAATATTCCGAACTTTCCTCAAATCGAAATTCGGAGTATTGAGCTATTACACACATGGACATCCATTTCAAATCGAAATGTTTTGAGCGGAAGAATTGATAAACATTATTCCAGAGCATCAGAACCGTACTGGGATCTCAATAAGGTACAGCTCAAAGACAGAACCATTCTAGGAGAGTATGAAAAATATAACTTCACAAGCAAAATACGATTACTGGAAGAATTGAAGAACAAAGTCCTTTTGAGACCTCCCCAGAAACAAAGACCACATGCAGGCATAAACTTCACATCAGCACTATTTCTGCGTTGATACCATCAGCGTGACGTTTACCCAGCGTAAGGATTAACGAAAGCGTGAATCATAACGTGATGATGAATATCAACGGGAAAGTGCGATCAGACATTGGTGTCGGATTGTACGTCATCGTCTGTATTCCAGTCTCCGGTCATAAAAATCTATTGTCATTGTCAGGGGAGCGTAATTTCCAACGTTAATATCGTCGTCAACGTCAGCGTGAGCTTCAACATCAGCGTGAGCATAAACGTAAACGTAATTTTCGAACACTTAATTGACGTTTACCCAGCGTGAGCATTAACGAAAGGGCGAATCATAACGTGATGATAAATATCAACGGGAAAGTGCGATCAGACATTGGTGTCGGATGGTACGTCATCGTCTGTATTCCAGTCTCCGGTCATAAAAATCTATTGTCATTGTCAGGTGAGCGTAATTTCCAACGTTGATATTGTCGTCAACGTCAGGGTGAGCTTTAACGTCAGCGTGAGCATAAACGTAAACGTAATTTTCGAACACTCAATTGACGTTTACCCAGCGTGAGCATTAACGAAAGCGCGAATCATAACGTGATGATGAATATCGACGGGAAAGTGCGATCAAACATTGGTGTCGGATTGTACGTCATCGTCTGTATTCCAGTCTCCGGTCATAAAAATCTATTGTCATTGTCAGGTGAGCGTAATTTCCAACGTTAATATCGTCGTCAACGTCAGCGTGAGCTTCAACATCAGCGTGAGCATAAACGTAAACGTAATTTTCGAACACTTAATTGACGTTTACCCAGCGTGAGCATTAACGAAAGGGCGAATCATAACGTGATGATAAATATCAACGGGAAAGTGCGATCAGACATTGGTGTCGGATGGTACGTCATCGTCTGTATTCCAGTCTCCGGTCATAAAAATCTATTGTCATTGTCAGGTGAGCGTGATTTCCAACGTTAATATCGTCGTCAACGTCAGCGTGAGCTTTAACGTCAGCGTGAGCATAAACGTAAACGTAATTTTCGAACACTGAATTGACGTTTACCCAGCGTGAGCATTAACGAAAGCGCGAATCACAACGTGATGATGAATATCAACGGGAAAGTGCGATCAGACATTGGTGTCGGATGGTATGTCATCGTCTGTATTCCTGTCTCCGGTCATAAAAATCTATTGTCATTGTCAGGTGAGCGTAATTTCCAACGTTAATATTGTCGTCAACGTCAGCGTGAGCTTTAACGTCAGCGTGAGCATAAACGTAAACGTAATTCTCGAACACTTAATTGACGTTTACCCAGCGTGAGCATTAGCGGAAGGGCGAATCATAACGTGATGATGAATATCAACGGAAAAGTGCGATCAGACATTGGTGTCGGATTGTACGTCATCATCTGAATTCCAGTCTCCGGTCATAAAAATCTATTGTCATTGTCAGGTGAGTGTCATTTCCAATGTTAATATCGTCGTCAACGTCAGCGTGAGCTTTAACGTCAGCGTGAGCATAAACGTAAACGTAATTTTCGAACACTGAATTGACGTTTACCCAGCGTGAGCATCAACGAAAGCGCGAATCATAACGTGATGATGAATATCAACGGGAAAGTGCGATCGAATGTTATTGTCAAAGTTATGTGTTGTATTTTGTGTAAGAGTTGTCAACCGTATGGAGATGTATGTGATCCTTAGGCGCGTGTGATGCAGTGTTCACCTGGTTATAAGTTCATATCCTGTGTATGAAATTTCAAGAGGCATTGTAAGTCGCTATCCAAATTGTAATTCGAGTTCTCAGATAACATGTGAAATTGTCCCTCCCCTGTATTCGTGGGTAAAAGTAGTAAAATAGAAACCTTCCACAATTACGGCCTAATGAGGAGTACAAAAGTATCCAAGGGTTCGTCTGGGTACACACTTTCACACGCTACTTTCAGTTCACTCTAAGGTCAGTAATTCCGAATTTAAATATTCCGCCATCATTTTTTCTCAAAACCGATTTCATTATATTCTCTTTTGCTCAAAGACGACAGGTGATATGTTTTCATTTTCTTGAAGAATGGTCATTGAAGGTATTGCAACTCCGGTATACTGACCCCCGAATCAACTAAACTCATTTCTACATCAAACAACACCACCGAACTTCCACACGGAAAAAATATTTCATCAAATATTACAGTGTACCACCGGATCAAGGTGCCATATCGGTTTTTTGACAAAAATTACTGTGTGGTTGAGTAGATTCAAACAGTAATTTTTGTCGAAAAACCGATATGGCGCCCTGATCTGGTGGTACACTGTAATATTTGATGGAATATTTTCTCCGTGCATTTGTAACCGAATGATGTACATTCAGCAGTGTAAAAGCGGATACATTACATAGGAATCATTGTTCGGAATACAAACGAGTTTGTTATCAATGTCATCAATAGACCATGCAGAAAACCTCGTGCTTGCTGCATTAACTGAATGAATTCCTAGCCGTGATGACATACATGGTTCATTGAAATAATCTTCTCTATTCTCAAATTCTCTACCCACAATGAACGTATCGCCTTCTGTCTGAACAAAATTATGTATTTCGATTATTTGTTTATTTTTCAATGTACAGAAGTTATCCCTGTTGTTCTGATACTCAATGTGAAATTCGGCAAGCGTATGGTTTCAAATTGGGTATGTATTTCATTGAATGGGGAAGGCCCTCTCATATGTTCATGCTCGAATATTGTGTTTTGAGACTCGTGGAATGAGTTCTCATGTATTACTGAACTCTGTTCTACAATTCGTCGGACAATTTGTGCAAGAGGTTGACGGGATGACCTCATCAGATTTTTCAAAGATCCTAAATAATTCTCGAAAGGAAAACAACTGTAGCTTTCAATGTTACCATAAACTTGAACATCTTCTGTAATGTGAAGTAATCCGTGAATATTGTGAGAAATATGTTCTTTTCCATACAAAAGTCCAAACGTTCTAACGAAATGAGTCAATAATGATTTTGCGTAATTCACGTAGTGCATAGATGTACACAATTTTTTACTGGATAGAATTCGAACAGCAACATGTAATGCCAGAAAATTCAAATACTTCTGTTCTGATAAGATATTCAATAGACAAATTGGACCAGTGTAAAGAAGAAACAATCTGAACTCTGTCGCTTTCCATCTTCTTACTTCAGTGACACTTCGTGGTTTTCTTACAAATTCTCTCGGAATGAAACGTTTTATGCGTTTCAAACAAGAATCTATGTGATTCATTTGTTCGCTCGAAAATTTATGAAATTTCGATCCAAATACCCAAAGTTTCAATATTTTCTTTGTCACCCCAAGATAAATCAAATGCATACAATCTAACGGTATATTAGTCACCATACCGAAGTTGGGTATATTCTCTAGAATTGATGAACCGTGATGATGGGAAGGCTGTATTCTATTTCTAAAATTTTCATCAGTGCGCTTTTTAGTGCAATTCAAGTCAGGAAAACATATTCTGCCCTTCAATGGTTCGCCTCTTTGTAAGCATTTAGAACATGAATCATATCCTGTATGCCCTTTACAAAAGGTAACGAAAGCTTTAGCTGGGGCATCAGAAATCAATCCTTTGAGAATGACTGGGAGAATTTGTCTTTCATAAGAGAAACCAGTATCAATTAAAGAAACAACATCATCGACAAAGTCCCGCAGATAGTCATTAGCATCAAGTGGTTTTTCATACCCATGGTATATACCAATAACCGCCACCGATTGTGAATATCCATGTAAAGAACATAAAATTGGATAAAATTGACTGGAAGAACGGGAAGCAATAGGTAAGCCATCAACATTTACTAAGAGTTCAATTTTGTCAATATCAAATGAACATTGCGTGATTAGATTTTCAATTGCAAAATCTAGTCCAAAGTGGTAATAGAGACCAGGTGGAACTTCTCTAGTTCTAGTTGTACTAGGTGTATGAAGCAACGTTCTTGCATCAGATGGTAAGCCATTGAAAACTTCATATTGCTTCAATATATGTAAGATTCCTGTAATTGAAACATGACTCGCATGATACTTGAGAGCCCAAGAACGCAATTGATTTGCGAATTGTTTTACAGGAAATGGATCGTTGGGATCATCAATTACATTCGATGTATTAAGAAAAAAAGAATCATTTTTTTGTTTAGGGGTCAAGGTACTATTCTCAAATTGATCATTTAAAATTATGCCATTCCCAACATCAATCATTTCAATATTAGCTGATTGATTTAAATTAGAATCAAGGGGTGATTCATCTGTGATATGAAGATGATGTCCAGTTTTGATAGATTGTTCAAATGGGTTTTCCATTTGATTGGAACATTGTTCAGAAACAGATGATTCACCGATTCCCTCATCGAGATCCGAGACATCAAAAGGCAATTGCAAATCAGTTGCACGCTTCACTTTTCTATAAAATGTGGAAGAATATTTGCGTTTCCACATGACTGCTCCGTTTGAAATGAACTTCAATTTTTTTTCAATTCTTCACCGGTGAGCTCTATTAGAACTAGAATGACCAATTTAACGAATGGGTGTACTTAGCAATAGAAACAGAAATGTTCGAATTCTACACAGTGCCAACAAAAATCTATCCTCTCGGCAGAAACTGAATGTTTGATTACATATACATGACAGAACACTTAGTTACCGAATGTCCCGCATGTGCTGACTTGAGCCAAAAAATATGTAGGGAATGCTCACTGCGGTATATATATATAGTTAAATGACAGTTACTCCAACATAACGTTTATACATTTCTGCCGCAAAATTAGTTTGATAACGTTTGTATTTACAATTTTACGTATTGTTACGATAATATTGAGGCATTGAGACGGAATCATGTTGAACGACTATTCCAGCACAACGAACTATACATTCTCCATGATTCTGTTGCCTTGTCAGTATAACACATTGCACTAATTTTCAAGACTGAAGTGACTTTGTTCAAGGAATCTGAAAAATTCAAACATCATCAAATTATTGGAACGATGTTCGGACAATCATTTACAGACAAAGAATAATTCAGATTATAAATCAAATGTGAACAAAAATTACATTCATTCAAAGGACTGGATGAAATCGTGTTTTCATCATCGTAACTTTCAGAGAAAGAAAGAATTTGCTGAAGTGGATACTAGCGTCGGTAACTCGCATCATTAGTTAGGAAGAGATAGATGCATAAGATAGACCTATATACCAAAAACAAACTACCCCCATTTGGCAAAATTTTTACCTCAATTGTACAAGGTGTCAGTCGGTATTTGAAATTTTCCATTCAAATACCATGTCAATAAACTTTATAGCCTTAAGAATGCTATAACTTGTGAACCGTTCGAGATACAGGTTTTTTCCAGAAAGATTCTTGTAGGGCACTAAATTCTCTAAAAAAATCAGTCCTGAGTTGATTTTCCAAAATCAGGGATGATTTTTTAGAGAATTGAATGCCCTCCAAGAATCTATCGAAAAAAATTTACATCTCAAACAGTTTACAAGTTATAGCATTTTTAATGCAAAAAAAAATTTGCCTCCCCGTTAAAGGGAAGCTTTGTGATCATTTTGGGGGGACCGAAAGTTTTCCTGTTCCCAAACTCTGAATCTCTTGGACTGAAATGTTCCTGCAGACTCGGAGAAGATTTTGTGTTCCGTGTGTATCTGTTTTTACGTGTTATTCAAATGGAAAATTTCAAATGCCCACCGACACCATCACCATTTTTAAATTCAACTAAAAATTCTCCCGGACAGAGGAATTTTTCTGTCAGTATATAGGTCCATTTTGAGCCATAAATTCGATACATTAGTTCTTTCGGCTCACTCTTCTGTACATATTTTTAGAAAATTTTGCAAAACTCATCAAAATGACTGGAGTACGTCAATTATACCTAAAGATTTACATAATTTCGCATAATTTTCGAGAAGAACATGTTTATGTTGGGTACAATATAATTACAGGAAAACGCTGAAATTTCAATATAACGATGAACAGAAATTTGTCGAGTGATGCAGAAACGTGTGAGGAAATTCGACTTATAATATAGAGCTTCAACGAATCAACGGCATTCACTACCTTCCCAAAAAGTTATTAGATTCCAAAACCGGCTTCCCAGTTTTCTCAGAAACGAATAAATAAAATGAAAAATAAAGAATAGCTGCACTTTCTTCGATATCCTAAGGAGATGCACCTGCTCATTAAAATCGATTATATTCATGAATTGGTGAGAAAACTGGGGGAAGAGATTTAGTAACTTTGCCTCTGACGAATGCCCTTAAGTATAAGCGTATAGAAGATTCGATTTGATAGTAGGGGGGAGTGCTCTTGGTTGAAACAACGGAGACAATTATTGTAAACAAATTAATGCAAATCTACGAAAATTATGGAAACTTTTTTTCACTATAACCCCGTAAGAGTTTCTATAATTTTGTAGATTCTCAATGATACATTTACAATACTCATCCCGATTGTTTCAACAAAAGACAGCTTCAGCCAACAGCACTTTCCCTAAAAAATTTTATTGAATCAATTCCTGCTTTATAAGGAGTATTCGAATGATTAAAAAGATATACATTCAATCAAATGACTTGTTCAAAGTTCAATATGTCTGTGAAGCTTTGTAGGAATTGATTAATGTTACAGTGCATGTCAAAGTTAATTCTCAATTCCACGAAGCAAAAAAGGAGCTAAAAAAATATAACAAATTTTGAAAGAATCTATACATTTTTTCCCGATTTTTCATCAATCCAAGATGTTGTTGGAGTTTGAATCGTTTCCTGCAACAAACGAAAATTCAAACCCAAAAAATCTAATCAATAATGGTTATTCAATTAACTCCCTGGAATTGGAAAAATCGTTTGGGAAATGTGATGCAAAAGTTTTGGTCATTAATAGCTGAGTATTTTATTATTCGATCACTGATCCGTTTCAACAAACAATTTAAAGTCCAACAACATAATTCGAAAACACTGAAATATTGAAAAACCTAGATAAATGTTACAAGTTTAACAATGATATTCTATGCTCGACTTCTGGAGAGTGTAGATTTTTCTTTTTTTCAACCTTTGATTATACATTGACAGGTTTCTGATTCTCATGAATGAAATTCTAGGAAAACCTGAACTGTTTTACGCGAAATTGGAAGATTACGGAACATTATCAAATTCCCTTGAAAATCACTACACAGTGAAAAATTTTGTGTATTTTTAACGCACAAGTATGTCCCAGGAGGTCCACTGCAATTTATATTCAATATTAACACAAACATGTTAATTTTACAATTGAAATCGGTTAATTTGAGAATTTTATATGTTGTTTTCAACACAAACTCTGAGTGGACTTCCTGAAACATGAAATTTTTCGCTGTGTAATTTTTCAGCCGTACTTTTCTCCGTATAGATGAATTCACATTCACATATATTTTTTAAAATTATTATCGAATTGAATTGAAGTTCGTATCCATGAATTTGATAAAGAAATGCATGAAGAAATTGGTACCTCCTTATACATTTCCAATTTTATGAAATTAAAAGCATCCTCAACAGAACAAGCATCGAATTCCACATCGTTTCTCCGTGGACTCTACGTGGATCAATAGTGGACGTGGATACAACGTGGATACACGAAAATTCCACGTAGAGGCAACATAGAGGCAACCAGCTCTATCCAACTCTCTGACTAAACTATAGCAAACGAGGAATTTTTATTGTAACCAAAAACATTGAACCAGCAGATCGCTCTGGGTGTTCTGGTGGGCTATACCTCCCAATTTGATTGGATGACTGAGCGATAGGTATATTTTATGCAGCCCACCAAAACAATCAGCGTGGTATTGCGGATTAGTTCAAATGGCGACAATAAGAACCTTGAAGAGTGGGGGAGTCGGAGAGGGCTGGAGGCAACGTAGAAATGTACGGTGCTATGTAGGATTGAATATAAAATTCTAGTCAATTTGACATTCTAGGTGAGATATGAGAATATTTCCCAGACATTTTGCAAAATTTATGTACCCTTAAAAGAAGCATACGTCAAGAAATTTCTCCAGTCCAATGAAAACTTTTTTACCAGTGGGAATTTATAAGGATGGATCAACGAATTCCAAAGTCTGATATCGAAACTTGGGAATTTACATAAGTCTTGTACACTTTGCAATCAACTCTTGACAGCTTGCATGTATCTGCCAGGTACGGTATGCTGTAAAAAATACATGTAAAATTACATAAAGTTCCCCAGAATATGAAATTATACAATAAATCGGAAAAATATTTGATCATAAATCATGACAATCTTACAATTGTATGTAAAATTCCATTACAATTTAAAGTATCTTCACTAACTTTGAGGAATTTATGTAACGAATCATTGGTAATATTCATCATGAACGTATTACCAATGGTTCATTATGTGAATTTTCCGAATCTGGTAAAATTACTTTAAATTATAACCAGTGTTGTGAAAGGTATTTTTTTCAAGTACCTAGGTATAGGTACAGCTACTAGATGAAAAATATACCTAGGTACAGATACGGGTAGTTCCTGAGACATGTATCTAGGTACAGGTACAGGTACAAGACATGTACCTACACATATAGGTACTTAGGTACTTCATTTTTTTTACCTCACATCAATGATCCCTTGTGAGAATCGTTTTATTCTTGGTATCGATTTTCTTCTCTGGAAACGAATAGTATTCGATCAAAACCCAGTTTTGTTTAGAAGTAATAATATCATGGATAGTGAATGGAAAAAAATGATTGATGCCTCTTGCTTAAGGTAAGAGTCTTCATTTCTTATGGGAACCATCGCTTCTTGTTATAACAAAAATTTTCTTACACTGAAACGACATGAATATTCTTAGAGGTGACACTCAACGTTACGCTGCCATCTCCTTGATTGGCAGCTGACCAGTCAGGGATTGTGTTTCCAAAGTTGATTACTGTGTATCGTGTTGTAAAATGCAACATTTAGTAAATACTCCAAAACAGTGATAAACAAATGAATAAAACGGAAGAGAATACTGTCACCACTGCGGTGAAGTGTAGCATTGGTTTTTTTATTATACAGTGCAGAGATACGGCATCGTGTCGAACAATTTGGAAGGAAGGACAAGAGCACCAACCAGTGTACCGTATACCAGATACCGTCCCAAGCTCATATACCAATGTCTTATTTGAAGAAAATCAGTTATTGTATCCAGTAAACATTTTGTGTTTTGCAATATCTTTTGGACAGATTTTAGATGTCTTGCACAATACTTTTAGATGTATTTCACATGAGTTTTGTGCAAGATTTTGTCTACAACTTATCTAGGCGTGTGAGACGTGAAACCTGGTTAAAAGATATTGCAAGACACAAAATGTTTACTGTGGACACTGAGAAGTGCAATTTGGAGGCCCAGTAAATAGTGATGTATTTATTCGATAAATCTCAATACTACAGAATTTCTAGCGATCTTTCATGAAACTTCAATAAACATTGCTGAAATTTTGCTGCGCATTACGCAATGTTCTTCAATCGTTATCATATAGTTCAATATTTATAGCCAAACTCGCTATGTGTCACTCAGTTACTAAGCTGTTTATAGGAATTAAGTGACACATACAGAGTTTGGCTATGAATATTGAATGATATAATGATATAGCTTCATGAAAGATCGCTAGAAATTCAGTAGTATTTAGATTGATCGAACAAATACATATATTACTATTGACTGAACCTCCAAATTGCATTCCTCTCAGAGTAACGAGAAAGATTTCTTTACTCTTCATCCAAACTTCATTGCACCAAGAAAATCTATGAGTCTTATTTGAGAAATAGAATGAAATAAAGTGAAATATTGATCATGGTGATCTCAAGACCATTTTTCTTGATCCAAAATTCAGCATTCTAATACCAAGATTATCCAATTTTACTTAACGCAAAAAAATTCTTTTCTTCTCAATACAAAACTCAGGATTGTCCCTATATTGAGAACAAAATTTTCTCATGATGATGCCATTTTGGTTACAATAAAAGAATCTTTTCTGTGAGTGCATTTTACTTCTGTCTCAGCTAATAAAAATGAGTAAATTATGGGAAAGTAGCTGAATAAGCCATATCCTGGTTGAAAGAACCCGTTGATTCTGACCAATTCTCATTGAATTACGATTGAACGTGGACAATGTTCTGACCAAATCTCACCAGTGATTTTTCAATGAGATTTGGTCAGAGCTTTCATATCCATCTCGTTAAATTTGGCCAAATCTCACTAAATTACGAATAAACTTGGACAATGTTCTGACCAAATCTGATTGAATTTCATTGGTTGGATTCAATGGATTCTTTCAACCAGGGTAGTGTAACCAGGAACAATGAACCACTACATGGTGCTGGAGCGGCACTGAGCGACGCCATCTTGTTCTCAATCAATCAAGGGTTATAGAAAAGAATATACTGCCCTACCGTTGCGTTTCTCTGTTAACATCAAAATGTATATTTGTAAAATTAATATCCGAGATTGAAAAATACCTCAAATTGTACCTATAAATAGGTACGGGTATTTCTAAAATTTACCTAGGTACAGGTACAAGGTATTCTACAAAAAAAAATACCTAGGTACAAAAAAAGGTACTTGTACCTAGATACTTTACAACACTGATTATAACGTAAGTATACATAAAATTATTAGGACTTTATGATGAAATATTGTTATTCATTGTGTAACTTCACAATTTGAAGAGTACAAGTTCATGTAATTTTACATGGATTTTCTACAGTGTATGTGAGAATTAGATAAATTAATATAATGAGAAATTATTTGATTATAATTTGATTTCTGAATATTTTATGATGAGAAATTTATACTTGATAATCATCATGTGTAAAATTATGTGAAAATAATGATTTAATTTCAATAAACAAATAACTAAAAAAAAAATTCAATATAGATACGCGCGACCATTGATGCACAATGTAAAAAATCATTCCCCCAAATTTGGTGGTAGCAAAAGTCCTTCACGTGGAGAAAATTCATCTCCTCCATATTCTGTGGGAATTAACCTCCAAATTGAGGGGAATTCCCTTCAAAAAGAAGAAAGTTTTTTCTAAATGCAGGAGAATTCCTTCAAAATTATAGGGGAGATGAATTTCCCCCACGTGAGGGATTTTTGCTGCCGTTAAATTTGGAGGAAAACTCTACTAATGTTTTACAATGCACCATTTAAAGACGCAAGCGTTCGACGGTGCAAAATTGATGTACCTAACACAAAATTGACAGAACTCTACCGTTTATTTCCCTTTTCTCAAATATATCTACTGCCTAATTACGTTATCCAAAAATAAGTCTGTTTGGCACATCTTTACACTGTGCAAAATAAATGTTGTGGAAATTACCTTTTGATGAGGTAACGCACTTTACGGTAGAATATACAATATTTTCGTGGTTGTCATAGTAACGGAGGTAATACCATTCGATTAGTAATTCAAACCAAAGGATGGGGTAAAAAATGGATTAATAGGTTACGTTTACTATACAAGAAAGTATTTTCCACTTGTGTAAGGCTGGCTTCATTTTTCATCATTTTACGGGTGAAAAATGTACGAAATAATGGTAATTTTTACATTTCATTTTTCTCAGTATACTATCACATATGTTTATTACAAAGTATTTCTATTTTAACATAACTGTATTATCAAATATCTCCATTCTTAAATATTTCCGATTATAAATATTTGTATTTGACATTATTTTCTATTTTAAATAATTCTGTTTTCCAATATCTCCGTTTTGACATAATGCTACTGTAAAACACGTTCATTGCAAAATATCTGTATGCCAATACAAATATGTTCTGAAATAGCCTCATGCCCAAATACCTTTATTTTCTCCTGTATCTATTTTTAATATTTGTATTTCGAGATATCTCCATTCTGAAATAACTCAGTTTTCAAACATCTCTACCCTCAAATGTTTTTTTTCTGGATAAAATGACTATCGACAATGCAAATTCACTTTTCACGTCATTGCCCATAGTCATTTTATCCAGAAACAAACACTTGGGGGTCAAGATATGCCACAATAGAGATGTTTGTAAACTGAGTTATTTGAAAATAAAGATATTTCAAATTACAAATATTCAACAATCGATACAGTGGTGAATAAAAATATTGAAAAATCCAGATATTTGGAAATGAGGCCATTTAAGAACAGAATTGTGTTGGAGTACAGTTATTTTACAATAAACGTATTTGCCAGTGAAGTTTTATCAAAAAGAAGATATTTGGAAACAGAATTATTTTAAATAGGAATACTGGTACACTGAGATATTTAAGAATGAAAGTATTTGATAATGCAGTTATGTCGAAGTGGAGATCTTTTATAATAAACATATTTTCTAGTAACGATGTGCCAAATAGACTTCATTTTGAATCTAGTTATTAAGTAGCAGAGATATTTGAAAACAAGAAAATAAAAAGTAGAATTCTTTTTCTGCCTGATGTACGTATCAGAAAAATCATTTTTCCAAACAGAAATACAAAACAAAACAAAGAAATAGTTCTGAAAATATTAAGCACTATAAAATTACCATACTCACTCTTCTACAATATCACCTCCGAAAGGAATATCCAGCGTTACGTAGGATATGTATGTATGTATGATGTGTTGATCCAAAATGTCACATAGATGGTGGTTGAATGATGAAGACATACATCATCGATGAATACCACACCATAAACACATTAATGGTCAGCGGACAGCTACAATATCGCTCTTCGGTATAGCTCAAGGACTTTTTTCGATTCATATAATCTGAAAAAATTTAAAATTAGAATATTAGTCAAGCAATACGATACAAGAATCTATTGTGAAATTCCCACAAAAAATAAAAGTCAACTAATATATACTTGAAATTAAAACAAAATCATCTCTCAACTAGAGACATCAATGAACTTTGAAAAAAAATATGGAAACTAAGTTTTTCTCAATTCTTATTGAATTTCCTTGTTGCTGAAGTTTGAATCGTTTATTGAAACGAATTGGTACTCAAATAATGGAATACTGTGCTGTTAAAGACTCAGACACTTGCTGTACATTCTTTGAACGATGTTTCCAATTCCGATGAGTTGATTGAAGGAGATAAATAACGATGGTTCATTGGATTTTGTGAGCTTGAATTTTCATTTCGTTCCAATACCTGATTCAAACTTCAACAACATGAATTTTCCTGACTTTCCAGGATATAAACACCTTGAATAAAAATATTCGCTAAATGGTATATGTCTGTCAGGGATAATACTTACTTTTGCAATATCCAGTGCGAAAGGTGATTATGTAGCCACAATATAATTCACAATCCAAAGTACGATGATGATCCAAAGTATCACTGCTCGGATGGCCAAAATACGTTTTGACGATGAAGATTATTTCATAGATACATTCATGCTCTATCGGATAGCCACTATAAAATTTCTTGTTCGTCCACTGGTCTTGTTCAATGTAATCTGAAAAATATAAAATCAAAAATCAGTCAATATGATATGAAAATTGAGAATATATTCATGGATAAAATTTGTTTAGAGGTTAAGAGCATCGTGCAAAAAGTTTTGAATCAAATTAAAATGTTTTAATTGGAAATATCTCTTCGCAATGAAAATTCATGATAATTTGAGTACTTGAATCATGCAAAATTAATGAACTCGTGGCAATTCAAGAATCATCCTTAATAAAGCACGTGTACGAAAAATAAAAATTACCGGCATATTTAATTAAATTTGAGTACTTCAATTAAATTTAATTTGAGTACTTGAATCATGCAAAATTAATGAACTCGTGGCAATTCAAGAATTATCCTTAATAAAGCACGTGTACGAAATATAAAAATTACCGGCAAATTTAATTAAATATGCCGGTAATTTTTATTTTTCGTACACGTGCTTTATTAAGGATGATTCTTGAATTGCCACGAGTTCATTAATTTTGCATGATTCAAGTACTCAAATTATCATGAATTTTCATTGCGAAGAGATATTTCCAATTAAAACATTTTAATTTGATTCAAAACTTTATGCACGATGCTCTTAACCTCTAAACAAATTTTTTTCATGAATATTTCCTCAATTTTCATATTATAAATGATTATACCACTTACCTTTCATAATATTAGGTTAAATCACTGGAGAAAAAGGAATCGCGGAAAAAGAATTCTGCCCTATCGTCGAAAATGGAATTCACGTTCCATAAATTATATTTTTCTTTTTAAAATTCACGTTTGCTCATGTTCTGCCACGCTGCCTTGCCCCGCCGTCTTCACATGCCGGTAGACGATACCCGAAAGAGACCGAGCAAATCGATCGATTGTATAGATTAACCTGCAATATCATTTGTCGTCCTTCCCGCGCAAGTAGAAATATTTGAAATTCACCAATCAGGTATTAAGACATTGCATATCCATGTTGCATGGGAAACGCTCGTAATATACTTACAATAATTTGAAGATATTGTAAGAGGGTTTTGAGGATCTTATCAGAATATTCTCAGGATCTTCGTACAAGATGCTCACAAACTATGTACATATATTCTCAGAATGTTTAAAACAGTCTCATCCAAACGTTCTAAAAATCTTCCCAGAACGTTTAGGAACTTTGTCAGAACCTTGTGTGAATATTCGGCGAAGAAGATTGTGAGGATCTTGTGAGAATATACTGAGAATATTCGGTGTTACATGGGTAGTTTTTAGGGGTGTGCGGGTACCCGAGTTGTCGGGTTTTTATCGGGTCTGGTCGGGTCGGGTACCCGTCGGGTCGGGTTTTTCAATTACCCGAGTTTTTCGGGTACCCGATTACATTCGGGTAATTCAAACATAGTAAACGTTATCCTCAGCAGGAAATATTGTGACAGCAACTCGATCAAGATTGCTGACAAAACATGTGGAAGAGTTGTGCTTCCTCCATTCGAATTTAAAAATATGAAAAAAGAATGATATTCATAAGAAGAATATTTTTTTTCATTGATGTTCAAGATTCTATATTGTGGTTATCAAATACGGAAATAGATAATATATTATATATGACATATAAATGTGATTATATTCTTTGATTGAATTAAAAAATGAATATAAACATTCCATGAAGCAATTTGGAGATTTCTTAATGCGCTGCATAATCAATTATATGGAGTAACAACCCTAATAGACTTGTAGTGAATATGGCATTCTTCATATCAGAATTGAATTCATATGAAATCCCCTTATTCCTACAATCGCTCAAGACAATTTGTCCTTAAAATATCAACGGCAATGGCAAATTCGAATAGAAATTGAAAATACCCAATTCAAGCGGTTGTATTATATTCAGGTACCCGACTTGGAAAACCCGATTTAATCGGGTACCCGACCCGACCCGACCCGAGAAGAAATACAAATACCCGAACCCGACCCGACACGATGAAAAGTGCTACCCGCACACCCCTAGTACTTGTATTTAGGTATCTTAACTATTATTTTATTTAGTTTCAACGAGAATTTGTCACTTATTATTTCTTTTTTTATTCACGATTTCTTTGTAGGGAATTATTCGAAACTGTATGAATGTATAAAACTCGTTACGAAGTATATTGAAGAACGTCTTTACAAGTCGGAAATCGCGGCGTAACTCGTGCTCGTTGAAACATGCTGCGACAACGAAACGTACTTCTCCTATAGAGTCCGTCTCGGTGCCACTTATTCTCCTTCTCTCTTCCACTCGCAAGATTCATGCAAGATTTCCGGAGATCATGTATTGCCCACGTGATTTCTCAAGAAGAGCATCTTATCTAGTAGTCTAAACATCCTTTCTCTTCGATTCTCTTTTATGCTTCTTCTGATTCGAATTTCACTTGTGCAATGAATTTTGATAGTTATAATTATTATATGATTATGTCTTATTATAATTCGAATGTACATATAGTAATATAGTTTCTCTCATATTATAATTCTATGCAATATTTCAACCCTATGGAAGGGAATCTCCAATACTTATATCATTGACTTAACCTTTTGCGGCATGGTGGCTATTATAATAGCCACCTCAATGTGTTTTAACTTTCCAGTTAACCAGAGACAATATAACGCTTTTTCCCCCAGTTTTTTTTTCAATTTGATTAAGATAAGGACTTAGGAAGTATTCGGCATCACGTATACAATGTCAATCGTTTCACAAATTGTGATTTGAATGAATAAACAATGAAAAAAAGCCGTATTCATTGAATAACACGGGCACACAAAAAAAATTGTCATGAACGAGAGGGTAGACCCCACTATCCCTACGTTTTTGGGGTCGCTGAAACCGAATATGACCATAAAAAATTTTTTCAATCGCCCGTTTGCCCTCACCAACCCCCTGACGGGGGTTGAATTTGAAAAATTCGGAAAAATTCAAATGTACTTGTATTTCTATGTTCTTTGGGACGCTGAACCCAAAAATGATAAGGAACAAGAATTCCAACCCCTCTCTCATCCTATAGCACCCTCCTACTACCCCCTGATGGGGGTTGAAGTTTAAACTTTCGTAAAAATTCAAATGTATGTGGATTTCTATGTTTTTTGGGATGCTCAGACCGAAAATGATAACAAATAAGAAATTCCACCCCTCTCTTGCCCGCTAGCACCCTGCCACCACCCCCTGATGAGGGTTGGAATCTGAACTTTCGTAAGAAATTCAAATCCATGTAGATTTTTATGTTTTTTGGGATGCTGGAACCAAAAATGATAAGAAAGAATGAATTCCATCCCCTACCAGCTAGTACCCCCTACCGCCTCCTGATGGGGGTTGAATTTTGAATTTTCATAAAAAATGCGAGTGTATGTGGATTCCTATGTTTTTTGGGATGCTGAAACCAAAAATGATGAGGACAAAGAATTCCAACCTCTCTCTCACCCGCTAGCACCCTCCTATCACCCCCTGATGAGGGCTGAGTTTGAAACTCACGTAAAAAAATTTGAATGCATATGTATTTCCATGTTTTCTAAGATGTTTGAATGAGAAATGATAACAAATAACAAATTCGACCCCTCTTTTACCTGCTAGCACCCTCTGACCACCCCCGGACGAGAGTTGAATTTGAAACTCACGTACAAAATTCAAATCTATGTGTATTTCCATGTTTTTTGGGACGCTCAAATAAAAAATGATAACAAATAACAAATTAAACTCCTCTGTTACTCGCTAGTACCCCCTTACTACCCCCTCGAAGAGGGTTGAGTTTGAAATTTTCTCACAAAATTGAGATGTATGTGTATTTCTATGTTCTTTGAGATGCTGAGACCATAAACGACTGCAATCAACAATATCCACTGACTAAATTACCTCCTCACACTCCTGTACAATCATTCAAAAGAACCTAGTAGAATCCACATGAAAGTCAGTTCTCAGCGAATTACGCTAACGATTACGTTAACGATTCAGGATAAAACAGAAGAACCAAAGCTTTCATGGGCTCAATACTCAAAATACCGGCGATCCAAAGTCAATCACTTGTTGATTCAACACGTTAAACAGTATCCTATGTTGTAAACGGCAATACTCCATGAAATAGAATCATCAGATGCATTCATGATTTGGTTCTACTCTTAGCGGGTAACAGAGCGGTGAAATTTGTTATTTGTTATCATTTCTCATTCAAACGTCCCAGCAAACATGGGAATACATATACATTCAAATTTTTTACGTGACTTTCAAATTCAGCCCCCATCAGGGGGTGGTAGGAGGGTACTAACGGGTAAGAGAGGGGTCGGAATCCTTTTTCCTCATCATTTTTGGGTTCAGCATCCCAAAAAACATGGAAATCCTCATACATTTGAATTTTTTATGAAAATTCAAAATTCAACCCCCATCGGGGGGTGGTAGGAGGGTGCTAGCGGGTGAGAGAGGGATTGGAATCCTTTTCCCCTATCATTTTCGGTTTCAGCGTCCCAAAAAACATAGAAATACACGTACATTTGAATTTTTCCGAATTTTTCAAATTCAACCCCCATCAAGGGGTTGGTGAGGGCAAACGGGCGATTGGAAAAATTTTTAGAACTCTTGTGCTATCTAGGACGTAAATTACTCACGCAAAAATGATAATATGTACAGATTTCATAATCCATACAAATATTCCGAAATATTATTATTTTTGTGCAAAATACCAATATAATATTTATTTGAAGCTTTACCACTCAAAATTGATTTTCTACGCATGATAGACTTAGGGTTTTCATCGCTACTTCGCAACTAGTTTTTTGTATCTATAATCAGAATATTAATTATTGTAGTACATATTAGTATTGACTGAGATATCTCTATTGTTATTTAATATTGAGTAAAGACAAGTTATCCGTGTTAAAGATCGCGTTTGTGTGGCAGGCTAACCGGATTGTGAAAAACTGTCTTCCGCAAATTTTTGTGTGAAAAGGCATTCTTCTCCATCAGCCGTGGAAACGACTAAAGTTCATCTATCACTTATATTCGATGCACAAGAGATATCACTTCATATAACTTCGAAATATGGATGAAATAACTGATATTCCCAGTGATGCTGAATCTATCGATGGGCTGTGTGATGATGATGATATTGAGAATGCTTATACTGAATGTGATGGCGGAAGAAATCTTTCTGAAAATCATCCTGACTCAGAAAGTTTTGATGATGATAACATAGAATTCAATGATAATGATTTTATGTGGGCGGAAAAAAGAAAAACCCAAGATGATTCCCCATATACTGAAACTTTCGGTCCAAATATTACAGATGATGTGACCACACCTTTAGACATATTTTCATGTCTGTTCCCCCGTGAACTTTCAGATTTGATTGTTGAACAAACAAACCTGTACTTGAGACAGAAAAAAACTAAAGCTGATTCAATAACCAAAGAGGAATTACTAGTGTTTTTCGCTATAAATGTATCAATGGGCGTGAAAAAATCCCCCTCTTACCGCGATTATTGGTCGACAGATACAAAATTGAATGATCCATTCATATGCAAATTGATGACGGTCAATAAGTTTGGATTTCTTCTGAGTCATTTACACATGGCTGATAACAGTCAAGAACCGAGAAAAGGAGATAAAAATTATGATGAATTTTATAAGCTAAGACCATTCTTAGATAAATTATTCGAAACTTTCAAGAATTGTTGGAAACGCAGCCAAAACCAGTCTATTGATGAATCCATGATCAAGTTCAAAGGCCGTAACAGTTTGAAGCAGTACATGCCGAACAAGCCCATAAAACGTGGATACAAAGTTTGGACGCGCGCAGATGCATCGCGATACGTGTGCGAGTTTCAGGTATACACAGGTAAAGCTGAAAGTGCTGGAAAGCAATTGGGTGCCCGAGTAGTGAAAGATTTGACGGGTAACTTAGTAGGAAAATATCATCTTGTATTTTTCGATAATTTTTTTACCGGTCTTGATCTTATGATAGATTTGAAAAAAGATCAAGTGTTTGCTTGTGGAACTGTTCGTTCCAACAGAAAGGGTTTACCAAAAAGCATTATTCCTGATAAAAAAATGGCGCATGGGCAGTATGGATACCGTACTTGTGGTGCTGGAATTAGCTGGGTCAAGTGGATGGATAAAAAAGCTGTTTTCTTTTTATCCAACTATCATGGTCCTTGTGAGGTTACTGTGACAAATCGTACACAAAAAGATGGCTCTCTAAAACAAGGAACTTGCCCAGTTATGTGCTCTGACTATCATGGAAATATGGGATATGTTGATAGATCTGATCACCTAATATCAACTTACAAAATTGATAGAAAATCAAAAAAATGGTGGCACCGCATATTTTGGCATTTTTTGGAGGTAGCCATTGTAAATGCATTATCTACAATACCAGAAATCCGGCACATCCAATGGCATCAAAAAAATTCAGGTTATTTTCAGTAGATCAATTGGCAAGCCATCGTTTTACCTACACCTACGGGAAGAAAATGTCAAAAAACATCTCCATCAAACGTATTCAGGAAACCTACAGTATCTCTTGAGACAAGACGATCTCAATCATGTCATGTGCCCGTATGTGTAAGCGTTCCAAGACGTTGTGCTTTTTGTAGTACAAAGAGTCAACCTTGCAGGACTTCATTTACCTGCAGTACTTGCAATGTGCCATTGTGCATGAAACATGATAAAAATTGTTCTCGAAAGGACCATGCATGAACATTCTTATTCATAAATTGTAGAACCATAAAATTGAGAACACAAAATTGTGAAACGTTATGCTATAAAGAAAACTGTAGAAACTGAAGAGTTGAAAATGAGGAATGATTGAAAAATTTTTGACGAAAGATTGAAAAATTTGGAATAATAAAAGGAATATAAAGATACAAAATGAAGAAAGGACACAAAATAAAAAAATTGAAAAATACAGAATCAAAAAAATTGAAAATAAAAAAATTTGAAAAAATTAAAAAACAGGAAAAAACAACGAAAATGGAGACAATCGCCGCTACGTCCACGTTCGTGTCTCTGGAATCAACCAAACGCGGTGACTTTCATTGAAGCCTAAATCTATGAGAATTCATTGTCGAAAAATGAATAGGTTCTCTGAATGATTGATAAATAAATTCCTCTTTCTCAATTGTTCGATCTTCAAATGTTCATTCCTCTTATTCCTTGTTCATTATTCGAGAGAAAAATATTGAATTCCAAAAAAAAGAAGTTGGTCTACGGTGATTGATTGAAAAACAATGAGTTTACAAGCTTTTTGCAAAATCCCGGTTTCCCAAGTTTCCTGACGCCATCCGGATTCGCTCTTTGAATTTTGGAAATTCGAGTTTGAATTCGCAATCAACGAACCGAAAGCCCCTCCGTGCATCAAGTTCAGCATGGTTACACGATGTTCAAAATTTTCCGTCACCACCTTGAATCTGACATTTCGAATTTTCAAAATCTGGTTCAGATTCGTAATTGGCGACCTGAAAAATCCCTGACACGTATTTTTCAGCGGGATTCCGCAATTTTCCAAATTTTCCGTCGCCATCACGAATCCTTCATTTTCAATTTTGAAAATCTGTGTCCAGATTCGTAATCAGCGACCCAAAAACCCCTGACATGCAAGTTTCAGCGATATTCCATGATTTTTCTAATTGTCCGCTGCCATATTGAATCCGCCATTGTGAATTTCAGAAATCTGAGTTCAGATTCGTAATCAGCAACCCGGAAAATCCCCGACACGTGAGTTTCAGCGAAATCCCCCATATTTGAAAATTTCTTGCCGCCATCTTGAATCCGGCATCTTGAATTTTACAAATCTGAGTCCAGATACGTAATCAGCGACCTCAAAAACCCATATATACTAAGTTCCATAAAAAACCGTTGATCTGAAAAACGTATGCCGCAAAGGGTTAAGTCTCATATAACTCATTTTTCAATAATTCGAAACAATAATCTGTCAATTCAAATAGACTCGTTCAACAATCAATTTGTTTGAGGGAGGGGTAAGGGTTTCAGCGTTAAAAAAAAAACTTTTTTTTCCGATTCTTTATCTCAAATATCGATTGAGCAATTTTATTCAAACTTTCTATACATTATTGAGCATAGTTTTGACTATGTTCTGTGAATTTTTCATGCAAAAATATTAAACCATTAGCCCGTGACAGAGCTTCCCCCAGGACGTCTTGAAAAAGAACAATTTGCGGTGTTCACTGTAACTCGGCCGGAACTGATCTGAAAATGAGAAACCATAGAAATTTAGTCAAATTATAATCAAATCTTCCCCCAACGCTCTCTGGTTATTTTTTTTTAATTTAAAAATTTTTGGCGGCCATCGAAAGTGTGAATCGTCATTTTCGACCAAACTTTCCGCCATCTTGTGGGTGGGAAACATCCTTGATGTAAAAAAAAAATTTTTACTAAACGTAGGGGGGAGGTATTTTATATGAAGAAAATGTGTACAAAGTTTAAAATGAATTGGTTGAGTAGTTTTCAAATGGCAGTGAACACGGACTTTGAAAAAGTAGTTTTGAGAGGAACGCGCTCGAAATGTATGAAGCAAAAAAGTGGAGAAAAACATTTTTCTTCCAAACTTACATGGAATCACCAATTCCAGCTTCATACAGCACACATCCTTCAGCATTGTCGATGTCTTCAGCCTGTTTTTTCTCGAGTCTTCGTTTTATTCTGGGTTCTTTGCTCTGCTGCACAGCTTGAAACTCGGCCCTATCAATGCGATTGCTGTCCGTAGATGATGCATACTCGTGAGCGCTTGGGCCGGCACTGACATCCATGTCAGACAGAAAAGTTAGAAGAGCACCAGCACCTTCATTGAATGTGCACGCAGCTACATAAGGTGCAAATTCAACAATTTGTCCGCTGCCAGATAATTTTTTTGGTGCAATTCTCCGAATCAGCTGGTTCAAACTTTCGTTGGCATTTTGAGTAAAACCTCCAAGACACCTTTCTAGAAGTTCGTCTTTACTCAAATCTTCATAAATCGGTTTGATCGTGTGACGTCCTGGGTGGAGCAAGTTGTATTTTTTCTTATTTATAGTATGAAATTTCACTCAATGTAATTCGTTTATTATAATTTGATTTCACTCTTTCTGTTTCAGGTAAATCAAACTATTCCATCTCAAAATTCTACTGATGCTCTTCCCAGTACGTCACTGAAAAGGTTTTCAATAAAAATTATCACGCTGACTGTTTAAACATCATATGAGCACATGATTAAACAAACTGTGAAAATGATAATAATCAACGTGATTATAGTTGTGTAGGACCCTTGACACAGGGTTAGGGGAAAATAAGGTAGCGTATAGCGTCAGTTTCTTCTACACAACTATCTCTGGAAATTGTAATTTATTCACAATAATTAAAATTTTACTTACTGTTTCAGATTCGGAGGCTGTTCGAGAGAGGTCCTCTGTAGTAGGTCCTGTCAATGAAGAACAAAGTCCAAGTCCGTAGATGGAAGACGAATTGAATCTTTTATGAGTATGCGGTACTCGCGGTAGTTGGTTATATATGATTCAAATTCCGCGGGTGCTCGTATCCTTAATCGATGCATACAACGATTACAAACATCCAGACAATGATCCTACATGTCATACTACTTCGCGGTCTTAATTCGCGGATTTCGCGGTATTCACGATTCTAATTCGCGGTTTTCACGAATTGTAGGTACTAAAGAAATCATATTAAATTACATTTGCATGATGTTATCCTTGTATTCTAACAAGTATAACTCGTGTTTTATCCACGTTATATTCTCGTTACATTCGAAATCAAAATTTGGAACAATTCTACACTAAGTGGTTGCAAAATTCACTTGAAATCTTCAATTCTCCACTGATCCATCAAAGTTGAGTAATTCTATATATATATCATCATCAGTACAAATTGAACTTATTATCTTAACCTCACGAATATGAGCTTTACACGTTCAAATCACTGTGTTCTTTGAATATCAATCAATTCTATGACCGATTGAATAGTATGGATAGAATAGTATTAAGGTAGGTTGTCGAACTTCAAGAAAACTCTTCTTTTTCACATTCACCTATATTCAACTAACAATTTTATTTAAAAAAAAACAAGCTTTCAACACTGAGATTATTATTAATTGTAATTGAATGGAACAGTTCTCCATAGGTTAGTTTAGTAGTTGTATGTAGGTATGTTAATTAATATCATTGTATTTAGTTCCAACGAGAACTTGTTACTTGTTATTTCTTTTTTATTCACGATTTCTTTTTGTAGGGAATTATTTAAAACTATATGAATGTATAAAACTAGTTACAAAGGGAAGTATATTGAAAAACGTCTTTACAAGTCGAAGATCGCGGCGTAACTCATGCTCGTTGGAACATGCTGCGACAACGAAACGTACTTCTCCTATAGAGTGCGTCTCGGTGCCACTTATTCTTCTTCTCTCTCCCACTCGCGAGCTTCATGCAAGAGTTCCGGAGATCATGTATTGCCCACGTGATTCCTCAAGAAGAGCATCTCATCTAGTAGTCTAAACATCCTTTCTCTTCGATTCTCTTTCATGCTTCTTCTTATTCGAATTTCACTTGTGCAATGAATTTTGATAGTTATAATTATTATATGATTATATCTTATCATAATTCGAATGTACATGTAGTAGTATGGTTTTTCTTATATTATAATTCTATGCAATATTTCAAGCTTATGGGAGGGAATTTCCAATACTTATCATTGACTCTATAAGTTTCGTATAACTCATTTTTCAATAATTCAAGACAATAATCTGTTAATTTAAATAAACGTGTTTAACAATCAATTTGTTTAATTCATTTCGAAGAATATTAGAACAATCCCTTCTGTCATATACTACCTTCAAACGTTATCCTTAGGTTTCACTCAATCCTTTTCTCACATTCTGCCTGCATATGTCTTCGAATTTTCCAGACAATGGAGACCACGTTCCTTTTCGTACTCAAAATTTATGACAAGAACAGATGTGCTTGTTTTTTCATACGACTTCATGTATAAGAGTTTCTGATATAATCATTCCATTTAGAATTGGCTCTTGAAGAATTCAGAAATGAGGAAATTTGACGAATTGATATAAAGTCTTGTTCCTTTAAGGAGGCCCGTGCCAGAGGAAAAGGTGCTTTTATTGTTTTATGGCTTTATGGCTTTATGGCTACCTGTCATCAACTTCATATATACGTAGTATCCAAACAGGTGTGGCGCGTGTCAGTCACACTTGTTCCATTCAATCATTCTCGGTCTCACATAATGTATTGCGAATAACCATCATCGTTCGTTACATGTCGTTATTTGTTTATATAATTAATACAATCTTATTCTATTACTTAGTATATTCCATTACAATTTAACTGTATGAATCAATTATTCAAATGGTACAAATCAATGGAATCAAGTTATCTCACAAATGTTACATACCAATAATCATACATTTGACGTATTGTTATATATATAGTTAATATTGATTATTTAAATGGTTTATTTAACATATTATTCCATTTGAGTAATTGAATAATCCCTTCGATTTGAACTATCTATCAAAGTAGGATATATTTAAAGGTAGGTAACATTTGTTCAAACAGTTCAGTAGTATGAGTCAATGTTTAAACAATTGTCAGACATTATTTTGAGTCGAGAGGGATTACTTGTTCAATCAATGTCGAGTGTAAATTAATCATTCAATCCATCATTCAACAATTATTCCCTCGTTCAATAATCGCTACTGTTCACTACTCATTGTTTAAACAATTCCAAGTGGTTAAGGTCAACCATTGTCAGACACTTTGATTTTACAGGATGATGTTATTGTTTGAACAATGTTAATCATTTCCCATACCCATTCGTCATACAGAATTATAAAATTCATTATTCTTATGTGTTCTCACATGTGTATACAAGAATTAATTGAATAAATTCCATGATTTCATTAAAAATGTATAAAAATGATTATCATATGTGTTAAGCAGTCATCACAAATCGATAGTGAAAAATAATTATAGAGAATATTGAACAATAGTTTTCTTATGAATACTAATTCTTCATAGAAAAATTGATAGAATAATAATTATAATTCCTTTATGGGGAAATTTATATTTCATGTGGGAAAACGATCGTCATGATAAAATTTCGAAAATTTTTTATGGCGGGACGTTACATCAATCATTCGGGTGATTTATTCTTCGCAATGAAGAAAGAGCGTTAAATGAAAGTAATACTTTTAAAGATGAAGGGTTTGACAGTTTGGATGCTAAAATTATTAATTAATGAAGAAATATTTGTGAATCATAATTTCCATTCTTCATTGAAATGAGTAACTTAATTAATTTCATTTTCTTCATGGCATATGTTTATAATTTTATTCTTCAGGTGACTTTCGATATGAACATGAATTTCAAAATATATTTTCTGGATAAGATGATACATGAAGAACTTAGAACTAAACCTCGTACTTTGGAAGAATTAGAAGATCTAATTCAAACTTATGATGATAGTAATTTGTGTAATGAAGGCCCTTTTATTGCCACGTTCAAAAATATACAACCATCATGTGCTTTCAAAGATCAATTAGGAAAGTGGCGACATAATCTTTGTCCCAGGGTTATGTCTAAAGCAAGAACTTTTAATGTTTTATTTGATAATAACTAATTTGCTATAAGGATACTTATTGATCTTTAAAAGGGACTCTTCTGTATCTTACCTCAAATGACTATATGCCGCTCCCTTTGTATATTCTCCAAGATGGTTCCTCTCGTGAACGTAAGAGCTTCGTCTGACGGATCGCACCCCGAATAAAATCTCAATAACTTACAATCTAACGATCGAGAGGGATATGGAACCTTTCTTAGGTTAGTTGAAATGAACAAAGCCTATGTAATATTGGAGGAAGAATTTATTTCATAACTATAAAAATCTCGTATCGTACAATATCTCTTCTTCCTCCTTACGTATCTCTCTTTGACTTCAAATCTATATTCAAATGGAAATTCACAAATAATTTACTTATCCTAATTGCTCGCATATAAATTGATATTGGAAACTTAGGAAAATCTCCACCTATTTCTATGAACTACATAGGTAAAATACGGTATGCGTCGCTTGCAATAAGCACGGTAACAGTACCTCAGGTATGAGCATGCACAATGCGCTTTACTAAGAATCCACCTGTATGTTCCGCTCGCAATGAGGGGAAGTCGGGGGGATTCTGCTGGAAGAAAAACTATGAGGTAAACCTCTTATTTCAGGGTAACCAAGGTAAAATGTGAATGAAAAATACGAGTTTCAGCGCCGTCTACAACTGGCGGAGCAACTACAGCTCACACACACAGCTATACCACAAATACGTTCACACTCACACTATGATGGTGCCATTGGTGTGAGTGTGAACGTATTCGTGGTATAGTTGTGTGTGTGAGCTGTAGTTGCCTCGCCAGTTGTAGACGGCGCCGAAACTCGTATTTTTCACTTACATTATACCTTGGGTACCCTGTCTTATTTGACGTCGCGTGTAATGCGAGTCATACTGAGAATCTAATGCGCAAGAGCGAAGATGTTCTCAAGTTCAATTTTACATTGATTTTTACCTATATTTATATTGTTGAATGTTCATTTTGAATCACATGCGACTCCAACATCTGTCGGTTTTGTTTATAAGTTTCGATATCGAATTATGGACGATTTGATAACACGCAAGGTATCTTATCATTGGTCATTGATGTATAATATTATATATCGATTATGGATCGATTGTTCGTCAAATTTGAATGATCTTACATTCCAAGACTTTGCTGTAAAGGTGCGAGAAATCTTTAATGATTATTTGTATCATAGTTTTATTTTGATGCGGTCTTCAATTCTTTCTCAGAATTTTGTCTGGTGCACTCGCATGTGATTCTCTATTCTCTTTCCACGTTTTCCGTCGATCTAACGCTATTATGTCATCGCTTATACGTTAGTTACTATTGTAGGTACCTGAATACATACATCGTTCGTGTGCCGACGGTGTTGACATTTTTTTATAACGCGTTCGCTCGACGACTTTTCGTTCGCTTCCCATCTCTCGATACTTTGCGTGTATACATTCTTTTCATCGAATGCATATGAACACGTCTTTGTCTCTTTATAAGTTAATTATTAATTTTTCACTTGGAAATTTTTTTATGTTCTTTCACTATCGCGCGGTGTTGTAACCGTGCGAATGTCTATGATACGTTCGCACCGTTACAAACTGTGTGTAAATCATGTATTTCACTCCACAATACTTTGACAAAACATTTTGAGCGATGTGTATCCGAAAAAAGAAAAAGATCATGGGCTGTGACTTCATTAAATACAGAATATTATGATCACATGAAAAAAAATAGACGTATCCAAGCACAGAATTTACGTGGATGTGAAAAAAAGTTATCTTCAGTGAAGAACGAAGTTGATCATTTAAGAAGAAGAATTCAACATTTATCAACTACAGATTTTGAAGAAAAAATGGAAACTTTGAATATTCCAGATACTCAGGTAAAATTTCCAGTTATACATATACAACCTGTAAAAACGAAACGATTCCAACCGATGAAATGTTGCATATCTTGGATTTCCAGCATGGAATTTGAATAATTTCTCAAAAAAATTAACAAGGAAAGATTCAAATTTCATGCAGCAAACACGAGATCTGCACCATTTCATCGGTTTGAATGATTTCATCTTTACAGGGCGTATATATAATGAAGTGAAATTACTCGATAATATGTAACCCAGATAGTATTTTGAAGCCCCCCGGGGTCGCGTGCAATTTGCGTGCAGACCCTGGTGGAACAAAGCGACCGTCGTTTTGTTCAATAAAGCGACCTAGGAACGACCATAAAACGACTTTGAGAGAAATTGAGAAAAAAAGGGAAAAAAACAAGAGAGCATCATTAAGTAGAGGTTTTGATATATCAATTGACATCAACATCATGCTGGAATTCGATGATTGAGGTACTGTTTGGATCGGTTGAAAAAAAGGGATTTTTGGAAGGAAATCGGCTCGGTACAACGGAACACGTTGAGCATGAGGGGCCGAGCTTGAGTAAAGGACACGTGGCGAAGAGGGGAGCGAGGGAGCAACTAATCACGCCTACCGAAGCAGGGACGCGGTAACGTAACAAGAACGACGAAACGCCCCTGGAACGACTAACAAACGACTTTCATTCACATAATGTTCAGGTTAAATAAATTTGTCTTTCATATGATTGTTATTTCGGAATGCATGAGTATGTGTTCACTGAAAGGGCTATTGATATGTGCATTGAACGGATGGATACTAATGACGGGAAAAACTCAGAAAGAGTTCATTTTGGTTTGGGAACGAGAAAGCGACCTTGAAACGACAAAAAGGTGGTTCTTTCGGGAATTCACTGATACTTTCGTTTTTTGATTTGATCGCGATCTCGTTGACAATTTGTGATTTAATTCTCACTCGAGGAAGGGTGTAACCGCATCATAATCCTATTGAAAGTTTCACCTCAAGGTTAATTGTTCGCATATCGAGTGCGAACATACAAAGCGACTATGGAACTACCAACCGACGACTTTCGTATAAGTTCCAGGTTGCCCATTGTTTTTCATATTGTGACAATTTCAAATTGAATCAGCTGCTTCCTGAATGTCCTATGAATATGTAAATCACGCGCATAGATAAAAATCACGGGAAGTAATCGGAAAGAGTTCATTTTGGATTGGAAACGAGAAAACGACCGTAAAACGACCTTGAAACGACCAAAGGGTGACTTTTTCGGAAATTCACTGATACTTTCGTTTTTTGATTTGATCGCGATCTCGTTGACAATTTGTGGTTTACATCTTACTTCAGAAAGGCTGCAACCGCATCATAATCCTATTGGAAGATTCACCTCAAGGTTAATTATTCGCAAATCAAGTGCGGACATATAAAGCGACTATGGAACGACCAACCGACGACTTTCGTATAAGTTTAAGGTTTCCCGATGGTTTTTCATATTCTTACAATTTCAAATTGAATCAGCTGCTCACTGAATGTCCTATGGATATGTGAATCACGCACATGGACAACAATCACGGGGAGGAATCGGAAAGAGTTCATTTTGGATTGGAAACGGGAAAACGACCGTAAAACGACCTTGAAACGACCAAAGGGTGACTTTTTCGGAAATTCACTGATACTTTCGTTTTTTGATTTGATCGCGATCTTGTTGACAATTTGTGGTTCATATCTTACTTCAGGAAGGCTGTAACCGCATCATAATCCTATTGAAAGATTCACCTCAAGATTAATTATTCGCAAATCGAGTGCGGACATATAAAGCGACTATGAAACTCTACCGACCGACGACTTTCGTATAAGTTCCAAGTTTCCCATTGTTTTTCATATTGTTACAATTTCAAAGTGAATCAGCTGCTCACTGAATGTCCTATGGATATGTGAATCACGCGCATGGACAACAATCACGGGAAGAAATCGGGAAGAGTTCATTTTGGATTGGAAACGAGAAAACGACCGTAAAGCGACCAAAAGGTGACTTTTTCGGAAATTCACTGATACTTTCGTTTTTTGATTTGATCGCGATCTCGTTGACAATTATTTGTGGTCTATATCTTACTTCAGAAGGTCTTACCATTCTCTTCACACTTTTTCTACGATGAGGTGTCTTTTGACACCTTCCAGATTTCAATTTAGAATTAATTTCCAAATTCAGTCGTTCCTTCACAATTAATTTCTCGACTTTCCGTACAATATATTGTACATGCCACTTGGGAAAACCTGCCCCGCATACGGGGCGAGTCTTCTCACTCATTCAAAATTGTCAAAAATAGGTACAAAATTGCAGTTTCAATACAAATTGAGTATTTTATTTGACGCAAATAAGGAAAACAAGTTGTAATATGGAATAAACAGAAGAACGACATAACGAATGTTGTGAATGAGAAGAAAGACAATGTATATGCTACATGAAAAATCAACATTTGCATAAACTTCCGCAGTCTACCAATCAAACCATATCATAAATTCATTTGTAACACCAGAAAATCACGCTTGATTGAGACGGGAACTAATTCCTTTAGTGAGAAAACTTGTCCCGTGTCGTGTTGGAAAACTTGCCTCACCATTGTTTTTGAACTTTGATCGAGGCTAAAATAATGAAGACGTGAATAACTCATACCAACTATGACATCATTTGATTCAGAGAACTTCCATTTCCAAATACATTTTCTACCAAAACAGTTAAAATAATATGAGTATGTTTTTTTTCAATTTGAATGAACGCATGTGAAGTTTACTCAACAACGAAAAGATCGTAAAAACAATTCTCACGCCTTGATAAAAGCAGCTTTCAAGTTGATATTTCCATGGATGTTACTACTCACGATGATTCATCCGTCACCCTTCGGTCGTTTTAAGGTCGCTTCACGGTCGTTTTCTCGTTTCCAATCCAAAATGAACTCTTTCCGATCACTTCCCGTGATTGTTATCCATGCGCGTGATTTACATATCCATGGGACATTCAGTAAGCAGCTGATTCAATTTGAAATTGTAACAATATGGAAAACCATCGGGAAACCTAAAACTTATACGAAAGTCGTCGGTTGGTCGTTCCATAGTCGCTTTATATGTCCGCACTCGATTTGCGAATAATTACTCTTGAGGTGAATCTTTCAATAGGATTATGATGCGGTTACACCCTTCCTCAAGTGAGAATTAAATCACAGATTGTCAACGAGATCGCGATCAAATCAAAAAACGAAAGTATCAGTGAATTTCTGAAAAAACCACCTTTTGGTCGTTTCAAGGTCGCTTTCTCGTTTCCAATCCAAAATGAACTCTTTCCGATTCCTTCCCGTGATTGTTATCCATGCGTGTGATTTACATATTCATGGGACATTCAGTGAGCAGCTGATTCAATTTGAAATTGTAACAATATGAAAAACAATGGGAAACCTGGAACTTATACGAAAGTCGTCGGTTGGTCGTTCCATAGTCGCTTTGTATGTTCGCACTCGATATGCGAACAATTAACCTTGAGGTGAAACTTTCAATAGGATTATGATGCGGTTACACCCTTCCTCGAGTGAGAATTAAATCACAAATTGTCAACGAGATCGCGATCAAATCAAAAAACGAAAGTATCAGTGAATTCCCGAAAGAACCACCTTTTTGTCGTTTCAAGGTCGCTTTCTCGTTCCCAAACCAAAATGAACTCTTTCTGAGTTTTTCCCGTAATTAGTATCCATCCGTTCAATGCACATATCAATAGCCCTTTCAGTGAACACATACTCATGCATTCCGAAATAACAATCATATGAAAGACAAATTTATTTAATCTGAACATTATGTGAATGAAAGTCGTTTGTTAGTCGTTCCAGGGGCGTTTCGTCGTTCTTGTTACGTTGCCGCGTCCCTGCTTCGGTAGGCGTGATTAGTTGCTCCCTCGCTCCCCTCTTCGCCACGTGTCCTTTACTCAAGCTCCGCCCCTCACGCTCAACGCGTTCCGTTGTACCGAGCCGATTTCCTCCCAAAAATTCCTCTTTTCCAAACGATCCAAACAGTACCTCAATCATCGAATTCCAGCATGATGTTTATGTCAATTGATAGATCAAACCCTCTACTTAGTGATGCTTGTTTGTTTCTTCCCTACGCTCAATTATTCTTGAAAAACACGAATTTTTCTCAAAGTCGCTTCATGGTCGTTCCTAGGTCGCTCTATTGAACAAGACGACGGTCGTTTCATGGTCGTTTCGTGGTCGTTCAGTTCCACCAGGGGAGGCTTATCCGTGTGCGTTGCTTTTTGAGCGTACCAGAAAATTGCGCGCAATGTATGTGCGTTGCTTTGTGAACGCGTGTTATCTGGGAAAGATTCCCTGCAATTTTCAAATCATACAAGGACACATTCAAATTTGGAAAAGTGTGAACAGAATTGCAGTGAAATGTTACTGTCAAAAACCAATATTTCTAACCACAATAATATTACTACCATGAGGTTTCTATTCACATTATACAGGGTGTCCCAGAACAAAGTATCAGCTTTTTACCAGCGTAATCCTGGAAGGAAATTGGACAACTTTTCCATTCAATATTTTTTGATCCGAAGCTTAGCTTCAGAGTTGATTTCAACCAATCAAGAGGGTGCTGCATAAGTATACTCTCCGATCATTAGGGTAGCCGAAGTACTTGCCACCTGAATACTCAACTTATGTTGTTTATAACTCAAAAACTAAGCTTCGGATCGAATCGAAACATGTTGAATGGAAAAGTTGTTCAGTTATCTCTCAGGAATACACTGGTGAAAGGTGGATATTCTGTTCTGGGATACCCTATACTTATATTGAAACTCCATCTCCTTTAGCAAGAATGAATCTCGAAATTTATCATACTTCCGCACAATTTGTCATAGACTTATAATTTCTCATTGTTGGTCATAACATGTGACGAGAGGAGGAAAAATCTAAGTACTTCTGAGTTAGAATCTGAATTAACAATTCCACGTTGACGGAATGGTTCTTTTGTAACGTCACGAATATGTTATTAGATCAGATTTAAGGATGGTTATTTATAATTCATCGGGATATCAAGCTCAATGAATTTCAAGAGTTACATTTTTTCATATATGTTTTTTTTATTATTCCAGATATAGAACTGACTTATCACAACACAAATAGGGATAAGTAGAAAGTATGTTAATATATTCTCTAAGAAATGCACACAATGACTTCTCTTTCACTTGATAATATAATGAAACTTCCAAGTTCTTCTGGTGCTCGCTTGCAACTTGATTATATTCTATGATAATTAGTTCTATTTTCAAAAATTGAGATTGTTATAATTTTTAAGTTCATCACTGCATTTTTGTTTCACTCTTTCATTCACTGTGTAATTCAATTTGTTTGTTTTCGCATGAATCAAATGATTATTGCATCCATGTTATGATTTAATACAATTTTCATTTGAAAGTGAAAGTGCTCTTGCAAGTTTCCATACTTTCTGCATATTTTATCTCTACGTACGTTATCACGATTTCATTATGTCTGGAAAAAAAACATCGTTCAAATCCATATCATATAAAAAATACTGTCAACATTTCCACTTCAATTTACTTCATACAGATCAAAAATACAACATTATGTTTGTTCTTAGGTTCTATTGATCCGGGAATATTTCAAATTTGGCAATTGTCGGTCCAAAAAAGGCCGCAGATACACAGGGCAATGGCTTCTCTTATGTCTTTTACTGCACATCAAGAGTCCAAGTGCATATAATTTCTTGAAAAAGCAAGACATACTTGTAACGGTACGAACGGGTAATACATTCGTACGGTTACAACACCGCGTGATAGTCCAAAAAAAAATACATAAGTTTATAATGAAATAAATAAAAAGTTGATAGTAGAATTGAGAAGAAGAGGAGGTCTATCACATTAGGAAATATATCAAAAGAATCGATCGTTTAAGATACAGCGAAAAGTCGTCGAACGAACGCGTTATGAAAAAAGGTAAACATTGTCGGTACACGGATATGATATGTATTGAAACACCTACACGCCTAACTAGTGTAAGAGCGATGACATAATTGCGTTCGGTCGACGAAAATCGTGAATGGAGAATCACATGCGAATGCCCTACATATATTTCTCAGAAAGAATTGAAGAGCACAAATAAATAAGTAATCAGGGTTGGCTTGGTTTTAGCCACCCCTGGTTTTTATTATGGTTTTAACCACTTTTAGCCGGCCTGGTTTTTTTACCAAAGTTCTGGTCAAAATGGTCAAAATGGTAAATATATACACGTTGTTTCGTACTCTTCAATCAAAGCGATTTTTGCATTAATATCTTCTCAAATTTTTAATATGATTTGATTCCAAACCACTTGGTGATTATTCAACAATAATTTCGTATAATAACCGTTCAATATGTGCCGGAATACTAAGGTGAATGGCTATATTTTCGTCGCGACAGTGACATGGATGTTATTTCGTCAAGACATTAATGAAATTGATAAATCAAGTTCTTGGGGATGAATTATAAATATTTTCCGATACAAAACGTTACAAATGCATCTCATGATTATATCAAACATACTCAATTTGTTTACAATTGTTTGATTATCAATTTTATCAATGCCTTGACGAAATAATATCCAGTGACAAAGATATAATAAAGAAATAACCTCAACTACGTTTAAATAAAATATGCAGAAGATTTATGCCGAATTTCAGTGCTAAACTGTTTTCAAATTCTGTTGAAAAAATCGGTATTGGCATTTCTCATTTGAATATATCCATACTGAAGGGAGGCGACTAAATTTTTTCCATGATAAAGCCATGAAAATTTCCATCTTTTAGAGAATTACTTTTTGAACACTCCGATATCAAACCGATCAAATATACTCGGATACATCATTCACTGCATTTAACAGTTCCGACAATTATCTTATTGAAGATGTAACTGAGAATTCTCTGCTAATAGGTTAGCCCATGGCTTCCTCATTTTCGCTGAAGAAAAAAATAATGGAAAACAATGTTATTTCACCCTAATCTTATTTTCCAACCGATGCAGCGAAATCTTATATAGGAACATTCTGATAAGACACCTTACCAAATACTGAAAGATATTTTTGAAGATGCTCATTTGCAAGATGTCTTGAGATATCTTTTAAAAGTTTTCGTGTTATGCAGAAATAATAATGGTTGGAATGTGTGATTATAATCATCATCTCACACTACTTGATGTATCGAAAATTTTGAGAAGATGAAAGAGTTAGAATCCCACCACGTTGATTAGAAAAACACATACCTATATCATGGAAAAGGAAGTGCGAAACGAACGTTCGTATTTCCTGTCGAAGCGTTTAAAAAAATTAAAAAGAACAAAACAACGAAAAAGTCTGAAGATTGCCACCTACTATGCGTCTGCTGATTTAACTGACAAATATCGATATAACAATGAGGCCACGGATGCAATAACAGCTTGAGCGCTCGAACGGGTTTCTGTTCCTGATCCCTTCGATCAGCGGAACACACAGGAAAACATAGTTTGGCAAAATGGAGAATAAGAAATATAGCTTTTTAGAAGTTATCAAAATGCACATGTTATTTGTAGAAAATTTTTTCCTATCATCAGCGGTTTGTGAGATAAAAATCAGAGAGTGAAAATTTTAATTTTCCTAAAATTAATTCGTTCCAAATCATATTTTGCGATCACTTAGCGAGAAGTCATTGAAATCACTTGAAATTTGGTATACAACTTCATCATTCATCCCCGAAGACAATTAGTGAATTGAATCTGTAAAAATATTTCATCATGTAAGGGATATTCAATAATGAACGAATGTTGTTAAGAAGACGCACTTTCAAGTTTTCATGGAAAAAAGTATTGGAGGAATTTTCGATTTGGAAAAACTCAAAGCGACAAAGCAATTCTCAGATCAATCGAGTAAAAAATGTGGAAGATATTGAATAATGTTTACAATAACTCGACTTTCAATCATTTTATTCGAATTCCACTGCCAGAATTTAAATGGGCGTAAATGGAAACAAGTCCAACACCCAATGACTCGACTTGCTTATGTACCATCGATCATATAAGGGATCGTCCATAAACCACGTGACCTTTTTATTTGTTGCATTCCTTGTTGCACCAACTTCAGACATAAAGAGTGCGATAGAGAAGGAAGTGAAAAAAAGACCACGTGGTTTATGGACGATCCCTAACGGCGCGTATCGTATTTGACCAGCATTGCCGTGACGGTAAGCGAGACCCGTCATCGTACGCATTGTTCAATATCTTCCACATTTTTTACTCGATTGAACTGAAAATTGCAGGAAAACTTCTTCAAGCATTGACGAACAGCTTTGTCGCTTCGAGTTTTTCCATGTTGAATTAAAGTCGCCCATGTGATTCCGATTACTTCTTGCTGAGTATTCACAAAATATAATTTAAAATTAATTGATTTTGAAAGAACGAAAAATTCTAATTCCCTCTTTAATTTTTATCTCACAAATCATTGACAGTAGAAAAAAATTTTAATAGAAAAAATGTATGTCTTCATGAGTTCTAAAAAACTATATTTTTCATTTTCCAATTTTTAACCTTTTTTTCACCTTTTTTTTCTCATTCTATTGGTGCACTGGATGAGGTTCCAATACGCGTTCGAGCACCTAGCAGTGACGCCAGGATGCAGGGTGAAGACCGTTGAGGCTACCCTCTCTCCGTTACATTTTCCCTATGGTCTTTTTCTAGTATGCACACAATCAACTCGTCACTCACGCACGTAAACGTAACAGAGAGAGGGTAGCTTCGTCGGTCCTCGCGCTTCATTCTCGCATCACTCACGGAAAGAGATACGCACTACGTTAGACAGTGCTGCTGTAACCAAGAAACTCAGTGCTTGTTTGTTCTACAAGGTGGCGTGCATGCACGGCTAAATGCGTTATGTACACGATGAAACGCAATGTACGCACGCCGCCTTGTGGAACGAACAAGCACTAAGTTTCTTGTTGTCAATAGCACTGTCTAACGTAGTGCATATCTTTTTCCGTGCTGGCGCTCAGGCGGTTATTCCATCCGCGGCCTCACTTGACGATCAACTGCACGCACTTCAATTGTTTACTCAGCGAACATTTCCATTTTTCCATTTCTTTTTATTCCATTTTTTTCATTCGGCAGTCGATTGTAATAGTTCAAGCGTCACAATAATAATCTTTTTCCTCATCTTTCTCCAATCATTTGAACTGGTTAAAAATTTAATACAATATGAGTTCAAGTGATAATGATGATGATCCTGTTGCAAATAGGAGTGAAAATGTACAATCAGAGGCAATGGAAATTGCAATGGAAATTGCAACGGAATCATTGAAGATCAAAACAACTGGTCGTCATAAAGACACTGTATGGCAAGATTTCACAACTGTTGAAGAAACTATGGATGATTCAACGAAACTGATAAAACAAAAATGTAGATATTGTGGAGATACAATTAGTAATCGAGCAATCAGATTGAAGAATCATTTGGCTAAATGTACGAAAATGGTTTCAAATCAAAAGTTCAACAAGTGTAGCACAAATACTTCGGATATGAATAACGAAAATCAAAGTGTGATGAGTGATGAAATCAGTGGAGAAATGAATTTTAAAAGGAAATCACTGAATGAAAAGCCTGCGAAAAAAATGGGAATCATCCAACCAAAAATAAATAATCCGAAATACGTTGTTAAAACCAGTGCAATTGGAAGAGGAAAATTTGATATTGCAATTGCAAAATATTTTTATGGTTGCAATATTCCTTTTAATGTAGCTAATTCTACATTATTTGGAAATATGATCCAATTATCACGCCCAGGGTACAAACCCCCTAATCGTAAGCAGTTAGGTGATGACCTGATCGAAAAAGTACACTCTAATCTTATAGAAGATGGTAAAAATGAATGAAGAGACAAATACGTAACCCTGATGCAAGATGGCTGGTCAAATTGTCACAATGACCCAATAATTGCGCACTGCGTGTCAGACGGCCAAGATTCATATTTCGTTTCGTCAGTAGATGCTGGTTCTAATGAAAAAACCGCTGAATATTGTCTTAATTTAGTGATAGAAGCAAAATCAATGGCTGAGCAACAATATGGATGTAAAATACGCAGTTTTGTATATGATAACGAGGAAAAAATGAAAAACATGCGGCAAGCATTGCAAGAACACTACCGTGGTGAATCAGAATTTTTCATTTCATATGGTTGTGCATCACACTACTTGAACTTCGTTGGACAAGACATATCATCAGATATGAATAATATAATAAAACATGTTGTTGAAGTACAAAAATACTTCCGAAATCATCATCAGCCTAATGGTTGGTTAAAAGAATATAAAGATTCCTTAAAACCACAAATACCAGGAGAAACGAGATGGAACAGCCAAATGACATGTTTAAAAACATTTTTGCATAACCGCAGTATCTACATGACTTGAACTGTTCTAAAGATAATTTTAAAATTCGAAATCTATTTCTCAATATGATATTTGCAAGGAAAGAGAAAGATTTCATCCTTTGTGTAATGTTATGGAATATCATCATTTCTAAAAACATCAGAAATTATTCGTTATTTTGTTGCAAGCGAATATTCTAAAGCTGCTGGAGTGCGTATTTGTTTTTTAACCTAAAGTTATATCTGGTACACAGGAAACCCACAAAGAAAGATTCATTATGGAAATTTAAGAAGATACTAGAGTTCCCATCCGTGCACGTTTTTTGTAACAAAATACTCGGAATAAAATTCATAAGAAATCTGAAATGTTCAGGAATGATTCTTCGAGACATTAAGTACGTCTGCATGGAGCCCGAATTTTCAATTCCGAGAAAAATTGTCTTCTCAAAACGTAGATGAAGTCTTGAAAAATCATTGTTGAAAATTTCAGATTTCTTCATGAATTCAATTTCGAATATTTTATTGCTAAAAAAAAATTGTGCTGAAATGGTAATTTCAGTATCCTTGGTGTGATAAGATCATGTGATAAATGTCACATCACGGAATTAAGTTTAGTTATTTTGAATCGATGTACCTTGTTGCATTATTACATGATGACATTATTGATGTGATGAAAGAATGCTGTGACTTCATTACCACAATTACTTACAATCAGATTATTGTATTCAACATCCTGTGTTATATATTATCGAAACGATTTGTGTTTGGTGGGAAAAATACTTCTTTGAATCCCAGAGATTTTTATATGAAAGCGTCCAAATGAATATTGCTTGAATAGAAATATTTATTTCGAGATAGTAAAAAATGTATCAGCTTTTCTGGTTTCAAATAATGAATTTCTCATATATGAAGGAATCTTTACTACGACAGAACAAGTATTTAACTTGGACTGTAACTTATTTGAGAATCATAAATATTCCAAATTTTCATAATGTTGAAAGTAAAAATACTTTATTAAATATGTTTGAGAGGCTACGAACGTATTTTTGGACCTTTGTTCCTGTCTTATTGGCGTGTGCTTTTCTAACCAATGTGCTCGAACGGTAACATTCGGATCTTCTTGAGCCTACTATATATCAATTTACAATATAATATGGTTTTATGATTTTATTTTCCCTCATCTAGAATGAGGATTCGCAATCAACAAACGATCAGATGATTTTGAAGAAACGTATGCAACAATCGATGACACCAGCTCATATGATAGCGTATATGTTGAATCATAAATACATGGATGAGAAAATATACCTCACACAAGAACAACGAGATGAGGCTGTGGAATGGTTGGGAGAAGAAATTGATGCACGTTTTCCTGCCATGCTTATTAATTATGAAAGCCAATCGTATCCTTTTCCTAAGACGCATTTTTCAAAAGAAATTCGTGAAGGTACAACCCCAATTGCTTGGTGGAAATCTCTTCTGAAAATTAAAGGAGTAAATCAAGATTTTATCAATTTTGCTTTGATTTTAATGGGTAGTGTTGCTAGTTCTGGTTCTATAGAACGATTGTTTTCTAACCTTAGTTATATTCAAAATAAACTGAGAAATCGCTTAGGCAATGAAAAAGCTTCTAAACTTGTTTCAATTTACAAAATGTTGAACAACAATGTTAGTGAAGAAACTGATGAAAATGACTAAAGATTTGATTCACTGATTTTAATTGTAAGCACTCAATACCCAAAACCCAATAATGAGCATCCTACATTTATTGTGATAAGAATTTTTTTTGTCCTTTACTTATAAACTGTAATTATTTGTCAAATAATGTAATACATAATATCGCATTCATATAATAAAGTGGTTTTCAAATAGTTTCAAAAATAATGGTGAATGATATCGAAATGATATCATATAACTACTGTCAATATATTTCTTATTTCAAATAGTATCATCTGTTATGGATTCATCCGATATCTATACAGGGCGTCCCATTTGAAACAGGACAGCTGAATAACTCTTCAGGGAATGTAGGGGGAAAAAAATTGTTCAGATAAAAGTTGTAGGGTTCGAAAGGGGCCATAAGATGGTGACCTTGAATTTGACCTTGAGGTCAATTTTGAGCATAATTGATGGTCAAAGTATGTTTTTTCAAATGGAAAACCCTACGTTCGACCTCAGAAATGGAAAGAGCGGAAAATTTTACGTCCGAATATGTTAACATATCAGGTCATTTAGAGGTCATTTGAAGGTCAAAAAACCATTTTCTATGGATTTTCACGGAAAAGCCTCAAACAAGTTGTTTTTCTGACCGAAGTTATTAAAGTTAAAGTGGAACCCCACGTTTCGACCTTGAATTGAAAGTAAACAGAACTAACCTCCAGAGTTTATTCTTCATATCAGTACGAAAATGATCATTAAGAAGTTTTCATCGTTTACGGTGTGAGTGCGGGTTCAAAATGGTTCATTCACCTAAAAAATGTGTTGTTGTTTTAATGATCTTGGGTGAGTGTCGCGGAGTGTATCAAAGAGCGTCACGATTGTACAGAGAGCAGTTTGGAGATCGGCAGCATCATCCTTCTCCAGAAGTCATTCGCCAAGTTGAAAGAAATTGTCGACATGAAGGATTGGTCAACGCCGAAACAATCAAGGCTTCAACTTTAACGACCCTCGATGCGTTGCTGTTTTAGCAATAATACACATGAATCCTCATGTTAGTTAACGTGATATTGAACGCGATTTGGGTATTCCACGCAGTACGGCACACAGAATTCTACAAGCTGCTCAATATCATCCGTACCACATCACACTGACCCAAGAATTATCTCAACAAGATATGCAGAATCGGGTTAACTTTTGCCATTGGGCTTTACAGAGGTTGAACGAAGCGCCCGATTTCTTTCGATATGTTCTTTTCAGTGATGAATCAACGTTTCAAAGTACTGGCTTGTTAAATCGTCACAATAGCCACTATTGGTCAGCGCAAAACCCGCACTGGACTCAACAAGTTGATCATCAGCATCGGTGGAGTATAAATGTTTGGTGTGGAATTCTAGACAATCAAGTTATTGGGCCGTATTTTTTTTATGGAACTGTTAACGGTCCTAATTATCTACAGTTTTTACAGAATGAATTACCAGTTCTCATGGAAGATGTGACATTAGCAACTAGGCAGAGGATGTGGTATCAGCAAGACGGTGCACCACCACACTTTGCTCGATGTGTGAGGAATTATCTAAATATCCTTTTCCCCAATCGTTGGATTGGTCGAGGTGGATTTGTACTGTGGCTGGCAAGATCTCCTGATCTCACCCCTCTAGATTTTTATTTGTGGGGTTACGTGAAAAATGTCGTTTATACCAACCGACCGACAACACCTGTGGATCTACAACAACGCATCAGATACGCAATTGCGAATATTCGTGCAGAAGTTTTTCAGTTTGTTCTTAGAAACTTTCGACGCCGGCTGGAGTTATGTATTGAAGTAAATGGCGGTCAATTCGGACATCTCCTGCAATAAGTGTGTCTTACCCGTCAACGGATTTGTGCCATCTGTAATTATAAAACGACGAACTGGAAAAATAAATAATTTTGTAATTATTGTTTCGAATTTGGCATTCATTATCGTTCTCAAGGTCGAATTCAAGGTCGAAACGTGGAGTTTCACTTCAACTTTGATAACTTTGGTGAAAGAAACAACTCGTTTGAGGCTTTTCCGTGAAAATTCATAGAAAATGGTTTTTTGACCTTCAAATGACCTCTAAATGACCTGATATGTTAACATATTCGAACGTAAAATTTTCCGCTCTTTCCATTTCTGAGGTCGAACGTAGGGTTTTCCATTTGAAAAAACATACTTTAACCATCAATTATGCTCAAAATTGACCTCAAGGTCAAATTCAAGGTCACCATCTTATGGCCCCCTTTGAACCCTACAACTCCATCTGAACAATTTCCCCCCCCCCCATTCCCTGAAGAGTTATTCAGCTGTCCTGTTTCAAATGGGACGCCCTGTATATTTATATTTGTTTATATGCGGCGTTCGAAACTTTGCATCGGTTTTTATCGTTCTCGCTGATTAGGGATGAACTTGATGAATATGGAGGGCCCAACGCATAGATTCGGCATTTCGACCATTTCGGCCAATTTTGACCATTTTAACCGGTTTAAACCACTTTCATCCAGTGGCTAGGACAAAAATGATAAAAGCCGGTTTTTTTCCAACCCTGTAAGTAATACATAATTCATAAAGATGAAAGATCCCTTTTCAATGTATCACTAGTAGCTCAAATAAGATCTTATACTTTGAATTCAAAACTCCATCGAATCTTAATCGAGATCGAATCGATCAAGAAACAACCAATGATAAGAAACGTCGCGATCGATCAAATCATTTGATAACTCGAGATAACAAAATGTTATAAACGAAACCGGTAGGTGTTGGAGTAGCACGTGATTCAAAATAAACTTTTAATAAATATAGGTCAAAAATGGAGGAAAGGTAACTTGATATAACTCGGCTATTGCACGACGTATTATCAATTGATCTTATTTATTTCTTTCAGCTACGGGTGTTCATGAGTCCTTCTCATTGCGAGGGGGATATACTGAACATCCGCATTTCCGAAATTTATTCGATACACATACGTGTGTGGTGTATGTATGTATGTATATGTTTATTATTTTCCAAAATAGGCGCTCTTCACATTTGTATTAGAGCGCCTCCCCCTTTTTTACAATTTCCCCTGTTACATTTCTTCCTGAGCTTACAAAATAACTTATCACTACCTTATCATCTACGAGTACAAATAATATTTTCGTGTGCGTGTGTATGCGTGCGTGCTCTTTGTTTCTCTTCTTCTCTCCTTTCATCCATCCACTCTATCTCTCTCTTACACAACACATTCACACCCCTCCCCTTCCCTTCCCTCTCCTTCCCTTGACCACCCTGCCCTTATTTTCCCTTTTCTTTACTCTCCCGGTTTTTCCCCCTCCCTTCCCCCTTGACATGTTTCTCTGAGTTTCTCTAAACTCCTCATCCATCTATCCCCAGTTCCCCTCTCATCTAAAATATCCTTCACTTCCTCTTGTAAACTTTGTATCACCTTTCCAGTTTGAATTGAACATCTTTCTAACACATGCTCCCATGATTCAATTTCCCAACCACATACCCTGCATTTTCTCTTTTCTTCATCTTCCCAGTAATTCTTTTCCCTCATTTCGTTTCCTAATCTGAACCTAGCTATCCTGGATTTCCATTTCTCTCTCTTTGTCTCTCAAGTACTTTGGTCTTCCTATCGTCCAGATTTCTTTGTACCATTTGTTAAATCTTGACTCTACTATCCTTCCCCAGTTTTCTTGTGCTTGCAATTGTCTATCCCTTTCCTCCAATTCACTATATATCTCTTCCTCTCTATCTCTTTTCTTTTCAATTTCAAGTAAAGAAAACCCTCTTCCTTCGAAGAATGCTTTCCTTTCTTTTTCCCATTTCGACTTTGCTCTCCTACCTTTCAATTCTTCCCAGCACTGTCTTGCTATCTTATTTCCTTTTCCCTGTCTCATTCTCTCTTCAAACAACCAGCTTCTTTTTCCCATTTTGGTTCTCATTTTATCTCTTTTTGTTCCCTCTCTAATCATATATCCTGGCGTTTTACTATCTAAATTTAGCGTCCATCTTATATATTTTTCTTGTATTCTTTCCAAACTTTCTCTCTCCTTCCATCCCCATATTTCAGCTCCATATTCTGCTACTGTTCCCACCAATCGATCAAATAGCCACATTCTTCTTTTCCAATCCCCTCTGAATCTTCTTTTTCCTATTCCCCACACTTGTCCCATTACCTCTGACGCTGTTTTAACTCTATCCTTCAAATGTGCTTCTTGTCCTCCGTTTCTTTGTAAAACATATCCTAAATACTTGAATTCTTTTACTTCTTCTATGCTTTCTTTTCCCCATTTCCATTCTATTTTTTTCGATCTCCCTCTTCCCTTTTCAAAGTTCATTATCTTTGTTTTATTAACGTTAACTTGTCAGCCCTTCTTCCTGAAATAATTTCTCAGTACCCACATTATTCCTCTCATTTGTTCTTCGTCTTCTGCTAATACCGCTATATCATCGGCATAAGCTAACGTTCTCACCCTTTTTTCCTTCACTCTGATCCCCCCCCCCCCCATAAGCCTTTCTCCATTTCTTCTTCTAAGTCTTCTATAAAAATATTAAACAGGTCTGGGCGAGGCGGGCAACCTTGTCTTACCCCTCGTGCCAGCCAAAACTCTTCACTGTATCTGTCACCTATTTTTACCTTGACTTTGGTTTCTTTATATAATTCCTCTATTCTTTTCACTAATTTTTCATTTATCCCTCGTTTCCTCATCATCTCCCATAGCTTTTTTCTGTCTACTGTATCAAAAGCCGCTTTTAAATCAACAAATAACCCTAACATACCTTTTCTGTCTCTTTCTGTCCCTCTTCCTATCATATAATTGATAATAAAAATGTTATCTATTGTACCCATCCCTTTTCCAAAGCCTGTTTGGTTATCTGGCATACTGCTTTCTCTTCTACCTCTTTTCTTAGCCTTTTTGTCAGGACCGTCGCGTATATTCTGTATAAAGTTGTCATTATGGTTACACCTCGATAGTTTTCTACTTTGTCTCCTTTACCTTTTTTCTTCATCGGAATTATGATCCCTTCTTTCCAGTTATCCGGGATCATTCCTCCTTTCCACACCCTATTACATATTTCATATACTGCCTCTTCTAATTCTTCACCTCCCCATATCCATACTTCATTAGGCAGTCCGTCTATTCCCGCTGCCTTTCCTTTTTTCAGCCCTTTCAATACTCTCTTAACCTCTTCTCTGTCTAAATCATCTCCTGTGTCATTCTGAACACTTTCTCTTGATCATTTTCCCTCATTATTTAAACCCACCCTTACTCTTTCACTAGATCCTCCTAAACTTTTTTCAAAATGTACCTTCCAATCACTTAGACTGATTTCTTCGTTTGGGCCTTCTCTTCTTTTCCTTTCTCTATTTACTATATCCCATACCTCCTTTTCTGTCTTCACCTTTCTTACTTCTTCTTCATATTTTCTTATTTCCTCTTCTCTCTTTTCTTCACATATATTTTTGTACTCTCTCAGTTTCTCCCTATATTCTTCCCTTGATCCTCTTTTGTTTCTCCATCTTCTTAGTGCTTTTCTTGCTCTTTTCTTTGGTTTCCAGCATTCCTTATCCCACCATTTATGTCTATTTTCTTTCCTCTCTTTTATTTTTTTCCACTTCACAGCTTTTTTAATCTGATTCTCCATTTCTCTTCTTAACTCCTCAACGTTCTCGCTTGTGACTTTCCAATCCATCATTTTGTTTTGGTATTCTAATATTGCTATTTTCGACCAGTCCATAATTGCTTTCCTGTCCTTTGATTTCTTTTCTCTTTTGTTCTCTCCTTCTTCTCCTAGGCAGATCGATATAGATCTATGGTCCGAATCAATCTCTTCTCCTATTTCTATTTTTCTAGCCATTTCCCAAACTTCTCTATCTCCTATCACATAGTCAATCACAGTGTCTCCCCTTGCCCCACTATACGTATATTCCCCTTCCTCATCTCCTGTTATTGCTCCATTTAATATACCCCATCCTTCTTCTTCTATAAACTTTAGCATTAAATTCCCTTCTCTGTTGACTTTTCGATCTTTCGATTTCCTCTTATCAAACGTTTCTCCGCCTTCCAAACCTCCGTTATCACCTGTTCTAGCATTGAAGTCTCCTCCTATTATTATTCTTTCTTTTATTTTCATCTCATCCAGGAGTTGTTTAACTTTCTCCAACTTCGAATTTATATCTTGATTAATATAAACACTTATAATGATCCATTCTTCTCCCTTCCATTTTATTCTTTTCTTCATAATTCCATTCCCCAATGTTCCACTACTTTTTTCATTCATTTCTTCTATCTGTTTCCTTATTCCCATTACCATTCCACCTATTGCTCTACCTTTTTTGCTAATCCTACTTGCTGCCTGCATTTCCCAATTGTAATCTTCTGGTAAATCTGTTTTGATTTTCTTCCAGTTTTTTTCTTCTACCCATGTTTCCATTAAGCTTACTACATCCCATCTTTCAATGTTTTTTCTCAATTCTTCTCCTTTTCCCTTCAGTCCTGCCACATTCCAGAAACCTATCCTCAAACCTCCCATTGCTTGACCTTCTTCCTCCCCCTTTTTTGGTCCCCCTAATACACAGCTCTTCTTCAAAAATTCTTTTCTCTCAATTCTTCCCATCTGGTTACCTTCCCGTTGATTATCAGTTTCCTGTACCTTACTGTTACTTTGTCTTCTTTCTCTCTTAATATTTTCGCTACCCTTCTCAATTCTTTTTGTATCTCTCTTTCTTCTCTTGTTAAATCATCATCTATATATATATTTGTATCTTTTAATATAGCTCTCCTACCCATTACTTCACTTTCATCTTCAATACTATTCATTTCTACTAACACCATTTTCAAATCTCTTTTTCCTATCCATCTAGAACTTCTAATTCCTCGTGACATTCTCATTTTGTCTTTTATTATCTCCTCTGCTATTTCCGTTGCCGATTTCTCTGTTTCTATTCCTCCTTTTATGTTAATATTCCTTCTTCTTTTCTCTCTTTCCTGTTTCTCCAATTCATTTCCTATTATTTTCATTTTATCCCTTATTTCTATAAATTCTCTATTTTCTTCTATTTTTTCACCCCCCACCCCACTTCCCGTCGGTTTTACCCTCTCTTCTATCTCTATTCTCAGTTCTCTCACTTTCTCTTCTATTTTTTTTCTAGTACTTCCTTCTCTGCCTTTTTATGTTCTTCTCTTTTTTCCCATTCTTCCATTTTCTTCTCCATCTTACTTATCCTTCTTTCTAATTTATTCTCTATCTTTTCTTCTATTATCATTTCTAGTTCTCTCTTCAGCTTTTCCCGTTCTGTTTTTTCCTCTTCATATTTGGTATTAATCATCTCTAGCATTTCCGTTTTTATTTTTTTCATTGTTCCCATCATGTTTTCCCAAAGATCTATGCCTTTCTCCGGGGATCTTCTCAGATTCGTACTTCTTTTGAAAGCTTTCAATTCCTCTAGTTCTTCTTCTCTTTTTCTTTTGATCATATCTTGTACATTCCCTGTAGATCCTGCTCTCTCTCTCATGCTTTCCATTATTTTACCTTTTGGTGTCAAAAACTTTCCCATTTTCTCCTGATCTCCCATGTTTATCTGCAATCTCTCTTGCGCCTGACGCCTGCAACCCTCTACGCTTGTCTGTTTTACTTTACTAATTGCCTCACTTGCCCCTTCTTCTTATGCTTCTCCTATTTTCTACTTTACCTTCCTGCACTGACTCTGTGATGACTCTGTTTGCCTCTTGCTTCTCACAGATGTCGCTAGTTGTCACTAACAGCAACTATGTCGCTATTCCCTCCAAAAATATTTTCCCCTAACCTACTATTTTCATCCACTTTAATAATCACTATTTAAAACCTTTTACCTTTTCAAAAACTTCTCACTTTTATTTTACCTCTTCCTCTGAATTCTAATTACCCTTTCTTCTGCCTTTCACTCTGTACTAACGATTTTTGCTATTTGAACTTTTTATTTTTCTCGACAGAAATCTAACACTGTCTCACACCACTAACTACCGACCGGAAGTCCACATACGTGTGTGGTGACACTGTACTTATTGCAAGTTACATAGTTCACGATACTCGTGTGAGGGTTAGAGTTGCGTCAAGTTCCCTATACCATATTACCATAAGATAACATATAAATAACTGTTCTGTCACTCTGGGTGAGGGTAATGAATTGACACCAATCTTTTACTTTAATATATCGGACTGTGGCAGCCGTGCCTCCGACCTCGGCCGTGTCTTCCAGCGGATTCCTACTTTCCAGATGGCATCACAGGCACTGCCCCAACATCCTCCCTTTTTTTTATCCAAAACATAGATTCCTTTTTTTTTTCTTACATGTTACATATGATAGTCACGGAAACGATCTGGAGGCCTTCTCACTCTCACCGGTCTATTTTCCTGTATTGGAACCTCTTGTTCTTCCGGTTCATCATTCCTATCTTGTTCCTGCAAGTCGTTTCCTTGATCATTTACAATTTGAGGATTACATATTAAATTATCATTACCATCAGGTCGTATCTCATCTATCATTGGAACATCCCATTCTCTTCCGCACATACTTTCTTTCTTGGGAGGAGCCGGTACAAGATGCCATCTATTTCGCTTAATTATACTACTCTTCTCTGTTCTTATTACGAAAGCATTAGGGTTATCGTGTTTCTTAATAACTCTACCGTAGGTCCGCATGTCTATAATCCATACTGTATCATTCTCCCCTATCTCAGATAATGTTTTTGAACCATGTTTTTTGTTATAATTCCTCTCTTGCTTATTTTTTCTAATTGATTCCTTAGAGACTACCTTACTGTGTTCCCGAAAAGTATCCAGTTGGCTTGGCAACATCGGAAGCAGAGATCGGATTTTACGAGAATATAAAAGTTCTGTTGGAGTAAATCCATTCTCGAGAGGTGTGGTCCTGTAGGCTAACAAACCTTTGTTTATATCTTCACATTTTTTTATAATATTTTCAGCTATTTTTACCGCTGCTTCCGCTGCTCCATTGCTTTGAGAATATTTGGGAGAGCTAGTTATGTGTTCAAAATCATATTCTCTTGCAAAGCCTTTAAAGCCCGAAGCAAATTGTGTACCACAATCCGATCTAACCATCTCAGGTATGCCAAACCTAGCGAACGCTTCCTTACATTTTTCTATAATTTCTAATTCTGTGAGATTCTTCAGCACAAATATTTCAAAATATCTAGAATAATAGTCGGTAATTATCAAGTACCATTTTCCAATTTTGAACAAATCCATTCCAACTCTTTGCCATGGTCTATCTGGAAACTCTTCTCTTACAAAAGGGTCCTTAAGATTGATGCGCTGTTCAATACATTTTTGACAGTTTTCGACTACATGACTCAGCTGTGAACTTAAACCTAACCACCATAATAGACTGTTTCGCTCTTTCTCTGCATTCATTAATTCCCAAATGTCCTTCGTGCACTTTGTTCAACAATTCTAGTTGTAATATAGGAGGTATAATCAATCTTGAATTGAACAATAAAAATCCACCAGAGTATGATATATTATCTTTTAGATGGAAATATGGCTTAAGGCTAACTGGAAGCTTATCTTTCTCTTGCCATTCCCCAATACTATATTCAATCAGTTCAGAACACACATAATCGTTGCGTTGTTCCTCCTGTATTCTGTTCAACAAATTTTTCCTTGCTGGTAGACTATTAATAACAAAATTAATATAACAATCTATTTCATCTTGCAAATTGTCTTCAAAATTTTCTTCTTCAATCAGTGGATTTCGTGACGAACAATCCGCTAAGATTAATTGTTTACCTGGTACGTAAACCACTTTGAAATTGTACCTCATAAGACGTAATTTCATTCTTTGTAAACGAATAGTAATTTCGTCCAGGTTCTTTTGTTGTAAAATTTGTGATAACGGCTTATGATCCGTTTCCAGCGTCACGCAAATCCCCGTAATATATTCTTTAAAATGTTCCGCAGCATGAGTTAACGCCAAGGTTTCTTTTTCAATCTGGCTGTACCGTTTCTCTACACTCGACAACGTTCTAGATGTATAGGCTACTACTTCCCGTTTTCCTCCTTCATCTTCTTGGATGAATACACCTCCCAACCCATAACTAGATGCATCGGCCTGGACAATAATATTTTTACTATAATCGTAATGAGCTAACGTAGGTGCTTTGACTAACAATGATTTAATATTCTCAAAAGATCTTTGTTGAGCTACATCCCATACAAATTCAGTATCTTTTTTTAACAAAGAATTCAGAGGCTCCAATATATGTGATTTATTGGGTATATATTTGCCCACATAATTCACAGCACCCAAAAACTGCATTAATGCATTTTCCTCTTTTGGGACAGGAAATTTTTCAATTGCTGTGACACGCTCAGGAAGAATTTCAATTCCCTTTTCTGAGATGATATGGCCTAAAAACTGCACTTTTTGTACTCCCAATACACATTTATTTTTATTTAATGTGATTCCCTCTGCCTCCAATTTACTCAGCACCTTTTCCAATATTTCATGGTGCTTTTCAATTGTGTCAGCATGAACAAGCACATCGTCAACATGTATCACAACATTAGGAATATCCTGTAACAACTCTGCAAATCTTTGTGAAAAATAGTCTGGTGCACAGTTAATTCCAAACGGTAACCTTGTGAACATGAACCTGCCGAATGGAGTAATGAAAGTAGTCAATGGCTGACTTTTTGCATCCAATTTGATTTGGTAAAACCCAGATTGAGCATCCAATTTAGAAAAGAACGTAGGATTCTTTAGACATGCAATAGTGGTATCTACTTTAGCTATTGGGTAATTTGATCTTTTAACACACTTATTGAGTTGTGTATAATCTCCACATACGCGGACTCCACCATTATCTTTCGGCACAACCACAGCTGGGCTACACCAGTCTGTGGGAAAATCCACTGGTTTTATTATACCTACTTCTACAAGTTTGTTCAGCTCTTCCTTCAATTTGGGCAGTAAAGGGATCGCTACCGTACGTGGTACTGACAGAAAATATGGGTTTACTTTCTCTTTCAATTGAATCGTTAGATTTTTCTGGAAATTTCCAATCCCATTAAACACCTTAGGATACCTCTGAATTATTTGTTCACAACCTTTCTCGCAAGATTCTATGGCTTGTATATTTCTTATTAGATTAAAACTTTTAATCTCTGGTTTGCCCAGCAAATTTTTCTTTAATTTTTCCAAAACATAAACTTTTGCTTTCACACGTTTTTCTTTTTGGATCAAATTTATATTCAAATATCCTAACACAGATAATTTTTCTCCTTCGGGTCCTAAAATCATTTTATCGTTTGGCAAAATGTTTTTTCTATATTGTATAGGTACATCATTTATACAAATGCACGAGACATTTGCCCCTGAATCCACAATAAACATGAACTGTTGCGCAAACTCTATTATTTCTAATAACATAGTAAAATCGTTCTCTTTTACCGACTTACGAACTACAGCACCAAGAAATGCATAATCAACGTCTTTTCCTCTACTACCTGCATGACCGACGATTCTCGCGCTACCTTCCGTGTTGTGTGCTCGATCGATATCATCTACGTTGTTTTTGCTGCCACCTCGTTGATCGATAAACCGTATGCTTTTTGTTCTACACATACGATCCCAATGGCCTATCATCTTACAATTACGACACGCAGATTATAGTGCTGGACATTTTTTTTTATCCAGATGTATTGATAAACCACACCGGGTACACAAATCTTCTTCCTGCGAGTTCTTGTAAGACATACCAGATCCTTTCGTGTTTGACGAGTGTCTTTGGAAAAAAACTTTATTTACTTGTACTTGGTCTTCAGTTTTCATTCTTAGCAGTTTTCCTTCTCTATCTTGAATCTCCGCTTGTCTCGCAACATCCAACGCCTTTTCTAGAGTTAGATCCGTCATCAATTGAAGTCGTTCAGATGTACGTGCATCACGTACTCCAATCACAATTCGGTTTCGGATTAATTCCTCTTTGAGAACACCGAATTCACAAGATTCTGCTAACGTGTGTAAACCAGTTAGAAATGAATCGACACTTTCTTCCAACTGTTGCACACGCGAGTTGAACTTGAATCTTTGAAAAACTATATTTTTCTTTGGAGAAAAATAATTGTTAAATTCTTCTTTCACACTATCGTACGTAGTCTCGGCCGTTATTTGCGGTAATATTTGCGATAATATTTCTTCTGATCTCTCCCCCATCGTATAACATAAAATGTCTATTTTTTCTTTGTTCGATTTGCTCGCAAAATTCGATATCGATATATATCTTTCGAACCTCTTGATCCATGTCGGCCATACTTCTGGTTTTTCAAAATTGAATTCATTGGGAGCTTGTACACGAGGGGTAACGGCTTCTTCTTGTTCCGCCATTTTGTATTGCTTCCCGCAATACTTTATTAACACACGTAAACCGACTCGAATTTATTGTATTTTAAGTATGTCAGTACTAAATGAAGACTTCTGACACCATGTTCTGTCACTCCGGATGAGGGTCATAAATTGACACCAATCTTTTACTTTGATATATCGGACTGTCGCAGCCGTGCCTCCGACCTCGGCCGTGTCTTCCAGCGTACTCCTACTTTCCAGATGGAATCACAGGCACTGCTCCAACAATAACTATTGCTTGTAGGGTAATGTAAGCATTTTCAAATTGTTCTAGATAAGAGAAAAAGAGTCAATACCGGTGGAGGAAGAGGTGATACCGTTATATTAAATTCTGTTTCAAGCAATTAGAATAAAGCCTTTCCTCCTTTCACATAATTGCGTAACGCTCATTTCGACAACCACTCACCTTCCGTTTCCTATGATATCTTTAGTAATAAAAAAAATTAATGTACTTTCGAGAGCAGATATCTGCTGACGAGGGTGAGTATCCGATCAGGGCAAAGAGGATCGTCCCGTGTTATTCATTGGAGTAATAACATAGAGGAATATATCATAGCAAAGTGTCGAATATCTTCCACAAAAGGAACGTTTCAAGAATAACCAAAAGAAGGAACATTACATACTTCCTTTACCAACTCCGAATACCATACGTAAATATCTCCGCATGATGCCAACACAGTGCGGGCCCAGCCAATAAAATCAAGGCAGCGCTTCTGGCAGTGGTGCTACCATTCACTTATACAGTTAAAAATTTCCTGTCCATATATGGCTTCAATCATGTATGCAAATAGGAGCGACTTGGTAGTATTTTTACTAGCAGCACTACTCGGTAGCGCTTCCTGATAATACTGGTAGCGCTGAGGTAGTCCTACGTTATAAATTGAATCATATATATGTTATGGTAGCATGCAGTCTCACAGTAATGGAAAAGCTACTACGTTGCTACCACTAGCACTGCTAGTAGCGGAAACGTGAATTTGGAAGCACTTTGCTGGCTGGGGGTCCGATCAGAACTTTTTTCAATTATTCAAACGAAAATTGGATTCTTTGAACAGTATGGAGAAGCACGGAATCTAAAGCTGACATTTCATGGGGCGTCGAGCGGCAGCGTCAACATTGGAAGAAAAGGGAGATCCGATCGGTTCTCTTTTTCCTTCCAATGTTGACGCTGCCGCTCGACGCCCCATGAAATGTCAGCTTTAGTTTCTGATGAGATGGTGGTTCGTAAAAGTTTAACCATTAACGCCCAAAATATCACTTTCGAAGGCCTGGAGAATATTGGCGATGATGCGAATAACCAATCTATTGAGGAGTGCGCTGATCATGCACTCACTTTTATGTTTTCATCATTAGGAGGACAATTTAAACAACCTATTGCAACATTTGCAGCTCAAGGTCCAACACCAGGGACAGTATTGGCTGTTCTCATCACGAAAGCTATTCTTGAAGTAGAAAATGCTGGTGGATTTGTGGAAGCAATAGTTTGTGATAGTGCTAGTAAAAATCGAAAAATGTGGAAAGAATTTGGCATAAGCGGTAAAGTTGATAAAGTATCAAACAGTTTTGTAAACCCTGCTGATGAAAACAGACGAATTTATGTATTTGTGGATACTCCACACAATATCAAAAACGTCAGGAACCGTTTGTACAACAAGAAAATATTAAAGGTTTGTAATATATGTGTTATATTCTTCCGTAAACGTAAGAATTATGACTATATGGATTTTTATAAATACATGTAGAAAGTGTGGTTCATTGAAGAATACCCTGCTTAAAATGTCATATAGAATCGTATAGAATATCATAAAATATGATTCAAAAACATGATAGAAACTGTGAATCTTATCATGTTTTTGAATCATAATCTATGATATTCTATACGATTCTATACGACACTTCAAGCAGGGTAGTTATTAAAATTTCAAATAATTTCCTAAAAGTCTTTAATCCTCTGTTCCATCCAATTGCCATGTGCTTCCTGTACTTAAATCTGTATAATTCATCAATTTCTATTTATTTTCCATTTCGGTTTCTATAATTCATGATTTTTCGAAATTTTTTATGAAATAACGATATTAATACTTGATTTTTCCTTGAATTTGATGTAGGTCGAAGGTAATGTAGTAGAATGGGAGTATTAAAAGAGATTATATGAAATAGATTCCAAGAATCCTAACCAATTGAGAGTTTGTCGAAAATCACCATCAATCACATCCATCCCACGAACTTCCTGAAGATGAGAGTCCATTTAGCCACTCAGGTTGAAACAGTTTATATTTATAACACTCTTTTCTAGTACTTTGTTTCATATAATGCGATTGATTATTTGAAATACTCGCATACAGCACCCCAATTTGGGAAGAGTTCATAAAAAATTCAAGATGTTGTTTGAGAATGGTTCACGAATTCCTAGGAATAACTTTCTGTTGTATAGAGAGACACAATGGATTATATTAATTTTCAACTCATCTCAAGTAGTACAATGATGTTTGAATTTAGAAGTTCATCTTTACAATATTCCCACACAACATATTTCTGAGATTGATGTAACTCAGAGCTCTCATTTACGACATGTTTCTGATAATCAATAAGATCTCTGAAAGATGTCTAAGAAAGGTCTATGTCAGAAATGTGACATACTGAAGTTGTGTCATTACCATTAAATGGTCGTCACTGAAATACGTTAGAATTTGACTCTTAAGAATTCCGTATGAGCTCAGTCAGAGATCTTTTTGATGAAACTTTCTGATATCGGGATCAAAACAATGTCCTTTTTATGAAATCTTGTAGAGTTCTCTGTGTTGTGTGAGTTACAAATATTCTTGTACTGAAGATGTCTGTTTTGAGACTTTGACTTCTGAAAAACATGCCAAAGCCATTTTTACCTCAAATGCGTATTTGACACCTGAAGAGTAGAGTAACCTCCTATCTATTCCCAAAAAATCCTATACAAAGCGATCGTAAAGTTTATATAGATCTTCACAATTTAACAACAAAAAATTTTATTATTTTTACTCTTTCAAATTTATCATTGAGGAACATCTTAAGACCTTCCAGATTTTTCCTTCTTGATCCTTCCTTCCTGATCTTTGAGAAATATTTAAGATTATATATAAATAGTATATCAATTATTTGACGCGATGAACTGAAAGATATATAATTTATACAATTTCATGTTGACATGTACAATAAATACATACAGTACATGTACAACATTCGAAAATATTCATTTTCAAGATGTTTCTCAAATATCACAAACCTTCCATTTTTCAATTCTCAATAATATTGTACGCTGTTGAGAATATGAAATAAACACTCCTGCTCTGATTATTTGAAAATTGATTTGGTATTGTTCATGCAGATTTTTAGTTTGTCTGTAGCAAGAGGATTGGAGTTTTATAATGAACATTCTCCACGGATTTTCCAAGATTGTGGAGGTACAATCGAATTCACCATGAGAATGAATGATATGTTTGATGCTCTTGTTGATGTAGTTGTGATGTGCCAACCAAAAACCTCATCTATTGTGTTTATTCGTAATTGTTTCTACATTTTCAACAAAGGAGAAGAATCCAGAAAGCTATACAATATAGTGATAATTTTAGAAAATGCAATTTATTCGTTGAACTTCGTGTTCGCTTTCTCGATTCTTACTCTTTAAACATTATTTCATCTAGTTAAAATATTAAGCTTCCTAAGAACGAACAGAAATCACCGAAGTGAACCACGATTACAACCTCAGAAATCTTACATCCGGTCACATTCGATTATACGAGATTCACGACTACGAAATTCCGTAGCCACCTTGATTTCTTTACGATCTTTCTCTTCTGCATTCTTTCATCAATTTATTTTCATTGAGTGAAAGATAGTTTCTCAAAAAAAATACCATTAGACCATAAACACCTTTTCAATTGTAAACATTTTTAACTAAACACAATTCAATTATTATTTTCTTTTAGATGACTTTAAACGATTCATACAATCTTTAAAATACACGTCGACTTTGAAAATCGCTGATGATGCTTCGAGCAGAGTCCAAAGTGCGGTATGCACCCTTGTTTCCTTCCTTTCCTAATACCTCTTTTCCTTCTCGCACACACTACGAAATTATTGAGCATAACAACCGTGGAACTTTGCTGAATACGGCTAAAAACGCAATCACGCGATTCCCCACTCCCATAATTGAGAAATCTGCACTCTTGTAAATAGAGCATGCATGATGAAAACACCAAAGTACATTTTCGGGATTTATCGGGGACACGTCTTGTACAAGAGATCGTGTAATTCGCGGCCTTACCAATCAAAGTTGCAAACCAGCCTTTGGGTACCGTGACACCGTCTCACAAGTTCCACGTGCCGGTACATTCTTTTCTGACAAATTCGACCTTGTCAGAAGAACCGACTATCAACGCTCTCATTTCATTCAATTTATTTTCGCACTCAAAGATTCATCCCTGAGTTAGATTAAATAAGAAATATCGTAGTGTAAATTCAGTGCGCGAACCACCATCCAAAATGAGGGACCTAGGCTCTGAATTTTGGCCCCATTTGTTCCTCATTAACGTCCAACCATCCACACTGCTCCCTTCAGGACCAGCTCCAGCGGGATCACCAACGGTTTTCAATAGACAACGAAGAGTGATAAGGAAAACTGTATTACACAAACACGCACACGTTTTTCTACACTCACATAACTCCAAGTATTGATCTAATTTTATTCTGAATTTAAATAGAGAAATATATTTGTCACTTACCTTACTTAATGATCTTCTCTTTTACTATCTCCAAACTGTACATCTTCATTTCGTGCCAATTTTTCATTCGCAATTCTTGAGTATTTACACTGAAGTTTTCTTTGAGAATACGACTACGGTTGCCGTCCTAGGTCTCTTTACAACCTTCGGCGAACTTAGAATTCGAACAAACCCACATAAGCGACTCGACCTAGCCGCTCAGGTCGTGTCGATAAATAAATAAATTTGCTACACAGTGAAACTCTGTTCCACTACGTAACATAGTTGTGGTCAAGCGACACTTTCTGTGTGTGTGTGTTTTTGGTACACTTGTATGATTGCGTATGTGGGTGTGTGTGTGTGTGCTGGATGAGAGAGCATGCGTGGTTGAGAGTAGCGCGCCGTTATCGTTTGTACTTGTAGAAGAGAAGCGGCAACGTCTTGAGAGATGGCTTGAGATCTGTATGTACGCAATGGCAAGGAAGCCATACCGGTTCTTGTAAAGAGGAGTTTCAAATAAACTCAGTTTAGTTTGTTACATATAATTGTTGTCTTCTTTCAATTGACATGGTAGCAGAGCGTGGTTCTACTGGAGATTGAAAAAAAAAGAGGTTTCTAAAAGAAGACGGTTGGAGTATTGGAATACGACGGATATGAAGTGAAAAATTTTACCGGTCAACACGTGTTCGGAAATGAAAAGTGCGTACATGTGAAGGAATAATTTCGTTTTGGTAAAAATGATTGATATCTCGTGTGTCTTCGAGAAATGTCTACCGGAGAGGAATATAATATCACCCAGTTTGCCGGAAAGAATTTTAGTGCTTGGGAATTTAGACTGAGAAGTGTGCTAAGTGATAACAAACTTTTAAAAGCAATAGATGGAGAAACGTTCAGTCGTATAGACGGAAATGCCGCGGGAGAAGAAAAAGCAAAAGCAATTTTGATAAGCACAGTGGCAGATAGTCACCTGGAATTTATTAAAAATGAAAGCACGGCGTATGGGATGATGCAAAATCTAACGGCGAATTTTGATTCCAAAGGAGTAAGAAGCGGCTTGTACTTAAGAAGGCAGTTGATGGATTTGGAATACGAGGAAAATCAATCACTCTCAATGCATTTAGTAAAAATGGAAGAATTGTTTTCTCAACTTGGAGACACGGGTATTAAAATGACCGAAGAAGAGAAAATAAATTACGTGCTTTTATCGATGCCAAAGTCGTACGATCAGGTAATCACGACGTTGCAAACAATGGATAACTTGAAAATCGATTTTGTTAGAAATCGATTATTAGGTGAGGAAGAAAAGAGGAAAAATTCGAAAGACCACGAGGAAAAAAATGAAAATTGTGCGTTTTTCACTTGCTATAATTGTGGTAAGCAAGGGCACAAAAGATTTCAATGTAATCAAAATGGTCAACGTCAAGGTCAACAGTTAAGCCAGCAAACCCGAGGGTTCAATAGAGGACTAAAAACACAACATTTTTCAAGTAGAGGCTCATCACGTCGAGGATACCCAAACCGCGGGAAAATTTATCAAACGAGTCAACGCGGAAGGGGCAGAGGCGGCTCATCGAACTTCTATACATCAGATCAGAGTGAGAGAGGGGGGCAGGGAAGCATAGCCTTTGTCGCAGATGTAGATAAAGTATGTAGGGAAAATGAGAGTGTTAGTTCTACTGTGTGGTGTTTGGATTCAGGTTGTTCTGACCATATAGTAAGTAATTATGATTTGTTTAATAGTTATATTCCACTTAAAATTCCAAGGAAAATCGCAGCGGCGAAAAATGGTGTGAATCTTCTTGCTAAAGGTATTGGAAATATAGATGCGACTTTCGTATACAAAGGTAAATCTTTCCCTTGTACGTTAAAAAATGTTTTTTTTGTGCCAGAAGTTAGGAAAAACCTGCTATCTGTCTCAAAAATGAAGAAAGCTGGGATGACAATAACATTTGAAAGAAATATGGCACATGGGCACCTCAAAGATAGATTGGATTTAATAGGCGAAAGAAATGAATCACTTTACGAGGTAAAATTATTTATAAATAAAAAACAAAGTAATTCTTCGGACTAAAAACAGGTGGATTCTAAAGGTAATCATATGTTGGATTTATGGCACAAAAAGCTAGGACATTTAGGATCTAATAATATAAAAACTTTATGCAAAGAAAATTTAGTGGCCGGCTTGGAAAATTTAGAAAATTGTAATTATGATGATCATTTGTGTGAATCATCTGTTCTAGGGAAAATGTACAGATTACCATTTAAGAAAACAAGGACAAGAGCAAAACAGCCATTGGAAATCGTGCACTCTGATGTTTGTGGGCCGATTTCTCCTGCTACGTGGGATGGCTTCAGGTACATCTTTACCTTTATCGATGACTACACTCATGTAGTAGTTGCTGACATGATGAGGAATAAGTCTGAAGTTTTTGAAAAGTTTAAAACATTTTATAATTCGTCGACTAAACATTTTCAGAAAGATTTGTTGACACTTAGATTGGATAACGGCAGGGAGTACATGTCGTCGGATTTTCTAAATTTCTGTCAGGACAGAGGAATAATTATTTCACACACGGTTCCATACAACCCTGAGTTGAACGGGGTAGCGGAGCGGATGAATCGGACCCTGATAGACAGAGTGAGGACAGTTCTTTTGGGCTCAGGCCTGGAAAAAGAGATGTGGGGTGAAGCCCTTAATTTTGTAGTCTATACGACTAATAGAAGTCCGACAACATCAACCAGGGTAACACCAATGGAGCTGTGGGGCGGTAAGCGTCCGAATATTTCAAACCTAAGGATTTTCGGGTGTACAGCTTATAGGCACGTCCCGAAACAGCTAAGAAAGAAGCTAGATCCAAGAGCGGAAAAGCTGGTTATGGTGGGTTACGCTCCATCAGGGATTTATCGACTTTGGGATCCGATTAGGAAAAAAATCATTCTTGAGAGAAATATTTATTTCGACGAGAGACCGAGGGATGATGTGAACGCGAAAGGAATTGAGGTCTGTATAGAACACGAAAAGGACCAAGATTTTGAAGGTGATTTGGACAAAGAGGGAGACGAAGAAAATTTTGATAGTGCAAAGGAGAAAGTTCCACTGGAAGAAAGAGTTGAACAAGGCAATCGGGATAATAGAACGCCGGAAGCAACGGGAAAAAATCATAGACAAACGAGTCAACCAGGAGGCGATGGTGAGACGCCTTTGAGAAGATCTGAAAGGACTCGAAAAAAACCAGGCTGGCAGGCAAATTATGAGGTGGTTTTTGCGGAAGAGGAGGCAAATGACTCGATGTTTGCGTTAGTCACTGGAAATGCGTTAGAGGATCTCCCGAAAAGCTTCGAGGAAATTAGAACCCGGGAAGATAAAGAGTTTTGGATATCAGCGATAAAAGAAGAAATTAATAATTTGACAGAATGTGATGCGTGGGAAGTCACCCCTATACCCAAGGGCAAAAAGTTGATTGATTGCAAGTGGGTGTTTACAAAAAAACAAATGGACGAGGAAAATGTCAAATATAAAGCCAGGTTGGTCGCGAGAGGATTCCAGCAACGTTTGTTGTCTGACGATGTATACTCTCCTGTTTTACGTCTGCAAACATTACGTATTTTGCTATCGATAGCGGCGCAAAGAAATTTTCAGATCCATCAGATGGATGTTAAGAGCGCCTTCTTGTATGGGTGGATTCAAGAAGAGGCGCATCTGAAGCCACCTCCAGGTATCAAGGTAGGAAATGATAAAGTGTTGAAACTTCAACGGGCTTTGTATGGCCTTAAGACTTCGCCTAAAAATTGATATGACCATTTTGATAATCTTATGCTCAAGAAGGGCTTGGTTCGCTCGGAAAATGATTATGGCTTATATTTATAAGCTTTATATTTTGAAGAAAAAATTTACGTTTTAGTGTACATAGATGATTTAATTATATTTAGTAGCGAAGAAGGTAGAATTAGAAAAGTTAAAGAATTTCTATCATCAAATTTCCGAAAGAAAGACTTGGGTTGTAACCAGATCAAGTATCTGGGTATTTCGATCAATAGAACAGATAGTTGTTTGGAATTAAATCAAAGCGATCATTTGAAAAAGGTTTTGAAGATTTATGGCATGGAGGATTGTAAACCTTCCAGGACGCCAATGGACATAAACTTCAAATTAGACGAGAATTGTGTCATTAAAAATAGTTTGGAAAGTAAATGTCGGTCGTTGATAGGCTCTTTAATGTATGTAACGACGGGAACGAAGCCTGACCTCGCAGCGTCGGTGTACTACCTTAGCAGGTTTCAATTCACTCCGAGTGATGAACTTTGGCGAGCGTTGAAAAGAATCTTGAGATATATTAAAGAAACAGTGAACTATAATTTGGTATATACTGTGGAGTTGGAGAAAATTTCGTTGTTGGGGTTCGCTGACGCTGACTGGGGAAGGAGCGAGGATAGGAAGTCCACGACTGGTTACTTGTTTCAAGTATATGAGAATACCGTGATTTGGAAATCAAAGAAACAGGCCACGGTGGCCTTAAGTACCGCAGAAGCAGAGTTCATTGCTCTGTGTGAAGCTTCGGTTGAAGCTTGTTGGATTATAAAAATTCTTTTGGATTTCGGTATTCAGGCTTCTCCGATTGTGATCTATGAAGATAATCAAAGTGCGATGCGTGTGGTTAAAAACCCAGAACAAAAACGATTAAAGCATATGGATATTAAATATAATTTTGTCAAACAGAAGGTTGAAGAAAGGGTAGTGCAGGTTAGATATATTGGAACAGGTGACCAACTCGCGGATTTCCTAACGAAGCCGGTGGATAGAAGTAAGCTACGTTTTAGTGTTAAGGGAGTAGGTTTATTTTCGAAATAATTTGTATGCGAGTTTATGAAAAGCTTGTTTTTTTTTATTTTTATTTTGGCGAAGTTTCGGTTTTTGTTTTTTTTGTATGGAATTATGCAATCACATAAAGTGTCGATTTGAAGAGGAGTGTTGATGTAGTTGTGGTCAAGCGACACTTTCTGTGTGTGTGTGTTTTTGTTACACTTGTATGATTGCGTATGTGGGTGTGTGTGTGCTGGATGAGAGAGCATGCGTGGTTGAGAGTAGCGCGCCGTTATCGTTTGTACTTGTAGAAGAGAAGCGGCAACGTTTTGAGAGATGGCTTGAGATCTGGATGTACGCAATGGCAAGGAAGCCATACCGGTTCTTGTAAAGAGGAGTTCCAAATAAACTCATTTTAGTTTGTTACATATAATTGTTGTCTTCTTTTAATTGACAGCTCTGAACAGAACATATCCCTATGAAGGTATCAAGAGTGAAAGTAAAGATTTTGAGGTAAAATTCATCATGAAGATCCCATTGATATCATAGATCCCATTGATAGCATAGTTATCAGAAGATTTGGTAAATCACGACCAAATGATGGATGATTTTTTTTTAGATTCTTACACAATCTTTACAATGGTTGGATAATTGGGAGCGAGAATTCAAGTCTGGAATCATCTCTGAAGACGAATTCCTCACTTCTATTACTGCAGAAGAATTAGGAACCACGCTACATTCAACACTGGACTTGACAAATTATCTGTTGAACAAGTGTCAGTTTGAATACGTTCTAACAGCCAAGATGAGTCAAGATTGCATTGAAGTAAGTGGAAGGAATTTGATAACTTTTCAATTGAAATATTTTCAATTATTTATATGTATTCCCCTACAATGTTTGTTCTGATCAAATTCCATTATGAAAAAATACATTTCATTTATTCAATTATATCAGAAGATAGTCGGTTATGCAACTTTTTGAGAGGATACTAGTGCCGTAGTACTAGTCAAATCTTTCCTGTGAATTATTCGAAGATGAAGCAATTTAATCAAAATATTAGAAAATTTGAAGAATTCCCATTTCCGAATTGAAAAAAATAGATTTGACTAGTATTACGGAACTGCCATCTCCATAAAGAGATACTAGCGGACGTGACACTCGCCAAATCGTTTATTCCAAACGAATTCTATACAATTCTCTGTCATGGTTCTAGGAAGCTTGATCGAAAAACATTTGATCGAAAACAGTTGATCGAAAACATTTGATCGAAAAACAGTTGATCGAAAACATTTGATCGAAGAACATTTGATCGAAGAACATTTGATCGAAGAACATTTGATCGAAGAACATTTGATCGAAGAACATTTGATCGAAAAACATTTGATCGAAAAACATTTGATCGAAAAACGTTTGATCGAAAGCACTTTTGATCGAATGCCCATTTGATCGAATTCTCAAACTAAGTTAGCCAATCTTCGCGTTATCCAGAGCCACGACGAGGACGTGATGAGATTGTAGGCTCCATTTTTTTTTTTTCTAATTTTTTTTTTGTATTTTTAAAACATTTTTCCATTTTTTTCGTTTTCATATGTTTTTTTGGATTTTTTTGGATTTTTCAATGCTGCTGTCAGTTTGTGTTCTTCCAAGGATCTTGTCAATAGATATCAACGTTATCCATTCTCATTTCGGGGAGGGCTCCCGAACCCCTGGGCCCGCTCCTACTCCTAGTCTGCATTGTAGCCGTCTGCGAGGCGTGAGCGGGCTTCGCCCGCTCACGCATAGCCACCTTTGAATGGAGCAACTATTTTCATTTTATCATTCCCATTCTTACATTTTATCAGCATTTCTCCCACCCCACCCGCTCACCAATACCCTCTTAACACACTCTCATCCCACTAAACCCTCAAATTCGTATTCCTTTCGATCAAATGTGCTTTCGATCAAATGTGCTTCGATCAAATTACAATTCGATCAAATGTTTGCCGATCAAATGTATTTTCGATCAAATGTTGTTCGATCAAATATTGTTCGATCGAATGATGTTCGATCAAATATTTTCGATCAAATGTTTTCGATCAAATGATTTTCGATCAAATGTTTTCGATCAAGCTTCCGGATACCCTCTGTCATACGTACATTCCATTGGAATTCCTTAAAAACAGGAGAATAATACTTTTTAAACAAATTCTTTCCCCATATACACTGTAATCAATCGGTTGGATAGATCAATAGTTAAATAAGGAAGTACATCGTATGAGTTCAGTACAATTACAAATGATTTTTTATTGGAGGGATGTTTTTTTCATCCCACGTATATTCTGATGTATCAATAACAAATTTATTTTTCAGCATTTCTTTGGTATGATTCGACAAGCAGGAAGTCAGAATGATCATCCTACTATGCCAACGTTTCTACAACTTTACAGAATGTTATCTTTGTATGCATTAATTAGACCGCCCAAATTTGGAAATTGTCCACTTCGAGAAACTCCTAACAAACCTGCAATAACTTTGGATGATTTTAAATCCATATTTGGAAATGGAAGTTCCCAATCATTCAATACTAACAATATTTTAAAATTAAAGCAAAAATTGAATGGCTATTTGGAAGCTGGTGAATGGGAATGTGATGACATCATCGATCATGATTATAACATGAACTCTGTTACAAGCTGCATAATATATTATGTAACAGGATTTGTGACTCGCAAATTATTAAAACGCACAACATCTCTAGTAAAAATGAATTATATAAGAACATACATAAAGCATATAGAAACCATACATGATCATATATGACCATATATAATTCATACGCAATCCATATTGAATCCGTATATGATCATATATGGCCCATACAGAATCCATATATGAACTTCGATGCAAGACTTTCCCATACATGTGAAACAATTCTGTCACATATGAAATATTTTTCGTATATGGATTTCATATGGATTATATATGAGTCATATATGATCATATATGGATCACATATGGATTACATACGGATTGTATATGATTCTATGCATTTTCATATATGAATCATATATGAATTTTATATGTATTATGTATGGATTATGTATGGGTCATATATGTTCGTTTTTTACTAGGGATGTGATACTTGTAAGCAAGCTCTTTTGAATCCTGGCGAGGGGCCATATAGATCAGATGAACAAGCCCAACTTGTGAATATGAAAACGAAAGGTTTTCTTATTCATCCACACATCCAGTTCTATAAAATGTTTGAAAAAATAGAATTTTATTTGAGCCAACATATTAGAAAAAATGATGTGTATAATCAAACGATAACTGCAGTTATGGAAAATGTGAAATTAAAATTTCCATGCGATGTACATAAAAATGCACTTTTAACATATTGTACCCAGACAGCAAGACAGTTTCGAAAGAATGCCATATGAGTTCTCAACATGAACTTCTCAAGAACTCACAGCATAGAATTCTTTCAGAATTCATTTAGAACGTATGGGGTTCTCAGAGAATTCTTCTGCATGATTTAGGGAGTTTGTAAAATGTTCGGAAACAACTCTTGGAGTGTGATTTAAGAACTCTCAAATGTCCAATGATATTGACTCGTGCGGTGTTCTCTATTCAATCCCAAAGAATTATTTGCGGATTCGTTGAAAATGTAGATGGCGCTAATAAGATCATACGTTTTTCAGTTCGCACATGCTAAACCAACTTATTGGCGGAAGTTTTCAATATCTTTTTGGAATATCTTTTTTTCACCCTAAGATTCAAGTAATTTATGTTCTCTTATCACGCTAATATTCATGCTTTTGTGAAAAATTGTGATAAATCATCGTTATCGATACGAAAAATTGAATAAATATTAAAAAAACCTCAAATAAAACGTTCGGGGGGGGGGGGGTGATTTCATCGGTATACCGAGAGATACTGAAATGGTCTCTATAGAGATTCGTGTTATTTAAAATATTCATATTTCGAGAATAACTGACATCTAAAATTGACGATAGTTTAATAGGGATTGCAATTACACTTCTTTGAAGAATAATTTTGAAACAAAAATTTGTCCAAATTCAAAACTAAACTCTTATGCATCAGAATGTACGTTGAATTCTCACAAATTACAATGTCGAATATAAATTCTTTTTATGTGCAGGCAGGAAAAAATATTTAATAACAAACGAATAAAAAATCATTCAAACACTTGGATAAAACTGTACCCAATGTCAACTAATTTTATATTATCCAATTTATGAAACTCTCCAATTAACAGATACATTTGAAATGCAAAATAACTCCTTTTATTAAAGAAACGAGTTTCTTGAGGAGTCTTAATTTGCTCTTTATTTATACTTTCAATGTTCTCAAAGAATTCTTCTCGTGAGTTCATAATTAATTCTAATGTGATGGAAAAAGAACACCAAGAATGCTCTATTGGTTGGACAATTCAGAGTTCTGAATATATTCTACCAGAATTCTTCCGATTACTTTTGGTGCTCCTGAAGAATTCTTTCTAACATCCGAGAATTCTTTGCGGATTCTTTTAGAACTCTCAATGTTGTCTGGGTATTCATTATTACATTTTGTTACGTTGAAGGCAATATTGTAAACAATTAAACAACGATTTTATTAAGCAGAGTCGCGAGAAGAAGAAATCTGCCAAATTATGTACATTATGATGATAGATACACATATTTTTTATGTGTGGAATTAAGATGAAGTTTATTTTATCATTATGTTCATTGAACTATTATAGACACAGCTGATTTATATTCCAAAAAAAACTGATTCAAATAAATTTTCCAATGCAAAAAGTGAACATCAAAGATTTGTTTTATTTCATGTAAATAAACTGATTTGCAACCCCTTATAACATTTTCGAATTTTGTGTATTATATGTATCTGGAATGTATGTCAATTTCACATTAAACCTACTCGAAAGGTACATAAATTGTGTGCTTGTGCCTACGCCCCAAGAGAACACAAACCTCCAAATACGTCCGGCGGACGTACTTGAACGCCCATTGGACGTCCAGTACGTCTACTGGACGTTTTGGAGATTTGTGTTCTCTTGGGGCGTTGAAAGTACAAAATTTTCAAATCTCATAAGGGATATGATATAAAATATATGTGAATTCATTCTATTTATATTTTTGTGGAAGAAAGACCAGGAATATTCCACTTGGATTATTAGAATGCAAAATTGATACGAAAATATTATTCTAATGCATGCTGTACTCTAACAAGACCATTTTTTGAAATTATTAATTGTTACATTCTCTTGAAATTAATGATAGAAGAGGATGTATTTATATGATTCTGTTAAGTATACTATGCATTAAGACGGGAAGATGGCATGACTTTACTCGGAAAGAAAAAAGTAAATATTAAGTGAATATCAATATTAAGTAAATATTAAGAGTGAATATTAATCATTATATCAAATTGAACTGAGTAAAATGAGACAAAAATTTTTAATTCAATCGAATTTATTGATCAGAAACGGACTTGCGTCAAAATTCTGAGACAACAATTTCGAGTATTTCAAGGTTACGACTTGGAATTTCTTTTATGTGAATAAAAATTGTTAAGAAAAGGAAATTCACATTCGATGAATAATCAGATTATAATTATTTGGATGAATTACCATGTTCATATCTCACAAATACAATTCACATGGATTTTTTATTTTTTGGGAACTCGGATAAAATTGAATCTGCATAACGATCACATCTGCTATTCAAAACCCCGCCCTTTTTTCTACTTCTAGATCGTGAGACATCTGGTGGCCAATTTGAAAATCTAGACATAACTGGCTTCAGTTCATCACCCCAGTTGCAACACCTTTCTTTCACACCATGGGGTTTACCAAATAACGTGTTTCCGTTACTCATAGATTGTGGGTGTTTACGGCAAATGATCGGTTCAGGTTTATCCCTAGACAGTGGTACTCAATTACGAAAATTTCTAGAATTGATCGGATTAGTGATCCTGTCCTGTCTCACAAGGCGGTGTTAACGTATCTTTATGAAATAAAGCGGGAAACTGGAAGTGAAAGATAATTGGGTGGCATTAATTAATATTCATAAAATTTGAAGGTACAAATTATCATCTTCCTGCTAAAAAGTAATTTCAAATTGTTTTGTTAAGCCAATATTGATGAAAATACTTGATTATTCATTACGAAAGGAGTTCTAACCTTAAATTCACAAAATAAATTAAGATAATTTTTTCGTATTGCTTTTGTGGCAATGAAGTGAATGACTACTAAATAAATAAGATCAATGTTTCAAAGTGACAAATTATTTCAAATATTATCTTATATTAATGTTCACAAAGCTTGAGAAAATCAAATTTTCATTCAACTGTAATTATTTACAATTTAAAATAACATTCTTTATTGTGGCGATTCCTGGATATTTTTCATTATCAAGAACGATTCTTTGATAATGTTCATTTTTCTATTAGGTACAAGTTGAATTATTGGACTAACATGGATTTTCATGAATTATATAATCTATTTTTTGAAGATGATCAGGGGGCATAATCTCAGATGAAAAATTTTCAGACGGATTTCAACGCCGTCGTACGGTACCTCCATTGAAGTAATTTTCATAAATACACTAACATTACTTCAACAATTTTTATGATTTGTCAATCATTTGTGTTGGCCTGTCCATGTAAATTTACTTCAATGGAGGTACCGTACAGCGGCGCTGAAACCCATCTGAAAACTTTGCATTTAAGTTTATGCCCCCTGAAGATGACGCAGAAGATGAATTTCTTGAGCACCGTAGAATGCCATTGAACATGTTCACGTTATAGCCAGCAATGACTTGTAAGACAGGATGGATCACTGATCCGATCAATTCTAGAAATTTTCGTAATTGAGTACCACTGTCTAGGGATAAACCTGAACCGATCATTTGCCGTAAACACCCTGTGAGGTTAACGTGTTAAGCATTATAGTGGAGTATTTTGTAAGAATAAAATGTATAATTTAAGAACAGACTGTGGGATATTAAGGTCTATTTTCAAGAATCTATGTATCAAATAAGTGTGTAAGACTTGGAGATACAATAAACCTTAAGGGTAACCTCCCATGGACCGGAATTCGTTCCGGCGGAATGACTTTAAACCAATCGCTTTCACAATTTCTTTTAGAGTGTCCTATCAAAAATCTATAAAAAATTGTGCATTCCGCCGGAACGAATTCCGGTCCATGGGAGGCCAGCCTAAGGCCCGCGTCACATGGAGCTGAAAAAGAGCGGAAAGCAGAACGCGGAACCCTTGGTTGAAAAGAGAGGCAAATATTCGCTTTTCTTTTCAGCCAACGGTTCCGCGCTCCGCTTTCCGCCATCTTTTGACTCCATGTGACACCGGCCTAAAGCTGACATTCCATGGGGCGTCGAGCGGCAACGTCAACATTGGAAGAAAAGGGAGGTCCGACCGGTTCTCTTTTTTTTTCCAATGTTGACGCTGCCGCTCGACGCCCCATGAAATGTCAGCTTAAGGGTGTCCCCTGGTCGATTTTTTCACTAGAAAACTACTAGATCGATTCAACCACTTTACGTCATTAATATTCAATTAATTACATCGACCTTGAGATAAAAAAATCTAGAATAAATCAGAGATGCCGGCTCTAGTCTCAAAATAATTGTACATGGATTATATTCGTTATAATATCAAAAAAACTGAATAGAGGTTACTTATTGGCTGATAACGAAATGTCGTTCTAATTATTTATGACGAGTTAGTTGAACGACAAACAGACCAGAACCGGATTGTTTGATGGATTCTGAATCATTTGATCCGATGTTTAATGCAATTGATTGAATATTTTTGACGTAAAATGGTTGAGACGATCTAGTAGTTTTTTGATGAAAAAATCGATCAGAGCACTCCCTTAAAGCCCGCAGAACACCGCAATATAAAGCCAAGTATAGTATTTGCCCTCCGAACTATAGAGATATAATCATCCTTAAAACTATGCTTCCTATCAAAAATCACTCCCAAATCACCAATAATATCGCACCGACGGAAAACCCCACATAGAGCCACAGCCCCAAAGAACTCATAGAGAATTCTTATTGAACTGATTGTGCTCTTTATGAATTATGTAAGACTTCTCCTGGGACTGTGGTGCTACGTGGGACGACATCTCCAACCTTCATTTATATTCATTCGTATTTCTCTCTGAACGTTTTATGAATTCTTTATGCATTCTATGTATTCACAAAGAAGTTGAAAAGATTTCGAAAAAAATAGTTGCTTTAGAATACTTCTTAAGAACTTTTTTCGACCTGTTTGTGAACATATGTACTGTGTGGGGTAGACCTGTTTTAAACCGAAGTTCAGTTATTCCGAAAAATGATGACGCCGAAATTTCGTATCCCGACGAGTTAAGCTGTAATTTCATGGGGCGTCGAGCATCGAGCGTCAACATTAGAAAGAAAGAGAGGTCACACAGTTCTTCTCTTTCCTTCTAATGTTGACGCTTGATGCTCGACGCCCCATGAAATTACATCTTAAAGATGTAATTTCATGGGGCGTCGAGCATCAAGCGTCAACATTAGAAGGAAAGAGAAGAACTGTGTGATCTCTCTTTCTTTCTAATGTTGACGCTCGATGCTCGACGCCCCATGAAATTACAGCTTTATTAGGCCTTTTCGTTCTACCAGAGATGAGTTGAAGAGATTGCTAACGAGATATGAAAACCATAGGCCAGTTTCTGAATGGCAGTATCACGTTTCCCGTTTATCTCTTCATGCTGGTTGGCTTAGAAGGAAAATTCAACCAATCATATATTTTTTTTCAAAAGAAAAAACGTGATACGGACCATGATTTTAACATTGCGTTAACAATCTCTGCTATTCATCTCTGGTTCTACACAGTTGGAGCGTGTTCCAAGTTGCTCCAGAGTCATTTGATTTGTCGACTTCAGGGAGTATATCGGAAATTGCAAATCAAATCACTTTAGTGTTGCTTGGAGCGGTTCGGAGCACGTAGAACGAATGAACCTATTATTCCGAAAGTTCGTTGTGCCGACAAATCGTGATTGATTCGTCTTTTAAATCTATGAGAAATGTGCAAAACAATTGGACTGAAAATAGTCAGGATACTGAAGTTTCGGAATATAAGGCCGGAGACTCATGCCAGCGACTGTCGCGCGCGACATCATTAGAAGAAAAAAGAGATCCGAGTTGAAAACATCTTTCCTCTTTTTTCTTCTAATGATGTCGCGCGCGACAGTCGCTGGCATAAGTACCCGGGGTAACACATCAGGGTTGAAAATTTCGGAGCAATCATTTTTCGGAATACCTGAACTTCGGTATAAAACAAGTCTACCCTGTGTGGGTATAAACATTTGAGATAAACGATCCCCTTTGATCGAATATATAGTTGAAAAGTTTTTAAATTGAATATAATAGCTAAGTTCGTTTACTGGTGTCCCAAGTTACCCCAACTTACTCCAAGTATATTGGATTCGCGATTTCCAGTTATAGAAACGAAATAATTGGTTTGGTACAAGTTGGAGCAACTCACAGCACGTAGAACGAACGAACCTTATGATGACAATCGAAATTTGTTTGTGGGTGTTCTTAAATTGATGAAATTGGGAGGGAATGAATTAAATCCACCAACTGTATATAGAGCTTAATGTTCATTGGGCATTTCTTTCGAAATTGACAATATGATTGACTGGTTGCACAAGAGATGACCAATCATCAGAGTTTGAAGAACTCTGGGAAGCATGGAAGCCACTGATCTCTATTATACACTGGATAGAGGATATTAAAAATTTCTTGTGACGAATTGAAGACTTGAGCCACCATTTTGTTGTGGGCTGAATGGTCATTTTTTAGCGGTGAATTTGAACCGTATCAATGTATTTCCAACAAAATCTGCATTATATTTCCACGTGATTGAAGAATTTTTCATTACCCTTTCCCATGTCATCTAAATTTTAGTTCATAATACAAACAAGCATGAGATTCTGTTTATTGTTGAGTTTTTGTGAATTTCACAAAAAAATGTATATTTTCAATTATAGAAACGTTCCAAACCATTCAAACTGTAATCAATCATGATTTTTCCGAATCTCCCCATCATGTTACACAATATTGGGTATTAGGATTGGATTAATATTGATATACTGCACAAAATACTTCGATAGCATTCAAATTTACCACCAAAATTAACCATTCAGCCCACAAACAAATGGCGGCCCCAGAGTCTTCTATCACGTTCAATTACTCACAGAAGTCTTGTATCGCGGAGTCCTGTATCCGCTATCCAGTGTATATTAGAGATCAGTGATGGAAGCACCCATGGAATGTAACCAAGAATAATTTAGAGAATTTTCACTTCAATGTTTTGAAATTTCATGTCTGTCAAATGAGACATTCAACTTCATTAATATTTGGTTCAAACCAGCTTTAGTGCATCAAGAAGTAACAACAAAGTGAGTATTCTGTTTATTCCTCAACAGAATTTCACACAATTCTGATTGCAACACAATTTGTCAATAAATTTAGAATAAACATTGCTTTCAATTTGACAAGAAAGCACTTTGATGGTAACGTTATTTTTTTTCAAATTATGATTATTCGCAATTATTGTTCATATTCTTTTGCGTTGCTGCTTCTCTTCCCTGTATGTTAACTGTGAAAGTCAACAAGGGTGTACAAAATTATTCAACCCACATCGATTTTTTTCTTTCACTTCGTCCACGAAATTAAACCCATGTGTGTGTAATATCATTTAAAAAAAAATATGAATTCATTTGGAATTTGTGATATAGCATTATTGCATCATTTGACATAGCTTCTAATCCCATTCGTTCACGTGCATGTTTGAGAAATTAAAAATAATTTCAATATAACCTAAAAATTTCCCAGACAGCAATGTGCTAGAAAAATTCGTAATAATTTCCCAACAACACGGAGCAACTGTTTTTGGGAAGTTTCTAGGAGGTTGCGTCGCCAAATGCGCAGCAACATGCAGCAAACTTGAAAGTTGTTGTCATCATGCTGTGAAGATGTTTGGATACATGGAGCTACGAAACGTTATATCAAACAATCCCCCAAGCAACACAAACTGGTGCAACAACACTGGAGCAACAGTTGCACTGCAACTTTTGTTGTTAGGGTTATAAAACGTTTTCTTTCGTTGCTTTGACATAAAAATATACATTATTACTGTCTCTCCTCACAGTAATTTTAACAATTATATAAAGCCAAAAGTGTAATCTTAATGTAGTTCAAACAATATATTGGGTATATTGCAGTCAATGGATAACGAGAAACAAAAAGATGAAATCATTGCTTTGGAAAGTATTTACAACAAAGAAGAGTTTTCTCATCATGAACAGGATGGTCATTATCAGTGTACTTTAAAAATATTTATCAACTTACCTGCGGAATACTATTTTACATATAAAGATACTAGGAATCCAGAAGTACTGAAAGAAAAAGTTAAAATATCACACTTACCGCCAGTATCGTTATATATAACACTACCGCAAGATTATCCATCAAAATCACAGCCAAACTTCACCCTGAGTTCGTCATGGTTGAAACAAACCATCATAGCAAAACTCTGCAAAAAATTGGACAAAATATGGGAAGAGAATGTAAGACAAGAAATTCTGTTCTTATGGATTGCATTTCTACAAGACGAGACCTTAGAGTTTCTTGGTATACAAAATGGTCTTGATATCAGTCAAATCTATACTTTTTATAAAATATCTACAGAGAAAGCACAAAGCATCAAGTCTCTTGAAAAATCGGATGATAAAGAGAAAAGAACTACAGACAAAGGTACAACGGAAGATGCGAAAAATGCAAATCGTGTACATAAGAGACATTGGAAGAAATCAAAACATACTATAGACAAACGAGCAGTTCTTGATTGTCCATCTGGTACTAATCCCATACAAATGTTGATAGATTACAATGATAAACGAAATCAAATTGAATTCAAGAAAAATGTCTATATATGTAACATTTGTTTTACCAATAAATTAGGAGAAAATTGCACGAAATTTTCACCGTGTTCTCACGTGTTTTGTAAAGACTGCATCAGTGGGTACTTAGAGGTCAGAATAAAAGAAGGAAATGTACAAAATATTCTTTGTCCAGAGGAAAACTGTACTTCAGAAGCTACACCAGGCCAAGTAATGATATAATGAAATAGTATTCTTTTTACAAATTCTATTTACTAATTTGTAATAATTTTTTTTATTATAAAAATTTCAGATAAAAGATTTGTTGAGTCCCGAATTGTTTGCAAAATACGATTCCATATTGTTAAGTGCCACACTAGACACTATGGTAGATATAGTTTATTGTCCGAGACGTCATTGTCAGTACCCCGTGAGTTGCGAAGCTAATGAACAAATGGCAAGCTGTCCAGCATGTCAATATACATTTTGCATCTATTGTAAAATGGTTTATCATGGAATTGAACCGTGCAAAGTGAACTCAGGTGTGTATATAAATTCAGTCAAATTTATATGTTATTTTAATTGCAACTTTCTATAAAGTTGAATATTTCCACAGTTTTGCTTTTTGTATTGAATTAATCAATACTTCAAAGAAATGTATGAAAACATTGTGGACTAATTTTGAATGGTGTATCAAAATTTAGATAATCTTTTAACACTGATGTTCTTTCAGTGAAATAAGAGAATGCACTTAGAGAATCCTACTGAAAATTCCCTTAGAAACGGATATGAATAAAATCCTATCGGTTTTTGAAAGGAATAAGATATATTTTTATCACAGTTTTTTCGGTTAGATACGGGTAGGAACCATCTTCATCCCATATGGCTTGCAAGCGTGGATGCAAACTGTATTAGTTGCTAACTAATTTTACTTACAGAGAGTTTATATGTCTGTAATGGCTAACATGCCAACAGAACACAAGATATTCCCAGGATATCTTGAACAGATCTTTCACATCTTATTCATATTCCAGGATATTCAACATATTCTATCCCAGCGTATCCCATGATGTTCACAATATCTTGGAGTTATCCCATGATAACCCGGGATATACGAGATGTCATTTGAATTCACACGACTTTGTACTAATCATGACATGAAAAAAACTTTTCAATCAATCAATCATCTTTTGTTCGGCTAAGTGTTCCCGGACCTGTGAAGATCATATCAGATTTATTTTGAGTCAGACTTTTTGTGGTTAGATCAAACAGGAATTAGTGAAATTTGTGTATGATATTGTATTGAAATTTCAAATCCTAGGGATATCCTTTGGAATATCTTATGAATATGCTGCAGGCATATCCCCAGAATCAGACATTTGTATATCCTATGGATATCATGGAAGTTTGAAAGGATCATTCCAGAATATCTTATATATCCCGCCACGATATCCACAGGATATCCTAAAGATGTCCATGTGCTGTGTGGGCACCGCTTAGAATGTTATACTTGGTTCTAACTACAAAATGCAGTCAGATCTACCCGTTTTTAACGGCAATTGTATTCGCGCATATCCGCTAACCGTTTCATATGTAGTTTCATTCACTTTTAACAGGAAAAATCAATGTAAGTTCCACAGGTATGTGTGTGTGTATTGGTTTATATTGGATTCTTTCTGCTTCTGTCCGTGAACACGAATTGTACTCATAGACTTATAGTACTAGACCAAGCTCTCTTAAGCGAGAGTCAGAATATCCACGGTGCGGGTATATGCCAAGAGTCAATGTTTTTTTTCGTCACACAGTTGGTAGTGGTAGTGTACGTTCAATAAATGCCACAGAACGCATACATTTTCAGATGTCACATGATTGCAGTATGCGAACACTGAGCGGAGCTTATGTGAGAGGGACGCACGCACTCATGATCTGTGTCTGCATCATAGATATCCTGACAGTGCCACTTATTGGATCGCTCGGTTTAATACTGCAAGTCTATGATTATATCTTGTATCGGTTCCTGACAGAAAAAACTGATCCAAAGTCTCTGTGTCCATTCATATTAGGATTACTAGATTCTGTTTGTTTCTGTCCATTAATATGAAACGTATGTTCTATTCATTTCTGATAGAGGAGACTGGTGTGAAGTCTATTTGAATCTTACCTGTTTCTATCCGTAAATACAGGATACATTTTCCATTATTAAGATGTGACTGTACTAATATGTGTAGTTACATACAATTTGTGAAAGAACTATGGTTGGAGGGAGCCAGGTTGATGCATTAAGGCCCATGGAGCTCCAGAAAAATGAGCAAAATTTTGCTACCTACTTTTCCAACAACTAAGCATTAAATAAGGATTTTTAATATATGAAGCTGCAGCTACCGAACGAGAGCTAGCAGACGTACGACTACACTTTTGGAAGGGACTGTACTTTTGAGTTTTCTGATATTGAAATCCAACTAACGGACGAACCAAGACTACTATCGGAATGGAAATGAGCGATCTTTGTAGATTTTGATGCGCTGAATCGAATGAGATAGGTCTAGAAACACTTGAATGCATTTTGAACGGGATATTTGAGTTTTGAGTGCGGGAAGAAGTGGAAATATATCATGATTTACAAGTTTTTCTATGCCTTCTACCATTCAGAAAAATAATTCGCGGTTCGATAACGGAGTTTCTTTTGAGTTCTTTCAATGCCGAATCAAATGGTATGGGTCTCTATGTGTTACGCGGCCGTTTTAGAGATGGGAAGGGGGGTCGAAGGCTGGAATTTTGCGAATAAAAGGAAGATACAGAATTGCGATATTCGTCTCCTGCTTTCTGTAATTCAGAAAAATAATTCACGGTTCGATTCAGCAATGAAAAACCTGAGGGAGAAACCATCATCGAACCGCGAATTAGTTTTCTGGATGGTAGAAGGCATGAAACGAACATTGGAATCCCCGATTTTCCTCTCATTCGCGAGACTTTTAGACTTCAACCCCCATTTAGAACTCTCAAACGGCCGCGTAACACATAGAGACCTATACCATTCAATTCGGCATTGAAGAAGCTATAAGGGAACCCATCATCGAACCGCGAATCATTTTTCTGAATGACAGAAAGCAGGGAACGAATATTGGAATCCTCGATTTTCCTCTCATTCGCAAGATTCCAGCCTTCATCCCCCATTTACATCTCTTAAACGGCCGCGTAACACATAGAGACCTATACCATTCGATTCAGCATTGAAAGAACTATAAGAAAACCCATCATCGAACCGCGGATTATTTTTCTGAATGGCCGAAAGCAGGGAACGAATATTGTAACCCTCGATTTTCCTCTCATTCGCAAGACTTTCAGACTTCAACCCCCATGTAACTCTCTTAAACGGCCGCGTAACACATAGAGACCTATACCATTCGATTCGGCATTGAAAAAGCAATGGGAAAACCTATCATCGAACCGCGGATTATTTTTCTGAATGGTAGAAGGCATGGAACGAACATTGGAACATCCGATTTTCCTGTGATCCGCAAGATTCCAGACTTTAACCCCCATTTACCCCTCTAAAATGGCGGCGTAACATATAGAGGCCTATACCATTCGATTCGGCATTGAAAAAGCTATGAGAGAACCCATCATCAAACCGCGAATTATTTTTCTGAATGGTAAAAGGCATGCAACGAACATTGGAATCCTCGATTTTCCTCTCATTCGCAATACTTTCAGACTTCAACCCCCATGTAACTCTCTCAAACGGCCGCGTAATACATAGAGACCTATACCATTCGATTCAGCATTGAAAGAACTATAAGAACACTTATCATCGAACCGCGAATTATTTTTCTGTATGGTCGAAGGCATGGAACGAACATTGGAATTCTCGATTTTCCTCTCATTCGCAAGATTTCCAGACTTCAACCCCCTTTTTACCCCTTCCAAATGGCCGCGTAACACATCAAGACTCATACCATTCGATCCGGAATCGAAAAAGCTTCAAGAAAACCTGTCACCGAACACCAAATCTCTTTTCTGAAAGGTAGAAGGCATGGAATGAACATGGGATCACTCGATTTTCCTGTGATTCGCAAGATTCAAAACTTTAACCCCCATTTACCCCTCTAAAATGGCCGCGTAACACATCGAGACCCATACCATTCGATTCGGCATCGAAAAAGCTGTAAGAAAACCCATCACCGAACCGCGAATTATTTTTCTGAATGGTAGAAGGCATGGAAAAACCTGTAAATCATGATATATTTCCACTTCTTCCCGCACTTAAAACTCAAATATCCCGTTCAAAATGCATTCAAGTGTTTCTAGACCTATCTCATTCGATTCAGCGCATCAAAATCTACAAAGATCGCTCATTTCCATTCCGATAGTAGTCTTGGTTCGTCCGCTAGTTGGATTTCAATATCAGAAAACTCAAAAGTACAGTCCCTTCCAAAAGTGTAGTCGTACGTCTGCTAGCTCTCGTTCGGTAGCTTCAGCTTCATTCTTAATATGCAGTGATGGAACACATTGGCAAGTTTAGATATTACTTTGGAGTTTCAATTTATATTCAAAGTCAAACCTTGGCAATATGCTCCATCATTGCATATCAAAAAATTTTATTTATCGCTTAGTTGTTAGAAAAGTATGTAGCAAAGTTTTGCCCGTTTTTTGTAGAGCTCCATGGCCGTTGATGCTGATTTTAAAAGAGCTTCTGACAGAGTTCATTCTATACTTTTGTCCAAAATATCGTTTTACGGTATTTCTGGAACTCTTTTTGAGTGGATTCGAGACTACTCTGTCGAAAATGCCAAATAGGAACGGCATAAAATGGCCAAAAGTCGCATAGAAACAAATAAAAATAGTTCGATTTCAAATCCAGTTTTTGTCCGTTTCTAGGTTGCCCTCTCATGCAGCGGAGAGCACAACGCGGGACTCTGGTTTTTTCTACCCTAGCATGTATGTACTATGGGCCCCATCCTGCCAATATGGGCCCAAGACGAGCCAGAGTCAGTGATTTCAGCATTTGGTCGACCGACTCGATTTTATCTTCTCCATCACATCTGTCTGTATAGAAATCTTACACACAATCAAACCTCCGACAAAAGAAATTTGATTGTATATGAAACGACCTCAATTGGTCAATCGCTAGTTTTATTCGGAGATAACTATGAACCAACTAATAGTCATCATTCCGCTTTTTCACTTCATGGGAGACCGGGAAAGAGAATTTAGCGGAATTGAACGAGAAATTAGAAAAAACCGGAGTTGCGCTCTCTGCTGCATGAAAGAGCAGTCTAAAGGTGGCGTCACATGGAGCTAAAGAAGGGCGGAAAGCGGAACGCGGAACCCTTGGTTAAAGAGAGAGGTGGATATTTGCCTCTCTCTTCAACCAAAGGTTCCGCATTCCGCTTTCTGCCCTTTTTTAGCTCCATGTGACGCCGCCCTAAATTTATTTCTATCTAGCACTTTCCGCAGGGTATTCGAGTAACAGCAAGTAGTTTGTCAAGATCAAGGGGTTCGTGTCCGCTGCTTATGGTATTTCTCCTAATGTTCCTCAAAGTTCTCACCTTGAGTCTTTTTGACTTTCAGGTTTTATTAACGATCTTCATAATGTTATTTTACACTCCAAGGCTTTGTTTTACGCTGAAGACTTGGGAAATTATTTGTGAATTGGACTTTTTCTTGGTTCTAGGAAACCGCAGTCTGATCTTGATACGATTCAGAATTGGTGCTTTGTTAATTATGACCTTAAACATGAATAAATGTTAAATTATTAGCTTCTGTAACAATCGTAATAAGGGATTATATTCTTGTAACATAAACGGTGTCGATCTGTTATTAAACGAAAACAAAAACATGAATTGTTTTTGTTTGAAACACAGATTCAGAAAGAATTTTCTACTATATTCAAAACAAATGATAAAAAGCTCCTTAATTTCTCAATTAAATAATATAATGCATTTAAACTTGCAAAACCATTCTTCTCCGTAACTCAGGTTTTATTCCTTTTTATGTTGAAAATTAAATTTCAAACGAAGACTTTCGAAAAATATCCCTTTGTGTTGCGTAGGAGATCTTGAAAATTTTCCTAGATATGTTTTAGGATTTTCCGAAGGAATTCCTCTGAATTGTGATCTGGGTAGTATACTAAAGAAGCGATGTATAAGGAATTTGGTCATGTTTTTCTGGTCAAGATAAATATGTATCTTGAAATCATGCACTGAAAAAAAAGATTGTGCAAGGAACAGTAATATAGTTGGTTCAACAGTAGAATAACGCTGGATACGTCCAATTCAATTGAATCTCACTGTTGACTTAACTACATGCAGTTGAATCAACTGCAATCTCTGTCAATTGAACAGTATATTCGTTAACTTGACTATGATATTCATTTGTTTTAAAGAAAACCGCTAACCACCAAATGTGATTGATTTCCGACGAAATTTTTTGTCTGTGTAGTAAGAATATACATTTTAATTACTACATCGATATGTTGGGGATAAATTTGACTCATTTGAAGTCGCACACTATCAAAAATATTACAAAATGTATTAAAAAATAACAATCAATTTCATAATAGACTGCAGTATGAAATTTTTTTATAAAAAATTGTTCTGAATTTCGTAACAATGACATTAGAAGATATGGTCACGTATTTCAAATAATACAAAATTTTACAGACTGATGTATAAAACACTGCTTATGGGAAAGCCATCCGTGACAAACACCGCTTAAGGAAATTCCTTTGTCGGAATTTTATCGTGAAATTGTCAACAATATTGTATTTTTATCGGATTTGTCCAATAATGGAAGAAATGGATAAATTGAAGGTCCCCATGCAATAACTACTTACCCAGCTAACCAAAGCTGATAAATAACTGGTCAATTATTACCCAATGGAATTGGGTGGGATTGATCAATTATTGTCCATTTTTGTGTCCGCATTGGCGACCAATAATTGATCAATTTCAGTGGACCATTGGATTTCCCAATTGCAGGGCAATTTTTGGTCAATGGCATGGGCATAGGTGCTGCGATCAGCTGTGAAATAATGTGACCCATAATTTGGCAATTATTGGATAATTATTTTGGTTTGAGAATGATCGAAAATTGACCAATAACTCGTTATTGATTGATATTTACTATAAAACTTTGAATCACTTGAAAATACTATAATATAATAACTTCAGGGTGAAAGAATCTTGTTCAAATTTGTTGAACATTTGTTTTTAATTTTTTCATTTCAAAACTGTGATGACGGCACTGTGAAACTGAATCCGTTCATTCAACATTATAATATATAATTATCCACAATTTGCGTATTGCTAATTCAAATAGAAATTATAACCCGAAACCACACTTTTCGATTGGAATGGAGTTCAATCGGTTCACTCAGTTATAATAATAATAGGAATTTGCATCCATGCTCCGAAATTGGAGTTATGAATAACCTCAATTCATCGCGACAATTTTACCGCGCCACGAATAATATAAAATTCGACAAGTTGCGATCACTGAATACGACGGAGATGAATGAATCGATAAATCACAACAATTTTTTGTAATAAACAATACATAATAAATAATTCTATCCTATTAACATGACATGACCAATGCAAAATTCCATATTACCGATAGAAAGTAAGTGATGTTTTACATTTCGAGATTTTCGATTATCGACGTATGTTGAATGATCAATTTTTGGTCAATTCTATGGATCACGAGATTGATCAATAATTGTCCTGTTCTATGTCCGCATCAGCGATCAACAATTGGCCCTTCAAAAACCATCAATTTTTGATCAATCGTTATCCAATGAATGGACATGCGCATCAAGATCCTACATAATTCTCAAATAAGTGATCAATTATTAGCAAATTTCATTGGAATCAATCAAATTGACTAATGATTGGAACCAATCCATGGTTGGCTGGGTAGGCGCTCGAAAAGCGGTGAAAGCAGTCACGTCGAAGGTCGAAAAAAAGTCGAAGTTTCGAAAATCTAAAAATACTGGGTGATAGGGCTTAAAGAATGAATACCAGTCTCTGTTCACCATTTTTTTCTAGGATCGATAGTTTTTGAGGAAAAAAATGAAAACTTCCTATTTTTTCATACCAAAAATCAATGTTTTTCAACATTAAACTCGTTCTAACTTGGTCATTTGTTGATATATCGGAATAAGCCTCGCGAATTTAGATTTGTGAGACTTCCCTGAAGACAACAATGTCGTGAAAGTTTGTAAATATCAATAAGAAATTATTAAATTTCTAATTCGAAGTGAAAATCACCTTTCTCCCCGGATAGCATCGGGAGGTTTTCTGAACGTTCAGAAAACGTACTCGCTCTCACAGAAAACGTCCAAATAAAATCCCAAGACGTTCTAAAAACGTCGCACCCACGTCCCAGGGAAATACAAATGTTCTGTGATGTTCAATTTATGTCCACCATGCGACGTTCTGGGGACGTGTTCAATAAAGATGTCAATGACGTTCTGCGGTACTACGCATATGTTTGTAAAGGTTAATTTTCATGAAAGTGCGTTTGGGGAATGTAACGAGAACGATCCGTGGTAGATGAAAAAGACGTACTGGGAACGTATTCAGGTGCATAAAAAATGAACGTTCTCTGAACGCATTTCAACCTACTCTCAGGAGACGAAGCGCGCAGAACTAAGGTTATGTTTCTAAAACGTCCAGAGGACTTTCAATGCTATCTGGGTATAAATCATGCTTTGCATTAAAAAACTGGTGGAGGAAATATGGGCTACAGAAAAGTTCCAACGACAAAGTTGTTTGCTAGGGCGTGGACAAACTTTTTGGAAAGTTTCACATCGATTGGACTGTTAGTCCACAAAATACACCGATTTATTGATCCGCGCGCAACAGAAATTCCTCGCGATTTTTTGTATTGTTTAGCGGCTGAATATCAGGGATCGTAGACAAAATTGTATTCACTGAATATTCCTAACAGGATTGATGTTTGGGTCAGAGAATTCGAATATTGAACTATTTTTGCAAGATTCGTTAGTAATTTCTTTTGAATAAACAATTCGATTGTTCTTTCGAACAATTGTTCATTCAAAAGAAATACCCAAGTAGTTATTGCTTGGGGACCTTCAATTTCTGATATTGTTATGATATATACACGGAGAAAAATAAACATTAACCGTTACTACGAGTGGCAGTAATTGGTTGAAAAACAAATGAAGATACAGTTGGATAGTAAAGATTATCGCGATCACCGTCATAGGTACTTCAATCAAATTTGTCATTACTGGCCGGACAGTGACAAGCACTGCGAAACACAATATTGTATAACTGCCTTCAAGTTTTTGATAATTACCGTCCATTGGCAGTAACGGTTACTGTTCGCTTTTTTCCGTGTACCATGAAACTAACATAGAGATCTATCGGGAATATCATCGGATAGCTGTGTTGATTTTATTTGCGATAATTAAGGACACCCATGCAATAACCGCTGAAGCACTCGAACACATTTTAATCTGATCAGGGAGACCCGTAGAACGAGAAAAGAGGATTCGTCAAAATAAAAAACAAAGAATATAGCCTATTACAACTAATCAAAACACACGTTTTCCCCATGGAAAATTCTTTTCTACTATCAATAGTTTGTGAGATAAAAATTAAAAAGTGAAAATTTTCATTTCTTCAAATCAATTCAATTCAAATTATATTTTGCGATTACTCAGTGAGAAGTCGTGGGAATGACTTGAAATTTGGTATACGCCTTTATCATTGATTCCTCAAGACAAATAGTGAGTTCAATTTGTCATAATATCTCATTATTCAATGAATATTTAATAATAAACAAAAGCTGTTGACAACACGCGTTTTAAAGTTTCCACGGGACAAACTATCAAGGGAATTGTCGATTTAGAAAAACCCAAAGCAACAAAGTTGTTCGTCAATTTTCGAAGAGGTTTTCCTGAAATTTTCAGATCAATCGAGTGGAAAGTATAGGAGATACTTAACAATGTGTACGATAACGCCACTCGCTTGCGAACCATCGAGCATATAACGTCCTGTACCGTAGTGAAATAGCATTGCCGTGACGGTAAGAGGGTCGTGTTGTTAAACATTGTTAAATATCTCCCATTGAAAATATAAAAATACAATGTAATTGAGGATTTCGCCATAAAATTCCGACAAGACGCAAGTATCGGGTTTTTTCATGAGGTGAGAAGAATATGGATATGAAGTACTTCATATCCACATTATGAAGTTGGATTAATTTTTCTAACAGTGTAGTGAGTGTCTGTCCAAAACTGTGACGGTTTATACAATCAAATAATAGGATTCTTCCATATTCTCCCATCAGTGAAGTAGTTTTAAAATTATATCCAACTGGAAAATCTCGCCCAGTTAATTAGTTCTAAACATGCTAGCAAATATAGCAATTTATAATGTCATGTTTTCCCCGTGAATAAGTGATAATTCAGTCAATAGAATTATAACAATAATTTTGTTCCAAGATTTCAAATATGACGAGAACAGTCATGTTTAAAATATAATTATAATATTAAAAATCGGTATGGAGAATCATACATTCCTTCCATGTTCTTGACATATTTATAAGATATAGATGTGACAGGGTGTGACAGGATATCAGGGATGAAATTACTGCTGTTCGATATATCGATGCTTTCGAATAACTTGAAATATAAAACTTGTTAGGTTCAGTTTATATTTGTTTAGTCGCAATCAAACAGTCACATAGAACGAACGAAAACTTTCTTCTCCACACTAGGGAAAAATTTTTTTTCACAGTTGTCCACCAATTAGGACGAAACTTGTATGGAACTACTGTGGGATTGTGAATAAAATGTGGTGTAAGTTTAATTGCAATCGGATAACCAGAAACGCAAACACAAGCGGTCGCAAAATTACAATTTACGATAACATGTTTCCTTTTACCATCCCGTTTCTTTTTCTTTGAAGGATCAGGTTGAAACTCATACGGGGCCCCTATTCAAACGGTATACAACTGTGGTAAAAATTCCATAACGATCGGATGATAAGAACGGAAGATATCCGCTCAATCGCGGCATTTACGTAATTTCAAAATTTTTTTTGAAGCTGAATGCTTACCCTTTTGTTCCCTCAATTTCGATTTGCCTGAAACTTACATCACATAATCAACATCTCATGAATTGACTATGCTCAGAATTCCATGGCATTCGGAGGACAAAAACACAGGGAAGACATGTTTTCAAAATATCGTCCAATGATGCAAATTGCAAAAAAAAATTTTTTCCACATTCCACATTGGGACGAAATTCATGTGGGAACACTATCGGATCACAACCACAACGTGGTACGAATTTCATCGCAATCGGATCACAAGGAACAAAGATAGACGAGATCACAAAATCACAATTTTTCAAACAATATTCCGCAGTATTTTCAAAACGCGTTATCCGTTCAATACCAAAATCAATAGGCCTGGAGTTCTCTCTAAGACGAACATATGGGAAAAAACTATTCCAATCGGTGCATTCTGAGGGGAATTATCGTGCGCCAAAGAATCAGGTGTGTACATACATACACCCATCCACACACACATACACACAATTTTTGGAATCGCATTTTTTCGACGTTCTGGTGTGTTTGACAAAGGCGGAATACCTCCCACTGCATCATGGATTTTTGAGATGATCGCAATCATTCCCTTTTCTTATATATAAGGAACATGAAAGTGAAAAAACATTAGAAAATGAGTTTGGTATAAACTTTTTTCAAAAATCATTTTTATTCATCAATATAATTTCTTTTTAGAGCGATATAATCTTTCCAACGCCTTTCCAACATTTCTATACCATGTTTATAGAAGGATTTATCCTTGGCTTCAAAATGGGCTTCAGTTCCGGCAATGACCTTCTCATTCGAGCCAATTTTTTTTCCCTGGGGCATTTTGTTGAGATCAGCAAAGAGCTAGTAATCGCTGGGGGCTTAATCTGGCGAATACGGGGGGTGGGGAAGCAACTCAAAGTCCAACTCGTTGAATTTTGCCATTGTTTTCATGGACTTGTGGCATGGTGCATTGTCTCGGTGAAAAAGGATTTTTTTCTCCTTCATGTGCATTTCTCCGATTTCAAAACACAGAAAACTGCTGGATTCGGGTTGGAAAAGCCTATCGAATGACGTATCACGAACCCCCCCCCGTCTTACTTGAGATTTTGGCCCCCCCACCCATCGTCCCCTACAGGGCTGGGGAACTCAAAGTCCCCCGTTAAATTAGCCCTTGATCTTTCCTTCAATTAAAAAAAATTTGATCCAATTATCATGCTCCGTTCAAAAGTTATGGGGGTGTTTCCAGACTTTTGCGCCACCCTGTATATGGACCCTATATCTCCTATATATCGCCTATATATGATCCATATAAAAGCCTTATACCATTAGGGATGTTATTATATATTGAAAAAAATATCCTTCCCACGGGAATTGAATAAGGGTCTTCGGGATCGGACACCGTTGATTTATTACTCAACCCACCGTCGATCGTTTGAATGAAGATGCTTTTGTTGCGTATATTAACTTGCACTCATTCTTGGGACTTGAATATCTTAATAACTAAGCCGCGTTTGCATACAACCCCAACATATCGTTATGCTCCACAGATTGATTTGAATGAAATACCTTGTTCACTTTCACCGTCAGTTTACGACAAGATACGAATTGGAAAAAATTTTCTCCAAACTTTTTTAAAAGTTTAGAAAAAATTTAAGTGAGTTTCCAAGTTTCTCAAGGTGCAAGCGTTCGCTGAAAACTGAATTTGTCAAATTCAAAAATTTCGACATATTGAAAACCAGAAATCACAATAAAAGATCAAAACTGCTACATATTTCATATTATCCATCGAAAAATTGAAAAATCATTCTTCCAAAAATATTCTGTTATCTACCTACGTATAGCAAATGACACAGGTCAACAGAAAAAATTTTGTCCTCTGGTACCCGAGATTTGGAAACTAATTCGGAGTGCTTGTGGTGTGTTGAATGCGAAACGAATATCAGATTTCTTGGATCAGCTCAATCTCTCTTATCTTTTATAAATAATTTGCATATATAATCTATATAATGAATTTGTTGAGTGTTGAATTTTATGTATAAAACATTATAAAAACACGAGCTGATCCAACAAATCTGATGTTGTTTTTAGTTACAAAAAGATTAGAAAAAATAGATTAAGAAAATAACGTATTCGATGAATCGTGCGTTTCCTGATTACAAGAATCGAAAGAAAAAGGCAGAACATATAACTTTGATAACCTTTAAGTGGATACCTGCGTTTGTCTCGGACCTTTCTTTCTATCGTATAGGTTAGTCCTCTTCTAACCAATGTGCTCTGATGGTAGCGCTGGTATCCTCTTAATATCAGACAAAAAAAAGAGAGGAAGAAACTGGATAACGCAATCTCGAATCAGGCTGTACAGCAGACGCCTAACAAGAGAGAAAAAGGGTTCACATAAGTGCCTTAAAGGCCTTGTATACAAAGCAAGATTGCAAATCTTACATAGCGCAACTAAGTTTTCCAAAGGTATGAATATATGAAGAACTAAAGCTGTGTACATAAAACCAGTTCTATTGTCTACAAGTAGCACACTTCCACACTCTCATGCAAACACTCGCGAGTATCGTCGAACGATCGTCCGTTACGACCGCACAAGAAATCTCAATTAAGTAGCGAAGATAAACAAATTCTACGTTTTCGTATTAGCGGACGCGCAGATTGCACCAGAGGGTGAGAAAAACGAACGAATTGATCAGTTGGATCGACTTATGGAAAACCGCGGGAAAAACACTTCAAAGAATCGTAATAGCGTAGGACTTCTTGGTGTCGTAACGAGCGTACCGAAGCGACTGACTTACATCACACATACTCCTAATTTCACACCTCCAAACGTATCTCTTGAAATCAGGTGACCAGAGAGGACATTGAACCCGGATGTGCGAGCGAGCAAAGCGTTCAAACCTCTCTCTCGACGCCTTCTCTCTTGCAAATTTCAAATATAGCGGAATCATCCGCAACATTCCGCCCGCCTCGTTCAATCCTTCGTGCAGGATGAACGAAACGCAAGATATAGCACTTATAAACTTGAATAACTAGGTAATTATATTAAGATTGAGCATTCAATCGCAAGCATCAGACTCATGACTCAAATGAGTCGGTAAAATACACAACTTCGAAACGGGTCTCTTATAAACCCCCGAGACAGTTTCCAGGGTCACCACGCGAACCAAACCATCAGAGCCGGAATGGCATTTCAAAACCCGACCCATTCCCATTTGGACGGCGGCAGGTTAGGGTTATTGAGTAAAACTAAATCTCCCTGCGAGACGTTATACTGCCTTAGATGCCAACGTGAACGTTGCTGGAGCGAATGGAGATAGTCAGTAGACCGTCGTTTCCCAAAGTACTCGACAATTCTCTAAACCATTTGCCAGCGAGAAAGTCGACTTTCCCTGATATCTAATACCGAGGGTGTAGGCACCGCCACCAGCGCTGACCCAATCAGGAAATGCCCAGGAGTAAGAGCATCCAACGACCGAATGTCGTCGTGGAGCGGACCTATTGGTCGACTATTCAGGCAGGCCTCGATCCTGCAAAGGACCGTAAAAAATTCCTCTTTTGTAGGAAGCATTGATCCCAATACCCGTCGTAAATGAAACTTTACGCTCTTGACCCCTGATTCCCGAAGACCCCCGAAGTGAGGCGCCCCAGGTGGAATAAACTCCCAACGCACAGCGTTATTAGATACGTGGGCCTTAATCACTGGATCGTGGATTGCATCTTTGAATGCGTGAACTAATCCCTCTTCGGCGCCAACGAAATTCGTTCCATTGTCCGAATAAACGACTGCTGGAAGGCCCCTTCTTGCCACGAAACGATCGGACGCAGCGAGGAAGTCGTTAGCAGAATAACCATCAACTAATTCTAAGTGTACTGCTTTTGTGACCATACATATGAACAACGACACATAAGTCTTATAAGTTTGTTGCCCCCGGCTTTTCCAAGGACGAATGAGATAGGGCCCAGCAAAATCAACCCCGCTGTGAGCAAATGGGCGAGAATAATTCACCCTATAAGCAGGTAAGGAACCCATGAGCTGAGTTGGCGCAACTGCCCTCATACGAGTACACCTGACGCAGTCGTGAACGCATCGTTTAATCAGAGCTCTAGCTCCTATGACCCAATACCTAAGTCGCAAGACTTGCAGCATCAACTGCACCCCTCCATGCAGGGTTCGGAAATGCAGATCACGTATTATAAGGTCCGTGATCTCGCATCTTGGAAGAAGGATTGGATGCTTCTCAGCATGGGATAGAGCGGACCACTTAAGCCGCCCCCAACCGGTATCACACCCTGCTCGCTTAGAAATGGATCCAACCTTAACAAGCAGCTCTTTCTGAGAACTGACTCCTTTTGATTGAGAACCTTCAACTCTTGCGCGAAGTAAATACTTTGCAAACACTTAACCCACCAATCTTCGGCTTCGGAGAGCTCAACAGCAGTGATGGTGGTATCGTGATGCACAACTTCCTTTTTCTGAGCGAGATCAATAAATCTCTTGCAATAGCAAAATACACGCAATAATCCAGTCCAAGACGAAACTGGTCTAAAGGGTGACCACAAGTCTTCTCTAGTTACGGTTAAAGAAACCTGAGCATCCTCCTGCTCTTCCGATTCCTTAGGAACTGAACCAAGAGGCTCTGAAGGCCAAAATTCGGAAGATAACTTCAACCATTCGGGCCCTTGCCACCACCTAGCATCGGTGACCAGGCTACTGGCAGTCACGCCGCGTGAAGCTGCGTCAGCTGGGTTCTCAATCCCAGGGACATGCCTCCATGAAGCAATCTCGGTCAAAGATTGAATCTTCGATACCCTGTTCGCAACAAAATCCATGCCAGTGTGACAGCTAAGTCAGACCAACACCAAATGTTCACGAAACGAAATGAATGAGATTTGCGAACAGATGAGCCGCGCATAACTCTAACCTCGGTATGGTAACCGTCTTGAGAGGAGAAACCCTTGTTTTTGAAATAATGAGAGATACTCGCACTCTCCCAGGAGAATCCTCAACTACGAGGTAAACCACCGCTGCATATGCGGCATTCGACGCATCTGAGAATCCATGAATATGAATCTTCTGCGAAGAACTAGAGATACCAGTCCAACGAGGGACTGAGACCCGCCGTAAAAGAGAAAGTTCATGGTAATACACTGTACATCTGCGTTCTAAACCGGCTGGGAGAGCAGTATCCCAACCCAAATTCTGGGACCAAAACGTTTGCAAGAGTATCTTCGCGGACACCGTCACCGGAGGAACCCACCCCAAGGGGTCGAAATTTTGCAGGACGAAGGAGAGAAACGATCTCTTAGTAAAAGCGTTAATTTCTGGAAGAGAGATCTGCATACGGAAGACGTCTGAAAGCGGACTCCATGCGACTCCCTAAACCTTCAAACAATCGTCATTCTGGAGCGATTTCTCCCCACTCATTCTGGAATCTGCATCATCGATGTCTTCCAGTAATTCCACAGAATTTGCGGCCCATTTTTTGAGCTGAAAACCGCCTGCCATGAGCGAACCCACGAGCTGACGGCGCAACCCTTTGGCTTCAGCAACATTATCCGCTCCAAACATGATATCGTCTACGTAGATATCATGCAGCAAAATCGAAGAAGCCTGCGGAAATTTCTCTGCCTCGTCCAAAGTTAACTGACGAATGGCACGATTAGCCGGAAAATGGGGTGTTAGCAGTACCGTATGTCACTGTCAACAATTGATAAGAGTCCATCCCGAGCGCGGCATTTGAGCGCCAACAAATCCTTTGCATGTCTAAGTCACGCTCATCAACCAAAATCTGTCGGAACATCTTTTCGATGTCTGTACTGTAGACGAAACGGTGATTGCACCACCTGCAAATCAGAGCAGACAAATCTGACTGCAGTTTTGGACCTACCATCAAAAAATCATTCAAAGATTTACCGTTGGAAGCTTTCATAGCAGCATTGAAAACAACCCTTATCTTTGAAACAGAATCTATACATCTCCAAACTGGATGGTGAGGAAAGTACACAGCATTGTCATGGATAGCAGCATTCGGAACTAGGCGCATGTGACCCACATTTGAATATTCTCGCATGAATTTATTATACTCCTCGTAGCGAGTATCATTTACTTTCACGCGAGCCTCTATTTTGCGGAACAAATTCATTGCAATCCCCGCTGAACCGGGCAAATCGGGCAACGAATCTGATTTCAAAGGTAACCTTACCACATATCCTCTTGACTCCAACCGATGATGTGTACGAAGAAAATGCTCTTCGCACTGAAATTCTTCCTTTGACCAAGGCAACGACTTTGGGATGTCTTCCAATTCCCACAAGCGAGTAGAAGACTGAGAAAGCTCGTCACAATTGCATGCATGATTTACAGAAATCGTGCATGAAAGATTACAGGCTGAGATTGGGCAACTCCCGAAAATAACCCACCCAAAAACGGTGTTCTGAGCGACCGGTGCACCCTGTGAACCACTTTTGATATCACTCAAAAGAACTTGACCCAGAAAATCGGATCAAATAATTAGTTCTATGGGATCACTCTTTTGAGGCACAGGATCAGCAAACTGTAAATGGCGCAAATGAGCCCACGCAGAATTGAACCCAGTCATCCCGGAAATGTAAGATGTGAGCCGTGGAAGTACATACGCTCCAAGTTTGATCTCAGCGCCCCTCCCGGACCCAGGCATAACCGTTAAATGCGTAGCGGAAGTGATTCTATTGATGCGCTCGTCTCCCATCACGCTCACGGTGGCATCAACTTCCTCTCTGCGTAATTGCAGATTATCAACGATATTACTAGCCAAGAACGTTGCTTGACTCCCTTGATCTATTAAGGCCCGAACACGGCAGTATCTACCGTTATCGGCTTTGATGACGACAATAGCTGTCGGTAGCAGAACAGCCGTGCGCGAATCACATGCAGCAAGTGAAGAACATAATGCGGAGTTGCTACTAGATTCATTTGCAGTAGCTGTGTTCCGAGATGACCCAGCCTGACCCACCGTGGCCAACTGTGCATTAGACGGAGCTGCTGCGTTCTCCATCTCAAAAGATCTATGCAGTAACGAATGATGCTTGCGTTTGCATGTCACACACACATTCGGACTATTACAATTTTGAATGGTGTGACCTGAACTTAAACAATTAAAACAACATCGATTTTGTTCGATTATACTGTATCTACCTTGAATCGAATTATCTTTGAATTTTGCACATTGATAAATTCTATGGTTACCATGGCAAAGAATAAATTTGTCCGAAGAGACATTGGTTTGAAGGACTCGAACGGGCTTCGACGTGAGTTTATTCTGCTTGGCAGAAAGTGCCTGATTCAAAGATCTCTGAGCACCAGATGACTCGAGCGCTCGAACGGTAGCAGACAAAAAAGACTTGAATCTTGCGAAACTCGGAATCTCAGTAGAATCTTTGAGTTCGAATTCCCATTCTTGCCTTGTTTGCCCATCCAACTTACTTGAAGTAATGAAGTTAATCATTAAATCCCCATCATCGTTGCAGATGTTCAAATTGCGCAAAGCAGTTACCGCATTACTTGTAGAATCGAGCAGAGCACGAAGATCCTTGGCAGTGCGCAATCTAACTGGAGCGAGAGAGACGAAACTGTCCAAATATGCGTCCACGATGAGCCTCTTATTCTCGTACCGTTCCACCAATGCGTCCCAAGCGGTTGTAAAATTCGCATCTGTCATCGGTAAATTTTCGATGAGCAACAGCGCTTTCCCAGACAAGCAAGATTTCAGGAACTGTAATTTTTGGACTGCAGACGTGTCCGGAAACGAACCAAATATTGAATTGAATTGATCTTTGAAAGAGTTCCATTTCATATAAGACCCAGCAAACTTCGAAAGATCGAGCCGAGGTAAATGAAATGGCCTTGAAGCATGGTGCTCATGCGAAGATGCAGTTGAAACATTGATTGCAGCCGCCGGACCCTCAAGGTCGGAAAGCATCCGCATGTAGTCCTTTATGGACTCCTCGTATGCGTCTTCAACCATCTGAAATTGATTGTGGGTGAAATACTGGAGTTCTTTCTTTTTCTCCTCTGTCGTAGCGACAGTGATCTTTGCATGAAGGACACGCGCCTCATCCCAATAACTTTCAACGTGCTCCAACCGTTTATTAATATTCGCAATAGTGAAACTTGCAACACCGGACTTTTTGAAATTATTCACATTGCGTTGAACCAAACCAAATGTGGTATGCAATGATGCGAGCATTTCTGATACATCGATTTTTGATTGACAAAGGGATGACACAGCGAGGAAAATTTATCCAAAGGGTATAATAAAAGAAGGTTTTTTCCAAAATCAGAATCGAATAACAGCTGATTTCAAATTATCAAAACTGTTGAATGTGATTTTCATATAAGAGTGTACTCACCTGTCAATCCAATGTAATAGACGACGTCGATGTACCGTGAACCGTACGCGTCAATCGATTTGCGCAACTATTTCCTCCTCACTCGGAATCTTTCCCCTTTGCAGACGTAGGAGAAGCTCTCGAGGATGACGAAGACGGCCGACGACGTCACGTTGGTTTGGCGGCAATAGATTTACAAACACATGTGCACCACGTATTCGTGTGAACTCAGCACTTGGTAACACGGAGAGCCGATAAACGAATGCGCGGGAATCGACTCATGAACAAAGACAGAGAGTCAAACAAAGTCAAAGATGGCGGGAAACGAATCAAAAGATTCACAAGCAATGCGAATTGATAAAAAAAACGAACGTCTTTCTCTCTTGTTACAGCCTGATCCGGCTCGAAGGACCAGAATAGTTACGGAAAGATTAGAAAAAAAAGATTGAGAGAATAACGTATTCGATGAATCGTGCGTTTCCTGATTACAAGAATCGAAAGAAAAAGGCAGAACATATAACTTTGATAACCATTAATATCAGACAAAAAAAAGAGAGGAAGAAACTGAATAACGCAATCTCGAATCAGGCTGTACAGCAGACGCCTAACAAGAGAGAAAAAGGGTTCACATGAGTGCCTTAAAGGCTTTGTATACAAAGCAAGATTGCAAATCTTACATAGCGCAAAGGTATGAATACATGAGGAACTAAAGCGGTGTACATAAAACCAGTTCTATTGTCTATAAGTAGCACACTTCCACACTCTCATGCATACACTCGCGAGTATCGTCGAACGATCGTCCGTTACGACCGCACAAGAAATCTCAATTAAGCAGCGAAGATATACAAATTCTACGTTTTCGTATGAGCGGACGCGCAGATTGTACCAGAGGGTGAGAAAACAAACGAATTGATCAGTTGGATCGACTTATGGAAAACCGTGGGAAAAACACTTCAAAGAATCGTAATAGCGTAGGACTTCTTGGTGTCGTAACGAGCGTACCGAAGCGACTGACTTACATCACACATACTCCTAATTTCACACCTCCAAACGTATCTCTTGAAATCAGGTGACCAGAGAGGACATTGAACCCGGATGTGCGAGCGAGCAAAGCGTTCAAACCTCTCTCTCGACGCCTTCTCTCTTGCAAATTTCAAATATAGCGGAATCATCCGCAACAGTTTTTTTTTTCCAGTGCTCTAAAACTACTCCGAATCAGTTCTCAAACTTCATGCAACAAAATGGCTGTTGACCAGGGTGATTATACTGCATATTATGATTCATATATGTTTTTGACCTTTTTCTGCAAACCAAGGTAGATAGCGGTCCTGGATTCCTCGAATTCCTGGAATTGCCCTGGAATTTGGATTGTCCTTGCAAAATCCTGAAAAATTCTGGATTTTCGTTTTGTGTCCTGGAATTTTTTTCAAATTAAATAAAGTCCGTTTTTTGTTAGAACTGTTCTATATTTTAGATTGGGGTTTCAAATTCTTATGGATTTTGTCCGTCTGTGGGAATTTCCTAATTCACTTTTACTTTGTTCCAGAGTGTCTGAGACAAATCATTCTTCTTGCAATTTGTTAAGCTCATTGAGTATACGAGGCTTATTTTTTGACTGATTGGGTTTTGAAAATGTGACTGGAGAATGAATTTTGCCGATATTGACGATTTGTGACTCAATTTTTTGTAACTCTGATGAAAATGCACAGATCGAAATGAATTCCTTGAGGAAAATCTTCATCTAAATGAGTGAATTCGCGGATAAGAGTTGCACCGAGGAAAATTGTACATCTGGATGTATTTTGATTAATTGAACTCATTCGAACTGAATTTCTATTCAAATATGAACCCAATGAAGTTTGAGTTTGATCGAATGAAAAATTCTTTACATCCGGATAAATTTTCATCCATTTCAAACAACATTTACTTGGATCAAGTAAAATTTTATCGGACACAATGAAATGTCCAGGACCATGATAAAAGGATTCGATAAATCAAATAAGATTGATTCATAGCAAACTAATCTATGCTTGGATACGGCCTGAGAAATATTCAGCAACATTTATTTCATCAAATAGTTGATGAATACAACACATATTTTTATTAAGCTGAAGTTAGCGAACGAGTGGCGTTGGTTTGGAGCGGACTAAACTTGAATGTCTTGATGAAGTTGGTTGTTGAATGGTTGAATAAGGAAAAATGAATCATGCTAGAGCATTCTTTTATAGATTTTCAATCGTTAAATCGACTCAAATAGATTTGAAGGTGAAAAAATACAGCCTCTTATGAGTTTTTATGAGGAAAAGAGGGCAACATGATAGGAGATTTTGCGTTAGGAAAAAGAAATGAAAGAGGACAACGTTTAATCGAATTCTGTAAAAGCGATAAAATGGTTATTACCAACACATTATTCAAAAATCATCCAAGAAGAATCTATACTTGGAAAATGCCAGGTGATACAGCAAGATATCAAATTGATTACATATTCGCAAAACAAAGATTGAGATTCAAAAATTTGATCAACAAGACGCCATGCGAGTTTGACGTGCATTTGCTGCTCCGATAATTTTCTCATCCGTTGCTTTTAATAGTGTCTATTTGACCGCTATTCAGTTTGCTCGGTATAGTGTCTTTTACTGTGCATCTCGTGTAGTATTTCACTTTCCGGTTTGTGCCTTAACTTCCACGTTTTTACTGATTTGAAATCATCATTTGTCGAAAAGTTTCGTCTCACGGATACAGTAGCCTAACATACATAGTGTATAACTTACATTGCTTATAACATAACATACTTACATTGCCGCTTCGTTGTGTGAAACGAAAACAATAAACAGACCATTATTCGTGTATGTGTGTTGCGTGTTACTAGTACCAGTGATTATCATCTGCTCTACGTTTTGATCTTTTCATATATTTAAAATGTCACAACAAGATAAGAAAATCTGTAAAGGTTGTACTAAACCTGTCTCTCATCCTGTGAGCTGTCATACGTGTAATATTCATTCGCATCCAGGATGTGTGCACTGATGTAATCATCCGTGGAGTGTGAGCAAACTCATCGATTGTTCAGATGCTTCTTCACATCAAATTGATTCATCTTTGGCAGAAGACTCGTCTCTGCTGGTGAATATAAAGGAGCTCATCCATGAAGAATTTTCGAAATTTCGTGATGAAATGGCTCGGGTTTACGAGGACAAAATAGTTTCTCTTAGTCAAACTATTCTTCCCCTCACTGCGAGATTGACTGAAGTTGAGAACAAACTCGACGTTTCAAAACAAGACCGCGATTCTCGTGATCTTGAAACGATTATTCATGAAGTCAACGAGCGACAGAAGCGATCTCGCAATATTATTATTGTTGGAATTGATGAGACGCCGGACAATCAACAGCAAATGATGCAGCGAAGGTGAAAACACTCCTCCGAAATATTAATCCTTCCGTTCATGATAATATAAGGTTGCATAGAATCGGTAAAAAGGTTGCGAACAAACACAGACCTATTTGTGTTACTTTTCCATCATCTCAGGATGTTATAAATATCTTGAAACGTAAATCTAATCACAATGGACCGTTGAAAATTTATCAAGATCGAACTGTTCAAGAAAGAAATTATTTAACCACGTTACGTGCGGAACTCAAGAATCTGATCGATGGTGGTGATACCAACAAAACAATCAAGTATATAAATGGATTGCCAACGATTGTTGACACGCGTACTGTGCCCCAGAAAAAAAACCTATAACTCACCCTTTGATATACTATCAGAATGTTCGTGGTCTTCGTACTAAACTTCAAGATTTGCAAATTTCACTTTCATCTCTTACTTCTACGTATGATGTCATTATCTTCTCTGAAACCTGGTTAACGGATAACATATCTGATGAAGAATTGTCCTTTCATGATTATGTCTTGTATCGGTTGGACAGGAGCAGGCGCGCCAGTGTTTTTTCTGGAGGAGGTGGTGTGCTGATTGCGGTCAAAAAGTATTTGAATAGTGCATTGGTTGATTTGCCGCCTACTAGCGTGGAACATATTCTTGTCAAGTTGCAGTTCAATTCGAAGTCTGTTTTTATTGGAGCAAGTTACTTCCCCCCTGCCTCATCATCATCTCTTTACCTTGAACATTGCGTTTCTCTGGCCGAGATACTGTGTCAGGATTATGATTCTTCAATTTTCCTCTTCGGTGACTACAATCTTCCGCATGTGGTTTGGCGCAATGACGACTCTTCTCTAACGGCATCGTTTCGTCCTGGTGTGACACTGAATGAAAGGTCTTCGGTGGAGATTTTGACTCAATATTTCAACTACTTTGGTTCATATCAAAAAAACAATATTTACAATGATTTCAATGATATGCTGGACTTGATTTTTACCACCGATGAGTATGTTGAAACTATTAGTCCGGTTGATTACCTCCTACATTGTGATGCTTATCATTCCCCTATTGAAATTAGAGTGTATTCTCTTTCATTGAGATCTTTGTCTTGTACCGACACGTACCGGTACAATTATAAATTGGCTGATTTTTTTTTCTATACGGCAGCATTTGAATCAAATTGATTGGGATTTGGAGTTGAAATGCATGGATGTAAATACTGCTATTAGTTTTTTGTATGATCAACTTTCTGTGGCTATTGAGTTGTACGTTCCGAAAACATTGATCAAAAGATCTATTTATCCTCTTTGGTTTACTCCTGAGCTCAAAAAATTAATTAGAAGAAAGAAAGTTGCCCATTTGATTTACAAATCGTCTTATAGTCGCGGCGATTATTTAGCGTTCTCTTTTTTGCGTGCTCAATGTAAATCACAAGCTCGGGCTTGTTATTCGAATTACATTCGCCAAGTTGAGACTAATATTCAAAAGGATGTTAAATCTTTTTGGAATTTTGTTAACAGTAAGCGTTCATTTAATGACTTACCTAGTACTATCATGTTAAATAATGTAGTTGCTGACTCTGCAGCTGGAATGGCTAACCTTTTTGCTGATCACTTTTCATCGGTTTTTGCTTCACATAACTCGGTTAATGTTAACCATTCTAGACATGATATGTCATTTAACATGCTTTCTGATTTGGCTATTACCATAGGAGAGATCTACCCTGTTCTTGATTCGTTAGATACGAGCAAGGGCCCAGGATTTGATGGCCTTCCGCCGTTGCTGTTCAAGTCTTGCAAATTTATTCTTTCTCGACCGCTTTGGATTATCTTTAACAAATCTCTTTCTTCCGGATGTTTCCCTGCTGAATTGAAAACGAGCCTGATCTCTCCTATTTTCAAGCATGGTAATAAACTGGATGCTAAGAATTATAGACCTATAAGTATTTTAAATGTTATGTCTAAGATTTTTGAGCGCGTGGTTGTTGACAAGATTACTCCTTTGTTGTCTCCTCTTATCATCCCGGAACAACATGGTTTCATGTCAATGAGGTCTACTACTACGAATTTGGCTGCTTTCTGTAATTACACCGCCATTGCGCTGGAGAATAACTCACAAGTTGATGTTATTTACACTGATTTCAGTAAAGCGTTTGATACTGTATCTCACAGCGTTCTTCTATCTAAGTTGAGTAGCTTTGGAATATCTGGTAATCTGAAACTTTGGTTCCAGAGTTACTTAACTGATCGGGTGCAGATAGTAAAAGTTCGGAAATGTTTTTCTGAACCGATTATACCTTCTTTGGGAGTGCCCCAGGGATCCCACCTTGGTCCACTTTTATTTTTGCTATTCATAAATGACATTGGGCAGGTTCTCAATGATTGTGATTTCCTGGTATTTGCTGATGATCTAAAAATCTTCAAGAACATAAAATGTCTTGCGGATGTTCATCACTTACAGTCAGTATTATCGAGATCAGATTCTTGGTGCACCCGTAATTCTCTGCATCTGAACTCAGAAAAATGCTGTGTAATGAGAATCTCGCGGTCAAGGAATCCTCTCATATTCTCCTACAAGATTGCAAATGTTACATTGAATACTGTTAAATCTTATGTTGATCTTGGTGTAACTATGAATGATGAATTGGATTTTTCTGAGCATTCTGTGAAAGCTTGTGGTACTGCGCTGAGAAATCTCGGCTTCGTCAAAAGATTTTCTAGTGATTTCAAAGATGTTAGGTCATTAAAAGTACTATATTCCTCTTTAATTAGACCCCATCTTGAATATGCGTCCCCTATCTGGTCTCCGTACTTGAAGAAGGATATTAGAATGATTGAGAGTGTGCAACACAAGTTTTTACGCTTTGCTGCTTTTAGAATAGGCTGCCCTTTGAGATATTCTGACCATGATTACTCCAGAATTCTTCACAGAATGAATATAACTACCCTCGAAGAGCGGAGACAAATGAATGATCTTCTATTTCTTTTTAAATTGATTAATGGTTTTCTTGATTGCGAGTCATTGCTGAGTAAAGTTAATTTTAACATCCCCGGTAGACCAGTTAGGAGAGCGGTTTTATTTAGACCTGTACAATTTAAATCTAGATTTGGAAATTATGATCCGATTTCTCGCATTTGTGAATTAGCAAATAATTTCGATCGGTCGATGGAATTGTTTGGTGTTTCCTTGAATCGGTTTAAACTGTCGGTTAATGCATGACCATATTGTAATTGTATTTTATGCGTCTTTGGACGCTGTCTTGTATTGACTCTGTATTTACTTTTTATATCAAAGGGTGCTAACCCGTAAAAAAAAAAAACCAAGTGAAAAGCTGTGAAACTTATCCAGGCGCGGATACAGATAGTGATCACAATATATTGCTGATGAAATGTTCTCTGAAATTCAAAGCTCTGAAGCAGAGAAGGAAAATGCAAACGAGATGGAATTTGAAGAATCTCGAACAAGAAAAAACACAGGAGGCATTCAAAGTGATGTTGGACGAAAAATTGGAGGATCGACAAGAGAAAGACTTGGAAATAGAGAGTAGATGGATAAATGTGAAGGGGAACATAGAACAATGTGCCGATGAAATTTTGAAGAACGATGGAGTAGAGCCTAAGAAACCATGGATAACGGAAAAAATTCTCGATTTAATTAATGAAAGGAGGAAATACAAGAATAAGAGTAGTGAACAAGACCAGCGGACATACAAGGCACTGAGGAATAAAATAATCAGAGAATCAAGGAAAGCAAAAGAACAATGGTTAGAGGGAAAATGTCAGGATATAGAAGTGAGATTACATTTAGGGAAAATAGACGAGGCATATAGGATTGTTAAGAGTTTTTTTGGACAAATGAAATCTAAAAGCAGTAAGATTCAAAATTCTCTAGGAAGACAATTGATAAGAACGGAGGAAAAAATAGAACAATGGATTGATCATTTGGAAGATCTGTATAAAGGAAGCGATAATATAGGATTCTTAGAGAGGGAGGAAGATGTCGATGAAGAAGAATTGGGAGATTCAATTTTGAGATCAGAATTCGACAGGGCTTTCAAAGAATTGAAAAATAATAAAGCGCCAGGAATAGATGGCATAAGTGCGGACCTTATCAAAGCCTCCAGTCAGAGAACTCGTGACGCACTGTTTGAATTGGTCAGAGATATGTACGAAATAGGCGAAGTACCGAAAGATTTCCAGAAGAATAAAATTGTCGCCTTTCCAAAAAAAAACAAGGATCAGACAAATGCGAGAAGTACAGAACGATCAGTTTAACTTCACATGTCTCGAAAATACTGACAAGAATCATATATAGGAGAATACAGAATAAAATAAAGAGTGGATTAGCAGAAGATCAGTTTGGTTTTAGGAAAAATAGGGGAACGCGGGAAGCAATATTAGCACTCAGGACAGTAGTAGAGAAAAGTCTAGAGTTAAAACAGTCTGTGTATTTAGGTTTTGTAGATATACAAAAAGCATTCGATAATGTTAATTGGGAGAAGATGTTGACGATTTTGAAAAAGGTAGGAATTAATTTCAAGGATAGGAGAATAATATATGAATTATATAAGAATCAAACCGCAATAATAGAAATAGAGGGTCAAAAAGGAAAAGCACAAATTAGAAGAGGGGTGAGACAAGGATGCTCACTATCGCCATTGATTTTCAATTTGTATATAGAAGAAGCGATGAACGAAGTGAAGGAGCAAATGCAATTGAAATTACAGATCAAGGTGAAAATGTAAGCATGTTGAGATTTGCGGATGACATAGTTATATTAGCTACGAGTGGTGCTGAGTTAGAAAATACTCTCAAAACTATGAAAAAAATATTACTAGATAAATATTGTATGAATATAAATAAGGACAAAACAAAATTCATGATTTGTACAACAGCTAAAACATCAAAAAGAACGAAAATCAAAATAGATGCAGAAACAATTCAGCAAGTCAAAGAATTTAGAAAGAATTAGAAATATCTAGGAAGGATTACCACAGAAAACGCTAAAAGCGAAAGAGATATAAGAGCAAGGATGGCACAAGGGAAACAGGCTTTCCACCAAAAGAAACAGTTACTATGTTCGAAGAATATTAGCTTAGCAGTAAGGAAGAAATTCTTGAAGAGTTACGTTTGGAGCACGTCATTGTATGGTTGCGAAACCTGGATAATTGGAAAAACAGACCAACGAAGACTTGAAGCTTTTGAAATGTGGTGTTATACAAAGATGCTTAGAATAAAGTGGAGAGAAAGTAAGAAATGAAGAAGTACTTGAGAAGGTAAATGAAAAAAGAAGTCTTTTGAGACAGGTCGTGAAAAGAAGAAGTAATCTGATAGGGCACACCTTAAGGCATGGTAGCTTATTGAAAACAATATTGGAAGGAAAAATGAATGATAAAACTCGAAGAGGTAGACCTAGATTAAGTTAAATGAAGCAAATTATACAAGATAAGGGTTGTCGTAGATATGCAGAAATTAAGCGGTTAGCGGATAATAGACAGGGTTGGAGGATTTCATCAAACCAGTCATAAGACTGATTACTCCATGATGATGATGATGATGACTTGAATATCAACATATAAATGAGTGTTCGGAACTATACGAAGAGGAAGTTGAGTATGGTCTTCATGCCTATGGCTACTTGAGTCAGCTACTTGAGCTACTTGAGTCAGGATTTTTCAACATTTCCCGATAGTTTATAGTATAAGGGAGAAGTGATAGTATTGGCATCACGTTACGCCAAATTTTAAATGTGAGGGTGATGTGATTGAAATGTGATGAGGGGTACATCTGCGTATAAAACAATAGATTTCGACGGAAGGTACAGTTTTTCAAATTTTTTATACTCGTGGAACCTGTTGAGTCTTAATTTTTTTGACATTACCCGGAAGTCTGACAATGAGTCCAAATTTTTCCACATTTTTGGAGAGTTTGAAGTCTGATGAAGGATAGATAACAGTGCAATTAATTATCCCGGTCATTTAACTGGGTTTCCAGGAGCAGCAATTCCTGAAAAACGACGTTTTCGTGGAAAATCATTGATTTTATGATATTGCATACCCGTGGAACCTTCTCATCCTCAATTTTCTGACATTTCCCAATAGATTATACTGTAAAGGAAAAGTGATTGCAGTATCATCAATTCACGTGTTCATCGGATAGGTATTTGAGAGGTAGGTATGCGTGAAAACGATGGATTTCCAGGGAAATTACAGTTTTTCGTATTCTACTCACCCGGGGAACGTCCTTAGTCGGAATTTTTTGACATTTCTCGAAACTCTGAAGTCTGAAAAAGTGGTGACGACAATGGAATGAATTTATACGATCATCTCATTAGGATTTGAGGAGAAGGGACGTATGAAAAACGATGTTTTGGCGGAAAATCATAGTTATTATGATAATGAACACCTATGGAACCTCCACATCCTTAATTCCTTGACATTTTCTAATAGCTGACGGTGTGATTACTGCAGTGAAGTTCTGATAAATGTGATGGGATTGCAAACATTTTTTGCAGTGTATTTGTCTATTGTGAGACATGTTTATTTTCTCTGAAAATCCCAATAAATATGTGCTGAATGAGTTGAAGCAAATGTCGAAACATCGGGACATACATGATTTCATTATTTATTGAATAATCTTCATGAAATTTTTTTGTCATAAATGTCCTGGACAATTCACATTCTTGTCCTGGGATTCAGGAAAACGGATTCTCTACCCACCCTGGCAAACATATATGTTGCGTGCGATACCATGTATGCTGTATATTAAGGTGATGCTTATATGGCAAAACAAATTTTTTTTCCAATTCAATTCGGGCCACCTTTGGATTTTGTTCTACATGTTGAAAGACATGTGTTCAGCATTTTTTTCACAATTTTCAGAAAATATTTAGCGGTCGCTACCAATGCTGTGAGTCTTAACGTCTGATGAAAGAACACTCAAAAAGAGGTTTTAACCCATTTAAAATGCAGATGCATAAAACTGGTTCTATAACAATACATCTATTGAACTAAGCCCTGAAAACTTTTGGAGAAAAATCACAGAGATCATAAAATTTTGTTTATTTATTGAAATCGGAATATTATCAAGAGAATAGTATCACTTATTCATATAAATAAGACAAATGCAACTCCTTTACATCATCAAATAGACACATGTTCACACCATTAATTAATAACGTGGAATTGAATATACTAATTGATCAAACAAACTATCAGAAAATTTCTGCATTAATTTTAATGTTTTTGCTGGAAGTTTTTTCAAGTACATGTATGAATGCAGTTTCATCCAAACTTTACATCAAATTTATATAGACCATAGCATAATCTACGGTTTTTTCATGTTTTTGTACATTGAATGTAATGTAGAATGTTTATGAACCTGAATTCCTGTACGTTATCGAAAAAGCTTCTAGATATTTCTGACAGTGCAAATTTAATGGAAAAGAATGAAAACTACGACCCTAATGGATTTCAGTACACTGATTAAACATCGTGTCTTTCTGGTGTATTTGTGAAGTTTCCATATAATTCACACAAGAACTGCTCCAGAAGTTATTTTATTCGTTTTACACCTAGGGATGACTCTAAATATTCCTAGTTGGAGTACAGTTATACCGAATTAAAGTTTACAAAATTGGATATAACCATGTCCCAACTAGGCCTAATCTACGTGGAAATGGGCTCACGAAAACTATGTATGCTGAAATAACTAAATGAGAAAAGAATCCATAAATCAGTCCTTTTAGCATACAGTAGAACCTTGATTGAGGCAACCGCATCGTTCTTCTCTCACTTCACCTGCGTCCTTTTGTTCTTGAGAAGATGACAAAGGACGGAACATCCTCAGTCGGGACTCTGCTGTATATGGTTTTTGTAAGCCCACTTCCACTCATAGATTACATTGTTAGAAATGTCTACATTAATTTTGATGTTTTTGCTGAAAGTTGTTATCTAGTGCGTGTATAAAATCAGTTTCATACACTGTAAAAAATATCTATGGGAAACTTCACATGAATGTTCGGAAGTAATCAACACACACATGTCAGTGATGCCAGTATTCCCTAGAAAAATCTTCAGATTTTTTGGCATTGGTCATTTCTTTTCAAATTGTAAATATGATTGGCCGGTTGTACAAGAAATAACCAATCATCAGATGCTGAAGATTTTTCTAGGGAATACTGGCAACGCTGACACATGTGTTGAGAATTTTCCGTATTTCATCGGAAATTTACTGGAAAATAATAGTAAAAATTCCATAAAGTTTGGAATTTTCAGTTTAATTTATGGGAAATTTTATATGCATGTACCGGATATTTATTTCCTATCCCATGACCAAAAATTTCCGATTATTTTTTACAGTACACATGTTTTACATTGAATTCAATGTGAACTATAGCATTATCTATAGTTGTTTCACATTTTTGTACATTAAATGTAATGTAGAATGTGTATGAACCTGAATGCATGTACTTTATTGGAAGAAACTTCCAGATATTTCTGCAGGGTATGCGTATTTGACACATGGTTATATCTGATTTTTTCCCATGGGTGAGAAGACACTGGAAGATATTGGTTTGAAAGATTCACCAATACATGTGTTTTCACGATGGAATACTAAAATCAATGACAGAAAAATACTTTTTTAATCGCGTGAGTCGCATGTATTTCAAACTTCCTCCCGCCTTATATATCCGATACTTTGGCTGGGTTTCCACCCTGTTCAAGGACATATGAAAAATATATCGTAAGAAAAAAATGTCTTCCGTACTGTCCCATTTTCCGGTATATAACATATGTATCACTGATTTTTCACTTGATTTGCACTGATACCAAATTTATTTATTATAATCGAAAAACACGATGTAACATTTTCATCCGGGGGATTTCATTTGACAATAACCCCCCCCCCCCCCAATTTTAGAAACGTCCCCTTTTTTTTATCTGCAAATTTTGTTCTCAAGTTCTTAATAATACTTCATTCATCTTCGGAATATCAGAATCTCGTATCTTTCATCGCAATTATGTTTACGAATCAGCACATCAGATAAAGTAACCAAAACAATTTGATGTATGGTTTTCATTTGGTACAACTCTTACAGAATTTTAAGGCTTAGTTTTTTAATTATGTTTGATCAGAGTCCCAGATAGCATTTCGAAGTATCTCCTAGGTTCGCATGCAATTTTCGTGCAGGAGCTTATCCAAGTGCGTCGTTTCGTGAGGGCATGTTATCTGAGGATGATAATTTGGATCATCACAATACGCTTCTAGTGTTGGAATGAGACATTTAGTTTGGAATATGTACTAAGCAACACGAAAAGGAAGATTGGGTGTTTAAAAGAAATAAGCAGGTAACAGCCCGTGTGGAAAAAATGTCCAGGAATGGATACAATTGTGGATGAATTATATACAAATCGTATACAAATTGTGTACAATTGTTACAGTTTTGAACATGTTTTCCCATAGGAACACTTTTCTTGTTTCACATCGTGGATAAATATTGTAAGAATATGATAATTTTTGTATTTTTGAAACTTTCAATTGCAATAATATCGAAGAATGAACATATATAACATGTGTTGAAATACATAACAAATTTTTTTTTTTTCATCGATGAAGAAGGCGCTTACTTTGTATTTCAAAGCACGGTAGCGACCCCTAAAAATTACTTTTAAATTCCCATAAAATTCTAGATTGCATATAATAATATGTCTTAGAACAATATCAGGGGATGGTCCTTTATTTTTTTCAAATTTCGATTCTAAGCATCCCCCTACTATATATGTGTCATTGAACCTTCACCCACATATATGGGTCAAAAATGGATCATATATGACGTCCATTGAGCCAAATGAGCACAATCAGATATGAACTATATGGGAATTTTTCGCTTTTTTTTGCTAATTTTTCGCTATAATATTGAATTTTTCCTCTAATTCGGTACTCTACTCCGGTAGTTTTCGAGAAAATGAAGGTTGTGTCAGCGGAACAGTTCCGCTGGAACAACCATTGATATAAAGGGCAGGAAATGGTAAGAGGGATGCATAAGAATCATTCGCTTTTTATTTGCTCCAAGAATATGCTAGATTAATCTCATTTAGACCCAAGCATAAGGGAATAACAAATATTCGTGAGAACAAAACAATACTTGAACATTGGGACAGAGCGGAATCATCACGGGAGAAGAGATTTCTTGGGGAGTTTGGCATTGTATATCATACGTGAGGCTAACATCTGGGCATTACTAAGCACATGGTGAACAACCATAGAGTGTAGAAAGGAATTGGGATTTGGAAGTATGAATGATGCTGGAAATCCATACTTGTTTATTATTCACAGAATGTGAAATATTCGCTATTCTCTCGTCAAACTTTGGTTTTCTGGAACCAAGTTGTTTTTCTTCCACACATGGGTGTCAGGATAGTTGCAAAACAAACCCCTACGACCAGGTGATAATGAGCACAAAAATCCAGAATAGATTAGAGCGGAGCAAAAAAATCAAATGTCTCGAAAAATGTTGAATATTCGCGATTTTTTCATCAAAATTTGTCTTTCGGAGCCCAGATTACGTTTTTGGTTTATATGAGGATTCAAATGGATATAGCCCACCTTCTTGAACACGGTGAGAACTAGCAAAAAAAATCCAGAATGCTTTAGAGCAGAACAAAAAAATCAAATGCCTGGAAAAATGTCAAATATTTGCGATTTTTTCATCAAAATTTGTTTTTCGGAACCCAGATTACATTTTTTGTTCATATAAGGATTCGAATGGATGTAGCACACCTTCTTCGACGCGATGAGAAACAGCAAAAAAATCTGGGATGGTTTGCAGCGGAGCAAAAAAATCAAATGTCTCGAAAAATGTTGAATATTCGCGATTTTTTCATCAAAATTTGTCTTTCGGAGCCCAGATTACGTTTTTGGTTTATATGAGGATTCAAATGGATATAGCCCACCTTCTTGAACACGGTGAGAACTAGCAAAAAAAATCCAGAATGCTTTAGAGCAGAACAAAAAAATCAAATGCCTGGAAAAATGTCAAATATTTGCGATTTTTTCATCAAAATTTGTTTTTCGGAACCCAGATTACATTTTTTGTTCATATAAGGATTCGAATGGATGTAGCACACCTTCTTCGACGCGATGAGAAACAGCAAAAAAATCTGGGATGGTTTGCAGCAGAGCAAAAAAATCGAATGTCTCTGGAAATGTCAAATATTCGTGATTGTTTCATCAAAATTTGTTTTTCGGAACCCAGATTACATTTTTGATTCATATAAGGATTCGAATGGATGTAGCACACCTTCTTGAACACGGTGAGAACTAGCAAAAAACCTGAATGTTTTAGAGCAGAGCAAAAAAATCAAATGTCTCGAAAAATGTCAAATATTCGTGATTTTTTCATCAAACTGTGTTTTTCGGAGCCCAGATTACGTTTTTGGTTTATATAAGGATTCGAATGAATGGAGCTTCCTAAACTCGGTGAAGACTAGCAAGGAAATCCAGAATGCTTTCGAGCGGAGCAAAACAATCGAATATCTCAAAAATACTCAAATATTTGCGATTTTTCGATTTTTTTTGCTTCTCCGTTAGAGAAAAGCTTTGTGATCGTTTCGAGGGATCGAAAATTTTGTTGTCCCCAAACTCAAAATCTCTTAGGCCGAAATGTTCCTCCAAACTCGGGGAAAATTCTTGGTTTCGTGTCTGTGTGTGTGTGTGGATTAATTTGCGAACGTGCATATTCTCCGTTCCACTTATCCCATTCCAATAAAATTTATAACACAGTCTTAGAGTGAGGCGACAGTGGTCCCATATTAGTGACATCCAAATCGGTTGAGAACTGTGGGAATTTTTGTTTTTGTAAGCCGCGTCGTTTCTCAATATTTTGAAAGCATGCCTTCCCTATGTTCGTATCATCCGAATGCCATCAAACTTTGAGAATATTCAGTTTACCAGGCGTTAGTTGTACGATTTGAATTTCAGACAAATTGGAATTGAGAGAAGAAAATGGTAAGCATTGGAGCTTTGCAACAAAATTTGAACATTTTGTGAATATCGTCATCATGCGGATATGTTCCGTTCCTATCATCCGATCGTAATAAAGTTTTCCCCATAATTTTGTGCAGTGTCGATAATGATCCCAAATAAGTTTCAACTTGATCTTTACAGAAAAACAGGAGAGGGGGAGGAATCATGTTATCGACAATTTTGATTTTATAATCGTACGTATCTTCGCTTCCCGTTATCCGATTGTAATGAAACTTATACTACGTTTCAGTTATGGCCCCATAGGTTTCCCATGTGAGTTTCATCCAAATCGGTTGAGAATTTTCTTGGGTTTTTTTTTTGTTTGAAATAAATTAGTTCAGAAAAAGAATGTACTTACTTAGTTTAGAGGTGTTCAACGTGATATTGAGAAAATTGTCTGATTCCGAGTATATATCTTCATGAGGTGAGAAAAAATATTCTTAGGACAATAAAATATGTACTGATGATTAAGTTGTTTTTTTGTCTTCAATTTTGTCCTCAGTCCTTCCTGAGCCACGGGCCCCCCGATAAGAAGAAAAATTAAAGTCAAGATTGAGAAAAAAATATACATCGTTCAAAGAATGGATGTTATATCCCTAAAACGAAAAATTAATAGCAGATTAAAATTGATATAATTCATTTGGTTTTAATACATGTAGGTTATTTAAGAGTTCTCAAAGACGTTTTGATCAATTAAAAACATCGAGTTGTAAGTAATGTGTTATACATCATGATATACATAAATTTTGTATGAATCCGAATTCACAGTACTTTGTAGCATCCTTAAAACATTCATGTTAATCACGTTGAAAATATTGTTCATTCGTCAACAATGAATTATGTCTCAATGTGTTTATATGAATTCAACTCATGGTATTGTGGAGTGTAGGGGTGTGCGGGTAGCACTTCTTATCGGGTCGGGTCGGGTTCGGGTATTTGTATTCCTTTTCGGGTCGGGTCGGGTCGGGTACCCGATTAAATCGGGTTTTCCAAGTCGGGTACCCGAATATAATAAAATCGCTTGAATTTAATATTTTCAACTTCTATTCGAAGTTGCAATTGCCGTTGATATTTTAAGGACAAATTGTCTTGAGCGATTGTAGGAATAAGGGGATTTTATATGAATTCAATTCTAATATGAAGAATGCCATATTCACTACCAGTCTACTAGGGTTGTTACTCCATGTAATTGATTATGCAGCGCATTAAGAAATCTCCAAATTGCTTCATGGAATGTTTATATTTATTTTTTAATTCAATTAAAAAATATAATCACATTTATATCTCATAAATAATATATTATCTATTCTCGTATTTAGTAACCACAATATAGAATCTTGAACATCAATGAAAATAAATATTCTTCTTATAAATATCATTCTTTTTTCATATTTTTAAATTTGAATGCAGGAAGCACAACTCTTCCAGATGTTTTGTCACCAATCTTGATCGAGTTGCTGTCACAATATTTCCTGCTGAGGAAAACGTTTGCTATATTTGAATTACCCGGATGTAATCGGGTACCTGAAAAACTCGGGTAATTGAAAAACCCGACCCGACGGGTACCCGACCCGACCCGACCCGATAAAAACCCGATGACTTGGGTACCCGCACACCCCTAGTGGAGTGTAATCAAAATAAAAGATGAAGAAGCAGTTGTACCTCAGTTTGTTTGCGGATAAAAGGAATTCGAATGGTAATCACTTTGCAATACATTCATAATCATTTCGTGAGATTCAATGTCACAGTTAACAATTTCTGGGAAGCTTCCCCAACCCCCACTTTCTTCTACGTCCTCACATACTCTTCGATCCCCGTCCGCTTCTATTTTCCTGCACGCATATTGATTTTCCCGCACGGTTGCCTAGTTGTGCACGCAAAACAGTGTGCAAAGTGAGCAATTTGCGCACGGCGTTAGGAAAATATATTTTCCAAATTGAACCGAATTGCGAACCTACTTCCAACTTTCAAAACGTCTAATGGCAAAGCCAAAACTAAATTATAAATACATTTATGAGAACAGAATCCATCATGAATTCATTTTTTAAAGTGACGTTTCATATGCAGCCTGTTGCAGTATTGCAACAGTCTACCCTAGTAGCACCAAAAGTACGTAAAATATTTTGAGAATGTTTATTAAACGTTTGGGTAATTGAGAGACGTTCAGAGAATGTTCTATACACATTGGAGTTATTTGAGTAATAATGGAGACCTCAAATATTATTTGTCATTGATCGCAATTGTTTTCTCCATTGCACAGCATTCTTATGTTCCTGTTTCTAATATATCAGTTCAACTCACAGACAAATGAGAAAGATTTGTGCAGACAGAAATCCTATATACTAAAGAAATGAATCATTCACCACAAAGGGCCTCCAATATCAAAAAGATGAATGGTTCATAAGTGATCATGTAAAAATGTCAGCTCTTGTACATGTTCTTTTGATAAGGTTTCTCGAAACTACACCACGAAAAATGACAGATTCAATCAACTCGCGTCTATCAAGTACCCAATATCATGTCAATTTGACTTGGAAACAAGTTGTTTCTGCGTGTTTACAAGTAAAAACAACATGCGAACGCCTATATGTGTGTTCTCCATCACTTGAACTTGGCATCGATATCAGCTCAACTTGATGATGGGTCGATTCAACAGCGTCTTTTTTGTCCAGCGTAGTCGAATTTTTTCGGGTTTTGAGTCTAAAGTTCGAAGCAAACCGTGACGAATCGAAACTCGAGCCGAACGTTTTCAATGAATGCAGTTCGAAATTCGAACAGAACCGAACTTTTCCTACTATCCAAGTTCGAAATTCGAACTTGCATAACAGAAACAGTTCGGTTCGAGATTCGAAGGGTTCGCACACCCCTAATATATATATATATATATTAGGGTGTTTAAAAAACAAATTGTTTTCGAGTGGAGGGTCTTGAACTCTTGATTCCGACCCCAAACTGAACCTCCTGTACCTGGGGTCCCTAGCTTTAGATTTAGAGGTCGCTCAATCGAGTTTTATATTGCGATTTAGATGCCAGTCTGAAAAACTACTTAAAGTGGGGAATTCAGGAATTTTGTGTTCATAATCTACTACAGGTCGTAATTCTTGACCGATTTTGATGATTTTTTTTTAAAATGCTCAAAATTAAATTCTTAAAAGAACTGTTGTTCCACATTTTTCAGTCCCTCCCTGATTTTTTCAATAAATAAACAAATAGTGTGGAAAAATCTTCAATTTCAGGTATTTGAGCTCGTATCTTCCGAAAAAGTCTTGGGATAAAGTTACTATACAGCAAGATTATTACAGGTGTGCTCATTAAACATGAATAATTCGAATAATTATAAACAATTTTATAATCATTGAATTCGTAATTATTCGAATTATTCATGTTTAATGAGCACACCTGTAATAATCTTGCTGTATAGTACTTTATCTCAAGACTTTTTCGGAAGATACAAGCTCAAATGCCTGAAATTGAAGATTTTTCCACACTATTTGTTTATTTATTGAAAAAATTAGGGAGGGACTGAAAAATGTGGAACAACAGTTCTCTCAAGAATTTAATTCTGAGCATTTAAAAAAAAAATCATCAAAATCGATCAAGAATTACGACCTGTAGTAGATTATGAACACAAAATTCCTGAATTCCCCACTTTAAGTGGTTTTTCAGACTGGCATCGAAATCGCAATATAAAACTCGATTGAGCTACCTCTAAATCTAAAGCTAGGGACCCCAGGTGCAGAAGGTTCAGTTTGGGGTCGGAATCAAGAGTTCAAGACCCTTCACTCGAAAACAATTTTTTTTTTAAACACCCTAATATATACACTCTATATATTTCAAAGCTATATGTAATCTGTATATCATTCTTTCACATGGGGAATGCCAAAATGGCTGGATTCGTGTCCGCCATTGTGAATTTATTCTTTGAAGTCAGATTTGGATTCAGCATCCACGAAAACCTCTAGAACCCATGTTTCATGTACATCTCTTCATAAATGCGAAGATAACTAAATTCACGCCCATTTATATTGGATCCGCGATCTTAAATTCGTTGCTCGACTCCAGATTTGAATGCAGCATTTTCGGAAACTCCAAGAACCCATGTTTCATTTCAAACTGTCCACAAATGCCAAAATGACCATATTGAATCCGCCGTCTTGAATTTGTTTTTTGTCGTCAGATTTAGATTTCTTGCGTTCGAAAATCGCTTGGACCGTAATGAAAATCCATGTATGCAAGCCAGAATAACAAGCATGTAAACGTCGCGGAGAAATAGACATTTCATGAATATATAGTACTTTTTTCATAATCTATACAAAATTTAATTCTTCTATTGTTCTACAGTTAACCAAATATCCTAATTTTCGTGTTCAATTGCGAATTTACGATGCGAATATACCATTCACTGTAATTGACAGGTTTTTTTAAGGGGTAGTGGGCGGCGTCTTGGGATTTCGCCTAGGGTGGCAAAATACCTGGGGCCGGCCCTGGTGATAGGACACACATCAAGGCATGATAGTTTATTGAAAACAATATTAGGGAAAATGAATGGTAAAACTTGTGAAGATAGGCCTAGATTAAATTATATGAAACAAATTATACAAGATAAGTGCTGTGGTAGATATGTTCAAATTGACCGTTTATCGGATAATAGACAGGGTTGGAGGATTTCATAAAATCAGTCATAAGACTGATTACTTCATGATGATGATGGATGACATATATTTGGATTCTACTGTTGAATCAACATCTCGAGTATTATATATAATTTATGTATAAAAACTATGTTGGAAAATTACGGAGTTCCACATAGTGAGGGCTCCGATGCGCAAACCCCTAAACCTCCGCCCTATGTCCAGCCTTGGATTCATCCCACGCTAATACAAACACTTGAAAAGTGCTGTTTTACTTGAAACATTGTCCTCTCCACTCACTCCTTTCTAAGATATTCGCGTGGATTGGCTTATTTGGGAAACCCTGTATATGTATATATGTATATAATTTATTTTTTGAAGTCAGATTTGGATTCAGCATCCACGAAAATCCCTAGAACCCATGTTTCATGTACATCTCTTCATAAATGCGAAGATAACTAAATTCACGTCCATTCATATTGGATCCGCGATCTTAAATTCGTTGCTCGACTTCAGATTTGAATGCAGCATTTTCGGAAACTCCAAGAACCCATGTTTCATATCAATCTGTCCACAAATGCCAAAATGACCATATCGAATCCGCCGTCTTGAATTTGTTTTTTGTCGTCAGATTTGGATTTCTTGCGTTCGAAAATCGCTTGGACCGTCATGAAAATCCGTGTATGCAAGCCAGAATAACAAGCATATAAACGTCGCGGAGAAATAGACTAATACATATATACATGTAAAGTATACAGCGGAGAAAATTTTCTCCGAGATCACCTGTTTTTGAAGACAAAAATTATAAAAAAATGAAAGGACTCGTCCGATTGTGATAAAAATTACACGGTCCTTGGAGAAAGGTTTGAAAAAAAACCTCTATAAATTTTTATCCAATTTGGTCCACTCGGTCCAGAGATATCCCGAATACAGACAGGCACACAGACCACGGATTATCAATCAGTATTGCATGAATTGAAAAACTATCCAACTCCTAATTGGATTACTCAAATATTTTAGAAGATCCGGTCAAAGGGTACGAAAGCGAGCGCAATAGGTACTCCGTGCTTGGTATACTCCGCATACCGAGGAGTGCCTAAAAGCATTTAAAAATGATAATCAATTGCTATTTTGACGAACAAAAGCCATTCTGAAATGAAAAATATTTTGTACCATGTACGCTTCTTTTATAATCTAGAATGCAATTTTAGGGCTCAGTTACCCCACGTTTTTTCCGAAGTTTCGTTAACCTTCCGTTGTGCTTTGCAATCAATTGAATGAGGTTTTTCCATGTTCGAAAATGTATTATGGTTCTTGAACTTGATCCTTGTTCTTGTTTCAAATCGTACCTCTTCACCCCTATGGACAGAAGATCAGATTCTCGAAAACCTCTTATTCCCTTTAGACCCCCGTAGGGGAACGGAGAGTCAACAAAATCCGAGTGGATAATTGATTAAACGAAAATGTATATGATTGAGTGAAATATACAGGGTATCTCAGAAAAGACTACTCGCCTTCCATCAGCGTATTGCTGAGACAAAACTCATCAACTTTTCTATTTACCATTTGTTGATCTGAGGGTTAGTTTCAGAGTTGCAAAAAAAAATAAGTTGACCATTCAAGTGGCAAGTACATCGGCTACTCCAATGATCAAGAAGTAGAATTATGTAGCTTCTATTTGATTGGTCAAAGTCAATTTTCAAACTAAGCCCCAGATCAAAAAATGGTCAATGGGAAAATTGTTTAGTGTCATATCAGGAATACGCTGGTGAAAGGCGGGTAGTGTTTCGTGAGACACCCTGTTATTGTAGGAAATATGCTCATACTGTTCCAACTTGCCTCCATAATTTTTCATTCAGCTTCCAAAAGAACGGCGACTTCCGGTCTTGTGTTCATCACAAGAATTCTGACCGATCCCCCATTCCGTCTATAGTAGAGATCAGTGGTAGGCATAAAGTCACGCTTTCCTATTGAAAATTCTATTAGAAACGGGTGAAGACGTTTAAATTGCATTGTACCGATTTCTGTCGGACCTAACTTCTTCAGGGTGAAATATCAGTTATGAGTTCCATACGTATCTAATACCATCTACCCTGTACGTCCTGTATCCACCAGCAGGTAAGGCTGGTTCTAATCCGCAATGCCAGGCGACAGGCCTAACGGTATTTGACCACACTTTGGCCCATTAGGCCGAAGCATGCAGAATTTTAACTGTCATTTCAAATGTTGCGAATAACGTATGAATCATTACAAATTTTTTGTAAACCCGGAAGTTTCCAACCTCATGATAACAAACGGTTATTCGTTGACAAACGCCGACTCGGTTTAGTTTCTGGGGTCTTCAGAAACGTGTTGGTATTGAAGATTTTGATTTTGGAGGTTGAAAACTTTCGGGTTTCTCATAACGATCACAAAGCTCTCTCTTACGAAGAACCAAAGAGTCCATTTCATGCAATCCAACACAGTAAAAAATTTTGTGTACTTTTAACACACGGGCATGTCCCAAACGGTCCACTCAGAATTTGTGTTGAATATTGACACAAAGGATGTGAGATGTTAACACAAAAATGTTGAGGTTAGATTGAGAATCTGTCAATTTGACAGTCATTTGTGTTGATTTTGTGTCGAATCTAACCTCCAAAATCAAAATCTTCAATACCAACACGTTCCTGAAGACCCCAGAAACAAAACCGAGTCGGCGTTTGTCAACGAGTAAACCTTTGTCATCATGATCAGAGCCGTTTCAAGGCTTCATGAAGGCTTCGGCACATCTTCCGCCTGAAGCTTCTAGGATTACAAAAATTCCAAAATTATATATGATTTATACATCATTCGATGTGGTTTTGTATCTGAGTTATATCGGGATAAAATTTTGAGAATTGTTTCACTCGGGATATAGAAATCAAAAATCCCGCCACAAATGAGGTCCCCGACGACTGTCCTTTCTACCGGTACCTTAGGGGTCGTCCATAAACCACGTGGCAGATAAAGGGAGAGAGGGGGTCAAAAAGTTGCAAAAACAGGGCTACGTAGTTTATGGACGGCCCCTTAAAACAGCTTTGTTGATGTCATATCCAGTTATTATCAAGGATAGTATACAGTGAAAAATTTCGTGTATTTCAACACACGTTTTTATTCCAAGAGGTCCACTCGCAATTTATGTTAAATATTGACACAAAAAATGTATCAAATCAACAAAACATGTTGAATTTACACTGAAAATCTGTGAATTTCAGAATTTGATATATTATTTTCAATACAAACTATGAGTGGACCTCCTGTGACACAAAATTTTTCGCTGTGTACACTGTTAGAAAAGTTCTTAAATTTAATATGAAAATTCTTATGAAATTCTATAAGTACATCTTAAAATTAATAATATTCTGTGATTCACAACATGTTTATGAATTTTCACATTAAATGCATGAAAATTAATAACCGGTTATGAAAATTCAAAATATATTATTAAATTCCATGCAAACTTCCTAATTCTAATAATCTATAATGAAAAATCACAATAATACATGTTAAAATATTAAAGATGGCTTCTATGCGCATAATTCACTGCGCACTTTGTTTTTGGGAGCATATAATAGTATATACGTGTATACATGTGATAGAATCCATAACCTCTTAATTATCACTAATGGTCAATAACTTATGGGTATGTATATCATGATTATAAGTCCTAATTCAATTAGCTTTAGTTACATGTGAACAAGTTCCCGAAGTTTTTATACACATATAGTTGATAACAAGATAACTTTGAAATATGGGTAAGTCTTGTTCTCTTCTCTTTCATATTTTTATCAATGCAACTCTATTTACGGAATCAAAATGGAATACTTTTATGAATGTATGTATATATGTGTGTGTGTACAGAGCATATGTGATATCTAAAACTACATCGTATTTTACAGTCGATTTCTTCAACCGTGATGTAGTCAAGCTGGTTGAGGCGTGAGGTCGTAGGTTAGGTTTGGTAGGAAAGCAGGTTCGATCCCCCGTTAGGCCCCCAAAACTTTGCGCTCCAATTGACTTTGACTACATTCACGATTACGTACTCACTTCGGAAGAGTTTCGAGGATTCCAAAATATGAAGGAAATTCCCAATGATTTCTGTTGAGAACTTCAAGATTTTTTCCTGATAATTCATAATTCAGAATTATAAATTTTAATATGTAATACATTATTGGATTTCATAGAAATTCCATGTATATAAATTTATAATAATTGTGATTAAATTTAATACTCAGTTTTTAATATACAATACAGTATTAAATTGATTAATAAGATTATGTAAAAAACTTCATAATAATTATTATTAAATTTAAGACAGATTTTTCTAACAGTGTAGTATCAGAATGCTGGCTGAATTTTTCGTGCAAGATTTGTCAAAAATACTTGAGTATTTCCGAAATATCGATCTATACATCATTTCTTGTTAAAGGCGAGCGATCTTGACGAATCGAATCTTTTGTATAAAACGGTTATCACAATTGAAATTCCATAGAACTTGATAGAAATTGAATATTTTTCTCTCATCCTTCTAATAACGGACGATGAAAACTATACTTCTCACCTCATTTTTCCTGGTTTTTTCGTGATAACCCGCACATTATGACAAAAAATCTCATAAAAAATTGTCATTGAACTGATTGTGTTCTTTATTCTTCTTTAAGAATTCTTCTGGGACTGTGCTACTGTAAGGGAAGTCTACTCTATGAGATTGTATCAATGTGGAATATTTTTCATTACAGTTGACATTATCGGATCCATGTACTTCAATGACAGTTTCCCGTTGATGATGCAGTTTGCAATTGTTGCTGAATGAACAACTCCAGAATATTACTTTTTTTCATATTAAAATGCGGTTCTGAAATTTCTTTGATACGAAGGAACTACTTAACTATAATTTGAGCTCCTAGACAAAATAATTTGAGCCGCATAGGGTTGCAGTTGCAAAGATTTGTTTGAATTTCTTTGTCTCACTGGATAGAAGTAATGGGTCGGGTATTTTTGCTGAAAATTTGTAATGATTCATACGTTATTCGCAACATTTGAAATGACAGTTAAAATTCTGCATGCTTCGGCCTAATGGGCCAAAGTGTGGTCAAATACTGTTAGGCCTGTCGCCTGGCATTGCGGATTAGAACCAGCTTTACCTGCTGGTGGATACAGGACGTACAGGGTAGATGGTATTAGATACGTATGGAACTCATAACTAATATTTCACCCTGAAGAAGTTAGGTCCGACAGAAATCAGTACAATGCAATTTGAACGTCTTCACCCGTTTCTAATAGAATTTTCAATAGGAAAGCGTGACTTTATGCCTACCACTGATCTCTACTATAGACGGAATGGGGGATCGGTCAGAATTCTTGTGATGAACACAAGACCGGAAGTCGCCGTTCTTTTGGAAGCTGAATGAAAAATTTTGGAGGCAAGTTTGAACAGTATGAGCATATTTCCTACAAAAACAGGGTGTCTCACGAAACACTACCCGCCTTTCACCAGCGTATTCCTGATATGACACTAAACAACTTTCCCATTGACCATTTTTTGATCTGGGGCTTAGTTTGAAAATTGACTTTGACCAATCAAATAGAAGCTACATAATTCTACTTCTTGATCATTGGAGTAGCCGATGTACTTGCCACTTGAATGGTCAACTTATTTTTTTTTGCAACTCTGAAACTAACCCTCAGATCAACAAATGGTAAATAGAAAAGTTGATGAGTTTTGTCTCAGCAATACGCTGATGGAAGGCGAGTAGTCTTTTCTGAGATACCCTGTATATTTCACTCAATCATATACATTTTCGTTTAATCAATTATCCACTCGGATTTTGTTGACTCTCAGTTCCCCTACGGTGGTCTAAAGGGAATAAGAGGTTTTCGAGAATCTGATCTTCTGTTCATAGGGGTGAAGAGGTACGATTTGAAACAAGAACAAGGATCAAGTTCAAGAACCATAATACATTTTCGAACATGGAAAAACCTCATTCAATTGATTGCAAAGCACAACGGAAGATTAACGAAACATGCGAACAAACGTGGGGTAACTGAGCCCTAAAATTGCATTCTAGATTATAAAAGAAGCATATATAGTACAAAATATTTTTTATTTCAGAATGGCTTTTGTTCGTCAAAATAGCAATTGATTATCATTTTTAAATGCTTTTAGGCACTCCTCGGTATGCGGAGTATACCAAGCACGGAGTACCTATTGCGCTCGCTTTCGTACCCTTTGACCGGATCTTCTAAAATATTTGAGTAATCCAATTAGGAGTTGGATAGTTTTTCAATTCATGCAATACTGATTGATAATCCGTGGTCTGTGTGCCTGTCTGTATTCGGGATATCTCTGGACCGAGTGGACCAAATTGGATAAAAATTTATAGAGGTTTTTTTTCAAACCTTTCTCCAAGGACCGTGTAATTTTTATCACAATCGGACGAGTCCTTTCATTTTTTTATAATTTTTGTCTTCAAAAACAGGTGATCTCGGAGAAAATTTTCTCCGCTGTATACTTTACATGTATATATGTATTAGTCTATTTCTCCGCGACGTTTATATGCTTGTTATTCTGGCTTGCATACACGGATTTTCATGACGGTCCAAGCGATTTTCGAACGCAAGAAATCCAAATCTGACGACAAAAAACAAATTCAAGACGGCGGATTCGATATGGTCATTTTGGCATTTGTGGACAGATTGATATGAAACATGGGTTCTTGGAGTTTCCGAAAATGCTGCATTCAAATCTGAAGTCGAGCAACGAATTTAAGATCGCGGATCCAATATGAATGGACGTGAATTTAGTTATCTTCGCATTTATGAAGAGATGTACATGAAACATGGGTTCTAGGGATTTTCGTGGATGCTGAATCCAAATCTGACTTCAAAAAATAAATTATATACATATATACATATACAGGGTTTCCCAAATAAGCCAATCCACGCGAATATCTTAGAAAGGAGTGAGTGGAGAGGACAATGTTTCAAGTAAAACAGCACTTTTCAAGTGTTTGTATTAGCGTGGGATGAATCCAAGGCTGGACATAGGGCGGAGGTTTAGGGGTTTGCGCATCGGAGCCCTCACTATGTGGAACTCCGTAATTTTCCAACATAGTTTTTATACATAAATTATATATAATACTCGAGATGTTGATTCAACAGTAGAATCCAAATATATGTCATCCATCATCATCATGAAGTAATCAGTCTTATGACTGATTTTATGAAATCCTCCAACCCTGTCTATTATCCGATAAACGGTCAATTTGAACATATCTACCACAGCACTTATCTTGTATAATTTGTTTCATATAATTTAATCTAGGCCTATCTTCACAAGTTTTACCATTCATTTTCCCTAATATTGTTTTCAATAAACTATCATGCCTTGATGTGTGTCCTATCACCAGGGCCGGCCCTAGGTATTTTGCAACCCTAGGCGAAATCCCAAGACGCCGCCCACTACCCCTTAAAAAAACCTGTCAATTACAGTGAATGGTATATTCGCATCGTAAATTCGCAATTGAACACGAAAATTAGGATATTTGGTTAACTATAGAACAATAGAAGAATTAAATTTTGTATAGATTATGAAAAAAGTACTATATATTCATGAAATGTTTCAGAAACATTCTGAAGAAATATCTCAGCGTACACAAATGATATTTGCCGAACGTCTTACGTAACATAAAAAATGCAGGTTTCCACAAATTTTAAAACACGTACTCTCTGAAACTTAAATCCACACCACTGACACGTTTTGAAAACTTCCGACTTTTTTTGGTGGTACGCTTCATTATATTCTAATTCTCACGCACATAATATACTTCAAAATTCATTACAATCACAACTTGCCTTACTTGAAAACTCGTTCAAATGAAAAATTGCTGATCAACCCTGAGTAGACGTCGGTTCTCCATACAATATTACTTCGACACACAATAAAACAAAAGATGAATGCACCGACAATACGATAGTCTTTTGAATCCCTATGAATCTTGCATGGAGGAAAAACAAAACACATATTAGAAATTTCCAATGAAGCGATTCAAAATTGAATGGTATCTTATTGCAGTTCATAAAAAAATGTTCTTATTATGCAACTTCATGGATTTTTCAACAGGATATTCATAAGTAAAACACGAAGTCCTACTCTGCTAAAAATGTCCCATAGAAGACGATAAAATTTTTCTTACGAGTTTCAATACGGTTTCTAAAATTGGAATCCCCATGCTGTATCGTGCATTTACGATAGAATTCTATTGATTCTCATCGCATCCTACAAGATTTGAGAAATGTACCTGGTTCTATCGTAAAATTCCTGTAGTAGAAAAATCAATTATTCGCAAAAAAAAGGTTATAATTCTCCAAATAATTAATATTTTGTCTATGGGAAGTTCACTTTAGAACCACGTAAATTTTTCTTAAATCCTATAGAATACGATAAGAATCGACAGAATTCTATCGTAAATAATTCACGATACAGCATCGGAATTCCAGTTTCAGGAACCGCATTGAAACCCATAGGCAAAATTTTATCGTTTTCTACGGGAAATTTTCAGCAGGGTATGAATTTCTGCTTACGATTCACTATAAATACCTATGAGCATGAATACACATTTGTGCAGGTTGAGAATAAAATACTTGGTTTTCATATGATGTTTCGACAACATTTTGAGAACGTATCATAGCATACGCAAGAAAACGTCATCGAAACGTGTATTCCAACATGATAAACCAATGTTCTCGAAACGTTTGGAAAACGGACTTTTGAAAACGAAAATCTGTGAAACCATTGATACGTTGGTTTTCGGTGCTGTTTAGGATACTGCTTCCAATACTGCTGCGAGACAATGTTGAATACTACACTGAGAAAACAGATATCTTGAAAAATACCATAATTTATGGATTTTCAGCGCTGGTCTGACCCGAGTCGGAATATTCACTTTCATGAATCTCTAAAAGTACCATAATTTCTTGGACTTTTTGAAATAAGTATGGGACCTTCCGTATGAAAGTCCAAGGCATTATGGTACTTTTAGAGGTTTTTTCAGGTAAATATTTAGACTCGGTCAGACCAGCGCAGAAAATCCATAAATTATGGTACTTTTTAAGATACCTTTTTCTCCGTGTATTGTCGGATGATAACTAGGTTCTCACTCAATCGACATTTGATGTCTTGCATACATCACCTAATTATCATTATTCACCAGGTCATCTTTCTGATGCCATTCTGAAACTGAATCAAAAAATAACTTATTTCTTGTAAAATGTGTACTGAAATTTATGCATAAAGACTTTTGCAAAACACTTTTTTTAGAGAAAAATTGTAATTCTTATTCAGTAATTGAACCACCATGAATTCTTAGGAAGACAGAGAATGTTTTTAATAAGTATTTTGTGTGTCATGTGTATGTGTATGTTCAGTATGGTTCTTACTCATGATTTCTAGGATTTTGTTGTTTTTCCAAATTTTGCCGCCCCAGGCGGCCGCCTATACTGCTTATATGGACGAGCCGGCCCTGCCTATCACATTACTTCTTCTTTTAACGACATGTTTCGAAAGATTTCTTTTTTCATTTACCTTCACAATATTCACAATTCCCTCTCCCTCCCTCCCTCTCTCTCTCTCTCTCTCTCTCTCTCTCTCTCTCTCTTCTGAGTATCCTTCTATAACACCACATTTCAAAAGCTTTGAGTCTTCGTTAGTCCGTTTTTCCAATTGTTCAAGTTTCGCAACCATATAATGCTGTGCTCCAAACGTAACTCTTCAAGAATTTCTTCCTTACTGCTAAGCTAATATTCTTCGGACATAGTAACTGTTTCTTTTGGTGGAAAGCCTGTTTCCCTTGTGCTATTCTTGCTCTTATATCTCTATTGCTTTTACCGTTTTCTGTCATTATGCTTCCTAGATATTTAAATTCTTTGACTTGTTGACTTGTCTTCGGCATCTATTTTGATTTCCATTCTTCTTGATGTTTTCGCTGTTGTACAAATCATGAATTTTGTTTTGTCCTTATTTATATTCATACAATAGTTTGCTAGTAATATTGTTTTCATAGTGTTGAGAATATTTTCTAACTCAGCACTACTCGTAGCTAATACAGGTATGAGTCATGTCATCCGCAAATTTGACAATGTTTGCATTTTCTCTCTGAATCTGTAATTTCAGGGCTCCCGCTGTTACTATATCTCTTTTTTGTGACTGGCCATTCTAACCAACTACACGGAGAAAAAGGTATCTTAAAAAGTACCATAATTTATGGATTTTCTGCGCTGGTCTGACCGAGTCTAAATATTTACCTGAAAAAACCTCTAAAAGCACCATAATGTCTTGGACTTTCATACGGAAGGTACCATACTTATTTCAAAAAGTCCAAGAAATTATGGTACTTTTAGAGATTTATGCAAGTGAATATTCCGACTCGGGTCAGACCAGCGCTGAAAATCCATAAATTATGGTATTTTTCAAGATATCTGTTTTCTCAGTGTAGACAACGTGATTCCGTGATTTCAATTGCACTTGTTCCTTCACCTCGTTCATCGCTTCTTCTATATATAAATTGTGAATCAATGGTGGTACAGTCTGACCTCTCAATAAAAACGCAAAAGCCCTTGAGGAGGAGAGTTTTTCCTAGAATTCGAGTACCCCCACCAGGCGTGCGCTCCGTGCTGTCTGACGCTTGCTGTCTCTGTCTCTTTTTCTGTAATGCAATCCTTTCAATAAGAACGCTTAAACGAGTGTCAATTTTTCCATGGCACCCATGTAAACAAGTCCTAAATTGTGAATGAATGCTGTTTTATGCAATGCATATAGTTGATGTACATTATTATTGATTATATAGTTGATGTATATTATTCCTAGGATTTTTAGGAATTTGATTGTATATTGTTTTATTTCATGTGTTGAGAAGCAAATGTTGAAGAATCCATTTACCTGAGGCTTTATCTTCGGTAGAAGAATTCGGTTCCCTTGAAAATACTCTCCCTGCAGTTGAATGCGTTGTGGATCAAAATAACATTCAAACAGCCGAAAATGATTTCAATTATTTGTCTGAACCCTTAGGGAAGTTCCTCTCGTTCATGTAAAATTTCCTTCTTCTTTTCCTCATTTTTTTTTCAAACATGGGAAATAATATAGAAATTCTGCAAGTTCATGGACATGGGGACAGGGAAAACTTTTCTACGGCAATCTTTGGCTATTTTATACGAAAATCTTCACATACACACACATATTCATCAAATGTGCATAGAAATAAGATTCATACAATTAACTTGAAAAACAACGGGACGGGATTGATTCCGTACAGCAAAGTTTTTTGAAAGTATAAAGAATTATTCGAAACGATGATGTACATTGAAGTGTTCATTTCATTTCCCCCTTTATAGTTCTACTAAATTGGGCGTTCTTATGCCGAGGTTCACACGCGAATACCCAAAGCTTGGAGTTGAAGTGAAAGTGGGGCAAGTACTCGAGCGAGAAACTGAGGAAGCGTTTTTCTTATTGCGTGCGGTCTTATTGGGGGAGGTTGGACTGTAGTGAGCATCCTTGTCTCTCCCCTCTTTCAATTTGTGCTTTCCCTCCCTGACCTTATATTTCTATTATTGCGGTTTGATATTGTGGGGGAATAGTTTTGAAAAGCGTGCGAATTTGTATAAGTGTGCGCATGCTCAGGTCTCTCTAGGCTCACGAAGCCTTTTCAATGATCATCCTGTGTTTTTTTTCTCTTTTCCCCAACGAATTCGTTAATGGCGTCGTGCGTCGCGTTGGTTGTCACGTCACGTGTCGTGTGTTGAGCGGAGGTGAACGCGTGTTACCTTGGGAAGTATTCAATCGTATGTGAATATATGACTTGGTACTTTGATCCGAATAATAGAAATACGTATTGCATCCTCGTGTCGTCAAGAATCGGTTATACGCAACTTGATTCAACGTGATTTCGTGCTCTGGGTGGGTGGGTGGATGGGTGGATGGGTGGATGGGTGGATGGATGGATGGATGGATGGATGGATGGATGGATGGATGGATGGACGGACGGACGGACGGACGGACGGACGGATGGATGGATGGATGGATGGATGGATGGATGGATGGATGGATGGATGGATGGATGGATGGATGGATGGATGGATGGATGGATGGATGGATGGATGGATGGATGGATGGATGGATATGTTTATGTTCTAGGATGAGATCCTGTGGAACAATTGAGAAAGAAGTATAAACAATAACAAAGATATTATATACTAAAATACTTATATATATACGGCATTAAACCCACAGCCCGAAAAGCAAAAAAAAAGGCACAATGAATGAACTTAAAAATAAAGATGAAATGAGAATGAGAGTGAGGATGAGATTACAAAGGTGTGAGAAATGAAAATACAGATATAAGATAAAGATACAATAGTTATAAATGCGCAGAATGAAGATGAAGGCAAATGATGATACGGAACTGGATGGGAAAAACGATAACGGCAGTCCAAAGGAGGAGAATGAAGATGATGAGATCTGGAGGACGAACGGGAACTGGCGTCGTGAGATGGAAACCCTGGTTAAAAGAATCCATTGAATCTGACAAATGAAATTCAATGAGATTTTGTCAGAACATTGTCCAAGTTTAATCGTAATTTAGTGAGATTTGGCTAGATTCAACGAAATTCACATGAAAGTTCTGACCAAATCTCATTGAAAAATCACCGGTGAGATTTGGTCAGAACATTGTCCACGTTTAATCGTAATTGAATGAGAATTGGTCAGAATCAATGGGTCCTTTTAACCAGGGACTGCTTCTTCGAGAACGCGATATTTTAGAATGAGACAAGAACAAGCAATGCAATCGAGCAATTCTAATAACGGGAGACAGCATGTGGAAATTCCTGCAACTCACGTAAATGTTAAAAGTCTTCCAGGACTTCCGGATGAATTCGAAGGAGTCGGCGATACTTACGATCGGTGGGAGCAGCAATTGGGAATAATTCAAACGACTTATCACCTGGTCGATAATCAAGTAAGGATTCTTATATGTTCCAAACTCAAAGGACGTGCATTAAGCTGGTTCCACTCGAGAGCTGAACATTTGACTTTGACGTACGAAAATTTGAAAATCCAAATGTGGCTGATGTTCGATCATTTCCCAACGAAGCTGCAGAGAAAGAAAGAGTTCGAAGAACGTACTTGGCAGTGAAACGAACCTTTCAGTGATTACTTTCACGATAAGACCATATTGGCCAAGCGGGTCCCCATTCCTAAGGATGAAATGATCGATTATCCAATAGACGGCATACCGGATCTTCAACTCCAACAGTAAGCGAACATGGAGGGGTTCGTAAACGAGACTGATCTGCTGACGGCATTTAGAAACATTTCGTTGAGTTCGGAAGTCCCGAGACTGAAACCTAAGGATCGGGATCTCAACACGTGCCAGCAAGGAATGAATCATCTAAACAACGTGGTGTCGTAAAATGTTTTGATTGTAACGATTTGGGACACGTGTCTGCTCGATGTACAGAACCTAAACGAGAGAGGAATTCGTGTTTCAAGTGTGGCAGCACCGACCATCAGGTGAGGGAGTGCCCAAAGAGGAATACGACAGCGTCAACGCATTACGTGCATCCCACGACAGGAGATCAACAAATGCCGTTACACGATTCATATATGACTTTAGTGCAGTATAGCGTAGTCGACACCGACAATGGTAAATGTGATCATTCCATTAATGCGTTGATAGGTTCAGGATTGCCAATCAGCCTCATTAAGAGCAGTCAGGTTCCAACGGGTTTACATGTGGAACAGGTAACAGATGAGTATCCATTTAGTGGAATCAATGGGTCAAAGTTGAATATTTTAGGTATATCCCAAAGAGATTTTGACATTGAGAAAATCGGTATCAATATTAAATTCTACATTGTCCCTGAACATGCGATGGGTTGTTCTGCTCTCTTGGGTAGGGACGTAATTTCGCGTCCCGACATCAAAATTACTTTCCACCGTGGAAATGTACGTATCGAGCGAATAGAGGGCGAACGAATGTATCAAGTAAATTATCAGGCCCATTTGCATGCTGATCGGGTTGAAAAGGAGGGGGAAATGCACATAAAATTAAAACGAGATCAGCCGATTAGTTTTTCACCTCGTCGATTAGCGTTCTCAGAAAAGGAAAAATTGCGTGTCCTGCTAGATAATTTGTTGGCTGATGGCGTAATTAGGCCGAGCAATTCTCCTCACGCGACTGTATTGGTACGGAAGAAGAATGGCGAAATCAGGATGTGCACGGATTATTGCGAGTTGAACAAAATTACAATTGAAGATAATTTTCCCACGCCTTTAATCGACGATCAACTCGATAGGATGAAGGGGAAAAGGTCATTCAGTAGCTTGGATTTGCGAAACGGATTTTATCACGTGTAGATGGCAGATTCGTCAATTCAGTACACTTCCTTTGTGACTCCTTTGGGGCAGTATGAGTATCTGCGAATGCCCTTCAGGTTAACTAATGCTCCACGAGAATTACAAAGGTATATCAATAGTATTTTCAATCAGTTAGTCCGATAGAACAAAGTTTTGCTATATTTGGATGATGTGCTTATCGCTACAGAAACCTTGGAAGAGCACCTAGATATTTTGAAGGAGGTATTCGAGTTGGCGGGTAAACATCATTTAACATTTCGGTTAGATAAATGCTGATTTCTTTACACGAAAATCACTTATTTGGCATATGTGATTGACGAAATTGGTATGCGACCAACTGACACGAACATCGAATCTATTACGAACTATCCGATTCCACGTAATTCGAAGGATGTCCCTAGATTTTTGTATGCCTCGCAAGTTACTTTCGTAGATTCGGGCCAAATTTTGCGAGACTAACTAAACCATTGTATGAACTGATCGAGAAAGATGTGAATTTCAAATTTGGTCCTGATGAAATGGAGGTTTTCAAAACCCTCAAGAATCATTTATCTACGCGGCCGGTATTGGCGATCTACTCACCTGAATTAGAGACCGAATTGCATTGCGATACCAGTGCAACTGGATTCGGAGCAATTTTGCTGCAGCAGCAGTCGAATGGCTTGTTCCAACCGGTATCGTATTTTAGTCGTCGTACTACCCCTACGGAATCTAGATACCATAGTTTTGAGCTCGAGTAGTTGGCAGTGGTTTATGCTATACAACGCTTTGAGGTATATTTATATGGAATTAAATTTCGCATTGTAACCGATTGCGATAGTTTTAGATTAACCCTGGAAAAAAAAAATGTAAATCCTCGTATCTCGCGTTGGGCAATGTTTCTGCAGGGCTATAATTTCGAAATTGTGCATCGACCTGGAACACGAATGGGTCATGTGGATGTCCTAAGCCGTTGTCATGGCATTCTAGTATTAGAAGCAAATATCTTTAATCAGACATTATCAATCGCGCAAGATAGTGATCCTAAAATTGTCGAACTGCGGAAAGTGTTGGAAAGATCGGAGGACAAATTTTTCGAGTTACGTGACGGATTAGTCTATAGAAAGTTTGAAATCAATAAATTATTGTTCTACGTCCCGGAGTCTATGTGCGAAAACGTCATACGTACGTGCCATGACGACTTGGGCCATGTTGGAGTAAAGAAAATCGTTGACCGCATTCTGCAAATCTATTGGTATGCGGGATAAAGTGAAACATCATATCGATAATTGCCTAAAGTGCATCGAATTTTCTCCGCTTAGTGGTAAGACAGAAGGATATTTACACAGTATACCCAAGGGAGATCGTCCGTTTCAGACGGTTCATATTAATCATTGCGGACCATTCGAAAAAACAAAGAAAGGGATACATGTGTATTATCCATAGTAGACGCGTTCACTAAATTTATTAAATTGTTTCCTTGCAAGTCTACGTCTGCTCGTGAAAGTATTGGACACTTGCGCATTTATTTCAAGGCTGATAGCAAGCCACAGTGGATAGTGAGCGACCGAGGTGCTTGTTTCACATCCAAAAAATTTACGAAATATTTGCAAGCCGAATGTGTGAAGCAAGTACTTGTTGCTACCGGAACACCCCGTGCGAATGGGCAAGTCGAGCGTTCCAATCGAACTGTGACGCCGATGCTCGCAAAAATGAGTGAAAGTCCTGATTCCTGGGATTTGGCATTGGAAAAAGCCGAGTTAGCGATTAATAATACCGTGTATAGATCTACGGACTACACGCTAAGTATGTTACTCTTTGGGGTTGACCAGATGGATGAAGTTCATGATCATCTCCAAACAGCCTTAGAAGCTGATTTGTGTAGCGATACAGAGTTAAATAGAATTAGAGATATAGCGACTCAATATCACAAAGATTCAGTTAGAGAGCGAACAAAGATACAACGAAAAGCGAAAGAAATCCATAAAATATAAACAGGGCGATTATGTGATGTTAGCAAATGTAGATACTACGCCAGGCGTTAACAAAAAGTTAATCCCTAAGTTCAAAGACCCATATATGATTAAGAAAGATTTGGATCGAGATCGATACGTCGTCACCGACATAGAAGGATTCCAAGTACCTCAGCGACCGTGTACCGGCGTCGCAGCTTCCGATCCGAATAGATCTTTGTCCCGCCTCTTATTTTATCGAAATGATTTATTGTATTTTGAATCTTATAATTCCCATACTTACTTTGCTTGTATTTTATAATACTCATTTATTTTATACTTTCATGATCTTGAACGAAAAATCTGAAGTCGGTCTGCCATAGGTTGTGCAGGGTAAATTCTAATATATGTACATCCGCTAATTGTATTCAGCTGATGGTATTTGTTTTGTTCTATTTTTAGGCATTGTAAGCACTACATTTTATAAGGCCTCTTTTGTAAATAATGTAAACTAATGTCATCTTACGTATTTTACATGTGATCGTATGGCGTAGACGGTTGATGAGTATTGATTGTATGTCTGGGACAGCCAGGAAGGCCGACTGTGGGGGGATAGTTTTGAAAAGCGCGCTGATTTGTATAGGTGGGCGCATGCTCAGGTCTCTCTCCTCGATAGAAAGGGGTAGTCGGACATGGTCGGTGGTGGCACACGCACGTATTGTATTGTGCAAGCGAGAACATTATAGTTTAATAACGATTATGTATACTTTTCGATAATACACATTTATTATTCAAAGCTAAATTCATTGAAGTCAACAGTATTTCATATATTATTCTCCAATCCTTGAAATCAATTCCTACCTTGTTCAAATTCGCGAATACTTTCTCGCAATCAACATCATCGAATGCTTTTTAGGCCCTCATCGGTATATGTAGTTTACTAGCACGGAGTGCCTATTGCACCCACCATCGTACCCTCTGACCGTATCTTCTAAAATATTTGATTGACCCAATTGGGAATTAGATAGTTTTTCGTTTCAAGCAATACTGACTGATAATCCATGGGGTTGTCTGTGTGGCTCTTTGTCTGTCTGTCGTCTATCGGTTTGTGGCCGGGATAAATCTGGACCATGTGGAACAAATGAATTGAAATTTCCAGGGGACCTTCCTTAAACCCTTTCCCAAAGGCCATTCAATTTTTATTGAAATCGGAGAAGTCCTTCTACTTTTTTCACACAAATAAATGATTTCGGAGAAAATCTCCTCTGCTGTATATATATATATATATATGTCAGTTTCTCCGCAGTCTTTGAATATTTGTTACTTTGGCTTCTGTTGAGTGAAACACCGGCAAGTGCCTTTTCATATATCCCTGGATATGCGAATTGTTCAAGATGCGAGCATAAGTGGGCTACGGTTTATTCAAAATAAGCAAAGCGAATTTTGAAGGGGGTTGGTTTGCTGAACGAAGCGAAGCAGTTTGGAGGCGGAGCCCTCTGGTTTCATTATATGATGTAAAAATAATGGTGAAAATCCAATTACGTAAAAGGTCACTTATGAGTTTTGAATTTTCCTCCAAAAAGTGTCATTGAACTCCCAAGCTCAGGGTCCCTATTAACTTGAATTCATCACGAAAATTTCGTATTACGAAGCAGTGTATTCCCTATCCAATGTATAGTAGAGATCATCGATACCTACCTAGTGAAATCATAACCAGTAATACAATTTTTGATAAAGTTGTATTGGTCACTTTATTTGAAAACGCTGGTTTTTAACTCATCATTATAAAATCACTTGCGTCCTAGCACTATTGAAAATGACGAGTGTTTGCAATAACTAGACTGCGGAAGTTTGTGCAATTATACATTTTCCATGTCACATATTTTCTATAGGTTCTACTTGAACGATATCAATCAATATCCAGCATCTTTTCATTCACAGAACCAACAAGTATGTAACGTACTATTTTATGTCATTATTGTGGAATATGCAAAAGGTATGTAACATAAAAAATCTATATTTGCATAAACTTCCGCAATTTAGCAATAACTTTACTTAGAAGATTTGAATGAAGTTGAAACTATCGGCCGATGAATATAACTTTTCATTGGCCTTCATACGAATATTTTTAATATCAGAAATGCTTTGAGTCACTTTCCATTATGCGTTTGGTCTTTTCAAACGCTTGATATAATAAACTCTATCAGAAGTTACATCAATCGGTCGATGCTCCCAAATTCAAGAGATCTAGTGTCGTGTTATAACACAAAAAAAAGATTGTGCAGAAAACAATAATATAATTAGTGCAGCGGTAAAATTATGCTGGAAACGTCCAACTGAATCTCATTGTTGACTCAACTACATGCAGTTGGATCAATTGCGATTTCTGTTAATTTCACAGTATTTTGTTGATTTGATTATGGTATTCATTCGTTTTAGAGAAAACCCTTAACAATAGAATGTGATTGATTTTCGACGAAATTTGTTCTTCAGTGTGGTATCCTCTCATAAGCGTCTCGTGGACCCCAGAGTGATTAAATCTCTACACTGAAAAAAAAATTTATTCCAGTCAAATAAATATTTATTTGTCCTGTACCAATGAAATATTTATTAGAATTAACAAAATATTCTTTGGAATCAAAATAATTTATTGGAATCAAATAAACGATTAAAACCATCTATTTAATTCAAATAAATTATTTTGGCTCCAAAGAATATTTTGTTAATTCTAATGGATATTTCTTTGGTACAGGACAAATAAATATTTATTTGACTGGAATACATTTTTTTCAGCGTACTCAAAATACTCAAAGATGACTCAATAAAATGGAAAGAATTAACTTGCCAGGTTTCTGTTGGTATGGAACACGGTCTGGATGATTAATTTTTTCTCATTTAATGAAATTGAGTCACCTTCGAATTTTTTCGGTAGAGAAACCTAGCAACATTAGACTCCCCTTTGAAAAATATTCTCGCTGGCACTACGGCACAGAATAGTTTATTCAACAAACTTAATCATTATACTAGGAAATGTGATAATCAAAATTTGTTTTAAAATTCATAGCTGAAAAACAACAGTTGGTAAGCGAGTATCAAGCAGCTTCTGAAGAGAAAAAGATTGAAATGGAAACACGCTACGGAAAGAAACGATTGCAAGTTTTAGTTGAAAATACAATGTCTGAAAATTGGATAAACGATAATAGTCACAACTGTCCTAAATGCCATACAGCCATTGAGGTATTTATATTTCTTAGCTACGTTTCACACCTGCCTGATTATTTATAAATGAATATTCAATTTCAGAAATCCGATGGTTGTAACAAAATGACGTGTGGTCGTTGTAAAACATTTTTCTGCTGGTTATGTAGCGCAAAACTCAACCCCGAGGCGCCTTATTTACACTTCCAGAATCCACAATCTACGTGCTTCAATATGTTATATCACGGTTTGATAAACGATGAAGATGAAGATGATGAAGACATTGATTTTCCTGCCGTATATTTGGATTATGATTCAGAAGACGAAGATTTTTATGATGATGACTTTGTTATTGAATTTGATATTTGAATTCTACCAATTACCGTTTTATTAATTCACATATTATTCCAGAACATATATTTATTTCGATTGGGCAATTTTTATCCGGGTCTAATCCATTTCGTCTTTTGTAAGGATATGCAAGGTTATTTGATGGTATCGTGTACAATAAAATGCAGACAAATATCTGCGATCTCGTATGAAAATTCCCCCATTCGCAAGTACGATGACAATGATTGAAAATATTCATTTTAAAATCGTCTAATTAGTTCCTTTTGTCAAGTATTTGTGAGTTTAATCAGAATTGTCGTGACTTTTTCAGAAAATAGATTTAAAATCATTTCCTTTGATTGAACATCAAAATGTGCCTCAGAGAAATTCGAAAAAGTTCTGTATAATTCTGATCTCATGACAAACAATATGGCAAAAACTGAAAAAAAAACTTTAGCGATCAATAACAGGATAAACTGTGAAAAATAATCGGAATCTTCCTGTGTACATCAACCGGAGAATTCCAATTACTGATTGGGAAATTAATTTCCGGTACATTTATATGAAATTTCCCATACATTTATCTGAAAATTCCAAACTTGATGGCATTTTTCCCAACATTTCACAGTAAATTTCCGGACAAGTTGGGAAAATTCCTAACGCATGTATGTGTTAATTACTTCACATAAATATATAGCAATTTTCCGATAAAATTTTTTACAGTGTACAGCATTCAACATTTTATGGAAGTATGTCTCTAAAATTGATTTTGTAGTTACCATGAAAAGGGTATCATCATTTTATATAGACTTGCAAGTATTCCATGAGAGTTTCAAAACCTCTGATACGTTGTCTCATAGCTGATTGATTCATTCAGTTTGCAATTACTTTGATATTACAAGCTCTTGTGTGATATTTGATTTTTCTGAAAATTATCTGATCTAGTTTTTGAGGAATTAATTCAGTACATCGTATACACTACGACTCACATATGAATTTTGAATCACTATTTGAGATCATTTTAAAAGATATCTTGCAGAATTCTAAGCGCTTCTTGTATAACATCGATAGATATTTTGAAGGTATCTGATGAAAGATGTTTTGAGAGATGAGAAACATCCTTACAAACGATGCTTACTGGCGTTCCGTTGATGGTCTTGTAATGCCGGTGAAGAGCCTATTGAGAATATGTTGGTATATTCCCTGGTATTTTGTCAATTCAATACGTGTTTTCTTGTGCAATTGTATTAGAAAGATGCTATGAAAAATTCAAGTCAAATGTATACATAATCACTTTTCAAAATAATTTTTTTATAAAAAAACAATGATTAATGTGTACCTCATTTTGAACCTTCTACAGTGGCATATCTCTCAATATACAAGCTTCATTGCATGCTATAAAATTTGTTGTATGGTTGAGTAAAAATTGATCTTGGAAAACTGTATAGAAGTGTCTTGATTGTTCTTTATATTTATATTGAGTATTCAAATTGAGGCGTTTGCTTACGATTTCATACGATTTTATTTGAAATAGTTACACGAGAACGGGGAATAGATTATACAATCTGTAAGAGTTTTATTTGAATAAAGTATTCTGCATGTATTCGGATGAATTGCATTTATCTTTCTTTGCAATATTCGGAAATCTAACTATTATTCCAAAAAAAACTGTTGAAGTGAACGAGAAGTATTATGTTTGTTTATCATAACATATGAAAAATGATTGATTATCGGCAACAGTTTATGACAATTCATCAAAAATGACTGATTCAGCATTGTTTTTAGTAATTCAACTGTAATAATGTTGAAGCAAATGAAATACAAAAAAATTAACAATTGCCGCAGTTTTAATAACGAATTCTTGAAAAAATGGCGATCACACCCATCACGGAATTTATTTAGGGAGAAAGTTGTTAGCATCCTCCGTGTCCTGAGATATTTCTACAAGTGTAATCCACGTCTATTTCGTTGGAACGCCCATTACGAGTACGTTGTGATGGGTTATTCCTATACCCATACACAAAGGCGCAAGGGGTGAGCGCCTCCACGATCCCTTCGTGGATATTTATAAGAGCCGGGGGACCTGAAATATATTGGAAGAAAACAAGTAATTCGTTCACGATAGTCTTGAAGGGGTCAAGGGGTAAAGGAAAGCTCAGGGAGAGGGGGTGGGTTGATTTTAATTAACCAAACAAGAAGAAAACCCACTTTTAAGGGTGAACACGTGTTTCACACATATAAGTATATTTCCATTCTTAACACAAAATGCTCACGACTTTGTCGTGGAAAAAAAAGGAATACAAATAAACAATTCAAGTTCGTGAAATTAATCCAGGGAACACAGGGAATCAGGGCCGTCTTTCATTGCTTCAAGGCCCTGGGCCGACTTAGAGTGGAGGCCCATGTAAGGGGACGTAAAATCTTGAAATTTTTCAAAAATCACTCTAACGTTAATCATTATGATTTTTCTTTAAAATAAGTATTGACTGAATTTCCACTTGTTCGGATATCTAGAATTAGTTTCATTTTAAAAATAACTTGATTTCATTTTGTTTAAGTAACCTTTTTAAGAAAATATGTAAATTCTTATCGATTCTCTACGAAGAGGCCCCCCCTTTTGCAGGAGGCCCTGGGCTCGGGCCCGGTGTGCCCTGCCTTAAAGACGGCCCTGCAGGGAATATAAAAAGAAAGAAAAATACGGAGGGCACGACCACGAGGGGGTATTTTACACGGACGAGGCCGTTTACATTAATCAAACAAAAGGAGGATCCAGGGAAACCGCGACCATAGATTTTATCCGAGGGAGGGCTGACACGACCGAAGGGGTGGATCTACGTCATCAAACAAAGGGTGGAAGAGAAACCAAGGAGGAGAGTACGTGGCGGAGGACACGTGAAGAGAACTTTTCCCGATAATCAACACCAAATTACACCGCACTAGCACCCTCGCATCGGAGAAAAACTTGACAGATGCGATGTCCTACCGAAAGAAAATGAATTTGAACCCCGATGGCATCACACACTCACCGTATCCAAAACTTTTCTGCAACCGAGTTTCCTTGCGAACATGGCTGTCGCTTGGTTACACAAGGAGTGACAGGTAAGATCAGTATCCTCAGATTTGACTCGCAAACGTTAGATACACAGATGCGACTGTACATCCGTGTGAAAAAAGAGAGGGTATGGTTGCGACCACGGTGTAAGAGAATTAGGTGATCCAACTCTTCAAAACTGCTGTGATTATTTCATGCAGTTTACACATAATGACACATGAGTGCGCTACTGATTTTGGGAGGCAAATGTAAGCAACAATGGCCGCTCCCATGAAATGAATATAACCTCATAAAAATTAATATGGAATAATATTTTTCATTTATTATTACTCCCAAGCAACACACGGATGTTTCAGATGTGATATGAACATGCTTAGAACCTCCAAATGAGACTGTTTTGGATAATCACCTTCTGAGCATGTCCATAGGATACTATCCGCATTATAATTCTTCCTGGTGTTGCTTGAGCTTGTAACAATAAAGTCAATTACTACTCATATTGAATAACGAACCGGATTGGAATACAAAATTTTTCAATGTTTTCTTCACCATAAAAAAATCCTCACTGATATCAGAGAACAGTATTTTTGCAAATAAATCAGGGAGTACGAAAAAAATAGGAAAAGATTAATCGTTATTGATATTTTGGGAATAACATTGCAAAACAATTTTATTTTTTATAAATCACCAATAGAAATTCAAAAATCACAATGTGCAGATGATAGGTTTTTAGAATTCCCAAATTCGAAACATACAACCATGTAGCGAATGGCACTCCACGAATGATTACTTCGTAAATCACATTTCCAATCACATCACGTACAATATTCCCTCGTTTTATATCATATTCTTGAAAGTGTTTTTCACAAACAAAACTATTCTCATTCAAATAATTATCCGATTTTTTGATAACATCAAACCATTTCTTGAAAAGTTCAAAGTCCAAGTTTCAGTGTCTTTCGGTGCACGAAACATAGATACTTTTTCTTTCGTATATCCACTGTCACCTTTGACTATATAAGTATGGACGGCTAGTTGCCCCCATTTTCCCCATATACACCATAAGATTTTTCAGCCAACATGTTTCGAGATATCTCGAATTCTCATGTCCCAAAAACGCGGGAAATTCAAATATCAAAATATCTATCTGAAATGATATTTAAGAAAAGAATGTTCATAATAGTTATTATGAGGGTGAGGAATTAACAATTGAGTGTGATCCTTGAAATAAAAATTTTTACTGAAATTATGCGTATGTATACATAACCTCTTTGAATGATCATTGAAAGAGTTCAAAATTTCGGGATATTCCATAGCTTCAATAAATTTATTGAATATCGTCAGATTTAATAAAGAATTGATGTGATGACTTGTTTCAAATCAAATTCCGATGAAACGTGATAAAAACCTATAAAATATACACAGAAAGAAATATATTTGGGTAAAAAAAAAGTATTTTGTGGCATACGGGGAAAAAATATTTCCACTATTCAACTGTGGTGTATTCCTCCCCCCCCCCCCCCCACATAATTGTTTTTTAATACGTAACAAGTACACTTTTGTACTTTTGGCAAATTAAAAAGATTTTTCAAATATTCTCCAGCGTATTGAGAATAAGAATATTCATAGTACTTCTTCAAATGTGGCAAAAGATATTCCCTAAGTTGTATGATGTGATAGATTGAGCATTAAAAAAAAACATTGGGTTGTCAAAAGATCATAATTAAAAAAAAATAAGTTCATAATTAGTCGTATCGAAATACTATATGCAAAATCTTTGAAAATATTTACTCAAATGATCATGTCGAATAGCAAACAAATTATCATGCTACGTACATGAGTATTTTCAACAATTCACTTCTAAGTATTCATATCAGGTGTTTGTGATGTGGTTATTTATAAAATATGCAAAAATACAATCTTCTATAGTTTTTACTTATCCTTTATTAATCAAGTATAGAAATTGCATGTGTCACGTGCAGTGAAGATTCACAAAGTGGTATGCAAGTGAAAATTTTATGAAAAAAGTATATTCAATTCACTTGCAGAATAATCAAACATTTCCATACCTCTTACATGTAAAGTGAGATTACATTAGAGAGTAAGAGACTTACGTAGCAAAAGTTACAATACTGATGTAATATGATCGGAAGGTACATACGTAGACATATTGGTAATGTAAGATTGCTGGCAAATGTATTGACAATGTTACTACAATCTTCTAAAAGAATATGGTATTGTGTTGAAATGCATTAATACAAGTATACAACCCACTGGGCATGTAATATTACAGCACATTGCAGCAATGTGATTTTGATTCCGCGTTTGGAACATTATGAAGCGATATCACAACATCGTTCATGTACTTTACAAAAGAAATTTTCGCAAAAGTAATATTATTGGAATGTTATGTGAGTGGAGAATCATTGCAACAAGATTACCTATATGTGGCATGTACAATATTTCAAATTTATATTACATATCAGGTAGATTCAAGCTCCTGACCATATTGCCACAATGAGGCTGCGATAATCCCTTGCACAGCGGGAAAGTGTACTACATATAAAAGAAACGTGAACTAAGATTCTATAAAAATATAAAATATCCATAAATATGTCTTTAAGCATCTGAAAACTAGAGAACTCTATAAATGAATAAAACAATTTCGTTATATTTCAGCTCGAATAATGAAAAACACAATAGAATCACAAGAATATTATACTATAGGTATCACAAATGGATTGTCCGAAGTTCATGACATTTTATTGCCCTTTAAAGATAACAGTTTTTGTTAAACTATGTCTAATAAACGAACTGTGTTGTTCCGTTGTCCAACATTTTCCCAGATAACAAAATTTAACTTTTAAATATGTATCTATAATCGATTGAATCAATTCATTTTTATGATTCATATCGTGATTGTCTTTGAAATTTGGAAAAATCAAATCTGTATTCAAATTCTGTTTAACATCCTTGACAATCTTTATAAAGCAATCGTGATGATTCAATTTTTCATTGGATTCATAAAAATGTACAATTTTCTCAATAACTGTTGTTATGAAGTAAGTATCTTCTTATGGTTGCCGAAGGTACCCCAAACTTTTCCTCTCAATAAATTCAGAATTAACTCGGTCCCTTTGATTGATTAATTCCACGCATATGCTACATTTCAATTGCTTAATAACTTTTCTCTCAACGAACCCTGAAATATATTGTACGGCGTGATCCAATGTTGAGTCAATGAAACCTAGTGGAATGTCATCAATATCAAATGAAGACGTTGAATCCACATCGTTTTTCAAGTTTGGTAATGGGTCCAATGTTGTATTAGACATTCTTTTCACAGAGGAAACTGTTAAGATTGAAGTTTCATCTAGTGGAATACAATTAGCTGATGGAGAAGTGATCTCAAGCATGAAAATAAGACCTCCAAGTGATCTTGAGAGAGTTTATATGATAATATATAATTCAAGTACTTGGGCTCAACGTACTTGGTATACATTAGTTTCAAATTTCTCATATTAGTTATGAACCCAAGGAATCCTGTTTTTAATTTTGATTCAATAATTAATTTTTTTAGAGGATTATTATTTTCATTCTGTGATCGCACTTCATCAATTTGCAGAGAAGAGAAATAATCTTCAGCCTCTTCAAATAGATCAAATATTTCTGAAGCAGTGTCTTGGTTTAAAGGTCTTTTGAAACCATATGAAACAATTGACCTTGAATTCAAACAATCAAAGACATTATTCACAATCCTACAAAATTTGGCCGTTGAAGCACATCCAACAAAATCTGCATGTCCGTCAGCTAAGAGTTGTTCAAGTGCCAAAGCACAACTCTCACTTAGTGTTTGCGCTGCTAATTTTACATTCATTTTATTTTTCCACCATTCTATATGTTTCCTGGTGAGCTTATTTGCTAAATTAAAATGACCATCTTCCTGCAATTTAATCAACAATTCAAAATATTTGAATCGAATCACATTACCATCCTTGTCATACAAATCTTCTTGCGCTAGAGCATTTCGTAGTAATTTAAGCATGTGTGCAGCATCCAAAAATATAAGCACTTCAAAATCGGCAACAGGATGGATGAATGAAGCGTTGTTTTTAAACACTTCAGCTCCCAATTGACGACACATGCTAACATTTGCTGGAAGCCCATCAAATGTCAGCGCAACAATCTGAACTCCAGACAGAGCCACAAATTCTAGAACTTGCTTTGTGATATCAGCCAATTCATTTGATGTTAACCCATCAACTAGAAAGTACGTTACTGGAATTTTCCATCTTTGATTTATTCCAACAACTAAATATACCAAGGCATTTTTGGCCATCGGTAAATTGTCCGCATTTTCAAAAGCTGTACCATAGTCAATAGAACCTACAAATCGTTTTTTTGAATGGTCCCAGTCAATTTGTTGGCGAATTGCCATTTCATCCATGGTCAAACAACCGAATAACTTTTTATCACCAGATTCTTTGCATTTCATCTTTAATATCTCAATCGCTTCTTTAGTAAAACCAGGTGATCCATCCGTGTTACCGTACCACGATTTGATTGTAGAAGGTGCAGGCAATTTATTCTTGAAGACTTTTCTAATATACCGATAGGCTTTCGGGCTATAGAAGTTGATTGTTAATGCGAAAGTACGCAATTGTGGCGAATACTTTCCGTTAACTTTACCTTTCTCGATTTCTTCAATAATACTATCTTCTGAAGTAGCCTATATAAAACATTTCAATGAAAAAAATTGTGAGATAATAAGAGGGGATACAGTCTACCAATATATAGTTTCTAATGTTATAAATTTGGAGCGATTTCAAATTAATTTCTAAAACTAAATTTATACAATTATAAATGATTTCAGTTCATATAATACTGAATTCATAATATGATAAATGACATGATTATTTTATAGTGAATCCCTGTTTTCTATAGACGAAGAAACCCATTAAATCTTGTCAAATCCTTTGGAATCTTATAGAATGTCCTAGTCGGAGCCAATTAAGGAATTTTCAATCTTAATTTGAAGGTTGCATTTGGTTTTTCAATTAGAACGGTAATACCAAATGTTATTTGATTGTTTTAAAATGAATTTTATAGGTTTCTCTGTGATCAGAATTCTAATTATTACTAGTATATGACAGGGTATTAATTCGTATCATGAATACAATGAATCTCTAGCTGTACTATTAGCACCTCCTGAATATTAACCCTCACAGCAACCAAACCATTCAGCAGTTTTTACTGCAATGAAAATCCTTAATAAACAGGCATGAGCCAATTTATCGGAATACTGAGATGTGTCCCGATGTACTTGTAATCCCTGGCGATCCTACTTTATTTTGGTTTTAGAATTGATTTAGATGAGATTTATATTCTTGAAAGTACGGCGCCTTCAGTCGCCCAATCGCCTTGTTGACTGCATCGGCAGAGCCAGATTTTGGATACGTTTTATATCTAAAATCCCATTTAAACATCTTCATGTAAGTTAATTCTTCATGAATATTTGTCAAACTGTCACTCGACATGCTCCACACTCCGTACATGCGATTTCAAAGTATGTCCAAAATTACGCAACTCATGCACCATACAGTATTCACATCCCAAATACAAAAAATTAAAAACTCCAATTGGAAAGCGTAAAAGTACGTGCACCCTTCTTCTTCGGATTTTTTTACATGCACTTGCAATGTTATCATAACTCTCATTTCCTCCACCTCCGTTTTCCATTTTCCTTTATATCTTATTTTAGAGACAGAATTAAAAACTATGAACTTTGGGGTGCCGTTTAAATCGTCCAAATACTTAAGACTAATATCGGAGTAACAGGCAATTATGAAAATTATGGAAAATATATTATTATATCACTGAATATCTGTCATTAAACCTTCATCAATAATTGAAAGTAAATTAAATAAGAATTTCAGAACAGTAACGTAAAGGAAATATCTGATCTAATTTTGATTATGGAATCTCCAATGTTAAGTAATAAGATGTAAAAAGTAGAGGGAAAGTGTAAAATTGATCCCTGCAGGTGGAATTATCTCGATTAGAAACGATTCATAACTTCCATTGCACTCTTCAGAGCCTGAACAGGGCCTAACAAAACCTGAAGAGGCTTCATCAGGTTCCCGGGTCCTAATAAGATCAAGAGAATGCATGACATCATTTCCAGTCAGGATGGGATCATTTCACTTGAAGAAATTATTTTGTAAACTTTTCCCGTGAATGAAGTCAAAAAACATAATAAACATACATCCACACATGCATACATATTTCCATGCATATATACAAGTGTAAATACAGTGAATACCGGTTAAGAAAACTATATGAGAACTGTTTATCCATCTATTAAAATCAACATAATACCATTAATATTATTTGAGAATCATCAGAAAAGTTATACACGTGAATATAAAGCTTCTAATAACGAATGTTATTCATGACATTACCATTCCTTTTTTAATGTTGGTAATTGAATGGGATTGCACTTTCATGAATCACTAGTATTTACTATATTTACACTGCCAGGAACAAATTTTTTTGAATGTTATCGAAAATGATATGCAATACAGCGTTTGAAATCATGATTATGTGAATTGTTTCTTTTGCTTATTATGAAATTTCAGACGGATTTTCCAACATGCATACATATCTCGGGGAAAACTAATTTAGATCAATGTAAATCTGATCAAATCTCAGTAGATCAGAAGAATGAAAAATTTAGATGTATTCAGATCTGGATAAAACTAGTTGAATCTATGTAGATTTACTTACACTTGTGCAAATCTATGTTAACAAAAATCTCATGTAAGTGAATGTAAATTTACATGCATTAATTTTTTCTTACTTCCGTGTTGCTCATAGGAAACGGAAATATTTTTCTGTTTAGTTGGTTTCAAACAATATTGGGAGGGAAAATGAATGGTAAAACTGGTAAAGGTAGAAAACAATATTGGAAGGGAAAATGAATGGTAAAACTGGTAAAGGTAGACCTAGAGCAAGTTATATGAAGCAAATCGTACAAGACAAGGGATGTAGTAGATATGTAGAAATTAAACGTTTGGCGGATAATAGACAGGGGTGGAGGGTTTCATCAAACCAGTCGTAAGACTGATTACTTCATGATGATGATGATGATGTTTATATCTCCAGGATAACGTACTATTTTCTTCGCTGGAATTTTGATTCTGGTAATGGGAACTTCCATTTGATTGTTTTTAATATCAGAACTAGAATACAATGGAATATCCAATCACACAATCATAATATTGTACCGTCTACATGATTTTATGTGAAATCGGTAATATTTTAATAAAAAAAAAAATGAAAAGAAACAACAGCATAGTATGACATTTACCTAGTTGCAGGCTGATCAATCTCATTAAGTTCTTGTAAACAGTAGTTTCCATCAGAATGACAACTTTCATTGCCCTCAAATATGTGTGACGGAGCTTGAATTCGACTTGTCTCATATTCTCTGTTAGTTGAAATCTGGCTTGTTGACTTATTGTCATGATCATCACCTAGAACACTGAAAAATATGACTTTTGAAATATGACATATTCGTCAACATTAATCAGTGCGGAATCATTGAAATTCATTATTATTACATTACCTATCTGTTGCAGAATGTGGGAATTTAGATGGTATCGCGTATGGTTTCAATTGAGCATGAGAAAGCCCACATTTTTCTATATCTCCTTCTGCAAAATGCAAAGTGCAGATTCTTGCTGTTTTTGGCAAGTTAGGTATATGTTGTGCATTTGAAGTCTCTATGGTATTTATCCATCGTTGCCTGAGTTTTAGGTCGGTAGGAAATCTGAAATTGCAAGGGTGTAAACAGAAAATTAATATTTCCAATAGAAGTCAAGTGATTTTTATTCTATAAGTTCCTTAGTAATACTAATGTAAATCAACTTCATGTTAAATCATATTATAGGTTAAACTCATTCAACTTACCCATACATTGGTATGTGTTGTCTATTTTCCCGATTTATTTTTTTATATTGAGATGAATTACAACCGTTCACAAAACAATACCTTCCCATATTTCGCTGAATACCTGTGAAACATTCAGAATTTATATTGAACTTGTAGGTTATGTTGGGTTATGTGCAAACTCAACAATATCGTTATATCGTCATAATCTTTCGAGGGAATTCCAATTTTAGTTCATGGGACACGGCGGCGCTGCGAGCACGGGTACATGTTGGCTTTGAGTGTGAAGTTAGCCACTATCAGTCCATACTTATATAGTCAAAGACTGTCACATTCAATAATACAGCACTTTTGTACCATTTTAACTTATTTTTTTTCAATTCCTTGAGAATGAAAATACATTTTTGTGATGAAGAAGGAATTCAAATAGATGCTACCATATTCCCCCGTATGGAAATATTTCGCTGAAAAATGTCTGCAAAACTATGAAAAATCTCTGAAAAAAAATGAAAAAACTCTGAGAATCTCTGAAATTTTGATGAGAAATCTAATATTTTTGGGACATTCTTTACAGACTTTTTTCAGACTTTTTGCAGAGTTTCTCAGAGTTTTTTCATACTTTTTCAGAGAAATAGAAACGAAATTGCACTCTGAAAAAACTCTGACAAAACTCTAATAAATTGTTGACATTTTTCTGATTATTGAAAAATCCTGAAATTCAATAAATACATTCATATGCCGTATTCAAATATCATGTGTGAAAAAGTGTTTGAAAATTTTTTAATTTTTTTCTAAAAGTCAGAAAAATGTTAGCAATCCATCAGAGTTTTGTCAGAGTTTTTTCAGAGTGCAATTTCGTTTCTATTTCTCTGAAAAAGTATGAAAAAACTCTGAGAAACTCTGAGAAACTCTGAAAAAAGTCTGTAAAGAATGTCCCAAAAATATTAGATTTCTCATCAAAATTTCAGAGATTCTCAGAGTTTGTCAGAGTTTCTCAGAATTTTTCATTTTTTTCAGAGATCTTTCATAGTTTTACAGACATTTTTCAGCGAAATATTTCCATACGGGCCGCCATTGTTGTTTACAAAAACCTACCTCGAACACATACGACATCTGGAAAACACTAGAGAAAACTGCAACAAATAATCACACCCCCACTCCCTCAAAATCCAGGAAGTTGGTTCACCTATTCTTTTACACCGTGGTTGCGACACTGGGTAAGATGGCCACTTCCTTCTTCTTCACTGACGGGTGAGTTCGTAAAGTGACACACGGAACCCCGTCGGTGACATCTCGTTAGAGCTCACCTCTTGAACTCGTTTTATGGGTTTTGGTGATGGTGGTCTCAAAATAATCGTTTGGTGAGTGTGTGTATGTGTGGCGCGGGAGTTCTCCGGGGTGGGTGTCTTTACACGGAGAAAAAGGTATCTTAAAAAGTACCATAATTTATGGATTTTCAGCACTGGTCTGACCTGAGTCTCAATATTTCCCTGAACAAACCTCTAAAAGTACCATAATGGCTGGGACTTTTATAAGGAAGGTACCATACTTATTCTGAGAAGTCCAAGAAATTATGGTAATTTTCAGGATATCTGTTTTCTCAGTGTATCCTTTTCCAATTCCTTGTTTTCTTTTGAGCGAGGGTGACGGGAAGTGTCGGAGTCCGTGTTGTCTCTCACACTCCTTTCTTCCTCTCTTCTAGAGGCATGATGGGTGGCTAGGCGGCGTATATGGCTTGCTTCTCTCTCCCAGGTCGGCAGCGTAGGCGGGAGGGTAGGGGGTCTTTGTGCCGAAAACGTTTTTCGCCGAATACACTGTAATTTGACAATCGATAGTCACCTCTAGAAATCACTGGGAGATTTCGTAGTGATCTCTAGAAATGACTAGCGATTATCGAATTAAGTTTATTCGGCGAAAAACTTTTTCGGCAAAAAGCCCCCTACCAGGCGGGAGGGCGATAGAGAGTGTTCCATCTTCTTCTGTTAGTCAGCCTGGGGGTGAGAGAAGGTGGACTCCGGTGGTTGGTGGATCGTCCTTCGGTGATGAGGGACCGCCGTGTCATCTCGTGGCAGATGGCATTGCCTCCTCGGGGTGGGGAACCTCGACAAATCATAAAAGGGCAGGGATTAGAGGAGGACAGGAATAGCGAAGGAGGGGAAATGTGTTCCCGATTCTCTATAGCCATTTATGATTGAGCAGAGGTGGCTATTTCCAAAAAGTAGTACCACTCGGATAACGAATTGATTCTACGACGAGTTATCCGTGGTTGCCACGGGACCCGTGGCCAATATTTTTACACTCGTCGAATTGGCAGTGCGAAATAAAACGTATATGAAATACTCATATTACTAAATACTTTATTATAAAAAAGGAATATTTCGGTTTGCAGATGTGTTCACGGCTGAACATCTCGAAAACGTCCGACTTGTACGCGGCCTCTCTTGAATCTGTTGGCTTGCTCCGCGGCTTCCCACGGCTACCGAACCAAAGGCGGTACGCACAAGTAAAAATGTGAGGCAGAGCCCACAGGACTCCCCCCTGAGTGAGAAGGCTATAGCGAATTTTTTTCTTTTTTGAGCGGTCAGCCGCAAACTCAACTTGAATGTTTACATCGAGTGTTCCTTATATGATAAAATTACATAATGTGTTTTCACAAAATGTGTGATAACATAATATATTATACAATGAATATTGTTGTATCAACATAAACATAATAAAGGAAGTTGCATTAGTACGTTGTGTTTTATAAAATGCGATCCAAAAAGGGGAAACAAAGGAAGTAATAATTCAATTTGTTACATAAAAATCTTGCTTGAAATCGCATTTGTACGTTACATATGTATGAATGTGATTTATAACGAGAGAAAAAAATGAAATATAAAATAAAACACTATAAATTGTTATGTACAGGTATTGCACTAGTATTACAGTCAGGTTTGAATCGGGACCTCTTTTGGATTCACATAAGTCCGCACAGCGGGTGCGTTCGAATTATGTGCGTTAAGGTTACCCGATAAGTCGTCTCTAGGAAAATAAGCGGGTTTGATATTTCCTATGGATACTTGGCGAGGTGTACCGCCTACGTCAATCTCAAATACCCTATCAGAGGTTCGATTGAATATCCTATGAGGACCAGTGTACGGTTGCTCGAGCGATCTTTTAGTGTGTCCTACTTTTAGGAACACATAGGAACAGGAATTTAAATCTTTAAATAAAAATGCCTTTTTCTTATGATGATGTCCCACCGGTCCGGGTTTTACGGCACGAATATGCTCCCTAAATTCTTCCAAAAAGATAGATCGTTCAGGGGTAAAGTCTTCTGCGAGAACGAATTCCCCGGGAATCCGCAACGTGGTTCCGTATAAGTATTCGGCGGGTGATGCACCCGTATCGAGTACATTGCATCGAAGCCCCAACAGCACTGTAGATAGGGACCTGGTCCATTATTGGTTTTCGTGACACATAATAGCTGCTTTGAAACAGCGGTGCCAACGCTCAACCATTCCGTTTGCTGCTGGGTGGTATGGTGTCGTTCTGATTCGTTTACTGCCAGTTGTTTGCAGTAGTGCTCCGAATAGGCGCGATTCGAACTGAGTTCCCTGATCGGTCGTAATAGTTTCGGGAGAACCGAACCGAGATACCCAATTGTCTACGAATGCGCGACAGACTGTACCGGCTTCAATATCCTTAATCGGGACGGCTTCGGGCCAGCGAGAGAACCTATCGATCATGGTGAGGCAATATGAAAAACCGTCAGATGTACGAAGCGGTCCGACAATGTCCAAGTGGACGTGCTTGAAACGTCCATCGGGAGCCACGAATTGAGATGGAATGACGTGGTTGTGGCGTGTAACCTTGGATCTTTGACACTCCAAACAGGTTCTACACCACTCTTTGATGTTTTTGTGCATATTGGGCCAAACGTAGCGTTTGCGAATTACGCGGTCCATCACTTTTGCTCCTGGATGAGCAGGCTCGTGGAATTTATCAAAAATGTTCTTACGGAGTGATTGAGGGACAATCGGGCGTAATACTTCGCCTGTAAGGTCGCATATTATAATCGTATGCTCGGGACCCCACTGCACTTTTCGAATGGTGAGAGAAGTGTCCGGGTTTCCTATTAAGTTTTGGATCTCATCGTCGGCCTCTTGCGCACGTGCCAAATCCTGTAAACTCCAATCGGTTGGGAATCTGAGTGTTGAGATTCGCGATAAGGAGTCAGCGACCACGTTGTTATCGCCCGGAAGATACTCAATTTGGGTAGTGAATTCCGAGATATAAGAAAGTTGACGCAGCCTGCGCGCTGGAGCATTTTCTGCTTTCTGTGAAAATGCATATTGCAAGGGCTTGTGATCAGTAACGATTTTGAAATTGTATCCCTCTAGGAGGTACTTGAAATGCTTTAATGCCTCATATATGGCCGTAAGTTCGCGGTCATACGTACTATATGTACGTTGCGCGGTTGTGAATCGTTTGGAAAAGAATGCTGAAGGTTTCCAAATATCGGCGGATTTTTGTTCAAGGGAAGCTCCCATTCCGAAATCAGATGCGTCTGATATAAGCCTGGTTTCGGCGTTAGACACAGGATGAGCAAGAAGAGTTGCGTGAACCAGATCATCTTTAGCTTTTTCAAAAGCTGTTAGAGCCTCGCTTGAACATTCGATTGGTCGTTTATCATTCTTCTTGGGTTCGGAAATGAATGCATTTAATGGTGCCAGGGTAGTAGCTGCATTGGGGATGCTTCTGCGGTAAAAATTTACCATTCCCAAAAATCGCCTTAATTCGCTGACCGTTTTAGGCTGAGGGTAGTTTTTAATCGATTCGACCTTCTCGGAGGTTGGTTTCAACCCTTCAGAGTTGATCGAATATCCTAAAAAGTCCAATTTTGGTTTTCCGAATTCACACTTCTCTAAGTTCAGTGTGAGCGAAAATTGCTTGAGACGGTCGAACACAGTCCTAAGATGATGCTCGTGCTCTGCAGCACTGTTAGAAGCTACGAGGATGTCGTCGATATAAGAGAAGACGAAGCTTAAATCACCCAAGGCGTGGTGAATGTACCGTTGAAAAGTTTGGCCGGCATTTCGCAGACCAAATGTCATTCGCTCGAACTCAAAAAGTCCGAACGGAGTAATGACAGCAGTTTTACAAATGTCGTCCAGCGCAACTGGGATTTGGTTATAGGCTTTGTGCAAGTCAAGCTTTGAAAATACCGTCTTGTCGGCTAAATTGGCTGTGAAGTCATGGAGATGAGGAACGGGGTACCTATCAGGGGTAGTGACGGCATTGAGACGACGGTAATCGCCGCATATGCGCCACTGACCATTCTTTTTCTTCACCATGTGTATCGGTGATGCCCGAGGGCTGGACGACGGACGACATATTCCGTCTTTTGTCGTTTGTTGAAATTGTTCTTTGGCAACCGATAATTTGTCTGGCGGAAGTCGCCGTGCGCGAGCTGCCACGGGTTGTGCAGTTGTCTCGATACGGTGTTGTACTAGCTGCGATGATGGATTTAAACTCTTGGCGAGTCCTACGATCTCGGGGAATTCTGCCAAGATTTTTTGAAAAGGTTTGGATCGATCAATTAGGCTAGCTGAGAGGCCTGCAGTCCTGCAAGTTTCAATCCTACAACTTACCGATCCTACAACCATTATGTGACGTGGCTCAATCCTACAACCTGATTATCCTACAACTGGTTCATCCTACAAGTTAAAATTGTCGATTGGTTCCAGTTATCCTACAACCAGTTAATTCTACAACTGTTCGATCCTACAAGTTGAAAGTGTCGATTGGTGCATTTCTACAACCAGTAGATTCTACAACTGTTTGATCCTACAAGTGAAAAATGTCGCGAATTTCAAACCTACAACCAACGGATCCTACAAGTTGAAATATTTTTCATAAACGTAGAGCTCGTTTCTACAACTGTTCGATCCTACAAGTTGAAATTGTCGATTGGTGCAATTCTACAACCAGTAAATTGTACAACTGTTTGATCCTACAAGTGAAAAATGTTGCGAGGTTCAGTCCTACAACTGCAAGATCCTACAAGTTAAAATTGTCGATTGGTTCAATCCTACAACCAACGGATCCTACAAGTTAGAATTGTCGATTGGTTCAATTCTACAACCAGTAGATCCTACAAGTAGAAATGTCGCGAGGTTCAGTCCTACAACCAACGGATCCTACAAGTGAAAAATGTCGCGAGGTTCAGTCCTACAACCAACGGATCCTACAAGTTAGAATTGTCGATTGGTTCAATTCTACAACCAACGGATCCTACAAGGTAGAATTGTCGATGGGTTCAATCCTACAAACAACTGCCCCGTTGGCCCATAGAATTGACAGAAAATTGATCATTCAACATACGTCGATAATTGAAAATCTGAAAATGTAAAATATCGTCCATTTTCTATGGTAATGTGAAAAGCTGCATTCTCCATGTCATATTAAAAAGGCAGCATTATTAATGATTCATTGTTCATTCCAAAAAAGTGTAGTGGTTAATCGATTCTTCGTCGTAATAATGATAAGATTGCTGCGATGAATTGAGGTTATTCATAACCTCAATTTCGGTTTGAATTCCAACCTCGGCGCATAAAAGTATCAATCTCTGGGACTGAATGAACTGATTGAACAATATTGTAATCGAAAAGTGTGGGATTTGATCAAGATTTTTATTCAAATTAGCAATAAAGTAAATTGCAGACAATTATATGCTGTGGTAGGGTGTCATAGCCCCGAATGTCCGCTGGCCCGAATGCCACATGCCCGAATGGTCATATGCCCGAATGATGGATTATAAATTATAATATAAATCAACTGGCGGATGTCTTATACGATTCAAGAGCGTTGATAAACCATTAATAGGGTTTTTCTATCGTATCAAAAGACCCAGTAGCTGATTTAAACCATGATTTATAATTTATAATTCGGGAAGATGCCCACACAGCACAGATGTCCAAGAAGAATTCTCGAGAATACAAAATGAATTCTTCGAACCCCAATTGAACTCTTCATGAACTCTTTCTGAACTACTGTGGTGTGTGGATGACCGTTCGGGCATATGGCATTCGGATCTATAACACCCTACATGCTGTTATATGCGATTCACACATAATCTTGTATGATTTTTATTTCAGAAAAAAGACTGCATCACTACATGAAAATTTTGTGAACAATAAACGGGTGAGAAAACGGGTATTTCAAAGTGATTCACCCTCCCTGGTGAAAAAACAGTGTGCATGAAGCGTGCATGGCCACCAATTCACTCTCGCCAAGTTCTTCATCTTTCTTCAAATAGACGGTCAGAAAAAGATAGATAATTCGAGAAGAATGAATTGGCGGTTATGCACGCTTTACGCACGTTGTCATTCTCACCAGGGCTTTTACAGTATATCAATACATGATAAGTTGTTGTTCAATCTTCAATCCAGAGCTGCCGGATGGGCATTGCTGTTGAGAGGAAGTGTACCCCCACTATCGTTCCACATATATAAGTTACACATGTGTTTCGGAGTATATAAATGTGTGAGTATGTATATGAATGATGGAGGGGGTACACTTCCCCTCAACGGCAATGCCCATCTGGCAGCTCTGCTTATATAGCTATATTGTCCTGCAGAACAAACCCGATCACATGTAATCGGGAAATCCAATAGCCCATAGGAATTCATCAATTATGAACTAATGCGGACATAGAAATGGGCAATCATTGACCAAACCCAGCCAATCTCATTGAGTAATAATTGACCAGTTATTCATCAGCTTTGGTTAGCTGGGTAATTTTTACTAATTCACTGAGTCCTAGATAGACTGGTACAGATGAAGCATGAAAATTAGAACTTTGAAGAAGATGCGCGACCTCTAAACTTCATCGCATTGGACCCGGCTTTTTGGCAGGGCATAATATAAGCGAAATTTAAAATCAACAGAAACATTGGATCCTCAATATTTGAGAAGAAAAAAAGGAACTGGAGTGGGGAAATTTTCAAAATTATATATACTGTTCGTTTTTACGTTTTAGAACTAACCGTTTTCTTGTAGAACCAACTTTTTGGTTAGAACTCACCCTTCATAATTATGCCCTGCTGTTTGAGCCTTTCATTTCATACCAAAAGAAAACTTTTGGGGCAGGAGGGGGAGGGGGTGAGACAATGATTTTGAAGAAAAGAGTGTTTTTTGAAACGACGTAATATATATTTTACAATTTAGGAATTGGAAATTTCAATATTAATACATAAAAGATTAGGAATATACCCTTGTAACATTAGAATGTTGTATGTGGGCATTTCCACGGAAAGTGTCATATTTCGTTAAAAAAACATGAGCAAAAAAATGTTCAGGCACACCATTCAAACTTTTTACTTACGTTATATACATTCATTGAAGTTGATTTTTCAGTGTGGTGCTGAGCTCCAAGCTTGCGCTCGGTTTTGACAAATTATTTCAGTTATTGAATTTTTAGATCTTGTTTGATATTTCATTATTCAAAAATCACAAGGCATACAAACTTGTTTCCTATTCAGACATGTTCAGGATACTTTTTACGGATTTGTGAATGATTTATATCAGTAAGAAAAATATATACTAAATTTTTTTCAAGGAATAATGATTTTTTCCTTCAAAAATCAGACTGACAAGATGCCAGTGAAAATCTGTTTAACGCTGTTGAAATAAAATCTCTCAATAATTTCTGCGAAAACTGCTGAGGGTTATTTTTCGAGAAATTGAAACCTTTGGAAGAAATGAATTTGTATTGACTTCCCTTCCATCCGATGGTGACGACAGATGGCGCTGAGATCGAGTTCAAGTATTTCTGAATCACGCAATCAAATTTTTCTAAATACTTCGGAAAATATATTTAAAACTTCAAATTTTCTGAAAAAAAGTTTCACAAAAGTTTGTTGTCTTAAACTTGAAAAATAAACGAAATTAAAAGAATAAGGATTTTTATGTAATTTCTTTACATGATTGTTTACAACTATGTGACCAATTTTCATAAGTACTGTTATAAACGAATTTATTATGAAAAAACTGTTACAATTAACATTATGAGCGAATCGCATGAAAATTTTCATGTGGATGCTTCTTGTTTGTTTTGTAAGATGAAGCCCACGAAACCATCCCTAACAGCACACCCACGTTGCATTGTCGTGGACTCTACGTGAACGTGGATACAACGTGGATGAACGCAGATCCCACGTAGAGGCAACGAAGAAGTGTCAGGGATCGGTGGATGTGCTGCACTGAAAGAAAGGATTGGTAACAGTTATCAAATATATTCTCAAATATGACCAATCAAATATTCGATAACATTGATCAAATATCAATAAAATTCATAAAATATTTGATGTTTATGAACACATATATTATATTCAATAACTGTCAACAACTATTCTATAAATATTTTTGGATATTTGATCAATGTTATCGAATATTTGATTGGTCGTATTTAAGAATATATTCGATAATTGTCACCAGCCTTTTTTTCAGTGTGTACGGGATAGAATGAAGTATAATTGAAGACAAATTTGTAATATGATGGTCGATTGATTCAGTTGAAATTTTTTTCATCGACAAGGCATAAAATATAAAGAATTTCAGAAAAATGCCTTTTTTTGTTGAAAATTTCGATATAAATAATCAGCACAAAATTCCCATGGTGGTTTTGTGGGAATTTCCTCTGATGGAATCACCCTGGAAAAAATTCCGATAGAAAACGATTGGGTGTATCAAAAACTGATCAGAAACACGATAGATTCAATATCATATTTAATAAGTTTTTGATACACCCTATCGTTTTCTATCGGATTTTTTTACCAGGGCACGTATCGGTATCTGCGAAATGTCATTTATGTACAAAGATCAGATGAAAAACTCATTATCCCAAAAGTTATAATTTTCAAGTGGGTGTTACTTGTAAAATTCGATCGAAAACTGTCGATGTTTGGAAGTCGAATACTTCAACAATTTTTGAAGCACACCTCTGCCCTTTATATAGTGTCTGTCCGAAGCCTAAAACTAATAGAAAATCTAAGGAAATTGACCTCCAGTGATTTTTACTAACACTGGATTACCAACACAGTGTCGTATTCATGTAATTTAAGTAGCTTGGGGTCTGGAGTATTGAGCTGATTTTCGTCAAAATTCTTTTAATCACGCGCAAGAATGTTGTGAGCAAGCAAAGTAGTCGATCTATAACGGGTTACAGGTCAAAATGTCCACTTTTCGTATTTTTTTTAATCACTATGAGTGGTATCCGTTTATGAGAACTTCTGTAATCACTGTAAGTTATTGTTCCTGTTTTGAGAAGTCTGATCACACACTTTCACGCACAGGGAATTGAATTTTATGCATGGGATCAATTATGAATGACGAGCAACAGAAAAATGACACTTCCTGTGTAAACGCCCATATATGTTATATGCGCTCATACTATATCTGAATACACTATGAACTTTCATAATATACACGTATTCGGTTATTACTTGAATGGAATTAGGTGGAAATCTTGATTAAGATACAATGTCTTCAGTTCTATCGTAACTCTTCAAGAATGAAATATGACCTTTTATTTGAATTCAATTCGAATTGTATAATAAAGTATTTAAAAAAATCATTCTTTTCATTTTAGTTTCATTCACTAGTAATGAAAAGATATTACATACGATTTGCTCTTACACTAAACTATTTTGGTAACTTAAAATATATGTTACTTGAGTACTTTATATGTTGTCAGTTCGTGAAAAGTAATTATTAATAGTTTGAATTCTTATCACTCTTGAAATTGGATAACTGAAACTATATAGCCCTTCAAAAGGTTTTGTAAATAATCTTATCTCTAATGTAGTGTCATTTGTGAAATTTTCTAACAAAAATCAAGGGGTAACCGTCGAAGACTTTTATTAAGAGATACTTGAACCAATCTAATTTATATAACATTCATTAGACTTTTCGAGCATACTCAACTTTCTTAGTTTTCATATAGTAATACATACCACTTATGAAAAATAATTAACTTCGATTTAATTTGAAAAGTCATCGAAATATATGTGAAGAAAATAATCTGGGACAATCACAATATTTTAATACTATCATGTATGAAAGGACGCGGTGGCGTCTCGACGCCAAGTTACATGAAAAACCCCTGGAGAAAAAATATATATATGACATGTAAAAATGCAACAGCAGAAGTCGTGTGCTATCGTGTATCTTTACATGTAAATCGAGATAGTCAAAAAATCTTTTACCCACAATAACTCATCACACATTGAATTTCATGGAAAAATAATTGAACTTCTATGATATAATTTGGACACATACTTTCGATTAAGCACACTACGAACTCGATCAGTTTACGTGATACTGAAATATAAACGTTTTCAAATTTCCATGCGATTCAAAACATCAGGATTCTTCTCCATCATCGTCATCGGTTTTCGATTTCTTCTAATCACGATAGTTTGTCGCTATTTATAACTTTTATATCTGTCTTTTTCCTCTTGGGATTTCTGATATTCTGTCCTTTTCTTGCTTCCAATATCCAATAGAATCTTGCTTTTAATATCCTATAGCATCTTGCTTTCAATATATCCAATAGCATTTATTTCAATAATGTGTAAATGTATAATAGGTTATAATGTGTGAATGTATAATATAGGTTATTGATATGGTATAGAGCAGTGATCTCAGAATGCGGGAGCTAGCGGCCTCCACCAAGCGGTCAATAGGCAGGGTTGGGTTTATTACGCGATTTTTCGATTTATTACGTATCTTACTCACGTAATATATGTAAGATTGTGTAAGATACTTGAACCCTCTTACCCCCCCAAAGGCAAGGGGTTGATTTTGTGCGTAAGATACCCGGTATCTTACGCGTCGTAAACTATGTAAAATACTTGGAAGTATATTACGTGCACTGTTAGAAAAATCTGCTTGATGTTCAGTACAAAAAGTTTGGAAGCAATTAACATACAAAAATATGTTATAATTTCCCAACACTTTTATCTACTGAAAATGATACATGAGATTATGACCATCCATGTATAAAGTTTTTAAAATTCATGCACGAAGTTTTGGAAATTCATGCACACCCAGCCAGCACCGATGATCAATTTGAATTCATAAAAGATCATGAAGACTTCTCAAAGACTTCTCAAATAGTCCCCGTTATGCGACTAACAATGACTTCAATATGAATCTAATGCATTCAAAATGAACTTTTGATGAACAACTTAATGATCAGAAAGAACTCATATCGAGACTACATATTGGATTCTTTCTGAACATCAAGTTGTTCATCAAGAGTTCATTTTGATGCATTTTATTCATATCGAACTCATTGTTGGTCGCATAACGGGAGCTCTTTGCTGTTACCGTCACCAGCGTTGAATATGATTGTTTGTGATTACGAACCTTGCTCCTTCCCTCAAAACCACGACTCATTCTCGAAAATGTTATGGTTTTCAATTTATATCATTCTCACCAACCGAGAGTTTTTTTCCACATTGTGTCATGAAAAATTACTGTTTTTGAATATCCATTCCGACTGGTTTCAATTTCTAAACTTCTTGATATGAAAACTTACTGTTTTTTTTTCATCAATTTATGATTTTATAACAAGAATATCCCTCGTCTAATAGAAAAACCAATCATTTTCAATGATGAATTGCTCTTAGTGTATGGAAGACGAGATATGTGCGTTTGAAAAATTTCTCTATGAAAAGAAACAAATATATTGCCACATCGATCTAGTCTCCTCCGATCTTCCGAACCAAATTACTTGAAATTCATATGACGCATTTACTTCTTCCATACCCTGGTTAAAAGAATCCATTGAATCTGACAAATGAAATTCAACGAGATTCACATGAAAGTTCTGACGAAATCTCATTGAAAAATCACCGGTGAGATTTGGTCAGAACATTGTCCACGTTTAATTGTAATTTCATGAGAATTGGTCAGAATCAATGGGTTCTTTTAACCAGGGTAGTCACATTCAAGCAAAATTATATTACATTCCGCTGATTAGAATATAACGAAGGCATACCCCTAAAAAATTCTAAAAATATCGGTTTTCAGTACCGATTACACTTTTTGAAGAAATATATTGTATTTCTGATTCGAATGATACAAAATATATGTGAATAGGTAAGTGTATCCTACTATCGCAGGTTATGTAATTATGAGATTTGTGAAATGCAGAAGTTTAAATCGATTGTTGAAACAAATTCGAAATTGAATGTGAAGAAACATTGTATATTATAAATGTTAATATTACACACTGAACATTTTTGGACAATACATGGTATACGCATCATTTGATTTTCCGATATTTATGCGTGCATTTGTTGGAATAAATGATTCAACCTTTAACAACATGAAGAGGAAATCCACAGTTTTCGATACTCTATTGGAATAGCTTTGACAAAATTATCTTTCAAAAAATAGTATATTTTGTATCCTTTACTTATCAACTGTAATTATACGTTAAATAATGTAATACATAACATCCATATAATAAAGTGATTTTCAAATAACTCCAAAAATAGTGGCAAAAGACATGGAAGTATTTCACATAACTACTGTCAATACATTTGTATTTCAAATAGTATTATATCTTATGGATTCATTCGAAATCTATCTATTCATATTCATTTGTATGCGGTGTTTGAGCCTTTGCATCGATTTTCATCAAGGATAAACTTCATTAATGGCATGTGACGAATATAAAAGACCCAATAGATATTTTCCGCATTTTGACCATTTTTGCCAATTTTCATCATTTTAACCGGTTTAAACCACTCTTATCCAGTGGCTAGGACAAAAGTGATATAAGCCGGCTTTTTTCCAACCCTGTTAGTTTTTGAGATATGGGCAGTTTTACATTTTTTCTTCTTTTTAATCAAAAGCATTCAAAGACCGTGTGCTACGTACTTGAACTTCATATCATTCACTAAGTTGGAAAGAAACAGATCTCAAGAAAAAAACATTTTAACCCATACAACACAAGAGTCCCCGCAAAGAGCTCCCATTATGCGACCAACAATGAGCTCAATATGAATCCAATGAATTGAAACTGAACTCTTGATGGACAACTAAATGTTCAGAGAGAACTCATATCGAGATTTCATAATGAATTCTCCGGGCATTCAATAGTTTTCCATTTTGAATTCATTGAATTCATATTGAATTCATTATTGGTCGCATAACGGGGACTATTCAAGAGGTCTTTGAGGAGTCTTCATAAATTCAAATTGATAATTTGTGCTGGCTGGGATAGATTCTTGATATTGGTTTTCCGATTATATATCAGTGCCGGGCCTAGCAAATACTATGTCTCTCTTTACGTCCATTCAAACATGCAGGTTAAGGAGATACGAGCGATGGTGTCGAACCTCTCTTTCTATCATATAGGTGTGTCCTGTTCTAACCAACGTGTGTTCGGTCGGTGAGCGCATGGAGCTGAAACTAGCGGCCAAAAGCTGGCAGCCGATTGATGTAATTTTTGATACAATCATTTTATCAAGTATTCAAGTAGCAAAATCGCTTAGTTGGAAGCAGGACGCAGGGCGTAGGGCAGGGACGTAGGATTGGGTACGCATGATCGTTCCCACACAGCACAGCCATATCCCAAATGAACTCCCAATCAGTTCCCGTATGTCAGTTCAGAAAGAATCCATAAAGAACTCTCCAAATTCTTCGAGAATTCTTATTGAATCCCAGGTATTCATATGGAACTCCTTCTGAACTACCATACGGGCACTCTTGAAGAACTCCACGATGAATTCATAAAGAATTCTTTATGAATCCATCGGGACCAGCGTGCTGTGTGGGTTAGGTTTTATGCATGGAATAATGTGCGCATAGAACTCACACAGAAAATGCAGACAACTAACAGGAGTGTTCTTCATCATCTTTTTTCATGGTCAAATTGAGTTATGATTTTGAAACTGTGAATTTGTTCCAATCATAGTACTCTGTAACATACATTTCATGCGTTCTAAATTGTGAATCTCAAGTAAAAATTAATTTTACGATGATTTATGCATTCTCTGCATTTTGTGCGTATTCTACATATTTCATGCATAATCTGCGCATATTTAACGCATAATACTTATCGCGTGCACGCAGAATCCAACCCTTATTGGAAGCTACTCAATCAATTCCTGATATGAAAAACATTCGGAGCAAGTTCCATGGAAAAATTGCAACAATTGGCTGCTAACTTTTGGCTCTAGTTTTAGCGTCATGGTAAGCGCTGGTATCAGTGGTATCCCCTTGAGAGAGGATCGAAAGGGAGGCAAACTGTTGCTCTTTTAATCCTCCAGTAAGAGGATACCAGACTTCTCATCGGAGCAAGTTTTTTTGCAACAAAATACTCAAGACTAAATTCATAAAAAAATCTGAAATTCCCAGAGATGATTCTTTGAGACTGTATCTACGTCTGTACCGAACCCGAATTTCAAATTTCGAAACATTTTTTTTCAAAAATTTTTTCTCAAAAATGAAATTCGGGCTCTGTACAGGCGTAGATACAGTCTCAAAGAATCATCTCTGAGAATTTCAGATTTTTTTATGAATTCAGTCTTGAGTATTTCATTGCGGAAAAACTTACTCCGATGGTAAATCAGGTATCCTCTTAACCTGCACGTTTGAATGGAGAGAGAGAGAGAGAGAGAGAGAGAGAGAGAGAGAGAGAGAGAGAGAGAGAGAGAATTCGTTAGATCTGGCGCTGTCAAAGACCAATAGTAACCAATAGGCCGAATGCTATTGGAATCAATGATATCCTATGGGTTTCTATGTGGTTGTTGTCACAGAATCTATGTGATTTCATGGAACTAAACGGGACATTTACATGTCCCTGGAATATACTTGCGACGTTTTTAGAACATCCTGAGACGTTATTTGCACGTTCTATGTGAAACCAAGTACATTTCCTAAACATTCAGAAAACCTTCCGGTGCTGTATGGGTATGCATAATTAGTCTTTTTGATACCTACTTCATTTCAAAATATGCGGAGTTCCAAACATGTTTGTTTGTTTGTTTCGCTGTATATTTTGATGGAATATGTGGTGAAAATACGTAGGTTTGTTTGTTTTTGCTGTATGATTTAATGAAATACGTAGTCAAAACCCGTAGGAAAGTTTTCCCTGTTTTTTTCCATGGAAACTTTCGGTACTTTTTGGCACGATTTTCCCAGTTTTTTCCTATTTTTCCATGCTTTTTCCCTATTTTTGCATGGTTTTCCCCTGTTTTTTTCACAAACATGGAAAAACAGGAAAAAATTTGGAAATAGCATAAAAAAATAGGGAGAAAACAGGGGAAATCCTGCCAAAAAATACCGAAATTTTCCATGGGAAAAGAATGAAAAAACAGGGAAAATTTTCCTACGGGAATACGTAGAATTGCACAAATCCACAATTTCAACTCGTGAGATCAAACAGTTGTGGAAACGAGCTGCGCTTATCTCGAATATTCCAGCTTGTAGGATCTGTTGGTTGTAGGATTGAACCAATCGACAATTCTAACTTGTAGGACTGAACCTCGCGACATTTTTCACTTGTAGGATCCGTTGGTTGTAGAATTGAACCAATCGACAATTCTAACTTGTAGGATCCGTTGGTTGTAGGACTGAACCTCGCGACATTTTTCACTTGTAGGATCCGTTGGTTGTAGGACTGAACCTCGCGACATTTCTACTTGTAGGATCTACTGGTTGTAGAATTGAACCAATCGACAATTCTAACTTGTAGGATCCGTTGGTTGTAGGATTGAACCAATCGACAATTTTAACTTGTAGGATCATGCAGCTGTAGGACTGAACCTCGCAACATTTTTCACTGGCGCTGTATATTTTCCGGATTCGCCCTGTTCAAAAACTCTATCGGCCGCGTCCGCGATGGCTTGTAAATTTTCTGACGGGGTAGCTACCACGATAGTTCGAATGTGAGGGGGTAATTGCTCCAGAAACAATGTTTTCATTACGCCTTCGCTGCACCCACCATCATTTAATGCCTGCATACGATGCAGTAAAAGAGAAGGTTTTCCCTCGAATAAGTTTTTTTAGTTTTGTTTCCGAGGATGTGCCAAGTCGCGAAACAATTCTGTTTTTAATTCGAGTGAATACGTCGTTGTTAGGGTTCTCGCTCAAAATAATGTCACGAATAACGGCTACGTATTCTGGGTCTAAAGACGCGATGACGTAATCCGCTTTCGTCCGGTCCCTGGTGATGCCCGCATTGCGAAAAGCGCTTTCTATTTGGATGAACCATAATTGTGGGTCCTCTCTGTAAAATTGCGGAATTCTAGGAACTCGAGTTGATTCCACATTTTGATTCTGTTGAGCTGCGGGCCCTTGTTCTTGATTTATCGGATCGGCCATATTCGTGCCGTCACCTCGCAAATATAAAGCGCAAAGAAAGAGTATGAGGCAAATTACGGGTAATGAAAACGTTTGATCACCAAAGACGCTCGAACAACACGTATCCGTCATAGGAAATAAAATTGAATGAAATAATAACAATTGAATGAATAAATAAATAAAATGAAACTTTGATCTATTTTCCTATGTCCTCATTAGCAGTGCTTCACTGTGCTGAGATTGCTCGTATCTGTGTACGTCTTTCCAATTACAATGTATGGCGATTGGTGTAACAAGAATTATTCAACGTAAAGGTGATTACATGAACCCGTTATTTAAGCATATCGTACATGCGAGGAAACACAACTGTCATGCGGTTGACACATGAGATTAAAAGAAAATATACACACTTTGAATGACGTATTTTGTGTGGTTACGTTATTTATTAAGAAAAATCTTACGCAATTGAACGTGTTTGGAAATTACTAGCACGTATGAAAAGAATTTGAGGGTCGAAAACCCAGTGATGTTGACACTTTGATACATGTTGAATCGTTGTGTGTCACTAAATATTTTGCTAATGCGCAATGAATATGATTTTTACTTTTAATTGAAAAGAAAAGAAAATACTACTAGTATTCGTTGAACTTTGGTATTAATTTTGATAGGAAAATAAAAAATGAGAAGAAGAGAGAGACATACAGTCGTTACGTCGTACGTAGTTCATCATAACCGTAGATAGCAGCGGTGCCGTGTTGTTCTTCCGCTCTCCGTGACTGCATTGTTGTGGGTAGCCCGTTGTTGTGGTTTGTAAGCGCCCCCGTCTCCAAAATGGCTGCTTCTTGCAAGAGGGTTGAAGACGACGGAGTCAAAAATGCCACTTCCGGCAACGTGAAGACGATGGTATCTAATATGGAGGCTTTCGCCCGCGTAGATGGCGTCTCAAAATGGCGACTCTTTTATGCGTCGCGTGTTACGTTTTCAGCCGTGATGCGGTACTGAGAAACTCAGTTGTCACATTGAATGAATGTAATTTTTCCGTTTTAGGTTTCACGAACTTTTGTTCGTTTGCTAAGCACTGCACACACTTTTGGCACTGATTTGTACGAGACTGGCTGTCTCAAAAAGAAAAAACGCAGTCCTTTTGATCCGATGTACAGTAATCAAAGAATCGGGGTCACCAGTATAGCCATTTATGATTGAGCAGAGGTGGCTATTTCCAAAAGGTAGTACCACTCGGATAACGAATTGATTCTACGACGAGTTATCCGTGGTTGCCACGGGACCCGTGGCCAATATTTTTACACTCGTCGAATTGGCAGTGCGAAGTAAAACGTATATGAAATACTCATATTACTGAATACTTTATTATAAAAAAGGAATATTTCGGTTTGCAGATGTGTTCACGGCTGAACATCTCGAAAACGTCCGACTTGTACGCGGCCTCTCTTGAATCTGTTGGCTTGCTCCGCGGCTTCCCACGGCTACCGAACCAAAGGCGGTACGCACAAGTAAAAATGTGAGGCAGCGCCCACATCTCGTGTAAGCGAGCGACAACTGTGTTCTCTCAACCGAACCAATGTTTTCTTAAGTTACACGATTACATTTCATAGGGGTCGTGCGCGGTGCCATCTCGCGACTCTTTTTGTGACAATGTATCACGTCACATCGTCCAACGGAACCTATATGGGAATTTGTTGCTATCTTATTTATTGGTAAAATTGGAGGCAAGCTAGCAGAAGTGTTCGGCTGGGAAGCCCATTAAGCCTTTGGATCTAAAACCGCATGTGACATGCATAGATGAAGTGGAAGCTGTCGGCCGCGAGCTGTCGGCCGCAGGGGTTATGTTTTGGCTGGGACTGTACCTGAACAAAACGACCGAACTATTTGGATATTTTCTCCATAAAAACATGCTAAAATGAGATAATGGAGATATCTAAAGATATGAATTTGTAGTATTTGAGACGAGGAATTCGAAAATGAAAGATTTTTCACGATACGAGGTCGTTTTCATAGGATTTTTTGCAGAGAAACGAGGAGTTATATATTGGTTCTAACGAATTTCATCACCTACTGATGAGACGTCGTCCGATTCGGAGGATGAAATGCATCAATTCTTATAGGATTTTGTCTGAGGAATCCGATGGTATATGATTCATTTTGGTACGCGGCCGTTTTCATGGAGTTTTCGTCGAGAGAAGGGGAGATTTTTGTCAATTTCCACAGAATTTGCATGAATTTCGTTATTTAAAGACAAGTCGACGTCCGATTCTTGGGGTAAAATCTATGGATTCTTATGAGGAATTGTCTGCAGAATCCAGTGATATACGGCTGATTCCGGTACGCTGCCAGGTTCTTGATTTTTCACGCCAAAAGTCGTTGACTGGTATTTGACGGAGTTATCAATACATATGCAAATTCTTCCATCGGCTGCAGGGTTCTCGTTCGATTGGAAGGATGAGATGCATCAGTTCTAATAGTGAATTTCCCAAGGAATCCAATGGTGTATAGCTCATTCCGGTACGCGGCCGTTTTCATGGAGTGTTCGTCGAGAGAAGGGGAGATTTTTGTCAATTTGCACACAATTTGCATGAATTTCGTTATTTACAGACAAGTTGACATCCGATTGTGGGGGTAAAATCTATGGATTCTTATGAGGAATTGTCTGTAGGATCCAGTTATATACGGCTCATTCCGGTACGCGGCCGTGTTCTTGATTTTTCACGCCTAAAGTCGTTGACTGGTATTTGACGGAATTATCAATACATATGCGAATTCTTCCATCGGCCGCAAGGTTGTCGTTCGATCGGAAGAATCTGATACATCGATTCTTATAGGAAATCGTCCGAAGAATCCAATGGTGTACGACCCATTCCGGTACGCGGCCGGTTTCATGCAGTTTTCGTGGGAAGAAGTCAAGATTTTTGTCAATTTGCACAGAGTTTGCATAAATTTCGTTATTTAAAGACAAGTCCACGTCCGATTCTTGGGGAAAAATCTATGGATTCTTATGAGGAATTGTCTGCAGAATCCAGTGATATACGGCTCATTCCGGTACGCTACCAGGTTCTTGATTTTTCACGCCAAAAGTCGTTGACTGGTATTTGACGGGATTATCAATACATATGCAAATTCTTCCATCGGCTGCAGGGTTCTCTTTCGGTTGAAAGAATCTGATAAATCGATTCTTATAGGAAATCGTCCAAGGAATTCAATGGTGTATAGCTCATTCCGGTACGCGGCCGTTTTCATGGAGTTTTCGTCGAGAGAAGGGGAGATTTTTGTCAATTTGCACACAATTTGCATGAATTTCGTTATTTAAAGACAAGTCGACGTCCGATTCTTGGGGAAGAATCTATGGATTCTTATGAGGAATTGTCTGCAGAATCCAATGATATACGGCTCATTCCGGTACGCTGCCAGGTTCTTGATTTTCCATGTAACGCGTTGGCTGGTATTTGATGGAATAATCGAGATTATGCAAATTCTTCCATCGGCTCCATGAAAACGGCCGTGTACCGGAATGAGCCGTAGGTCACTGGATTCTGCAGACAATTCCTCATGAGAATCCATAGATTTTACCCTAAGAATCGGTCGTCGACTTGTCTTTAAATAACGAAATTCATGCAAATTGTGTGCAAATTGACAAAAATCTCCCCTTCTCTCGACGAAAACTCCATGAAAACGGCCGCGTACCGGAATGAGCTATACACCATTGGATTCCTTGGGAAACTCACTATTAGAATTGATGCATCTCATCCTTCCAATCGAACGAGAACCCTGCAGCCGATGGAAGAATTTGCATATGTATTGATAATTCCGTCAAATACCAGTCAACGACTTTTGGCGTGAAAAATCAAGAACATGGCCGCGTACCGGAATGAGCCGTATATCACTGGATTCTGCAGACAATTCCTCATGAGAATCTATAAATTATACTCCGAGAATCGGACGTCGACTTGTCTTTAAATAACGAAATTCATGCAAATTGTGTGCAAATTGACAAAAATCTCCCCTTCTCTGGACGAAAACTCCATGAAAACGGCCGCGTACCGGAATGGGCTGTACACCATTGAATTTCTTGGACGATTTCCTATAAGAATCGATGTATCAGATTCTTTCAATCGAACGATAACCCTGCAGCCGATGGAAGAATTTGCATATGTATTGATAATTCCGTCAAATACCAGTCAACGACTTTTGGCGTGAAAAATCAAGAACCTGGCAGCGTACCGGAATGAGCCGTATATCACTGGATTCTGCAGACAATTCCTCATTAGAATCCATAGATTTCACCCCAAGAATCGAACGTCGACTTGTCTTTAAATAACGAAATTCATGCAAATTCTGTGGAAATTGACAAAAATCTCCCCTTCTCTCGACGAAAACTCCATGAAAACGGCCGCGTACCGGAATGAGCCATACACCATTGGATCCCTTGGACAATTTACTATAAGAATTGATGCATATCATTCTTCCAATCGAACGTGAACCCTGCAGCCGATGGAAGAATTTGCATATGTATTGATAATTCCGTCAAATACCAGTCAACGACTTTTGGCGTGAAAAATCAAGAACCTGGCAGCGTACCGGAATGAGCCGTATATCACTGGATTCTGCAGACAATTCCTCATTAGAATCCATAGATTTCACCCCAAGAATCGAACGTCGACTTGTCTTTAAATAACGAAATTCATGCAAATTCTGTGGAAATTGACAAAAATCTCCCCTTCTCTCGACGAAAACTCCATGAAAACGGCCGCGTACCGGAATGAGCCATACACCATTGGATCCCTTGGACAATTTACTATAAGAATTGATGCATCTCATTCTTCCAATCGAACGTGAACCCTGCAGCCGATGGAAGAATTTGCATATGTATTGATAATTCCGTCAAATACCAGTCAACGACTTTTGGCGTGAAAAATCAAGAACCTGGCAGCGTACCGGAATGAGCCGTATATCACTGGATTCTGCAGACAATTCCTCATTAGAATCCATAGATTTCACCCCAAGAATCGAACGTCGACTTGTCTTTAAATAACGAAATTCATGCAAATTCTGTGGAAATTGACAAAAATCTCCCCTTCTCTCGACGAAAACTCCATGAAAACGGCCGCGTACCGGAATGAGCCATACACCATTGGATCCCTTGGACAATTTACTATAAGAATTGATGCATCTCATTCTTCCAATCGAACGAGAACCCTGCAGCCGATGGAAGAATCTGCATATGTATTGATAATTCCGTCAAATACCAGTCAACGACTTTTGTCGGGAAAAATCAAGAACACGGCCGCGTACCGGAATGAGCCGTATATCACTGGATTCGGCAGACAATTCCTCATAAGAATCCATAGATTTTACCCCAAGAATCGGACGTCGACTTGTCTTTAAATAACGAAACTCATGCAAATTCTGTGGAAATTGACAAAAATCTCCCCTTCTCTCGACGAAAACTCCATGAAAACGGCCGCTTACCAAAATGAATCATATACCATCGGATTCCTCAGACAAAATCCTATAAGAATTGATGCATTTTATCCTCCGAATCGGACGACGTCTCATCAGTAGGTGATGAAATTCGTTAGAACCAATATATAATTCCTCGTTTCTCTGCAAAAAATCCTATGAAAACGACCTCGTATCGTGGAAAATCTTCCATTTTCGAATTCCTCGTCTCAAATACTACAAATTCATATCTTTAGATATCATCATTATCTCATTTTAGCATGTTTTTATGGTCCTGGTAAAAAGAAACGATTGATTCCGACCAAATACTATTGATCAAACGACTAATCGGAATGAATCAGAACATTGTGCAGTCGAAATGCTGATTGAATCCAATCGGATCACTGCCATGGGCTGTCTTATTCATGAATAGGAAAAGAAGCGAGTATGACTGATGGATTGAATGGGCTCCAATGCGTATGAGAATGATAAGCTTCGATTACACTGAATTGCAATCGATTCAGGCATTTGAGAATCTCATTCAATGAGATTGTATCAGCATTTTGACAGTTGGGTATCATGTACTGAATCCGGGTGATAACGAATGAACTTGATGAGAATGAATCCGCGTTGGCACATGGGTTTGGGTTTCATGGTCGGTGATATTAATATCGTCATCTCAATAGAATTCGTTAGGTATCCTGCCGATTCATTGAGGAGTTCCAATCAGCAAGTGGCCGGTTCATTCAGACCAAATTGAATTGGAATCGATGAGCGGATTCACAGGGCAACGCAGGGCCTCTCAATCGGATCCTACAGGTTTTTTCATGATTCGGATCGGGATTAACAAACAAGATCCCACAAACTTTTTGCTGCGATTTGAATGGGTTCAATGAGGCATTCAATGATTCGATGAATGAGACTGTATCTGCATTTGAATGGTAAAATCCCTGGTTGAACAATCCGATTGAATCCGATAAAAAAACATTTCATCGGAATGGATTGAGTTTTTGCATCGGAAATTTCCCATTGATACCAATAAAATAATTCTTAACTGGATTTAATCGGCATTTTCCCCGGTGGAAAAATCCGATTAAATCCGATAAAAAAAACTTATCGGAATGAATTGATTCCTGCATCGGGATTTTCTATTGAATTTTATTGATTGTTAACCCAACCAACGAACGGTTTATATACATTATATACGCGCATTTTATATCAATTAAACAAACACATATATCATTTATTCAATCATTACGTATGACAAATTATTGCTGAAATAAATTAAAACGATCATTTATGTGTTATTAACATGGTGATCACCCATCCACCTTGTACCGCAGTTGTCGTTGCTCAACCTAGAAGATCGATCTGGAACACCCGCTCGCTCGATGCCGTGGTTCGCTTCCTATCAATGTGAACCAAATGACTGTCTTATGTCAGAGATGGGTGTCCTATAGTAATAAGATTCAATCGGTAATTGTCCATTGGACACATGAGGGATTGTATCGGTCTTAATGAGAGCATGGGAGATCATTAATAATAAAAATCCCAATGAAGACCAAAAAAATATTTTCCAATAGGATTCAATCGGTATTTTATGATGGATGAAAAATTCCGATTGATATCAATACAATATTTTTCAATTGGATCCAATAGGTATTTTATCAGTAATAAAAATTCTGATTGATATCAATTAAATATTGTGTAATTGGATTCACTTGGTATTTTATGACCAATGAAAATTCCGATTGACGCCAATACAATATTTTTCAATTGGATTGAATCGGTATGTTATTAATAATGAAGATTCTAATTGATACCAGACAAAGATTTTTCAATGGCATCCAATAGGTATTTTATCAATAATCAGAATTACTATTGATACCAAAAAAATATTTTTCATTTGATTAAATCGAGATTTTATTGATTATTGAAATTTTAATTGATATCAGTGAGATATTTTTCAATGGAATTCAATGGGTATTTCATTAATCACAAAAATTCCAAATGATACCGAGGAAATATTTTCTAATTGGATTCATAGGGTATTTTGTGGTTGATAAAAATTCCGATTAATACCAATAAAATATTTTTTAATTGGATTGAATCGGTATTTTATTAATCATGAAAATTTTATTTGATACCAGTCAAATATTTTCCAATGGCATCCAATAGGCATAATTGGCATAATTCAAATGGCATAATTGTTTGAATAGAGAATTCCGAGTACTTTTTGATCAGAAGGTATATAATACTTTTCAGGGTGTTCAGTGTGGTTTAGATTTCGTATATTGATATGACTCATTGAATAAGATACAATCCAATCGGCTATACCATGATCGGATCCGATTGAGTAGTAGAACCTCTCTTTAATAGAATTTCATTCGTCTACAGATTTTCTGAGTCGACTAAACCTCCATTGAATCCGATTGAGTCAATTGAGCGATTCCTGTTCGCAACTTAGTTGCAATAGTATACCTTGTATATCAGCATCTCAGTATGATTCCCATCCTCTATCGTGATATGAACCAGTGAACTATAGAATCCTATCGAATCCAATTGGTCATGTCTCTATCGAATCCGATTGAGTAGTCCAGTCTATCTTTGATGAAATTTTATTCGCAAACAGATGTTGTGAATCGTGCGATTTCTTTTTACAGTTCATTTTGAATAGTGTAATTTGCAAAACCATGTTTTGGCGTGATATTATTGTGTATCGTCATATGACTCATTGATTACGATAGAATTCAATCCATCGAACCCGTAGCGAATCCGGTTCAGTACTAGAGTCTGTCTCTGAAGAAATTTGATTCACAAACAAATGTTTTGGATCGGTTGAACCCCCATTGGATCCACTTGGGTCAGTCGTGCGATTCCTCTGTATAGCATATTGTGAATAGTACCATTTGCATAATCAGTGTTTCGGTATGCTTCCCATTCCACATCTTAATATAACTTGACGAGTCCGATAGAATCCAGTCGGTCATATCCCTATTGGATCCGATTGAGTAGTAGACCCGATCTCTGGGAAAATTTCATTCGATGTTTCAAATTGACTGAACGCTCATTGAATCCGACTGGGTAAATGAGGCGATTCCTGTGTACAACTCACTTGCAGAAGTGCACCTTGTATATCAGCGGCTGAGCGTGATTTCCATCCCGTATCGTAATGTAAATCATTAAATACTATAGAACGCTATTGGTCATGTTCTTATCAAATCCGATTGAGTAGTAGCGCCTATTTCTGATAGAATTCCAGTCGTCTACAGATTTTTTGAATCGGCTACATCCCTATTGAATCCGATGCGGTCAATTGTGCAGTGCATTGAATATTATAGCATTCAATCGTTCGTTATCATATCGAAACCAATTGAGAAACAGAGCCCATTCCTGATGGAATCTCACTCGCTCAGAGAGATTTAGAATTAGCAAAACTCCCATTGAACCCGACTGGGTGAATACTTTCAACCTCAGTTGAATCTACCTTGAAAAAATGAAAAATTGCATATCAGTATTACAGTGAGTTTTTGAGTCTCAATCGTATCATGAATCACTGAATACTGTAGAATCGAATCAGCTATTCTCCTAATGAATCTGATTCCGAATGTACAGCCCTTTGACAATATTTTTGACTGGGAAAACTTTCAACGAATCAAATTCGCTCACAACGTTCAAATTCCCTATTCATTGCGATTCCTCAACTCCGTACATTTACCGATTGATTCTCAAGTATTTATATTGATTGATTCGTTGGCATGCTCAATAAATCCAATTGTATTCAATCGGGATATCGACTGCACAATGTTCTAATTCAATCTCATTCATTTCTCATTGCCACCATCCCCCGTTTATATTGTTCTTTCTCCTATTCAATCTCATTGTCTATTGCGTTTCAACATTACTGGGCAAATGCCGATTCATCCCCATTCGTCTATCCGTTGATTTCCGTATTAATTTCCAATCAATATAATCTCCGATTTTTCTATTTCCAATCCACCATTTGATTCTGATTGGATTGCAATCAGTGAAACGATCATTGAATCCTATCAAATATCATGCGAAAATCGAAATGTTTAAATGACTATTGAATCCAGAAACTTGAATATGTTCAAACCGCATTCGATCTGATTATGTTTTTTTCCCCCATTTTCCTGTGAAGAAGTGTCCCTTGTTTCACCTGTATGTCCTTGATTCAGTACCATTCATCAAAGCATGTCTATTGGTTCTGATTGAATCTGACCAATTCTGATTGAGGCTCAATCGTCAAATATTGATGCTCCAAAGTACGTACTATTTATTTAATCAGATTTGGTCAGAATCAATCGTTTATTTTAAGCAGGGCAGACAGCAAAAATAACCCGTTTGAATTCTTGAAGACTCCTTAATGAGTTCTTGGAACAGTCCGCGTTATGTCAGTGAAAATGAATTCAATATGAATTCATCATCATCATCATGAAGTAATCAGTCTTACGACTGGTTTGATGAAACCCTCCACCCCTGTCTATTATCCGCCAAACGTTTAATTTCTACATATCTACTACATCCCTTGTCTTGTACGATTTGCTTCATATAACTTGCTCTAGGTCTACCTTTACCAGTTTTACCATTCATTTTCCCTTCCAATATTGTTTTCAATAAACTCTCATGCCGTAATGTGTGTCCTATAAGATTGCTTCTTCTTTTCACGATGTGTTTCAAAAGATTTCTTTCTTCATTTATCTGCTCGAGTACTTCTTCATTTTTGACTTTGTCTATCCATTTTATTCTGAGCATCCTCCTATAATACCACATTTCAAAAGCTTCAAGTCTTCGTTGATCAGTTTCCCCCATTGTCCAAGTTTCGCAACCATATAGTGCTGTGCTCCAAACGTAATTTTTCAAGAATTTCTTCCTTACTTCCAAGCTTATATTTTTTGAGCATAATAACTGTTTCTTTTGGTGAAAAGCCTGTTTCCCTTGTGCTATTCTTGGTCTTATATCTCTTTCGCTTTTGCCGTTTCCTGTAATTATGCTTCCTAGATATCTGAATTCTTCCACCTGTTCAATTGTCTCGGTATCTATTTTGATTTTCGTTCTTCTAGCTGTTTTCGCTGCTGTACACATCATGAATTTTGTTTTGTCTTTATTTATATTCATACAATAGTTTTCCAATAATATTGTTCTCATAGTGTTGAGAATATTTTCTAACTCAGTACTACTCGTGGCAAGTATAGCTATGTCATCCGCGAATCTCAACGTAATTATATTTCCTCCCTGAATCTGTAATTTCGATTGAATTTCCTCCTTCACTTCGTTCATTGCTTCTTCTATACATAAATTGAAAATCAGTGGCGATAATGAGCATCCTTGTCTCACCCCTCTCCTTATTTGTGCTTCCCCTTCCTGGCCCTCTATGTCTATTATTGCACTTTGATTCTTGTATAATTCGTATATTATTCTTCTATCTTTATAATTTATTCCCACCCTCTTCAGGATCGCAAACATCTTCTCCCAGTTCACATTATCGAAAGCCTTTTGTATATCTACAAAACCTATGTACACAGATTTCTTCAGCGCTATTCTTTTCTCTATTACTGCCCTAAGTGCTAAAATTGCTTCTCGGGTTCCCCTATTTTTTCTAAAACCAAACTGATCTTCTGCCAATCTACTCTCTATTTTATTCTCCATCCTCCTGTATATAATTTTGGTCAGTATTTTCGAAGCATGTGAAGTTAAACTGATCGTTCTGTAGTTCTCGCATTTGTCTGCCCCTTGTTTTTTCGGGATAGGGACAATTTTATTCTTTTGAAAATCTTCCGGTACTTTTCCTTTTTCGTACATATCTCTAATCAATTCAAACAGTGCGTCACGAGTTCCTTCACTGGAGGCTTTCATAAGGCCCGCACTTATGCCATCTATGCCTGGCGCTTTATTATTTTTCAATTCTTTCAGAGCCTTGTCGAATTCTGATCTCAATATCGAATCTCCCAGTTCTTCCTCATCTACATCCTCCTCCTTCTCTAATAGTGCTATATCATCGTTTCCTCTATACAAGTCTTCCAAATGATTGATCCACTGTTCTATTTTCTCTTCCGTTTTTATCAATTGTCGTCCTAGAGAGTTTCTAATCTTATTGCTTCTAGATTTCATTTGTCCGAAAAATCTTTTAATGATCCCATATGCTTCATCTATTTTTCCTAAATGCAATCTTATTTCTATTTCCTGACATTTCTCTTCTAACCACTGTTCTTTTGCTTTCCTTGATTCTCTTATTATTTTATTTTTCAATGATTTGTATCGTTGCTGGCCTTCTTGGCTATCATTATTCTTGTATTTTCTTCTTTCATTTATCAATTCTAAAATTTCTCCCGTTATCCATGGGTTTTTAGGTTCTACTCCATTATTTTTCAAAATCTTATCCGCACATTCTCTTATATTCTCCTTCATCTTTGTCCATCTCCTCTCTATACCCAAGTCTTTCTCTTCTTGATCTCCCAAATTGTCATCCAACATTTTCTCGAATGCCTCACGTGTTTGTTTTTGCTTGAGGTTTTTCAAATTCCATCTTTTCTGCATTTTCCTTTTCTTCTTCAGAGATTTGAATTTCAGAGAACATTTCCTCATCAACATATTATGATCACTATCTATATCTGCACTGGGATAAGTTTTACAGTTTTTCACTTGGTTTCTAAATCTTTGTTTCACTAATATGTAATCAATTTGGTATCTTGCTGTATCTCCTGGCATTTTCCAAGTGTAGATTCTTCTTGGATGATTTCCAAATAAAGTGTTTGTGATAATCATCTTATGATTTTCACAAAATTCGACTAAACGTTGTCCTCTATCGTTCCTCCTCCCTAACGCAAAACCTCCTATTATGTTGCCCTCTTTTCCTTGTCCTCCTACCGCATTCCAATCCCCCATCACTATCAAATTCTCTTCTCCCTTCACATATTCTATCACTTCTTCTATTTCTTCGTACGTTTTTTCAATATCTTCCTCCGAATATGCAGATGTGGGCATGTATACTTGGACTATGACTGTGTCTACCGGTTTTGTTCTGATTCTAACCATCATCATCACACGTTCATAATGTTGCAAATAATTTTCTATTCTATTTCCTACTCTTTTATGCATTACAATTCCCACACCTGCTTGACCATTGCTTGATCCTGTATGAATTATTCTATAATCCCCACTCCAGAAATCGCCTTCTTGTGGCCATCTCATTTCGCTAATCCCCATTACGTCTATATTCAACCTATTCATTTCTAATTTCAAATTTTCTAATTTTCCCGCTTGCCTCAGTGATCTAACATTCCACGCTCCGACTCGAAGAATGTCGTTTGTTTTCCCTATCCTATTCTTCGGTTTTCGTTCTTTGCTGATGAAGCTTCCTCGAGCAGTCTCCACCCGGAGATCCGAACGGGAGACTAGTTTACCTCCGGAATATTTTACCCGAGAGAGCCCCATCATGTATTAATTAATTCGTTCGTTTGTTTTTGTTACATAATATCCCAGGTTTGGAAAAGGTTTCATTCCCTCGGGAAGTATTGAAACATGTCAAGGAAAGTAGTTTCCCCTTGCTTTCCTTCCGTTTTTGCCGATGTTTTTGGCATTAGGATGATTTCGTTTCTCTCAGTTTGTACTCTTTCTCTTGAGTAGTTCATTCCACTCAAAAAAAAAGATCCAACTCTGAGATACTTATCCTCCCCACCACGTCAAGGAAGTAGATACTACCAGGGATGGATAAAAAGGATATAAAGGACAGGTATCATGAATATCCCCCTGGAAGACCCGCAATCATCCACGGAGAGGAATATGAATTCAATGAATTCAAAACGAATACATGTTGAATGCCGGGAGAATTCTTCATGAACTCACAACATGAATTCTTTCTGAACAGTAAGTTGTTCATCAAGAATTCAATTTGAATTCAAAGTATTCATAATGAATTCATGTTTACTGTCATAACGGGAGCTCTTTGTGGGGACTCTGGTGCTCTATGGGAAGCCTCAGTGAAATGTGCTCTGTAAAATATGAACTTCACACGATTATCACAAGTTTTTCCTATTTTCCCATAAATTTTTGAGCTTCTCATTGTCAGTATGGAATTTCGCGTCTCAAAAACTATAAAATTCTACACTTGTTAACTATCGTATCCATTAGCAGAACTTGACACTGTTCACTAGGGATCGACCGAAATTCGGTTTTGGTTTCGGTTTTCGGTCATTTTCGGCCACAAACCTACTTTTCGGTTTTCGGCCGAAAAACCCAAATTTTTCGGCCGAAACCGAAAAAAAACATATATCTTGGAAAAAACATTGGAAAGTGAAAATTTACAATGCCCGAATTCTGTTACATTAATTACAAAATTATAGAATTTCATGAAAATAGTTTAATTAAATTCAACATTACAATTTTTAGCTAAATTATTGTAAAAGATACTTATTGGTTTATTCTTATGGAGTAATCAATTATGATATTCTGAATTCTATAAGGCCTAACGGACGAATAGAGTGCAATAGTTTTGTTATGGATAGTTCACAAATATTCTGTAAACATGAACGTCGATGTAAACGGCTGCGCACACGTTTCACCGAAGTTTCTGCGCAACCGTTTGCAAGTACATTCGGCCTCACGGAATTTGTGTAGACACACTTTTATCAACGTGAGAAACGTGCCTATGTGGGAATTCCCTGTACTCGTTACGATAAACTTCCAAATCACATACGCCAGAAGTTGAAGCAGGAAGATATAAATTTTAATACATCAATATCAGATGCGTTGAGTGCCTGAATTTGAAATTTTTAATCAAGTAAGTACCTAATCAATTCAACAAACGAAAACGGATCACAAAGAATTCATCCTTTTCCAATCTTATTTCTTCTTTATCTTGAGTTTTTCGTTTAAATATCACGTTATACGATTCAATTCGGTTCTACATGTTGAAGTTTCTAACCTCAAACTGACCAATTAGAACTTTCCGACGAACTCAAATAGAAAATAACATTGTCAATGATTCTCACTAATATTTCGTGAATTACAATTGATGCATTGTTAATTTTAGATTCGGATATTGCGTAGAAAGTTTGCACAAGTGACATTATTCAATTTGAAAAGAAAATTGTTTAGCGAGAACTGAATTTCATATCTCTTGTATTGAGAAGAAACGTATTCGAATTAAATGAATATATTCATTTGATAGAATCTGTTCGATAGAACTATAACATTCTCTTTAAGCATGATTCACTAAGAATCATGATGCTGATTGGAAAATATACATGCAAAGGAATCTCATCATACCCTAGTAGCATCAGAATGTTGTATATATACTATGCACATTCATAGTATATCTAGATATAGTCATCTCAAATTTGGCCAGATGATCATGTGATTGCGAAGAGAATTGATAAATGCATTATGGATTTAATTCTGGTCGACATGCTCCCTTATGAGATTCAAAACTTAATTTTACTGATCCTGAAAATATTTATAACAGGGTTCACACAGAAATTCTAATTTTGGTTTCCCTGACTTTCCCTGACTTTCTCTGACTCAGTTGGCAAATTTTCCCTGACCTTTTTGCATTTTTTTGCATACTGATTTTTCAATAGTTGAGTGATTTATTTCGCTTAGATTTTCGAATTATTAGATTTTACAAATCTTAGTTCACTCCTGAGCTGCCTATAACCCATATATATTCTCGAAATTATTTTTATCTTCATTTGAGGTTTGAGATATTCGATATTAACATTATCAATACTCTCAATATCGGGCATGACTGCTTCAGATGATAGATCTAATATGCCAGTAACATCTCCGAAGTCGGATAACAGATTTTCTCGTCATGTTTTGCAAGTTACTGAATTTGAATTTATAGCCAAAATTGCAAGATTCTTGTTATCTCTTATGAAATCTAATGCTTCCGCGAGATTCGAGAAATTATCGATCTCGTTTTGTCTTGTCTTGGAAATCGAGACAATGTCGAGACGAGCTGCGTAAAATAGCATTCTAGACAAGAACAATATGTACCAATCGAGAAAAGCGTAACGTCGAGATCAGTTGGTCAAGATCTTGACTACATCTCGATCTTGTATCATCAAAATCACCAATGCAATAAGGACAAATTTTGAAGTAAATTATTGCAGTATTGGTTAGGAATCTTGTATATCTATATATATTGTATATTCAGATATATAAACAATGTTAAATAACAAAGACGTAGTATAGATAGACCGAGCCCGTATATGGCGGGAGTAAGAGAGACAGAAACAGAAACTCTTCCAACCGTATTTTAAAATTGGCGGGAGAGTTTCTATCTTTCTCAGACTGAAAAACGATAGTAAATAAACAGCGCCACAATAGGTCTGTTCTTTTAGAAATGTTGGGGCACCACGTTGGGGGTGATTATACTCATATTCTTTGTAATGGATCCTGCCCCTTATACATATTATATAAATATTATAACAATTTTATTTTTCCGAATATTACCTATTTATATTTTACTTATTATACAAACGTATATTTATATTTATATATTTCCTTTAACATATTGTATTGTATTGTATCAGTTTTATTCCTTTTCCATCGGCGCCCGCTTACAATTCTTGTGAGCGCCGCCCTCCCTTACAATTCCCCCGCTTATACTACTTACATCTATCTTAGCCTATAACTCTTATCCTACTTCTACTTCACATTTCAACACACATTCCTGAGCAAGAGAGAGAGAGATTGCCATTCATCCATCCAATCCATCATTCATTCCCTCCGTTCCATCCTCCTTTTCCCAACCCCCTCGCCTCCCTGCTCTCCTCCTTTTCTCCTTCAATTCCCTCATCCACTCCTCCCCTGCCCCATCCTCACCCAATATTTCCTTGATCCTTTCACCCAATCCCACCTTCCCACCCCCTGTGCACCTCCCCAGCACATGTTCCCATTCTTCTACCTCTCCTCCACATACCCTACACATCCGCCTATCCTCTTCCTCCCAATATTTCCCCCCTCTCATTTCATTCCCTAACCTGAATCTTGCAATTCTCCTAGCCCACTTTACCCCTTTACTCTCCCTCAGGTACTTCAGGATGTCCTCTGCCCCTACTTCCCTATACCACGGGTTGTACCACGACTCTCTCATCCTCACTCTCCTCTCCTCCATTTGAGTTCCCCTATCTTTCTGTATCATCTCCGCCCATCCCACTCTTTCTCCTATCTCCCATTCCGCCCCTCGCCCCCCCATACCCTCATGCCACTCCCTCCTTTCTTCTACCCACATCCCCCCCACTCTACCCTCTTTTATTTCCCTCCAGCACCTCATCACCACTTCCCCCGCCTCTCCTTTCTCCAGTTTCTCCTCGTATCTACAGGCCCTCCTCCTGAAACCTATTCTCAACTTATCCCTCTTACATTCCTCCCTCGCCATATACCCAGGCGTCCTCCAATCTGAACCCAATGTCCATCTTAAAAATTTTTCCTTCAACCGCTCCATTTCCTTTCTTTCCTTCCATCCCCAAATCTCCGCCCCATACTCTAATACCGTCCCTACCAATCCATCCCAAATCCATAAACTCCTCCTCCAGTCCACTCCAAACCTCCTCTCTCCTATCCCCCATACTGTCCTCATTACCACCATACCTTTCCTCATCCTTTCCCTCACCATTGCTTCCTGTTTTTCATTGCTCTGGATGATATACCCCAGATACTTCCATTCTTTCACCTCCTCCAGCTCTTCTTTCCCCCACTTCCACATTACCTTTTTCTGTTCTCCCCCTCCCCTCCTAAACCTCATTACCTTCGTTTTCCCAATGTCCACCTCCAATCCCTTCTTCCTAAAATATCTCCTCAGTACTGCAATTACCTCCTGCATCTCCTCCACCCTCGATATGACAACTATGTCGTCAGCGTACGCCAAACTCCATATCCTCTTTCCCCCTACCTTGATCCCCCCTCCTCCCCCACTTCTTGCTAATTCCCCTTCAAGATCCGCCGTCAACAGGTTGAACAACATAGGGCTCAACGGGCACCCTTGCCTTATCCCCCTTGCCGTCCAAAACGCCTCCGTCAGCTCCCCTCTTACTCTTACCCTCCCTCATGTCTCACCATATAGCCTCCTAATCCTTCCTATCAGCCCTTCCCTTACCCCTCTCTTCCTCATCTCCCCCCATAACACTCCCCTATCTACCATGTCGAAAGCCGCCTTCAAATCCACAAATATCGCCGCTATCCTTAGTTTTCCCTCCCTAATTGTTCTCCCTATTATATAGTTCAGCGCGTAGATGTTGTCCAACGTACCTACCCCTTTCCTAAACCCTGTCTGGTTCCCCGGTATTATCCTCTTTTCTTCCACCTCCCTCTCTAGCCTCTTTGCCACTATCATCGTGTACACCTTGTATAGTGCTGTGGTCAGCGCTACCCCTCTATATTCTTTCACCCTTTTGCCCTCCCCCTTCTTCACAATCGGCGCTATGCAAATCTCTTTCCATTCCTCCGGAATTTTTCCCCCATTCCATACTTCTTTCAAAATCTCCCATATTGCCCTTGCCACTTCCTCTCCCCCATAGATCCAAGCCTCACCCGGTATACCATCTCCCCCCACCGCCTCCCCCTATTTGAGCCTCCCTATTGCCTCTTCTACTTCTTCTAATTCTACCTTCATTTCCCCATCTTCCGCTCCTAGTAACTCTGCTCCTCCATCCCTCACCCTCCCCTCTACCCCTCCTAACAGCCTCATGAAATACTCTTTCCATTGCCTTAGCCCTATTTCCTCTTCTACTTCCTTCCTGCCTCCTCTTTCCCTCCTAATTATATCCCACACCTGCGCTTCTCTCTTAGCTTCCCCAATTTCTTCGCAAACCTTTTCCCTTTCTTTTTCCTTCTTCTTCTCACACGTCTCCCTATATTCCTTCCTCCTCGCTATTACCTCCTCTACCTCTATCCTCCCTTTTCTCCATTTCCTCATCGCTCTCGCCGCTTCCCTCTTTTTTCCCCTACACTCCTGATCCCACCAACGATTCCTCCTTCTCTGGTCCCCTATCTCTACCTTCTTCTTCCTCATCGCCGCCCTAATTCTCCCCTCCAAATCTTTTTTCAACTCCTCTCCCTCCAACCCTGTCCCCACCCAACCCTCTATATTTCTCTTAAATTCCCTTATCCCCTCCTGTGACCAATCTATTACTTCTCTCCATTCCTATTCTCCTCCCTTGTTCCTTCTCCACCCTTTCCTCCTCCCCTTCCTCCCTTCCCAACCCATCTCTAATACCCATTAACATTCCCCCCAAAGCCCTTCCTTTCTTATTCCTTTTCCTTGCCCACTGTACCCTCCAATCATACCCTTTCGGTAAAATCTTCTTTATCTTTCCCCACCTTTTCTCCTCTAGCCATGTCTCCGTCAATCCTATTATATCCCATTCTTCTATCCCATTCCAAAAATCCTCCTCCTTCCCACCTACTCCTGCTACATTCCAGAACCCTATCTTTTTCCCTTTCCCTACGCCTTCTCCACTTCTCTTCTTCCTTACCTCTGTTCTCCCGCCTCCTCTCCTTCCCCCTGTCTTTCCTAAAAATCCCTCTCCTTTCTTCTATCCTCCATATTTTCCATTGTCCTGAAGTACTCTCCTCTACTTCTTAACTTCTCCTCTTCTTCATCCCATTTCCACCATCTGCCATCTATCCACATTCCTCCATAACCTATTGTAACGTCCTCGGATAAATTTTTGATTCATTCATATAATATATGTGTATATGTATTCATATATACACAGTATCCATATATACGAATATTCATATATTCACTCAATTTATATCTATATATATATTCACTTCAATTATAATAGAATTGACATTTTCATCAAAGATTTATCCTTCTTAAAATGAGGAATGCGTTAAATCGAGAAGAAGAATTCTATGTCATACGTACAAGAAGTATGCATGATGAAATCATTCTTCTCTGTATCGATACTCCGTGAAGAACGGAACAATGGTACGCTGTGTGCACACACGCATGTACGCACACCAATGCGTGCCTATACATCTTGACTCTGGAGTGCAATACGACTCTCGAACATAGGTCGACGAAATGGACATAATCATAATAGGTCCATTGACAAATCTTCGACGAGTCACTTCTTATGATTCCTGTACTTCTAATACTTTCTTCCTGATTGAAAGTTATTCCTCTTAGTTTTAATTATAATCAACAACAATTTCACATGATTTTATTTACAGGGTAATCTCTCTTCAATATTCTATCATTACATGAAAATTTCAATCCTTTAAGACAAAATCAGATATCTGTATGAGGTAAGAGGTAATCACCTGTATAGTAACTATCGTGGGGAATTGGAATGATAGATAGCATGTAGTTTTCTCTTGTTTTATGCAATCGCATCATATTTCTAAGGGCTTATATAAGTTTTACCACGTTACTCTGTAAAAAGGGAAGAAAATCTAATTAAATCGAATGAAAGAATCGAGTCTAAATGACACCTTCGTTCGAGAGCATGTTAAAGGAATATTTGATTGATTGTAATCAATAACAATATTATAATTCATGATTTTTCAATCTAGAACCAACTCGCATGCTCTGAAATTGATCAAATCTCCTATTTACGATACGAGTATGTCATTCATTACAATTGACAATTTGACAGGATAGCAATAACTGATAATAATAGTTGTAAGAATATTTATGGAAATTCCATATCATTGAATTTGAATAGGAATGACTAAAATGCATGTTGCATTGTATGCAAGTACAGTGTTATTTTTATTGTAGTGCATGGTTTGAAACAGAATGAATTCGAGTTTAGTCATGTGTAATTTTTCATAATTAAATGATTTTGATCTCATGAATTAATATTATCATAAGTTAGATTCAGGTTGTATGGGAGAATACTCTGATTTGATATAGTACATTTTCATGTAACGGATGTTGTACGATTTTTGGTCAGACAGGGGTTTTTTTTTTTAGAATATTTTCCAATCAATAATAATTTGGCAGTTTTATAATATGTGGTTCATAGATCCCACGGACTGGAATTTCTTTATCCGAATCATCATGGCAAGACCAAACTTCCTTTCGATAAGGTGAAGATTTATTATAAACGGAAACCTGAAGAATATTCCTCAGGTTCCAACATTGGAGGCTTGATAACCAATGTTATGTTTATGTTACTTATAAACATTACACGCTCTCTCATGACTTCGAATTTAGTCATCGATGCTGTGCGTGAGAACAATACGGAAGAAGGGATGTATAAGTTATCTAACCAATGTTCTTCAAGAACGACCCCACCTATGGTCTTCACGACATAGAAAAGACGTACAAGAAGATGACGAAGTCGAAAGCACTGACCTTTTGATTCGTCAATGCCTCCCACCACAGGGTGAATTCCAGTCGGTGGGACAATTAGTGGCTTCTAATTAGTCAAATGACCCCACTGACCGACCAAAATCGCCATAATTGGGGGTAAACCGAGGTTACTTCCTTGGTACAGAGGAAAACCTCGGGCAGATTCTCGCCGCGACAAAGATAAAACACGTTAAGTTCATCTTTTCAAATCAAACTTTCATTTCAACTTAGTTTTCAATTTAGTTACAGTTCCGTTTTAATTTAAATTTAGTGTCAATTTTAATCCTTAAGACTCATCTCTCAGGACTTAAATTAGTGGTGAAGTGGTTGTAGTGAAATAAATCACGATTAAGTTCATTGAACCAGAGACAGGAAGACTCGAGGGGCGCATCGATAATGCAACAAAAGGTAGAATTAGATATTATCAACTGTTATATTCATATTGATGTGAATTCAAAGTTTTCTCCACAAGTTTCAGTGTAAAATTTCAATTGAGTAAATTCTATGTTATTCCAACAACTAATCTTTCATTCCTACACCTTTGATCATTCCCTTTTCTTCCTCCCCTTACAGCTTCACACCCGAGCCACTTTTCTCGAAAAGTGGTGAATGTTGTCGTTAAGGTTGTATTTGATTTTCGAATGCATCCTATGCGACAGTGCAACAACTCGTGATTCCTTAAAATCCTATCCGAATCCATTTCACGATTTCCTATTCCCAACAAGAAAATACTGGTCCCGTGGGCACAAGTTTTAGCTCCGAATCCAGTTTCACTTAGGCCTCGCGCTACTCAGAGACATTCAAGTTAAATTAAAATTTATAAATTGAAACTTAGAAAAATATTCATGCACGTTCGGCTCCCGGACGTTACATGAATAAATTTGGTGGCAGCGTCGTGGATATTTTCTTGTAGGGAAATTCTCAGTTTTCAGAGATATCATATTCTCATAGAGACACGATATATCTTAATTCATGTATGCTTCAACACACGTTTTTTCAAGTGAAATGGAATCTTCGAATATGTTCAAAATTTTCTAAGTGGAGAGAAAATTGAATTGATCTACATTTGTTTTTCAGGAATTGTTTTGATGTGAATAATTTGCATGATTTATGTATTTTATGCTCTACATTTGGACATTTATCATATGTGACATTCTATTGATGTATTTTTATTGTGAATTTTTCTCCCTTTTCTTGCAATTGTTGGAACCATGTGTGTGACATACCATCGTCTGTGTTGTGAACAGTGAAAATCGTGCAATTTTGAAGTTTTCGCGAAATCAGATATTGTTATAGACCAGTTTCATCCCAACTTCAATCCGAACATTTTTTTTCTTTGTTCTGTCTGAATAACTTGTAGTGTATTCAATATTCCTGAATCATATTTGAATTCCAGTAGATTTTACAGACCAGTCGAAATTTTTTTATTTTGTGAACGTCAGAGTAGCTACGCGGGATTCAATTACAACTCAGAGAAGAAAAGAAAATTCCATTCAATCTCGATCTGTAATAGAATTTTCGCTGTTGTTTCTGATAGGAAAGTGCGATTATAGTTCCTCAAAGTACAGGTCATTTTGTGGTCGAGTTCGATTAATTCACTTCAAAGATCATAGGAAATACTTTTGTTCGAAAGCATATTCTCGCTGATCGGATTGAAGAATAGAATTTGAATTCCTCCAATAACTTCACAACACAAGTAGATTCAGAAATTCGTATGAATATTCTCCCATTATCCCTCTATTTTCATCATCTGTGCATTATTCTAATAATTTGCATCGAATTATATTTCATCAATAGAATCTTAATTCTTTCATGAAATAAAAGGAGAAAACTCATCAAACCTGTCATTCTAATAGTAAGAGAATATAACGGGATATTATAAGTGATTTTTCCTTTCTCGCGAATTAAATCGTTCCGACTATTTAAACAAATTTTAACTATAAAACTTGAGAAACAATTTCCAACGAAATCCTCAAAATTATCAAACTTGTTCCAATCATTGAATTACTGGATCATAAAATCTTTATAAACGATATTTTCGTCAAAACAAGGATAAGAGAATTCTTGACAAGTAATTCCAATCTAAAATCCAATTAAGTACGTAATCATGCCAACTACACGGGAAATGACTGAAAGACAGTTAGAGGAATTGAGGAGAACATTAATGCAAAGAGAAGAAGACTTGAATAAAAGAGAGCAGGAATTTTCAAACAAACATAAAAGTCTAGAAGAGAGTTTAGCAGCAAGGGAAGAGGATTTGGAGAAAGACAAACAAATCCTTGAAGAAAGGAAAAAGGAAATGACAATGGAAAGTTCAACCATGGTACAAGATGTTAATAAACAATTAAAAGGTGCGAAATGAAAACAAGAAAGCGCGGGAAGAGAATCTCATGAATTAAAAGAACGATATCAACTATTAGAAGAAGCATTTAAAAAATTAGAACGGGCAAACATAAGTCTTACAAATCTTAACGCGGATCAAGCCGATAAGCTTAGGCAACTTACCAGAAAGATTCAAGAACATGAAAAACTGATCTCCTCAACTCAGAGAGAAAAGATAGGGGACAATGCAGGATTTAGCGAGGCAGGGTTGCAAAATCAAGAAAAAACTAATTTTTCAAAATCAAGAGAGGAAGATCTCATGATTTTAGATGATCGCGTTGGTGGAAATCGATTGCCGAGGCTGATCGATGACAGATCGCGCGATGTACATGATGAAATTCAATTTTTGAAAGAAGAGATAAAAAAGTTACGAGGAGATTCGAAGAATGTTGATCGGGTATATTCATATGAGAATGCAAAAACAGGAGCAATTAGGAAAGATAGCCATAATGATCATATTCGACACAATTATGGGACCGAGGTTCCATATCAGAGATACGATGACGAATACGGAGATATTCAGAATTTGTATCTCAATCCTGGGCAAGGAGATGCTCAACCATATCGTGTTAACAATGAATCACATGGTGGAATAAATAGAAATTTCAATCATTCCCAGGCAAGACCCGAGGAAAATTCCAGATTTCTACCCATGAGGTTGGGAATGAGAGATGTCGCGGATATGATACCGCAATTCGATGGACACACTGATAGAAAAGACAAAACTCTCACTGTGTTTCAATTTGCAACATATTGTCGAAGAGCAAAAGATCTGATACCGCGAGACCAAGAATTCGTTTTAACTAAAATAATCATTAATAAACTATCAGGCCATGCATACATGGCGGTAGGAGAAGAAAATCCAGAAACAATCGAAGAATTGATAAGACTATTGAAGATAAGTTTTGCACCAGCAAAATCATTGGAAGAATACTAGGGAGAATTAGCTACAATTCACATGGGAAGCGGAGAATCTATACAAAATTATATATCGAGAATTCAAGATTTGTACACCGCTATTTGTGACGAGGAACAAAGTATCGTCGGAAAATTATTGCCTGTTAAAAAACAACATTATGAAAATCTTGTAATGAAGAATTTTCGTAGAGGACTACCTCAAACTTTGAGGGTTGAATTAAAGTCACAAGATTGGAAAAATTTGAGAGAATGCTTCGATGAAACCGTAAGAGTACATAGGGAATTAGAGAAGGAAAATAGCAGAGCCGATAGTAGTCGCAGACGAGTCAATTTTAACTCTGATATGACTCAAAATATTAAACCTTGCGCGAAGTGTGGGAAAAAAGGATATAATGAATCTGTTTGTTGGTATCAATCATCAAATAATAACCAACAAAATAATTCACACAGTAAAAGTCGTAATTATTCAAATAATGATCGAAATACCCCTAATGATTTCAATAAAAATAAAAATACCCATGATGATTCTACTGTTCCAAATCCTAATAGGGGTCAATATAACAGTAATTATAATCGGGATAACTGGAATAATGATCGATATCGATTTAATGACACTAATCACAACAATCATAACGATAGTCAAAAACAATGTAGTTATTGCAAAAGGTTCGGACACGAAAGATCAGAGTGTAGAACATTGAAATACCATGATTCTATCAAGTCGGGAAACTTGCATGGCCACTCGTCGAGACAGGATGCCGGGCGAGCGGTAGCAAAACAAGTGCATCCGATTCAAGCGGATCAAACGGAAATCACAGGGGAATTTCCGAGCACGTCCTCAGCATAAACGCAAATCAAATTCCGAAAATTTGTGTAAAACAGAGAGATCAAAATTTGAAATTCATGATTGATTCGGGTGCAGAAGTCAATTTGTTGAAGTATGATTTATATGCAGGTCCAGCAGATAAAATTCAAACATCAGAGAAAATCTTTTTAACGGGAATCGGTCCAGAAAGAATTATCACCTTAGGTACCATTGAAATGATCATTTTAGGGAAGATAGCTAAGTTTCATCTAATTGAAGACCCCATCCAATTACCAGCAGATGGAATTATAGGAATTGCTTTTCTTATTGAAAATAAAATGATTATTGATCTTGTCGAGGGAGTTTTGAAGTCCGAAAATTTTATAGTTCCATTTTTAAAACCAGAGGAAGTTATAACCATACCATCGCGATCTATATCGGTAATCAAAGGGATAATTTCTACTCCTGAAATGAAGGAAGGATTCCTCGGAAGAAGAGAAATTTCTCCTGGGGTAATATACGGGGATATGTTGGTGAAAAATAATAAAGGAATTACATTTTTCAAGATAGCCAATACGACATCTGAAAATGTTGTTATCAATATACCCGTCGTAGAATTAATAGAATTCGAGATAATAGGAGAAAATAAATGCTTGAACGTAAATAGAAACACAAATGAATGTTTGGAAAGGAAAAATGAGATTTTGTCAAAATTAGATTTATCTGACTTGAATGAAGAAGAAATGGAGTATACCAAAAGAATGATAGATATTAGCTCTGATTTATTCCATTTGAATGAAAAACTAACTCATACAGACGTCTTGAAATGTCGCATCAGACAATCTGATAATGCAGTAATTCATAAGAAACAGTATAGATATCCACCGATGCATAGAAATGAAATTGCAAAACAAACAGCAGAATTGCCACAAAACGATATTATTGGGCCATCATGCTCACCTTATGATAGTCCTTTATGGATCGTACCGAAAAAATCAGAAGAAGGAGCCCCTAAGAAATGGAGATTAGTAGTTGATTTTCGAGAATTGAATGAACATACTATTTCGGATGCATATCCTTTACCTAACATAAATGATATTATGGATCAATTGGGAGGAGCAAAATATTTTTCAACTTTCGATTTACAGTCTGGTTTTCATCAAATTTTGATGGAAGACGAGGATAAAGAAAAAACTGCATTCACGACTCCTTACGGCCATTATCAGTATCAAAGAATGCCTTTCGGTCTGAAAAATGCACCCGCAATCTTTCAAAGATTGATGGATATTGTTTTATCAGGACTGCAAGGTACAGAACTTTTCATATATGTCGACGATATCGTTTTGTACGCGCGGTCTTTAGAAGAACACTTAATTAAATTTGGAAGACTGGTAAAAAGATTCAGACCCGCGAATTTGAAGTTGAATCCAGAAAAATGTAGATTTTTACGAGAAGAAGTAATTTATTTAGGGCATGTGATAAGTTGTGAAGGGGTTATGCCAGACCCAAAGAAGATAGTTGCAGTGAGAAATTTTCCAGTACCTCGAAATTCAAAGAATATCAAACAATTTTTAGGTCTTGCGGGGTATTATCGTCGCTTCATAAAGAATTTTTCAGCTATCGCAAAACGTTTGACAGATTTATTGAAGAAAGAGAAACCTTTCGATTGGACTGATAAGCAACAGGAGAGTTTCAATACATTGAGGGATATTCTATGTTCTGATACAATTTTGCAATATCCAGATTTTGAGAAACCTTTCATTTTGACAACTGATGCTTCGGGCTATGCGATAGGTGGAATATTAAGTCAGGGAGAGATAGGGAAGGATTTGCGTATTTCATATTGTGCACGATTACTAAATACTGCAGAGAAAAATTATTCTACAATAGAAAAGGAATGCTTAGCTGTCGTATATGCAGTTCAATATTTCAGACCCTACCTTTACGGTAAACCTTTCATAATAGTTACCGATCATAAGCCTCTCCAATGGCTGCATTCGATAAAAGATCCATTATCTAGACTGTGGGAATGGAGATTGAAATTAATAGATTTTGATTACAAAATAATTTACAAGAAAGGTAAGGCTAATGCAAATGCTGACGCATTATCTCGAAACCCACCAGAAACCAAGGCTTTCCCAGTAACTTTGAAATCGGAAGACGAAATGTATTCACTTTTGCCATTAGAACCAAAGAAACGTACAAATAAGAAGAAACCTCAAACCACGGGAGCGATGAAATCGAAACCAGTAAAAACCCAATCAAATAAACCACTTAAACGTAAATTTAAGAGAAACAGAATAGAATCGGATGAATCGTCAGAAATTGAATTAGAGAATGAATCTGAAACCACGGAAAGTGAAAATTATTTGAGTGAACCTGAATCTTTTGATGAAGTACACAGTTCTTCGGATGAAATTGAGGAGAAGGGTATTGAGGATAATCAATCAAAACCAAGAATTATTAATGACGAAATTCTAAAAGAGAAGGTATCATTCAAGAAAAAGAGAATAGAAAAACATGATAATACTGGGGAATCAAATGTAGAACCATATATTACAAAAGACATAGAGGAGGATTTAGGTTTCACAAGGAACGCATCCATAGTAGATATCCAAAACGAAATTGGAAATAAAAATCAGACAAGTTCACTCAACAATGGGAATGGAGAATCGAGAAGAATTGACAACATTAATCCAATAACTCCTGAAAGAGATAAATATAATTCTGATAGTCAAATCTCAGTTAACAAGGATATGGAATTGAAAACGCCAGAAAGGGATAAAAGTGATTTCGAAGAGAAATCAGATAATGATGAAAATGATAACTTCACCTATTCAGATAATTCTAGTACTGATTCGGAAACAGAAAATTCGGGAGAAGAAGTTCTCGCAGATCTTGAGAGACGAGTGGATGCTCAGAAATTATCTATTTCAGAAACTCGAGATAATATTTTATCAAAAATTGACAATCATGTAATTTTTTCCACTCAGAAAACTGAACCTCTAGATCCATTAACCAGAATTTATTTCGAAAATAAAAAGATAAATCAAATCAACGATTTAGTCCTAGGAGGAGTAAAAGTTCTTAATCAAGGAAATAAATATCTGATCTTACTTATTATTAAAGAAACTATCCGTCACCCCATTGAATTTGATATTTTTAAAGAGTCCATGAAAGCTTTGGAATCTGCAATTTTAGAACTCAATTTGAAATCTTTCCCATGATCAAGACTACAGAGATAGAGGGATTATCTTGGGCAACAATTGAAGATAATATTTTAACTATCCTAGGTGGACATGATTTATCAATAACTGTCTGTAGTAATGACATTATAATTCCAGCCGTAGAAGACAGAGAGAAAATAGTCAGAGAAACACATGAAAGCTACTTAGGCGGTCGCAAAGGGATAACTAAAATCTTTCATCGATTGAGAAAACATTATCATTGGCCCAGAATGAAACAGGACATAGCAGAAGTAATTAATAAATGTGAAAATTGTCAATTGAAGAAGCTAGTCCGACATAAAACTAGACAACCTATGATTTTAACTGATACGCCAGGTAGAGGATTTGATAAAATTGCAATGGATATAGTAGGACCAATACCAAGGGATAGAGATGGAAATAGATACTATTTATCCATAATTGATGTTTTGACAAAGTTTCAAGATTGCATACCCTTGAAAGAAATAAAGACTGCTGACGTGTTGGATGCATATACTGAAAATTTTTTCAAAATATTTGGACCCTCAAAATTCCTAGTTACTGACAGGGGAACAAATTTCGTCAACCCTCTGTTCAAAACAGTAATGAAAAAATATAGAATGAAACACGTAACGACCACTGCATACCATCCACAGGCAAATGGGACATCGGAAAGAGCTCATCATACAATCAATGAATATTTAAAACAAAATGCAAATAAGAAAAATTGGTCTAAGATTTTACCTCACGCTATTTATTCATATAACACTAGTGTCCATGAGTCAACGGGATTCACTCCATATGAACTAGTTTTCGGATGCCTGCCTCGTGATATTGATCATGATCCACCTTTAGATGAAATTAAAGATCGAACATACCTCACTTACATTACAGAATTATTTAAAAGAATAAATTTTTCCCAACAGTGCGCTAGGGAAATGATACAAAAATCAAAGCTTAAGAATAAAAGGTATTATGATAAAAGGATGAATGCTCAGGAATATAGTGTAGGGGATCGGGTGTATAAATTGAGACCGATCATAAAGGGAAAATTTGCTGATCAATATGAAGGGCCATATGAGATCACAGAAGTTTTAGATCGATAAAACGTTAAATTAGACTTGGGAAACGGCAAAACCGCCATAACCCATTCTAATAAAGTAAGAATTGCTAAATGACTCACTAATCAGGAATAAATAAATAATAGATAAATAGATAGTGATAAATAAATAAATGAATAAACAACGAATAAATGAATAATGATGATGAAAAAGGAGGGGTGTTCACTTACTCCTATTCGCTTTGATCTTTTCCTTCTGCTTCACTCTCTTCTTGACACTACGCTGGAGATTAGAGGATGACTGGGTAAACCCAGGATTTTATTTTTTATTTTTGACAGATGGAATTCAAAAGAATCCCAAGGTTTGACGTTAGGAAACTTCCCGACACGTTTGACGCCACGATCTCATACATACATTCTATCAATAATTTTAACATAAAACCGTTGGACCCGCCCATGAGGAAGAAACTTTTTGATTTGGAAGCGCGCTTCCCATTTGTTCAGGAGAAGTATGCGTGTGACCGCAAATTCCTACCAACAGGGTATCCCTGTATGGCTAGGGTTTTTCCCTCAAGATGGGTCAGGGCTGAAATCGTGGCCCGAGTCAGCGACGGAGAGGACCTGGACGTCGTGGAAAACGAGACCAACGACGTAGACTTAAGAGACCAGGTCTATGAAATCTTTATCGGAGATTCTGGTTGCACCAGATTGATCTGGGGAAAATGTATCAGGGAAATACCTGAGAGGTATACCCTGGTTCCGTGGCAAGTCATCCCGGCCGCGATTCACCACCTACAACCGGCGTTACCAGGTAGATGGCCTGCCAGTAGGGTGGAATATGTTAAGGAATTGCTATATGGGGAAACAGTTAGCGTCGAAATCGACGAGTGCAACCCCGATAACAGCATCAACGTGGAAATTCATTTCTGGGACTTCGGAGTAAATAGATGGGTCACTCTGAGCGAAGAACTCCTGGAGAGGGGAGCAAGAGTGGCAGAGTCCAGGAGAGAAATCAGTGGCGGGGGTGAACCACTGAGATACTTCATTGAGGTTGATGGTGGGTACGCTTCAGGATCAGAACGTCCTGTCCAAAACGAACAAGAGGGAGAGAATGGAGTAAACGATGAAGAGGATGCAGAGGGGCCAGGCGAAGAGAATCTTGGGGAGAACAACGTTTTCAACCTGGACGATATCGACTTTAATGATATCGATGAAAACGGTCAAAGGATGGATGAAGTGGACTAAGTTTCAAATGTTGGGGGGAAAAGTGAAGTGATTCATGAGAACAAAAAGGGACTAGCACATAGTATATATATATAGTTATAAGCAATGAACAATAGGCAAATTTTGGAATAAAAAAAAAAAAACAGGAACTCGGATTGTAATATGCACGGTGCCATGATCTGAACATACGCGTAAATTTAATTTTTCTTTTTTTGTATATGAGAAGAATTTTTCTATTCCAGTAATCTCGTAGGATTATATTATGGACTCAATTGTAGTTTTCATAAGGTTTCTTGAACCTCAAAGATCATGGGAAATTTCAGAAGCATTGTTGGAGTGCCTCCATGACTATCTGAACTCAAGAATCTCCAATTTTCCAAAGAAAAGAAATGTGGCCAAATTAGAGTATCCACGTGCAATGTACTCATGCCTTGATAGCAGAATAAAATTATAATGTTGTTTTACCTAAAATTCCAGATTCTAATTTCTTTAACACAACCTTCCGAACAAACGATTGGTATACTTGTACAAAAAGGAAGATCGCAATATTCAGAACTCCAAAATTCACTGAATGTATGTAACTTTTGACCAGTTTGAAAAAAAAATAATAAGAGAAATGAATTAGTTGGAATTTTCAACCAAGTATGGTCAATGGTGAAGTGATTGAATTCGATATAGAATTTTCTTCTTGTCCAAGAGAAAATACCCCTTGGAACAAACCAAGATCGCGAATTTAATACTCAAATTTGGAATGTTGCAGATGATTCAATTAATTTTATTATTTTTAATATTGGGAGCGAAGGGAGGAAATACGCTCTTGGGATATGACTGTGGAGGAACCAGTATGAATGTCACAACCTTTTCACTTTCGGATATTGGGGATTGCCGATTAGGAGATTATAATTTGACAACCAGCGACGCATATATTCAGTTGCTGCAGTTGGCGGAGTATAAACATACCATGGTATCGCAGTGTCGGGTAAAAATCGACAGAACAGCTTATTATTGTGGGATGCATTCTCACAATTCTATCGTCTTGGATGGGAGAGCTGAATATTTCATGGATCTGGATTTCGAAAAATGTAAAAACCTCCATACAATTGGAGTATTGAAATTACCAAACGATCATAGTATTACGGATCTTAAAGTAAACTCAACGGTATCGAAAACAGTCACATTGGCAGGATCAGTGGATGCAGATAGAAAATGTTCTGGAGCATACTTTTCTGATCGATATAGAAGTTTTGAAAAGGTGGTGGTACAAGCAACGGTTGAAATCACATTGAGAAGCTACTTAGCAAGAATTCATTTAGATAGCAACAAAATCATTTTGAATTCCGGTGTAAGGTGTGACTTGAATGATGGGAACTGTATTGACGAGAAGGGAGAATATACTTATTGGAGCGTTGTACCTGAATCATCCTGCAAATTCGAACATTATAACGTACTTTATGAGGGAATGGCTACCAAAATGAGGGACACGCTATCACATTTTCATCCAGAAATCTACACAGTAACAAGCAAAGATATAACATTCGCTCTCACTCCACAGAGAAAAGAGACCATCTGTGGGTATACATTATTAAGCACAGAACATCCGAAATTATTTATATTAGAAACAAGGAAAGGAGCTACATTTACTTCAGCAACCGGAGTTAACCCAGACAACTTGGATATTCTTGCATATGTCAACGTGAAATTCGTATACCTCGAGACACACATCAGAAATCAAGTCAATTTATTGTATCAAGACGTCATTACGCAAAGATGTCTCCTGGAAAAACAAAGTCTGAGACATGCCTTGATGTTAGCAACTCACGAACCTGATGAGTTCGCGAGGATTATCATGAAAAAACCCGGATATATGGCTGTTATTGCATCAGAGGTGGTGCATGTACTGGAATGTATTCCAGTGGAAGTGAAAATCCGGAATACTGTAGAGTGTTACGAAGAACTACCTGCAACCGCTTGGAATAATAGTTATTTCCTCACCCGAAATCAAGAATTATGGTAACCAAAGGAACCGAAAAACACTGTAATCCACTGTTACCAGGGATGTGGAATTTGGAAGGTACCTGGATTACATGGCCAGCCTCAAAACATACAACGTTCCAACCACAATTATTGGGACCAATGACGACACCGAGTTGGAAATATTTAACACCAAAATCATTAGCAACCAGCGGAATATACGGGGACCTAGATTTGAAGGCATTGAGAGAACATATCCTATTCCCAGCGGAGAAACCGGCCTATCTGAATACAATCACCAGAGGAGCTATAGGAAAGTCGTCTCACACAGACGATATCAATTTCAGCAATTTCATAGACACCGGTACCGTGGAAAAGATGGTCACTGACGCGCTCAGTAAATTTTGGTCCGGTTTTCTAATTTTTGGACAATTCAGCAGCGCAGTATTTGCAGTGATCACTATCTTTGGGATCATTAAGTATATTCTGAGTGTGATAGTTCATGGATACACTATCCACAGTGTATATGGATCTAGCAACATTGGAGGCTTGATAACCAATGTTATGTTTATGTTACTTATAAACATTACACGCTCTCTCATGACTTCGAATTTAGTCATCGATGCTGTGCGTGAGAACAATACGGAAGAAGGGATGTATAAGTTATCTAACCAATGTTCTTCAAGAACGACCCCACCTATGGTCTTCACGACATAGAAAAGACGTACAAGAAGATGACGAAGTCGAGAGCACTGACCTTTTGATTCGTCAATGCCTCCCACCACAGGGTGAATTCCAGTCGGTGGGACAATTAGTGGTTTCTAATTAGTCAAATGACCCCACTGACCGACCAAAATCGCCATAATTGGGGGTAAACCGAGGTTACTTCCTTGGTACAGAGGAAAACCTCGGGCAGATTCTCGCCGCGACAAAGATAAAACACGTTAAGTTCATCTTTCCAAATCAAACTTTCATTTCAACTTAGTTTTCAATTTAGTTACAGTTCCGTTTTAATTTAAATTCAGTGTCAATTTTAATCCTTAAGACTCATCTCTCAGGACTTAAATTAGTGGTGAAGTGGTTGTAGTGAAATAAATCACGATTAAGTTCATTGAACCAGAGACAGGAAGACTCGAGGGGCGCATCGATAATGCAACAAAAGGTAGAATTAGATATTATTAACTGTTATATTCATATTGATGTAAATTCAAAGTTTTCTCCACAAGTTTCAGTGTAAAATTTCAATTGAGTAAATTCTATGTTATTCCAACAACTAATCTTTCATTCCTACACCTTTGATCATTCCCTTTTCTTCCTCCTCTTACAGCTTCACACCCGAGCCACTTTTCTCGAAAAGTGGTGAATGTTGTCGTTAAGGTTGTATTTGATTTTCGAATGCATCCTATGCGACAGTGCAACAACTCGTGATTCCTTAAAATCCTATCCGAATCCATTTCACGATTTCCTATTCCCAACAAGAAAACACTGGTCCCGAGGGCACAAGTTTTAGCTCCGAATCCAGTTTCACTTAGGCCTCGCGCTACTCAGAGGCATTCAAGTTAAATTAAAATTTATGAATTGAAACTTAGAAAAATATTCATGCACGTTCGGCTCCCGGACGTTACACCTATCCACACTCTTTTCCTGTGCCTTCTCAGTTTGAACCCTATTTCCCTCATTCTCTCTGCCATCTTCCTTTCCTCCCATGTATAATCCTCCTCTATTCTCTCCTCTCTACCCTTAAGTACCCCCTTCTTTCTCATCACCCATTCTTTCTCCTCCACCGTTCTGAATTTAATGATCACCATTCTTCTCTTATTCTTTCCCCCCAGCCCTGAATCCCTTATTCCCTCCATTTGCACCGTCACCCAACCTCCCCATTAACTCTTGCACCTCCTCTCCTGCGCTCTTCTTTCCCTCTAAACCTTTCACCATGACATTTTTCCTCCTCTCTTTCCTCTCCCTCAACTCCATTTTCCTCTCCATCTCCCTCATTCTCCTATCCACCCCCACCCCAACTTCCGAGTGACTGGGCTCTCTCTCTTCTCCTCCATCATACTCCTCTCTACCTCTACTTTCGACTTTCTCCAATCTTTTCTCCAACTCCATCAATCTTGCTTCTCCCACTCCTCCTATTATACTCTGCATATCCCCCCCATTCTTCTCTCCTCCTCCCGACCCCTTTTCCAAATCCTCCACCCTCCTCTTCAGATCTTCTAACAACCTTTTCCCTTCCCTACATTCCTGTCCCTGCTCTTCCACTCTGCTCATCCTTGCTTTCAACTCTTCCCTTTCCGTCTTCCATACCTCTTCTACCCTATCCTGTCTCTCTCTTATCTTCTCTAACTCTTTCCTCATCCCTTCCATACCTTTCTCCATTTGCCCTTTGAATTCTTTCATTTTTCTTCTCAATTCCTCCATCATATTCATCAATTCCCACATCCCATCTGTTTCTGTCGACCTCTTCTCCTCCGGTGGTCTCTCCATCCTACTCTTACCCCCTAATAACTCTTCCTCCCTCTCCCCCTCCCCCTTCAGAAAATCTCTGAGCCCTTCTCCGTTTCCCAAGCTTCCACTTCTTCCTCGCCCCAATCTCACCGCGTTATTCGGCCGTCCTCTGCTCATTTTCTTACCTCTCTGCCCCTGCCCCTTCTCTGTTTCTTTCTTCAGTTCCTCTGGCCCTATCTTTCCTCTTTCTCCCTCTTTACCGCCCGACCCCAGCTCTATCTCTTCTCCTTTCCCTTCGTCTGACCCCAGCTTAACCTTTTCTACTTCTTTCCCGTCTGGCCTTGTCTCTATCTTCTCCACTGTCTTGCCGTCTGACTTTAACCTTACCTCTTCTACTTCCTCCATATTCTCGCTCTCTACCTTTCCTACTTCTCTTCTTACCTTCGGTACCGACTTCCACTACTCGCTATCTCTCCGCCCGATGTCGCTCCTAACTAAATCTCTGTCTTTCTCACTGCCTTATCCTCTCCGCCGTTCTCTTTACCTACTATACTCCTCTACCTACTTCAGCTCCCAATCCTATACCGCGCCTCCGATTTCCCTCTTCTATCCTCTTACTTTCTCCCGTCCCCTCTGCCCCTTTCCTACCACGTGTCACGCCACTTATTTTTCACTTTTCCTCTTTTACTCTCCCACTTCACTACCACTACTTCACTGCAACACCTACACTGGCGCCCCAGCTTTCACCTCCACACCACTACACTTTTCTTTTGTCCAATTTTCCTCACTAAAATACCCTTTTTCTCGCACACCTATCTCTATTAACCTTGCCCATACACTCGTCACCCGGAAGTCTATTTCCTTAAACATATAAAATTCCGAAAGTTTATCGACAAGATCAATATTCTTGAGGGATTGTCAAGACAAGATCAAGATGATTCATTGCAGGAATCATTCAAGAACAAGACGATATCATTATTTCCATATTTTTCAAGAACAAGACAATATTTCAGAAAATATCGTCTCAATAAAAATTGAGAAGTATTGTTCATATACATTTGTAAGAATTGAGGTGGGAATAGACAAATTGCACATACGTTTTTCCATTGACAGAAAATTGTGACTGATTATTCTGATTATTCTGCGTGTAGCACAGTTGTGTTAGAGGCCGTAACACTTTAGAGAATCTTCCAGTATGATTTAATGATTCATTCGTTAATGTCTGAGGAATTCAACTCCTACAAGAAGGAATAGTCTTCAAAAATGAGGAAAAAATCCTTCATTTTCAGCAAAATACAAATTTCCTCATAATTGAAGGATGTAATTTATGGAGGAAAATTCTCCAGAATTTTCACTCCAGAAAGATATCTAAAAGATGTTTTTCTGGGAGACATCTCAAACATATCTAAATTTGTTGCATAAGACATCTTTTAGATCTCTTCAAGATATCTTTTAGACTGATCTCTTAAGATATTTTTTGGTTTGCTGATCCAGCAATCCAGCATTGAAGGTATATAGACTACTAGAAACATTACTGAATCAGCAAATATCTTGCAGCAAGATTTTTGCGGTGACACCAAACCTTTTGCCAATTCAGCAAAGAAGATTTACTGAAGTTATTTTTTCAGCAAGCATCCTCTCTGCGTGTACGTATGATTGAGTGAGTTCCAGAAGATTATGAAAAAATGTTCCCAATTTTAACTGCAATGCAAAGATTATGTACGCGTAAAAATAACCAATCTTTATTATAATGTATATTGATTGATTCATATTGAATAAAACTCAAAATATCAAAATTGAAGAAAGGAACAAATATTTGAACAGTAACCAGCAGTAGAATTCACCAAAAATGAAGGAAAAAAAACAAAGCACACAATGCAAACATATGAATCCATTATATTGTCTTTCATTTTCATCTCATGTTGTGATAAGACCTGTTTCATTCGGTGCACAATTCGATTGTTTAACTGTACAAAATCATTTATAAGATGAGAATGAAAGCACAGAAAAAATTTGGATAATATTCACATGACTCAAGAGAATACCAACATTCGAGGACGTTTTTTCTATCTAATTACTCGGAATTCAATTGATAGAAAAAAAACCAAAACTTCTAGGGGGTATTCTCCAAGACCTTACCTACGTCTGTGAAAAGCAAAAATTCTGAATTTCGAATGATTTGTTCGAAAAAACAAATTGTCACTACGTTTTAGTCGGTTCCCAAACTCCCTTGATTTCCCTGAATTTCCCTGATTATTTTTCACTTCCCTGACTTTCCCCGACCTTTTTTGATTTCCCTGGCTTTCCAGGTCAGTGTGAACCATGCATAAGTATCGGTTAAAAAGTGAAAAATATTCTCGGACCACACTGATGCCTGCAACTTATGAAAAAGTGCGAAAAAAAGTATACAACTTAGTAACTGAAGCTGAGTGGGTTAGCGTTACGACAGACATCTGGTCTAATCCCACAAAAACTTGCTCTCCGTTGAGTTTAACTTCTCATTTGATTCTGGGAGCCCAGCGTCTCAAGGTTATACTTGCTGCCATGGTTTTAGAAGAAAATCATACTGGGGATTATATTGCTCAAAAACTCGTCGACGCTGCAAAAGGTTTCAACATTGAAAATAAAATTAATTTAATAATCAGAGATAATGCTGCTAATATGTGTAAAGCTACAAGAGTAGCTGGCTATTCATCACTGGGTTGTGTAGCGCACACGCTCCAATTGGTCATACATGACTCTGTATTCATCAATGAAGATGTAAAAGTTGCGATTCAAAAATGTCGCAAAATAGTAGGTCATTTTAAACGGAGCGAACAAGCTTCTAGGCAATTACTACAAATACGAAATACTCGTGCTTTGCCACAACACAGTCTGATACAAGATATCGAAACGCGATGGAATAGCACGTTCTTAATGCTGGAACGTTTAGTTGAGCAAAAAAGTGCAATAAATTTATTCAGTATCGAATACGGTGGAATAATAACGCTTGACTGCAATGAATGGATATTGGTTGAACATGTCATTAAAGTTCTCCGAATTTTTTACGAGGCTACTCCCCACACAGCACATCCACCGATGTTCACGTCGCATCTCCGTGGGGACGAGGTGGAAGAAAGGGAGACGTGGATACAAGGCGGAAAGAACGGAGAAGCGACGTGGAGGCGACGGAGAGATGTCCGCGTGCTGTACGGGTCTGGAGGTATCTAGTGATCTTGCTAGTACATCCATCATAATCCCTTTGATAATAATGCTAACTGGAAAACTAAAGCCAGAAACAGGATTGACGGAATCTGAACCAATTGTAGATTCATTGAAAAACAAATTGTCGGAATCACTCAATCACAGATTTGCTTACATTAAAAATACGGAACATCTGTTGTGTTCAACTCTACTTGATCCGAGATTCAAAGCAAAATATTCGACTTCCCATGAACTTGATACAGCAAAAACAAACATTTGTAATTTTTTAGAGAATCTTGAATCAGTTGAAGCACAAGAAACTTGTAGTAATGATTATTCTACTCCATCAACAAGTGGGGAAAAATCGGTTATAAATTTCACATCACCTGCGAATAAAACTCTTTCGTTGTGGGATGCTCATGATGAGTCTTCAGATCAAACTGAAAATCAAAGGCCAATGAGAAACAATTATGAATAGCCTTAGATACATACATACGCGAATCGCGTTTGCAACGCAGTGCGGATATATATGCATACTGGAACAGCAGCCCTTTCCCGATTTTACGTTCAGCTGCCTTCAAATATTTATCTTCACCGCCAAGCAGTGTGCCAAGTGAGCAATTATTTAGTTCTGCTTAACAAATATACACGGACCGACGAAATAAGTTATTGGGAGAGAACGCTGAAAAGCTCCTTTTCTTATCTTATAATATAAAATTGTTTGATTTAATTTATTAATAATATTTGTCATTTTATCACAGTGAACAAAATAAATGTTCACCAATGATTTCCGGAATGCTATTTTTTATTCTAGTGATTTTTTCACCTAGTGAATTCGAGACTGATAGAATTTAATAAATTATCATTTATCCTCATAAAACATTCTCACATTTTATTTATTCTCATGAAAAACATTTTATTTTCGCCTAAGATATGGAGACTTGTTTATTTTTTCTCTTAATCTACATTAACTTGATATTCGATCTACTAATATAATGAATTATTTAATCCTCTCAAGACACCAGTCTAACGCAAAGATTGATTTTATAATACCAATATACAAAATTCCGAGTCATTATGTTTTTTAAAGTTTGACTGACGCGGAAAAATTGAATTTTATTTCTTTGAAATGTGAATTTTTCTTCATTTCATGTTTAATTTGTCTCAATTTCAAAATTCGTGTTTGAATACATTGGGAATGGATAATGTTTATCATGTTTAAATTCCTTTCATCATTTTAGAACACACTCTTATCCAAAAATTATTGGATCTAATAATTTTTCTTTATCTTCGGGTTCGGTTTCGGTTTTCGGCCGAAAATATGTAAAGTGCCGAATTTCGGTTTCGGTTTCGGCCGAAAAAAAAACCCGTTTCGGTCGGTCTCTACTTTCCACATCCCCTCTTTTTACGCTGAAATCGAGAAAATAGTATCTGTCGATCAAAATAATATTTATTTGATTGAAAACCAAAATATGTTTCACGTGAATGCAACAATGCGGCTTTCTAGATAAATCTTTCACGCTCTCTTACAGAATTCTATATGTGAAACGAATGAAAGTATACTTGAATCAAAGAACCATTTGTTCAATTGAAGGAAATCACATCTTCCTTTCAATCTGAAACAACACTTCATCAAAGTATCGTATTGATTTAGACGAATGAATCGTAGAGTTTGGATATTCGGATAAATCCAAAAAAGGTATTAAATAAATATTTATTTCGCCCTATTAAAATAACATATTTATTTGGATAACTCAAAATTTATTTGATTCAACAAAACGCTTTTATCTGTGTGGGCGGAACATCGCTCATATAGTCTTAGAGTACCTGAATTTGATAATGGATGTTGTACAGCCAGAATTAAACATCACGCTGACACACAAGACTTATATAGTTGTGCATATGTATCCTGTCAAGTACGAATTTCATATGATTATCACAGGTTTTTCCTACTTTCACTATAGATTTTCGGACTTTTTGTTGCCACTAATCATCTAATTCATGACCTCAAAAACTATAAAAATTCACACTCTACCCAAGCAACACAGGAGGTTAAACATGCTAAGGACGTGTTTGGAAAATCCTACGAACACGCTTGGAATTTCCAAATGAGACTGTTTTGAATAATTATCCCCAAGAGAACACAAACCCTCAGAAACGTTCATTGAATGTTCCTGGACGTTCGCGAACATTCAATGAACGTTGCTGAAGGTTTGTGTTCTCTTGGGGATGTGCTATGCACCTCCATAGAATATCTTGACGAATTTATCCAAATAGTCTCATTTGCACATTCTTTTCACATTCACTGTATCATCATAGCATATTTGACAATTTCTTGTGTTACTTGGGTATTCACTTTTGCATCGATAGGCAAAAATCGAAACCTTTTTACACCGCTTTCTTTGGTTAGAGAAGACGGAACGCTCATTCAAGAATACACTCTCGGCTTTCGACGTTTCTACCCTGATAACACACGAAGAATTCTTCTTCAAAAACAAGAACAGAATTCTTCAAGAACTCTTTTCGAACTAATGAACTCATAAAGAGCTCTGGAAGAGTTCAATGTTTGAGACATCAACTAGTTCTTTGAGAGTACTAAAATAATACTTTCAGCATTCTCAAAGAACTCGTCAATGTCCCAAACATTGAACTCCTCCAGAGCTCTTTATGAATTCATTAGTTCGAAAAGAGTTCTTGAAGAATTCTATTCTTGTTTTTGAAAAAGAATTCTCAGTATGCCATCTGGATACTCACAAAATATTAATCGAGGCATAATTGCCAAGATACAAATGATCCAAAAAATGTTTTAAAACTGAATACTCAAAAATTTTAGACATGTATATTTATATCTTACGAATAGGTAGGAACGAGCCCATCAATTTCATCACCCATAAACTGTTCTCAAATTTTTGGTTATCAAGTTAGAATTCAGTTCATGCAATTTCAGTCGATAGAATTCCTTCTTTGAAAATCGTGGTCATTTAGAAATCGAAAATCTAGAATAGCGGATGAAGAGTGACGACGATCTGCTTTTCTCTGGCTCAATGGAATACAAATAACTGACGGGAACTATGGCGCGATATACAGTGATAGGTGATTGTCGATTGAACTTATAATTATTTGAACTAAATAGTTCTCAAAATCATCCAAACAAATATTTACTTGGCTCAAGGTGAAAATATATTCACTTCGAAATCCACATAATATGTTTCCGATTCTTTTAATTCAAAATATTATTTATTCAACGATATCATATTGAATTGTTCAAATTAAAACATTCGAAGGAAAATTTTCAAATAACTCCGTTTGCCCAGATAGCACGATAGTCCCTTCTGACTCACCGAAAAATTCAGGTTAAAGAATACTCATGTTATTTATGTTTACGACTTCCTAAAGATTTATATTAGGACACATCGTGTCCCGAAAGAGTTCTCAAAGAATGCGTATCGTAGTTCTTCAACTTTTCGTCACAGAATCATTACGTATTCTATAAGAGTGCCCGTTAGGACAGTAAATATGAATTCTAAAACGAATTCGTAAAGAATTCTGTTTCTATCCAAAATTATTCATAGGAAATTCTATAACTGGCATTCATCCCCAGATAGAAAAATGTCTCCATGATGCCATCATAATGGTGACATATACGCCAAGTAATGTTCGCATCATGGCGCCAAGGTGTTTCCGCATAAAGCATTGTTATTGGTAGCAAAACGAGGTGATGGCACCATAATTGAAACATAATGTTTACATTCTATGCATCATTGCAAGCTGAGTGGAGTTTATGATAGTATGTTTACGGCACGTTATGTTACAAAACATTCAGAGCATGCTTTTCTATCTGGGTCATCAATTCCAGTGAATTCTTTTATGGAAAGTAAATAATATATATTTTTAAAAGTTTCATATCCACAAAACATGAATATAGATAATTAGTACTTGTGTTTTTATGAATAATTTAGAGTGATCATTAAACAGAAATTGATGAAGAGATGAAAGAAGTTTGTTTGGAAAGGCAATTTTATAGGTTAAATAAGGATGCTCAAGCATGGGAATAAATCAGTGAAATTTTACTACGTACTTTTTGAACAATCAGGTAATGATTGGGAATTGTTAATATTCAATAGCTGAGAATGTTGCCAGAATTGCACTTTATGAATGAATTGAGATCCCTATGTGGTGTTGAAGCATAGTGAAAAATATTGCATCATATCATTGACATTTATAGGTTATCAGCTTTATAGTTGGTTCATCGTTTAGGAATCATTTTCATTTCTTAATTCATATTGGAAAAGGGATCATGACAATGCATATTATTACTACATATAAAAAACTCGATTTACTTGGTTGTTGAAAAAGTATGCAAGCACAGTTTCATTTATTCCATCTGGCACTTGACAGATCTTGATCATTGATGATTGAAAAATCAAGGTATTCAGTACGTGAATAATTGATATTTATGGGATATCAGTAGTTTCCATTGCGTATACTCATTTTTATCTCAATGAATTTCAGTATTCAATGTAATTTAACCGAGGGTATTTTAAACACTTTGATATGAGTGCAATTATAAGTTTTAAATTCTCATATAAAAATAATATGAGGAAATGTAAGTAGAAACTCATTTCTTCCAAATTTAGGAGACGATTCTTTCTATCGTGTAAGGAATTGTATATATTTCCTGCCTATTTATTTAATAACAGTTCGAATAAAGTATACTTATATTTTTATATGACTATTTTCCTTTTTTCTTGTGAACAGATGCTTAGAACTCACCACTACATATCATATTTCCAACTAGGCAAGAGACCATCTAAGACGCTGCACTGGGAAGTTGGGTTGAAAAGCATGTCTATGGTACATCAAAGTTTCTCACATTTGAACATATGGATCATTTTGCACCTCCTCTCCATCATTACATCAACAATAACAAAAAGTTTGAGAAGAGACTCATTTTTGACAAACTGAGGAGACGATTCCTTCTGCGATACATGGAATTTGATAAATTCATCAGCTCATTTATTTCATAACACTTGGGAAAATTTACTTTTTTCTGACTAAAACGCTTCATTTTTCCTCCAATTTTTTTGAGAGAAAAATGAAGCGTTTTGATCGAAATGACATCAATTTTCACAAGGGAAGAGTTTGAATAAAGAACATATTTTTCCTTTTTTGTTTGCTCGGATGCTATTATACATGATATTTCTAACCAAACAATTAACCTTATTATACCCTACAATATTTTCTGAATATTGCTGAATTCTCCTAAATAATAAGATGAATCATTGATACCCCTTAAAATTACACACTTCCCAATAAACATACAAATCTTAAAGACATCTAAAAGATGTCTAAGAAAAGACATCTTTTCGACATTTCTAAAAGACAACTTATAGACTTATATATAGGTAATTTCTCTTAATTGCATCTATATTCTAAATGAAGAGTTGTAGTTCTTGCTAGAGTATACCCCCTACATTTCTAAAAGTGAAATTTCCACTCTCAATGTAAAATGCATTAGCACTTTCACCCTCCAAGAGTGACAAGATCACTTTAGTAGAATGAATCTCTCCACTTTTCAAACTAGAATGGAAAGTATCACTCGTAAGTAGTATTATACTTCACCTATTTGTGAATTAAAATATCACCTGTCTTAGAGTAAAATATCCCAGCTTATTCATATTAAATCGATGCTCAGATTTTCTATTTCTTGCAATGCTTGGTTTTGAATATTCATCTATACTTTTGCTTACTTTCAGGATAATTATTTCATTCTCTTGGAAACTTATGGAATTTTCTTATTAGAAGTGATGGTACTGATCTGGAATACCTTTAGTTCTATATGATACCAATAATTGATAATCCTAGGTGTCATTAGCCAATACCTCATGTCTCATACCTCATTAGTCACTGTGTCTGATACCATGTATTTATGGACAATAGTGAGTATACCCTGTAACAATAAACAATATTGGATATAGTTGATAAATACCATGTATCGATGAACAATATTGGATACAGTTGGTCTATGCCATGGATCGATGAATAAAATTGGATATAGTTGATCGATACCACATATCCTTGTAGAAGATCATATTGAGGTTGTTTGAACTGTATATATGAACCTTAATGTTGATTTTCTTTATGGAAATTGCAATTGTGGGTCTCTTTCAATTTCATAAAACTATTTTGAATTAAATCTTACGAAAGCTTTTCAAATTGATATTTCAGTACTGGATGTACTATACTGAGAATCATTTCAGTTCTTTGGGTTGATTTTTCATAAAAGAGTTTGTTTTCTGTGATTTATTAAGTTATACAAACAATTTTTACAAAACCCCAGTAATTTTACACTTTTGAATCATGAAACATTTATTCTGATACATAGTTTAAAGTTTTTTGTCTTTTCAGATACCCAAGAACGTTTCAAACAAAACATTTTATTCCAAGTATCTAGGTTTCATTGAAAACATGTCATTCAATGGAATATTTTGATCGCAGTCTTCTTGTATTGTAAGAGTTCCTTTCAGATTCATATACTCTTACTAAAATACATTGAAAATCTGAATTATTCTTTGACTTATTCTCTTTTCATGGGCTTTTTTAATGGCTTATGTATATGTTTATTAATCGTATAACACTAATATACAACTATCCAATTGCATTGTAAAATATAACACCTTTTCATGTATACATCTCATACATCTGGACCGTTTACTGTGAAACATTCATTATATTTCGAACATTTATCACAATAATTAATGAAATTATTATACATAATTTAACCTAACATAAACAAGATATACTGAATGTTTCATAATGAAAGCCACAGGCCACAGATATATGAGATGGATACATGAAAAGGTATTACATTTTACAATAAAATTGGATAGTTGTATATTAGTGTTATACGATTGATAAACATATACATAAGCCATTAAAAAAGCCCATGAAAAATAAGTCAAAGAATAATTCAGATTTCCAATATATTTTAGTAAGAGTATATGAATCTGAAAGGAACTCTTACAATACAAGAAGACTGCGATCAAAATATTCCATTGAATGACATGTTTTCAATGAAACCTAGATACTTGGAATAAAATGTTTTGTTTGAAACGTTCTTGGGTATCTGAAAAGACAAAAAACTTTAAACTATGTATCAGAATAAATGTTTCATGATTCAAAAGTGTAAAATTACTGGGGTTTTGTAAAAATTGTTTGTATAACTTAATAAATCACAGAAAACAAACTCTTTTATGAAAAATCAACCCAAAGAACTGAAATGATTCTCAGTATAGTACATCCAGTACTGAAATATCAATTTGAAAAGCTTTCGTAAGATTTAATTCAAAATAGTTTTATGAAATTGAAAGAGACCCACAATTGCAATTTCCATAAATAAAATCAACATTAAGGTTCATATATACAGTTCAAACAACCTCAATATGATCTTCTACAAGGATATGTGGTATCGATCAACTATATCCAATTTTATTCATCGATCCATGGCATAGACCAACTGTATCCAATATTGTTCATCGATACATGGTATTTATCAACTATATCCAATATTGTTTATTGTTACAGGGTATACTCACTATTGTCCATAAATACATGGTATCAGACACAGTGACTAATGAGGTATGAGACATGAGGTATTGGCTAATGACACCTAGGATTATCAATTATTAGTATCATATAGAACTAAAGGTATTCCAGATCAGTACCATCACTTCTAATAAGAAAATTCCATAAGTTTCCAAGAGAATGAAATAATTATCCTGAAAGTAAGCAAAAGTATAGATGAATATTCAAAACCAAGCATTGCAAGAAATAGAAACTTTGAGCGTCGATTTAATGTACATTGAATTAAATTCACTTCCAAATTCACAATTTACTTCAAATGAAATTATACATCAGTAATTGTAAGTTCAATTCATTTTATTGAGAAAATTATTTGACCTCTCACAGTACATATATCATATATGTGATTCAAAAATTTTGAGGTTAGACAATTACATGGATTGGAAATTTGTCAACGTCGGAATCAAATTCTATTCACTGGCACATCATTACAGAATTTTCAATACTTCACTATATTTATCCCTAATATTAGCTTCGTTCGTTCAAGGGTGTTCTAAGTTGCTTCAACGTGCTTCAGATATTTGTGATTGGCTCTTCCAGTTATAAACATGAATTGATTGGTTTGGTGCAAGTTGGGGCAACTTAGAACACCTTAGAACGAACGAAGCTATTATAATGATTCAAAAATTCACCGAGTCTGATTGGATTATGATTAGGTTCGTTCGTTCTACGTGCCCTGAGTTGCTCCAACTTGTACCAAACCAATCATTTCGTTGCTTAAACTGGAAGTAGCGAATCCAAAATACTTGGAGCGAGTTGGGGTAACTTGAGACATCGGTAAAGGAACTTAGCTATTGTAACACATGGTTCTATAGAAAATTAACCGAGGTACTCCAGAAACACTTGTTGCAACTTTTTCTGCCCCTGACACAAGTGTCAGTTTGACTCAGGTCGATTAGGCGTAGGTTATATAGGTTTACGTTTAGGTAGGTTGGTTTACATTTACAGTGGTTCGATTCCTCGGAGGTGCATAACAATTTCTCATCAGTACAACCAGCAGTTACAAAAGCTAAGTTCGTTTAGTGGTGTCCGAAGTTACCTCAACTCACTCCAAGTATTTTGGATTCGCTATTTCCAGTTATAGAAACAAAATGATTGGTTTGGTACAAGTTGGAGCAACTCGGAGCAGGTAGAACGAACGAACCTAAAATGTCGCGGAGTTTGGGGATGTTGGTGAAAAGACAAAAATGAATTATTCCTTTTTATTTTCTTTTACAAAAACAACTAAAATCTGTGACAGATTTTTCCCCCTGAAATACACATTTTTCAAGAGTGCTCTTCAAAATTTGCATCATATCTAAAACTCGTCTAGAAGAAGTCTAAAAGATATCTTTTAGATATCTAGTAAGAGTCCTAAAAGATGTCTTACTCAAGACATGTTTTGGATGTCTAAAACTGTCGCATAAGACATCTTTTAGATTTCGAAAAGATATCTTTTTGTCTATGTGGGAAGGGGGTTTGCATATTAATAATTTGAAAATAATGATATTCAATTATGTATAACCGATTTATCCTCCTTTTTCAATAATTTTGAACTGGAGAAGAATTCATATATGATTTACATCTGTATTCACTTTAGATTGGTATAGGAATTCATAATTCAGTTCGTCAAGAACTCCTGTGAATAAGTTACGTATTCATTTTGTGTCTCTAAAAGTTGTTCTACTGTCCTAACGGGCATAATAACTGAACTCTATTTGATCTCAGTATGATGATTCCAGGTATTCTTAAAGACCTGTACAGAAATTGGTGGTATTCGAAACGCATTCATTCAGAATTCTGTGTGCTATCTGGGTGTTTAATACAAAAAAGCAATACTTTGACTGGAAGAAAATTTATCTGAATAAAATAAATCGACACCAAATAATTGTGAATTCTAGAATCAAAGAAACAATTTCATCTGTGTAAACTGTCAGAAATTTCCGCATTAATTTCAATGTTTTTGCTGGATGTTCCCATACAGCCAAAAGTCCCCGCAAAGAGCTCCCGTTATGACAGTAAACATGAATGCATTATGAATAGTTTGAATTCAAAATGAACTGTTGATGAACAACTTAATCTTCAGAAAGAATTCATATCACGAATTCATAAAGAACTATTCAGGCATTCAACATGTATGCATTTTGAATTCATTGAATTCATATTGAATTCATTTTTACTGTCATAACGGGGACTGTTCAAGAAGTTCTTTCAGAAGTTTTTGTGAATTCAAAATGATCATTCGTGCTGTGTGGGTTGTTTTCAAATACACGGTACAATGAACAAATTTATTTCCCTATTCTTTGCGTTTATACAAATCAGTAATGCATTAGGATTACAGCACTTGTATTAATTGCACATCCAAATCTTCAACTTTGTTAAGTTCGCGCGAACTAACGTTTCAACGATTGATTCAATTACTAATAATCTCATAAATCTTATACAGCGGATCTTCCGCAACTTGATTATACTGTAACCTTATCCTTTCCTAATGACTTTGCGTTTGAATCAGTTTGAATCTCTTCTTGTATTGTGATCTATCCATACAGTACGTTAAATCCACAAGGAATAATATATTATAATTATCCTTGATTTCAACGAAACTTTATTTCTCGTTGTATAATCCTTTTTGAATTCTCTCGATAATATATTCGGTGATGCATTGTGGACGGCTATTCGTAGCGCGTCGGTCACCTTCGGTAGACTTCGCTTTACTTCGTTGGTCATGTGACTGTTGCGCTTCTCCTTAGAGTTTAGTTGGCGTCCTGTCTTTTGTACGAGAAGAACCTGCTTTGTACGCATTTTATAATAATATAAGTTTAGCAAAGGAAGAACGAGTTTGTGTTTTACTTTGCGCGAATTGCCCACCATTGAAACTAAATGGTACTTGCTTCGTTATTATTCATGGTCCTTCGTTCTCGGATTCGTCATAAAACGCAAGCGTCCAAGCGGTTTTTCTCCGACGCCATTACTCGTTCGTCGCACGCCGTACAAAAACGCACATAATCAACGTTATTCGTATAAACGGGCGTGCGTCAGTGAATTATTCGATTATTATTATTCGATTCTCACAGTTTAATTCGGACAATCGTTCGCACACAGAAGCGCGACAACTCGATCGATCAGCTATATTCGAAATCAATATTCGTGACAAAGAAATTGGAGCGTTCCTCGATCGTATAATCGAATCGTCGTTGAACTCAGAAAGGAGTCAAGACATTGTGTGCACACATATTTAGTGACGTTGAGCTAGTGTGTGGCATATCGCAACCAGAAGTGAAAAGCTGTACAGCAACTGATTTGAACGAATTTGTGCAGTGGACGCCTTTGCGCGTCATCGATTGTTAAAATAATCGTTGTGACTCAAAATACACGAGGTCAAAGTCGTGTATGAAAACCTTCGTCTCCAGCGAGAAAACTCGAACGTAAACGTTTCTGAAAAATGTTCGGTGCCGGAAGAAATAAAAGAAAAAATAAAAGAAAATTCCAAGTGCTGCAATTCAGCATATCGAAAGTTCGAGGTGAAGCGATCGACGCCATGTTGATCAGTCTACCGGACAAGGAGTCCTACACAATCTCATAGAGGGCGTTAGGAGGTACAGCAAGCATCGATACGCGGTGGATGACTACAAGCTTCGACCAGACGGCGTGTAGATGGCAACGACGAGGCATCACAGCGTGTTTGTTTGACACATAATGAGTATATGTTTACAAGCCGAGGTCAGCAAACTTATTTTACGTATCCTTCGGTCTTCTATTTATTTGATATTATTCGTTTAATCTGATTAAATAAATATAATTCGCTTCACGATAACATATAAATAAAAAAGGGACTTATTATTCGATTTTATATTGATCGCGATTGGTATCTCTCGTTTTCTTTTTTTATCAATAATCCTCATAATTGCTTATAAGAATCGAATTTCATTTCACATCATATGATTCGTATAGTAGATTGAGAATTCAACGTTGCTAGTGATTAAACCGATTGTAACTCGTTTTATTTGCCTGAAAACTCGTTGTAAAACTGAAATTAAATCAAATAATTATATTATAAACGTTTTTGAGTTTCTTTGATAGTTTAATTTAAACGAAAACTACAATTGAAATGAACTCGATACGTCAAGATGTTTCTTGAATTACTTGTGTGTGCATTGAAAGACATGGGTATTTACGCGAATACTTTGTAGGAATTGATAGTTATATACGAAGCTCTATAAGATCTTGAATTTGTTTATATTTTGTGCTCATTTGTACTGGTTCGATCTCTCACAATGACTAATCCTAGTCCAGAAGTGCTGGCAAGAATTGAGATGTTGAAAAAGCAACGGAAAATAATAAAATCTGCTAGCACAAGAATCAAAACTTACGTAGAATCAATTCAAAATCCACGCGGAAGATATCGCCCAGCTACACGTGCGTAAGGAGAGGTTTGATCAAATTTGGGAAGAATACGATAAAGTCCAATCAGAAATAGAAGTGTTGGGTGAGGGGGGCGAAGAAGATGATAGAGTTGCAGTTGAGACAACTTATTTTGCGATCTTCGCGAAATTACGATTATTGTTAAACGGACCGTCTCCAAATATTGGCGCTGCTTCTAATTCAAATGTGATTCCGAATTCGAACTCGAATGTTGCAAATCGTGAACAGCTCCTTCACGTTAGACTTCCTAAACTGAATTTGCCCACGTTTTCGGGTAAATACGAGGATTGGTTGCCATTTTTGAACGTTTATTCTTCAATGATTCACAATAACAATTCGCTAAACGATACGCAAAAATTTCAATATCTTCAATCCTCTCTGACGGGTGACGCGGCTGGTGTGATTCGTGCTTTAGAGTTGTCCGACGAAAATTACCAGGTAGCTTGGGACTTGTTGCAAGAAAGATACAATAATAATAGAGTCATTGTACAAACTCATATAAGAGAGATCATGGAATTACCACGTATGATTAAGGAAAACGTTTATGGCTTGAGAAAATCAATAGATAATACGCATAAACACACCAGAGCGTTGAAGCGCCCGGTAAACACTTGGGATGACATTTTAGTATACGTTCTAGTGTCCAAATTGGACTTTACCACTAATAAGGAATGGCAAACCTCCTTAAAGGGTAACGCATTGCCAACGCTAGAACAATTGCTCGATTCTCTAATGCAGAAATGCCAAGCGCTAGAAGTGGCGAATAGGTCTTCCTCGCTCACAGACGCTCGACAGCAGGTTTTGCCAAAACGTCAGTCCGCGTCGCATGTCGCGGTGGCAAAAAATAAATGTTCTTTCTGTAAGGGAAATCACGCGGTATATACGTGCAAGGGTTTTCTAGCGATGGCTCCTAACGCGCGATTGACGGAGATAAAGAAAAGAGGGTTATGCGTTAACTGCATGCGTGCAACTAATCACGCCGCAGACGTATGCACATTCGGTGCATGTAAAACGTGTGGTGTTAAACACAACACATTGCTACACCTTGCGTTTCCTCAAGGAAAATCAACAGATAAATCGTCCGTCAATACAAATCCTTCCGACGCCACGTCACAGTCTCACACAACTATCGCCACCCATACGTCTACACGCGATGACCAAGTCATGTTGTCCACTGCAATGGTTTACGTTATTGATGGCCGGGGTAATAGGAAATTTTGTCGGGTCTTACTAGATTGTGGGTCACAAGCAAATTTTATTTCTCGTCAGTGTCTCAATGAATTGCGTTTGAAAACTAAACCTTTCAGTGTTTCCGTGTCGGGTATTAATCAGTCGTCGACCATGGCTAGTGAGATAGTGAGTATTAAGCTTCAATCTTGCATGAATTCGTTCGTCACGACTATCGATTGTATAGTTGCTGATAAAATCACGGAAAGAATCCCATCAGTTCCCTTGAGAAAGGTTGACGTGGAGATTCCGCACGGAATACGTCTGGCAGATCCATATTTTTATAAATCCACTTATATCGACATCTTAATCGGTGCAGATTTGTTTTGGCAACTACTTTGTGTGGGCCAAATTAAGGCTTCATATCAGCATCCAACTGTCCAGAAAACTCAGTTGGGATGGGTGTTGGCTGGTAGGATGTTACGTCAGGTCAGCTATCCAAATCGTATTCAAAGCTATCACGTAGCCATCGATGATGGCAGTTTACGCGAGCAGTTAGTCAAATTTTGGGAGTTGGAAAACGATCAATATAGCTCGAGAAATTATTCGGTAGAGGGCCAAGCGTGTGAAAAGCACTTCGCTGAAAATACCACTCGCAATAGTGAAGGAAGGTTCGTTGTTAAGCTCCCTATTAAAGAACATAAGTTGGAGATTATTGGAGATTCCAAGACACTCGCATTGCGTCGCTTGCATGGACAGGAGAAAAGATTCCGAGGGGATCCGATCCTCAGGGAGAAATACTTGGGATTTATGCATGAGTACTCAGCTTTGGGCCATATGCGATTGGCGGATAGCGATTCCGATTCTACTCAGGAACCCGTTTTTTATTTACCGCATCACGCGGTATTCAAGCAGGCTGGTAGCGTCTCGAAAATCCGGGTGGTGTTTGACGCGCCCGCCAGGACGTCGTCCGGCGTGTCTTTGAATGACGTCTTGACTGTCGGCCCTGTTATACAGCAGGATCTACTGTCTATTTTGATTCGTTTACGTTTTTAGTGCCGACATTGTAAAAATGTATCGGCAGGTACTCTTGCATGAGTCGCAAGTTCGACTACAGAGGATATTATGGCGAGACGATCCATGCGAGGAGGTGGAGGTGTACGAGTTGCTTACCGTTACGTATGGGACGTCTCCCACTTCTTATTTGGCAACCAAATGCCTATAGGTTTTGGCTATGCAGGAATCACAGGATTTTCCGATTGCTTCCAAACACGTGTTACGCGATTTTTATATGGATGACATCCTGACAGGAGCCGATTCCATTAGTCAGCTATTGTTAATTCAGACGGAATTAGTAGAACTATTGAAGAGAGGCAAATTCGAACTCGGAAAGTGGTTCTCCAATTGTGACGCGGTCCTTCAAGCGGTAGACGGAGGCATGGCTGATGAAATGATTGCCTTCAACAAAAACGATGACCCACGTATTTTAGGTATATGATGGGACCCTCATAGAGACATCTTTAATTTTATTATCGATACTACTATTTCATCGAGCCAAGTCACAAAGCGTAGTATCTTGTCAGACGTGTCTAGAGTATTCGATCCTTTGGGTTTATTGGGGCCTGTTACGGTGGTCCCCAAACTCATTGTGCAGGAGCTGTGGAAAACGAGCACTGATTGGGACTCCTCGGTTCCTGTGCACGTTTACACTCGGTGGATGAATTTCAGGAAACAGCTCTTTGCTTCAAACAATCTAGTAATACCACGTGGCATCAAATATGATCCTGATTCACGCGAGTTTGAGATACATGGCTTTTGCGACCCCAGGCGCTTACGGAGCGTGTTTGTATTTTCGATCATCTCTTCCTGACGGGTCATTTCGTACAGAACTAATATGTTCCAAATCTAGGGTCGCACCATTGAAGGCGGCTTCGCTTCCACGCCTTGAGCTGTGCGCGGCCGTATTATTAGCCCAATTACTCGAAAAGTTGCGTAATTCTGTGGACTTAACCCAGATGCGAGTCCTTTTGTGGTCGGATTCTACCATAACCCTTCATTGGATTGCCTCTCACTCAAGATCATGGACAGTGTTTGTGGCTAATCGGGTAGGTGAGATCCAACGATTGACCGCTATTGATCATTGGCATCATGTAAGATCTCAAGACAATCCCGCTGACCTTTTGTCACGCGGTGTAGAGCCGTCCAAGCTGGATGGCGTTGATTTGTGGTGGCATGGGCCAACGTGGCTTCGGTGCGACGAAGCGTCATGGCCGTGCCATGAACTTCCTCCCGTAGATCATATACCGGAAAAACGAACGGTCACTCTTTCGATTACGACATCAGATACTTCGCGGATTGAAGAATTGATTAATAGATTCTCCAGTTTCCATAAGTTGATTCGAGTTACGGCCTACTGTTTGAGATTTTTTCGGATACTCAAAACACGTACCCGACCATCATCACATCGTTTAACTGTAGAAGAACTGGAAAAGGCGCTTTATGCCCTTTGTAGTTTCGTACAAGGCACCGCGTTTCCTGCAGAACTGAAGTTATTGAAGGAGGGTAAACCTCTCCATTCCGCTAACAGGTTGCTGTCTCTGTGTCCATTCCTCCATGAGGATGGTTTGATTCGTGTGGGAGGCAGGTTAGCGAAGTCAGATCTCTCGTTTTCCGTTCGTCACCCTATCTTACTTCCTAAAAATCACCCATTCACCAAATTGGTAATAAGATCTGAACACGTGGCGAATTTGCACTCCAGAATGCACCTCACGATATCATCCGTTAGGCAACGTTTTTGGCCCACAAGTGCGAGAAATACGACTCGCAAAATCATTCGAGAACGCATTACTTGCTTCAAATGCAATCCTGTGTCTTCTGAGACCGTAATGGGTCACCTACCCGCGTCTCGGGTGAAACCTTCCCGACCGTTTGCTACGGTGCGGGGTAGATTACGCTGGCCCGTTGTTAGTCAGAGAGGGAAAACGACGCAATTCACATAAGGTTAAGACGTACATATGCATTTTTGTATGTTTCGCTACGAAAGCGGTACATATCGAGTTAGTCGGAGACCTTTCCTCTGCGTCGTTTATCGGTGCTTTGAAGCGTTTTATGGCCCGTAGGGGGAAGGTTACTGCTATGTGGTCTGACAACGGTACGGCCTTTACCGGTGCAGTCAATGACATGAAGGAGTTCTTCACATTTTTTAATCAGGATCAGGTTCAAAATAAAATAAATCAATTTTTCTTTGAGTCAGAAATCGAGTGGAATTTTATTCCTCCCAATGCCCCACACTTCGGGGGTTTATGGGAGTCTGCCGTTAAATCGGCCAAGACTCATTTACGCCGTGTTGTTGGAAACGCGTCTCTCACGGTTGAAGAAATGAATACTGTGTTGTGCGAGATAGAATCAATACTTAATTCTCGGCCGTTAACTCCGCTAACGGAGGACCCAAATGATTTACTAGTGCTTACTCCGGGACATTTTCTTATTGGTGAGCCCTTGAACAGCGTGCCACGCCCTAATTTGTTGAACTTGAACGAGAATACCTTATCCCGATGGCAGAGGGTAGAAATGCTTCGGCAACATTTTTGGTCCCGATGGAGTTTAGAATATCTTCACCAGTTGCAGGAGCGCCAGAAATGGAAAGAAAGCAAAGGTGCACAGTTAAGGATCGGACAATTAGTTTTGATTAAACAGTCGAATCTCGCTCCATTGCAATGGTTAATGGGCCGAGTGCAAGAAATTCATCCCGGTGCCGATGCGATTGTGCGCTTTGCCACCGTACGGACCAAAAATGGGTCAGTAGTCAGGCCGTTGTCGAAATTGTGTATCCTGCCTTTAGAAATTAAGTGATTGTCAAAGTTTATATTTGCATTATATAATTAGCGCCGAATTCGCGAATATGTCATGAACTGACTGTGTAATATTTCAATATATGCTTAATTTTTAGGTATGGAATATGTAAAATTCTTGATTTATAGTTAAGTTACAAATTGAGATTAATCACTCGATTTACACGATGCGTTCCAATTTACGTGATAATATGATGTGCCGTATCATTGTTAAACCATAAGAATTTCTTTTTATGTTGAAAGTAGGCCCTTTCAAGGGGGGCGATGTATAATCCTTTTTGAATTCTCTCGATAATATATTCGGTGATGCATTGTGGACGGCTATTCGTAGCGCGTCGGTCACCTTCGGTAGACTTCGCTTTACTTCGTTGGTCATGTGACTGTTGCGCTTCTCCTTAGAGTTTAGTTGGCGTCCTGTCTTTTGTACGAGAAGAACCTGCTTTGTACGCATTTTATAATAATATAAGTTTAGCAAAGGAAGAACGAGTTTGTGTTTTACTTTGCGCGAATTGCCCACCATTGAAACTAAATGGTACTTGCTTCGTTATTATTCACTCGTATTTGTGTAAAAGCGTTTTTTTTTTTTTTTAACGGTGTAATTCCAGAGAAATCCTGGAAAACACTAGAGCTTATCTCATGTGTTGAGTTCTGCTCCAAAAGATAGAGGTTAGGAAACTACATTTGACCATATTCTTCCCCACCCTCCACTCTCGCCCATGTCACTATATATCCCCAACCCCCGAACCAATCAGATCACGTATTCAAACCGCACAATTCAATAAAATCCGTAAATACACATATTAAAGCAATCGACTCTAATTTAAGTGCTCTATCTGTAATTCCTCTTACATTCCAAATCCCAATATCTCTCAACTCCTTAAATTCCCTTCTCTCATCCTTATACACTACACATTCCTCCACAACATGTTGAATCGTTTCATCGTCCTTGCCACAAACACACCACGGATCATCAACCATACACTTCCTATGTAAGGATTCCTTCAAGTTGTAGTGGTTTGCCCTTAATCTATTCAACATAACAATTTTCTTTCTAGACAATTTCATATTTTTGTACCATGGGTATTTTCCTCCTTTCCTATAAAATTTATCAAAATAAACTTTACCTTTCCATTCCCCTTCTTTAACGAATTTCTTAATCGATTTTTTCCAGTTTAAATCTTTAAATACATTCCTCAAACCCCCCTGTAAAACTTTACTTGAGTCACTGTCTTCTCTCAATGTCATTTCCTTTGCTAACGCATCAGCCTTATCATTACCTTCGCTTCCCAAATGTCCTGGAATCCAACCCAAAACTATTTTACCTCTATCCCCATTAGTGCTCAGACTTTCCTCCCATATTCTAAATTGTTTTTTAATTTCTAACATCATCGGGTTTATATTAGTCTTGAAATCTATATCCTTCAAAGCTTTTAAGACACTTTCTGGATCTGATAAAATCAATACATTTCCTTTATCAATCTTCTCCAATGAAATTTCAATCGCTTTACCTATAGCAACCGCTTCAGCAGTAAAAATAGAGCTCCTCACATCCAATGCTACTCCTATATCCAACTTTTCTCCTTCATAACTTCCAACCACCGCAGCTCCTACCTTTCCTCTACCCTTTACTTTAGAGCCGTCTGTATGTAAAACTGTCGTTTGCCCATTCAAATTCCATTTACTAATTAATTCATCTACTATTCTTCTGTCATTTATTTTCTCTTTTCTCTTACTCTTACCTATGTTCAAATCAATATTTAAACACTGAATCACCTCATCAAACTCATAATCAAAAATTGTAAAATTATTTTTCTCACTCTTTATTAGGGTTTTATCATATTTTTTACATCTTCCATAAACTTTCAAACATCTACTTTTTCTTTGCTTTCTTTTTCTACTACTATTTTTCTTACATCTTAGCAACTCCAATTTATTTATTAAACTACTCCCTCTGCGTTCCATATTTTTTAAAATTAAATTCTCTGTTAACATGTTAACCCGGTTTTCCAAATTCATGATTCCAGCTTCTGAATGCATGACATTTAACGGCGTAGAATTCCTATAACCTAAAGACATCCTAATTCCTTTATTTTGAATCTTATTAATCATGTTCATATTTTTTGAACCCTGATAAAATACAGTACTACCATAATCTACCACTGACCTAACCATGCTCTTATACAGCATCACCATAGTTTCAACATCAGCTCCCCATTTAATACCACTCATATACTTCAACAAATTACATCTTTTATCCCCTCTTTTTCTCACTTCCTTAGCTTGCTCCTTGAATTTAAGCTCCGAATCCATGATGATACCAAGAAATTTCGCTCTTCTGCCTATCTTAGTTTCATTCCCAATTATATTAATTTTTTTTACCTTCTTTTTACCCCCCATTTCAAAAATCATAACCTCAGTTTTCTTGGCCGACATTTTCAATCCTATATCCATTAATCTATTATTAATTATCTTCACCGTCTCCTCAATTTTCCTTATATTTCTTTTAATGTCTTTATCTCTTCTATATATCACTACGTCATCTGCATATTGCAGATTTTTAACTCCAAGTCCTATGTTATCATAAACTCCCGTCGTATAAATATTATATAATACCGGACTTAAAATCCCCCCTTGCGGAACCCCCTACACTACATTTCTTTCAATTTCCCCCCCATAATAATCCAAAATAATGTTACTTCTGTCCCTAAGCCAATTCCCTGTAAATATTATAAATCTTCCCGGCATTCCCATATTTACCATTTTCTGGAGTAAGACATTATGTAAAACATTATCATACGCACCCTCTATATCAATGAATACCGCTAATGTGCTCTTGTCCTCAACGAATCCCAATTCTATATCCGTATTTAAACTTACAATACTATCTAAACAAGACCTCCCTTTTCTAAACCCATTTTGTGTTTCATCTAATTTGTCCATTTTTTCCAACCACCAAGCTAATCTATCATTGACCATTCTCTCCAACACCTTACCCAAACAAGATGTTAAAGTGATTGGCCTCACACCTCCATTTGCTTTGTCAATAAAAAACACCTGACCCTTCTTTCAGTCCTTTGGCATTATGCCCGACCTCCAAAACCCATTGTAAATCTTCAACAATTCCCATCTAAAAAAATCTGGCAAGGCCTTAATAATTCTATTGTCAATCCCATCCAACCCTGGAGCTGCCCCTTCTCTTCCTTTTCCTATCGCTTTATTCAACTCTTTCAAACTAAAATCATCCTCCAGCCTGTCCCTCAAGCCCTTGCTCTTAAGATCATCAACGATTCTATCTGCTTCGTCGTTTTCAACCCAAGGCACTGATAACTTTTCTATAGCTTTACTAATTTCCTCTTCTTTCCTCCCGCCATCTTTAGCTTTCCAATCTACTTCTATCGCTGCATTTTCAAGAATTTTGGCTTTTCTCCAAACGTATTTACCATTACTATTTTTATTCAACGACCCTACGAACTTCTTATAGCTCTCTCTCCTTTTCTTATTCAAAAGCTTTTTCAGCTTTGCAATACATTTCCTATATTCAATTACATTCTTAAATGTTTTCTTTTTTTTATAAATCTTATAAGCCGATCTTCTCTCCTCAACTACTTCCTCACACTCCGCATCCCACCAATCCACTTTCATTTTATTTCTCCATTTAATAAATCTCCCTTTTTTCCTTCTCTCTTTGATTTCCTCAATTTTCATGTCTTCTTTTCTATTTGAAATTCTATTGAAAACCTTAATAATAACCTCGATTAATTTTTCATATTTTTCTACGTCGCTACCCTTCAGAAAAGACTCAACTTTTCTCACCTTTCTCCATTCTAATTTCAGTTCATCATTCAGTCTTTTCCAGTCCGTTTTATAATTATGTATTTTATTGCTAATTTTTTGGTATTTAACCGCCATTCCGATATTCTTTAAAAAACCTGTTATCGGTAAATGGTCTGAGCCCCACGATTCTTCTTCTTCGACTGATTTTATTCTATTTACTAAAGCTTCCGAACAACAAATTAAATCTATATTACTTTGTTTACTGACTCTATTACTCCCAACATATGAAACTGAATCCGTATTACAGCAAAAAACGTTACAACCTTCCCAAAAATCCCACAGTTTTCTCCCATAACAATCTGTGTAATCGCAATTCCAACCCACGTGATGTGCGTTAAAATCCCCCATAACAATAATCTCTTCGTCGTTTCCTCTGCAACCCATTATTTTTTCCCACACTTCTTCCTCGAAAGCTGTACCTGGAGCTCTATATATCACAATAATATACAGCCATTTCTTTCCATATTTTAACCTTACCCCCACCTTATCAAGTCCCTTACAATCTATTTTATCCAACTCTTCTACCCTTCTCCACTCTAATTCCCTACTAATAAATATTCCCACCCCTCCCCCTTCTTTTTCCCCCCTCTATTTTTACCCACCCAGTCAAAACCATTCAATTTCATTTTATCTTTTTTTTTTAACCAAGTTTCCGTGATTCCCATCAAATGATACTCATTAACCCTTTGTCTTATTTCATTCAATTTGCCTTTCACCCCTCTCGCATTCCAAACAACGAATTTAAAATTCTTTTTAATATCCATTATGAAAAAAAAAAAAAAACACAAGACAATTCCTATAACGAAACAAAAACTTATAACTTATTGAATATCAGACAAAGGTACTATCAGTCTATCTTTCTTAACTATCACCCTCCTCCTTACTAATATCATCTAAACACTCTTTACCCCTATCAATTTCTTGAGTATGGACCTCATCCACACTACTTACATTCCTATTATGTAATGAATCACATTGATCTCCACCTCCTTCATTAATTTTTACTTCATCCCTATAATCTGAACTAGTATGTACACCCCTATCATTTATAACACTATCATTATTCTCTAAACATTGATACGACATATTCTCTTTATGTAGTACTTCTGTATCTCCTGCTCTCTGACTCATTTCTTTGCTTTCGTTCGTGTAAACTTTCGCCCGCCTACCCTCTGCACTACCCTCTTCTATAGTTTTATTGAAACTAAAACCCTCGAACTTCTCTATTTTGAGAATATTAGGCACGCTTTTGAATGAGAATACCTCTTTGTTATCTCCCTTTTGATACGGTCCATTCTCTTTTGAACCGAAAACAAACACCTTACTTTTGTCAAATTGTTTCACACTATTTTCTCCTTTTAAACTAAAACAGCTATCACTGATGTCCATCTTATTCTTCCTATCTAAATCCGATAGGTTAAACTTAGGTCCTTTCTTAAAACTTAACTTATCTTCACCTCTCCCAAAAACAGTTCTATAACCACCTCCTCCATTAAAGTTTTCTCTCACGTCACTTCTTCTTTCATCTTGTATTGTTTTACCTTTGCCACTGGGCATATAAAATTCCTTCTTTACATTCTTGTTTCCGTACTCTTCACACTCATTTGTTACGTTTTTTTCCTGTAAAATCGCAAATCTATTTTCCCTTTCCAACTGATCAACTACACTTCCATCTTTCCTAACAGAACAATCTTCCCCAATTCTTCCAGTCACCTTCTTTCTAACACCTCTCTGACGCCTTTCTCCTAAACCTGGAAATTCTTCATTGTTCCAAATACTACCTTTGAATCTCTCATCCTTTCTTAATAATAATCTAGCTTCGTTCAGACTTATATTTTTATGTGCCATAACTTTTTTTAACTCTTCTTCGAAAATTCTCGTTTTACATGATTTAGAAGTGCTTTCGTGATTGTCACCGCAATTCACACATCTTTTCTTCCTTTGACACTCCCCATGAAACTTATCGCTACAATTCTTGCATAGATCAATGTTAGATCTACATTCTCTTTTCGGATGACCAAATCTAAAACATTTATAACATTGTAGAACTGGTTCTACAAACGGTTTAACATTAACCCAAGCATGACCGTATCCATAATAGATTCTACTTGGTAAAATATCTCCCTTAACTTTAATCAAAATGTTTTGCGTTGGTATCCACTCTACTTTGTTTTTATTGACTATTTTTTTGTTCATTCTAATAAATTCTGTTATATTTAAATCTTCACACATTTCTTTTTGTAACTCTTCTATTGTACCAAACCAATCTACAATCACACCTTTTCTTCCAAATTTCCTCTTCGGAATAAATGCTTTCACTACTTCCTTTTCGCCCCTTTCATGTGAATTAATAATATCGCTTTCAAAAATCTTCATAAATCTGTTAGCGTCTCTAAAACTTCTGAATCTAACCTCTCCTTTACCTCTTCCTATCATCTTATAATCTTCAACTTCAATTTTTTTATTGCATACTTTCCTATACAATCTTTGATTGCACTCTGAGCTAGACCAATCAGTTTTACAACCCTCTAATCTAACCTCTACAACATATGATGAGCACATACCTTCCTCATAGTATATTTGTTCTACCTTTTTGCTGACTTTATCATCATTCCCACCGCCACCTGCATCCCCCTTTACCTCTCCAAACTTAGTCGTGTTATAACTAATCAAATCTTTGAATGATTGTTCCTGATCAATCACCCCAATAACTTCTTTTATTTCTTTAAGAGACATATTCGCTTTCTCAGCTACCTCCGCACTATTTTTTTCATTATAGCAAAACCTCTTACTATCAACTTTGACGGAATCCTTTAAATCTCTCTTCATTCCCGGTCTTTTCCCATAATCCTCGTACTTTCCAATCACATCATCCATCAAATCATTATAATCCTTCTCTCCATCCCTTCTGTTATCATTAGGTCTTTTCGTGCTACACAACTGGAGCGTGTTCTAAGTTGCTCCAAAGTCATTTGATTTGTCGATTTCAGAAAGTATATCGGAAATTGCCAATCAAATCACTTTGGTGTTGCTCGGAGCGGTTCAGAGCACGTAGAACGAACGAACCTATTGTCACTCTTGTTCGCTGTAACCCCATCCCTCCCTAGACCTGTGACCGAAGCCACTCAGTGATGCCAGCATTTCGTCGGCCGAGTCGATTTTCCCTCTCCATCACATCTGTCTGTATAGAAATTCCACACACACAATCAAACCTCCGACAAAAGAAATTTGATTGTATACAGCGTGATGGAGGGGGAAAATCGACTCGGTCGACCAAATGCTGGCATCACTGAAGCCACTTTCCCGCCTAACCTCACACTTATGAGTCTCACCACACTTTTTGTCTTTCACACGCACAGAAAAAATAACTCCACTATTCTTGATAAGAATAATTAACACTCCTCGCTCAAAAGTACTTTTGACACACAAAAATAAACTTCAACACTCCATACAACTCTTCCAATAACATAAAAGAAAACCGAAATCAAACTCTACATCAGCCAACGCCGCCATTTTTTTTTCTCTCTGTAAAAGCGTATTGAATGTGTATTGATGATACTTTTTAAATTTAATTAACTCAGATAACAATTTTGAATTCCTTTGTTTTGGATCATTTTAAAACATTGCGAAAAATTCTAAAAAACGTTTTATGAAACACCAAAATATATCTTTCGAAAATATCTATGTTAGCCCATACAGCACAAGAGTTCCCGTTATGCTAATCAATATGTGTTCATTATGAATATTTTGAATTCAGAATGAACTCTAAATTAATAACTCAATGTTCAGAAAGAACTCATATCAAGATTTCATAATGAATTGTCCAGACATTCAATACGTTTTCATTTTGAATTCAAAATATTTATAATGAATACATGCTAGCTGGGAGATTTCTTCAAGTTTTCTGAAGATATCTTTTAGGAGTCTTAAAGACACCTTTCTTTGAGATATGTTTTAAAATGTTCTCAAAGTATCCTTTAAAACTGTGATTTGTGACGTATCCTAAAATTCATATTCTGTGCTGAAACGATATGTTATTAAATATTTCAATGAACTTTAAACAACTTTAGGTTGCTAGAATGTTGGAACTGCATTCCTATTTTGATTTTTTGATTCCTGTAACCCTTTCTAAAAGCTCTACAAACAATACTTTTCCAGACAATGTCGCCCAAGTTCTTCAAGAATTTTGTCATCAAAGCCATTTCATATTGATCAGTTGATTTAAAAAATAATTCAACAAAACTATTTAAACTCGAGTCTTAAAGATTGTGAAAATTGTGGCGAATATCTAAAAACTCAGGTTGCGTGATTTTATTCAATCATTTCCAAGTAAACATCCCTGGTGAAAATAAATAATAAGACAAAAAACGTAAAGTGTTCCAATCTTCTCTGGCTGAAGCGTACTATAATTGATTGCTGTAAAGTAAACTTTCAATAAACTTTCAATATTGTTTTGGGAAGAGTACGTTACGTTTTATGAAGTGTATGCGCGGATTATTTCGTTTTTAAATCATCAAGAATTATAGTGTTTTATAACTCAATAGATACGACGCTGGACTACAATGGTGAAACTCATGGGTTCGAAGCTCGCCAAGTAGTCAACATTTTTATCCTCTTCTATTGTTAATAATCTTCATGGAACATTGATTTTCATACGCTTTCTTTGTTTCCAAACTTCGCTCCAGATACTCTTCGTTCACTTCTCATTATCGTTTCTGTTATGCTCCACCGTACTCTTCATTTCATTTCAGTTTCCATTTTCACCAGGGATGTCAACACAATCTCGTATGGTATTCGAATCTCGACGATAGTAACACAATATGCAGAATGCATTCACAATTTTATCTTTGCCTTCACCTTTGAAATTTGGATCCCTTGTTTGAAATATTAATTTTCCTGAAAAAAAATTCCGATTATTTTTGTACAAATCTACGTCAGTGACACAAAATCAAACACCTTCAACAATTCATCCCATCAACTGTTTCCATCCTTTTACATTTCCTGAAAATTCAATATTTCCATTTTATTCCCATATCGTTTGTTCGTATTTTCTCGTCGATAGAATATTATATCAAATATTATTTCTTTTATTCCAGTTATGGAACCAGTTTCTTCTACCGTATATAGTTTATCAATGTACAAACACGAAGATCATACAAGATGGTTTACGAAGGATAAAACAGTCAAACCATATAAATCAGATGGCAACGCGAAATTGATCACAAGTAAGTGGCAATGGAATTCAAAGAAAAAAATATTTTCACATTTCACTTTAAAATGTCATGATATCAAGTTATGTGAATTAAGTCATTCGTTCCAGATATGAGATTGAGTAATCAACATAGCACTGAACGTTCTAATCTTGTTCTTTTAGGCCAACAAAAGATGTACTACGAAGTAAAGGTAAAAGGTAAAAGGCAACATCGATCACCGCGATCATTAGTTCGAATACACAATTACCGTAGAATATGGTTCGAAGAAGTTATTTATCTAAACGTTAGAATTTTTATAAAGAGTTTTGTAGTTTCCCAATTGTCAACCATCTCCAATTGAATAGATCTCACATAAGGTTTGTAAAATAGAGTTTATTTAATATATTACATGCACCTAAGATTAATATATAAATAAACAGCTGTATACCAAAAGGTTTTTATATAATTGAAAAAAAAAAATAATAATTATACTGCAATATTATATCAAAATGAAAAATTCTATTCTCATTCTTAAGATAAACATTTATTATCAATAAATTGAATTTCACACAACTGTTGTTTGCATTATAAAACAAATTGCAGTCACTTATCTCTTATATAAAAATATAAACCCTTAACATTAAGCGGTGTGACGAATTATAATTAATATTTATAAACTATTAAACAATAAATTATGTGAAATCAATTCATAGTTACTTTTCAGGAAATTTCCATAGATTGTTCAGCTGGAAAATATTATACACGCCATTATATCAATTGAATTTTCTAAGACTGAGAAAAAATTAAATATTCGTTCAAACTCACCTAATTCGTTGAACATGAAATCATCTTGATATTCTTTCAAAAACTGAGTAGATCTGTTTTCGTCGATGAATAGAGAATACACGCGTTTAACATCCTCAATACTGACCTGAAATTCAATTGATTCGTTTAAAACTTCCCTCTCTCATGCACAACTAAAAGTTATTGAATTTATGTATCAAATATATCGACCTCAGTGCTTTTTCTCCTGCGACTAACGAGAGAAGCTGTTGTGATCAGCTGAATAGCGTATCTCAATGAAGTTTCCAAAGCGATTCTAGTTAACACCGTCAACGCTTCATCCGTCATTTCGCAATCCTCCTCTTCGCATCTGATTTTCAAGATTTCTTTCAGTTCTTCTTCTTGATATGGACTTGTTGGAACAATGATCATTCTATCCAATAAATCGATCGGAATACCGTGAGGGCTTTTATAAGTTGTTCCTCTGATTCTGGTTATACCTGAAAACAAATGATAGAAATAATTTATAGATAAGAAAATGAAAATTTGTGAATCTTCCATACCTCTGTTCGTTGCCATTATAACTACAGGAGCCATTTCATTTTCCAATGCGCGATTGAGGAAAGAAAAACACTCGATATCCAGCATATGTACTTCATCGATAAACAGAACACCGGGTACGATTTCTGCTTTGCCTTCTTCTCTCCATTCTGCGACTTTGGAGTTGATCTGATCTCGTACTTCGGATTTGATTTCTCCTGTATCCCCAGAAAATAAAGCCAAGAATCCATGCGTTCTGCTATTGATCACGTCAACCTCGTGTAAAGTAACAGTATGAACGACTTCTTTCCGCTTTTGTAACTCTCCTTCTGGACATTGTACGAAGCGAGTTTGAGAACCTGTGGCGTCGTAATCTCGAGCCCTTGTGAACGAACGGCCAAGTCTATTAATTTTTCCAGTAGCTTTGTCGATTGTTATCACATCGCCCGCTTGTACCTAAATACAATAGAAATATGAGACATTATTTATGTGTTCACTCATTCCCAGGTATAACCTTTTACAATGTACATTAAATAAAAATCACAGTGATGTGGTTGAGAATAAAAACATACTGAAGACAAAACCAAACTTATAAAAATCCACGTTCGCAAACTACTTGCGTCATATTTGATTTTTTAAATTTCACCATTTTTTAGGAAAATTAATACAATACAAACCTTTTCTTTCATCAAACTGTCGATCATTTTATTCCCTAAATCGTATATGGTTTCCATTTCTGTGGTTTTCAGAGTTAATTTTCCCACTTTGGTGCCGATTCCAGTCGCGGGTCGATCCACTTGAATCTCAACAACTTCTCCTTCTATGATTTCTGTTTCCTCCTTGATTCTAACGCCAATGGATTTTCTGATAGCTTGAGTCAAAGCTTCCGTTTTGCTCATTTCAAGGGAATAAATTTCAGAACCAGCCATCGAAGTGAACGGCGTATCTTGTCCAAGAGCTTGAGCCATGCCCATGGCTATAGCAGTTTTCCCCGTTCCAGGTTGACCTGCCAACAATACAGCGCGGCCCGCTATTTTTCCATCTTTAATCATCTCAAGGATGATTCCGGCGGCTCTACGAGCCATGAGCTGACCGACCATTCCTTGCGATACCTGATGACATATATATATATTATTTATCGTAGAATTCCATAACTTGGAGATATATTATTTTATTTTTTCACATGAAAAGAGATCTTACATGGCGAGGTTCTAAACAATCGCTTAATCCTAGACCTCTGATGTGCGAGTGCGCTCCGATTCTTTCCATTCTAGTGATCTCGCGAACGTCGTGACCCTTGGCTGCTGCGACTGACTGGAAATATAAGTTTACAAAAAAATCATTGATTATTCAAATTAGATTTGATAATAACTTTCAAAGTAACTTTAAATTTTTTATTCATTCTGAGGATATGCACAGGATATTTGATCAACAATAATCAAAAAGTGCAGATTGATGATCGATGAGTAACAAAAAAAAATCCTTTCCCATCACTTTTTAATGTGTAACAGAATAATGGCTCGAGTATGAACATTAGACACTTATGAAAAAATTAGTTTTGGTGTACGTTGACTATCAGTTTTACTACCCTCTGACAATTTTTCTGCGATTGTTTTATAGATATCCATAGAACAATCCTAAGATTTTTTCTACAGAAAAATATTTGTATATATCGATACCCATGTTCTAATACATCGTATCCCACTTTCAGAAAATTTTTCTCAAATTTGGTGGGATACGACGTATTAGAACATGGGTATCGATATATATACACTTTGAATATTATTGATTTCAAGATAAAGGGAGGATTGATCAAACAATGCAGATTGTGTGTATTGTACAATGATGGTATGTTGATAGGGAGATAGTGATTTGAGTTTTATAAAAAATTTGTAGAGGTAAATAATATAATTTTCATTTTTTCTTGTACATGGATATATTTTGCAGGTAAAGTGACAGATAATAATTAGTTTAATCAAAATTAATTGTCAATTCAAAAACAGTGTATAGGTTATGCTGGAAATATGCCGGTAAATATAATAATCTATAATCATATTCAGCTACTGAATTTCATTACATGATTTAACAATGAATTTTTAAAATACATTAGAGAATAATATTTTTACTCACGGCCATTTTTTGAATTTATCTGAACTTTAAAATCTGATCCTGCCAGCATGTACCAGGGGGCATAAACTGAAATATGAAATTTTCAGAACTGAATGTGGCGCTCTCAAGTGGGGATTAGTGAAAGTTCGAATGGAATGCAGGGAGTGGGGGTATCACCCATAATCACCAACACAAGTATACTTGTGTTGGTAATACAACATGAATATACTTGATACCCCCACTCTCTGCATTCCATTCGAACTTTCACTAATCCACACTGGAGAGCGCCACATTCAGTTCAGAAAATTTTATATTTCAGTTTATGCCCCCTGGCATGTACCAAACGACTTTTGAAATTGGATACCATTTAATTTACTAGGGACCTTGGACAGTGTTGGGATAAAAATTATGGTACATGACGTTCATTGGTCATTTCTCATGTAATAACCAATGACATCTCAAGGTCTATGAGAATTAACCAAATGAACGTCGTGGACCATAATTTTGATCCCAACACTGCTTGGACTGCAGTGATGCCAGAAATCTTGAGATCCAACGGCCTACATCCAATCAAATACTTTTGTTAATCGGGATGACCGATGTATTCCGGTCTCAGCGCTCTTATTCCTTTGTTTCGGGCAGTGATCTCAGAATGCGGGAGCTAGCGGCCCCCACCGCGCGGTGGGTGAGACACTAAGGTCGGAGACTCATGCCGGCGACTGTCGCGCGCGACATCATTAGAAGAAAAGAGAGATCCGAGTTGAAAACATCTTTCCTCTTTTTTCTTCTAATGATGTCGCGCGCGACAGTCGCCAGCATGAGTACCCGGGGTAATACTAGGTTCGTTCGTTCTACGTGCCCTGAGTTGCTCCAACTTGTACCAAACCAATCATTTCGTTGCTTAAACTGGAAGTAGCGAATCCAAAATACTTGGAGCGAGTTGGGGTAACTTGGGACATCGGTAAACGAACTTAGCTACTGTTTCACCGCGTGGGTCGGTGCCGAATCAACGAAAAAAAATTTACTAGCAGTATGAAGTTATCATTTTGTTGCGGTATGAAATGAAATTAGTCATAGATCATTGATTAAATTAAACGAAAATTCTTTATGTTAACCTATTCACTGCACCCGTTTATTACAGTAGACACGGAATTCATCATTCTAATAAAATTATTAATGATCTTCCTAATCGATCGGTACAATCAAACTGTTTCAAACGTCTGTAGAGAACGAAAATCGGTTTGTTGTTATCATAAACATAACCATACCATAATCATAAACATGACAAAGGGAAATTAAGTTTACCGTGGGGTTGTGTTGGCAAATCAATGTTTTTACTTTTCGTTTAATTTAATCAATGATCTATGACTAATTTCATTTCATACTGCAACAAAATGACAACTTCATACTGCTAGTAAATTTTTTTTCGTTGATTTGGTTTTTCGTTGATTCGGCACCGACCAGCGTAGCCAGTATTCCCTAGAAAAATCTTCAGCATCTGATGATTGGTCATTTCTTGTACAACCGGTCAATCATATTCCCAATTTGGAAAGAAATGACCAATGCCAAAAAATCTGAAGATTTTTCTAGGGAATACTGGCATCACTGGCACCGACCCCACCGCGTGTCCGTGTGAACAGAGAGGGTGTTTACGGCAAATGATCGGTTCCGGTTTATCCCTAGACAGTGGTACTCAATTGCGAAAATTTCTAGAATTGATCGGATCAGTGATCCTGTCCTGTCCAGACACCTCCGACTGTCTAGAACTTTTGTTCATATACTGATCAGAAAGTTGTAGAGGGCTCCGCATGTCAGTGGGGCTATCGATTCTGTGGAATGAATCATTTATCGCGAAAATTCAAGATGAATAGTGAGAAAATAACCAATAATTACAGATCATACTATTGCATTTATAAATTTTCAACCTACAAGGAACCAAACTTCGCAACGTTGATATTTTGAAGTTATGATTCAGCCAACTAGATGAAATCGCCATCTGGATTTCTTGGGGATTTCTTGGGCAATACGTGAACAGGATTTCTAGGGGAAAATGCATGAGTCGGAGGGGCCTGGTCCTGTCTTACAAGGCGGTGTTAACGTATCTTGATGAAATAAAGCGGGAAACTGGAAGTGAAAGATAATTAGGTGGCATTAATGAATATTTATAAAATTTGAAGGTACAAATTATCATCTTCGTGCTAAAAAGTAATTTCAAATTGTTTTGTTGAGACAATATTGATGAAAATACTTGATTATTTATTATGAAAGGAGTTCTAACCTAACCCCGGGTACTCATGCTGGCGACTGTCGCGCGCGACATCATTAGAAGAAAAAAGAGGAAAGATGTTTTCAACTCGAATCTCTTTTTTCTTCTAATGATGTCGCGCGCGACAGTCGCTGGCATGAGTCTCCGGCCTTGAATTCACGAAATAAATTAAGATAATTTTTATGTATTGCTTTTGTGGCAATGAAGTAAATGACTACTAAATAAATAAGATCAATGTTTCAAAGTGACAAATTATTTCAAATATTATTTTATATTAATGTTCACAAAGCTTGAGAAAATCAAATTTTCATCCAACTGTGATTGTTTACAATTTAAAATAACATCCTTTGTTGTAGCGATTCCTGGATATTTTCCAATGTCAAGAACGATTCTTTAATAATGTTCATTTTTCTATTAGGTACAAGTTGAATTATTGGACTAACATGGATTTTCATGGATTATATAATCTATTTTTTGAATATGACGCAGAAGATGAATTTCTTGAGCACCGCAGAATGTCATTGAACACGTTCACGTCATAGCCAGCAATGACTTGTAAGACAGGACGGATCACTGATCCGATCAATTCTAGAAATTCTCGTAATTGAGTACCACTGTCTAGGGATAAACCTGAGCCGATCATTTGCCGTAAACACCCAGAAAGTCTATATTCTGGACTTTCTTTCCTTCTCATACGGACGCGCGGTGAGAGTGTCCCACTGGACGCGTGGTGGGGGCCGCCAGCCAGGATTGGGAATGTATTACACAGTGTATATTACTGATAAGGTTTTATACAAGCAGAAATGAGTTGAAGAGATTGCTAACGAGATATGAAAACCATAGGCCAGTTTCTGATTGGCAGTATCACGTTTCCCGTTTATCTCTTCATGCTGGTTGGCTTAGAAGAAGAATTCAACCAATCATATATTTTTCTTCAAAAGAAAAAAACGTGATACGGACCATGATTTTAACATTGCGTTAGCAATCTCTGCTATTCATCTCTGATACAAGTTTAATGCATCATAATGACGCCCTTAGGAACCAAATGTGATTGGTCCATCAAAAAATCCACTAGAAATGACCAACAATTACCTTTTATACGTATAATATATGTAGTATACAGGATATGTATTATACGTCAGAAACCTCACTTGACGTGTTAAATTCCCAACCCTGCCGCCAGCTCCCGCATTCTGAGGCTGGCCTCCCATGGACCGGAATTCGTTCCGGCGGAATGACTTTAAACCAATCGCTTTCACAATTTCTTTTAGAGCGTTCTATCAGAAATCTATAAAAAATTTTGCATTGGTTCAATTTTCATTCCGTCGGAACGAATTCCGGTCCATGGGAGGCCAGCCTGAGATCACTGGTTTTTGGCAACACTAGTGATGCCAGGCAGTGATGCCAGAAATTCCAACTTTCGCCAACTTTTGCCCCCTCTATCAAGACATTTTGCCTCTACACAATCAAATTTCTTTTGTCGGTGGCTTCATTAGGTTCATTCGTTCTACGTGCTCTGAGTTGCTCCAACTTGTACCAAACCAATCATTTCGTTGCTTAAACTGGAAGTAGCGAATCCAAAATACTTGGAGCGAGTTGGGGTAACTTGGGACATCGGTAAACGAACTTAGCTATTGTGTGCGTGGAATTTCTATACAGGTGGTGCTAGATGGAGGGGACAAAACTTGGTTTCTGGCATCACTGATGCCAGGAAAAACGGTGCGGACCGGAAAATCAGCCCCTCCATTGTTCACACAATGACACGTTCGTATACGTGCGACTCACATGTATACGAAAGTTTCATCGTGTGCACGGTAGAGGGGCTGATTTTTCGGTTTACACCGTCTTTCCTGGCATCACATGGCAGCAGTCCAGGGTCCGGAATTTGACATGTAGAGTGAGGTTTCTGACGTATAATACATATCCTGTATAATACATATATTATACGTATGAAAGGTAATTGTTGGTAATTTCTAGTGGATTTTTTGATGAACCAATCACATTTGGTTCCTAAGGGTGCCATTATGATGTATTAAACTTGTATAAAACCTTATCAGTAATATACACTGTATTATACATGTGTAATACTTGTATAAAAATAGGAATATTATACTATGTATAATACATCCCCAACCCTGGGCAACACAGCTTGGAGCAGGGTTGGCACGTAATATACTTCTAAGTATTTGACATAGTTTATGACACGTAAGAAACCGAGTATCTAATGGTTTGTCTACATAGACAGAAGAAACGGAAAACGTAAACGTAAACGGCTGCGCACAACTCATATACTGTTTCTGCGCATCCGTTCTTACGTTTACGTTGGTTATGTAGACAAACCATAATGGTCTATCTACATAGACAGAAAAAACGTAAACGTAAACGGCGGCGCACAACTCATATACTGTTGCTGCGCATCCGTTCTTACGTTCACGTTGCTTATGTAGACAGACCATTACTCATAAAACGAACCCCTTGCCTTTGGGGGGACAGAAGGGTTCAAGTATCTTACATATATTAAGGGGATACGAGCGGCGTGGCAGCAGCCAAATCGTTCATGACAAACTATAGGGAGGCGCTTCATTTGGATCAAAATATCGCTCTGTACAGCTTTCCTCTGATTCAAGTAGAAGTGCTGTACAGAGCGATATTTTAATTAATATGAAGTGTTTGTCCATAGTTTATTACAAACGATTTGGCTGCTGCCACGCCACTAGTATCCTCTTAAGGGGTAGCAGTAGCCAAAATGTTTCTTTCAAATTATTTGAAAGTTTCACAATAAAATTGATCAATTTTCATTTAAAGACCTATGATGACACATATACCAGGTAGGTAAATGACAATTGGTTGGTTTTATTACACCACTTTCAAATAATTTGGAAGAAACATTTTGGCTGCTGCCACGCCACTAGTATCCTCTTTAAAGTTGTAATTTCATGCAAAGCTAAACAAGGTTTAGCTTTTAGCGATACATTAGCTAAAAAGAGAGGTAATGTGAGACCTCTCCCTTTATCTAAGATATCGCTCGTCGCTCGTATGAAATTACAGCTTAAGGCCTAGACACACAAGCTTGGTAAAGACAAACGTAAACGTAAGAACGGATGCGCAGAAACAGTATATGAGTTGTGCGCAGCCGTTTACGTTTTCCGTTTTTTCTGTCTATGTAGACCATTGAACTGTATAATATATTGGAATGAGCACCATTCAAAAATTTTTCGTCAAAGAGAGACAGTTGAGTCCACTCTGCGAGAAAAAGAAGCAGTTACCCTTTACACTCATCATCCCTTTTCAAGATGCATGTATTGAAAAGCAACAACGCTATTTCATCTTGCATTTCACACTGACGAAAGATCTCTTCTTCCATCCTATAGGAAATTTCGCCAGGGCTCTTTCCAGTATGTTATATAGTTCAATGATGTAGACAGACTACAGGCCTAGACACGCAAGTCGCATAAACGTAAGAACCAATGCGCAGAAACCATATACGACATCTGCGCAGCCTTCCGTTCCTTTCGTTCACGTTTACGTGACTTGTGTGTGATAAGTCTCGTAAACGTGACGGGAACGTCAACGGCTGCGCAGAAACCAAAAACATGGTTCTACGTAGAGAGCCTCAAGGGAGAAAGTGGACATCGGAGGTTTGCTGTGATTGGCCAAGGCCTTAAGAAGTCATATTGATGGAGTATTCCCATTATGATTATGATTATATTTGGCTTATAATCATAATCATAATAGGAATACTCCATCAATATGGCTTCTTAAGGCCTTGGCCAATCACAGCAAACCTCCTATGTCCACTCTCTCCCTTGAGGCTCTCTAGTTCTACGCATCCGTCACCGTTTACGTTTACGTCTCCCTTGTCTTTGTGCCTAGGCCATATAATGGTCTGTCTACATAACCAACGTAAACGTAAGAATCGTATACGAGATCTGCGCGGCCTTCCGTTCCTCACGTTCACGTTTACGTGACTTGTGTGTCTAGACCATTATGGTCTGTCTACATAGACAGAAAAACGGAGAACGTAAACGTAAACGGCTGCGCACAACTCATATACTGTTTCTGCGCATTCGTTCTCACGTTTACGTTCATTATGTAGACAGACCATTATGGTCTAGACACACAAGCTACGTAAACGAGAACGTAAGAAACGGAAAGATGCGCAGAAACTGTGTACAAGATCTGCGCATCCTTCCGTTCGTTACGTTCACGTTTACGTAGCTTATGTGTCTAGGCCATTACGCTGAGCCTTCCGTTCTTTACGTAAAGAACCAGAGATGAGTGGAGAAATTGCTAACATAATACTGAAATCGTGGTATGGTTTTTGGACTAGCGACATCACGCGGCAATGATACCAACTAACAAATAAATATTTGATGATTGCTCAGATCGAACGGAATTCCTGAAATCCAATGGAATTAACCAATCAGTGTGGTTCCACTTTTTAGTTGGTATCATTGCCGCATGATGTCGCTAATCCAAAAACCATACCACGATTTCAGTATTACGTTAGCAATCTCTCCACTCATCTCTGGTATTACGTTAGCAATATCTCCACTCATCTCTGCTTGTATGAAATTACAGGTTTAAAGAGATTGCTCACGAGATATGAAAACCATAGGCCAGTTTCTGATTGGCAGTATCACGTTTCCCGTTTATTCCTTCATGCTGGTTGGCTTAGAAGAAAAATTCAACCAATCATATATTTTTCTTCCAAAGAATAAAACGTGATACGGACCATGATTTTAACCCTCAACCACGCACCTGGGTCCTTTGGACCCGAGCAATTTTTTCTTGCACTTCTCATTCTGTTGCAATGCACAGCTCAAGGTTGGTATTGTAATGTAAGCAACTTCGAACCTTCCTGCTTTGAATGCTTTTTGGAAATCCGGGATCCGTCACTTAGTTTTCGAGTAGCATGTATTTGAAATTCAGCTCGGGTCCTTTGGACCCGATGTGCGTGGTTGTGTAACTTTTTTTGGCGGAAAACTGGAAAATGTTTCAAGACTGCATAGAAGATGTTCATGTATCCTTTTGAGGAAGGATGTATTGTTTCGATATGATAAAAGTATACATATGTGTGGAGGCCGCCCCCCCCTCCCCCCTCGAGGAGATTGAATCATAACTCATTCAACTACACTAAAAAATATATATTTGCATCAAATACATTTATTTTTTGTCTGGCAAGTATTTAATGGTATTGATTACCTACGCTGCAAATGAGTTCAGAAAGAGTTCATAATGAATTCATTGGGAACTATGAAAGTTCAAAATGAGTACATTGAAGTTCTTTCAGAATTGCTGTGTAGTTTGGGCAAGCATTGAATTGAAGTAATTGAATTCTATTCCCACAAATCCTCTGGGAAAAATATAATGTACATTCGCGTAAGGAACTGTGACATGTTACATTCCAAAAGCGCAAAATGACTCTTAGGGTACATTCGCTTCTAACTTCACCCACACTCCATGGCATTTTTTACGGTTAATTTTCGCCAGTGTAATCGTTTTTGTTCCATTCCATCTACTGTAGTTCTGATAGCAATGAATATTTTTTGGATAAAGAACAAATCGATATTCAGTTTAAATGATTTTTTCTTGAGTGTATATGTACTTATATGCACTGAGGGTATTCATAATCAACAAAGGATAGTCTTGAAGGATAAAAGTGTCTCGAACATTATTCTTATCGGTTTCTATATTTTTTCCCTCCAATATTCCGATAAATATCTTTAATTCACTAATTGTGGATTCTTTAAAATACCCCAACTTCACTCTTGTAAATAATTATGTTTTTTTCCTAGCTATCATTAGGAACTATTTTTTCCCTGGAAGTTGAACTTTTTCCGATTACAAAACGGTGGTGATTTTTGTCTTGACGTCTTTGTGCGGGATAGATATGATTTTTTGAAAAAAATCGTTTTCCTCACTGTTTTTTTCAGATTTATGTTCCTTCTTTCCTACATAACTCACAGAGATCCCAAGAAAATCTTCTTTCACAATGCTGATTACTATTCTTGACATTACGACGAATCGATTGGAACAAAAATCATCTCAAAAGGATAATGTTTGAAGAAAATACAGCCAAAATAAGATGAGCCGGGTCCAAAAGACCCGGGTGCGTGGATTAGGGATTTTTTCGAAGGTGCGTGGTTGAGGGTTAACATTGCGTTAGCAATCTCTGCTATTCACAGTGTTGCCAGAACAGCAACGCGGTTGCTAGATTTAGCACTATTATAACTTTCATAGCACTGAAATCAGTGTACCCAAGGTATAAGCTAAGTTCGTTTACCGATGTCCCAAGTTACCCCAACTCGCTCCAAGTATTTTGGATTCGCTACTTCCAGTTTAAGCAACGAAATGATTGGTTTGGTACAAGTTGGAGCAACTCAGAGCACGTAGAACGAACGAACCTATAATGTAAATGAAAAATACGAGTTTCGGCGCCGTCTACAACTGGCGGGGCAACTACAGCTCACACACACAACTATACCACAAATACGTTCACACTCACACAATAGCTAAGTTCGTTTAGTGGTGTCCCAAGTTACCTCAATTTACTCCAAGTATTTTGGATTCGCTATTTCCAGTTATAGGAACAAAATGATTGGTTTGGTACAAGTTGGAGCAACTCGGAGCAGGTAGAACGAACGAACCTTATGATGGTGCCATTGGTGTGAGTGTGAACGGATTTGTGGTATAGTTGTGTGTGTGAGCTGTAGTTGCTCCGCCAGTTGTAGACGGCGCCGAAACTCATATTTTTCATTTACATTATACCTTGGGTACCCTGACTGAAATTTCAGGTCCAGCACTGAGCACTATAAATAGCACTTGGATTCGATATCTGGCACTATTTTTAGCTTCCATATGTTTCAAAAAACCTTCGGTCATTGAAGCGTTCATGTATGTGATTTCTCTAATAACGTGTCAAATTCTCAAATTCCATTCAAAAGAATTGATTCTTGAATACTCTCATCAATTTGAATTTGATTCTTTCGTATTTGATTTTGAATTCGTTTTGATGAACCATTCAAACTTCCGCAATATTAAAACCACTGAATTGATTTTGTCAATTTAAATTCTGTTTTTATAAGGTTCAGTACGTGTACTTGAAACAGTATCCATGAGATTTTATCCCATATAATACACAAAGAATTCTCTTTCAAGAACATGAATAGAATTCTTATAGAACTCTTTTCAAACTGATGAATTCATCAAGAATTTTGAAAGTGCTTTATTTCACTGACATTAACGAGTCCTCTAACAGCATTGAAAGAATTCGAAAAACGTTTCAGAAGAACTCGTTAATGTCAGCAAAATTGAGCACTTCCAGAATTCTTGATGAATTCATCAGTTCGAACAGAGTTTTACAAGAATTCTATCCACGTTCTTGAGAAAGAATTCTTCATGTATTATATGGGACTAACTCTGCGCAGATTATGCATAGAACATGTGAAATACATACAAAATGCAGAAAATGCATAAAACATTGTAAAATTAATTCTGACTTGAAATTAAAAATTTAGAACGCATGAAATATATATGTTTATGCAGCCTTCTGAAGTAGCTGATCTAGGTGATCGGGATCAGCTCTCAACCTTTTTGATTGATTGAGAAGCTGATCCGATCACCCTGCAGATCAGCTACTTCGAAAGGCTTCTATAAGTATCATGATAGAAAATGACAATTTCACATTTTTGGAATTATAATCAGGGAAATTACTGAAAAGTACTAGTTTTCAACAAATCAGGAGGATCAGGGCTGAATGGTGTTTTCCTCATGCGTACATTATTCCATGCATGAGATCTAAAAGTCCTCCTACGCAGCCTATGCGTACCCAACCATGTATTTCAGATAGCATAAAAGTTCCTGAGGAGCTGATAACGAATACAATTTATTAGCTAAGTTCGTTTACCGATGTCCCAAGTTACCCCAACTCGCTCCAAGTATTTTGGATTCGCTACTTCCAGTTTAAGCAACGAAATGATTGGTTTGGTACAAGTTGGAGCAACTCAGGGCACGTAGAACGAACGACCCTATTGGGATTGGATTGAATTCAGCACAACAGCTCTCCTTATCAGCAGTGATAGTTTGCCGGAAATGCAAATAAAAATGGAGAAGTGCGTCAAATTCATGAATTAGCAATTATTTTTTGTTTTTCGCTTCTTTTTTAGCACTTGAGTTTGGCAATATTGCAAAAAATCTGGCAACGATCTAGCACTATACTGCAAATTCGAATCTAGCTCCAAATAGCACCGAATACCACGCCACCTACCTTGGCAAGTTCATAACCTTCTGGCAACACCAGTGATGCCAGGAAAGACGGTGTGGACCGAAAAATCAGCCCCTCTACCGCGCACACGATGAAACTTTCGTATACATGTGAGTCACACGTATACAAACGTGTTATTGTGTGAACAATGGAGGGGCTGATTTTTCGGTCCGCACCGTTTTTCCTGGCATCACTGGGCAACACTGGCTATTCATCTCCATTCATCTCTGGCTGAAGAAAGCTCTTCGAGTCAACAAATAACCCTATTTCCTTTGAGTTTGAATTTAATACACTGTTGAACCAATATTTAATTGATATTTCGTTAAAATATTCGATTAGAAATCATGACAGAAGCAGCCTCACCACCGTAAATATTACCAAAATATTATTAATAATTATTTTCATTTCCAATCAACTTGTTCTTTAAGTAACTTTTGACAAACATATGTTCAATATTTTTCTTCTCACATTGATAAGAAACAATTACTTTGCAGATCCAAAGTGTCGTTCAAAGTAACTCTCACTTCAGATCCAAAGTTACCTTACAAAGTGTAAGTTATTATTTATTTGCTCTGTTGAACTCGTAAATATTTCCATTGCATCTTTAAGGGAAGTTTTAGAATCCATATCTACCGTCAATTTCTAGTTGCATGTTGTTCGATCAAAACTTGAGCTCAATTCTTCTGATAGCATTCTCACGCTCGTTCTCATTGTTCCAAATAGATGATGAGTCAACAAGAACAGTGTCAGAAGATTAGGAGCTGAAGGAAACTCAAAAATACCACCAGAGTAACAAGAGAATAATACATCAAAATTCTTTTCTGTTGGCTACACCCTCAAGTATGTCTTCCGATCACAGTTTGTCAGAAATTTTAAAAGTCTTTGATACTTTTTCAACTATACTAGGGAGTTCTAGGATAAATAAATCGATCACACCGGATCGTGTTAGGCAAATGTTTGATTGCGCCCAATTCATAGAAGCAGCTGTTTCAAAAGCAGAGAAAGAGGGAAAAACTCAAGCACTGGATAGTCATCTTGAAAATTATTATCTAAAGCAGAAAAAATATGCTGTTTATAAATCATCCGATTTGAATCTAGCCTGCGATAAGCTGTTGGAATATTTTTTCAAAGATCCCACTGTTCCTATAGAGATCGTAGATGAATTGATTAAATTCTACACAAATCATTGTGGAAAGGACAGACTGAATGAATTTTTAAAACACACCATTCCCGTTTCTTCTTATATAAATCAAATCTTGAATGGATTAGAGGAAGTGGGTATTCCATTTTCTTGTATAGAAGATGAAGTGTTGATCATGACATGGGAGAATGAAATTGAATTAGGCCATGCGCATGTGGTAGATGAATGTATAAATGAAATGTTGAACAATAATCTATATCATAAACTTACTCAATTCCTTGTAAATTTACAAAATGATAGTAAAGTAAAAAAATCGATATTGCAAATATTATCGTCTAAACTTGATAACAATGATTCATCAATTTGCTTAGCTTGTCTTGACATAGAAAAACAATCATTTTTGACATTTTTACAACACAATTCTGAATTTCTGGTTTATTTTTTGGATGCTATATTTTATTTTGGTCGAAATATGGAAAGAAATGAAACTATTTGGGTTTCATCACATCCTAATTTTCGATACGAAGATGTCGTTAGAACAATGAAATTATTGCTTGCCGGTCCTAAAGAGGTTTATAATTTAACTTACAAAAGATTGCAGTTAGCTAAAGAACAGAATAATGGTGACTCTATATGGAATGATATTGAAAATGATTGTGAATGGTGATTATTGCAAATAAAATTTATACATTACACATTGTAGATGCAATGCGAAATCTTTTATACCGTGTATTATTTTCGTGCATACTTTTAATCGGTCGAATGTTAATCGTGCTTCATTTAGATTCAATGTACCAGAAAACACCCCATTTACAGCGGTAATTAAATTCGCCGCTGAAGAGTTTAAAGTGAATCCAGCTACTTCTGCCATCATTACGAATGATGGAGTTGGTATTAACCCTCAACAAACAGCAGGTGAGTGATGGAATTTTTCAATTCATTGATCCTGTCATTGGTAAGAACATGCTTTTTCAGGTAACATTTTCCTTAAACATGGCTCCGAATTGAGATTGATACCCAGAGATCGAGTTGGAGGCAGTGCTAGATAACAGATGATATGTTGTATGTGAAATCGAGAATTTTCCCCTCTCATTCCATTTATAATTGACATTTTTTTCCCAGGTTTCCAATGAAATTTTATCAAAAATTATTATACGTTGTGCAAAGATTTTTTATACAGATTCATATACATATATATATATATATATATTTATAATTTGTTTTTGATGTGCATTCGTTCAAACAATCCATGTAAAATCCTATAAGCATCAATACTCTTGGAAAAACAACAATAAAAGAAAAGCTGCAATGAATGAGTATATTTAGCTATTTAGTTTTATGAATAACTATCAGTTCGAAAAGAATTCTGGAGGAATTCTGCGTGTGCTATCTAGGTATACTTATTTGAGAGTCAGGGAAAATTTTGAACATGGTCAGTGGAAGTCAGAAAAAATCAAGGAAAATAACTTCGAATTTTAGGGAGACCCTGCCGCAAGAATCAAGGACACTGCAGTTTTTCGCACTTCTCGTTTTTCATCGGCTCACATCACAATTGATATGTTCTCCGGATGGGCATAGTAAGCATTCTGAGAAATAATGGAATCAATTACAGCCAAATACTTTTTAGATAAGTATCGAGATTTCTTTATGTATTTCCAAAGCAACTTGCTTCCATTTGTGCATGAGTGTCCCTTTTTAATATCAAACCAACTGGGAGCATAGACCCTTATGATGAACGAAGTTAGAATTTTTAATTGAACAGAGGGCTTCAGTGTCGGACTGGCTTGTACCAAGGCCCCCGGCTGGGAATTATTTCGGGCCCCCTAGACAGGGCATACTCTTGGGAAAATCAAGATTTCATCATAATTCCTACAAAAAAAAAGAAAACTCAAAACTGAATGGAAATCGCCGGGGAGCCGGGCGGGCCAGTCCGACACTGGAGGGCTTGGAGGTACTAATATACAGGGTGTCCCATTTTAATCTGTCACTTAGAATATCTCGAAAACGAATAGATTCAGAAGAAAATGTTCCGGGAAAAAAATGTAAGAATCTGAGGGGGACTCCCGATGGTGAACTTGGCTTTGACCTCAGATCCCACTTTCAAGGTCATTTTGAGGTCAACTCATGTTTTTTGAATGGAATCCCCTATTTTTTACTACCGGTTTGGATTCTACGCTAAAAACCAAGGAACTTTTGTCTCAAACGTTTTTTCGAAATTCCCATAGATGGCGCTCTAATTGATGAGAAAATGAGAATTCTCAAACCCTCGGATTGTATTCTGTCTGACATAATGCTCAACTCTTGAGTGTTTCTCATCTCCCGGAAATTGCCGTCGGTTGTGTTTTGTTTTGGTTTTGTTCTTGGAAATTGTTTTTGTTTTGATTCACGTGTGAATACCTTAGAAATTTAGCATTCCCAAACTGCTCAGTTCTCTGTTATCATTTGGAGGAAACACATTTCTAAATATCATGTCTGATTACGCGCCAAACGATATTGTTGACGTTTTGTTGTGTCTTGGTGAAACGCGGGGAAATTATGTTGAAGCTGTGAGAACGTTTCAGCGTCGTTTTCCGGATCGGAGGTGTCCAAATCGCATTACGATCCGATTTCTTGAACAACGTGCTCGTCAAGGTCTCCTCAAACGACAGAGGAACAAGAAAGTTTATGCGGATGACAATGATCCTGATGTGAGATCGCTGGCTGTGCTGGCATTAATTCTTATTAATCCCCATATCAGTCTTCGGGATATTGAGAAAATGACCGAGATTCCTCGATCCACAGCTCAGCGTATCTTGAAATCGTTGGATTATCATCCGTACCATATCACTTTGGTGCAATCTCTAACAGCTGAGGATTTCATAACAAGATTGAACTTCTGCACGTGGGCCTAACGGAGAATTGAAGAAGATCCTACTTTCTCTCATCACGTTATGTTCTCTGATGAGGCAATATTTCACAATGTTGGAATTCCCAATAGGCACAATTGCCATTATTGGAGTGCTCAGAATCCTTACTGGGTCCGTACAATTAATCATCAACACAGTTGGAGTGTGAACGTTTGGTGCGGAATTGTAGATTCCAGGATCGTAGGGTCGTATTTTTTTGAAGGAAACCTGACTGGCGCGGAGTATCTTCGTTTTTTGCATTTTGAACTCCCTGCTCTTATGGAAGACGTAAGTCTTGACGTGAGATCAAGGATGTGGTTCCAACAGGATGGAGCACTTCCTCATTACGTGCGAATTGTTCGAAAATTTCTGGACGAGAAGTTTCCCAGAAGGTGGATTGGCCGTGGAGGACCTGTGCGATGGCCACCTAGGTCGCCAGATCTGACTTCGCCTGATTTTTTCTTGTGGGGTTACATAAAAAATGTTGTATTCCGTGAACCTCCAACAATACGTGATGACATGAAAGATCGAATAAGAAGAGCATGCACAGCAATAACTTCTGCTACGTTGCAAGCAACTGTAGAAAACTTTCATAAAAGAATTGCGCTTTGTCAAAGGCAAAACGGCGCTCATTTTGAACATCTTTTGAATGCCTAATGCGTCCCCGAAGATACACAGGGTGTCTAGCAGTCGGGAATTCCGGGAAAGTCGGGAATTAGTCGGGAATTGTATTTTCGTCGGGAAAAGTCGGGAAAACGTCAGGAAATTAAACAAATTCCGGGAAATTTTCAATTATATTTTTATTCTTGTGTGTGCAGAATTTTTAAACTTAGAAAAGTTTCCCCCATCGACGAATAATTGATTATATTGAATATTGATCATTTTAAATCTTAATTGAAATGAATATTAATTATATGGAATATTGATATTTCTTGTTATAATTTTGAGAGTTATGCAAAGATTCTCAGATATTTTCAGAATAATTTCTTCAGCCGGGTCTGGACAGCAATGAATGATTCACTAAAGAATTCTCGAAAAAAAATTCTTCTTGAATTCTTATGGAATTTTAGAAACCTTACACAACTCAAGAAGTCCTATTTCACGGCCCTGTTACAAATAATCTATAAAATCTCATTGACGAATGGGAAAATGAATAGGTTTCAATGAAATTCAATGATATTTGATCAGAAATTTCACCATTTGTAATAGGATTTGATAGAATATTTCTACTTGTGGGAGATTTTAAAGTTGTTTCAAATATTCTCTCAGAGGTCTTGCAACTGTTTCAAGAATTTTCGAAAGAATTCCCAAATGTTTGTGAAATAGTCTGTTTCTGACTTCTTCAAGATGTACCTAATATACTTGATTCTATTTTCAAAACGCATTGTAATTAAATGGAGCCGAGTTGGATTGAATGATTCGGATTATTGATTGGAAACATGTCCATTTAAAATGATCAATATTTAAATATTCAACTTCGAATTCATTTTTCTTATTAGCTTGTATTATGCCATTGAAAATGTTAATTGAAATTGATATGTGTGCATTTTATTTTTCATCCGGGAATTTCCCAAAAAATCCTGGAAAAAGTCGGGAATTGGTCGGGAATTCCAAAACCATATTTTGCTAGACACCCTGAATACACCTCCAGTTCAGACAATCGGTCCTTTTCAGGGCCACAATAATGTGTAAAGTCCGATCGCGCAACCTCCTCGTGGTGCACATTGGGTAACGCTGATGCCGACGGCAATTTTCGGGAGATGAGAAACACTCAAGAGTTGAGCATTGTGTTAGACAGAATACAATCCGAGGGTTTGAGAATTCTCATTTTCTCATCAATTAGAGCGCCATCTATGGGAATTTCGAAAAAACGTTTGAGACAAAAGTTCCTTAGTTTTTAGCGTAGAATCTAAACCGGTAGTAAAAAATAGGGGATTCCATTTAAAAAACATGAGTTGACCTCAAAATGACCTTGAAAGTGGGATCTGAGGTCAAAGCCAAGTTCACCATCGGGAGTCCCCCTCAGATTCTTACATTTTTTTCCCGGAACATTTTCTTCTGAATCGATTCGTTTTCGAGATATTCTAAGTGACAGATTAAAATGGGACCCCCTGTATAACATAAGGATCCTGTTTGCGGTTGTTAGCCATCTGGAAGCAAATATTGGTCCAGAATCTCGCTTGATTAGATCCTTTGAAAAGTTTCCGGAACTTATTCCTTGGCATGACTCATACATATATTGCTGGTCTTTGCCAAGTTGTTTGGAGTGCATCAAAGGCAATTCAAGTTCAATCCGTATGAAGTCTCGAACGGTAAGTTGTTCGCAGTTCGGTAACTGCCTTCCTATGGAACCTGAGAGAATTTTGGGATCACTAGTTGGGCTATCAACATATTCTACGGCGCGCTTGAAAGGCAATTCATTGAAGTACCGTAAACATATGCTCCACTGTAGAGATTGATTCATTTCAAGTTCTAACAAACGTATCACACCCCCCTTATTTCCAATGTTAGTATTCGTGCCATCACAGCCGATTACTTTGAGATTCTCCGCACTTATTTCATTCTGTGCCCAGTAGTTTGTAATGATGTAAACTATATCCATCGCACGACTCGAAGGAGATGATACATGGCCAAGATATTGACCTTCAGGCTCTTAAAAAAGATATATGTTGCTCTGTCACTGTTCTCCTGAAAAATGTCGCCCCTCTCTTACTTGACAAATTGTTCTGTCCTTACGATCGTCAAAGTATAAGCTTTCTGTACTCATGAAATTATCAACATTGTTTCTCAATGCTGATCTCATATTTGACTTTTCTTTTTGAATCTTGGATTTGTCAATAATGCATGAAGAGTTTTCAGGAGTAATGACGCCCAAATCTTGAATAACTGCAAAAGATAGAGCTGCAGTTCGGGCAACTGTGCCCGATACGATATACCATACCGATCACCAACTAATAACATGTTCATTGAAAAAATAATAACTGTTCTTACCACGAAACTGTATGCTATCCACAATGCATTGCTGTGGCAGCGAAGAGCATATTCAATACAACCCCTGGTCAAAAAAACTAAACAAACCTAAACAAAAAAATTTTTTTATGACTACTTCCGAAGTACTAGGTGTTTTTGTCTCGGAAATTTCATAACTAAGACTAAACCTTTGATTTAAGAGTTACTTCCGGATAAAGGCAATCAACGGCTTTCCGATTGTTTCAGTATTTCATTGATCAATTCACTTAGGTGCATTTCAAGTTTTGATGAAACACATTTTTTCCGCTCACTTCCGCAATTGAGGAACTGGATTTTTTAGGTTTCGTTCCGCATTTGGAAAAATAATTTATTTGAAATTCAACATCGGATTTACCAATAACTGGAGCAAAAATAAAAATGAAAATTAATTCAAACACTCGATACATTCTGTGAATTTGTGGACACCCAAATTGTTGCATTCCACTTGGAAATGAGGATAAATTCATTCCTACCTAAAGGGGACTTGAACTCTCACCGAACCTATCTACCTATAAGACCTACCTACTTAACCTCTAAGCTATCCTAACACGCTGCTCCAAGGGCAAATATTGTCTCAGATATTATACAGCTGATCGGAAGTTTGATCACGCATGCGTCATTCTGTTTCGGTTCATTTCCGTGTAGATGCAAGAAAACTGTTTCCTTGCATTTCCGATTTATTTCCGCACGAATATACTCGGGAGTAGTTACGTTTATTGACCGCGTAAATGACCTCCAATTACTTAGGTACATCTTAGGTACCAATTTGTTTAGGTTTACTTATGAAAAATCGGAAATGGAATTTTGAGAAATGTTTACGGTGTCATATGACCTGATCAACTTCCGCGGACTTCCGTTCAGACCTAAAAACACAGTTTCCATGTATTTCCGATCTATTTCCGCACAAATATACTTGGAGGTACTTACGTTTACTGACCGCGTGGATGATTTCTTACTACTTAAATACATCTTAGGTTCCAATCTGTTTAGGTGTACTTATGAAAAATCGGAAATGAAATTTTGAAAAGTGTTTACGCATACTGTGAATTAATTCACTTCCGCGACTTTATGCTGAGACCTAAAGAGAATACTTCGGTTCACTGATGCTTTGTTTCCGGCTCGATGAACTTGGAAGAAGTTATGAATAATATGCACATACTGTTTTTCTATTACTTGGGAGTATTTGAGGTTCTAATCTACTTCCGTTCACTTATGAAAAATCAGAAATGAAATTTTGAAAAGTGTTTACGTATACTGTGAATGAATTCACTTCCGCGACTTTACGCTGAGACCTAAAGAAAATACTTCGGTTTATTTATGCTTTGTTTCCGCACTGATGAACTTGGGAGGAGTTATGAATAATATGCATATAATGTCTTCCTATTACTTGGGAACATTTTAGGTTCCCATCTGCTTCCGTTCACTTGTGAAAAATCGGAAATGGAATTTTGAATAGTGTTTACGCGGTGTTTTGAATAGTGTTTAGCGAGCGGGAGAAATTTGTTTCATCAAAACTTGAAATGCACCTAAGTGAATTGATCAATGAAATACTGAAACAATCGGAAAACCGTTGATTGCCTCTATCCGGAAGTAACTCCTAAATCAAAGGCTTAGTTTTAGTTATGGAATTTCCGAGATAAAAACACCTAGTAAGTCGGAAGTGGCCGTAAAAAAATTTTTTTGTTTAGGTTTGTTCAGTCTTTTCAACCAGGGATCAGGTCACATGACACCATTAACATGTGTCAAAATTTTTCTCCCGATTTTTCATAAGTACACCTGAACAGATTGGAACCTAAGATACAACTAAGTAATGAGAAGCCATCTACGCCGTCAGTAAACTTAACTACGCCCAAATATATCCGTGCGAAAATAAATCGGAAATGCATGGAAACAGTTTTCTTGCACCTACGTGGAAATGAACGGAACCATAGTTTAGTGCAAGTCATACGTAAGTAAACCTAAACTCTCTACGTGTGGATTGCGGAAATCGGCGGAATCAATTATCATGTGGAAGAAAATCCCAAGTAGAAACTCCCTGCATGTGTAAAATCTTCGTTCGGAAGTACTCGAAAGAGATCCTAAGTGATTTGAAAACATCTACTTCAAAAATATTTAGCCCTGGTCAAAAAAACTAAACAAAAAATTTTTTTACGACTACTTCCGACTTACTAGGAGTTTTTGTCTCGGAAATTTCATAACTAAAACTAAACCTTCGATTCAGGAGTTACTTCTGGATAAAGGCAATCAACGGTTTTCCGATTGTCTCAGTATTTCATTGATCAATTCACTTAGGTGCATTTCAAGTTTTGATGAAACAAATTTCTCCCGCTCGCTAAACACTATTCAAAACACCGCGTAAAACTATTCAAAATTTCATTTCCGATTTTTCACAAGTGAACGGAAGCAGATGGGAACCTAAAATGTTCCCGAGTAATAGGAAGACATTATATGCATTTTATTCATAACTCCTCCCAAGTTCATCAGTGCGGAAACAAAGCATAAATGAACCGAAGTATCCTCTTCAGGTCTCAGCGTAAAGTCGCGGAAGTGAATTAATTTACAGTAAACGTAAACACTTTTCAAAATTTCATTTCCAATTTTTCATAAGTGAACGGAAGCAGATTGGAACCTCAAATGTTCCCAAGTGATAGAAAGACATTGTGTGCACAGCATTCATAACCGTTCCTAAACTTATTGGTTCGCAGATAGAGTGGAAGTGTACGGAAACAGTTTGTTTACTTCCACACGGAAATAAACGGAATCACAGTATAGTCCAAATAATACCTAAGTAAACCTAAACTGCCTACGTGTGTAGTGCGGAAGCCGGCCGAATCAATTGTGAATCGGAAAAGAATCCTAAGTGATTGGAAACTCTCTACTTGTGTCAAATCTCGGTTCCTAAGTAGTCTAAACAGATCCTAAATAATTTGAAAACATTTACTTCAAAAATACTTAGGTTTCTTTAGATTTTTTAACCAGGGACTACTACTATTGTACTACTGTGGGCAAAAAGTAAGGTGACTTTGTAGTTGAAACTTCGCGGGCTTGACATTTCAGGCTAGTTCTTTTCTTCTTAAGTTGGCAGGACTGTTAATGATATTTGTGCCAAATTTCATGTCAATGTCATTATCAGTAATACATTTACGCTTGTGTTTACCAAACGACCAAGGGTGCATTTTTCGATTTTTACAATGTCTGAGTTAATTGAGCAGAGAAGTGCAATCAAATTTTGTTTGCGGAATGAAATTTCGGCTGCGGAAACTTTGAGGATGTTGCGGAAGGCCTTTGATGATTCTACCATGTCGCAGAAAAATGTTTATAAGTGGTACAAAGACTTCAAAGAGGGTCGAGAACGTGTTGATGACTTGGAGCGCTCCGGACGACCATCGACGTCAACAGATGACCAACACGTCGATGAAGTGAAGGAGTTAGTGCTCAAAAATCGTCGGTTGACTGTTGGAGACCTTACTGATATGATCGGAATATCAGAAGGATATTGAGACTAGAATTATGGGCCAACAACTCTTGGTTTTTGAATCACGATAATGCACCGTCTCATACTGCACTCGTTCTTCGTGACCATTTCGCCAAAAATTCGACGCATATCGTTCCGCAACCACCGTATTCGCCTGATTTGGCTCCGTGTGACTTCTGGCTATTCCCAAAACTCAAGAGACCACTCCGGGGAAAGCGTTTCGAGTCGATTGAGGAGATGAAAGCTGAATCGAAGAAGGCGCTATACCCGAAGGCGCTGATGGCTATACCCGAAAGGAACTATTTAGCATGTTTCGATGATTGGAAAAAACGTTGGCATAAGTGTATTTCATCGAGAGGGGATTACTTTGAAGGGGATGAAATTGATGTAGGAGAATAAATGAAGATTTTTCATTTTACAAACAAATTCACCTTACTTTTTGCCCACAGTAGTAGGATGGATACCAGATCGCTTCACCAACTATATCACACCGTCACTGCGTTAGCCCGTTCATTGTTCTTTTCGGATACTTGTATCAACCATACCGCGTCTTCGTAAGCACTAGACTTCTTTTTCAGTGTTGTGGAGTCGGATCCGCATTTGCGATGGCTGTAAAGAAATCATAGGTTTAGACAGCTTATAATCATCATCATACATTTCATCTGAGGGATTATTATCATATAAAATAGAATCTTCATTGATCTCACCATCAAGGGCAGGTTTAGAATAGAGATCACAGTGAGATGGAGATGAGGTAGATGGACCTTCTACGTTGACACCAATTTTCACAGCAGTGCCTGACCGACACTTTTGTTTCCTTTGATCTCTCTGTGTAAGCGCCTTAGATACTTTCTGATCAATTCCAGCCATAAACATGAGCCTGCTGGTTATTTGATTGGCCAAAAACTTCTGTTCGAGAACACGAATCTGTCGTGCCTTTTCGCAAGAACAAAATTCAATAGGCTGACATTTGCAAACAGTTACATCGAATGAGGAATTCGCATTATGCTTAACGGGATACTAGCGATGGTACCAAACCTCTCTTTCTATCGTATAGGCGCGTCCTTTTCTATCCAACGTGCTCTGTTGGTAAGCGCTAGTGACCCCTTAAAAGTACGTAATTTCTCTTCACAAGATGCATATTCTCTTCTATTCTTACTTTGATAGGATTTCATTAAATTTTCATAAATTCTCGATCCCGGGGTCGATACCGAGACCAGTCTCGATCTCGTCCGAATCACTACAAGAAATGCTGAAGCCTTCCGAAGTAGCTGATCTAATCATCTGGTCAGCTACTTCGGGAGGCTCCGCTGTGTACAGCGATATTTTGAAAATATTCAAGTATTGTGGAAGAATTTTACACGGAAGATTTCACTAAAGCTCCAGCGCTAGTATCCTCTTGACCTAAAGTAGTGTTTCATTTTCTCCATGGGGGTTCAATCAGGTTCAATCCTGATTTCACTGAATCTAAGCAACCCTGACAGCAAGAGTTGCAATGCAACTGCTGCTTCTGTATTGTTGCACCAGTTTGTGTTTTGTTGTTGGAGGATTGTTTGATTTCACGTATCATAGCTCCATGTATCCAAGAATCTTCGCAGCACCATGACAACAACTTTCAAGTTTGTTGCATGTCGCATTTAGCAACGCAACCTCCTAGCAACTTCCCAACAACAGTTGCTCCGTGTTGTTGGGAGGTTGTCACGAACTTTTCCTAGCACTTTGCTGTCTGGGAGTGCAATTTCCTCTCTTTTCATACCCCACGCCAATGAATACTGAATTTAAACTCGAACAGCATCAGAACCGTCACCATTCGTTCCAACGACCGCGAAAACTATGGGTTTGACACTGATATCGGTCATTTCCGTGATTGTTCCATTTTCCTCCTCCCCCTCCCATTCCGACCCATGGAAAGAATGGGGGTCTGCTCATCAGAATTTGAACTCAAATATAATCGGGCTTGTCAGCGATCAAATTAGTACACCATAAAAATGTGGATTCGATCTTAATATCGGTGGTTTTAAACGTATCTTTCCCTTTTTTCAACTCCCTTGTGCCAATAAACACTAAACTCGGACTCGAACGACATTAGAACTATTATCATTGGTCTCAGCAACCACGAAAACTGTGGTTTCAACACAGATATCGGCTGTTTTCGTAAATTTTCTGAATAATAGGATACCAGCATTCATCATCCGAGCACGTTGGTTAGAAAAAGACAAACCTATACGATAGAGAGATCCAAAGCAAACACTGGTATCCTCCTAAATGCAGGGACAATCCACTCCCACACAGTGGATGCTTCCGATTGCAGGCAGGGGCTAGCCCCTAGGGCTAGAATACTAGATTTCCATTGACTGAATCATGGCCCCTGGGGCCAAGGGCTCTCGCAATCGGAAGCATCCAGTGATGCCAAATTCGAGACCGAGACCGCTCTTACTCTCTCCATCGACCGCTTCCCCTTTCTCCCACCATGCGGATTAAATTGGACGAGCGAGAGAGTGATACTTACTCTTTCTCTCTCGCTCGCTCCACTCAATCCGCATGGTGGGAGCAGTGATGACAGAAATATTGAGATCCAACGTCCTACATCCAATCAGATACTTCTGTTAATTGGAATGACCAATATATTCCGGGCTCGGCGCTCTTGTTCTTTTATGTCTGGCAACACAGGGTGGGAGAAAGGGGAAGCGGTCGATGGAGAGGGTAAGAGCGGTCTCGGATCTGGCATCACTGCCCCACGAGGCACGAGGTTTGCTTCCAGACTGCGAGTCATACGTATACCAAATTTGACAGGAATCGCTCAAAACGTTCTAGATAGATGCTGGAACACATATGCATACACGCATTCTATTATATATATATACATATATATATAATAGGGTGCTTCAAAAAAAATTTTCATTTTATTTTCTCGGCTCTTACCCTCTCAAATGTTTCTATTTGATACAAAAAAAAAATTCTCACCAAAGATGGGCGCTGTTGCTCAACTTTTAGAGGTCGCTATTTTAATTTTAGTTTTCCATATCATCAACACAGGAAAAATTTTTCTTTTATTAAAATTGAATTTACACAAATAACCATTATATATTCTTCAAGTTGAGTCTTCGAGCTTTCCAAAACTCAGTAACAACGTATGATTATCATAACTGAAAGATTAGTTACAGCCATTTGAAAATTGCTGAATTTAATTAAATTTAATGAACACGGGGAAAAATGTTTTTTCAATCAAATTGAATTGACACATAATTTACTCAATTTTTCATAAATAACCATTGTATGTTCTTCAAGTTGAGTCTTCAAGCTTTTTAAAACTCAATGACAACATATGATTATCATAACTAACAGATTAGTCACAGCCATTTGAAAATTGCTAAATTTTGAACTATCGAGACATTGCTTGAAATGGTTTTTTATTTGCATAATTTCTCGAATGTCCCAGCCAACCATGGATTGGTTCCAATAATTAGTCTATTTGATTGATTCCAATGACATTTGCTAATAATTGATCAATTATTTGCGAATTATGTAGGATCTTTATGCGCATGTCCATTCATTGGATAATGATTGATCAAAAATTGATCATTTTTGAAGGGCCAATTGAAGGCCTGGATTTAATAACTCGCTGAGCGCTCGAAAACATGAAAAAGTATTGTCCAAGCTATAATTTTTAGCGTGAAAAAAAAAGTTGGAATTTCGAAAAACAAAAAATACTGGGTGATAGGTCTTGAAAAATCAACCCAAGTCTCTATTTGTCATTCTTTTCTAGGATCGATAGTTTTGATGAAAAAAAAATAAAATTGCACATTTTTTTCTACCTTAAATCATTATTTTCCAACATTAAATTCGTTCGATCTCATTCATTTTTCGAAGAATCAAAATAAAACTTACAGATTCTGATTCGTGAAATTCCAAGGAAGACGACAGTGTTTGAAAAAATTGTAAAAGTTAATGACAAATGATTGAGTTTTTAATCCGAAGTGAAACTCATGTTTTCCACGCTTTGCATTGAAAAAGTGGTGGGGGAAGTATGAGCTACAAAAAACTTCCAGCGACAAAGTTGTTCGCTAGTGTATGGACTAACTTTGTGGAAAATTTCAAGTCGATTGGGTTATTACTTTGGAAAATACAGCGATTTATTTACAAGCGCGTAACCCTTATTAGTGATGATTCTCACGTAGTTGCAGGTTGAATATGAGAGGCTACACGAAACATCATGTCCACCCGACTTTTCACCGTAAGTTTATATTTCTTGAGTTGGAGAATCCAAATATCGAACTACTTCTGCAAAATTCATGTCCCATTCTCAGTTATAAACAATTTGATTGTTCAAGACGTGTTTATACCAAAAAGTTCGGTATTTGAGGAGGATAATCGTTCGGGTACAAAAAGTTCTGCATTTCTCGGGGAGAGATTATCTATTCAACTCTTTTCTCAATATTTATTTGCATCATTCATTTGAATAATTCATCAAGAATCGAGTGTGTAATTTTTCAATTTTCATTACAAAACCTCTTTTTTCGCTATTTCTGTGCTAAAAAAACATTACAAAACTACGAGGATGAAAATCGTTTCAATTTTTCGACCCGGGTGAGGGAGTAGGAGAAGGCTGATCGGATTCATTTGTTTCAAAACACACGTGTCCGATGTTCCGGTGCTTTGTTTATGATTCTGAAGATTCAACTGCTTAGTGACGTTATAGATGTGTTTTATTGTGCAGTTTGTTATGTACAACGTGCATCATTGAAGAAATATAATCCGTTATCGATACAATATTTGAATCTGTCGTAATACTTTATTGTTATCCATTATATTATTGTTGGTGAAAAATGTCAGGAGAAAATCATGCGCGAACTGGCAGAAAAAGGACGAGAGATGAAAGTAGTTGGAAGAATAATAAAAGAAAAGTTTTAAGAAATGAAGTATGCTATTTCTGAAAATTATTGATTTATGGTATAATGCTGTATGCATGAGCTCTAATAGAAACTAATAGGTGTCATTTTATGGATTCCAATAGTTTACTGCAGATTTGTCGTATCGTTTCGTCACAACCACTATTGGATTTTCATTAAGTTTTGTGTGAGAGACAACATTCTATTGATATTTATTTGTGCAATCAGAGGAATGGGATAAGTGCCGGTGGAAAACAAAATTTCTTTTAGAAACCCGTGTCGTGTTGTCACAGAGTCTATAAGTTTCTATTGGAACATATTGGACTTTTCAAATAGAGTAATCGGTCGTATCATGAATTTCATTTTTATCAAGTATATGTATTAATTATTCAACTGGGAAAAGAATATATATCAAGCTCAAAAAACGTGGTCCCAGCAAAGGTATTTCAGCCCGTGATGTTCTGCTGTAAGAAAGAATGTTTTCGCAACATCAGCGGATCACATCAACACGAATTCTACACCTCGTTTTGGTCTTCTGGAGATTACAATTCACAAAATATTTTACTGCAACAAACAATGAAAAAAACATCTTCAAGTCCGAACGAAAACGCTGAAAAAACAGTTAATTCATGGTCTTATTATTTCGTTTCTATGTACGGAAACGTACCTGTTTGTCAAAATTTTCTGTGTCTTTTATTGAATATTCAGAGAGGTAGATTTTCAAGTGTGCAAAAGAGAATTCTTGAGGGTAAGACTTTGCAAGATAATCGCGGCAAAATTAATCACCGTATTCTTTTATCCAATGATTTGAAAAACATGATCTATGAACATTGTTTATGTATTCCACATTCTGATTCACACTATGGTCGTGAAAGTTCTTCTTTGAAGTATTTTGATCATTCGGACTTGAATATATCTACCTTATACAAATTATTCATTGAATATTATAAGAACAAAACAGGTGATTCAAGTCCTCCAATTAAAGAATCAACTTATTATAAATATTTCAATCATCAAGTTGATTTTACTTTCTCCAAACCTCGCACTGACGTCTGTAATTTTTGTTTTGAGCACAGGAATAGCGATAAAGTTAATATTGAATTAGAAAACCATAAGAAAAGTGTAGAGGAACATAAAATTCTGAAGAAAGCTATGTTAGCTGAACCAAATGTTCTATGTCTAGAATTTGATTTCGGCCAAAACTTGCCTTTGCCAAAAATTCCTGTCTCTGAACAATTTTACCGTCGACTTATTTGGCTGAATATTTTTAATGTACATGTTCTTAGTAATCATAAGAGAAGCTATATGTATTTTCTCATGGAAGGCAACTTGAAAAAAGGAGCAAACACTGTGTGTAATTTTCTTTGGGATACCATACAAAAAGAACTGAAGATTGATTATTATGACAAAATATACTTGTTTTCGGATGGATGCGGGGGGCAAAATAAAAATTATTTAATATTCACTTTTCTGTCGATGTTATCGAAAAAATTACAAGTTGAAATCCATCATGTATATCCGGTTCGTGGTCATTCTTATTGCTCTGGTGATCGCAACTTTGGTTCGTATGGTCAGAAGAAGAAAAAAATGGAAACAATAGAAACGCAAGATGACTACATTCGGTTGATAGAGAGTGCGAGGAATCCGCCGTTCACAGTGATTAGAGAAACCGACTGCATCGTGAAAAATTTTGAAACTCTCCTTCCGAAGAAAGTGGATGTGCCGAAAAAATTACAAATAAGTAAACCTGTGAAAATCATTTACTATCCAAATAATCACGTACAAATTTTTAATACTTACAATGGGGCACCGACGGAACATAAGTTAGTATCGCACATTGAATTCAATGAATTACTCACTACTGAATCAGCCGACAGGATTGGATTAACAAAAGAGAAAATAAACGACATTAAAGCATTGATGCCTTACTTGAGTTCGGAAGGGAATAATTTTTTCAATAATTTTTTCGATAAAGCTTTGATAAAATGATGATAAAACCGATAGGCAGAAAAACATCTAAAATAACTTTATAAAAGAGTGGACTGCGAAAAAAGAATTCCAGGAAAAACAAAATACAAAAACATTTTTTCGAAAAAGAATAAGAAATTGCATGTAAAAGAAATCTATGTTATACTTCAATTCATGTAATTATGTAAGATAATAAAAATCCCAAACTTTGTAGAATGTTTTGTAATAAAAATGCGAAAATTACTCACTCCATTCTTGATGAATTATTCAAATGAATGATCCAAATAAATATTGAGAAAAGAGTTGAATAGATAATCTCTCCCCGAGAAATGCAGAACTTTTTGTACCCGAACGATTATCCTCCTCAAATACCGAACTTTTTGGTATAAACACGTCTTGAACAATCAAATTGTTTATAACTGAGAATGGGACATGAATTTTGCAGAAGTAGTTCGATATTTGGATTCTCCAACTCAAGAAATATAAACTTACGGTGAAAAGTCGGGTGGACATGATGTTTCGTGTAGCCTCTCATATTCAACCTGCAACTACGTGAGAATCATCACTAATAAGGGTTACGCGCTTGTAAATAAATCGCTGTATTTTCCAAAGTAATAACCCAATCGACTTGAAATTTTCCACAAAGTTAGTCCATACACTAGCGAACAACTTTGTCGCTGGAAGTTTTTTGTAGCTCATACTTCCCCCACCACTTTTTCAATGCAAAGCGTGGAAAACATGAGTTTCACTTCGGATTAAAAACTCAATCATTTGTTATTAACTTTTACAATTTTTTCAAACACTGTCGTCTTCCTTGGAATTTCACGAATCAGAATCTGTAAGTTTTATTTTGATTCTTCGAAAAATGAATGAGATCGAACGAATTTAATGTTGGAAAATAATGATTTAAGGTAGAAAAAAATGTGCAATTTTATTTTTTTTTCATCAAAACTATCGATCCTAGAAAAGAATGACAAATAGAGACTTGGGTTGATTTTTCAAGACCTATCACCCAGTATTTTTTGTTTTTCGAAATTCCAACTTTTTTTTTCACGCTAAAAATTATAGCTTGGACAATACTTTTTCATGTTTTCGAGCGCTCAGCGAGTTATTAAATCCAGGCCTTCAATTGTTGGTCGCTGATACGGACATGGAACAGGAGAAGTATTGATCAATCTCGTGGTCCATAGAATTAACCAAAAATTGATCATTCAACATACGTCGATAATCGAAAATCTGGAAATGTAAAACATCACTTATTTTCCATCGGTAATATGGAATTTTGCATTGTTTGCCGATGTCATGTTAATAGGATAGAATCATTAATATTATGTACTGTTTATTACAAAAAACTGTTGTGATTTATCGATTCATTCATCTCCGTCGTATCAGTGATCGCAACTTGTCGAAATTTATATTATTCGTGGCGCGGTAAAATTGTCGCAATGAATTGAGGTTATTCATAACTTCAATTTCAGTTTGAATTTCAATTTCGGAGTATGGATGCAAATTCCGATTATTATTATAACTGAGTGAACCGATTGAACTCCATTCCAATCAAAAAGTGTGGTTTCGGGTTATAATTTTTATTTGAATTAGCAACACGCAAATTGTGGATAATTATATATTATAATGTTGAATGAACGGATTCAGTTCCACAGTGCCGTCATCACAGTTTTGAAATGGAAAAATTAAAAACACATGTTCAACCAATTTGAATAAACTTCTTTCACACTGAAGTTATTATATTAGTATTTTGAAGTGATTCAAAGTTTTATAGTATATATCAATCAATAACGAGTCACAGCTGATGGCAGCACCTATGCCCATGCCATTGACCAAAGATTGCCCTGCAATTGGGAAATCCAATGGTCCACTGAAATTGATCAATTATTGGTCGCCAATGCGGACACAAAAATGGACAATCATTGATCAATCCCACCCAATCTCATTGGGTAATAATTGACCAGTTATTTATCAGCTTTGGTTAGCTGGGGTATCACCGCAATTGTGACTAGTGTATTTTTATGCATTACAAGTTTCAAAAATGATTGTCAGTACATATTGTAGTTGGCAGCACTTATGATATCTATGTGGGAATAACACTAGGATGTATTTCTATCGCACTCTCCCGTTCCATCGAATGTGCCGATTGGTCAATCTCTGGCCCAAGAGTATGTAGGAGAGAGTCGTTTCAAAAGGATCCGTTTGACGAGCCAGAGAGCATTCGTCCTTGGCTGTGTAAGCATCACGAATAAAAGTTTTTCCCAATAACAGTGTTATTATCATTTTGAATATTCGTAGTGGACTAATTATCATAATCCTACGCGTAACTTGTGCATTTACGCGCGATAGTGTCGATATTGCCCACATTGGTGACCCCGAACTGGAAAATTAGCGCGCCCCTGGTTAAAAAAACCCATTGATTCTGACCAAATCTCATCATCTCATGAGTCTGTCAGATTCGACCAGACCATTGTCCATGCATAATGACGATTGAATCCGATGAGATAGCTGTTTGGGCGAATGTTATTTATGAGAAAGAATTGAACAGTATACGACTGACATTGTTCGAAGGATACAGTGAGATTTGATGGGAATGATACAACTTAATTTTGTGAGATTCAGTGAGTGATTGAACGAAATTTGCTGCATGTATTACATTCTCATGTAATACAGCGATGAGAATCAATGCGCATTTTACCGTATGTTAAAAGCAGATTTGAATTGGGAGAACCGGATGTTTTAGGTGAGATTCGATGCGTCGTCTGGCCAGAATTTCTCATGTAATACAATGATGTGAATCAATGCGCATTTTACCGTATGTTACGAGCTGATTTGAAATGGGATAACCGAATGTGTCATGTGAGATTTAATGCGTTGTTTGACCAGAATTTCTCATGCAATACAGTGATGAGAATCAATGCGCATTTTACCGTATGTTAAAAGCAGATTTGAATTGGGATACCGGATGCTTTAAGGGGATACTAGCGGCGTGGCAGTAGCCAAATCGTTTGTGAGTGAGATTGCTGACGCCTCGAATTCACCTCCCTTTGTGCCTACGAAGATGCTCAGGATAAAGTATAAAGGACCACATAGACCTCCTAAACTAGTCATTTATGGTAAAAATGACTATTCATTGACCGTCCATTCATCTATAAGGTCCGGCGTTGCAATATTTGCCAAAGATTTGGTCATGTGGACCAATGGTGTAAGTCCAAAAATAATCCTAGATGCTATATTTGTAGTGAGGGTCACAATTCAAAAGACTGTAAAATCTGAAACAATTAAGTGCATCAATTGTAAAAATGTTGATGGGAGAGACTATCCCTGCTAAAAATTTCCCATAGAATCCGATAGAAAAATTTGTCTATCGTTTTGTATTAGGTGTACAAATAAGTTTCCGCGGTTTTTTATAAAAAATTAGGAATTTATTGTAAAGGAAAAGTACATTACGTTTTATTCAAAGTATTTTCCATCATTTGCCACTACTTTTCCCCATCTTTCTGGCAACATTCGGATACCCCGTCGAAAAAACTCTTCATCTTTTGACGCTATCCACAAATCTACCCAATTTTTGGTGTCTTCATATGATGTGAAGCGCTGCTCAGACAGACCATGTGCCATCGACCGGAACAGGTGATAATCAGAAGGGGCTAAGTCTGGTGAATACGGCGGGTGGGGTAAAACTTCCCAGTTGAGTGTTTCCAAGTATGTTTTTACCGGCGCCGCAACATGTGGACGAGCATTATCGTGTAAAAGAATAATTTTGTCGTGTCTGGAGTAGTAATGGGCGCGTTTTTCCTTAAGTGCCCGACTCAATCTCATCAATTGTGTTTGGTAGAGAGCTCCAGTAATGGTTTCGCTTGGTTTCAGCAATTCATAATACACGACACCAAGCTGATCCCACCAAATGCACAGCATGAGTTTTTTTCCATAAATATTCGGCTTAGCTGTCGATGTTGATGGTTCGCCGGGCTTAACCCATGACTTTCTCTTCTTTGGATTATCGTAGTGAATCCATTTTTCGTCACCAGTGACTATACGATGCAAAAAACTCTTCTTTTTATTCCTGGCAAGCAGCATTTCACTCATGCATAATCGGCGTTCAACGTCTCTCGGCTTTAGTTCATATGGAACCCAATTTCCTTGTTTTTGAATCATTCCTAACGATTTTAAACGATGTGAAATTGCTTGTTGAGTCACTTGTAGAGTAAGTGCAAGTTCTTTTTGCGTTTGGGACGAATCTTCCTCCAATAGTACTTCTAATTCCATGTCTTCGTACACTTTCGGCCTTCCACTGCGTTCTTTGTCTTTAACGTCAAACTCACCGTTCTTAAACTTTTGAAACCATTCCTGACAACTTCTCTCACTTAAAGCAGCTTCACCATATGCTTCTAGAAGCAATCGATGCGCCTCAGCTGCAGATTTTTTCACATTAAAGAAGTAAATCAAAAGTTCCCGCAAATGATGCTTATTCGGAATAAAACTTGACATTTTTGCACGAAAAAAATTACGTGATGCTGATACGGAATCACTAGTACTTTAAGGTTATGGTGTTGCCAGATGACTAAACTTGGGATATTACGTTTTACATCTGACAATTTCTCCATAACCTTCTGGTGGGGCCATCTTTTGACAAACCGCGGAAACTTATTTGTACACCTAATACGTGGTTTCTGAAACTGGGATTCCCGATATTCCATGGGTAATTCACGATAAGAGAACTGTACGGCTGTTTATGGGGTTTTATCGTATTTTCACGATAGCAATCAGCACTCAAAATTTCCCATAGAATCCGATAGAACAATTTTTTTATCGTTTTTTTGTATGTGATTTCTGAAACTGGAATTCCCGTTGTTCCATAGGTCATTCACGATAGAAGAATTGTACTCCTGTTCATAGGGTTCTATCGTAGTTTCACGATAACAGTTGCTACTAAAAAATTAGTAGAGATTTTTTCCTATCACTTGCTACGTGATTTCTGAATCTGGATTTTCCGTAGTTGTGTAGATCATTCACGGTCTAAGTGTGAATGACCGTGGAACATTTTGATTTGTGGAAATATTCCATTAACTATGGAAGGAAATCGCGTTTCGCTTTGCAATATTTAGGAATCTCTTCCTCATCCTCAAAGCAAGCCACAAACCGAATTTCAAGTCGAAACGAAGTTTCCTTCCCAGTTAATTAAACTTTGCATTATTGATTTGTTTAAATATATTCTTAACAATGGAAGGAGATCGCGTTTCGCCTCGCAATGTTTAGGAATCTCTTCCTCATCCTCCAAGCAAGCCACAAATCGAATTTCAAGTCGAAACGCAGTTTCCTCGCTCCTTTGTTCCATTGTGTGTCACTGATTTATTAAAAAAAATGTTCAACAATCCTGCAGCAGCTCACTTGATTTGTTCAACATTCAGGCCCCTGTTCTGACCCACTAATTCCGTTTCTGTACATTCTGCACCGGCTATCTACGGAATCAGCGCCTAAATCCCGACAATCTTCATTATACTTGAGAACCACTGCGAAAACGAATCCGTTGCTAGGGGTGGGATTTTCATCCGAAATTTTCGAATATCTGGATATCCGAATATTCGTCGAATCGAATAAATGATCCGGTTATCCGGATTTCATGGATATCCGGATAATCGGATAATCGGAAAATCCGATTAAATTGCATCATTTTCATAAATTTATTATCGATTGCATTAAGATTCGTTCAACAAGTGCTCGTAAACTCCCGGACTACACAATTTTGTTGGAATTCTTCAACCTTTTCAACAAACTTTTCTTCGCCCAATGGTACAGTGTGAGTGCTGGCAAGGTTGAAATGCCAGTACTGCACCTGATACAAAACATCATTTTTCCGCTTCTGTTCCAGTATTGACAAAACAACTGGTCTTTGTGAAGTGCCAAAGTTCTATCACCGCAAGTTCACTTAGAATGCCAGTACCGACACGGTTGTAAATGTCATACTGATCCGTACGTTACATGATGTTATCATTTCGACTAGCTAGTAATAGAGATCGACCGAAATTTTTTGCCGAAACTGACTAAAATTGAAGCTCTGATTATTGGTTTCGAAAAAAACTTCGTATTGGACGTTGGAAGTGTAGATAAGCTCCTTAATAATGCAATTATCATACTTAAGATCACATATCAATGTGATTAATGAAATAATTTCGATTTTCGGTTTAGATTTTCGGCTAATGCTTGTCGGCCGAAATTGTAAACCGAAAATCGCAAGTATTTTGTTAATTACGATGAAATGTGATCGTAAGTATGATAATTGGATTATTAAGGAGCTCGTCTACACTTCGAACGTCCAGTCCTAAGTTTTTTTCGAAACCAATAATCACAACTTCAATTTTAATCATTTCCGGCAAAAATTTTCGGTCGATCCCTAGCTAGTAATCAATCAGTATCATTGATTCAACTGACCCTGTAGTGGTGAGTTTGGATTTGCCAGTGCTGGCAACTCTGGCAGCAGTACTGAGCCAGTAGCGGCCCATGTTTCCATTTCCACATGAAATCTTACATTTACATATGTTATATTGCTTTTTACATCATATGTACATATTTTTATCATACGCTAAACAACACTTTGATTGTTCAATTTTGATGTTATAGAACTCTCTTTAATATAGCAAGGTCAATGAATAGAGTACCCGGAAAAAAAGAACATACTTGCAGCAGCTACTCGCGTAGTCGATTTTCGACCATCTACGAAAAATAGTTACGGCAACTACTTAGTAGTTTAGACAAACAACAAGTTATTTGACGTGACCATCGTATTATTTCACTCACCTAATGAAGTATTTGTCTCATCTATTAAGTAGTTGCCGTATCTATTTTTCGTAGATGGTCGAAAATCGACTCCACAAGTAGCTGCTGCGAGTATTCTTTTTTCTGTGTAAAAGATACAAATATGAGTAAGGTCATGAATATACGTGAGGTCTTTATAGGTAAAAAACGATTGATGCGCTCTGCGCTAGAATATTGAAATACTGATGTAACTGAAGGTGGTTCAAAAATGTATGTGACATTTGGTATATCCACTGATCTCTAATATACACTGGATGGGGTATACAGGCTTTTCAGTAGATTTTTCGCGTGACGAATTGAATGTGATAGAAGACGCTGAGCCGCCATTTGCATTCCGGGCTGAATGTCCAGTTATGGCGGTCAATTTAAAACATTATAATTAACATTGTATTCAAAACTGCGATATAAAGACTCAATTGAAAATATAAATGAATGATAAAATCCTGGAATTACTTTTTTTAGAGTGAAGAAAAGATTTTGGGTTGGAACAAAAAGTGATGCCAAGTATTAGTGTTTATAAGCTATATCCATATTTATAATTATCATTTCATAAAATAACTTTATGATTATTAAAAACTGATATTAATTTTTATACGAAGATGATAATATAATTGAAAAAAGTGTTATTTTGAAATAAATAACTATCTGTTATAGTTGCTGTCAATTTGTTCAGTAATAATGATGTAGCTCCAAAAATATAAATCATAGCATTTTCTTGGTTTTCATCAATATTAGAATTCAATAAGATTAAAATACCATATCAAGTACAGTAAAACTTTTCATTTGTTCATCTTTTTATTTATAAAACGTATTTGATTTGAAGTTACAAGTATTGTGAACTGAACTCGATGGAAAGATTGTTACCTCAGCAAATTGGTAATACCTCAATCATAATACATACAACTGCAAAATGTCCAATCTGATTCCTCAATGACATCCAAGCAATACGATTAGATTTTGATGATTGATAACAAAAAGATACCTTTGAAATACCATTCAAACAATGTGTCACTATACGAAGTCGTACATTGATTTTAACAAATTGTGAACATTGATTAGAATTAAGCACCCTTTGCAAATTACTTTTAGTTGCATATTCATCATTTCACATGTTACATCAGGTTAGAAATGTCACATACACTTGAATGAAACGTTTCTTATATTATACCATATTATATACATGTATAGCATATACTTGGAAAACAAATTAAATTCACATATCATAAAGTCGTGCATTGAATTCGATCACAATATTATGTAGATATCATTTTTGACAATATGAAACATATTGAGGTTGCAGTCGAATATAAATATCTCAAGTTTACTCTTCTGTGATACCTCACAGACATGCAGGCGCATATACACTTGGAAGATACGTAGCATGAACTTCCTAGGGTAGACCTTGGAGGATTATTTCAAATACAGCCAAGTGGATTAGATCACTCAGAATCTAAATAGCGTTGAATTAGCTCACCATATAATCAATGTTGTAACAGCTTTCTCTTATTGCTTCCTCGTAGAGGGAAGCTTTGTGATCGTTTCGAGGGACCCACAATTTTTATGCCTCCAAACTCAAAATCTCTTGGACCAAAATGTTCTTCAGAGTTCAGGGAGTAATTCTGGTTTTCTAATATTTCAATCATTCATTGCTGGCTGGGTTGACACTCGTGAATAGTTATCATCCAATTGTAATAGCATTAAATCGGTGCATACTCCACATTGACATATCTGCAAACAAAAGTGTTGAACGATGTAACAGTAATGCCAAAATATGTGACAAGTGAAGTGGAGGAAATATTATAATTTTCGATACTTTTTATGATTAGTCTCAATTTATAAAGAAATTATGACAAATTTTTCTAAGAACTAGCCCATACGAAAGAAAACTGAAAAGAAAATTCTCGAGAATTTGTGAGGTTTTTAAATCCTAATTACAATTTTCATGAACTTTCTGATTCAATGTGATGCGTGAGTAAGGCTTTATAAGACATTATAAACAAGTCATAACTTCTACGAGAAATTATGAAAAATTATGAATCGTTTCCTTCAAAGCACTGATATAGTTTATATTATAATAAAAATTGGCGGATAGGTTCATACGGGGGCGCCCGGTTCCTACAAGTTTCAATCCTACAACTTACCGATCCTACAACCATTATGTGACGTGGCTCAATCCTACAACCTGATTATCCTACAACTGGTTCATCCTACAAGTTAAAATTGTCGATTGGTTCAATCCTACAACCAGTTAATTCTACAACTGTTCGATCCTACAAGTTGAAATTGTCGATTGGTGCATTTTTACAACCAGCAGATTCTGCAACTGTTTGATCCTACAAGTGAAAAATGTCGCGAAGTTCAAACCTACAACCAACGGATCCTACAAGTTGAAATATTTTTTATAAACGCAGAGCTCGTTTCTACAACTGTTCGATCCTACAAGTTGAAATTGTCGATTGGTGCAATTCTACAACCAGTAAATTGTACAACTGTTTGATCCTACAAGTGAAAAATGTTGCGAGGTTCAGTCCTACAACTGCAAGATCCTACAAGTGAAAAATGTTGCGAGGTTCAGTCCTACAAGTGCAAGATCCTACAAGTTAAAATTGTCGATTGGTTCAATCCTACAACCAACGGATCCTACAAGTTAGAATTGTCGATTGGTTCAATTCTACAACCAGTAGATCCTACAAGTAGAAATGTCGCGAGGTTCAGTCCTACAACCAACGGATCCTACAAGTTAGAATTGTCGATTGGTTCAATTCTACAACCAACGGATCCTACAAGTGAAAAATGTCGCGAGGTTCAGTCCTACAAGTTAGAATTGTCGATTGGTTCAATCCTACAACCAACGGATCCTACAAGCTGGAATATTTTTGATAAACGCAGAGCTCGTTTCTACAACTGTTCGATCCTACAAGTTGAAATTGTCGATTGGTGCAATTCTACAACCAGTAAATTGTACAACTGTTTGATCCTACAAGTGAAAAATGTTGCGAGGTTCAGTCCTACAACTGCAAGATCCTGCAAGATCCTACAAGTGAAAAATGTTGCGAGGTTCAGTCCTACAACTGCAAGATCCTACAAGTTAACATTGTCGATTGGTTCAATCCTACAACCAGTTAATTCTACTCCTGTTCGATCCTACAAGTTGAAATTGTCGATTGGTGCATTTCTACAACCAGTAGATTCTGCAACTGTTTGATCCTACAAGTGAAAAATGTCGCGAAGTTCAAACCTACAACCAACGGATCCTACAAGTTGAAATATTTTTGATAAACGCAGAGCTCGTTCCTACAACTGTTCGATCCTACAAGTTGAAATTGTCGATTGGTGCAATTCTACAACCAGTAAATTGTACAACTGTTTGATCCTACAAGTGAAAAATGTTGCGAGGTTCAGTCCTACAACTGCAAGATCCTACAAGTTAAAATTGTCGATTGGTTCAATCCTACAACCAACGGATCCTACAAGTTAGAATTGTCGATTGGTTCAATTCTACAACCAGTAGATCCTACAAGTAGAAATGTCGCGAGGTTCAGTCCTACAACCAACGGATCCTACAAGTTAGAATTGTCGATTGGTTCAATTCTACAACCAACGGATCCTACAAGTGAAAAATGTCGCGAGGTTCAGTCCTACAAGTTAGAATTGTCGATTGGTTCAATCCTACAACCAACGGATCCTACAAGCTGGAATATTTTTGATAAACGCAGAGCTCGTTTCTACAACTGTTCGATCCTACAAGTTGAAATTGTCGATTGGTGCAATTCTACAACCAGTAAATTGTACAACTGTTTGATCCTACAAGTGAAAAATGTTGCGAAGTTCAGTCCTACAACTGCAAGATCCTACAAGTGAAAAATGTTGCGAGGTTCAGTCCTACAACTGCAAGATCCTACAAGTTAACATTGTCGATTGGTTCAATCCTACAACCAGTTAATTCTACAACTGTTCGATCCTACAAGTTGAAATTGTCGATTGGTGCATTTCTACAACCAGTAGATTCTGCAACTGTTTGATCCTACAAGTGAAAAATGTCGCGAAGTTCAAACCTACAACCAACGGATCCTACAAGTTGAAATATTTTTTATAAACGCAGAGCTCGTTTCTACAACTGTTCGATCCTACAAGTTGAAATTGTCGATTGGTGCAATTCTATAACCAGTAAATTGTACAACTGTTTGATCCTACAAGTGAAAAATGTTGCGAGGTTCAGTCCTACAACTGCAAGATCCTACAAGTGAAAAATGTTGCGAGGTTCAGTCCTACAAGTGCAAGATCCTACAAGTTAAAATTGTCGATTGGTTCAATCCTACAACCAACGGATCCTACAAGTTAGAATTGTCGATTGGTTCAATTCTACAACCAGTAGATCCTACAAGTAGAAATGTCGCGAGGTTCAGTCCTACAACCAACGGATCCTACAAGTTAGAATTGTCGATTGGTTCAATTCTACAACCAACGGATCCTACAAGTGAAAAATGTCGCGAGGTTCAGTCCTACAAGTTAGAATTGTCGATTGGTTCAATCCTACAACCAACGGATCCTACAAGCTGGAATATTCGAGATAAGCGCAGCTCGTTTCCACAACTGTTTGATCTCACGAGTTGAAATTGTGGATTTGTGCAATTCTACGTATTCCCGTAAGAAAATTTTCCCTGTTTTTTCATTCTTTTCCCATGGAAAATTTCGGTATTTTTTGGCAGGATTTCCCCTGTTTTTTCCCTATTTTTTTATGCTATTTCCAAATTTTTTCCTGTTTTTCCATGTTTGTGAAAAAAACAGGGGAAAACCATGCAAAAATAGGGGAAAAGCATGGATAAATAGGAAAAAACTGGGAAAATCGTGCCAAAAAGTACCGAAAGTTTCCATGGAAAAAAACAGGGAAAACTTTCCTACGGGTTTTGACTACGTATTTCATTAAATCATACAGCAAAAACAAACAAACCTACGTATTTTCACCACATATTCCATCAAAATATACAGCGAAACAAACAAACAAACATGTTTGGAACTCCGCATATTTTGAAATGAAGTAGGTATCAAAAAGACTAATTATGCATACCCATACAGCACCGGAAGGTTTTCTGAATGTTTAGGAAATGTACTTGGTTTCACATAGAACGTGCAAATAACGTCTCAGGATGTTCTAAAAACGTCGCATGTATATTCCAGGGACATGTAAATGTCCCGTTTAGTTCCATGAATTCACATAGATTCTGTGACAACAACCACATAGAAACCCATAGGATATCATTGATTCCAATAGCATTCGGCCTATTGGTTACTATTGGTCTTTAACAGCGCCAGATCTAACGAATCCTCTCTCTCTCTCTCTCTCTCTCTCTCTCTCTTTCTCTCTCTCTCTCTCTCTCTCTCCATTCAAACGTGCAGGTTAAGAGGATACCTGATTTACCATCGGAGTAAGTTTTTCCGCAATAAAATACTCAAGACTGAATTCATAAAAAAATCTGAAATTCTCAGAGATGATTCTTTGAGACTGTATCTACGTCTGTACAGAACCCGAATTTCATTTTTGAGAAAAAATTTTTGAAAAAAAATGTTTCGAAATTTGAAATTCGGGTTCGGTACAGACGTAGATACAGTCTCAAAGAATCATCTCTGGGAATTTCAGATTTTTTTATGAATTTAGTCTTGAGTATTTTGTTGCAAAAAACTTGCTCCGATGAGAAGTCTGGTATCCTCTTACTGAAGGATTAAAAGAGCAACAGTTTGCCTCCCTTTCGATCCTTTCTCAAGGGGATACCACTGATACCAGCGCTCACCATGACGCTGAAACTAGAGCCAAAAGTTAGCAGCCAATTGTTGCAATTTTTCCATGGAACTTGCTCCGAATGTTTTTCATATCAGGAATTGATTGAGTAGCTTCCAATAAGGGTTGGATTCTGCGTGCACGCGATATGTATTATGCGTTAAATATGCGCAGATTATGCATGAAATATGTAGAATACGCACAAAATGCAGAGAATGCATAAATCATCGTAAAATTAATTTTTACTTGAGATTCACAATTTAGAACGCATGAAATGTATGTTACAGAGTACTATGATTGGAACAAATTCACAGTTTAAAAATCATAACTCAATTTGACCATGAAAAAAGATGATGAAGAACACTCCTGTTAGTTGTCTGCATTTTCTGTGTGAGTCCTATGCGCACATTATTCCATGCATAAAACCTAACCCACACAGCACGCTGGTCCCGATGGATTCATAAAGAATTCTTTATGAATTCATCGTGGAGTTCTTCAAGAGTGCCCGTATGATAGTTCAGAAGGAGTTCCATATGAATACCTGGGATTCAATAAGAATTCTTGAAGAATTCGGAGAGTTTTTTATGGATTCTTTCTGAACTGACATACGGGAAACTGATTGGGAGTTCATTTGGGATATGGCTGTGCTGTGTGGGAACGTATCATGCGTACCCAATCCTACGTCCCTGCCCTACGCCCTGCGTCCTGCTCCCGACTAAACGATTTTGCTACTTGAATACTTGATAAAATGATTGTATCAAAAATTACATCAATCGGCTGCCAGCTTTTGGCCGCTAGTTTCAGCTCCATGCGCTCACCGACCGAACACACGTTGGTTAGAACAGGACACACCTATATGATAGGAAGAGAGGTTCGACACCATCGCTCGTATCTCCTTAACCTGCATGTTTGAATGGACGTAAAGAGAGACATAGTATTCGCTAGGCCCGGCACTGATATATAATCGGAAAACCAATATCAAGAATCTATCCCAGCCAGCACAAATTATCAATTTGAATCTATGAAGACTTCTCAAAGACCTCTTGAATAGTCCCCGTTATGCGACCAATAATGAATTCAATATGAATTCAATGAATTCAAAATGGAAAACTATTGAATGCCCGGAGAATTCATTATGAAATCTCGATATGAGTTCTCTCTGAACATTCAGTTGTCCATCAAGAGTTCAGTTTCAATTCATTGGATTCATATTGAACTCATTGTTGGTCGCATAACGGGAGCTCTTTGCGGGGACTCTTGTGTTGTATGGGTTGAAATGTTTTTTTCTTGAGATCTGTTTTTTTCCAACTTAGTGAATGATATGAAGTTCAAGTACGTAGCACACGGTCTTTGAATGCTTTTGATTAAAAAGAAAAAAAAATGTAAAACTGCCCATATCTCAAAAACTAAGCCTCAAAAACAATGTTTCCAAATACGAAAGTGTTGCATTTTGGATGCAGAATGTGTTCCTCAAATATATTCGACCCAGATAGCACAAGTATACCTGATGAATTCTTATGTAGCAGAATAAGTGTGCCTAAACAGTCCCCGTTATGTCCGCCAAAAATGAATGCCTGATGAATTCATCTCATACCAAATGAATTCATGAAGAATGCCTGAAACACCAAATGAGTTCAAAATAAATTCATTTTGTGCGGACACAACGGGAGTTCATTGGGGACTGCGTTGTGCTATCTGGGGATACGACTTCGGTCAACCTGTATATTCATAGACTTTCGGATTTTCTCATATGGATTCTATGACATTTCACAAAGAATTTTGAATAATTCGTTTGCGGAATTATTGTAAAAGATTCAGAAAATTCATGCAAATTATTGCATTGATTTTCAAAATTCTGTGTGATGATTTCTTCATGACACATCATGAAGTTTCATGGAATTGAAATATCGAGTACTGAAAATTAGTACATAGATGCCCAGACAGCACCGAAGCTCCCGCAAAGAGCTCCCGTTATGCGACCAACAATGAGTTCAATATGAATAAAATGCATCAAAATGAACTCTTGATGAACAACTTGATGTTCAGAAAGAATCCAATATGTAGTCTCGATATGAGTTCTTTCTGATCATTAAGTTGTTCATCAAAAGTTCATTTTGAATGCATTAGATTCATATTGAAGTCATTGTTAGTCGCATAACGGGGACTATTTGAGAAGTCTTTGAGAAGTCTTCATGATCTTTTATGAATTCAAATTGATCATCGGTGCTGGCTGGGTGTGCATGAATTTCCAAAACTTCGTGCATGAATTTTAAAAACTTTATACATGGATGGTCATAATCTCATGTATCATTTTCAGTAGATAAAAGTGTTGGGAAATTATAACATATTTTTGTATGTTAATTGCTTCCAAACTTTTTGTACTGAACTTCAAGCAGATTTTTCTAACAGTGCACGTAATATACTTCCAAGTATTTTACATAGTTTACGACGCGTAAGATACCGGGTATCTTACGCACAAAATCAACCCCTTGCCTTTGGGGGGGTAAGAGGGTTCGAGTATCTTACACAATCTTACATATATTACGTGAGTAAGATACGTAATAAATCGAAAAATCATGAGATCACTGCTCTATACCATATCAATAACCTATATTATACATTCACACATTATAACCTATTATACATTTACACATTATTGAAATAAATGCTATTGGATATATTGAAAGCAAGATGCTATAGGATATTAAAAGCAAGATTCTATTGGATATTGGAAGCAAGAAAAGGACAGAATATCAGAAATCCCAAGAGGAAAAAAGACAGATATAAAATTTATAAATAGCGACAAACTATCGTGATTAGAAGAAATCGAAAACCGATGACGATGATGGAGAAGAATCCTGATGTTTTGAATCGCATGGAAATTTGAAAACGTTTATATTTCAGTATCACGTAAACTGATCGAGTTCGTAGTGTGCTTAATCGAAAGTATGTGTCCAAATTATATCATAGAAGTTCAATTATTTTTCCATGAAATTCAATGTGTGATGAGTTATTGTGGGTAAAAGATTTTTTGACTATCTCGATTTACATGTAAAGATACACGATAGCACACGACTTCTGCTGTTGCATTTTTACATGTCATATATATATTTTTTCTCCAGGGGTTTTTCATGTAACTTGGCGTCGAGACGCCACCGCGTCCTTTCATACATGATAGTATTAAAATATTGTGATTGTCCCAGATTATTTTCTTCACATATATTTCGATGACTTTTCAAATTAAATCGAAGTTAATTATTTTTCATAAGTGGTATGTATTACTATATGAAAACTAAGAAAGTTGAGTATGCTCGAAAAGTCTAATGAATGTTATATAAATTAGATTGGTTCAAGTATCTCTTAATAAAAGTCTTCGACGGTTACCCCTTGATTTTTGTTAGAAAATTTCACAAATGACACTACATTAGAGATAAGATTATTTACAAAACCTTTTGAAGGGCTATATAGTTTCAGTTATCCAATTTCAAGAGTGATAAGAATTCAAACTATTAATAATTACTTTTCACGAACTGACAACATATAAAGTACTCAAGTAACATATATTTTAAGTTACCAAAATAGTTTAGTGTAAGAGCAAATCGTATGTAATATCTTTTCATTACTAGTGAATGAAACTAAAATGAAAATAATGATTAATTTAAGAACTTTATTATACAATTCGAATTGAATTCAAATAAAAGGTCATATTTCATTCTTGAAGAGTTACGATAGAACTGAAGACATTGTATCTTAATCAAGATTTCCACCTAATTCCATTCAAGTAATAACCGAATACGTGTATATTATGAAAGTTCATAGTGTATTCAGATATAGTATGAGCGCATATAACATATATGGGCGTTTACACAGGAAGTGTCATTTTTCTGTTGCTCGTCATTCATAATTGATCCCATGCATAAAATTCAATTCCCTGTGCGTGAAAGTGTGTGATCAGACTTCTCAAAACAGGAACAATAACTCACAGTGATTACAGAAGTTCTCATAAACGGATACCACTCATAGTGATTAAAAAAAATACGAAAAGTGGACATTTTGACTTGTAACCCGTTATAGATCGACTACTTTGCTTGCTCACAACATTCTTGCGCGTGATTAAAAGAATTTTGACGAAAATCAGCTCAATACTCCAGACCCCAAGCTACTTAAATTACATGAATACGACACTGTGTTGGTAATCCAGTGTTAGTAAAAATCACTGGAGGTCAATTTCCTTAGATTTTCTATTAGTTTTAGGCTTCGGACAGACACTATATAAAGGGCAGAGGTGTGCTTCAAAAATTGTTGAAGTATTCGACTTCCAAACATCGACAGTTTTCGATCGAATTTTACAAGTAACACCCACTTGAAAATTATAACTTTTGGGATAATGAGTTTTTCATCTGATCTTTGTACATAAATGACATTTCGCAGATACCGATACGTGCCCTGGTAAAAAAATCCGATAGAAAACGATAGGGTGTATCAAAAACTTATTAAAAATGATATTGAATCTATCGTGTTTCTGATCAGTTTTTGATACACCTAATCGTTTTCTATCGGAATTTTTTCCAGGGTGATTCCATCAGAGGAAATTCCCACAAAACCACCATGGGAATTTTGTGCTGATTATTTATATCGAAATTTTCAACAAAAAAAGGCATTTTTCTGAAATTCTTTATATTTTATGCCTTGTCGATGAAAAAAATTTCAACTGAATCAATCGACCATCATATTACAAATTTGTCTTCAATTATACTTCATTCTATCCCGTACACACTGAAAAAAAGGCTGGTGACAATTATCGAATATATTCTTAAATACGACCAATCAAATATTCGATAACATTGATCAAATATCCAAAAATATTTATAGAATAGTTGTTGACAGTTATTGAATATAATATATGTGTTCATAAACATCAAATATTTTATGAATTTTATTGATATTTGATCAATGTTATCGAATATTTGATTGGTCATATTTGAGAATATATTTGATAACTGTTACCAATCCTTTCTTTCAGTGCAGCACATCCACCGATCCCTGACACTTCTTCGTTGCCTCTACGTGGGATCTGCGTTCATCCACGTTGTATCCACGTTCACGTAGAGTCCACGACAATGCAACGTGGGTGTGCTGTTAGGGATGGTTTCGTGGCCTTCATCTTACAAAACAAACAAGAAGCATCCACATGAAAATTTTCATGCGATTCGCTTATAATGTTAATTGTAACAGTTTTTTCATAATAAATTCGTTTATAACAGTACTTATGAAAATTGGTCACATAGTTGTAAACAATCATGTAAAGAAATTACATAAAAATCCTTATTCTTTTAATTTCGTTTATTTTCCAAGTTTAAGACAACAAACTTTTGTGAAACTTTTTTTCAGAAAATTTGAAGTTTTAAATATATTTTCCGAAGTATTTAGAAAAATTTGATTGCGTGATTCAGAAATACTTGAACTCGATCTCAGCGCCATCTGTCGTCACCATCGGATGGAAGGGAAGTCAATACAAATTCATTTCTTCCAAAGGTTTCAATTTCTCGAAAAATAACCCTCAGCAGTTTTCGCAGAAATTATTGAGAGATTTTATTTCAACAGCGTTAAACAGATTTTCTCTGGCATCTTGTCAGTCTGATTTTTGAAGGAAAAAATCATTATTCCTTGAAAAAAATTTAGTATATATTTTTCTTACTGATATAAATCATTCACAAATCCGTAAAAAGTATCCTGAACATGTCTGAATAGGAAACAAGTTTGTATGCCTTGTGATTTTTGAATAATGAAATATCAAACAAGATCTAAAAATTCAATAACTGAAATAATTTGTCAAAACCGAGCGCAAGCTTGGAGCTCAGCACCACACTGAAAAATCAACTTCAATAAATGTATATAACGTAAGTAAAAAGTTTGAATGGTGTGCCTGAACATTTTTTTGCTCATGTTTTTTTAACGAAATATGACACTTTCCGTGGAAATGCCCACATACAACATTCTAATGTTACAAGGGTATATTCCTAATCTTTTATGTATTAATATTGAAATTTCTAATTCCTAAATTGTAAAATATATATTACGTCGTTTCAAAAAACACTCTTTTCTTCAAAATCATTGTCTCACCCCCTCCCCCTCCTGCCCCAAAAGTTTTCTTTTGGTATGAAATGGAAGGCTCAAACAGCAGGGCATAATTATGAAGGGTGAGTTCTAACCAAAAAGTTGGTTCTACAAGAAAACGGTTAGTTCTAAAACGTAAAAACGAACAGTATATATAATTTTGAAAATTTCCCCACTCCAGTTCCTTTTTTTCTTCTCAAATATTGAGGATCCAATGTTTCTGTTGATTTTAAATTTCGCTTATATTATGCCCTGCCAAAAAGCCGGATCCAATGCGATGAAGTTTAGAGGTCGCGCATCTACTTCAAAGTTCTAATTTTCATGCTTCATCTGTACCAGTCTATCTAGGACTCAGTGAATTAGTAAAAATTACCCAGCTAACCAAAGCTGATGAATAACTGGTCAATTATTGCTCAATGAGATTGGCTGGGATTGGTCAATGATTGCCCATTTCTATGTCCGCATTAGTTCATAATTGATGAATTTCTATGGGCTATTGGATTTCCCGATTACATGTGATCGGGTTTGTCCTGCAGGACAATATAGCTATATAAGCAGAGCTGCCAGATGGGCATTGCCGTTGAGGGCAAGTGTACCCCCTCCATCATTCATATACATACTCACACATTTATATACTCCGAAACACATGTGTAACTTATATATGTGGAACGATAGTGGGGGTACACTTCCTCTCAACAGCAATGCCCATCCGGCAGCTCTGGATTGAAGATTGAACAACAACTTATCATGTATTGATATACTGTAAAAGCCCTGGTGAGAATGACAACGTGCGTAAAGCGTGCATAACCGCCAATTCATTCTTCTCGAATTATCTATCTTTTTCTGACCGTCTATTTGAAGAAAGATGAAGAACTTGGCGAGAGTGAATTGGTGGCCATGCACGCTTCATGCACACTGTTTTTTCACCAGGGAGGGTGAATCACTTTGAAATACCCGTTTTCTCACCCGTTTATTGTTCACAAAATTTTCATGTAGTGATGCAGTCTTTTTTCTGAAATAAAAATCATACAAGATTATGTGTGAATCGCATATAACAGCATGTAGGGTGTTATAGATCCGAATGCCATATGCCCGAACGGTCATCCACACACCACAGTAGTTCAGAAAGAGTTCATGAAGAGTTCAATTGGGGTTCGAAGAATTCATTTTGTATTCTCGAGAATTCTTCTTGGACATCTGTGCTGTGTGGGCATCTTCCCGAATTATAAATTATAAATCATGGTTTAAATCAGCTACTGGGTCTTTTGATACGATAGAAAAACCCTATTAATGGTTTATCAACGCCATTGAATCGTATAAGACATCCGCCAGTTGATTTATATTATAATTTATAATCCATCATTCGGGCATATGACCATTCGGGCATGTGGCATTTGGGCCAGCGGACATTCGGGGCTATGACACCCTACCACAGCATGTAATTGTCTGCAATTTACTTTATTACTAATTTGAATAAAAATCTTGATCAAATCCCACACTTTTCGATTACAATATTGTCCAATCAGTTCATTCAGTCCCAGAGATTTATACTTTTATGCGCCGAGGTTGGAATTCAAACCGAAATTGAGGTTATGAATAACCTCAATTCATCGCAGCAATCTTATCATTATTACGACGAAGAATCGATTAACCGCTACACTTTTTTGGAATGAACAATGAATCATTAATAATGCTGCCTTTTTAATATGACATGGAGAATGCAGCTCTTCACATTACCATAGAAAATGGATGATATTTTACATTTTCAATTATCGACGTATGTTGAATGATCAATTTTTTGTCAATTCTATGGGCCAACGGGGCAGTTGTTTGTAGGATTAAACCCATCGACAATTCTACCTTGTAGGATCCGTTGGTTGTAGAATTGAACCAATCGACAATTCTAACTTGTAGGATCCGTTGGTTGTAGGACTGAACCTCGCGACATTTTTCACTTGTAGGATCCGTTGGTTGTAGGACTGAACCTCGCGACATTTCTACTTGTAGGATCTACTGGTTGTAGAATTGAACCAATCGACAATTCTAACTTGTAGGATCCGTTGGTTGTAGGATTGAACCAATCGACAATTTTAACTTGTAGGATCTTGCAGCTGTAGGACTGAACCTCGCAACATTTTTCACTTGTAGGATCTTGCAGCTGTAGGACTGAACCTCGCAACATTTTTCACTTGTAGGATCTTGCAGTTGTAGGACTGAACCTCGCAACATTTTTCACTTGTAGGATCAAACAGTTGTACAATTTACTGGTTATAGAATTGCACCAATCGACAATTTCAACTCGTAGGATCGAACAGTTGTAGAAACGAGCTCTGCGTTTATCAAAAATATTTCAACTTGTAGGATCCGTTGGTTGTAGGTTTGAACTTCGCGACATTTTTCACTTGTAGGATCAAACAGTTGCAGAATCTACTGGTTGTAGAAATGCACCAATCGACAATTTCAACTTGTAGGATCGAACAGTTGTAGAATTAACTGGTTGTAGGATTGAACCAATCGACAATTTTAACTTGTAGGATGAACCAGTTGTAGGATAATCAGGTTGTAGGATTGAGCCACGTCACATAATGGTTGTAGGATCGGTAAGTTGTAGGATTGAAACTTGTAGGACTGCAGGCCTCTCGCTGTGGTATATCTCACATGCACTGTTATAAAATCGACTCAAATTCTGGTAGCTCAAACTATTTCAAAAGTCGTCCGAATAGGGATTCTGTGAGATATACAGTTTACAACTCCTTCTTTCTTAGTTGAGGTATCGTTTCGATCTGAAATAAAAATCGATGGATTCGTATTACTGGCTGGAATTGAGCTATTCTTCTTCTCAGGGTTGAAAAAAAAACGCATTCGCTTGTACTTTACCTCCTGGGTGATGCGGGAAGGAGTACAGCATTTGCAAACGCATTTCATGAAAACGTTCCTCTGAAGTGCTGTTCATTTTTCATTTCGGAGGTGGAGGTGTTCAATCTGTCGGACATTAACAAGCTCTTTGAGAATATCGGAAGTATTGTTTGAGTACGCTAAAAGAACTTGTTAATGTCCGACAGATTGAACTCCTCCAGAGCTCTATATGAATTCATTAGTTCTTGAGGAGTTCTATTCTCGCTCTTGAAAAAGAATTCTTCGTGTGTTATCTGGGCGGGTTCATGTCTTGAGGAATATCTTTTTTTTCCGATTTCATATTATTCTTTTCTTATTTCAAGCAACTGAAGATAGTAATTGTAGTAATCTTATATTATAATAGGAACTAACTTTTTTTCCTTGCTGTTATCATATTGATATATTACTGGTTGACAGTACCATCTACCCCAAAACAAACACCTTCATCATAAATGGATACTTGTACTTATAACACTTATAATCTAGATACTTGTCCTCATACTCGAAAATATATTATCAAATATTCCAGCCTTCATGATATTTGTCATACTCCTTAGGATCCATTGCTCTCCGTGAGGAAATTCAGAATCGATCGGTCTATATTCCACGGAGACAAAGTTTCGAAATTTTTTCATCAATTCGTCAGAGGGTTTGATGGAATTTGCAAGTATACTTTTTTAAAAACATTCCTTCGAAGTGATTCCATTTTTCATTTCAGTAGATTGCAGTCGATCGGTCTTTATTCGATGGACACAAGTTTCTGAAATATTTTCCATCAATTTGTCACAGGAATTGATGGAATTTGCAAGTACACTCTTTTAAAAACGTTCCTTCGGAATGATATTCATTGTTTTTCTTTTCAGGAGATTTCGAATCGATCGGTCTATATTCCGAGGAGACAAAGTTTCGAAATTTTTTTATCAATTTGGGTTTGATGGAATTTGCAAGTAAACTTTTTCAAAAACGTTCCTCTGAAGTGCTATTCATTTCTCATTTCAGAAGATTCTGCATCGATCGGTCTACACAGTAAAAAAAATTCCGTCATTGTGTAAAAAAGAAGTACGTGTCGAAATTCAAGTGTTGAATATTTAACTACGTGTTAAAATTCAAGTGTTGAATATTTAACACTTTTGTGTGTTCATTGAACACACTGATCAAATGCTGTTCGATCGATTCATTTTCAACACATTAAAATGTTCTTCGAGTTCAAGTTAACACTTTGTGAGTTCAACACACGTTGAGTGTGAAGAAATATGGTTAACATTCGCTTGTGTGTTGAATTTGACGAAAAATTTTTTACTGTGTATATCTCATGGATACGAATATTTGGGAAATTTCTAATTGACTCGAACCTGTACTTGGTCGCATCTGCAAGTGCATTCTGAAAGATTAGGATTATTGATAACATGACGATGTAATGACATAAGAAATAATAATCGGATGTGAAATTTAATTATTCACCAGAGAGATGACAAAAAAAATGAAGTGTCTCCACACAGAATCGAACCCGACCGTTCTTCCGCAAGAACCATGTCTTTTGCCGCTAGGCTATGGGGTCTTGTGATATTTCGACCCACATACTACGTCTATGAAGTAATGCAGCGAAGGAAAGAGACTGATAGTGCGTGAAATATCAATTTGAACGCTCGAATCTAATTATTCAGTCCATTGAAAATAATTTGCACTCAATCAATTGAATATTCAGTCTTATTATTTTGATGTTGATCAACATCTGATAATCGATGTTGATTTGATTATCCTCATTGGAATATCATAGTGATCTCTGAAAATTAATTTATCAGGGAAAATTATGGAATTCACCGCAGGACATTTATCATAGATCCCCAAACTATCTTAGAATTTTTCAACCATCGATGGATTGACAATTCTAATGAAATTCATTGAAAAATCATCAAGATTTAAAATAATGATTAGAAATGCGTGACTATTAGAAAATTTTGATACAACACATATAGGAGTTCTTGAAAGCTTCACAATCAGTCATAAGAATAACCAATAATCTTATAAAATTTATGAAAAATAAATAATAATTGAAAAATTATTTACTTATATTATATTTTAATTCAATTAAATGATGCTATGCATCAAATCTATATTTCATCGTGATAATTTAATAATCAGTACTAAACTGGCTCTTTAATTGAAAAAAAACGAAAAAAATATCGAAGGGCCCCGGCCGAGAATTGCCCGGGGTGCCGGGTAAGTCAGTTCGATACTGATTACAATAAAATTGTCGCTTGGAAGAGAAAAAGCGGTGAAACTTTTCGGTAAGTCAACCGCGTGGGCTTTAAACTTTTTCCGATCTTGCACGGAGTTAGCCGATCGTAAAACATATTGAGAAGACAAAGACCGACAGATAGTTGGTTCTCTCTCGATTGTCCGAGCCGACTCGAAATGAACCGACCGGTTCCGAATCACATGAATACGGGTTTCAATATGTGCGTACACCCGGCTGGAATGGTGGGGACGAGAAATGGTCAGATGGAGAGGATAAATCGACTCGGTCAACCAAATGCTGGCATCACTGCTTCAACTATGCTTTTTCTCCCTAAATTGTGAGTCATTTTTCTGAGCAATCATAACCTCTGTCTTTTCGCGTATTGCTAAGTGATTTTAATCATCATCAGTAAAATGGTTCAGAATAAAATTTATTTGCTTGGTTTTCCATGTAAGAAATTACGTAAACGAAAATTACCCAGTATAAGAAAAGTGTTGCGATTATTTTTCTACAAACGCACAAATTCTGAACTTACGATTCGTCAGTGTTTCAATGAAGTGGTTACTAACCACTAGTTCTACACTGTAAAAAATACAATTGTACTTCTACTACATTCAACGTAGGTAATAAAATGACCTACGTTCAGCGTAGGACATTCGTAGAAAAAAATGGTGAATTCCCTATGTACAGAGTTGTACTATAGCTATCCGTGGTTGGACCTTTGCATTAAGATTTGTGATTTTACCACTGCCTGTGATTTGCTCATGTTCAGCGTAGGTAACTTTATTACCTACGTTGCACGTGACAGTTTTACAACTGCCATGTAAAATTTCTTCGCTAAGCGTGGGATAAATACAATTTGTAAAGGCTTATGTACAAGTGTTGTAAAAGTTTTCACCACAAAACACAATTTTACTGTTTCAAAAATGTAGTTCTGCTACGCTTAGCGTAGGAATATTACAAAAATTTACCTCTGTAATAATACAATTAGAGTTTATAAAGTTCATTTCATTTTTCAGAGTGTAGACAGTTGTAAGGGTCTGTTGCTTGGATAGGAACAGATTAAATATTTACCATTGATTTTTGTCTTCATAATTTATTTAGAGTTTGTACCAGTTTGAAAAACTTGACATGCTCAGAGACTTTGTTTTAAATTGAAGAGATGCATAAGAAATTTCATCTTTTTCTGGTATATATATATATACATATATATGTATATATATACACAGGGTTCCCACAAAATTTTCAAACTGAGTTTTCCTGACTCTCCCTAACTTTCCCTGACTTTCCATGACCATTTGATTTGTGAAAATAGGCAACATGCAAATCATGGAAGGTGATACAATGCCTGTGTAGTAACTCACAAGGCACAAATCTTCTGGCGACATCCTCAGGAAATCCTGGGGATGTTGCAGTATGCCTAGGATATCCTGAAGATTTCGCCAGGAGATTTTTGTTGTATAGGAAGGGGTAAATAATATGTGAACATAGTCGATTGCCTATAATGAACGAAACTACGAAATTACGAAATTAATTACGAAATTAAAACTGCCCATATAACCATCGAATATAGTATCAGATCAAAAAGAAAAAAAAAATGAAAGACATGTACTCAAACTGTTTTCATAAGGATTTGGTATATTTGCAGTCACAAATAAATGATTTAACAAAAACTTCAACTTGAAACTTTAGAACTTTCTCTTATAGAAAATCAAGAGAACAGATTTTTTTTATTGTAGAGAAACATAAAAGAATACATTCAAAAATTGATTCACATATGAAATGTGAATAATGGAACAAACTTCACTTTTCATTTCAGAACTGAACTCAAAAATTAATATCACATATTTTAGCAAAAATAATTATTGTACAATACGTTTAGTTGGAACAAAAATAAATTATCAATCTGATGTTAAATGAGTGGAAGTATGAATAAAACTGTTTCAGTAGAGCATAATGTATAATTATGAACATATGTTCCACGTGCTAAAGTAAAATGCACCAAATTCAATACAAATTCTCCTTTTAAAAGGGAGCCATAGAATTACAGTACATATACAACAAAGATAATCGTCTCCTCAAATAAAATGAATATAAAAACAGTGAACAGGTAAAAACATTCAACGAACGTAATAACGAATAACGAACGTAACCCGTCTTCAAGTACTTTGAGACCAGAGCAGGATTCTCTCCTATACAGCATACCAGTTCAAAAAGAGTTCATTAAGAGTTCAAATGGGATTCAAAGAATTCATTATGAACTCTCAAGAATTCTTTTTGAACTTCTGGGATGTGTGGGGTGATTGATCCTGAATTTTTTCTATCTGAAGATCAATTTAATTAAGTGAATATTAGTGACGTAAAATGGTTGGAACGATCTATTTGTTTCCTAGGGGAAAATCAATCATGAAATACCCTTAATATCTGGAGAATTTCAACATTCACTGTGAGAACCCCAAGCAGTTGGGATTTCTCTTATGGAAATAAAATGATCCTTCTTATTCTCCAAACTCATCACCCTGCTAAAAATGCCAGACCAGATCCTTATACACTTTTGACCTGCATTTGTTCGGATTCATGTGCTTTTGTCTAGTTTGCACAACAGTGCTCATTTGATGTACAAACCAGACAAGAGCACACAAAACCTGTCGAATTCCGTTAAAAACCTTGCCAGGTTACATTTGGAATCATTTCGCATGGGACAAAAACCGATCAAAATCCGACTGAAAATTTTTTTCCCCGGTTCTGTTCCCCGGTTTTGGAATAATACATTGATTTACAATCCGCTCTCTGAATAGTAATGAACAGTGTTTTTTCACTTTATCAAGAAAATACATTCGAGTGAGAGAAAGGTCCACGGTACTATTTAGAGAGCGGACTGTACATATAGTTGTTTTAACGAGTCCGGTAGCAGTTCTAACGGAAATATTTTGGAATACGTTATTATTGATGAATTCAAAAAATTTTTCTTCAACTGTATACCATCATATATGTTTCTTCTATCACCCGATAAATAACAAATTTTCAAAGAACAGCAATAACATATCATATAAAGATGTTTCCATTGGAACTGTTACCGGACTTGTGACAATAACTGTACATGGAAACGATATTTTTGTCAAAGAAATATTCATTCGAACCGATTCAAATCATCATTTCTTAAATTCAAAGAAATACTTTTTTCTCCGCACATCTATTTGATGATTTTGGAAATTTTTTCTGACCAAAGGACGATTTCCCTGACTTTCCCTGACCAAAAATGAAGTTCCCTGACTTTCCATGACCAAAAGTCAATTTCCCTGACTTTCCAGGTCTGTGGGAACCCTGAATATATATATATATATATATTAGGGTGCTCCAAAAACAATTTTTATTTTATTTTCTCGGCTCTTACCCTCTCAAATGTTTCTATTTGATATAGTAGCCACTTCATTAAAACACTGACGAATGGTAAGTTCAAAATTTGTGCGTTTGTAGAAAAATAATTGCAACACTTTTCTTATACTAGGTAATTTTCGTTTACTTAATTTCTTACATGGAAAACCAAGCAAGTAAATTTTCTTTCCAACCATTTTACTGATGATGATTAAAATCACTTAGCACTCGAGAAATTATGCAAATAGAAAATCATTTCAAGCAATATCTCGATAGTTCAAAATTTATCAATTTCCAAATGGCTGTAACTAATCTGTTAATTATGATAATCATATGTTGTCATTGAGTTTTGGAAAGCTTGAAGACTCAACTTGGAGAATATACAATGGTTATTTGTGAAAAATTGAGTAAATTATGTGTAAATTCAATTTGATTGAAAGAACATTTTTTCCCGTGTTTATTGAATTTAATTAAAGTCAGCAATTTTCAAATGGCTGTAACTAATCTTTCAGTTATGATAATCATACGTTGTTACTGAGTTTTGGAAAGCTCGAAGACTCAACTTGAAGAATATATAATGGTTATTTGTGAAAAATCGAGTTAATCATGTGTAAATTCAATTTCAACAAAAGAAAAATTTTTCCTGTGTTGATATGGAAAACTAAAATTAAAATAGCGACCTCTAAAAGTTGAGCTACAGCACCCATCTTTGGTGAGAATTTTTCTTTTATATCAAATAGAAACATTGGAGATGGTAAGAGCCGAGAAAATAAAATAAAATCCTTTTTGAAGCACTCTAATATATATATATACATATATATATATATATACACCAGAAAAAGATGAAATTTCTTATGCATCTCTTCAATTTAAAACAAAGTTCCTGAGCATGTCAAGTTTTTCAAACTTGTACGAAGTCTGAATAAATTATAAAAACAAAAATTAATGGTAAATATTTAATCTGTTCCTCTCCAAGCAACAGGCCCCTCCGACGGTCTAGAACTTTTGTTCATATACTGATCAGAAAGTTGTAGAAGGCTCCGCCTGTCAGTTAGGCTATCAATTCTGTAAACTGAATCATCCATCGCGAAAATTCAAGATGAATAGTGAGAAAATGACCAATAATCACAGATAATACTATTATATCTATAAACTTTTGACCTACAAGGAACCAAACTTCGCAACGTTAATATTTTGAAGTTATGATTCGGTCCACTAGATGAAATCGCCATCTGGATTTTTGGGAATTTCTTGGTCAATACGTCAACCGGATTCCTAGGGGGAAATGCACGAGTCGGAGGGACCTGCTAAGCAATATCTGCTTTTATCTTTACGTCTCGAGAAATGAATTACTACAACACAGATGAGCAATCAAGGATAGCAATAAAACTTCTCATTCAAAGCAATAATAATAATAAAAAAATTCACCATGTATAATTATTCTTTTTAAAAGCATAACAGTGTATAATGCGTATAAAAAAATTAATGTCAAAAACTGTATTGTTATTTTTGTTTGAGATCACTAATCTTCCATGCACCAATGTTATATCTCAACCAAATCAGGAACAAATCTTTGCCCATTTGCAGCCAACTCCAGAACGGGACAATTTTCGATCCCTCAATTTCAGTCCAATTGACCGCGACCTCGCTAACGGGAATGTCCAAAGTTTGAGCAATGTAAAGCATTTCAACGTCAAACGCCCATCTTTCCACGTGTAAAGCTTCAAACACGATTTTCGCGGACTCTCTGGTTAATAATTTGAATCCACACTGAGTGTCTCTGATATCTTTTACACAAAACAGCCAGACTAAGAAATGAAATCCGTGCATCAGCAGAAGTCGAAAATAAGATCGTTTTGCAGACTCCTCGACTTCTAAATGAGCTCTCGAACCGCACACTATTGCCAAAGAGTTGGAAGTCTCTTCTGGTTTCTGAATGTAATCGACTGCAACAGAGTTTCCATAAATCAGATATGCTTGGTTTTCAATTGCCATTCGTTTATCTACGTACCGCTCGGGTTTGAAACGAATTCAAAGTAAAATATGGAAACATCTGGTTTAGAGCCACGTCGTTTATTACCAACTATTCAAAAATGTTTAAATAAAATGAAATCAAATATTGTGATTTTATTGAGGCAGCTTTTAATAGATTGAAATAAACGATTTGACTCGTACCACAGCGCTAGGATCTCCTTAATGGAATACTAATGCTGGTACACTAGTCTAAATCTTCCGTGTAAGATTTCTCAAAAATACATGATTGATTTTAAAATATCGATATTTTAAAAGTATTGAAATATTGTGAAGAAATTCTACATGACAGATTTTGCTAGCGTCCCAGCACCAATATTTTCTGAAACGAAATATAACGTTAAGGGGATACCAGCGATCCCCGCTGATGCAACCCGCTATACAAAATTACCGACTGAGTAAACATTTTCTCGGCAAAAATACTTTGAACTGAATTCATGAAGAAGGATGACATTTTCAGGAATCAATCTTCAATCCTTTATCATCTGCCCGAATTTTGAATTCCGAAAAAACACTTTTTCCTCAGTCGGTAACATAAACTTTTTTTTCGAAATTCAAAATTCGGGCGATGTACAGCAGCAGATAAAGAATTGAAGATTGATTCATGAAAATTTCATGCTTCTTCATGAATTCAGTTGAGAGTATTTTTGCCGAGAAAATGTTTACTCAGTCGGTAATTGTGTATGGCGGGTTGCATCACCGGGGATCGCTGGTATCTCCTTAACGGGCTACTAGCGCCGGTAACTCACGTCATTGGTTAGAAAGAGACAGAATCATATGATAGAGGTCCGTTACCGACGCTAGTGTTCCGTTAAGAGGATACGTGCGTTACCATCCGAGCACGTTGGTTAGAAAAAGACTAACCTATGCGATAGAAAGAGAGACCCGAGGCAAACGCTCGTTCTCTCTTAAGGTGATACTAACGAACGTTTTAATTTGATCAAAATATCGCTCTGCACATCACTTCTGCTTAAATCAAAGAAATGCTATACAGAGCGATATTTTCATTAAATTGGAGCGTTTGTCCGTAGTTTGTCACAAACGATTTGGCTGCTGTCACGCCGCTAGATCCCCTTAAATATATTCTTAGCACAATCAAAGTTACAATATATGCTTTAGTATTTTTGGATCGGATTATAAATTTGTTTCAATACACAATTCAAACTTCCACATCATTCGTCATACTTACATTCTAAAATTTTTTTCAAGCTATCATCTAATTTATCTAAATCGCTAAATTTGGTCGCACCATCGGCGTCGGCGAAGAGTAAAGCTGCACCTCTCGCGCTCAACATGCCCTTAAAAAATCATAGAACAATGAAATTTGTCCAAAGATCAAATTAGTTGTATATCATATGTCATATATCATAGTATCTACCAGTCTCACAGCACCACCCTTGCCTCTATTTTTTATCAGTTCTAATACCCTTATGGTAGAGAACTGTGAGGCGTATTTTTTAGCAACTGCTACAGTTTTATCCTTACTTCCGTCGCTAACTACAATTATCTCATAAGTGAATCCAGACCTTTTACGTTCTTCTAAATATTCTATGCATTCGTCTAGCATCGGAGGTACTTTGAAACAAAAAATAAACTCGTTATTTATCTCATTCAAACATGTAATTGCAATTAATCAAGTATAACCAATTCTTACATCTTTCCTCTTCGTTATAAGCAGGTATTATAACGCTTAAATGAACACTCCATTTTTCGTAAATGGAAGGGAATACTTCTTCAGCATTTGTATCAGAATTGGAGAAAAATTTTTCTCTCTCTTCTCGCTGTATGACTGGATATGGCTGAGTGGTCACGTACAGTACTACGCATAACTAAAACCTTTTGGTGAGAAATAATATTTCTTTGCACTTCTAAATAAAAATAGAATTACGTTGAATAAATAAGCCCTCAGGAAAACCAAGGTACTTCAATGACTGATAATAGAGTTTGAAAGTCAGATAAAACACAATATGAAGGTTTATAAATTGTAATGAGGTGATAACACAATCATGTGATTTATATTAGATGTGAGAATTATCATATTCTAGAACATAGAAAAATTGAATATTTATATTTAAGGGGATGCCAGTGCCGTGATTGTAACCAAATCTTTTCTGACAAATTATTCAAAAATTAAGTAATATAATCGAAATATCGCTCTGTACAGAACTTTTTCAATCAATTAAGGTGGTCTGTACAGAGCGATATTTTCCTTTTATTGCTTTATGTTTTAATAATTTGTCAGAAAAAATTTAGTTAGAGTCAAAGTACTGGTATCTTGTTGGATTATAAAAATATATTCATACTATATCATGAATTTGATATGAAAGAAAACATACCACGAGGAATAAAATCGTGGCAAACACTGCACAGTAAAACAATAGATCCAAAATTGAAAACATTATTGAATAGAAAAACAATTGAATGTTTTGTGCACATTAAATTCAATAAACGAGATAACTCAGCCAAAACTGCACTACAGAATAGTCTTTTATTATTCTTGAGTCAAAGAAGAACGTAATTCTGACTTCTACAATTTTTTTCATAATATTTCATTTTTTACACTCAAATCCGGTGAATTTTTTTCACCGTATTCTTGTAGGTTATTCCAATAGTCGGCGTTGATAATTTGACGCAAGCAACATTCAAGAACGATAGCTGGGAGCAGTGATGCCAGGAAAAACGGTGCGGACCGAAAAATCACCCCCTCTATTGTTCACACAATGACACGTTCGTATCAGTGGTCACTAATGGTCACTAATGATCTATCTACATAGACAGAAAAAACGGAAAACGTAAACGTAAGAACGGATGCGCAGAAACAGTATATGAGTTGTGCGCAGCCGTTTACGTTGACGTTTTCCGTTCCTTCTGTCTATTGGTCTATCTACATGACCAACGTAAACGTAAGAACGGACGAGCAGAAACAGTATATGAGTTGTGCGCGGCCGTTTACGTTTACGTTCTCCGTTTTTTCTGTCTATGCAGACAGACCATTATGGCCTAGATACACAAGCTACGTAAACGTGAACGTAACGAACGGAAGGCTGCGCAGAAAACGTATACGAGATCTGCGTAGCCTTCCATTCCTTACGTTCACGTTCATGTAGGTTATGTGCTTAAGCCCTTATGTAGACAGACCATTACATAGTTTACGACACGTAAGAAACCGAGTATCTAAGGCCCGCGTCACATGGAGCTGGAAAAGAGCGGAACACGGAACCCTTAGTTAAAGAGAGAGGCAAATATTCACCTCTCCCTTCAACTAAGGGTTCCGCGTTCTGCTTTCCGCCCTTTTTCAGCTCCATGTGACGCGGGCCTTACGCCAGAGATGAGTTGAAGAGATTGCTAACGAGATACGAAAACCGTAGTCCAGTTCCTGATTGGCAATATCACGTTTTCCGTTTATCTCTTCATGCTGGTTGGGGTAGGGGGTCTTTTGGCCGAAAAAGTTTTTGACCGAATCAAGATGATTTGACAATCGCTAGTCGCTTTCAGAGAACACTAGAGAATGACTAGCGATTGTCAAATCATCTCGATTCGGCCAAAAACTTTTTCGACCAAAAGACCCCCTACCCTGGTTGGCTTAGAAGAACAATTTAACCAATCATATATTTTTCTTCAAAAGAGAAAACCGTGATACGGACCATGATTTTAACATTGCGTTAGCAATCTCTGCTACTCATCTCTGCTTACGCATAAAACTAACCCCTTGCCTTTGGGGGGACAGGAGGGTTCAAGTATCTTACATGTATTACGTGTCAAAAACCAAGTATGATACGTAAGAAATTGAAAAATCACGTCATAAACTCAACCCTGGTCACAGATTCGAAACGCCAACTTTACTGACACAGGCACAACGGTATATACATGTGAAGAGGTGTTCAGATGTGTTGCGTCATGTTTTCACATGTATGTATTTTTATGTCCGTGTGGGTAGAGTCGGCGTTTCGAATATGTGACCATGACCACTGGTTCGTATACGTGCGACTCACATGTATACGAAAGTTTCATCGTGTGCACGGTAGAGGGGCTGATTTTTCGGCCCACACCGTCTTTCCTGGCATCACTGGGGTAAACCATAATTAACCCGAAGTGCAATAGTCCCAAAGTACAGTAGACCCGAAGTCAGTAAACCCGAACGGCAGTAATGCTGAAAAAAGTGTAGTCGTGTTTTATGTCATTCGCCTCCGGCTAGTAATAAACTATTATTCTTCGGAATCACTGCCGTTCGGATTTACTGACAGGGTTGGGAATTTGACATGTAGAGTGAGACTGCTCTCCCATGGACCGGAATTTCTAGGGAACGGAACGGAATCCACAGACCCAATTGGTTCATGGATAGTAACTTACTAGAATTGCCTGCAAATCCCCCAAAAATTCCGGTCCATGAGAGAGTAGCCTCAGGTTTCCGACCTATAATACATATCCTGTATAATACATATAATAGGTTCATTCGTTCTACGTGCCCTGAGTTGCTCCAACTTGTACCAAACCAATCATTTCGTTGCTTAAATTGGAAGTAGCGAATCCAAAATACTTGGAGCGAGTTGGGGTAACTTGGGACATCGGTAAACGAACTTAGCTATTATACGTATTAAAGGTAATTGTTGGTAACTTCTAGTGGATTTTTCGATAAACCAATCACATTTGGTTCCTAAGGGTGTCATTATAGCTAAGTTCGTTTACCGATGTCCCAAGTTACCCCAACTCGCTCCAAGTATTTTGGATTCGCTACTTCCAGTTTAAGCAACGAAATGATTGGTTTGGTACAAGTTGGAGCAACTCAGAGCACGTAGAACGAACGAACCTTATGATGAATTAAACTTGTATAAAACCTTATCAGTAATATACACTGTATTATACATGTATTGAAATGTATAATACTTGTATGAAAATAGGAATATTATACCATGTATAATAAATTCCCAACCCTGTTTACTGACTTCGGGACTATTGCACTTCGGGTCAAGTGTGGTTTACCACAACCCAACTGCTTGTCATTGGCTGAAAACTGATGATTTCTAGTAAAATCACTGAATATTCCTAGTGATCAACCAATAATAGTGGAGTCGGGCTTCTTGCATACTACCCCGGATAGCCGCGGAGGAATACTCATGAGTTTGCTAAAAAATCCAAAATCTAGAGATAAAATTGACCAAAGTAATAGATTCGACCAATCAAAGATTCATATTGCTAGTGCTTTCGCAATCTTTATAAATAAATAGATACCGGAAGCAAAGTTCTCGTTCGAGATATTGTACAGGTGGCATAAATTCAGATGAAAAATTCTCAGACGGATTTCAGGGCTGCCGTACGGTACCTCCATTGAGGTCATTTTCATAGATACACTAAACCACTCCAACCATGTTTATGATTTGTCAATCATTTGCCTGTCTATGACTATGTTTCCACCGTGCGTAAACAAAACAGGATTGAAATGGAATTATCTAATCGCGATCCAAGCATTCTCTTATAAAAAATGTACCCCTCTGTTGAGTGGTCATTTCCTGTGGTTCAATCCTATTTCAAGTCTGGTGGAGCAGCAGCCCATGTCAATTCACTACAATGAGGGTACCGTACGGCGGCGCTGAAATCTGTCTGGAAATTTTTCATTTGAGCTTATGCCAGGGGGCATAATCTCAGATGAAAAATTTTAAGACGGATCTCAGCGCTGCCGTACCGTACCTCCATTAAAGTAATTTTCATAAATACACTAACACTACTTCAACAATTTTTATGATTTGTCAATCATTTGTGTTGGCCTGTCCATGTAAATTTACTGGAAATGGAGGTACCGTACAGCGGCGCTGTAACCCATCTGAGAACTTTGTATTCAAGTTTATGCCCCCTGGCTTATGCTCCCTATGTAATTTTATAGTCAAACGAACTTACCTGAAGCAGAGATGAATAGCAGAGATTGCTATCGCAATGTTGAAATCATGGTCCGTATCACGTTTTTTTCTTTTGAAGAAAAATATATGATTGGTTGAATTTTTCTTCTAAGCCAACCAGCATGAAGAGATAAACGGGAAACGTGATACTGCCAATCAGAAACTGGACTATGGTTTTCATATCTCGTTATCAATCTCTTCAACTCATCCCTGCCCGAAGTGAAGTTCGACTGTGAGGGTGCTCTCCCATGCATCGGAATATTCTATTGGAACGGAACGGTGATCTCAGTAAAATTTTAGTTTCTCAAGCTGTAATTTCATACAAGCGACGAGCGACGAGCGATACCTTAGATAAAAGGAGAGGTCTGACATTACCTCTCTTTTTAGCTAATGTATCGCTAAAAGCTAAACCTTGTTTAGCTTTGCATGAAATTACAACTCTATCCGTTCCGTTCAATTCAGTCGCCCTGCTCTCCCATGGACCGGAATGTGCTGGAACGGACTATTATCATAACTAATGAAACTTGGTTTATAGCTTTCTAGTGGAACCTGCTAAAAGAAATCTGAGTAATAATTGGTCAATTTTCGGATGGGGGCCAAATTAACGAAAAACCAAATCAACGAAAAGTTGGTTGAAAAGAGAGATACGTCACACTCTCTCTTTTCAAACACTGATTTCGTTGATTTGGCCCCCATCCCAATTTTCATTCCGGTCGTAATCGTTCCGGATCATGTGCGACAAGGTATACGATTTCGAAGGAACGGAACGGGGACTAAAATGTCACTGAAATTTTTGTTCCGTTCCGGTACTCCATTCCGATGCATGGGAGAGCAGCCTTAAGGTACCATTTCATGGGAGCTTCTGCATCAAGCGTCAACATTGGAGGACACGAGAGGTCCGACGGTTGCCTCTTTCCTCCTAATGTTGACGCTTGATGCTCGACGCCCCATGAAATTACAGCTTTAAATAGTTATGAAATCAGGATAGGCATCTGTTCTACGATTTAATATCGGGATTCATTTCAAATTTTCACTAAAATTTTGAAAACATGTTCCACATCCCTCCACCAATATATTTTTCTCTCTGCCCCGTCACAAATTGTCCATGCCTTACCCAGATAGCAAAAGAGTTCGAAAAGAGTTCTTTATTACCACATGTTATTCTTTATGAGCTACCGAGCACTCTGCTGGGCAGCTTAGTTAAAAGAACATCTTCGGGTAACTCTGAGAAAAATTTCACACAAAGACTTTAAAAAGATTTCTTTTAGTGTTCCACAAGACATCTCTTATGATGCTTCAAGATATATTTTAGGATATTCCGGAACAATTCTTCAGCATCTGGGTGAGTTTGTACAACACTATTCACAATATTGTGTGTCACAAATGTACATCATTGAACACGTAAGTTCGATATTACAATACATTAGTAAAAATTATATCTGAATGAAAACAAGAAGACAAATATGAAAAATATATCTTATTGGAATTGAAATCGTTTATAGCAATAAAACGAAAATTCAAACTTTTAAAATCTGATGGATTAGTGTTATTTGTCATCAGAAAACAACCACGGTGCTACATGGTGGAGGGGGAGTTGAAAAGTCGCAAAAACAGAGCTACGTAGTTTATGGATGGCCTAAACGATTCAAAATCCGGCAACGTGAAATTATCACTATGAAATGAAAATTATTTTATTTGGTATCAATTTACAAATTTTTTCGTAAAAACAGGAGCATATTTAAATTTTCAGGTTTCAATCTGTTTCTTCGATCATTCATGATTTGACCTGCGTCGGACCAAACTCTTTCTGATGGAACCGATGACGCTGGTATGCATAAATATTTGTATGCAATCTTTTTGAGCGTCGGGACTGGAAATTCTTTCCAAAATGTAAAAGGATTCTCATCGAAAGGAATCAATGGATGTTGAATGAATTGATTAATTGTGAATATAGCTTCGGCTTGCACCGAAGTATTACTGGCATTGGCCTTTCTTCGTTCAGTTACGTGTTGAAGTAAAGAGAATTTGTTCGGTAAATTTTCTTGATTAGTTTGCGTTCCATTCGAAGGATTGTAATTTTGGTTTTCCACACGTTCCCGATTTATCTCGGCAGTGAGCTTAGATATCAGCAACTCTTTCGCAGCATTACCTTGTTCTGAGGATTTGAATCCTGCGGCTTTCAAAGTAGGATCTAACATTGTTGCAAGTTTGGTGGTTTCATTGGTTTCATATGGGAAAAGCCGATTCACCACCTGACGTATCAACTCAGAAACCACTGCTTGGGCTCCTTCAGTTACGACACTCGTTTGAAAATTACATAATTTCTCAAACAGTCCATTAATTGTGGGAATGATGAGAGAAGCTGTACAATATTCATCTCCGGACGTTATTTTTGTGGCTTCTTCAAAGGGACGCAGCACCTCGCACAATTCGTCCAGAATCGTTAATTCATTTTGTATGAGGATTGTTGGAGCATGAATCAATTCGGTCATCGCCAAGATAATAGAAGATTGAGTTCTTAACAATCTTTGGACACAGTAGTGTAAGTACTGTTCCATCTTGTTCGGACGTCTTGAATCAATGTCAGTTCTTCAACCTTCAAACGACCCTGCACTTCACGTAGTTTATCAGCGGCCACATTACTCGTTTTGAAATGGGTAAAAATTGCTCTTGTTTTTCCTATCACTTCTGGAATTCCTCCGACTTTCAAGGCATCAGTGACGACGAGGTTGAGTGTGTGGTTGGAACAGGATAATTGCCGGATTTTCATAAGTTTGCAACAAGCGAGGATATTACTACCGTTGTCCGTTACGATCGTCACAACTTTACCGACAAGATTCCACGGAATCAAAATTTTTTCTATCGCCTAATATAAATGATACATGATTGTGTCAGTTAATATATGTGTCAGTTCATATAATTGGACGTAAGATCCTATTCATACCGATCCCAATACGATAATTACGAGGAGAGGAGAGGGAAAGAAAAAAGAAAGATGATATTGATATCTAAATATTTTTTCTAAACCAATTCGTAGCATATTAGAAAAAAACCGCCAAGTACAAATAAAATTTCACTCAGTAAGTTCCCAATAAACATTTCATGTCTAAGAGATGTCGTTTAGACGCAAAATATGTCTATAAGATATGTGTTGGACACAAAATGTCTATTGGGTTTCTTTTCAGATCTTCACTGTAAAACTTACATTTTCAATTGCATCTCCGGTATGACTTCCTCGAACTACGAGGGTGGATTGATAAGTTTCCGGCCTGACCAAGAGATGGCGCCACTAGGCCTACCTTGAGGTGGCGTTCTATAGTACCATCCTTAGATAGCTTGTAGCTATAGTTTCAGTCCGATCGCCATGTTAGTTTAGTTTTGAGAGCACGCTGACCAAGATGCCTCTGTGTTTTTCGTAAAAATGGAAAAGCTGGAAAATCGTGCTGTCATCAAATACTTTTATTTGAAGGGGTTAACGCCGAAGGGAATTAAAGAAGAGATGGACTCAACACTGGGGACATCCTCCCCATCATATTCGACCGTTAAGCAGTGGGTTTCCGAGTTTAAAAAGGGTCGTGTGAGCACCTCTGATGAGCCTCGCTCAGGACGCCCCATTGAGGTCACAACTCCAGATATGATCGAAAAAATCCATCAAATAGTGCTGAAAGATCGCAGATTATAAGTTCGTGAGATAGCTGAGACCTGTAAGATGTCATATGAACGTGTACAAAATATTTTGCACCAACATTTGTATATGGAAAAGCTCTGTGCAAAATGGGTGCCGCGTTTGCTAACAGTCGACCAAAAATTGATTCGAAAGAACATTTCTACCGCCAATTTGGCGTTGTATAAGCGTAATCCAAGCGAATTTTTGCGTCGATTCGTAACCGTTGACGAAACTTGGGTCCACCACTACACTTCTGAAACCAAAGAACAGTCTAAACAGTGAATTGGACCAGGGGAACCAACTCCAATGAAGGCAAAAACAATTTTTTCGGCGAACAAGGTTATGGCTACTGTTTTTTGGGATGCAAGAGGTATTATATACATTGATTACCTTGAAAAGGGTAAAACTATCACTGGTCAATACTACGCAGACTTATTGCAACGTTTGAGCCACGAAGTGAAAATTAAACGACCTTATCTGGCGAAGAAAAAAATCTTGTTTCATCACGATAACGCACCAGCGCACACGTCAATCGTTGCGATGGCTAAAACCAACGATCTGAAGTTTGAATTAATGCCGCACCCTCCCTACTCTCCAGACCTAGCCCCGAGTGACTATTATCTGTTTCCTAACCTCAAAGAATGGCTTGGCGGTAGGAGATTTGCGGACAATGAAGAAGTAATCGAAGCTGTAAATGGGTATTTAGAGGAGCTTGACGAATCAGTCTATAGAGATGGCATTACTAGACTAGAACACCGCTATGAGAAATGTATCAGCCTTGGAGGAGATTATGTTGAGAAATAAAAAAAAAAAAATTCTTAAAAACGTTGTTTTTCTTGGTCAGGCCGGAAACTTATCAATCCACCCTCGTACGTTTGTACAGAGAACCGAAGATTGTAATTTGTTTTCGTGGATGAAGTGACAAGTAACTGTAATGAGTCCTTCATTGGCAGGAGAAGACCACATATCCGTTGATAAGGCAACAAATTGAGTAACATCAAGTTCAGCAGAAAGCGATTTGACCACTTCTGAATACACTCCGGGGATTATAGTTTTCGTCAAATGAGTATAACTTGGCACACAATATCTTGGATCGAGGGAGTTAACGAAAGTATTGAATTCCTTTGAATTTACAATATTGAAAGATTGAAAATCCGAGGCAATGAATTTGACCAATTTTCTATTCAGATCCTGGCTTCGTGAGGAATTCCGATCGTAAGGCGTTACAGAACTTGTGTTTGATATTGACCTAGCTGTCCTGGATGTAGAAGATCGGGGTTTGGGTCTATGCTCCTCTCCAAAAGCTGCAATCGCTTCATTCGGATGCTTACTATACGCATGTTGGAAAAGATTAGATGTGTTCGAAGATGTTTTCTTGATTTCTCTGCAGATTTTACACAAAGCTAATCCTTGCCCTTGCTTTTCAAACAAAATCCATACTTGAGATGCTGGCCTCATGTGTTTGTGAAGGTTGGGGAATTCACAACCAGAAAGGTAACTCTGTGTGATTGTAAATAATAATTCGCAGTTTTATAGAAAGTAATAAACGTTAATGTATTTTATCGAAATGTCGTTATTTAGAAGAAATGTAATGAAAACATTTTTAAAAAATTAGACTTGTATTATACGCGCACATGATTGTTTGCTTATTCCTAAGAAATAGGTTAATTCAAATTTGTTCCATATGATTGAATAAACAAATTAAATTATTAAAAATTTATTCATAAATCATTCAAATATTGAACAAAAATCCTCTATGATTCGCATTAGATATATCTGACCAATAAAATAACCTAATGTTAAATGTAAATACTAACAAGAATTATGAACAGAGAATCCTTTTGAAAAAATATGTAATCCTCCAACGATAAAATCTTTCACATGAGATTGGCAACAGCTGAAATATATTTCGATTTTTCAATCAAATGTGAATCTTGTGTCCCCGATATACGGCTGACATGAAGTTCTTATTCGTAAAACAACGACCAATCGCGTCTCAGTAACATCGATGTTTGCGGTGTTGAACATCGATACCAGTGGATCGAATGTTACATCGATGTGTCATCGATGTTTAGTGAACACTAGAATAAATATCAAAAGAGTTGAATGTACTTACAAATAGAAAAGATGAACAAATTTAGTGGAACATATTTAGAAATCAATTCTGTGTTCTGGTGGTCGTTAATATTTCGCGAATACCGCAGATTCTTTCTAAAGTATTTTTGACGAATTGTTGTGAAGTGGATATTCGGTAATTTCATTGTGCACGTCATAAGGCGACAAAATCGTACTTTTTACAAACTTTCAAATTTTTTGATATCTCAATGATTGGTTCAAGCTTTTAATTCATGGATGGAATCACCTCTTTTGCAATACGATTGTAATAACAGGTACATTCAGAGTTTTATTCTGTGTTATTCATGATCATGTGCTCATATAACCTCAAAGCTGCTGAAAAATTTATCTTCTTAAACGTGTCTTAATCAAGACATCTTTCAGAAATCTCCTCAAGACTTCTAAAAGATATCTTCAAGAACTCTTCAATAACGTTCTTGAAGATCTCTGAATCAAGACATCTTTAGAAATCTTTTACAAGATGTCTTTCCAACACTTTTAAGAGATATCTTTAAGAACTCTTCAAGAAAGTTCTTAAAGATCTCTCAATTAAGTATTCTTTTAGATATCTTCAAGAATTGAAATGTTAGTTGGGAATTTTTTACATTTTGAATTTTACTGAGTGGCAAAAAGATCGATTTCTGGTATCCCAAATTTTTCCAAAATCCTTGCATAAACTGCATACCAATTCCCATTCTGTATCTTTCCACTTTAATCTGGACAATTTATCCGCTTCGATATTTTCCACTGATGGTATATATGCCGCATATAACCATATATTCCTCTGCTCTGCTCATTGCCATATGTTTCTCGCCAATTGGTTAAACTTTTTGAACCTCATACCTCCCATTTTATTAACATACGCAATTGCAGTCGTGTTATCCACTCTTAGTAATATTTCACAATCGCTTGATTTATCTGCCAACGACTCTAAAGCTAAAAACACAGCCAATAATTCCAAGTAATTTGTATGACAACTTTTTTGTTGTTCATTCCAAAAACCAGATACTTTATTTTTCCCGTCAGTTGCACCCCAACCAGTTTTTGACGAATCGGTATAAATTTATCTTTTAAACTTGTACCGTTTGATCAAATTCCATGCCGATTTTATTTTGGTTTTCCACCATAATAGGTCCTTACGTACCTCGTCCGATATATACATTTTTCCTTCATAATTTTGATCATTGACAATTATATGAATATATAATAGTATATAAATATTTTTGTCTTTCTAAACATTTGGTGTATAACCAACCGTACGCTATAGCCGGACAAACTGATGTTAGAGTGCCTATTAATTGAGCGAACTCCACTATAGTATAAGATTTTTTCACCAAAAAAGATTCAACCATGTTCCTGATATTTTCTCTTCTTTCATCAGGAATTCCTCGGCTAAATCGACACGAATCAATCACAAATCCAAGAAATTTAATTTATGTTAGGTTGCAACTGGCTTTTATCCCAATTTATAACAAAACCCAAACCTTCTAAAATCTCAATAGTTGCTTCTATATTATTCCAACAATCTTCAACACTTTCGGCTGAACAAAAGATATCGTCCAAGTAAACGACCGATAAAAAACCTCTTGACCTCAAACAACCAATGACCGGTCTCATTAGTTAGGTAAAAATGAAAGGACTAACCGATAGAGCAAGAGGAAGACAAGTAAAGTCATATAGTTCTCCCTCAAACATAAATCTTTCTATTGTTGCCATATAATAGCCTGGTTGAATTAATCCTTGGACTGCCCGTATATCCTCCATTTCAAAATGAGGAGCCTGAATAAAACTATTGAGATTTTTCAAGTTCAATATGAAACGATTTTTTCCATTCGGTTTTTTAACCAAAAAATACGGCGATAGAAACTGCTGTGCATGCGTTTCACATCTAACAATAGCTGCTTTATCTAATAATTCTTGTATACTCGCCTTTAAATCCTGCGTTTCCTGTTTTGATCTGAAGGGTTCTTTTGGATAATGGAATTGCCTTACCCCGGGTACTCATGCTAGCGACTGTCGCGCGCGACATCATTAGAAGGAAAAAGAGATCCGAGTTGAAAACATCTTTCCTCTTTTTTCTTCTAATGATATCGCGCGCGACAGTCGCTAGCATGAGTCTCCGGCCTTAGGCTTGCTTCAAAACGAATTTTGTAACCCTTTTTATAATTTAATATAACCCTGTCTTGGGTGATTTTTTCCCATTCTTCAATAAAATGTGCTAGTCTACCTGCTACCTTACTTACTTCTATCTCTTTCGGTGTTCGTTCTTCTTGTTCTCAAGATTTGCAGAGCCTGTCCCCTCTCAGGGTTTGAACGGTACTCTCGATCTGCTGGACCCCGTCTGCGTTCGTCCCGTTTCATTGAACTCTATACATACTGGAATGAGCACTCCCTAGATCAGCGCCGTCAGAGAGAGAAGTCATATACGCAGTGAATGTACGACAGTCATCGCCTTACCCTGCCACTTACTACCTTAGCTAAAAACATGGATGATTCCCACAATTTTTGTAACAAAGGTAGTAAGTGACAGGGTCAGGCGATGTCTCTTGTACATTCACTGCTTTTTCTCTCTCTGACGAAGAATTTCTATTGAATATCTGGGGAGTGCTCATTCCAGTATGTATACAGTTCACTGTCCCGTTTGCCAGGGTACTTGAGATTTTACAATCGGGCGACGATAGGTTAAAGAAATGCCTTTGGAACCATAACTTATTTTCCCTTGTGGAACTTGTTTAATGTCCTTACTAATTTTTTCAATGGACTTGGCCTCCTTAATTTTTTCAGATAAGCCTTTTTCGTATAAGAGGGAGTCGGCCTTTGTATCCTTTATCTCTCTGAGATTTTTATTCAAACCAGGTGACACGTAGGCTTTTTTTGCTGCAGTTTGTCGATGAAAAACCTCAACCATCATTTTTCCTGCATCACACAGTCTTTCGAGCAGCACTAATTTATCGATATCTTCTTCGCTTTTCAACATTTCTGGTCCAGGATACTTTTTTAACAATTCATCTCTTTCAACTTCAGCGACGCCTGATTCGAGTCATTGCTTCCAGGGCATATTTTAAGGGCCAGTTGTAACCCAAAAATTCGGTAAACACCCGTTGGTCCGAAAGCCCGTTAGTCCGAAGCGCCGTTCGTCCGAATTATAAAATTCCGAATGAGAATAATCCGAAATATAACTAAACGTTACTAGTCATGTGCGAATGAGATAAAATTTCACCAGAACATTTTCGGAATTACTTTCATTCGGAATTTTATAATTCGGACCAACGGTGCTTCGGACTAATGGGCTTTCGGACCAACGGGTGTTTACCAAAAATTCGTTCTACAACAAAACGGTTAGTTCTAAAACGTGAAAAGGATTCATGTATGCTGTAAAATAATGATTTTACTGATCGTTTTTACCTTTTGGAACCAATCGTTTCCTTGTAAAACTAAATTGTTAGTTACAACTGCCCTCTTAGATTATGCCCTCAATACTCCCATCTACTTACAATGGACTCATGTAAGTTCACCGTAACCGACTTGGGTTTTGATGGATCTTCTCCCAGAACAGCTAATATACCTTTGTCTAACCAATCAACCTCCATGTCAACGCCAGTTTCTTCTCACACAGATCCAACCAACAATTCTTCCTCATCTGGGTTTTCATTTTCCTTGTCTCCTACGAACAACAGGTTTCATAAGAACTAATAACAGGTATAGGCTACTTAATATTTTAGTATGTCTTGCCTCGTGACAAGCTCACTAATGATGAAATTGACTTTTTTACCTCACCGTGTAAACTTATATTGTTCCTAGTTCACCTGTTCTACCTTTAATGTAGACTCAAGGCAAATATAAATAAACATTTTTCCTCACCTTCACTGTTATTTTCTAGAACGGGTATATCTGAATCTTTAGAACAACCCGCTGTAGGCTTACCAACAACCTGATTAATTTTCGCTTCTAACCCCGGGTACTCATGCTAGCGACTGTCGCGTGCGACATCATTAGAAGGCAAGAGAGATCCGAATTAAAACGGTAGGGGGTCTTTTTGCCGAAAACGTTTTTCGCCGAATAAACTTAATTCGACAATCGCTAGTCATTTCTAGAGATCACTACGAAATCTCCTAGTGATTTCTAGAGGTGACTATCGATTATCAAATTACAGTGTATTCGGCGAAGAACGTTTTCGGCAAAAAGACCCCCTACCGTTAAAACATCTCTCCTCTTTCTTCTTCTAATGATATCGCGCGCGACAGTCGCTAGCATGAGTACCCGAGGTAAGTCTTTCAGCTTTTTAAATAATGCATGGACATCCTCCTGATGTTAACCACTCCTCTTTCTGTTATTTTCCATTTTATTTTTTAGCTCTTAAAATCAAGTTTTATTACTGGAGATTCTCTGTACGTGCGACATCCACTGCACAATAAAACAATATGGAGATTGCGCGGGAGTGCGCGAGAGCATGTACCGGAATACACCGGAAAGGGTGTGTTCTTTTTTAAATTGGAGCTCTAAACGTTGTGGCATCTGGTGTACGACAAGGCGTACTACATTGTAAACTGATTGTAATTTCGAAGGACGGGACTTGAAACAGGGTTGGATTTATTACATGATTTTTCAATTTCTTACGTATCATACTTGGTTTCTGACACGTAATATATGTAAGATATTTGAACCCTTCTGTCCCCCCAAAGGCAAGGGGTTGGTTTTATGCGTAAGATACCCAGTTTCTTAAGGAGTAAGCACACAAATGCACTAAGACGGAAAATAGCATAAGCATAAGCATAACGTGATGCGCAGAACCTATTTCTAAGGTTCTGCGCATCCGGCTTGTGCTTATGTGCTTATGGCCTTGAAGGCCTGAACACATAAATGAATAAGCATTTGACATAAGCACAAGCCGGATGCGCAGAACCTAGAGAGCCTCAAGGGAGAGAGTGGACATCGGAGGTTTGCTGTGATTGGCCAAGGCCTTAAGAAACCATATTGATGGAGTATTTCTATTATGATTATGATTATAAGCCGAATATAATCATAATCATAATGGGAATGGGAATACTCCATCAATATGGCTTCTTAAGGCCTTGGCCAATCACAGCAAACCTCCGATGTCCACTCTCTCCATTGAGGCTCTCCAGCAGAACCTTAGAAATAGGTTCTGCGCATCACGTTATGCTTATGCTTATGCTATTTTCCGTCTTAGTGCATTTGTGTGCTTACTCCTTCACGTGTCGTAAACTATGTAAAATACTTAGAAGTATATTACGTGCCAACCCTGGCTTGAAATATAAGCTAAGTTCGTTTAGTGGTGTCCCAAGTTACCTCAACTTACTCCAAGTATTTTGGATGGTGAACACCCTTTGGACCGAAAGCCCGTTAGGTCGAAAGACCGTTGGACCGAAATTTATTTTACCGAATGACAATAATCCGAAATCTTACTAAACGTTACTAGTCGTGTGCGAATAAGACAAAATGTCACCAAGACTTTTTCGGATTATTGTAATTCGGTCAAATAAATTTCGGTCCAACGGTGTTTCGGCCTAACGGGCTTTCGGTCCAACGGGTGTTTACCATTTTGGATTCGCTATTTCCAGTTATAGAAACAAAATAATTGATTTGGTACAAGTTGGAGCAACTCGGAGCAGGTAGAACGAACGAACCTATAATTCAACTGCTTTGCTGGCAGTTTTTGCCTGGATTTTTGTTATTCATGTTTTGTGTTTCGTGCTTGGTAGGGTAAACACCCGTTGGTCCGAATTATAAAATTCCGAATGAAAGTAATTCCGAAAATGTTCTGGTGAAATTTTATCTCATTCGCACATGACTAGTAACGTTTAGTTATATTTCGGATTATTCTCATTCGGAATTTTATAATTCGGACGAACGGCGCTTCGGACTAACGGGCTTTCGGACCAACGGGTGTTTACCCTTGGTAGGAGATATTGTCATGTTTGTATGTTGACTTGCGCAGAACTGTGTACGCCATACTGGCCGCGTAGCCAATTGGCTTTACTCACTCCTGTAACCTTCTTTGAGTGTGTAATAAATGAAAAAAAAAAACAGATATTGTCATGTTTGTAATAGCTGATAGCTTAAGGTACTCCACAAGCACGATCAAATAGTGAGATTATTCATCAGTATTGTTTCAAACATTAAAAAGGTCTTTGAATATTTCGATATGGCAGCTCAGGTAATTGAGAAGAAATTTCATTTTATTTTCAATTTACTTGGATCTGAAAATTTTTATAATTTACAGGTTTATGAATACAACGTTGAAATGACTTGTGAAGGCTGTGCAAATGCGGTAACCAATGTTTTAGGTAAAAAAGCAGGCAAGTATCCAAATTATATTATACAACCCCAGAAAACAAAGTGGTTCAATGATTGTACAATCATGGACACTTTGAAGTCGTTCACGACTTTACAATTAACTATATGATAAATTAACACATTATTGACCAATGATGCATGCATTGAAGACTACTGCAACTGTAATACATCAATGATTGTTCAATAATTGATAGTATTCGCGCATTAGCCATTCTGATAGTACAACCATCGTTTAATTGTTCATGCATCATTATGTCCATCAGATTCAGTGATCGTGGACTCGTTCGTTTTGTTTTCTGGGATGATAACAGTTGATTCTTGTAATTTTCAATAATATATAATGCGAGGCGAGGAAAGCTTTAGAGATTCTCTTCAGAGGTTTTCTTTCTGGAAGAAATGAGAAATGCTATTGAAAATTCAGTTGCTTTATATGTTTTTGAATTGACATTGAGGAATATGTGATAAAAGTTTGATGTTTGCAAAAATAAACTGTATTGAATGAACAAATAACATTAATTGATCTTATGAAAATTGTACCCTTTGGGGGTTGTATTCTCTTACTAATTGATTCTTAGAATGATAGTTTGAGAAAATTAAATTTCATCTCATTTAAAAGCTCTCTACTTTTTATTTATTTCCTTGGGAAAAAAAATAATTGAAACATCCAATAAATTTCAAATGAACTTCTTGAAATTCCATCTATCTCAATAGATTATATCAAAATTCTATTATTAGCCCTCATCAGTGAATTGTGATATAAACCAAATCTACTTTGATTAGAATCTCTCTGTCTATAAATTGAATTTCTAAAAGCAATTGAAAGTTCCTGATATTATGGAAAAGGTGTTTTTGTTTTGCTATGCACAAACTGTTACAAGTTCTATGAATATCATTGAAAATGAAAAATTTTACTTTTCAGGGATAGATGAAGTGAAGATTGATTTAGAATCTAAGAAAGTGTATGTAACATCAACACTTCCCTGTGATGAAATTACAGAAACTATTGAAAAAACTGGGAAAAAATGTCAATTTATACAAATTAAAAATTAAACTACATGCAAGTGTATATATTCAATATTTTATTCTTCATGATTTTGGTCCATATAAAAATTATCATGTACATCAATCAATTCAATTTGATTAACGATCAATTTAAATCGTCATGAATTGTTTAAATTGTCCATAAAATTATGATAAAAATCCTCTTGTGCAACATTTTATGTAAGTTAGATATAAATTTACTTCATAAAATTTTATAAATGTATTTATATTAAACATTTTTATACCAGCATTGTCATATTGCATTTATACCAGATATAAAATATTGCATAGATCACTATGATGTTATATATTATTTTGTTCCTTAAAACAATATGAATTTTGGTTCATTCGAACATTATGCACATGCAAAATAAATAACATGGAAAATCCTCACATAATTCATCAATTAGATCATCTTACAATTCTTCTTCCAATCAATCAAATTTATCAAAATTTGTTTTCCAAATGAAAAGTTGTTTATCTAATCCCCCAGATGCAAAATACTCTCCAGTTTGTGAAAATGCTATAGACGCAATGCCTTTTGTATGTCCTTTCAAAGTATAAATTGAACGGCCTTCTAATAAATCTAAAACCTGGAAGGAAATAATGATTTTCAGTGAATTGTCGAACTGAGGCACTCAATGCTTTTGTTTATCTTTTCAATAAACTACATGAAAATGATACAATCATTTTCCTTGAAATGTTTAAGAAATGCTGTACAGAGAGATAATTTGAATAAATGCATTCTTATTTGCATGTTTGTCCTGGAAAAATTGGCTAATGTCATGCCACTATTATTCCTGCAACGCTATAACACAGAATTTGAATTGTCAACTGATATTGCACCAATGATAGTATAGAAAATATCAACTGAATAAGAGCAGATGAATGGAAAATTGATTCTACAAACACCCCTATTCCACAAACTGATGAAAGAATGAGTATTTGAATATTTACTCACTTTCATAGTAGAATCCGCAGATGCAGTTATCACGAAGTTTCCATTTGGATGGAATTTTGCCATGTTTATAGGTTGAGTATGAACATCGTAATATTGACATAAAGAATTGCTCCTAACATCGTACACTTTAACACACCCTCCAGTATTTGTGGATAAAATTGCATTCCCACCAGGATGAAATTCTACATAAGTTGGTGATACTATAAAATAAAATATATATATATATATATATATATATATATATATAAAATATGAAACTTCTGCACAAAATTAAGAATTTAAGAAACAAGAGGGAGAAGGAGATAGATAGAAACCTTTGAATTCTTGAAAAGTCTTAACACATTGGTTACTAACAACATCCCACAATTTGATAGTTTTATCATCACTGCAGGATATTATCAATCGGCCGTCAGGAGAAAATTTGGCATGGTATACCCAATTTGTATGACCTTTGAGTGTGGCAAGGAATTTCTTATGGCATATTGCCCATAATTTGATACTTTTGTCATCTGATGCTGTGAGCAGCTAAAAAACAATACAAAAACATCATAGAAAGAAATATTTTCATGGTGAATCATGATATACTGTACCTTTCTGCCATCTGGACTGAACTGGACAGATCTTACAGCTCCTAAATGTGCTTTGAAATCCCAGCAAGTACCTGTTAACTTTGGTATCCATATTTTGATGAACCGATCTTTGGACGCGCTAGCTACTACTTCACCAAAAGGAGAATAAGCAATGTCCAAAACAGCGTCTTTGTGGAGCACAAATTTATAAGCACTGAGAGGACATTTCAAATTCCATATCATCAAAGTCTTATCCAAACTACTGGAAACGATTCGATTAGTATCAGGGTGGAAACATAGGCCTGTGATCGTATTTTTATGACCTCTGAAGTGTGTTTCGATATTCGGTGCATTGATATTCTCCAACATCAAGATAGTTGGGATTTTTGCATGAAATTAATTTAATCTAAATTAGAAAACTTATGAAGTTGATGATGATCAGGAGGATTCAGTCACACGCTTACGTTTGATAAATTATAACGACTGAAAACACATGTTGAATGATGGTCAACAACTTTTAAACGAAATCAACGACTGTTGATGTTTACCTTAAGTTGTGATTTCATACGAGCGATACCTTGGATAAAAGGAGAGGTCCCACATTACCTCTCTTTTTAGCTAATGTATCGCTCGTCGCTCATCGCTCGTATGAAATTACACCTTTAGGCTGGCCTCCCATGGACCGGAATTCGTTCCGGCGGAATGAAAATTGAACCAATGCACAATTTTTTATAGATTTTTGATAGAACGCTCTAGAAGAAATTGTGAAAGCGATTGGTTTAACGTCATTTCGCCGGAACGAATTCCGGTCCATGGGAGGCCAGCCTTAGGCCTGAGTCACATCGAGCGAAAATCACGCGGAAAGCGGAACGAGGATCCCTTGGTTGAAGAGAGAGGTGAATATTCTCCTCTCTATTCAACCAACGGTTCCGCGTGATTTTTGCTCCATGTGACTCGGGCCCAGGGGGCATAATCTCAAATGCAACAGTCTCAAACGGATTTCAGCGCTGCTGTACGGTAGTACAGTGAATTATTCGCCATAGATGCAACCAACACAAACAATGAACAAATCACACCGATTTTCGGATTAGTGTTAGTGTATACATGTAAAATAGTTCACTGTACTACCGTATGGCAGCACTGAAATCCGTTTGAAAATTTTCTATTCGAGATTATGCCCCCTGCTCGGGCCTTAGGCTGGTCTCCCATGCAGCCTGAGGTGGATCCCTAGTGTTGTTATAGTTATATTCAAATAAGACTGGTATTCTACCAATGAGGATCGTTCCGTTCCGGACAATTCGGTTGCGTGGGAGTCCAGCTTTAGGGTGGCGTCACATGGAGCTAAAAAAGGGCGGAAAGCGGAACCCTTAGTTGAAAAGAGAGGTGGGTATTTGCCTCTCTCTTCAACCAAGGGATCCGCGTTCCGCTTTCCGCGTGATTTTTGCTCCACGTGACTCGGGCCTTAGGCCGGGCTCCCACGCAGCCGGATTGTTCGGAACGGAACGATCCTAATTGGTACAATACTAGTCTTATTTGAATATAACTATAACAGCACTAGGGATCCGCCAATTGTGAGCATTCCGTTTCGAACAATCCGGCTGCATGGGAGCCCAGCCTCACCTCAGGTACTCATGCTAGCGACTATCGCGCGCGACATCATTAGAAGGAAAGAGGGATCCAAGTTGAAAAAGGACGGGCGTCGAATCAACGAAACCATTGGTTGAAAAGGAAGAGATGTATAATGTATGATGCCTTATTCTTTCCGACTAACGGTTTCGTTGATTTGGCCCCCATCCTTGAAAAACATTTCCCCTCTTTTTTCTTCTAATAATGTCGCGCGTGAGTCTCCGGCCTTAGTTTCAGAGTTGATTCCAACGAATCAAGTGGATGCTACGTAAATATACCCTTCGATGGTAAACACCCGGTGGACCGAAAGCCCGTTAGGACGAAACCAGAGAGAAAATGAAAGTGCGCACGGCCAGGGTTCCATCGCTAGTAAACATTAAAGCGTCCTCTTATCGGATGGAACACGGAACCGATTACACCGACCCCCTCTCTTATTTTTCAATTTTTCAAATCATAATAATGTAAAATCATATGCATTTTGTGTCGATAAATGAAATAATTTTAATCACATACGTATTAAAAAATATACAAAAGGAATGCGCGGTGTTGTAATATTGCAAAATAAAATTTCTGTGTAATCATTTCCATGATCCAACCGTCAGAGGGCCGGTGGAAGTTTCAATAGCAACGCAAAGGTGCCCGTGCGCACTCTCATCTTCTCTCTGCCGAAACACCGTTGGACCGAATGGCAATAATTCGAAAAAGTTTTGGTGACATTTTGTCTTATTCGCATACGACTAGTAACGTATAGTGAGATTTCGGATTATTGTCATTCGGTCAAATAAATTTCGGTCCAACGGCGTTTCGGCCTAACGGGCTTTCGGTTCAACGGGTGTTTCCCCCCTTCGATCATTGGACTAAGCGATATACTTGCCTCGTTGATGGTCAACTTATTTTGTTTATAACTCAAAAACTAAGCTTCGGATCGAAAAATGTCGAATGGAAAAGTTGTTCAGTTTTCTCCAGCCCTCTCTAACTCCCCCACTCTTTGTGTTCCTTACTATCGCCAAATGAAACTAATTCGCATATCACGCTGATGGTCTTGGTGGGCTGCATAAAATATACCTATTATTCAGTCGTCCAATCAAATTAAAAGGAATAGCCTACCAACACAAGTGGCGCAATCTATCGGTTTAATGTTTTTGGCTACACTAAGAATACCAAGTCTTCTATAGTTTAGTCAGGGAGTCGGATAGGGCTGGTTTTCTCTCAGGAAAACGCAGGTGAAATGTTGATACTTTGTTCCGGGACACCGTGTACAACAGTGGGACTTGATCTTTTCCACCCAGGGGCGGAATCAGGCCCGTGTCCTCAGATTGGATTCGCAAACGTTACGCACACGGATGCAACTGTACGTCAGTGCGAAAAAAGAGAGGGTATGGTTGCGGGCATAACTCAACCAGTGATGCCAGCATTTGGTCGACCGAGTCGATTTACCCTCTCCATCTGACCATTTCTCGTCCCCACCATTCCAGCCGGGAGTACGCACACATTGAAACCCGTATTCATGTGATTCGGAACCGGTCGGTTCACTTCGAGTCAGCTCGGACAATCGAGAGAGAACCAACTATCCGTCGGTCTTTGTCTTCTCAATATGTTTTACGATCGGCTAACTCCGTGCAAGATCGGAAAAAATTTAAAGCCCACGCGGTCGACTTACCGAAAAGTTTCACCGCTTTTTCTTTTCCAAGCGACAATTTTATTGTAATCAGTATCGAACTGACTTACCCGGCACCCCGGGCAATTCTCGGCCGGGGCCCTTCGATATTTTTTTCGTTTTTTTTTCAAATCAAGAGCCAGTTCAATACTGATTATTAAATTATCACGATGAAATATAAATTTGATGCATAGCATCATTTAATTGAATTAAAATCGAATATGAGTAAATAATTTTTCAATTATTATTTATTTTTCATAAATTTTATAAGATGATTGGTTATTCTTATGACTGATTATGAAGCTTTCAAGAACTCCTATATGTATTGTATAAAAATTTTCTAATAGTTGCGTATTTCTAATCATTATTTTAAATCTTGATGATTTTTCAATGAATTTCATTAGAATTGTCAATCAAACGATGGTTGAAAAATTCTAAGATAGTTTGGGGATCTATGATAAATGTCCTGCGGTGAATTCCATAATTTTCCCTGATAAATTAATTTTCAGAGATCACTATGATATTCCAGTAATGAGGATAATCAAATCAACATCGATTATCAGATGTTGATCAACATCAAAATAATAAGACTGAATATTCAATTGATTGAGTGCAAATTATTTTCAATGGACTGAATAATTAGATTTGAGCATTCAAATAGATATTTCATCATTTCACGCATTATCAGTCTCTTTCCTTCGCTGCATTACTTCATAGACGTAATATGTGGATCGAAATATTACAAGACCCCATAGCCTAGCGGCAAAAGACATGTTTCTTGCGGAAGAACGGTCGGGTTCGATTCTGTGTGGAGACATTTCATTTTTTTTTGTCATCTCTCTGGTGAATAATTAAATTTCACATCCGATTATTATTTTTTATGTCATTACATCGTCATGTTATCAATAATCCTGATCTTTCGGAATGCACTTGCGGATTCGACCAAGTACAGGTCCGAGTCGATTGGAAATTTCCTAAATATTCGTGTCCATGAGATATACACAGTAAAAAATTTTTCGTCAAATTCAACACACAAGCGAATGTTAACCATCTTTCTTCACACTCAACGTGTGTTGATTCCAGAGTGACACTCACAAAGTGTTAATTTGAACTCGAATAACATTTTAATGTGTTGAAAATGAATCGATCGAACAGCATTTGATCAGTGTGTTAAATGAACACACAAAAGTGTTGGATATTCAACACTTGAATTTTAACACGTAGTTAAATATTCAACACTTGAATTTCGACACGTAGTTGAATATTCAACACTTGAATTTTGACCCGTACTTCTTTTTTACACAACGACGGAATTTTTTTTTTCACTGTGTAGACCAATCGATGCAGAATCTTCTGAAATGAGAAATGAATAGCACTTCAGAGGAACGTTTTTGAAAAAGTGTACTTGCAAATTCCATCAATTCCTGTGACGAATTGATGGAAAAATTTCAAAAATTTGTGTCCATCGAGTAAAGACCGATCGATTCGACATCTAATGAAATGAAAAATCAAATCACTTCGGAGGAACGTTTTTGAAAGAGTATACCTGCAAATTCCATCAAACCCTTTGACGAATTGATGAAAAAATTTCTAAACTTTGTCTCCGTGGAATATAGACCGATCGATTCTGAATCCCCTCACGCAGAGCAATGGATTCTAAGGAGTATGACAAATATCATGAAGGCTGGAATATTTCATAATATATTTTCGAGTATGAGGACAAGTATCTAGATTATAAGTGTTATAAGTACAAGTATCCATTTATGATGAAGGTGTTTGTTTTGGGGTAGATGGTACTGTCAACTCCAGAGCTCTATATGAATTCACTAGTTCGAAAAGAATTCTTGAAGAGTTCTATTGTCGCTCTTGAAAAAGGATCCTCCGTGTGGTATCTTGGCGGGTTCATGTCCTGAGGAATATCTTTTTTTCCGATTTCATATTATTCTTTTCTCAATTCAAGCAACTGAAGAAAGTAATTGTAATAATCTTATATTATAATAGGAACTAACTTTTTTTCCTGGCTGTTATTATATTGATATATTACTGGTTGACGGTAACCCAAAACAAACACCTTCATCATAAATGGATACTTGTACTCATAACACTTATAATCTAGATACTTGTCCTCATACTCGAAAATATATTATGAAATATTCCAGCCTTCATGATATTTGTCATACTCCTTAGAATCCATTGCTCTGCGTGAGGGGATTCAGAATCGATCGGTCTATATTCCACGGAGACAAAGTTTCGGAATTTTTTTATCAATTCGTCAAAGGATTTGATGGAATTTGCAAGTATACTTTTTCAAAAACGTTCCTCCGAAGTGATTTGATTTTTCATCTCATTAGATTTCGAATCGATCGGTCTTTATTCGATGGACACAAATTTTTGAAATTTTTCATCAATTCGTCACAGGAATTGATGGAATTTGCAAGTACACTTCTTCAAAAACGTTCCTCTGAAGTGCTATTCATTTCTCATTTCAGAAGATTCTGCATCGATCGGTCTACACAGTAAAAACGAATTCCGTCATTGTGTAAAAGAAGTACGTGTCAAAATTCAAGTGTTGAATATTTAACAGTTTTGTGTGTTCATTTAACACACTGATCAAATGCTGTTCGATCGATTCATTTTCAACACATTAAAATGTTATTCGAGTTCAAATTAACACTTTGTGAGTGTCACTCTGGAATCAACACACGTTGAGTGTGAAGAAAGATGGTTAACATTCGCTTGTGTGTTGAATTTGACGAAAAATTTTTTACTGTGTATATCTCATGGACACGAATATTTAGGAAATTTCCAATCGACTCGGACCTGTACTTGGTCGAATCCGCAAGTGCATTCCGAAAGATCAGGATTATTGATAACATGACGATGTAATGACATAAAAAATAATAATCGGATGTGAAATTTAATTATTCACCAGAGAGATGACAAAAAAAAATGAAATGTCTCCACACAGAATCGAACCCGACCGTTCTTCCGCAAGAAACATGTCTTTTGCCGCTAGGCTATGGGGTCTTGTAATATTTCGATCCACATATTACGTCTATGAAGTAATGCAGCGAAGGAAAGAGACTGATAATGCGTGAAATGATGAAATATCTATTTGAATGCTCAAATCTAATTATTCAGTCCATTGAAAATAATTTGCACTCAATCAATTGAATATTCAGTCTTATTATTTTGATGTTGATCAACATCTGATAATCGATGTTGATTTGATTATCCTCATTACTGGAATATCATAGTGATCTCTGAAAATTAATTTATCAGGAAAATTATGGAATTCACCGCAGGACATTTATCATAGATCCCCAAACTATCTTAGAATTTTTCAACCATCGTTTGATTGACAATTCTAATGAAATTCATTGAAAAATCATCAAGATTTAAAATAATGATTAGAAATACGCAACTATTAGAAAATTTTTATACAATACATATAGGAGTTCTTGAAAGCTTCATAATCAGTCATAAGAATAACCAATCATCTTATAAAATTTATGAAAAATAAATAATAATTGAAAAATTATTTACTCATATTCGATTTTAATTCAATTAAATGATGCTATGCATCAAATTTATATTTCATCGTGATAATTTAATAATCAGTATTGAACTGGCTCTTGATTTGAAAAAAAAACGAAAAAAATATCGAAGGGCCCCGGCCGAGAATTGCCCGGGGTGCCGGGTAAGTCAGTTCGATACTGATTACAATAAAATTGTCGCTTGGAAAAGAAAAAGCGGTGAAACTTTTCGGTAAGTCGACCGCGTGGGCTTTAAATTTTTTCCGATCTTGCACGGAGTTAGCCGATCGTAAAACATATTGAGAAGACAAAGACCGACGGATAGTTGGTTCTCTCTCGATTGTCCGAGCTGACTCGAAGTGAACCGACCGGTTCCGAATCACATGAATACGGGTTTCAATGTGTGCGTACTCCCGGCTGGAATGGTGGGGACGAGAAATGGTCAGATGGAGAGGGTAAATCGACTCGGTCGACCAAATGCTGGCATCACTGAACTCAACATGCTTCCTCCTTTGCTCTTCCGTCAACTATCAGATGAACAATGGAGAAAGCATGCTAGGTTGCGCACGCAACCATACCCTCTCTTTTTATACACCGACGTACAGTTGCATCTGTGTACGTAACGTTTGCGAGTCCAATCTGAGACCACTGATGCTACTTTAGCGCCTTGTGTTTTTTCCTCATTGGTCATTCCTACTAATAAGACGTGATCGAACAATTCCATTGGATCTAGCGCCGACCCAGATAGCAAAATTTTGGAAAAAGCATCCTTTTTGAATCATTTACGAATTGAAAAAAGTATTCTCGAAATGTCAGTGAAATAGAGTTCTTGGAGAATCCAATAAGAGCTACATAGCTCGAAATGAATTCTCCAAGAGTCCTATTTCACTGACATTTGAAGGATTCTTTTTTTACTATCTGGGCGAGGTGGCAACAGTGTCTGAGACCACTGGATTGAACTCGCAAACGTTAGGCTAACCTCCCATGGACCGGAATTCGTTCCGGCGGAATGAAAATTGAACCAATGCACAATTTTTTATAGATTTCTGATAGAACGCTCTAGAAGAAATTGTGAAAGCGATTGGTTTAAAGTCATTCCGCCGGAACGAATTCCGGTCCATGGGAGGTTAGCCTTACACAAACAAATGTGATTGTACGTCCGTATGAAAAAAAGAGGGTAGTTGCGCGCGCAACCGAACATGCTTTCTCCGTTGCTCAGGTAGGGGGTCTTTTTGCCGAATAAACTTAATTCGACAATCGCTAGTCATTTTTAGAGATCACTACGAAATCTCTTAGTGATTTCTAGAGGTGACTATCGATTGTCAAATTACAGTGTATTCGGCAAAAAGACCCCCTACCGTTGCTCATAGGATAGTTGATGGAGAGTGAAGGAGAAAGCATGCTGGATTGCGCGCGCAACTGCACCGTCTCTTTTTTTCACATGCACGTACAGTCGCATTTATGTGTGTAACGTTTGCGAGTCGGATCTCAGAAAACTGATCCAGAAATGAATTTTGGAAGGATCGCGAGTATATTCTTACGATCTGATGACCTTTTGGAAGCTCCCACTTGGTTAATTGTTCCAACGGAATCACCCAATCACGTCATCTTGTTGGTTAGAATGGCTAATCAGAAAAAAAGAAATGGTAACAATGGGAGCCCTGCCTTTGTTTTGGCTCGGACTCGGGGTTGTGCAAGTAATTCACTTCACACAATCCACAGTATTGTCAGAGATGAGTTGAAGAGATTGCTGACGAGATATGAAAACCATAGCCCAGTTTCTGATTGGCAGTATCATGTTTTCCGTTTATCTCTTCATGCTGGTTGGCTTAGAAGAAAAATTCAACCATCATATATTTTTCTCCAAAAGGAAAAAACGTGATACGGACCATGATTTTAACATTGCGTTAGCAATCTCTGCCATTCATCTCTGGTGTTGTACATGTAAATTAATATCAAAAACCTTCTGTGACACATCAATACCCAACCCTGATCGGACCTGGATCATTCTGAAATTGTGAAGATGGACTTTTTTTGCGTGTTTGGAGGATGGGGAGGGAGTCATGCCCATGCCCCACCCCCCGCAGTTTCCATCGATCATTCTGTTCAACATAATTATCCGATTTGCTGATTCCCTTAAGAGGATACTAGCGGCGTGTCAGCAGCCAAAATGTTTCTTTCAAATTATTTGAAAGTTTTACAATAAAATTTAATAATTTTCAGTTAGAGACCTATATTGACACATATACCAGGTAGGTATATGAAAATTGGTTGGTTTTATTGCACCACTTTTAAATAATTTGGAAGAAACATTTTAGCTGCTGCCACGTCGCTAGTATGCCCTTAAGGGGATTCTAGTGCCGGGACGCTAGCCATTTCGTATTGCCTAGTTTATTCAAAAAGAACTGGATCAATTCGTACAAACTAAGTTTCTAAAAATTCCTCATGGCTTAGAGAATCTTTGGAAACTCAGTTTGGATGAATTTATTCAACAGTTTTTGACCAAACTGGCCAATACGAAATGGCTAGCGTCCCGGCACTAGTATCCACTTAACGTGACACTAGCGTCGGTAACGGACCTCTCTTTCTATCATATGATTCTGTCCCTTTCTAACCAATGACGTGAGTTACCGACGCTAGTAGCCCGTTAAGGAGATACTAGCGCCGGGACATTAGCCAAATTTTTCGTGTAAAATTTGGTCAACGTCCCGGCGCTAGTATCCCCTTAGAAGTGCCTTCTAATCAACCTGTCAACTATCCTCAAGAGTTCTTCTTCCCCCCCCCCCCAGTCCATTACTACAAAACAGATGACGAAAAGTGGTCAACGAATTGAGAGAAAAAAAAGACACCAAAAATCGAGATTCAATCCACTGGACCCTTCAAGCTTGTTCACTAGCTGTTTCCGAATTTACGCCACGTCCGTTATTATACTGTCGTATTGATGACGCCTTCGAAAATAGCAATCTGCTTCTCCAGAGCAAAATGTCGTACGTGTAACGTGTAACCACTTTTTCTCTAACAACTCGAATACCCCTCGAAGACTTCTTCTCCCAAGCAATAAGCATTGAGTACACGTTCTTTCGAATAAAATCATTCAAGATCTCGTAAAAATTAAGACCCTCATTTCATTTCTATTTGACAAAATCCTTATTTCTAAAAATTGTATGGACCTTTCCGAAGTGGCTGATCCAAGTGATCCGGATCACTTTCCAACCAATCAAAATGCTTGAAAAGTGATCCGGATCACTTGGATGAGCTGCTTCGGAAGGCCCCTCATGTCCTTACAATTTCAATCTTGAACAATTTTGATTCCACTTAGCTGTCAGAATCTTAAAAAAAACTGCACACCCTACGTACATCTTGTCACCTAATAACGAAAACTATAATCAATCATTGAAAACATTCAAGTGTTATTTTAATAAATATTCAATGTAATGGAATAAAATCCTGTTCCAAGATATAATTCAATTTTTCCAAATAACTATGCATCAAAAATACATTGAATATTTATTACAATAGATATATTTAAACGAATTATTTCGATACCTCTAATTTTTAAAATTATACTCATATCATTCAAGTGAATACTTTATTTGAAATGTTTCGTTTCTCTTCTCAAACAGTTTATAAACTAGCCAAATATTTCATATCGCGCTAGTATGAACGGATAGAGTAGAGTGGAGAATCGAATTCAATATTTGTTCCAAAGATAGGACCGTATAATAAATATATATATATATATATATATATATATATATATAAAGTGGTAAGAAAAAGTAAACAGAATCTTATGATTTGAAAAAAAATGAAATAAAATAAAACAAAAAGGACAAAATGAGATTATATAAACGGAATAAAATACAAATTGTTGAAATGTTTGCCTGGTATGTTAAAAGCATGACTTTTGTTCAGTGGTGTACAATAAATGCACATTTCGATCGGAGATCTAGTCAATAATTATTGTACAATCAATTTGTCTTCAACTCCAACTTTCCATCGTATCAACGGAATTATGTTCATTCTTCCCTTTGAATAAGCCTTCTTCTAAGACCAAAACAAAACCACGAATAGTGTTATTCTGTCTCTTATTAGTATTATCATTTATTGTATTGTTACTATTATTATTATCATCATTGTTGTCGTTTCATTGTTATTACCCACATAAATCTGAATATCGCACCACTATCTCTTTTATATTCGGCCAGCCCAAGAACCCGTATTGCGTGAAAGATCCAAAAGAACTCAACGAGAATGCTTTTTGAACTGTTGTGCTCCATTTGGGAGAGGGGGGGGGGGGATTAACCGCCAAAGATTCATGTGCTCTTTACTACTTATTACATCACAGGCAAGGAATCAAAATATGATTCATTATTCTTGAACGATTTTCAAAATCAGATCCATTAAATGAATCAGCATGTTTTTAATTCAAAATAATGTTTGTGTGTTTTCTTTTTATAATTATCATCATTATTATTATTAGCTTCCTTTCAAACTACACAGCTTTTAAATTCATAACTTTATAAAATAATCGGATAGAAAATTATGAAATATTTTTAACGTATCTTCTTTTGGTACCATGAGAATTGCGTTAAGGGCATCCCGTAGACCCTAGAGTTACTGGATCTTTCTACCCAAAATACTCAAAGATAATTGAATAAAATGGAATAAAATAACCAGCCAGACTTTCTATTCGCATGGAACAAGCTCTGGCTGGTTCATTTTTTCCATTTTATTCAATTATCTTGGAGTATTTTGGGTAGAAAAATCTAGTAACTCTCGCTTCTACGGAATGCTCTTAATGACGTTACATATGCCGCAAGATAAAGAGAGATGGTTGTGCTGCTCTCACTTCAATCATAACATTCTCAATATCATCCGTTAAACTTTTGTGTTTTTTTTTCATTTTTTGTCCTTCAGTGTTTACTTGAAATGCTTGTATGGATTTTTTCTTTTTTTTTCCATTTTTTTTTATAATAAAATTATGTTTTACATCTTTATTAATGAGCTGTTGTTGCCCTGTGAAAACTGCCTTCTGTCACAACACAATAATACTTGCATGGTGAGTCCAAAATGTTGAATTTGGCGCATCATTAATTATCTTTCGTTTAATACACTATACATATATCGAGTTTACACAATTTGTTCTTTCTTTCTGTCAATGTCGTTAACGAGGGCAGACATTCGATGAATGCTTTTTACCAAATTCAAATTTAAAACTCCATTTCATTTGATGTCTTATTTAAGAAACACCCTAAGCCACTCTATGTAAGTACTAGCATGTTATCTTTTTGTCTCTTTTTTTGCTCCATAATAACACTGATTACTGCTTCTTTTTTTTTCTTTTCATTTTCTTTGTTCATTCTTCCGATGTGTTTTCGTTCAAAGAGATGCAAAAACAATTATCAACATACTCTGTTTTCATATAACACGCAATAATTGATATATTAATATGTGAAAAACATTGAGGCTGTAGTGTACATATTCTGTACATTCACAAACGATATACACTCGTTTAAACTTCACTCTCAAATCTGCTAGACATGAAGCTTTCAAGAATTATTATATCGTACGAAATATTCTAAAACATTTTTAAATTCTTCTCTTTTATATTACAGATGCGTATTAATTCGACTTAGGTTTTTTCGTAAACAGACAATTGACTCGTGATCTTAGAACATCAACATTTCACTGTGGATTGCATTTGTCGCTGGATGCATATGTTGTTGCTAATGTGTTTGAGACTTACTACGAGGTGTGTAACTATTATTACCACCACCGCCACTGCCGCCTCCAGTGCTTCCACCGCTACTATTGCCACGGTTTCCGGCTCTTTGACCGCGAAATGATCCACGACCGCCTCTGTCGATTCCACGCTCCCCTCGGGGTCCACCTCTTCCAGAATTACCACTTCCACTGCCACTTCTTTTGAATCCAGAATTGTAACCACCGCCGTTATTTTCGTTGCTTCCTCCGCCCCAAGAACGTTGTTGATAACCGTTCTGATAATTACCGTCATTCCGGTAGTAAGCTCCTAACGCGTACAAAATTGATCAAACATAAGTTCAAATTGCCAACTTGGGAAGTTCGATATCAATTCTTAATCCTACGAATTATCATTTCCTCTTTAGAATGGGTAAAAAACAAATTCTAAATAAAAAATAGAAAATCAACTGAGAAATGGTATGAAGAATTGAGATAAGTAATTCTTTCCAAATATCGAATGAACGATACAACACGATATCTATGCAAATCTTTTGAAAAATCCTCTTATGTTTCATTTTTACGTTTATTACCTTGATTTCCCCCTCGACCGTTTTGTTGATAATTACTTCCTCCCCTGCCTCTTCCATTGTAACCATTTGAGTTACCTCTCCTACCGCCTTTACCTCTGTAACCACTGCGTTGTTGATCTCCCCAATTTTGTTGCTGCGGCTGTTGATGAATATCCTGAGTCGATTGCTGTGCCAAATCAGGTTGATTCCAATCTCCAGTCTCAGTCATTTGACACCAATCCACCGATTCGGCTGGTTGTTCTAATTCTTCTAACGTACTTGGTTTGTCCTGATTTTGTTCCACTTTTTCCTGCAATTCATTCATAAAACATTCCATTGATAAACATTCTTGCTCTTAATTAATTTAGTCTCAATTTTCTACTGAATTGATAATCGATATAACGAAATACTTAACTGTTAGAGATTTCAATTCTTGCGCACATTTTTTCAACAATGTTTCCAGTTGCAAGACGTTGATTTTTCGGGATTTTGTGATATTTGAATTGTCGTTTCATTTTTAAAAACGGTTCAACCTCGAGAACACGAGAATAATGAACTCTTGAGAAACTTGAAATATTTTCTACAAGTTCATTTTCAATCAGCATCAAAGCGTTCTCAGCATATTTGAATAATTTAAAAAAGGGAATGTATCAATGAGAAGTTTTTTTAAAAATCAACAAGGAAACGAGTTGAGAAATTCATACTGATTTGTATTGACTTGATACAATTAAAAAAGAGGAATTATGGGATACGATTATATGCAATAACAATGGATATATGTACAAATACTTCATACCTCAGATTGTTGTTGGTTTTCCGGCTGATGAGAGGAGGTCTGTTCAAAGTTCTGTCCTTGCGTTTGGGAAGATGGCGTTGGTTGGAATCCCGTCGGATGTTGAGGACTGAAATGCTGATTCGATTGTTGATGGGATGGAGGCATTGGAATGGGCGGGGGTGGGTTTGGATTGGCAAAACCAGGGATATGAGACATATCCTGTGGTGGTTGGTGTTGATATATCACTGGTTGAGGTACAACTGGTGTCGTAGCAAAATTTTGGTTAGTAAAAGTTTGTGTAGGAATAGGTGCATTAATTGCAGGAGGAATGTGCGGTACGATAGGCGTTTGCGATGCGATTTCTGGCGAATCAAGTTCCGATTCTTGTAAGAAGAAAAAATTGGGCGTCCCTATAACGTCGTTGATACGTGGGGCTTGGGCGGATGGTTGTGGCTGTTGAGATTGTTGAAGAGGCTGTGGTTGCGGAGGTTGTTGTTGCTGCTGTTGAGCGGCTGGTTGAGGGGTAAATCCGGGGGCATTCGCGTAGTACGATGGTTCAACCGCAGCCGCAGCGGGGAGTGGAGCTATCGTTGGTGGTACAACTGGAATAACTCCGGAAACTGGAGCGGCAGCACCTGAAACTACCGGAAGTGGAGCGACCTGAACAGCAAAATTGGGCAATGGTACCATGTGGGTTTCTGGTGGAATGGGATGCTCTCCGCTACTATAATCGTCGCTGATTGGTTCTTGTGCTGCGTTCTCGGTAATCTGTGTTTCTGCAAGGTTTTCAGTTACCTGTATGGGCATAATTGTAAATTTTTTATATGTATGTGGTGAAATACGTTTGCTTCAAATACGATTCTCAATTTGAAAAATGGACGACAAACTCGCGTGAAATAAAAATGACGTACAACAATATGGTTGAAAAATAGTCTTATTTTTCACTTTTTTTGGATTCTTCGGTAAGAGAAATCCGATACAATACAAAAGTAATTGGCGATAATATACATTCCAAATTATATAATGAAATAATGTTCGAATCTGAAGAAAATTAAGGACAAAAAAATTTGAAAAGTATTCATAAAACTATGGAATCTCAAAACTCACTTCTTCCACAACAGCCGCCGTTTGGTGTACACGATCGAAATAACCACATTTGTTAATCGAGCCAATGAGTTCTTTCAATTTGTTGTAAGTGGTACCAACGACGTCTCGCTGTTTTCCGTCTACAATAGCTACATAATGTTCTGCTACTTTTTGAACTTGTTGGAGAAATGTTGGTTCGCCTTCCTCGTGGTTGTGTTTGGTCATAACTTCGTTGTACAAATCGTCGAGATATTTCAAATCTTCTTCTGTTAATTTAACAGCACCATTAGCTCCAGCTAGAAAATCTTCCCTCACCGATTCTGTACCCATATTCATCAGAGTATCTTGAATAATGAGTACTTCTCGAACCTGACATGAGTGCAAACTCGTAAGTACATCGGTTTGTATTTTCATACTATAAATTTATTACCAATCAAGTATTCACCTTGGAAATATCATGCTGCATTCTCTCGATAGCCTCTTTCCGAGCCAATTTTTTTTGCTGCTTGACCGCATCGTTGGCAATACTTACGATCTGTTTGTATAACTCTCGCGTTATCTCCAGAGTTTGTTGTACTTCGTCATACCTTGCCACCGCAGTCTTTTGATCCGCATTGAGCTCTCTACCATTTTTTTGTAAATCTCTGTAAGATTCTAATTTACCCTAAAGAATAAAAGACAAATGTTAGAAAATATCAAAGACAAAGCATTAAAAGATAGTACACGCGAAACGTGGAAAATAAAGATACATCGTGCTATAAAACTCCGAGTCATTGATATTTTTCAAGAGGTGATTAAAATAGTTCTGATAAATTAAAAATAACAACTCATATCGCTGGTTGGATTTATCAAAAGACTCATTTGTATGGAACGAAAAAAAAAACTTTATTGGGATATTTAAAACACATCTAGATAATTCAAAAGATATTTGATGCTAGGATAATGGAATAATTGAATATAATGACAAGAATTCAAACCCTCTGTCTGAACAATGAACATACATAAATTTTGGATAAAAATTTCAATATTAAGATGTTTTTTGACTCATCTATTTGGCTTGCAGATTGAAATTAATATTTTACGAATGAAAAAGTTTTTATATAAAAACAGACTAACGGAAATTAATAATTGTTGTTTGATAAACACAAGTGATATAAATGAAATAAAATCACGGAAATTACGATCAAATTCGATCGATGTAACGCCTGAATCCGTGTAAAAATTGTTGAATGCATTGTTAACAAGTTGAACATAAAAGAAACAAAAGATATTTATTTAGATAAGATACTTGAAAGACTAAACAAGTTGAAAAACATAACACGTCTTTCACAGGTAAATACAAGGAAACAATGTATTGGAAAAATATACAACGAAACAGAATAAAAAGAGGGGACGTAATGAATATAATAGTGGATTACAATTACATGTACCGGCTAACAAGGAAGTCACGGAAGAAATAGAGTACACATTCAGGGTACCGCCATGACACGAAATTGTTCAACATAATTTACGCTCCTGAACGGATAGTTTATTGAGCGGTTATATTTATGAAATTGAATTAATTGGTAGGATTGGATGATATTTCATCCAAGTGATATTTTTTTCGTTCGTGGAATATGTATGTATCGATGAATTTTCCTGTGAGAGCACATGGCGCTTTGGATGATGGCGGAACCCATGGCAGAAGCCGCAATTGACAGTTACGATAAGTTGAATTATACTTTGATTATGTGTTGATTTAACTCACCTTACGTTTTTCAAGATTTCGTATCTTGTGTTCGATGACGGTAATTGCTTGTCGTATAGGTTCCACGGCTTCCGTAGAAGCCTGTTTTTCTAGTTTAGGGTTGGCAGAAGGCATCCTTCACGGGCAACAAACGCAAACTGGAAAATGGAATGGTTTCAAGGGAATGAAAAGATACGAATCGCGCAATAGGAGGGGGATGACCTAAACATGGCACATGCGCGGTCAACCAAAGTAATTGTGGATGAACAACGAACAAGAAAGAACTTTCGACGGGGTGTGTTCTGTGGCACAATACAGTCGGTGGGTTCGATAAAGGTGAAATTACATGCATGCGTCTGTCGCATGCGATATCATTAGAGAAGTCCTAGGGAAAAACAGTTTGCCTCTTCTTTCATCTAATGATGTCGCATGCGACAAACGCACACATGTAATAGAAGCTTAAAGGGTCTTTTTCGTTACAGTTTCAGTATCAAGCGTCAACATTGAGAAGGAACACCCCGGGTACTCACGCTAGCGACTGTCGCGCGCAACATTAGAAGAAGAAAGAGGAAAGATGTACAAGTCGGATCTCTTTTTTCTTCTAATGATGTCACGGGCGATAGTCACTAGCATGAGTACCCGGGGACAAGCAGGGGGCATAATCTCGAATAGAAAATTTTCAAACGGATTTCAGCGCTGCTATACGGTAGTACAGTGAACTATTTTACATGTATACACTAACACTAATTCGAAAATCGATGTGATTTGTTCATTGTTTGTGTTAGTTGTATCTATGGCGAATAATTCACTGTACTACCGTACGGCAGCGCTGAAATCCGTTTGAGAATGTTGCATTTGAGATTATGCCCCCTGGGGACAAGCGTCAACATTGGGAGAAACGAAGAGTTCGACCATAGAGATATAAGAATAGAGGAGGCAGGGCCGGCGGTTCACGTGGGTAGTATAGGTAGCACTACCCACTCGGAAATATCTGAATGGGTAAATTACCCACTCGAAATTTTCAAGCATTATTCCTTCATATAAGTACATTGTGAAAAAAGATTTGGCATTAAGGGCATTCATCAGAGGCAAAGTTACTAGATCTCTCCCCCCAGTTTTCTCAACGATTGATGAATATAATCGATTTTAATGAGCAGGTGCATCTTCTTAGCATATCAAAGAAAGTGCAGCTACTCTTTATTTTTCATTTTATTTGTTCGTTTCTGAGAAAACTGGGGGGACGATTTTGGAATCTAGTAACTTTTTGGGAAGGCGGTGAATGCTGTTACCACCCCCCCCCCCCTCCTCTAAATTCGCTACCAACTCTGAAAAAAAGTCTGACGCCGGCCCTGAGAGGAGGGAAGTCAGGCGAAATCTGTGAGTGGAGAAGTAACATCGGATAAAAGAGAGAGCAATACAGGAGTTCTCAGGCTAGCCAATCAGCGGAGTTGTCACAGAACTCCTCTTAGTCCAAGAGCCGACCGCAATTTTACTTACCCCATTTTCTAAAGGATGAAATTTTGAGTATCGATAGTGCTCATTGAGATAAATCCAGTGATCTAGGGTTGCCTGGAGGAATACAGGAACAACGTCCGGAAAAAGGGTCACTTCCGGTGAAATTTTTGTCGACTCACTTACCTCATTTTCTAAAGGATGAAATTTTGAGCACCGATAGTGCTCATCGAGACGAATTCAATGACCCAAGGTTGCCTGGTCAAATCATGGAACAACCCTGTGGCAACCCGGTTTTTGTATCGGGTCTTTTATCGACTTACTTACCCCATTTTCTAAAGGGTGAAATTCTTAGCACTGATAGTGTTCATTGAAACAAATTTAATGACCTAGGGTTGCCTGGTCGAATCATGGAACAAGGCTGTGGCAACCCGGTTTTTTTATCGACTTACTCACCCCATTTTCTAAAGGATGAAATTTTGAGCACCGATAGTGCTCATCGAGACGAATTCAATGACCCAAGGTTGCCTGGTCAAATCATGGAACAACCCTGTGGCAACCCGGTTTTTGTATCGGGTCTTTTATCGACTTACTTACCCCATTTTCTAAAGGGTGAAATTCTTAGCACTGATAGTGTTCATTGAAACGCATTCAATGACCTAGGGTTGCCTGGTCAAATCATGGAACAAGGCTGTGGCAACCCGGTTTTTTTATCGACTTACTTACCCCATTTTCTAAAGGATGAAATTTTGAGCACCGATAGTGCTCATCGAGACGAATTCAATGACCTAAGGTTGACTGATCAAATCATGGAACAACCCCGTGGTAACCCGGTTTTTTTATCAGGTTTTTTATCGGCTCACTCACCCCATTTTCTAAAGGATGCAATTTTGAACATCATGTTGTTCATGAAGACGAATTCAATGACGTACGGTTGTCTGTTCGAATCATGGAACATTCCTGTGACAACCTGGTTCTTTTATCGGGTTTTCTATCGGTTTAGTACATTATTCTCTAAATGATGCAATCCAAGGGAATTAAAGGGGAAGGGTGCATTGATAGAAGATTGAGCATAGATAGAATATGCCACATGAGAAGGAACCCATGGGAAGAAACCTATATGAATAATGTTGCATGGGATACCCATTCGAATATGTCACATGGGAAGAAACCCATGTGAAGTTGGGACTAGGTTTATTCCGCATGTGATCACGTCACATAGGTCACCCGTTCGGATGTCTCACGCATGCGGATATTTGAAAACCTTCTACGCTCTTTGTGAGACTATTCGACACAGTACATTTTACAAACGTTGTAAGAATATTCTCAGAATATTTTGTGTTACGTAGAGTAGTACCAATTGGAGGTATTGGATCTAACGTCAAGTATATCAACTCCAATGATTCATTCCGTGAAAAGTACCGGCAACAAGCGAGTCGGTGAGGTAGATCACCCGATGCGAGTCGTTTATGGTGAATTTCTCGTGCGTACACTGTACACTAAAATGTTAATAACTTTTTTCCTTCTCAAAAATACAGTAATTTTCTTGCGCGTAAATATAGCTCAAGGCATAAGGAATATATGCTTCAAAGCTTTTTTCTCTAAACCTACGAGAAGTTGGTTAATTTTTCAATTGTTTATTAAAAAGTTGAATATTTATGAACAAATTCCAGAATTTCAAAAATTTTATTATTTATTTCTTTTTTATTATTTTCCACGAATCTACCCTCAAAATTTCATCAAATTCCATCGGAACCTCTCAGAGATATCGAAATTTGAAAAAAAGTCGTATAAAAATTCATTTGTTCATACCATTGCCAAAAATGCGAATTTGTTGACAAAAATTTTTCTGAGTATTCTCTACACATATAGCAACGTAATTCCGCACAAAACCGATTTGAATTCATTAGGTCCAATTTTAGTGTCCGAATTTCAGTGTTCACTCATTTTGACTTACTAACAAACATGATCACGGTGTTTTGTAGTTAATTTCACGTTTCTGTTCATCTTTTGGCGGTATGGTCCTGCGTTACAATTTCTTCATAGTAATTTATAACACAATATTTTCCCCGTGTACAAATGTCGATACTAACTGTCAATATCTGCATGTTTCTAGCATTGACTGTTCCATTAGTCCTGAAATACAAGATTCTTACAGTGAAAATCTATTCATGATAAAAGTAATATACTTTCCATTAAAATCCGTATTTTAATCGTAAGAATCTCTATCACTTGCAGCGATGAAGTAGAGATTTTAACAATAGTATTACAAGACCCAACAAAATATATGCGTATCATTAAAATCCATATTTGAATCGTAAGAATCTCTATTACTTACAGCGATGAAATGGAGATTCCAACAATATTATTCCAAAGACCAACAAAATATACAGTTATGATCAATAACAATCATTAATCATTACAATCTCTCTTTTCAATAAAAATCAAGTATCAACGTTCTTGAAATATGAATATTTAGAAAATCCTTCAAATACGGCTCTAATTCACGTGTACGTAAGCGAGTCCTGATGGTTGAGCGGTCAAGGTGGCGGCTTGAGACGCTACAAACTCGGATTCGCTTCCCGGAAATTGATTTTTTTTTCAACATATTGTTCCCTGACTTTGAGCATCTGAATATAGTAGTTGTAAGAATCCTGAATTATAATGAGAACTCACTCTTCTCCTTACCCTGAATGAAATAACATATTATTGGTTAACAGATATATTTACTACTTCGAAGCAAACATCTGTATAATAAATGTGTACTTCTCCTTAGAATTTAGATACTTGTCCTCATACTTAGCATAAAATATACTAGTCTTTATAATATTTCTTATACCCCTTAAGATCCCTTTCTCTCCGTGCTTATACAGAGAATCCTAGGTCATTGAATTTGTTCCGATAAGCACTATCGATGTTAAAAATTGCATCCTTAAGAAAATGAGGTAAGTGAGTCGATAAAAAAGCAGATAACAGAACCGGGCTGCCACAGGCTTGTTCAATGATTTGACCAAGCAACCTTGGGTCATTGAATTCGTCTCGATGAGCGCTATCTATGTTCAAAATTTCATCCTTTAGAAAATGGGGTAAATAAGTCGATAAAAAACCCAATAAAAAAACCGGGTTGCCACAGGGTTGTTCCATGATTTGACTAGGCAACCCTAGGTCATTGAATTCGTCTCGATGAGCACTATCGGTGCTCTAAATTCCATCCTTTAGAAAATGGGGTAAGTAAGTCGATAAAAAACCCGATAAAAAAACCGGGTTGCCACAGGGTTTCTCCATGATTTGACCAGGCAACCCTAGGTCATTGAACTCGTCTTGATGAGTACTATCAACGTCGAAATTTCATCCTTTAGAAAATGAGGTAAGTAAGTCGACAAAGATTTCACCGGAAGTGACCCTTTTTCGGGACGTTGATCCTGTATTCCTCCAGGCAACCCTAGATCACTGAATTCATCTCAATGAGCACTATCGATGCTCAAAATTTCATCCTTCAGAAAATGGGGTAAGTAAAATTGCAGTGGGCTCCCCACCTATCTATTCTTTTCTCTTTTCACACGGTTTTCGGCACCCTCACCTGCCCTCACCTCCTCTATTCTTATATCTCTATGGGTCTGACAGGTTCTCTCTTTTCTTCCAGCGTTACTGCTTGGTGCTGAAACCGCCATGGAAGAAGCCCTTTAAGCTGACATTCCATGGGACGTCGAGCGGCAGCGTCAACATTGGAAGAAAAAAGAGAACCGATCGGACCTCCCTTTTCTTGCAATGTTGACGCTGCCGCTCGACGCCCCATAAAATGTCAGTTTGAAAGGTACCATTTCATGGGAGTTTCCGCGTCGAGCGTCAACATTGGAAGAAAACGGATAACCTGTTGGACCTCTCGTGTCTTCCAATATTGACACTCGACGCGAAAGCTCCCATGAAATCGCCGCTTAAAGTGATATTAGCAGCGTGGCAGCAGCCAAATCGTGTATAACAAACTACGGGCAAACACGTCATATTAATTAGAATATTGTACTGTACAGCATTTCTACTTGAGTCAGAGGATGCTTCCGATTGCGAGAGCTCTTAGCCCCAGAGGCCATGGTTCAGCCAATGGGAATCCAGTATTCTAGCCCTAGGGGCTAGCCCCTGTCTAGGGAGCCTCAAAGGAGAGAGTGGACATCGGAGGTTTGCTGTGATTGGCCAAAGCTTTAAGAAGCCATATTGATGGAGGGTTCCTATTATCCACTCTCTCCCTTGAGGCTCTCTACCCCTGTCTACAATCGGAAGCATCCAGAGAAGTGCTGTACAGAGGATGCTTCCGATTGCAAGCAGGGACTAGCCCCTAGGGCTAGAATACTGGATTCCCATTGAGGATACTAGCAGCGTGGCAGTAGCCAAAATGTTTCTTTCAAATTATTTGAAAGTTTCACAATAAAATTTAATAATTTTCATTTAGAGACCTATACCCGAAGGGAACATGAAGCTCCGACAAATGTTCAGAATAGATCATGATAGATCAGACTGAAGCTCTGTTGGAGCTCAAGTTTAGATTCGTAAACGTTCGACGAAGGTCCGATGAACGTTGAAATGTCCACTTGAAAATAGTTTGAATGAACGTTCATAAAACGTTCATCGAACGTTTACTAAAGGTTCGTTCGAGTTGCAATTTTTCGATCAAAGTTTTTTTCAAAGTATATTTTTCCACGAAAAAATGAAAGATTGAGGCATTTCTAACTATGATTGTAATTCCGTCTGAAACATAAAAAACTGAAGGTTGAATGAATCTTCGTAGAATCTTTAATAAACGTTCTATGAACCTTCATTCAAGCTATTTTCAAGCGGACATTTCAACGTTCATCGGACCTTCGTCGAACGTTTCCGAATCTAAACTTGAGCTCCAACGGAGCTTCAGTCTGATCTATCATGATCTATTCTGAACGTTCGTCGGAGCTTCATGTTCCCTTCGGGTATTGACACATATACCAGGTAGGTAAATGAAAATTGGTTGGTTTTATTACACCACTTTCAAATAATTTGGAAGAAACATTTTGGCTGCTGCCACGCCACTAGTATCCTCTCAAGGGGATACGAGCGGCGTGGCAGCAGCCAAATCGTTTGTAACAACCCATACAGCACCGGGAGGTTTCCTGAACGTTCAGAAGACGTGCTTGATTTCACAGAGAACGTGCAAATAACGTCTCAGGATGTTCTAAAAACGTCGCATGTATGTCCCAGGGACATGCAAATGTCTCGGTTAGTTCTATTCATGTCCCCGTGTGACTTTGTGGTTTTTCAAGGTTAGTTTTCATGAAAGTACGTTTAGAAGACATGATGAAAACGTCTGGTAGTAGATCAAAGGAACGTGCTTAGAACGTATTCAAGGATATCAAATGGGAAGGTACTCTAAACGTTTGTAAAACTTGCTTCAGCGGGACCAAAACACGCAAAACCAAGAGCACGTTTTCAAAGCGTTCAAAGAACTTTCTGTGCTGTCTGGGAAACTATGGACAAACACTTCATATTAATTAAAATATCGCTCTGTACAGCACTTCTACTTGAATCAGAGAAAAGTTGTACAGAGCGATATTTTGATCCGAATGAAGCGCCTCTCTATAGTTTATCATAAACAATTTGGCTGCTACCACGCCGCTCGTATCCCCTCAAGCCCAAAAAAACCGTACGCTCGAATTTCAGAAACCCGAAAGGTTAGGCTGTTGTCCCATGGGACAAAAATTAACTACGGAACGGAACACACGGAATGAGCGGCATCAATCGAAGTCATTCCGCTGTTTTCTCTTCCCTACTGGACGTTTACGACAATTACTTGGAGTTTGCTCGAAGCAAGCAGTGGTGAAATTCCCCAGATTTCCCTAGAGTGCTACGAGCAATCATTCTGCCGTCTCACAAGTGATCGTATCAAGCACCATCAAATCCAACGGAATTATTGAGCCGGTAAGCAATTTGGATTTTTTGATTTAATTAATCTAATAATTGATGTTTGAAATGTGAAAAATCATTATCCACCTGTGCTTTCCTTTTTCTTGTTGAAATGATTCAATAGCATATATAATATGTCGAATAAATAATGAAAAGTGGTAAATTAAGCTCAACCTTCAATTTCTCATTCAGATGAAAATTATCGATGTTCGATATTGAGATAATCGAATTGTATTTTGCAAGTCCTTTGTGTAATTATTGTAAATTTCTAATCATTTTAAACCATCAGTTTTCTCATTTAAAAAATCTACATTCTCATCCATTTGAAGTGAAATTGAAATATTACAGGACATGGAATATTTGAGGCTATAACTCTATAGAGTTTTTACTTCGAATGATTCACAACGTAGATTTTTTAAATGAGGAAACTGATGGTTTAAAATGATTAAAAATTTACAATAATTACACAAAGGACCTGCAAAATACAATTCGATTATCTCAATATCGAACATCGATAATTTTCATCTGAATGAGAAATTGAAGGTTGAGGTTAATTTACCACTTTTCATTATTTATTCGACATATTATATATGCTATTGAATCATTTCAACAAGAAAAAGGATAGCACAGGTGGATAATGATTTTTCACATTTCAAACATCAATTATTAGATTAATTAAATCAAAAAATCCAAATTGTTTACGGGCTCAATAATTCCGTTGGATTTGATGGTGCTTGATACTGCTTGCTACGATCACTTGTGAGACGGCAGAATGATTGCTCGTAGCACTCTAGGGAAATCTGGGGAATTTCACCACTGCTTGCTTCGAGCAAAGTCCAAGTAATTGCCGTAAACGTCCACTGTCCCATGAACAGGGAAAGTAGCGGAAAACGGATTGCGGTACCAATACTTTTCAAGTATGCCTAGTTTTATCTGGTTTCATCCAACAGTTACTAAAAATTCTAAAAATCTATCGGTAACGCGATCCGCTTTCCGCTACTTTTCCCGTTCATGGGACAGTAGGGAAGAGAAAACAGTGGAATGACTTTGATTGGTGTCACTCATTCCGCACGTCCCGTTCCGTTGTTCATTTTCATTGGATGGAACGGCAGCCTTAGGGCGGCGTCACATGGAGCTAAAAAAGGGTTCCGCGTTCCGCTCTTTTTTAGCTCCATGTGACGCCACACTTAAGCTGTAATTTCATGGGGCGTCGAGCATCAAGCGTCAACATTAGAAAGAAAGAGAGGTCACACAGTTCTTCTCTTTCCTTCTAATGTTGACGCTTGATGCTCGACGCCCTATGAAATTACAGCTTTATACGTCCGAACAGAGCTGTAAGATGGGCAATTGCCGCTGAGGCAGTAGAGCTTTCCGAAGTGTTTGACAGGAGGCTCCAGGGGCGTGAACTACAGATGCTACAGACGGATGCCCCTGACGCTCCGGGTCAAACACTTCGGAAAGCTCCAGTGATGCCAGAATGGAGGGCGAGGACCGCAGTGTGGATATTTGATACTCTCGCAGAAAACAAAGTGGGTCAATGATTGTACAATCATGGACACTTTGAAGTCGTTCACGATTTTACAATTAACTACATGATAAGTTAACACATTATTGATCAATGATGCATGCATTGAAGACTACTGAAACTGTTGTGCATCAATGATTGTACAATAATTGATAGTATTCACGTATTAGCCATTCTGGTAGTACAACCATTGGTCAATTGTTCATGCATCATTATGTGGATGGAGGCCAAATCAACGAAATCAGTATTCGACAGAGTTTGAAAAGAGAGAGTGGGATGGGGGCCGAATCAACGAAACCGTTAATTGGAAAGAATAAGACATCCTACATTATACATCTCTTCCTTTTCAACCAATGGTTTCGTTGATTTGTCTTTTCGTTGATTCGGCCCCCATCCAGAGAGTGTGACGTATCTCTCTTTTCAACTAATTTTTCGTTAATTTGGCCCCCATCCCATTACGTCCATCAGGCTAACCTCCCATGGACCGGAATTCGTTCCGGCGGAATGACTTTAAACCAATCGGTTTCACAATTTCTTTTAGAGCGTTCTATCAGAAATCCATAAAAAACTGTGCATTGGTTCAATTTTCATTCCGCCGGAACGAATTCCGGTCCATGGGAGGCCAGCCTCAGATTGAGCGATCGTGGACTCGTTCGTTTTGTTTTCTGGGTAATTGTAAACTCGTGAACGACTTCAAAGTGTCCACGATTGTGAAATCATTGAACCACTTCGTTTTCTGGGAATGCAATTTATTTATAAGTACCCTGGTGGACCTGAGCGAGGGTAAAACGAGGCCGAAGTGATGATCGCTTTGTGCGTTTTGGCGAGGTTGACACGATGATAGAGTGAGGATGGTAAAATGAGAATTTCTACGCGTTGAGTTGAGGTAGGAAGAAAAATAGAAAAAGATTCGGAAACTAGGGATCTTCATCTATCAATTGAGATGTACAGGGCGTCTCATTTGAAACAGGACAGCTGAATAACTCTTCAGGGAAAAAAATTGTTCAGATAAAAGTTGTAGGGTTCGAAGGGGGCCATAAGATGGTGACCTTGAATTTGACCTTGAGGTCAATTTTGAGCATAATTGATGGTCAAAGTATGTTTTTTCAAATGGAAAACCCTACGTTCGACCTCAGAAATAGAAAGAGCGGAAAATTTTACGTCCGAATATGTTAACATATCAGATCATTTAGAGGTCATTTGAAAGTCAAAAAACCATTTTCTATGGATTTTCACGGGAAAGCCTCAGACGAGTTGTTTCTCTGACCAAAGTTATCAAAGTTAAAGTGAAACCCCACGTTTCGACCTTGAATTCGACCTTGAGAACGATAATGAATGCCAAATTTGGAACAATAATTGAAAAATTATTTATTTTTCCAGTTCGTCGTTTTATAATTACAGATGGCACAAATCCGTTGACGGGTAAGACACACTTATTGCAGGAGATGTTCGAATTGACCGCCATTTACTTCAATACATAACTCCAGCCGGCGTCGAAAGTTTCCAAGAACAGACTGAAAAACTTCTGCACGAATATTCGCAATTGCGTATCTGATGCGTTGTTGTAGATCCACAGGTGTTGTTGGTCGGTTGGTATAAACGACATTTTTTACGTAACCCCACAAATGAAAATCTAGAGGGGTGAGATCAGGAGATCTTGCCGGCCATAGTACAAATCCACCTCGACCATTCCAACGATTGGGGAAAAGGATATTTAGATAATCCTTCACACATCGAGCAAAGTGTGGTGGTGCACCGTCTTGCTGATATCACATCCTCTGCCTAGTTGCTAATGTCACATCTTCCATGAGAACTGGTAATTCATTCTGTAAAAACTGTAGATGATTAGGACCGTTAACAATTCCATAAAAAAAATCCGGCCCAATAACTTGATTGTCTAGAATTCCACACCAAACATTTATACTCCACCGATGCTGATGATCAACTTGTTGAGTCCAGTGCGGGTTTTGCGCTGACCAATAGTGGCTATTGTGACGATTTAACAAGCCAGTACTTTGAAACGTTGATTCATCACTGAAAAGAACATATCGAAAGAAATCGGGCGCTTCGTTCAACCTCTGTAAAGCCCAATGGCAAAAGTTAACCCGATTCTGCATATCTTGTTGAGATAATTCTTGGGTCAGTGTGATGTGGTACGGATGATATTGAGCAGCTTGTAGAATTCTGTGTGCCGTACTGCGTGAAATACCCAAATCGCGTTCAATATCACGTAAACTAACATGAGGATTCATGTGTATTATTGCTAAAACAGCAACGCATCGAGGGTCGTTAAAGTTGAAACCTTGATTGTTTCGGCGTTGACCAATCCTTCCTTCTCGACAATTTTTTTCAACTTGGCGAATGACTTCTGGAGAAGGATGATGCTGCCGATCTCCAAACCGCTCTCTGTACAATCGTGACGCTCTTTGATACACTCCGCGACACTCACCCAAGATCATTAAAATATCAACACATTCGTTAGGTGAATAAACCATTTTGAACCCACACTTACACCGTAAACGATGAAAACTTCTGAATGATCATTTTCGTACTGATATGAAGAATAAACTCTGAAGGTTAGTTCTGTTTACTTTCAATTCAAGGTCGAAACGTGGGGTTTCACTTTAACTTTAATAACTATGGTCAGAGAAACAACTCGTTTGAGGCTTCTCCGTGAAAATGGTTTTTTGACCTTCAAATGACCTCTGAATGACCTGATATGTTAACATATTCGGACGTAAAATTTTCCGCTCTTTCCATTTCTGAGGTCGAACGTAGGGTTTTTCATTTGAAAAAACATACTTTGACCATCAATTATGCTCAAAATTGACCTCAAGGTTAAATTCAAGGTCACCATCTTATGGCCCCCTTCGAACCCTACAACTTTTATCTGAACAATTTTTTTCCCCCTCCATTCCCTGAAGAGTTATTCAGCTGTCCTGTTTCAAATGGGACGCCCTGTATATGAAGGAGAAACTCGTTCATTAAAGTAGTAATTGGGTCGATTGAAAATGAATGATGCTTTGGAGAAAACTCGGTGCGATCGTACGCTGAACGTGGAAGGCAGGAGGTTCAATTCAATTCAATCAATTTATTTAAATTCCAGAAATTACAGAAATTTAAATAGGCGGTATTGGCACACAGACCATAAGCCAAGGCAGGAGGTGGAACTCGGACGGAGAATGGAGAGAGAATGGGGGGAGAAGAAGCCACGTCCACAGAAACTCTCGCTCGGTGATGCTTCGGCGAGGTTGAAGCGAGGGTAAAGCATGTCTATCATCACCTGGTGAGGCTAAAGTTGGGTGAAGTGATGATACGGCGAGGATGAACATATTTGTTGATTTTCAGCTCATTTTTCGACCTTCGTCTCATTTCCCTGATATTCACACACACTCGAAGGGTGATAATTACCAAATATTCATTTCTTCAATCAAGATTATCAAGATTAATGAGTGCTCGAAACTTCTGAAATTGAATATTTGTTAACTATCACCCTTCGAGTGTGTGTGAATATCAGGGAAACGAGACGAAGGTCGCAAAATGAGCTGAAAGTCAATAAATGTGTTCATCCTCGCCGTATCATCGCCGTACCCTCACCATGGTGATGATAGGCGTTGATTATGATTTTCAGAATTTTCGAGCACTCAATCTGGATCGAATAAATAAATATTTGGTGATTATCACCCTTCGAGTGTGTGTGAATATCAGGGACACGAGACGAAAGTCGAAAAATGAGCTGAAAATCAACAAATGTGTTCATACCCGCCGTATCATCACTCCAGCCTCACCAGGTGATGATCAGTGATGCCAGCATCTGGTCGACCGACTCAATTTACCCTCTCCGTGACACCTATCTGTATAGAAATCTCACACACACAATCAAACCTCCGACAAAATGAATTAGATTGTATGGAGCGTGATGGAGGGGGTAAAACTCGTCGGCCGGCCGAATGTTGGCATCACTGGTGATGATAGACATCCTTTACTCTCGCTTCAACCTTGCCGAAGCATCACCGAGCGAGGGTTTCTGTGGGCGTGGCTTCTGCTCTCTCCATTCTCCGTCCGAGTTCCGCCTCCTGCCTTCTACGTTCAGCGTACGATCGCACCGAGTTTTCTTAAAAAATCATTCATTTTCAATTGATCCAATTACTACTCTAATGAACGAATTTTTCTTTCATATACGAGGGTGGATTGATAAGTTTCCGGCCTGACCAAGAAAAACAACGTTTTTAAGAATTTTTTTTTTTTATTTCTCAACATAATCTCCTCCAAGGCTGATACATTTCTCATAGCGGTGTTCTAGTCTAGTAATGCCATCTCTATAGACTGATTCGTCAAGCTCCTCAAAATACCCATTTACAGCTTCGATTACTTCTTCATTGTCCGCAAATCTCTTACCGCCAAGCCATTTGTTGAGGATAGGAAACAGATAATAGTCACTCGGGGCTAGGTCTGGAGAGTAGGGAGGGTGCGGCATTAATTCAAACTTCAGATCGTTGATTTTAGCCATCGCAACAATTGACGTGTGCGCTGGTGCGTTATCGTGATGAAACAAGATTTTTTTCTTCGCCAGATGAGGTCGTTTAATTTTCACTTCGTGGCTCAAACGTTGCAATAAGTCTGCGTAGTATTGACCAGTGATAGTTTTACCCTTTTCAAGGTAATCAATGTATATAATACCTCTTGCATCCCAAAAAACAGTAGCCATAACCTTGTTCGCCGAAAAAATAGTTTTTGCCTTCTTTGGAGTTGGTTCCCCTGGTCCAATCCACTGTTTAGACTGTTCTTTGGTTTCAGGAGTGTAGTGGTGGACCCAAGTTTCGTCAACGGTTACGAATCGACGCAAAAATTCGCTTGGATTACGCTTATACAACGCCAAATTGGCGGTAGAAATGTTCTTTCGAATCAATTTTTGGTCGACTGTTAGCAAACGCGGCACCCATCTTGCACAGAGCTTTTCCATATACAAATGTTGGTGCAAAATATTTTGTACACGTTCATATGACATCTTACAGGTCTCAGCTATCTCACGAACTTTTAATCTGCGATCTTTCAGCACTATTTGATGGATTTTTTCGATCATATCTGGAGTTGTGACCTCAATGGGGCGTCCTGAGCGAGGCTCATCAGAGGTGCTCACACGACCCTTTTGAAACTCGGAAACCCACTGCTTAACGGTTGAATATGATGGGGAGGATGTCCCCAGTGTTGAGTCCATCTCTTCTTTAATTTCCTTCGGCGTTAACCCCTTCAAATAAAAGTATTTGGTGACAGCACGATTTTCCAGCTTTTCCATTTTTACGAAAAACACAGAGGCGTCTTGGTCAGCGTGCTCTCAAAACTAAACTAACATGGCGATCGGACTGAAACTATAGCTACAAGCTATCTAAGGATGGTACTATAGAACGCCACCTCAAGGTAGGCCTAGTGGCGCCATCTCTTGGTCAGGCCGGAAACTTATCAATCCACCCTCGTATATCTCAATTGATAGATGAAAGTCTCTAATTTCTGAATCTTTTTTTATTTTTCTTCCTACGTCAACTCAACGCGTACAAATTCTCATTTCACCATCTTCAAGCTGACATTTCATGGGGCGTCGAGCGGCAGCGTCAACATTGGAAGAAAAAAGAGAACCGATCGGATCTCCCTTTTCTTCCAATGTTGACGCTGCCGCTCGACGCCCCATGAAATGTCAACTTCACTATATCATCGCCTCAACCCTGCCAAAACGCACAATCACCGCCATGGTCTACCAGGGTATATAGCATAATATAACTATACATAACATATAACATATTCATTACTAAATTACCGGCTCCATGGTTGAACGGTTAACGCATCAACTCTCAGACATGGATCTCCGGCAGGCTGGGGGGTTCGGATCCCTGACTAATCAATCCGCCTTTCTCCCTAACAGTAATGCCGCGAAAGGGGAAATGGCGGTTGGTGCGTCAACCAAAGTTTATCCCGACAGCGGCTACCACCGTAATAGCAGGAGGCATAAACTCAATAAGAGAACTTTTAGAATGAACTTCAGCGCCACCAAGGGGATGGGTACTGGAATTGATCTCACATGAATACACTAACACAAATGCTCAGCAAATCATAAAAGCACATAAAAGTATTTGAAACAGTATTGGTGCCTTCATGTGAAATTAGTTCAAGTACCCTCCCCTTTGGCGGCGCTGAAATTAGTCTAAAGAACGTCCTTTTGAGTTTATGCGCCCTGCATAATAGTGGAATGACGGTTGATAAGTCTGGATAAGCATTGCTGCCAGAACAGCAACACGGTTGCTAGATTTAGCACTATGAAAACATTTCTAGCCCTGAATTTTCAAGTACAGCACTTAAATTAAATATCTAGCACTATTTTTTCAAATGGAATTTATATATATATAGGTCATTACTAATTGAAAATTTTAATTATCTGAGTTATTTGCACAATGGAAAGTTCTATAATTTATATGAAGAGTTTCCTTCTATGCCAAAGGATTATTTAAATTGAAATTATTCGTTGGAATAAAAAGTATGTATTGTATCGTGATTGAGGATTATTATTGGAAATATGTTGATTATTGAATAAATGATTACCTGATGGCAAAATTTTCAAGGATTAGTTTGATTCACCCTAAGGGGATAGGTCTTGCAGCATATCTATTTTGAAAAAAATCATTATATATATATTTGGTCAAATGAAAATATTGTTTTGTTAGAAAAAAGTCCAGTTTACAGCAGGGTTGGAAGTCCTTCAATTAAAACTCATTCGAATTGACGTTCAATGAACAATAAAAATTTAATTTTCAATTGAAATTTTTCTCAATTAAAAATTAAATTAAATTCTTAATTGAAATTTTTTTGCAACAAACAATTAAATTAAATTCTCAATTGAGGTAATTTCCATTTGACAAATCAATTCAATTGTTTTCTTGTTCTTTCTTAATTAACAAATACAGAAAAACAAGAGCGCATCAGGAAAATCAATCAATCATTGCTTGATTTTAAAGCAATCACATTTATTTGATAATTGGAAACGACTTCAATTAAGAATTGAATTTAATTTTTAATTGAAGAAACTTTCAAAGAAGAATCAAATTCTAATTGTTAATTGGGTGCTTCTTCAATTAACTAATTTACAACCCTGGTTTACAGTATATTGACACATGATTTTGGTCATTGAATATCGAATCAAATATCCCTGAACATCTATTTGGAGATGTAAAATGGAAAAATAAATATACAAGGTATCTCACTAAACACTCTGACCCTGCTGAATGTAAATTCCTGATATAACAAAATGTGCAAAATTCACAAATTCAAAATTCTCTATTTTTCCCACGTTTTTTTTTAGCACCAACATTTGGCAACATCGAAAAAAATCTAAGACTGTCACCAATTCTAATTTAGCTCTGTACAGCCGTAGGGTCTCAAGTATTCGCTCATGCGCGGTTCTCAACCCGGCGTGGGGGGAAACCGGGCATGTCAGAATCAACGGCCGCGTCCAAAGGACTCTCGTTCTTGGTACTTCAACGGGCACACGTCGGGTTCTCGAATACGAACTCATCAGCATTGAACTGAGTTCACGCGCGCGACAGTCCGTCTACCGCGATACCGTTGTCATATCTTTTATTATATTAAAAGTACTATTATTATCACCACAGCCTTTTGATTGAATGACCCGTACATACCGATATTTGTAGGGTATTGGACACACGCGGTCTCAGAACCAGTGCCACTCTGAACTTCATCCATATTTGAACGCGATAGATTTCAACATACTTCGATACGAAATCCGATCTATCGAGGGTATAGACTCTTATTGCATCACTTAACCAAGATACCTACACAGCACCGACTGCTGCGTCATCTAGCTCTGCGAGTCTATAACCTTCTGGCAACACTGTGGATAAGTCAGGGAATCTTACCCCTGCCGCGTAGGTTAGGTCACGGTCAGGGGGGTGCAACTCACCTAATCACCTTCAAATGTTTCGCGAAACGTTTTGTCATCACAGTAAACTTCACTTGAAGTCCGTGAACGGCGCTGTCTGTAGCTAAGTCAAAATCACGTGATGTTTTTTTTGTACACTACGTATGTGATACGAGTGTCAGTATCGTCATTATCGTATTTGGTTATGTGACATATTCAAGAATTGTATGTATATATCAACACCATTATTGATATGATTTGTCAAGCGATTTCAAATGCAAAATTAGGCGCCGAAAAATTATCGTATCAGGTGACTTTTTCTGATAGTACAATCAGCGTCTCTTGCGGACAGTTTGGGAAATATCGAATGGTGACAAAACGTTACGTATAGTTTTTATGGTAAACACCCGTTGAACCGAAAGCCCGTTAGGCCGAAAGACCGTTGGACCGAAATTTATTTTACCGAATGACAATAATCCGAAATATTACTATACGTTACTAGTCGTGTGCGAATAAGATAGAATGTCACCAAAACTTTTTCGGATTATTGTCATTCGGTAAAATAAATTTCGGTCCAACGGTCTTTCGGCCTAACGGGCTTTCGGTCCAACGGGTGTTTACCGTTTTTATCGAGTTGCACCCCCCTGGTCACGGTGTAGAATAGGTGAACCAACTTCCTGGATTTTGAGGGAGTGGGGGTGTGATTATTTGTTGCAGTTTTCTCTAGTGTTTTCCAGATGTCGTATGTGTTCGAGGTAGGTTTTTGTAAACAACAATGGCGGCCCGTATGGAAATATTTCGCTGAAAAATGTCTGTAAAACTATGAAAAATCTCTGGAAAAAAATGAAAAAATTCTGAGAAACTCTGACAAACTCTGAGAATCTCTGAAATTTTGGTGAGAAATCTAATATTTTTGGGACATTCTTTACAGACTTTTTTCAGAGTTTCTCAGAGTTTTTTCATTCTTTTTCAGAGAAATAGTAACGAAATTGCACTCTGAAAAAACTCTGACAAAACTCTGATGGATTGCTAACATTTCTCTGACTTTTAGAAAGAAATTAAAAAATTTTCAAACACTTTTTCACACATGATATTTGAATACGGCATATGAATGTATTTATTGAATTTCAGGATTTTTCAATAAGGGATCGTCCATAAATTACGTAACGCTATTGACTATATCTTTCTCTATCTCACTCATCATGTCTGAAGTTAGTGCAACAAGGAATGACAGAAGAAAAAGCGTTACGTAATTTATGGATGGTCCCTAATCAGAAAAATGTCAACAATTTATTAGAGTTTTGTCAGAGTTTTTTCAGAGTGCAGGTTCGTTACTATTTTTCTGAAAAAGTATGAAAAAATTCTGAGAAACTCTGCAAAAAGTCTGAAAAAAGTCTGTAAAGAATGTCCAAAAAATATTAGATTTCTCATCAAAATTTCAGAGATTCTCAGAGTTTGTCAGAGTTTCTCAGAGTTTTTTCATTTTTTTTCAAAGATTTTTCATAGTTTTGCAGACATTTTTCAGCGAAATATTTCCATACGGGGGGGAATATGGTAGCATCTATTTGAATTCCTTCTTCATCACAAAAATGTATTCTCATTCTCAAGGAATTGAAAAAAAATAAGTTAAAATGGTACAAAAGTGCTGTATTATTGAATGTGACAGTGGATATACGAAAGAAAAAGTATCTATGTTTCGTGCACCGAAAGACACTGAAACTTGGACTTTGAACTTTTCAAGAAATGGTTTGATGTTATCAAAAAATCGGATAATTATTTGAATAAGAATAGTTTTGTTTGTGAAAAACACTTTCAAGAATATGATATAAAACGAGGGAATATTGTACGTGATGTGATTGGAAATGTGATTTATGAAGTAATCATTCGTGAAGTGCCATTCGCTACACGGTTGTATGTTTCGAATTTGGGAATTCTAAAAACCTATCATCTGCACATTGTGATTTTTGAATTTCTATTGGTGATTTATAAAAAATAAAATTGTTTTGCAATGTTATTCCCAAAATATCAATAACGATTAATCTTTTTCTATTTTTTTCGTACTCCCTGATTTATTTGCAAAAATACTGTTCTTTGATATCAGTGAGGATTTTTTTATGGTGAAGAAAACATTGAAAAATTTTGTATTCCAATCCGGTTCGTTATTCAATATGAGTAGTAATTTACTTTATTGTTACAAGCTCAAGCAACACCAGGAAGAATTATAATGCGGATAGTATCCTATGGACATGCTCAGAAGGTGATTATTCAAAACAGTCTCATTTGGAGGTTCTAAGCATGTTCATATCACATCTGGAACATCCGTGTGTTGCTTGGGAGTAATAATAAATGAAAAATATTATTCCATATTAATTTTTATGAGGTTATATTCATTTCATGGGAGCGGCCATTGTTGTTTACATTTGCCTACCAAAATCAGTAGCGCACTCATGTGTCATTATGTGTAAACTGCATGAAATAATCACAGCAGTTTTGAAGAGTTGGATGTTGGATCACCTAAAGCTGTAATTTCATGGGGCGTCGAGCATCGAGCGTCAACATTAGAAAGAAAGAGAGGTCACACAGTTCTTCTCTTTCCTTCTAATGTTGACGCTTGATGCTCGACGCCCCATGAAATTACATCTTCATTCTCTTACACCGTGGGTTAGGTTGGAAGTACGCTTCCCCCGGTCCAGGGGTATGACACTTCATATATTTGCAATGTATAAACTATGTTCAGAGTTTATCCGATCCCCCCGCACCACCACTCACCCCCGTTTTGCTAGGTGGCGACACTTGCATTTGTCATACGTCTCATAAACCGAGGGAATTCAAATGTTTTGGGTGATGAAATTTCGCAGATTACATATTATGACAAACGCAAGTGTCGCCACCTAGTCAGTTATAGAGATGAGGGGAACAGAGGGGATCGGATAAAGTTTGTACACGTTTTGAGAGTAAGTGTCATACCCCTGCCCCGGTCCAATTGGCCTCGGCAGCGTAAAGTGACCGGGTTAACAAAAACTGAATAAAATAAAAAAAAATTACTAAATTGTCCAAAAATAAATTGTATTTGTTACAAATAATGCACATTTACAAAATCAACTCCCATTTTTAAGTGTTGGTTTGTATGTTTTTTTTTCAAATTGTAATACATTTTCAAGATAGTTGATTCATAATTGAGTTGTTCATTTTTTCTAATACCTCAAATTGAAGTTAATTTAAAACAAATGCTAGTCAATATTTCAATCGGTCATTGGAATAAGGGATCGTCCATAAATTACGTAACGCTATTGACTATATCTTTCTCTATCTCACTCATCATGTCTGAAGTTGGTGCAACAAGGAACGATAGAAGGAAAAGCGTTACGTAATTTATGGACGGTCCCTAAATGTAGAATGGGATATATTTGGACTTAAAAGGTTCTATGAATTTCAAAAAATTGAAATAGCACATATTCCATTCGGTAGGGGGTCTTTTGACCGAAAAAGTTTTTGGCCGAATCGACATGATTTGACAATCACTAGTCGCTTTCAGAGAACACTAGGAAATGGCTAGCGATTATCAAATCATGTCGATTCGGCCAAAAACTTTTTCGGTCAAAAGACTCCCTACCTTCCATTCGTCTATATTTCATGATTATTTTTTGTTTTAATCAATGATTCAAACTTTAATAATATCAAAACTGAGTTCATTTTTACATGAAAATTTTTATTATCAGTAATATTCATTCTTCTGATTGTAAGAACATTGTGAAGTACTTTTCTTCATTGTAATTCTTTCCATTTAAATATTGAAAAACTGAAATTTTCTTGTAATAAAATCCAAGAAGTAAAAATGATATAGAATATTGTTGTTTTCAGTATGAAATTTCTATGGTATTCTGAATTGAATATATAATTTCAGAATTTCATAAATTATTATTCTATACAAACTCGTAGTGAATCTAACCTAAAAAATATCATTATCGTCAATGTTGAAAAAACGACTTTCTAATTATTAATGTTTATTATTCTCATTTCATAGATTTTTGAACAAACAATTATATAAAATATTTTTCTATTTTATGATTGTTTTCTTTTTTTCATTATATATATCCGGACATATGCATTTACCGTCATCTCGGTTACATTTGATGCATTAATTTGTTTAGTGTGGTTTACTTTCTATATCAATTTTCAGATATTACGATTCGGAATTAGAGACTTCGGGAAAATGAGAATTCGGGCGGATGGCCTTTCGGGAACTTGCAATTTCGGGTGAATGGGATGTCGGGATTTTGGTACCCTACCGTAACGGGCTTTCGGGCCAATGAGGGTCTCCCCTGAAGATCATTGTAATTAATTGAATATTAAGGGGATATGAGTGGCCAAATCGTTCATGAAAAACTACGGGGAAACGCTTCAATTTGATCAAAATATCGCTCTGTACCGTACTTTTACTTGAATCAGGGAAGTGATGTACAGAGCGATATTTTGATAAAATTGAATCGTTCGCCCGTAGTTTGTCTCAAACGATTCGGTTGCTGTCAGGTCTCTAGTATCATCTTACCCCGGGTACTCATGCTAGCGACTGTCGCGCGCGACATCATTAGAAGAAAAAGAGATCCGAGTTGCAAACATCTTTCCTCTTTTTTCTTCTAATTATGTCGCGCGCGACAGTCGCCAGCATAAGTCTCCGGCCTTAAGTGATACCAGCGACCCCTGAAGATGCAACCACATCCATTAGTTAGAAAAGGACACAACTAAAACTATTCTAACAAATTACTCGAAAACGAAGGAATTCAATCAAAATATCGCTCTGTATATACAGACCTTCTTCAATGAATAAAGATGGTCTGTACAGAGCGATATTTTCCTGCTATTGCTTTATTTTCGAATAATTTGTCAGAAAAGATTTGGCTCAGGTTGCATCCTCAGGAGCTGCTGGTATCCCCTTAATGATTTAATACGGTTGAAACGATCTAGTAGTTTTCTGGGGGAAAAATCGACCAGGGGACACCCTTGATTGCGCTGACTATACTCCATGTGATAGAAGTTTTATGTCATGGGACGTAACCTTCATGATAACAGTCCAAATCGTGAATGAATGCATAAAAAAAAAGCACATAAGTGTTCCGATTTCCCAGCTCGACAAATATCGGAACACTGGTACATAATCAATGATACTCCCTCCTGTTACTCCCTTCTGCTGTCATCCGTGCTTCATCATATGTCAGAAGATAATGACGATTTTGTGGAATCCGAACGATTGATCGTCATCTACAAGATCACATAAAAAAGCAAAAACTTCATTGTCTTCGTCCCTGTCTTTTGTCCAGTGTGCGACTTCGTAATCTGCAAGTACTGAATCATTTTATCAACTCTGCTCCTCAAAGACCAAAAATCGATTGAAACCCATTATGAACGATTAATTCTTTTTTCTTTTTCATATCCTCTCAACATGCGTATTGCTTTGAATTTCGACTAATAATTCATGTACTTGAAGTATCGATACGTCTATTCAAAATTAGAAAAAGCTTTCCGCATCTTGAATTGAAGTAACGTATTCGTAATTCATTTTGTTTCAACAATTAAACTCCAATCACAATGTAGCAAAAAGAAAATCAATTTTCTGATGAAAGCGACGATATCAATTCTATTGTCGTTTTAAACAAACACAATGAGTATCCATGTTATTCGTTATAGATTATAAGATACACCTTGAGGCTGATCTTTTGCTTCTGTGATCTCTTGAATTTTTATTTCTATGAGTGAACTGTTTTGTTATTTCATTAAAGTTCATATTATGAAAAACGTTATAGTTCCTTTTGTTAAAGAAAGTGAAGAGTTGATTTTTCTGAACAAATATGCCAATTTTTAACATTGAATGTAGGAATTTTCATTGAAATTATCAATTTCTCATCAATTCAAATCTTGGTTTTGAGTATAAGAATATAAAAAATTCATATGGAATCCATTCAGTTTCCACGATTTTCAGAATTATTATAAAATTCACATGAATGACACTTTGGAATATTCAATTACTTCTAAGAAAAGTAGATAGTCGTACTACAATCCCTCTAGAATATTGTAAAATGTTTTCAATCTCATTAACAAAATAATGATCTGTTCCATTATCAATTCATATTTTACCTCATATATATTATCGTACAATGCTTATTCTGTAATTATTCTATTTGCAGAGGACAGAATGACGGATTCCAAGTATTTTACTACTACGAAAAAAGGAGAAATATTCGAACTGAAATCGGAGCTCAACAATGATAAAAAAGAAAAGAAAAAAGAAGCAGTTAAGAAGGTAATTAACTGTTTGGAAAATTAATGTTTTTTTTTTTTTTTGAAAATCAACACTGTTGGTCAATAACTAATACAAATTAAAAACAATTATAAATTTAAATATTGATATATTTAATAAGCATCTTGATTATATCTACACTGTGGCTACTGAGAAGATTGATTCAAAGAAGATATTTAAAGATGTGCCAAGGGATTTGGGGATGTCACATCTTTCAGAGTGCTTTACTATTCTTTTATTTATCCTGCATTTTATTATTATTTTATCCAAAAGATTGAATTCGAGATACTGAATCATATTCATTTCAGGTTTGGCACTCATAGGATTTACATGCCAATTGGTATAATACATTAATGTATTATTTTTGCAGGTGATCGCTTCAATGACCGTGGGTAAAGATGTATCAGCGCTTTTCCCGGATGTGGTCAACTGCATGCAAACAGACAATCTGGAGCTCAAGAAACTGGTGTACTTATACCTGATGAATTATGCAAAGAGTCAACCCGATATGGCCATTATGGCAGTCAACACTTTTGTGAAGGTAATGAAATTAATGGAATCATCATTTCTTTTCTCCTTTATTATCGCACTCCTATCCAATTCTTCATATACATATATACTGATATGTGTATATATATGTTTGTATCACACGTTATAAATGTTCATATATGCAAAAAAATAAGCGAAACAACATTATAAGTCATACATCATAAGTTATTCGCTTTTAACGCTATTCAATCATAACATCAGTTTTTTGAGATCAAGATGTACTCGCATATTTTTTTCTTTAAATATTCTTTTCATTTGATATTACAAAAATGTATAGTACGTAATGATGAATGTACAAAGTACTCATGGTGAGCGCATCTAGTATTCTTAACATTTATCCACAGACTACTCCATGGAAGATTGATAAGTTTGCAAAGAATATTTTTATTTCACGTTATATAGCGAATTTGACAAACTCATTTATACTTATCGATCTGAGGAATTGTTGATTTTTCAAAGGGCACGAGACTGGAATTTGGTTCTAGACTGAATACTACTGTTTCCCAACGTTTTCCCGTAACAGTCGAAATACCAAATTTCAGTTATTAAATTCTTATTTTCCGTTTAAGAGAGATATTAAGAAATTGATTTTCTTTTTGTATATGATCATTTTTTTTCTTATAATTGAAAGACAACTTTTCACAGTCAAATAAATCATTCCAACCGAAAAGACGAATTTCCCCTTCTTTTTCTTAATTTATAATTAGCATGAGAAGCATGAATATTTGAATTTTCAAGACGACAAACACAAAAATACTTGAATCATATAAATTTTTCTCCATGTAATTCATCGTTTGTATATAAATGTATGTATATATAACATACTTTTATTGCTTTCATTTAATTGAAAGCACACTTACGTAAATTGCATGTATTATTCAAGTTTGACAAGTTTATTGCAAACTTATCGCAAACTTGCATGTGATTATATTGTGTTGGATTTCCATATATCGATACAAAATTGTCAGATACTGAAACGTGGAATAAGATTCTTGTATTGCCTTATGATTGTACTGACGCTCATATAAGTGTGCGGAGACTATAAAACATGAGATAATGCATTAAATTTCTATTTAAAATTCTATATATCCTTCATTTATTGTATGTTTCTGTTTGCTGAAGCCCCTTACACAGGTCTTTCGGATCATCCGATAACTTGTATTTATTTTGTATAATTATTATCATATAAACTTCAATAAAGTGACCATTTACTTTCAGCTGTTAGTGAAAGAGAAACAAACGGTGAAAGGAGAATAATCTATCTCTGTATATATCATTTTACATCATCTTGACTTTTATTCAATCGTGTTTCATGATCGATCAACAGAATCCATCCGATAATTCAGTGTTGTCGAAGATTTTCTCATTGGGAGTAACCACATCGATGTCGAGTGGAAACTTTAGAGCATATTTTCAAAGATCCAAAGAGTAACCAGTAATATGTGCTTTTCTTTCTCAAATTCATTTTGTTTCGATATGTCTTGTGGTTTTAGAGGTTTATTAACTTTTATTCAATCTTTTTTTTTGTCAACAGAATTAATGAGAATATGATGATTAATATAAGTATACATAGCGAAGCAATTGTCAATGCATGGTTTTTTTTTCATATAATCACTGTTGCGACATGGTTTGTTCAAAGAAGGAATAAGAGTTGGCACATGGAATAAAGTGATTGAATGAACTCCAAGGAAGAAGCTCTTATTCCTTTGAATTCCTTTTCTCAAAATGCAATTATTAACGCGGATTATTAAATCTGAAACTCAATTATCGGCCCTTCTAAAGAAAATGTACTGTGTTTTAAAAAAAAAAAAAGAAAAAGTAAACAGATAATTTCTGCCATCTTTCAGGTAATTGGCATATTCCGTTTCGAAAGAAGGATGATGGTTTCGAGTTGATGAACTCGTTAATGTTGACCTTCTCGAGAGACTTTTAATGAGAATCAACTAAATGGTGTTGCAGGGCTCAAAAAAGATGATAATTCAAAGAGCGAGGTGTGGAGAGTAAGCCGTGTAAGGGAGAATTTCCCAACTCAAGTCGTAGATAAAGTCCATTCAACGTTGCTTACGCCGTATGCGGCTGTGCATTGTGAAGCAAAAAGAATCTTCTTTTTTCATATTGCTGAAGTTTGAATCGTTTATTGAAACTAATTAATCATCGAATAACACAATATTCAACTATTGAAACCCAAAAATCTTGCAGTACATTATTCAAACGATGTTTCCAGCGGCAAAGAATTGATTCGAGAAGATATGTAACGATAATTTATCAGATTCTGTGAGTTTGAATTTTCGTTTTGTTTCTGTAAACGATTCAAACTTCAAGAACATCTTTTTTCTAGCACCGATAAAAGGTCGTTTTTCGTCGAGACATCACTTACTCTGCTGAATGACACAGTTGTCAATGTAGTCCCACTTATGACTTACGTAAGCGTCGCTTGAATGAGACGACGCTGCCGGTAGTGCTCAAAAGAGATAGTTTCACAAGGTTTTAATAACTCATAATACACACAATTCTCCATCTCCATCTTGTGCAAAAAGTTCTTTTTCTTAGATCTCAACAACAGAAATTTAGCTGTGTCGAGACGTATCTCTTTGTGCGCAGAGCTAAGTACCTGTGGAACCCACTGGCCTTCCTTTTGAATCATATCAAAATGATGTAGACTTTTTTCTGTTTCTACTGTTTTATTTCCCTTGATAAGAATGAGAAAGAAATTCGACACAGAGAGATAATCCGGTCCTGAGTTCTGATTGAGTATGACAAGCATTTTCCTTGCCTTCCCGAAACTTTTGAAACCATTTGTTATGAAATACAGCATTTTCACTCGAAGCTGAGTAAACCAATTCCTTGGCCTCACAGGCATTTTTCTTCAATTTGAATGCAAAAAAAGAGAGACAGTGTCTCAAATGTTGCTTTTCGAATTACATCGCTTACAGCGATCTCACGTATTGAATATCATGAAATCGAATTTGAATGATCCAATGGAAGATTCAAAAGCAGACTTTATTGGCTCTGTATCTGATATGTGTCAAAGGTTTCAGCAGGATTTGAAACATCATGTTACAAGTATTCTATCCTCTATCCACAAATTTTCGAATTTTGAATCTCGTTTAGCACTCGAAGCTGCATTCTTTTTGCCAGCCAAGATCAGTTAATGATGTGATGATATAGTTTGAATAATTTATTTGAATCTGACTTTGCAAGCGTTTAGGCATAATTACTTATTTCAAACTCCGAGGTTTTTCAATAACTTTGGCGAAGATAGCCAATTACTAAATTATGTAAGTTTGGGAATAATTTGAGTTCTTATAGATTTTTTTATTTCTTTTCACAATCTTTCAGTAAATTCTTGCGTATAATTGAGCAGGAAAATCGACAAAATCTTTGGAGTATCATATCTCGACCGGAAATAAACGTAAGAATAAAACGAAGTAACCATTTTGAATAGTAGGGTGTGCTTTTTGGAGAAATTTTAGTCTTAGTCACCTGACCGGAGTTTGTTATTGAATTTTTCAAATCTTGACAAGCCCTTGGGTAGTTATTGGATGAAATAATCGAAATGTAATGAATTCAATAGAGGATAGAATGCTGTTTTGTTTTTCTCCCTTCGATCATTCCTTCCGAAGTTATGTCATGTCTTGTAGAAGAAGCGAGTTTCCAGATATGGTGCGGTGACTCTAGAACTACCGTTCCAATCAAAACCGGTTATAGGCGAAAAAGTTGCGTTTCAACGTTTTCTGCATGTGAAAATATTTGGAGAATTTTTTAAATTGAAGGAATCTGATGGGAACGGTATTTCCAGAGTTGGTTAAAAATCGACTTCTTCCACAGTTCTTACCTAAAAAGTGATATAACCCTGGAAGGAATGATCAAAGGGAGGAAAACAAACAAGCATTTTTAAGCCACATCTATGCTAATTATTTGCAACATAGTGAATGCTTAATGATGGTCAGAATTAGAACAAAATTGATAAACACTTTATACACGGAGAAAACTGGAATAGTGACGTTCACCATTATCGTTTAGTAAAACCTTGTTTCGCTGAAAGCACTAAGCAATCATTTTATTCTACTAAATATAATTCAGTAGAGATTCGTGATTTCAACAAAATGGTACAGTAGTCCATGTATGATCAATATTACGGATGGTATAGTTAGTTTGACTGACTCAATTGCCTTTACTACGCTGTTTAGTAATAATAACTATTTTATTCGCGCTCGAGCGGAGTGAACCGAAACGAGTCGAACATAACCGAATATACGAACTCTCCTCGCTTACCGACACTGTTTTGTTTATAAACGATTTTTTTCTCATAAATGTGTTAATGGCAAGAAAGGAGTTGATGATAACTCGTATATGGAATATGCCTATCATGATTCTCGTCTTAATAATCAACACTTCACAAAATCAATTTATTTAGAAAATCCAAAATTGTTTCAACAGTATCCTCTAATCATAAGTTCTCCAAACACTTATAAGAGATACGCAAAGCTAGCAAAATTATATGTTTGAATTAAATATATGACTCTATCGTTTCCTGGACTTGTTTTGCTTTGTGTGCTGGTGCATTGTCATGCAGCAAAATCACCTTGTGTTGTCTTTGTTGGTATTCCGGTCGTTTTTCACGCAAAACTCGATCCAAATCGATCATTTGTTGTCGGTAGCGTTGAGTATTCACAGTTTCCCCAGGTTTCAGCAGCTCGTAGTAGATTACGCCCTTCTGATCCCACCAATCACACAGCATTGTCCGTAGCGGTTTGGTCTTGTCGTCGATGTTGATGGTTCACCCGGAGTAAACCATGACTTTTTGCGCTTAGGATTCTCAAAATATATCCACTTTTCATCGCCAGTCAAAATTCGATGGAGAAATGACTTTCTTTGGAACCTGGCGAGCAGCATTTCGCATGATGTTTTGCGGTTTTCCTGCTGTCATGTCAAAACTCGACATGTTTATTTCTAATAAACTAATGCTACTGAATGAAACTCGTGTTATTGTGAGTTGGAAATCTTTGTCGGATATCAATACAATAACAAGACACCGCTGACGCGATGTGTCGGTAACTGCATCGACATCTAGCGCCACCTGTGGGCAAATTCCGGTTTCATACTTACACACCTGGTGTAGGTTTTGTAGATACACAAAAAGCATTCGATAATGTTGATTGGGAGAAAATGTCCGCGGTTTTGAAAAAGGTAGGAATTAATTTCAAGGATAGGAGAATAATATATGAATTATATAAGAATCAAACCGCATCCATAGAAATAGGTCAAGAAGGGGAAGCACGATTCAAAAGAGGGGTGAGACAAGAATGGTCACTATCACCATTGATTTTCAATTGATATATAGAAGAAGCGATGAACGAAGTGAAGGAGGCAAATGCAATTGAAATTACAGATTCAGGGAGAAAATGTAAGCATATTGAGATTTGCGGATGATATAGCTATATTAGCTAGGAGTGGTGCCGAGTTAGAAAATATTCTCAACAATCATTATCATCATCATGAAGTAATCAGTCTTACGACTGGTTTGATGAAACCCTCCACCCCTGTCTATTATCCGCCAAACGTTTAATTTCTACATATCTACTACATCTCTTGTCTTGTACGATTTGCTTCATATAACTTGATCTAGGTCTACCTTTACCAGTTTTACCATTCATTTTCCCTTCCAATATTGTTTTCAATAAACTCTCATGCCGTAATGTGTGCCTTATAAGATTGCTTCTCCTTTTCACGATGTGTTTCAAAAGATTTCTTTTTTCATTTATCTGCTCGAGTACTTCTTCATTTTTGACTTTGTCTATCCATTTATTCTGAGCATCCTCCTATAACACCACATTTCAAAAGCCTCAAGTCTTCGTTGATCAGTTTTCCCCATTGTCCAAGTTTCGCAACCATATAATGCTGTGCTCCAAACGTAACTTTTCAAGAATTTCTTCCTTACTTCCAAGCTTATATTTTTTGAGCATAATAACTGTTTCTTTTGGTAAAAAGCCTGTTTTCCTTGTGCTATTCTTGCTCTTACATCTCTTTCGCTTTTGCCGTTTTCTGTAATTATGCTTCCTAGATATTTGAATTCTTTCAACTGTTCAATTGTCTCGGTATCTATTCTGATTTTCGTTCTTCTAGCTGTTTTCGCTGCTGTACACATCATGAATTTTGTTTTGTCTTTATTTATATTCATACAATAGTTTTCCAATAATATTGTTCTCATAGTGTTGAGAATATTTTCTAACTCATTACTACTCGTGGCAAATATAGCTATGTCATCCGCGAATCTCAAGCGAGTTAGAAAATATTCTCAACACTATGAGAACAATATTATTGGAAAACTATTGTATGAATATAAATAAAGACAAAACAAAATTCATGATGTGTACAGCAGCGAAAACAGCTAGAAGAACGAACATCAAAATAGATACCAAGACAATTGAACAGGTGAAAGAATTTAAATATCTAGGAAGCATAATTACAGAAAACGGCAAAAGCGAAAGAGATATAAGAGCAAGAATAGTACAAGGGAAACAGGCTTTTCACCAAAATAAACAGTTATTATGCTCAAAAAATATAAGCTTGGAAGTAAGGAAGAAATTCTTGAAAAGTTACGTTTGGAGCACAGCATTATATGGTTTGCGAAACTTGGACAATGGGGAAAACTGATCAACGAAGACTTGAAGCTTTCGAAATGTGATGTTATAGAAGGATGCTTAGAGTAAAGTGGATAGAGAACGTAGAAAATGAAGAAGTACTTGAGAAGGTAAATGACAAAAGAAGTCTTTTGGGACAGGTCGTGAAAACAAGAAGTAATCTGATAGGATATACGTTAAGGCATGATAGCTTATTGAAAACAATATTGGAAGGAAAAATGAATGGTAAAACTCGAAGTAGACCTAGACTAAGTTATATGAAGCAAATTATACAAGGTAAGGGTTGTCGTAGTTATGTAAAAATTGAGCGTCTAGCGGATAATAGACAGGGTTAAAGGATTCCATGAAACCAGTCATAAGACTAATTACTTCATGATGATGATGATCTATGCTTCATCGAATATATACTTTCATTTTTCCGCACAATAATCATCTCAGAGCGTACAAAGGTTTGAAACGTCGAAAAAAATAATTGAAAAATATCGTCAATTCAACTCAACGCAACTAATAACGAACTCCAGTTAGGTGACCAATTTCCGCCCGAAATATGAAACTTCAAGCATTCCTTTCATTTTTGTTATATTTTTTTCGTACCCTGGGCGTGTCCCATTTCTCTTCAGGTAAATAAATATCAGTAACACAATTCACAACATTGTCTCTTCATCCATCTGAAGGATGGCGTTTCAAAACAATTATATTGGCAGGAAAAGTTTCATATACCCAAACAGGTGCTGTGGATTGACTAAATGTAGGGGTCGAGAATTAAGTTGTAGACCTAATGATTTAAAAACTCGTCTACAAAGTGGAAGTCTGTTGGAGAGATGGAATGACGTAGTTAGGAAATCCAAATACATTGGAAGTATTTTTTACACGTTTTTCAACGAAATTCAATAGATCAAGGAAAATAATTGAATCAAGTACAAACGTGTATTTACGAAATCATTACTCCTTACATAAATCGGTCAATTTTGACGTATGTGCAGTGGATGCAAATAATCTGTTTCCTTCTTTCCGATAAATCCTTGTTGGCAATTTATCGTTTATTTCATTATTCCTCGCTTATTCATTTACTTGAAAACGTTCCTAAAATTGATTAACAATAAATTGGCAACAAGAATCTACCAAAAATGAGAAAACTGATTAATTTAACTCACCGCAAAGTGGTGGAAAACGGTCGAACTCGCGTCAAAAATCTAGAACCCCTCGAGATTGGCATTCAAATTGATGAAATTTGGTACCCGGTAGGTTTTTTGTGTGCTGAATCCAAATATTCTGCGACTTCTTAGAAAAAATCAAGGGAAATACCGAATATAGCTAATTAAAGTGAGAGGCTTTTCAAAAAATGTGGAAAAATCTGTCATTTTGTGGCGTAACACTTTGAAATGTGTATGTGAGATGATGGGCTCGCATATAAGATGAGTTTTTGAGTTACTGAACCTAAATATCATGCCAGAAATTGCGGAAAATCTGTGAAAATTCAAAATGGCGGACATTAGAATGCTAATGCAGAAAAACTCAAAGAAAAGGTATTTCCGACTCACAACTCATTGTAACTGCTTATTTTTTGAGCTCGCTGATTACAAATCTGGAGTCGATGAAAACGAATTCAAGATGGCGGATCAAAAATGGCGGCCTTCAATTTTTTAATCACTCAAATCAGCACCAAATTTCTCATTTTGGGCTTTTTGGGGTTGTTGATTACATATCTGGAGTCGTTGAAAACGAATTCAAAAATGGATCAAAAATGGCGGCCTTCAATTTTGGAATCACTCGAATCAGCACCAAATTCCTCATTTTGGGGTGTTTCGGGTTGCTGATTACATATCTGGAGTCAATAAAAACGAATTAAAAAATGGATAAAAAATGGCGGCCTTCAATTTTTGAATCACTCAAATCAGCACCGAATTCCTCATTTTGGAGTTTTTCGGGTTGCTGATTATCAATTTGATGTAGAAAACAGATGAAGTATGCAAGATGCTTATCTAATGACCAGAGTTGCAAAAATTGTAATGGGAAATGAAATTTCAATTTATAATGAAGAAAAATCACATTATCCATTACGATTGTAATTTTAATTGGGAAATTTTCCATTACATATGTAATGGAGGCATGAATGCATCACTAAGGTAATCAATTACTCGCTATTCTAAATCAAGCAATTCATGAATGCATGTGAATTGCTTGATTTAGAATAGCGAGTAATACCTAGGACATAGGGATGATTCACATGCATTCATGAATTGCTTGATTTAGAATAGCGAGTAATACCTAGGACATAGGGATGATTCACATGCATTCATGAATTGCTTGATTTAGAATAGCGAGTAATACCTAGGACATAGGGATGATTCACATGCATTCATGAATTACTTGATTTAGACTAGTGAGTAATGGATTACCTTAGTGATGCATTCATGCCTCCATTACATATGTAATGGAAAATTTCCCAATCAAAATTACAATCGTAATGGATAATGTGATTTTTCTTCATTATAAATTGAAATTTCATTTCCCATTACAATTTTTGCAACTCTGGTCATTAGATAAGCATCTTGCATACTTCATCTGTTTTCTACATCAAATTGATAATCAGCAACCCGAAAAACTCCAAAATGAGGAATTCGGTGCTGATTTGAGTGATTCAAAAATTGAAGGCCGCCATTTTTTATCCATTTTTTAATTCGTTTTTATTGACTCCAGATATGTAATCAGCAACCCGAAACACCCCAAAATGAGGAATTTGGTGCTGATTCGAGTGATTCCAAAATTGAAGGCCGCCATTTTTGATCCATTTTTGAATTCGTTTTCAACGACTCCAGATATGTAATCAACAACCCCAAAAAGCCCAAAATGAGAAATTTGGTGCTGATTTGAGTGATTAAAAAATTGAAGGCCGCCATTTTTGATCCGCCATCTTGAATTCGTTTTCATCGACTCCAGATTTGTAATCAGCGAGCTCAAAAAATAAGCAGTTACAATGAGTTGTGAGTCGGAAATACCTTTTCTTTGAGTTTTTCTGCATTAGCATTCTAATGTCCGCCATTTTGAATTTTCACAGATTTTCCGCAATTTCTGGCATGATATTTAGGTTCAGTAACTCAAAAACTCATCTTATACGCGAGCCCATCATCTCACATACACATTTCAAAGTGTTACGCCACAAAATGACAGATTTTTCCACATTTTTTGAAAAGCCTCTCACTTTAATTAGCTATATTCGGTATTTCCCTTGATTTTTTCTAAGAAGTCGCAGAATATTTGGATTCAGCACACAAAAAACCTACCGGGTACCTAATTTCATCAATTTGAATGCCAATCTCGAGGGGTTCTAGATTTTCGACGCGAGTTCGACCGTTTTCCACCACTGTGCACCGTAGATACATAACTATACATTGTGTAGTATAACTTTAGTCCTCAAGATCGACATATACGATAAAATAATACGCACTGAACTGTTGTAAATAGAATCAATTGAATATTGTAATTCAAAATTCTGTACAATTTGTATTCATACTCTTGACTACTTACAGTATGAAATCCTATGAGTATTGAAGGCGATATATTTTTCATCTTGTTTAAAGTCATGAAACCATTTATTAGACAATCAATACCATATTTTTTCGAATGAAAATTAGTATTTATATCTCTTTATCAAGATTTTTTGGACATTCACTATCTAAAATTAGAAATTCTAAACCTAATACCAAATTTCTCTATCCGTTCATAGAATTCGCTCATTCCCTTTTCATTCGATGAAACATATTAAACATCTTTGAGGTGATACCAGTCGAATCTTTTTTGACAAATTATCCGAAATTTTTCGTGTTTTAATCGCAATGGTCTGTGAAGCGCGGAGTTTCAATTGCTCAATTGTTGAATAATTTGGCAAAGACGATTTGACTAGTGTTGGTATCCTCTTAATATAATCAGTCATTTCGAAGGAGGAGATTTCAGTGAATTTTTATATTCCATTCAATCATTAACTCCAGCTTCGGTGTTAATACTTCTCTTTTCGATGCTCATTTGCATGAAACAAGTTTATATAATAAGAAGGTTAATAAATTTCCAATCGATCGATAAACTATCCCAAACAGTTCCCCACAGTTCTCATATTCATTCCCCAAGTAGTATTTATTATGATTATGTATGGCTTAGGCCTGTAGAAGCCTATACGCCAATTTTTAAAACACGTAGTATTCATTAAAAATGTATTTCAAAGTGTCGTGCCGTATGTGATAAGAATCAAATATTCTATACGCCGTCTTTTAGGCAAAAAGAAAAGACGTAAAAATCTAAATGATATTATATTAGATTTTATAGAATTCATCAAGATGTTTCCTTCCAAAGAGTTCTATTTGAACTCTCAACAACACCTCGTGCTCTTTAAAAAATGATCGGTTCTGCGTGAACTGGTGTGTATGTACTACGGATGGATGTATATTGGCGTGTATGTATATCAAATGTAAATTAACTGATTAACGTAATTACTTAATCATATATAATATAAATATATATATACCTAATCAAAATGGTGACGGTGACCAATTTGACCTTTTTCGTTCTGACACGCAAAAGGAGCTAGCGACATCTCCGATGATAAAGGTACCATACCATTTTTTTCTATCTCTCGTTTAAAATATAAAAGAAAAAAAGAATCGCGGGTTGATAATAGATAGCCAATGCTGTGACTAGACTTGAATCCCTGGCTTGCCCGATTTTTGCGCAGGATTGCGAAGACCCGAATCCACTGATTCGAGCATTAGCTGTTCGTACAATGGGTTGCATAAGGGTCGACAAGATCACAGAATACCTTTGCGAGCCATTGAGAAAATGCTTGAAGGACGAAGATCCCTATGTACGAAAGACGGCTGCGGTTTGCGTTGCCAAATTGTACGACATTAACGCAGCTTTGGTCGAGGATCAAGGATTTTTGGATCAATTGAAAGATCTTTTGTCGGATAGTAATCCCATGGTAAGTGGCAAATGAGAAAATCCACACTTTGCACATTTTCACATGCAAATAATGATTTTAAATTCGTCAGGTCGTTGCGAACGCGGTAGCTGCTCTGTCAGAGATCAACGAGGCTAGTCCCAGTGGTCAACCTTTGGTAGAAATGAATGCACAAACCATCAACAAATTATTAACAGCGTTGAATGAGTGCACCGAATGGGGACAGGTCTTCATCTTGGATTCTCTCGCCAATTATTCTCCGAAAGACGATCGAGAAGCCCAAAGTATTTGTGAACGTATTACTCCTCGTTTAGCTCACGCTAACGCCGCTGTTGTTCTTTCAGCTGTAAAGGTTGTAGTACAATACAGTATTTGCATTAATATAACTCGATAAATCTAATTGAATTTTCAAAGTCAAATTATCAAATTGAGGATCATTGATTTTATTCGACATCTTCGAAATTTACAGGTTCTAATGAAATTGATGGAAATGTTGCAATCGGAATCAGATTTCGTTGGAACATTGACGAAAAAGTTAGCCCCGCCTTTGGTCACGCTACTCAGCTCGGAACCAGAAGTTCAATACGTCGCATTGAGAAACATCAATTTGATTGTACAAAAGCGACCCGACATTCTCAAACACGAGATGAAAGTATTCTTTGTTAAATATAACGATCCAATTTACGTGAAACTAGAGAAGTTGGATATAATGATACGTCTGGCGTCCCAAGCGAATATCGCACAAGTTTTGTCCGAATTGAAAGAATACGCTACCGAAGTTGATGTTGATTTTGTGAGAAAAGCGGTCCGCGCTATCGGTCGTTGCGCCATCAAAGTGGAACCCTCGGCGGAACGGTGCGTCGCCACGCTTTTGGATTTGATACAAACGAAGGTAACGATCAAAAGCAAAGAATAATATATTTAATTCATGAAATTTCTAATGCAATGAAATTGAATCCAACAGGTAAATTATGTGGTTCAAGAAGCGATAGTCGTAATAAAAGATATCTTTCGTAAATATCCTAATAAATACGAAAGTATAATATCGACTCTTTGCGAGAATTTGGACACGCTAGATGAACCGGAAGCGCGTGCTTCCATGATTTGGATAATAGGAGAATACGCGGAACGTATCGACAACGCTGACGAATTATTGGAGAGTTTTCTCGAAGGATTCCACGACGAGAATACGCAAGTTCAATTACAATTGCTCACCGCCATCGTTAAATTGTTTCTCAAAAGACCAACGGATACTCAAGAATTGGTGCAACAAGTTCTTAGTTTAGCCACCCAAGACTCCGATAATCCAGATCTGAGAGATCGCGGTTTTATTTATTGGAGATTACTCAGCACGGATCCAGCTGCCGCCAAAGAAGTTGTACTCGCGGAAAAACCTCTCATCTCGGAAGAAACAGATCTTTTGGAGCCCACTCTATTGGACGAATTGATATGTCATATCTCTAGTTTGGCATCAGTTTATCATAAACCTCCAACAGCTTTCGTCGAAGGCAGAGCTGCGGGTGCTCGAAAATCTTTACCCGCTAGAACGAATTCCAACGACGAAGCGGCACGAGCTACGCAATCTCACGCTCAAGTTATCCCCGCTCAAGATTCTTTGATAGGTGATTTGCTCAGTATGGATATAGGTGAGTAATCCTCAAACGAGAAAAATATCCTTCACTTATGAAACTTATTGAATATTTCCACAGGTGGTCCAAGTATAGTTCCGGCAGCCACAACCACACAACCGGGATTAGGATTGGATCTTTTGGGCGGTGGTTTGGATGGAATTTTAGGCGGCACAGATACCACTGCGGGACAATCCGTCGTTTCGCAAAGTACAACTGGTCTTCTCGGTGATATATTTGGTTTCAGTCAAACCCCCACCGTTTACGTAGCACCCAAAATGAATTGGTTACCCGCGGAGAAGGGTAAAGGATTCGATATTTGGGGAACATTTTCCAGAAAGTACGTATTATGTTTATCCATCAAATTCGCTTGATATTATTTTTCTGATATTGTTGGTTAGGAATGGACAGATTAGTATGGACATGACATTTACGAACAAAGCGATGCAACCGATGGGTGGATTTGCCATTCAGTTGAATAAAAATAGCTTTGGTTTGACACCGGCCGTTCCGTTGCAAGTTACAAGCCCGTTAGGACCTGGAGCTAGCCTAGAAACTAGTGTTGTTTTGTCTACCGGAGGTGCTGTCCAACGCATGGAACCATTGAACAATTTACAAGTCGCTATAAAAAATAACATCGATGTCTTCTACTTCGCTTGTATAGTTCCTATGAATGTATATTTCACCGAGGATGGACAATTGGATAAAAGAGTTTTTCTCTCCACTTGGAAAGACATTCCAGCTCAAAATGAGGTAATGAATCAAAGTAATTTAACCACGAACTGCTTTTTCTTTTCCTTAAAATTTTGAATAATTCTATCAAAAAAAGTCTATGTTTCAGGTTCAATATACTCTCAATGGAGTTATGATGACTGCGGACCAAATTGTACAGAAAATGCAACAAAATAATGTCTTTACGATAGCAAAAAGAAACGTCGAAGGTCAGGACATGCTTTATCAATCTCTCAAACTAACGAACAATGTTTGGGTTCTTAACGAATTGAAAATTCAACCCGGAAATCCAGATGTTACGGTAATTCATTCTTAAACTCAATTCACTTTTCTTTTAATTTCAAAATCAGATAACTTTCAGATTGTTTTTAATGAAAAATATCATCTTTATGATTCCAGTTATCCTTGAAATCTCGTTCCGTAGAAGTGGCGCCAGGAGTTTTCCAAGCGTACAACGCTATTTTACATTCTTAATGATTTATAAAGATCGATTATGTTTTGTTTTATGCAATAATTTTACATTCGAGCAAAATTAAAGTTGACGATCTCATGATGAATACCAACGATACATATATAACATATATATTATCCATATACGTATAGAGTAGAATCTCAATTATCTGATTTAGTTAATTTAATCGAAGTGTACGACATTTTAATAATTCCAATACCGAAGAGCTGATCGACTGGAAAAAATTTTGTCAAAGTCTGGCTATTTTTACAGCTTTGTTGCACAATTTTTAATCTCAACCAAGATAAATTCGATTCATATTCAACGCAGATAAACGCGGTTCCACTATATATGTGTATATTACATGCATATTTTATAAAATCCGTATTTCTGATATGAGATCAACTGAAAATAGTTGGTACTTGACAACTATTATCAATGTAAAATAATTCTCAACCGTGAACATAAGAAAGAATACAGAAAATATTACAATTAACGTTTGTATTTGTACTTTTATTCTAATCACCGAAATGCTTTTATGTTAATTTATATGTTCTTGGATCATGTGAAATTCTAAAGCAATTGGAAATGAGTTTAAACCTTTGTGCGAAATTCATGTTGAAAAAAGTTTTTAGAAAGTCCCCAAAACACATACGGCGAATGAAATATGAATTACATTATTTTACTTTTTTTTAGAAACTTCAGATTCATTTTTATTTATTGTTAGAGATAAGAATTTTCTGCTTTTTTGAAGAACGATTGATGTTTACAAAAACAGGGTGTTCTAGCGTCGGTGTGTCACTGAATTCCCTGACTATTCTAAAATTCGAAAATTTTTTAAATTATAACTTATCTTTTATGTTATTTTTACATTCAAAAGGATTATTTGAATAAAAAATTCTTTTGGGGTCAAAAATTATACCTCTTATACCTTAACAAAGAATTTCATTATGACTCCTAATTCTCATAATTGCATATACAGTGTAAATACAAGAAAAAATCCCTTTTCGATCTTTTTCCTTATTAAATACTTGTTAACAATTTCGGATTCCAAAAAGCATGGAAGACATATGCTTTATCTGACTGAAAAACTAATCAAATCGAACGAAAGCTATTGACTAAGATTCCCTCAGAACATTGGACAATTTTTAATGAGATTTCATGAAATTCAATAGGTACTTTTACCCAGGCTAATAAAACTGATTCTATTGGAATAGTGCGTTGAAGGCTTCGTAATGAATTTGACACCGTTTAAACACTTGACATATATTAAACCTCAAACTGTGAAGCTCCTCAAAATCACGTCAACTGTAAACCCCGGTCTGATAGATCGCTATACCTTCTTGATCTTCAAAGTTGTTAGAAGTGGAGGACACATTTTTTCTGCTATTATCCATATCTAATGAATAGGATAGTGTGTTTATATATAGGAATTGGTTAACAATTATGTGCAGAATACAAATGAAATTTTACACAAATCAACCGAAAAAGTTCAAATTGTGAACAAATGGAGTTTTGATAACGGTCTGTGGAACCAATATTACAGTTTAAAGGTTAAGAAATTTTTTAGCTCATTTCCGCTTATGGTAAAACAGGGTGTCCACAGACTTTGAGAAAAAAAAAATCCCTGACTTTTCCCTGACTATCAAGTCCAATTTCCCTGACCAAAATGTTTGACTTCTAATATTGATATTATATGATATCTTCACGTTTCAATCATTTTTGATTTCCTATCCATTTTAATCATAGATTCGGAATACGATTGTTTTTCAATCGAATTCCTGAAAACCGATAATCTGTATGGATTCCAAGTGTAGAAAAAGCCTATCCAATTCAAATTTCATTTCCAATACAAGTGTACTGTTGAAAATTCAATAATTTGATTTATTTGTGTGTATTTGAATCTTCAATTCTTTCTCATCCTACATTCTGTATACAATGGAATCTCACAATAACACAACTCTTCTTCTTTTTCATTCACGGTTTCTACCGTGCGTTGAAGAGAGCGGGGTAACATTCTATTGCGAGGTTCTATAGTGTATACTTTTTATTCCATGTAATGAAATTCAGGATTGGGAATGAATTGAAGACTCAAATGAATACAAATGTAATCAAGTTTCTTACGCTTTCAAGAATGAAGTTATATTGGAATCAAATTTTGATTGAATTGTATAGAATTTTTCTTCATTTGGAATCCATACCGATTGAAGGTTTTCAGGAATTTGATTGAAAAACAATCTTATTCCGAATCTGTGATTGAAATGGATTCAATGTCTATATCGTAATCAGTATAGAAATGGATTGAACGATGACGACTTGGAAATTCATTACATGGATCAAAACTTATATACCGAATTTTGGATTAAGGAGGATAAAGATTCAAATGGATGAAAATGTATTAAATCTTGTTACACGTTCATGAATAAAGTTATATTGGAATGAAATTCGAATTGAATTGGATAGGATTTTCTCTTCATTTGGAATCCATGCAGATCATCGGTTTTGGGGAATCCAATTGAAAAAGAATCGTATTCCGAATCCAAGATTGAAATGGATAGGGAATAAAAAATTATTAAAACGGATTCAATGTCTATATCGTAATCAGTATAAAAATGTATTGAATTTCCTTACACTCCCATGAATACGATTATATTAGAATGAAATTTGGATTGTATTGGATAGACTTTGTATTCATCTTGGAATAGGTGTCATAGAAATGAATATGAATGGATTCAGTTGGATAGAATTCCAATCCATTCCTATTCTCCATTTTCACTAGGGATATACAACTCAATCTCATAATTTTTGGCATTTGCGTTTTTTTATTAAAACGTCGTCAGTAGGTTATGAGAACCTTCCACTTTAATTCATTCTTTTTGCTTGTACCATTCAATTCAGAAAATATTCCTGCAACGGATGACAAAAAAAACAGTTGAAAAAAAATGAAATTAACCACTTTTTTGCTCTGTACAGCAGAATTAGAGAGTGGATAGAAAGGGTGTGAGATGTAATAAAAAAATCATTTGAAATATTCATACGCTTTCGTCACTTTTTATCACACGCTTTCCTTTCACCAAGGATATCTTATTTTCTATACTCATGCCAAACGTTTTGGAAAGCCGAATGAATTACACGGAGTTCTATTCAATGATTTATGATATAGAGAAATTACATAACTGATTTTTAACTCATTGTGAAGAAATTTTCAAAGTGATATGCGACATAAAATTTTCGATTCAATGTTTCACTTCAGCTTATGGTGAATTGAATCATCATATTCTTACTGAAATATACAGTGGGGAGTGCGAATTGAATATATAAAGAATATATTTTCCACGATGCATGGAAGTCGTACTCAATCGACGGTTTTGGCCGAAAAACTTTCCTGTTTAGGGGATTCTAACCTCAACATAAATGCGCATATCATTTATATATATTAGAATCACATTTTTGATAACCTACATAGTTCTTTTATTATTATCAAGAATAATGAAGGAGTTCACTCTTTTTGGAAAATCTGTTTTGAATCAAATTTCACGTAGTTGTGTTGACTTAGTCGTTGCGAGTCAGAATCATAAACCAGGGACTGTAAACTCAGTAGAGCACTGTGCACGGAAAGAACTCTGAAGCTACCGTAGTATGTGAGCCTGTCGCACTATAGTAGCTTGGCTGCCCACATACGAGCGTAGTGCCGCTGTGTACCAAAGTTGATTCGACAGTCAGTCAATGTGGTATGACGAAGCGCCGAACTGAGTTTGCTTCCGAGCCATACCATCGTGGTATTACACGGGAGCAAACTCAGTTCGGCGCTTCGTCATACCACATTGACTGACTGTCGAATCAACTTTGGTACACAGCGGCACTACGCTCGTATGTGGGCAGCCAAGCTACTATAGTGCGACGGGCTCACATACTACGGTAGCTTCAGAGTTCTTTCCGTGTGGAATTGTTTGAAGCGCCTCAAGTGTGGAGTAGCGGAAATTATGGAGTTTTCAAACCAATGAAAAGGCTTTCAAAATAACGCTAATAAACATGTACCTTAGTGTTAATATATGTGTGTGATATATTTCCGCTACTTCACGCTTGGAACGCTGCAAACAGTTCTACAGAGTTTCCCATTGAGTTTCTGGACACTGGCGAGACCTTTTGAAAACAAATATGAATATGGACTATAGTTCTCTTTTGACACTGCACTGGGGCGCGTTTTTCAGTATATTTACAACACAATGCACTCTTCATTTACAGAATAATACACAGAGAAAAATTTCCTATTAAGAATTACTAGACTCGCTACCCCAAGAGAACACAAACCTCCAAATACGTCCAACGGACGTACTTGAACCTCCATTGGACGTCCAGTACGTCTATTGGACGTTCTTTGAGGTTCGTGTTCTTTTGGGGTAGTATATTGAGGTTATATCCTAAACCTTCTTCTCAAAAGTACCATACTTCCTGTTATAAAATGCTATCAAGATGTGAACGTATGGTGGGTTCAGCATCAAGCGTCAACATTGGAAGAAAAGAGCGATCCGACATGGTCTCTCTTTTCTTTCAATGTTGAAGCTCCTATGTATTCACATCTTTATTGTACCATCAAGTTACAGGAAGTCTAGTACTTTTGAAGAGAATGTTTGGTCTATCTATAGAATTTAAGAGAAATATATGTGGTTTTATCATAAAATTCCTATAGAAGAAGTATCAATTATATGGAAAAATATGAACCGTTTTTTTTTCGAATAACTGATATTTCTTCTATAAAAATTTTACGACAAAACTAGATCCATTTCTCTCAAGTTCTATAATATCAACCGGTAGAGCTTTACCGTATCCCGGACAAAAATGCAGGTCGAAAGAATAGTAGTCTTTGACAGAAAATTGGAGAGTATTTCTTAAAATCTAAGGATATTTCTCAAGTTCGAAGGAAATTTTTAGCAGGGTTACTACTCTCTGATATTCCATTGATTCCTCAAAGGGTTCTCGAGAACTCTTTCCGAATGCTTTCAGACTCATTGTGCTATCTGGGAAACCTTAAACAATAAAGATCCATATGAAACATACGAGGAATTCAAGAAAGGTGAACTCACTCACAAGGAAAATCAAAAACTTTATGCTGATCTGAATGATTAGAATGATCGGTTATTTTTGGAAATCGAAATTTCAAGAAAAATTTCAAGAAATTTCCCGACTAGTAGACACCATGTAGGTTATTCTTCATTAAATGAATAATTTGTTTGAACTGATTAAAATAATTGAAAATCATACTCATGAGATCAAAAGATTCATTTATTTTTGTCATCATAGTGATAATCTGGATACAAATCTTTTAATGTTAATCATCACATCAATCTCTTTGAAGACAGAAATGAATTATATTTTAAAATAACTTGATAAAGTAAAAAAAAATAATTTTTCATAAAAACAGATGATTCTTATACTTTATTGTATAATACTGTAATCATACAGTAAACATGAATTCATTAGGAATAGTTTGAATTCAAAATGAACTCTTGATGAATAACTCAATCTTCAGAAAGAATTCATATCACGAATTCATAAAGAACTACTCAGGCATTCAACATGTATGCATTTTGAATTCATTTTTACTGTCATAACGGGTACTGTTCAAGAAGTTCTTTCAGGAGTTTTTGTGAGTTCAAAATGATCATTTGTGCTGTCTGGGTAAATTGATGATTTTGATGTTAAAAATTTGTCACTTTGTACACTGAGAAACAGATCGCTTTATAGTTAACATACGTGTATTTGGTGACGACGAAATAAATATCTGTTCTTGTCAAATATAACAACAATAACCAAACTATTCCATGCATAAATAAATGTTTGATAACGATGAAAAGCAATATGTATTTGAAAGAACAAAGGTATGTCCTCATTGAATAGATATTCATCCGCCAAAGTCAAATGTACCTCCATTTATTAGAAATGAATCTTTTTCTCAAGTAGGTTTCCACATAGCACCAAAGATCCGTGTTAGAACGTGAAAGGAAATCGCATAGAAACATACAGAGACAGGTCCAATTTCAATACATTTCCATCTCAAAGTTCCAACATGGGAAAGAAACCGCATTCAAAAGAATGGAAACATGGGATTTAACATTGCAAAAATATTATCTGTGAAATATGTAATATTCCGGCGATGATTTGAATGCAATCGTCAGAATATCTTCAGGATGTTTTATATCACCATCTTTTTGACATTCTGCAGACATTCCAGAATATTCCTGAGATTAACTGAACGATATTTTGTACAGAAAAATTCAAATAATTACGTATATCAACAAATTTACAAAATATGACTTTCGGTTCACTGAAAAAAATTTATTCAGATTTTATTTCCACTAATGTTGTATTAGTCTGACTAGGATGACCTTGTGAAAGAAAACCCACATTGAATGTGTCGATTAGAAAATTCCCACATTGAGAATTGAACTCAGCCTCTATCACATCAGCGGATCTCCGAGATGATGTGGATACTCTCAAAATATCATTTATTAGACAAATTGGCGTATAGGTGCTGGCGTGCCTCAGCCATTCATAAGCAATATCATTTATTGGAAAAATCGCGACGAAATTTTGAAAAATTCGCTTTCGAGAGATATAGACTAACCGATTCAGAATCTTCTGAAATACAAAATGGATAGCCTTTGAGAGGGACGTTTCTTAAAAAGCGCACCTCAAAATCTTAGCAAGTGCTGGATCAAATTTATGGGGAAATTTCAAATATTAGTCTCTGTGGGATATAGCCCAATCGATTCAGAATCAAGATTTTTATTGAGGCTCCTGAAAGGAAAAATGAGTAGGTCATGGGAGAGAAGTTTCTTTTGACCTTGACTTGTAAATTTTTCCAAGTGCTGGCTCAGATCGATGAAGAATTGTCAGTAATTCGCTCTTGTGAGATATAGATCAATCCACTCAGGATATTTCGAAATGAATTATAAATAAGGCACTAAATTCATGATTTTTTCCCCATTAGTTACCAGGTTCTACCAAGCTTCAATTTGGGATGATGAAACATTTGATTCCTGCAAATAATATTGCTACTGAAATATCCTCTTAATACTTCATTTGCAACAAACTTTGTATATTTTCCAAAATAAATTTTCAGAACATTGCAGAATATCATATGTATAATTCCAATTGGGAGACTCACAGAATATTTGTAACGGAGTATTGCTTCCGTAATGTCTATGGAATTTCGTAGAAATATTTCACCCAAAATGTTTCCAGTGAGATATTGTAATACCCTGGGAATATTACTGAGACATTGAGTACTATGTGGGTTATAAATTTTTATTTGAATGGTTCGAAAAATTATAATTTCTCTTAAAAAGGACTTCATCAATTAATAGTATCAATCAATAGATGCACATTTATAATAATTATGTTTAAATATTATCGTAAAAACTTTTCTGAAAGGTTTTAAAGATTTCATTTGATATCTACACCATAGCAAAATATGTTGTAATTTTTCGAAAAATTATCAATCTTTGTAGCTTCTAATGTAGGATCAAAAAGATTATTTTTTACATGAGATCTATGTAAAACTTTCAAAATCAATTCATCAATGTTATGTAGAATTTGTATATAATCTTTACACAATCACTTTTCAAATTTCACATTTTTTCTGTATTTGAATTATAGTTGGTCATTTGAGAGAAAAAAACAACAAAAAAAACACATAAATTGAGTAGCCTTTGATAACGAGATTGAGATAATTAAATGAAATTATTAAAAAATAAGCCAGAAAACTTGTAGTGTCTTATTTCTACTGTAAGTAAATCTTTGCATCATAATGTGCAAACAGGATTTTGAGGTAATTTTGGAATGACTTACCCAAGAAACAAAATTTTCACAGAAATGCTTCAGATATTTGTTTGGAAATCTATTTTTTATTCATGTCATCAGTGTTCTTGGTACAATTTGGAATCCTCGAATCACACATCGAAATGTATCATTAAGATAACAAAATAACTCCCGTGTATCAAATGTGTATGAAAAAAGGATAATTTACAGTTATCATAAAACCCACAGGGATTTATACCAATTTTGTGATAAAATTTATCCAGACTAATAAACCTAGTAGGATAAAACAAAATTAGAAACATTCAAAATTCGATTGGAATACGTGTTTTTAAAATAATACAGAAAAAAAAATGAAGTTAAATACTGAAATTAACACTGCACCTTTCTTCTGAATGAACATCCTTCCGTTAGCCGTGCTTTCCCTCCTGTGGGTGTGCACAATATTGTGCGACAACCGTCGCATTCTACTGGCCTCTGCGCATGGGAGAAAATTGTTTTGATCGCATAACAACCAGGACATTTTACATCCATGAAATAACTATTTGGTTTCTGTACGAGCCTTTTCAACTTATGCTTTCTCTTTTCCTCTATGGGACTCGGATGTAGAAAATCTTGCGCCAAAGGCATGCTGAAAAGAAGTAGAATTGCATTATATCGTGTAAAATCGATTCCAAAGAAGTAAATTGAAGGAATTATGCGAGATTCTAAACATTCACCCACAACACTCATCATCCTATTGAACCTTCCAGTGAGTTAATATTGTTTTGAGAAAACAATGTAACGTGTTCTTTCGTATCTTTCGCAAGATATCGTAAACGTGAAAACTGATATATGTACACATGATTATTTACACGGAGAAAATCCTACAATACTGAGTACTGTAGCCGACACGACTGGCTCGTGTTATGCAAAAAAATCCTTTCAACACTGCTGGTTACTGTAGTAACACGAACCAGTCGTGTCTCCGCAGTAGAGAGTCATTTTTCTACACTATTCTCTTGAAAGGATTTTTTTCCATAACACGAGCCAGTCGTGTCGTCTACAGTACTCAGTATTGTAGGATTTCCTCCGTGTAGATGGCAAATTTACAGGTAGAAATGGTACATAAAATGTTTCACGAATATAACTCATCGAATTCAAGAATACGTTGATATTATTTGTCAGTTATGTACCAAATGTTGATACGACTAAGCCTGCAAGTATGGGGTTTTGTCAACCTCGTATTTTTTATCAGATTTATGTGTTCAATCCCATCTCATATTTTTGTGAGAAAAATTGTACAGAATCTCCAAAAAACGGTGGATTATAATGAGAATTTGATAACTTACTTGATTAATTCGATGTTTGATGTTATATTCCAAAAATGCGGTGCTAAATACACGTGTTTATACAACGACGTTGAGCAACCAAAGGAAGTTAAACTCAGCCATACTTTTGGATCACGGAGTATATTCTAGAAAGGAAACGGGTGTTCACAAAACTTCAATTGTTGTTCAGTAGGTGCGTTCGTTCTACGTGCCCTGAGTTGCTCCAACTTGTACCAAACCAATCATTTCGTTGCTTAAACTGGAAGTAGCGAATCCAAAATACTTGGAGCGACTTGGGGTAACTTGGGACATCGGTAAACGAACTTAGCTAGTGAGTTAAAAAAAAGTAGAATCTAAGGCCGGCGTCACATGGAGCTGAAAAAGGGCGGAAAGCGGAACGGGATGGGGGCCAAATTAACGAAAAACCAAATCAACGAAAAGTTGGTTGAAAAGATAGATACGTCAAAGTCTCTCTTTTCAAACACTGATGGTAGGGGGTTATTTCGCCGAAAATTTGTTCATTGGCAGATTTGATAGAAGTAACTACACATTCCCAAGAAATACTAGTGATTCTCCAATGCAGAAAATTCGGCCAAAAACATTTTCGGCTGAAAGACCCTCTACCACACTGATTTCGTTGATTTGTCTTTTCGTTGATTCGGCCCTCATCCGCTGAAGAAAGGCGGAAAACGGAGCGCGGAATCCTTGTTTGAACAGAGAGGCAAATATTCATCTCTCTCTTCAACCAAGAGTTCCGCGTTCCGCGGGTGGTAGGGGGTCATTTCGCCGAAAATGTTTTTGGCCGAAAATTTGTTCATTGGCAGATTTGATAGAAGTAACTACACATTCCCAGGAAATACTAGTGATTCTCCAATGCAGAAAATTCGGCCAAAAACATTTTCGGCTAAAAGACCCTCTACCCCGCGGGTGGGGGCCGAATCAACGAAAGGACAAATCAACGAAACCATTGGTTGAAAAGGAAGAGATGTATGATGTATGATGTCTTATTCTTTCCAACTAACGGTTTCGTTGATTTGGCCTCCATCCGTCGAGCGGCAGCGTCAACATTGGAAGAAAAAAGAGAACCGATCGGACCTCCCTTTTCTTCCAATGTTGACGCTGCCGATCGACGCCCCATGAAATGTTAGCTTTCCGCCGAAAGCGGGTGCCCTTGTCTCCCATGAACCGGAATATATTCTGGCGGAATAGGAAATTAACCAATCACTGATGGAATATAAATTTCCAGTGGAACTCTTTATGAGGAATAGCCAATACATTCCATTTAAAGTTGTTACGGCCGGAATGATTCCGATCCATGGGCAACGCTATTTGGGTTGAATGGAACGGGATGAGTACTGAAACCCTGTTCTGTTTCGATTCAATTTAAGTGCCATGGGAGAGCATCCTAATGGACCCAAAAGACGGTAGTGTTGCAGACCCGAAGGTGGTAGACCGCGATTATCCCGAAAGCGTGTTGGCCCGAAACTTAGTTGACCCGAAAGTTGAAATCCCGAATAAGAGTAATCCCGAAAGATAACTATATTTTACTAGTCACGCGCTAATGAGATAAAATGTCACTAAAATTTTTCCGGGGTTGCTTCTATTCGGGATTTCAACTTTCGGGATAATCGCGGTTTACCCCGAAGGTTCATTTTCCCTAAAGGTGAAATTACATGCGTGCATTTTCGCATGCGATGTCATTAGATGAAAGAAGAGGCAAACTGTTTTTCCCTAGGTCTTCTCTTTTCATCTAATGATATCGCATGCGACAAACGCACGCATGTAATAGAAGCTTAGAGGTGAAATTATATGCGTGCGTTTGTCGCGTGCGACATCATTAGATGAAAGAAGAGGCAAACTGTTTTTCCCTAGGACTTCACCTTAAGGTCCGATGTACCGAATTGCAGTACCCCGAAGGTGCACAGTCCCGAATTATTCCTAGACATTACTAGTCATCGAAGACTGGCCTCCCATGGACCGGAATTCGTTCCGGCGGAATGAAAATTGAACGAATGCACAATTTTTTATAGATTTCTGATAGAACACTCTGAAAGAAATTGTGAAAGCGATTGGTTTAAAGTCATTCCGCCTAGGGTACGCAAGCCACCGTGTTAATCACTGACAGGCTCCTCCGACTGACACATTTTTCAATACTCCTTGTTTTCACATAATGGCCATCAAAATCCAGGTGACGAACGATCTAGTGGTCCGAAACGATTGATAAACATAACCAAAAAGTTTAATTTTGCACATTTTCAAGACGAACTGGCGTTGTAATTTTGTAAATCTGTGTATATATCAGCCAATAAACTTATTTTCTTTCATTCCGCGAATTATTTGATTACGGTAACTTAAATTGAATCGAAGTGTCGGCCAACAGTCGTTTGGAGCCATTTACAACTTTTTGAACATTATGTAGAAGCTCGAGTCAGAGGGGCGCATTGAACTGTATAATATACTGGAATGAGCACCATTCAAAAAATTTTCGTCAAAGAGAGACAGTCGAGTACACTGTGCGAGAAAAAGAAGCAGATACCCTTTACACTCATCATCCCTTTTTAAGATGCATGTATTGAAAAGAAACAACGCTATTTCATCTTGCATTTTACGCTGACGAAAGATCTCTTCTTCCATCGTATAGGAAATTTCGCCAGTGCTCTTTCCAGTATGTTATATAGTTCAATGGAGGGGCCTGATCACTGAGATCGCATAGTTCACTATCCACAGTACCAGGCGGCACTAGTGTGCCTGGGGAATTTTACCTAAGGCTAACCTCCCATGGACCGGAATTCGTTCCGGCGGAATGAAAATTGAACCAATGCACAATTTTTTATAGATTTCTGATAGAACGCTCTAAAAGAAATTGTGACAGCGATTGGTTTAAAGTCATTCCGCCGGAACGAATTCCGGTCCATGGGAGGCCAGCCTAACAAATACGTTCTCGTATGTGAGCGGGGAATCTCATAGGCTGCTGCACACACATGCAGGGTACTGAATGTACGTGTGATAGATATATAGATATAACATAATAGATATATAGACATAATCATTTTTACCATTTCAGATATTTAATTTCCTGGTTTTTAGAAATGTTGACTTCTTAACAAAATACAATTTCAATGACAAAAATCAATATTAATTAGAATGAATAAATTCACAATTCAATTCAGTATAAAATGAATAAAAATGACACAAATGCTTGTTTTTCATTTATAATCATTTTTTACAAAATTTCATCATGAATTCAAGCATCTCAACTGATATTGATTTTCCTCAACTGAAAATGAAATTTCATTCATAACCCAGCAAACACAACTGCTGGCGTTTCAAAGAGCCAATGACGGCTCTTCAACGGCATTGCCGAACCATTAGCGGCCCATTGAAACGCCAGTAATCATTGTTTGTAGGGCACTTAACATTCCTATAAATCAAGTAATTAAATATGTGAAATGAAAAAAGTTATTATTGGAATTCAAAAATAAATATATTTTGAGTAAATTGAAGGTAAGGTAGATGACCCCATTTATGAACGCGACCCCTTTAATGAACATTTTGGTTTTTGATTTATAGTACTTTTCATTTGGTGCTCTAATTTCATCCAAGCATGACTGACTGGATACTAAATCAACCGCTGTTAAGTAAATAAATTCAGAATAATATGCCATAGGAAAGATATAATAAATGAATGATTGTTCGCTGATGGGGGCAAAGGTGTTCATTAATGGGGCCGGTTACCTTAGTTACTGGGAATTAAATCAAGTGAGCCAATGTTCAAAAGTATATTTATAACAAAAGGTGTGTATTCAGTAAGTGAAAAATTTCAACATATATATCCACTTTATATACCAAAATTGGTGTCATAATCCATATTTTACAAATTATACTGTACAATTTTGCACTTCAAAGTATTTTATGTTTCTATTACGTGTTATAAATATATTTTTGAATACTACTGTGGGCAAAAAGTAAGGTGAATTTTTAATTTAAACTTCGCGGGCTTGACATTTCAGGCTAGTTCTTTTTTTCTTAAGTTAGCAGGACTGTTAATGACATCTGTGCCAAATTTCATGTCGATGTCATTATCAGTAATACATTTACGCTTGTGTTTACCAAACGACCAAGAGTGCATTTTTCGATTTTTACAATGTCTAATTCAATTGAGCAGAGAAGTGCAATCAAATTTTGTTTGCGGAATGAAATTTCGGCTGCGGAAACTTTGAGGGTGTTGCGGAAGGCCTTTGGTGATTCTACCATGTTGCAGAAAAATGTTTATAAGTGGTACAAAGACTTCAAAGAGGGTCGAGAACGTGTTGATGACTTGGAGCGCTCCGGACGACCATCGACGCACAGTGGGGCCAAATGCCAAAAAGCTGGACAAAATTATAAGGGGCTCTCAAATTCGCTTGCGACTTCGTACTCGGGAAGTTTATGGGGTCACTGATTACGAATCCGTTGTCAGAATTTCAAAATTCAAAATGGCGGATCCAATATGGCGGACTGAAATTGAAAGAAACCATCGGATTTTCTTCAAACTTGGTGATCAGGGGTTTTTGGGGTCGCTGATTACGAATCTGCTGTTTGAGTTCCAAAATTCAAAATGGCAAATCCAATATGGCGGATGGAAATTTTAAAAATCATCGGATTCTCCTCAAATTGGGTACCCAACGGTTTTTGGGGTCGCTGATTACGGATCCGTTGTTCTCATTTCGAAATTCAAAATGGCGGATCCAATATAGTGGACGAAAATTGGAAGAAATCATCGGATTTTTTTCAAATTTGATGATCAGGGGTTTTCGGGGTCGCTGATTACGAATCCGCTGTCTGAGTTTCCAAATTCAGAATGGCGAATCCAATATGGCGGACGAAAATTGAAAAAGTTATCTGATTCTTTTCAAATTGGGTACCCAGGGATTTTTGGGGTCGCTGATTACAAATCCGTTGTCTCCCGTACAGCACAACCACCGATCCTCCACCTAGGACTTCGGTGGACTGGAGGTGGAGAATTGGTGGAGAAATGGGAGCCGTGGAAATAAGGGAGAAATAAGGGAGAGTCTCCGTTGAGGCAACGGAGAGGCGACGGAGAAATGTCCGCCCCCTGTATTTCCAGTAAAACTTAAATCCGTGAATTCATACATTCAGATTTGGTTACGTCAATGCACCAATAAGAATTATATTGAAAATACAGGGGGCAGACATTTCTCCGTCGCCTCTCCGTTGCCTCAACGGAGACTCTCCCTTATTTCTCCCTTATTTCCACGGCTCCCATTTCTCCACCAATTCTCCACCTCCAGTCCACCGAAGTCCTAGGTGGAGGATCGGTGGTTGTGCTGTACGGGCTGCATTCCGAAATTCAAAATGGCGGATCCAATATGGTGGAATAAAATCGAGAAGATCATCGGATTTTCTTCAAACTCGGCATCCAGGAGTTTTTGGGGTCACCAATTACGAATCCGTTGTCAAAATTTTGAAATTCAGAATGGCGGATCCAATATGGTGGACAAAAATTAAGAAAATCATCGCGTTTTCTTCAAACTCGGTACTCAGGGGTTTCTGTGGTCGCTGATTACGAATCCACGGTCTGAAATTCAAAATTCAAAATAACGGACCCAATATAGCGGACGAAAATTGTAAAAATCATCGGATTCCCTTCAAACTCGGTACCCAGGGGTTTTCGGGATCGCTGATCACGAATCCGTTGTCAGAATTCCGAAATTCAGGATGGCGGATGCCAAAAATCAAAACTTCATTCATAACTTAATATTAAACAAGAACTAAACGGCCCATTTTGTTGTTCCTATTATGATCATTATTATTATTATTTCCAACATTGAATCATTATTAATATAATTATCGAATGATATTAACACACCAAATGTGTTAAATCGAAAGATATATACATTCACAATATATACAATAATATAAAAAACTGAAATCGTAATGGTTTTTACTTTTGCCACACTTTTTTTACTCAGATCAGTCTTCTTCTTCACTCTCAGAGGAAGATAATGGGAAAGTTACGTTGTCTTTATCAAGTATATCCGGAGTTTTGATCAGGCTTAACACGTCTCTAGGGAGAAACTTTAGTTTTTTCTTGGGCAACTGTCTTTTACTCGATAACATTGGATCAGAACTCAAAAGGAACCATTTAAAAATGTCTTCATTCGTTTTTTCTCTACTGCATTTCCTGGAGTGATGCTCTCGGTACCTTTGTAAATGAATGTTGTTAAGATATTTGAATATAATTATGTATTCATCGACACCGTTAAAGCTTTTGATCTCAACATGACAAGCAAAATCAAGGAAAAACAAAAAGCAGCTGCACTTTGGGGTCATCAGTATAAAGTTTTGAATAAATCCTCTAATTCATAAGTTTACTTGATTCTCAAAATTGTTTTCTAGTCTATGAATTTATGTTGCCAGAGGATGAACAATGTGGCTTATTAATAAAAAAAAGTATATGAATATTCATAATTCCCCGAATTCCTTACCAGAACAAAACAATCTTCGCGAACATATATTCTCGTGGTTACCATAAATATATAGTTTGCCTAGTAGTCAAAAACGTATTGTGCAATGTATCAAACTGATTGCAGTACTTGAGAAGTCAAATTTTTCCCTTCAAAGTGTCGAGTCCACTGTGACAAATATAGACTATTATTAAGTGATATACATCATTTTCACCTTTTAAAATCTTTGTTACGAGCCTCTTGTGCTTCCTCAGTCAATTGGCCTATAGGTAGAAGAGCAGATGCAATGATTTCAGGTCCGTGGATCAAAAACTTGTGCATCGTAGGTGACATTGGGTACCACGGATATTTTGTCGCGTAGTAGCGTGCCGTGTCTAGAGCGTAACTCCGAAACTTTTCAACGTCTATTTCATGGCCACTTGAAACGGTAGCTAATACTACATGAAGTCGTTGTATTAGGTTGACATCCACCCCTGTGATTTCGGCAGAAACTTCGGGTTGTGCGAAAAATCGCCTAGCGGTATTCCCATCATTTGAGTTCCCAAACCCTGGCTTAGGAACATCGACAATGAGGCCACATTTTTCTTTAAAACTTTTCTGTACAACCTTTTTTCGTTCTTCCACCAAAGCTTTATCTTGTTTTCGTGCTTGCCACTTCTGAATAGGTAGCTTATAAGACAAATGCAGGAGGCCCTCAAAAAATCGTATCCAGCCGTGTAGACAAGACAAACCAAACTGGAGGTTTTCGGTTTTGACCGGCCTGGATACTATATCATCAATTTTGTTGAATTCCTTAGATGTGGCACCACATATATAGCACTTCTGGGTATAGGTTGTCTCAGTTATGGCATTGCATACCTTCCCGTCCACCATAGAAAAAATCATCTCATGTTTCACTGAAACATGTTTTTCATCAGTTCTGAAAGAAGTAGCCCTCAGATTTTCTATTTCATTATCAACCCGTAGCTTCTCTGCAACCGAAACTTCAGTTGATTCTTTCACAAACTCTATTTTGATTGGCCTACAAAATCTGGTTGATGATGGCCTTGGATTCTGCCAAATTATTTTTGAATTGCAGTGTAGGCGGAGAGGCACAAGTGAAGTAATGAACACAGCGGAATCACTAGCTTCCGAACTTTGATATGCTTGTTTGTATGAGGAGTGGCCAGAGCTCCCATCAAACCCCCATTTGGAAATAAGTACCAGGTTTTGTAACTCTTCATCAGATAAAGTTGACAAAACCGAATTCTGTAGCTTCAAAATACGTGTAGCTGTGTGATCAAGAAGTGCTTGTAGTTGCACAACAGCGCAGGTTTCTGTTATTTGAATAAATTCCTTGTCAGGGAAACACATGCGTTTGGCCAGTTGAATTTTTTTATAAGGTGGAAATTTCTGCGGATCAGCTTCACGCAATAAGCAGTACTGATGTTTTGAGAGCTCGGCATCTACTAGGAGAGCTAGAGCATCTTCATCATTCAACATCTTTGGCTCATTTCGCTTGAAAGTTTGATAACCTTTCATATACATTTTGGCAAGCTCAGGATCAGAAGATGTAACATCCTTTACAATTTTTGCGGCTTCGATCTGTCCAGACGCTCTCAAACACATTTGTGTGGCGTAAGACAGCTCTGAGATAGGATTATTTACTCTGATATTCTCCGTTTTCCTACGTTCCGTTCTTTCTGAACATTCGTTGAATTCAACAAGAGGTCTTCCCACTTGCGTGTGAGCAGTTACAGAATGGGGATTCCTGAAAGTACAAAACACTACCTCTTGTTTTAACCATTCTTCATTATTTTTAAGAAATCGTTCTTCGGTCCTTTGAGAAGATTCCCATCTCTTTTTAAATACACATTTAAAAGTAGATAAAAGGTTAGAGATCTCTGTAGTTTTGTTATCCGGACAACACGTTATCTCGATGATTTTTCCTTGAAGGAAAGTGAACTTTTCATCCAACGTAGGTAGAGGACTGCTCCTTAAAATATTGTACATCTCTCTCCGAGTCATAGATATTGAATCATCTTTGAAATCTACAAGCGTTGTAGAATTCGATAAAATTCGCTACAGAAACCCCATGTGTTTCTAAAAATTTTCCTAATTTTCTTGGGTTGGATTCAACCCTCTTAAGCTAATTTTTTTTGCAGTCAACTGTTCAAATTAAACTACTAAGAAAATATAGGTTGTTGAAACACTCACCTATGGCAGCGGAATCCATCTCATTTGGAATTGTATGTTAACATTGAATGATTACAAAAAACGAAAAATATTCACCAAGCTCCAAACTTGCACGCGGAAAAAAGTTTACGGTAACGATTACTAGCAAGAGTAAGAATTCGGTGACAGCTATTGCACAATTGTGATAAGCACCATTTGAAATCAGACCGATTACAACCAACTATTTACGTTGCCATGGAAACGATAGGTTAACATAAGAACGATCACCAAATCGCGAGTCATGATTCAGTTCACGAAAAGAAAAGAGATATCAATACTTGAATAACATTTATAAACATTTAGGAAAATGACGGTTACTTTAGGGAAAAAGAGCATCGCTGAAGAATGTTAGCAGTGAAGTTACCAAAAATTCGTAGTAATAATACTAAATGTTGGTAGTTTTATTGTCATTTCCCATAGTGAATTCATCAACTCATAGTAAATTCACTACGAATATTCTCCAGCAATACTGTTTTTCTCTCAATGGTCCATCATCTTCCCAAATATCAATGATTTCTGGCTTTTGAGTACCCTAAGCCCGCGATGAGAAGAAAAACGAATGGTAATCAATCTCATACAGTTTTCCTCGTGCAGCAAATGTACACTGGAAATAAAACACATACTAACGTTGAGATAAAATTCAAAGCGAATCTACTGAATTCTGAGTTTTGTGTCCACCATATTAGATACGCTATCTTTGATTCTTGGAATTTGACAACTGATTCGTAATCAATGACCCCACAAAACCCTGGATACCGAGTTTGAAGGAAATCTGATGATTTTCTCAATTTTTTTCTGCCAAACTGGATCCGCCATTCTGAATTCCGGAATTCAGACACCGGATTCGGAATCAGCGACCTTAAAAACCCCAGGGTACCGAGTTTGAAGGCAATCCGATGATTTTTTCAATTTTCATCCGCCATATTGGATCCGCCATTCTGAATTTCGAAATTCAAACAACGGATTCGTAATCAGCGACCTCAGAAACCCCTGGGTAACGAATTGGAAGAAAATCCGATGATTTCTTTCAATTTTCGTCCGCCATATTGGATCCGCCATTTTGAATTCCGAAATGAAGACAACGGATTCATAATCAGCGACCCTACAAACTTCTGCATATCAAGTTTCATACGGATCTAAGGACTCCTCATCACTCCGTCTAATTTTTTGTGATTGCCTGCACAAAAACATGGCGGAATTGCTTAGGGGCAGACATGGGTAGCCGTTTTTTTTTCTGATGTTTAGGTAAGAGTCCCATCTACCACCTCCAATAAGTTAAACGACGTAATTTTGCGTAATTCTCTACTATTCCTTCAAAAACCAAACACATTTTCTCATTTATAGATATAGAAATTACATCCAATCATTGCTCTGTCGGTATTTTCCACTCATCAAATTGATATTCTCTTAATTTTTAGTGTATTCTACATAGTTTCAGTAATAGACTCCAATTTGGAAAAGTTAAATCGGTTCATTTTTCGAGACACAGCGTCTTTTTGAACATGCTCGTTATTTTACTGTCTTTCAATCACGCGGATTATACTTCAAGGAGGGTATTTTGCAACTGGTACACAAGGGCAGGGAGAGGGGATCAGATCTTCTTATATCAGAATTCCAATACTTGGGACATCACCTTACTTATCCCAAGGGTCAAATATCCCCAACTACAAACTTCATTTTTGGGGTTTTGGCCAGCTTTTTGGCATTTGGCCCCACTGTGCGACGTCAACAGATGACCAACACGTCGATGAAGTGAAGGAATTAGTGCTCAAAAATCGTCGGTTGACTGTTAGAGACCTTACTGATATGATCGGAATATCAGAAGCATATTAAGACCAGAATTATGGGCCAACAACTCTTGGTTTTTGCATCACGATAATGCACCGTCTCATACTGCACTCGTTCTTCGTGACCACTTCGCCAAAAATTCGACGCATATCGTTCCGCAACCACCGTATTCGCCTGATTTGGCTCCGTGTGACTTCTGGGTATTCCCAAAACTCAAGAGACCACTCCGGGGAAAGCGTTTCGAGTCGATTGAGGAGATAAAAGCTGAATCGAAGAAGGCGCTGTCCAGATAACATTTCATGCGCGCAAATTTCATCACATATTTGCGAGCTAGCTTGTGCGCGATATTTGCGAGTATCTTGCACGTAAAAAATTTTTGAACTGTTCTTTGCGTGCAAAGAACAAGCATATGTATCATGCAATGTGATGATGAACTTACGCTCCTATATTCATCATGATCACGTCATAGTAATGATAAATCATGACACTGGATATCCTGCGACCTGTGCGAAATATTTTCACGTGATATGTTATAATTGATTATAAATTACTTGATTTCTGAATAACTGGTAAAAAATGCAAACGTCATTAATTAAGTGAACTTTATACCGTCAGCATTATTTCCCATAAAGAATTAAATGTTTAGATTATTTCACCAGAGTAGTGCACTGAGAAAACATTTGTTCCAGCCAAACAAAATTTTGATTGAAATAAACGCATAGAAACTTTTTGGTTGGCTGAAATAATATTTGTTTGGGATTAACAAAATTTGGTCAACAATAATCAATGTTTCTTACCGACAAATGAATTTTGTTTGGCTGGAACAAACTGTGTTTTCGGTGTATATATTCAGTCTATATAAGAAGCAAAAAATTTGCACGTAAACTCGGTCATTTTTCATAGACATAAATAAGCAGTTCACTTTCAGTTGACGCGCAAATCACCCGCAGATGTATCTAGTAAATGACGGGTGATGTGCACTTAATACAGCTTTCTACTTTTACGCGCAAGATACAAGCAAATAGCAAGAGCGTCACTCACAGTCGTGTCTAGCAATTATCAACCTAGGTGACGACGCACATGGATACGATTTTGCTAGTTCACTAAGTATGTCCTTCGCGCGTAATTTGAGGGTGAATGACAAGCAAAATGTTATCTGGGTGATGGCTATACCGGAAAGGGACTATTTAGCATGTTTCGATGATTGGAAAAAACGTTGGCATAAGTGTATTTTATCGAGAGGGGATTACTTTGAAGGGGATGAAATTGATGTAGAAGAATAAATGAAGATTTTTCATTTTACAAACAAATTCACCTTACTTTTTGCCCACAGTAGTATGCTTCATAAGAATTTGAGAATTATAAAAATTTATTTACTCCACTTAGGCAACACACTGTAAATATTGTGTACACATATAAAGCATATAAAGCATGTAAATATTATATAAATACTTAAAAACACCCGCGCTTGAATATTGAGATTATTTCATCAATGTTCACAGAAAATGTAGAAACAGTATGTTCGATACATTGCTCTGTACGAAATTTTCCAAAGAAAACTATGGAGAATTTCATTTTTATGTTTTTTCCATGTTTACAGAACACGTTAGGGCTACACTGCAGAAAATATTCAATGTACATTACCTATTCAAAGTTTGGAAAAATCACAATATGCTGTGAAAGTACTGTGTTCAGCATTAGGGAAATTACTTTTTATTGTAACAGCCCTACGGTCAATGTTATGATATCACAAAACTCTTGTAAACTGTTCACATCCAGCGTAGGAAACTTTATCACCTATGCTGGATGTGAACAGATTGAAAAAGTTTTGTCATATCATAACTTTGAGCGTAGGACTGTTACAATGGAAAGTATATTTCCCTGACGCTGAACACAGTACTTTCACAGAAGATTGATTTTTCCAAACTTTGAATGGGTAATGTATATCAAATGTTTTGTACATTGTGTTTAATTTCATTTTTCTGTGAACATTGATTTTCTACTAAGTAAGGGATTTGAGTTGGAAAACAATTGGAAAAAATTACAAAGAATACTGTGAAAACATTTGATATACCATTACACAATAGGTTCGTTCGTTGTATACTGTTTAGTGCGCACTAGAACGCACCAGGTCGGCTCCATCTAGTTTTATGAACTTTGTGGTGTCCTTTCATTCTGAAGTATTTCCAGGGCTAAATTTGAGACTGTCCGAGTTGAATTATGAATTGCTTGGTGTGATTTGGTGGACAATTGAAAGAGGTTTGTTCTGTTGAATCAAAAAGCGTTGAAGAGTCTCGAAAAAACCGGTAAGACAAATTGAAGTATTTTTGATAGAATAAAGATTACACAGGTCTACAAAAAAAGAAAAATTTTTTGGCACAGGGTTTTCAGCAACTTTTGTGGGTTGATTTCATCTCGCTGAACCCGAAAATGACCGTGGTTTTGCTCAATCAGCTCGTGTTTTCACGACATTGCGGGAAAACCACTTTTTTGGACGTGCAAATGTTCAAAAATTCGTATGCCCTATTTGTCACGGTTGAAATCAATTGAAGTACAACAGTATTTCCACTATGAATTTTTGATAACTTCACTGCGAACATGATTATGAATGTTATATAAGTATCTGTAACTTTTTCTTTCCGTGTAGATATAAAGCAATGAACCTTGACATAGAGTAATAAGGTAGACGTACCAAAGTCTGAACCTGTTCCAGTAGTTGACACTTCATTTATAAAAATAAAATCAAAATAATGAATAAAAAATTTGTCATATTGCAAATATTGATTGGAATTCCATTTTCCCAAACGTTCCGCAAGTTTTGATGCATAGAACTTTTACAAATATTCAATATTTGAGTGATTGAATTGTAATTATAATTGTAATTGCAACTATACAATATACATGGAGGATCAGATACTGGAACAGGGTCAGGCTTTGGTACGTCTACCTTACAATCCCAAGGACTTTCCTTATGTAATGAAGAATGAATGTAAGTTTCCCTTATCACAATGTCTCGATTATTCATTGTTCAGTCACAGAACTCAAAGATCTCGAAATATATTTTTTACGTTCTGGAGATAAATGGCCATAACTCAGCGAATTTTCATCCGATTTTGTTGAAATTTTAATATGTTGTAGTCGAAACTGATCATTAAAGACCCACCAACTTTTATGATTATCCGACCAAAAGTCTTCAGGTGACCACCTTCTGAATTTGACGAAAAAATGGTATTTTTTTTTGTTTCGGCTTGATTTTCATCACTGTAGTCATTAAGGATGAACCGATGATGATTTTTCCCTGCTTGTTTGGTGTACAAAGCTTCCAAAAAAAATTACTTCAATTGATTTTAACCGTGACAAATAGGGCATACGAATTTTTGAACATTTGCACGTCCAAAAAAGTGGTTTTCCCGCAATATCGTGAAAACACGAGCTGATTGAGCAAAACCACGGTCATTTTCGGGTTCAGCAAGACGAAATCAACCTAAAAAAATTGCTGAGACCCCTGTGCCAAAATGGCTGTTGACCAGTGTTATATTTCGTATTTAACAATGTTATCAAAGTATTTGAACACTGCGCTAATTAATTGATAGCAAATCATTCATTATATATATGTATTGATAATCAAATTTTCACAATATACAAACAAATTCTAACCTCCAAATCAATTTTTTTTCCATCTTGAAATGTAATTTGATACTTAATGAAATCAGCATTTGTATCTTTTAATAATTGATTTCTATGAATCACATGGTTATTCATTAACTGATAATTTAACATTCTCCTGAAGTTTGTAGATTCAAATTTTAATCTCATAATGTCTAAATATATATGTTTCATCCCTGGTTAAAAGGTCCAATAGAAACCGATAAAAACCGATTCAAAATTAATCGGAATGAATAGGGTCAATCGGAGAGGCTCAACAACCGATTCAAGATGGATAGGAGTTAATTGGAACGTGGTATACATAGGATTGAATCGAGGATTTATCGATAGAAAAATATTTGTTTTATTGGAATTAATATGACTTTCAGTGATCAATCGGTTTGTATGAGAGATATCTGATTGAGAAGTTGAAAATTTTGTCCATTTCATGAGGCGAATGGTTTTTATCGGGAATTTCCATGACCTAAAGCTATTGGAACCGATCGTAAATGTTACGTAATGGGAAATTTAATCGGTTTTTATGAAGAATGTCCAATTCGACTAGAGTTCGTACAGATTTGATCGGTCTGTAGGTTTTAATCGGATTATTCCACTATCCGAATTCATGGGGAATAATAGGGCCATTTACGGATCTGAAAATTGAATAGGATTGAATGAGAAATATCCAATTCGAATTCAGAATTCCTTTCAGCGGATTAAATCATCGGTTTTTATCAGAATTTTCGGTGATTTCGGTCTATCGGAACCAATGGGAAAATTGTACAAAATTTAAGACTTACTGGGTTTCTATCCAGAATATCCAATTCGATTTGAGTTTGTTCATTTTATTGGTCAATAGGTTTCAATTGGATTATTCGATCATCCCACACTGGAAAAAAGGTGGGTACTGACAACGGTGATATAGTTGATTCAACAGTGGAATACGATTGGATATATCCAACTGAATCTGACTGTTGCCTCAACTACATGCACTGTTGACTCAACTACATGCAGTTGAATCAACCATCATGGTGTCAAGTCAACGATTATACTGTCAATCTGGCCGTATATTCGTTGACTTGACTATGATATTCAGTTACCCTGACAACAAAATATAATTGATTTTCGATGAAATTTTGTTTCAGTGCAATTTATGGGAAATAAAAGGAATATTTACGGGATTGAATATTCAATAGTATTGAATGAGAAATGTCCAATTCAATTTTAGACTTTATTCCACCACATTAGCCCTGGTTAAAAAATCCGATAAGATCCGATAGAAACCGATTCAGAATTAATCGGACTGCATAGGATCAATCGGAACAGTTCAATCCCCGATTCAAAATCAATAAGAGTTCATCGGAATCTCTTTTCTATAGGTTTCAATCGGGGATTCACCAATTAAAAAATCTGCATTTTATGGGAATTAATCAGACTTCACATAATCTATTGGTCTGCATAAGAGATATCTGATTGGATGATTGAAATTTTCTCCATTCCATCAGGCAAACGGTTTTTATCGGAAGTTTCCACAATTTCAATCTATTGGAACTAATGCACGAAAAAAAAAGTATGGCTATTATAGCGATCTGAAGTATGGTTAAGAAGAGATAGCTGTAGTGACAATACTGTATCGCTATGGTGACGATACAGATGGCTATGCTGGCGATCTATATCGTTCCTCGGATGATTTGTATGATCATAGCAACGATACTGATACCACTAAACTTCGGATAGTCATTACGACTATCCAGTATCGTTATGACAGCGATATTTTTCTCTCCGTGTGGGAAAATTTGTGAAATTGAATGATGAATGGGTTTCTTATGGGAGATTTCTGACTGCATTTAAGGATATATCGATTTCATTGATCAATGGGTTTTAATTGGATTAGTCCAATATTCAAATTTATTGGAAATAATAGGCAAGTTTACAGATTCTAAAGTCCTATAGGTATGTACCGGCAATAACCGATTCAGTTTTGAAATTTCTTTCATTGCATCAGATCATTGGTTTTTATCGGAATCCCTGGCGACCTCAATGTATTGGAACTAATGGGAAAGTTGCTGCCCTACTCCAAATGCCAGACAAATCCGGACAACTTTTTTAGCTGGATCTGTCTGGTTTTGTCTGGTTTGCCAAATAGAAGATTTGTGCCAAGTTTAAAATGAGTCAGGATTGATACGGCTTGCCAAAATGTCTGGTACAATCCGGATTGTCGGGTGAAAATTATGTCAGTTTTTGTATGTGAAGAACATAATCGGAAGAAGTTGCTGTAATTGGCTGGGACTGGCATGAAGAAATAGTGGCAGGGTGATACCGGTTTGCCAGTAAAAGAAATTGTGCCAGATTTTATAGAACTCGCCGATTAAGAACTTCGTCAGATCTACTCAGTCAATCACGCATTCCTTGAATGTGCCGATCTGGATGGTATCGGCGGGTTGCTAGAGTGCTTGAAACTCTCTGGAGTACCAACACCAAAAAACTCCTCAGTTGACCATCATATTTGCTGATAATGACTGACCAGAAACGAGGATGGTTTCAACCGGTTCGCCGGTTGACCGGCACATAGGCGGTTTAGTAAGGCGCGCCTGCGTGGAAAGCTGACTGGAAAACACCGTGATTAACATACTCATGAGGATTGCCAGGTTTTTGAAGTGCTCGGAAATATCCGGCCCGTCGACACAAAAATCTTCTCGGTTGTGCGTCAAATTTGCGGACAATGCCTGACAAAAAAAGAGATGGTTTTGACCGGGTAGCCGGTGTACTAGCTCCCAGTAGGTTTTATAAGGTACGCCTGCGTGGAAAGCTGACTGGAAAACACCGTGATTCACATATTCCTGAAAATGTGCAGATCTCATGAGGATTGCCAGGTTTTTGAAGTGCTCGGAAATATCCGGCCCGCCAACACAAAAAACACCTCGGTTGTGCGTCAAATTTGCGGACAATGCCTGACAAAAAAAAGAGATGGTTTTGACCGGGTAGCCGGTGTACCAGCTCCCAGTAGGTTTTGTGAGGTTCGCCTGCGTGGAAAGCTGACTGGAAAACAGCGTGATTCACATATTCCTGAAAATGTGCAGATCTCATGAGGATTGCCAGGTTTTTGAAGTGCTCGGAAATATCCGGCCCGCCGACACAAAAACCATCTCGGTTGTGTGTCAAATTTGCTGACAATGCCTCACAAGAAAAAGAGATGCTTTTTGCCGGGTAGCCGGTGTGCCGGCTCCTAGTAGATTTTGTAAGGCGCGCCTGTGGGGAAAGCTGACTGGAAAACACCGTGATTCACATATTCCTGAAAATGTGCAGATCTAATGAGGATTGCCAGGTTTTTTACGTGCCAAAAAATTGTAGAAAAAATAACACGTTTTGGTCAGAATGAAGTGAATTTCCTCAAGGGCGATATATTCCAGAGAAAATACTATATGGTCAGAAGTTTTTTGTTCAATGCTATTCAGATTTCATAGCATGAATAATCAATCGAATTTCGACAAAAAACATCCTCAAATATCTTATCCAAACTGTATTTCGCAGTATAGAAAACCGGTCACTTCCGGACAAAATATTTTTGATAATATTTTTTGTTTGATCTCACTCGGACTTCACGGGCCGAAAACCCAGTCACATTCCGACGGAAAATATCCTCGAATATCTTATCCAAGCTGTATCTTGCAGTATGAACAACCGGTCGATTTCGGACAAAATATATTTCGATGGATCTCATCCGGATTTCACAAGCCGAAAAAACAGCCTTAATTCGACGGAAAGTATCTTCGAATACTTCATCCAAGCTGTATCTTACAGTATGGAAAACCGGTCAATAGCGGACAAAATATTCTTTGCCTGGTCTCACTTGGATTTCACAAGCCGAAAAACCAGTCACAATCCGAAGGAAAGTACCCTCGAATATTTAATCCAAGCTGTATTTTACAGTATGGGAAACCAGTCAATAACGGACGAAATATTTTTTGCCTGGTCTCACTTGGATTTCACAAGCCGAAAAACCAGTCACAATCCGACGGAGAGTACCCTTGAATATTTTATCCAAGCGGTATTGTACAATATGGAAAACCGGTAAAAACCGGACAAAATATTTTTTGATTGATTTCACTCGGATTTCACAGGCCGAAAAACCAGTCACTATCCACCCGAAAAAATCATCGGGTATTTCATGCAGTTTCTATTTGATTCACACAGCATGTCAAACCGGAGAAAAACTATCACAAAATATTTTGTCAGTATCGTCTGGAATTGTACGGGACAAAAACCGACTAAGAACCTGACGAAACCTGATGAAAAATTTTTTTATCTGGATTTGTCGGACATATCAAGCAAGTGCCGGGCCCGTCAGAGGCGGCTGAAATATATTTTGTCAGTATCGTCTGGAATTGTACGAGACAAAAACCGACTGGGAACCTGACAAAAAATTTTTTGTCTGGAACTGTCGGACATTTGGAGTAGGGTGGATGGGAAACTATAATCATAGAATACCAAGAGAATCCAATTAGAAAATATTTCATTGGTATCAATCGGAATTTTTATCAGTGATGGAATATCCATTGGATCCCATTGAACAATATGTTACTGGTACCAATTATAATTGTAATGATTAATAAAATGCCGATTAAATCAAATTAAAAAATATTGTGTCCGTACGAATTGGAACTTTTATTATTGATAAAATACCTATTGGATGCCATTGAAAAATATTTGACTGGTATCAATTAAAATGTTCATCATTAATAACATACCGATTGAATCCAATTGGAGAATATTGTATTGGCATCAATCGGAATTTTCATTGGTCATAAAATACCAAGTGAATGCAATTACACAATACTTCATTGATATCAATCGGAATAATTATTATTGATAAAATATCAATTGGATCCCATTGAAAAATATTTGACTGGTATCAATTAAAATTTTCATGATTTATGAAATACCGATTCAATCCAATTAAAAAATATTTTATTGGTATCCATCGGAATTTTTCATCAACCATAAAACACCCATTGAATCTAATGAGAAAATATTTTCTTGGTATCAATTGGAATTTTTATGATTAATGAAATACCCATTGAATTCTATTGAAAAATATTTCACTGATATCTATTAGAATTTGATTGATCAATAAAATACCTATTTAATCAAATAAGAAACATTTTATTGTCATCAATTGGAATTTTTATTATTGATAAAATACCAATTGGATCCCATTGAAAAATATTTGACTGGTATCAAATAAAATTTTCATGATTAATAAAATACCGATTCAATCCAATTAAAAAACATTTTATTGGTATTAATCGAAATTTTTTATCAACCATAAAATACCCATTGAATCCAATTAGAAAATATTTTCTCGGTATCATTTGGAATTTTTGTGATTAATGAAATACCCATTGAATTCCATTGAAAAATATTTCACTGATATCAATTAAAATTTCAATAATCAATAAAATCTCGATTTAATCAAATGAAAAATATTTTCTTGGTATCAATAGGAATTCTTATTATTGATAAAATATCTATTGGATGCTATTGAACAATATTTGACTGGTATCAATTAGAATCTTCATAATTAATAACATCCCGATTCAATCCAATTGAAAAATATTGTATTGGCGTCAATCGGAATTTTCATTGATCATAAAATACCAAGTGAATCCAATTACACAATATTTCATTGATATCAATCGGAATTCTCATTATTGATAAAATACCTATTGGATCCCATTGGAAAATATTTGACTCGTATCAATTAGAATTTTCAGAATTGATAAAATACCGATTGAATCCAATTGAAAAATATTGTATTGATATCAATCGGAATTTTTCATCCATCATAAAATACCGATTGAATCCAATTGGAAAATATTTTCTTGGTCTTCATTGGGATTTTTATTATTAATGAACTCCCATGCTCTCATTAAGACCGATACAATCCCTCACATGTCCAATGGACTATTACCAATTGAATCTTGTTACTATAGGACACCCATCCTTGACATAAGACAGTCATTTAGTTCACATTGATAGGAAGCGAACCACGGCATCGAGCGAGCGGGTGTTCCAGATCGATCTTCTAGGTTAAGCAACGACAACTGCGGTACAAGGTGGATGGGTGATCACCATGTTAATAACACATGAATGATCGTTTGAATTTATTTCAGCAATAATTTGTCATACGTAATGATTGAATAAATGATATATGTGTTTGTTTAATTGATATAAAATGCGCGGATATAATGTATATAAACCGTTCGTTGGTTGAGGTAACAACCAATAAAATTCAATAAGAAAATCCCGATGCAGGAATCAATTCATTCCGATAAGTTTTTTTTATCGGATTTTTTCACCAGGGAAAATGCCGATTGAATCCAATTAAAAATGATCTTATTGGTATCAATAGGAAATTTCCGATCCAGAAACTCAATTCATTCTGATAAAATTTTTTTTATCGGTTTCAATCGGATTGTTTAACCAGGGAGGTAAGGTATTTTTGCCATGAGTTGCTAATGATTTATATATCATTTGCAACGTTTAAAATTACAGTTGAAATCCTGCATTTCCCGGACCTAATGAGTTAAAACGTACAAGTCCAAGCAGTTGAGGGCAGCGAATTTCCCCATTAACAATTTTATACAAAAATGAAAAATTATTGAACAAACGACGTGATTCCAAGGAAGGCAAGTTAAGTAGAGACATAATCAATGAGTAATCATGACAAGTTACGCTCAACGGACAGCCTATCTGATAGGCAGCAAAACGGAGAAACTCATGCTAAACTCTTTCCAAGTCTGTACAATCCCGAATTAAATGAGGGCTCCAAATTTGAGACGCATACTCAACACAACAAGCACAAAGATATCTCTTAAAATCTAAAAGATGTCTTAAAATCATGGAAGATGTCTTCCGTAAAGATATCTTTTCAACATCTAAAAGATGTCTTATGCAACAAATTTCAAAAAGTTTTAGACATCTCGAAGATGTCTTGCAAAAGATATCTTTTAGACACGTTGATCAAGATATATTTGAGACATCTTTTAGATGCGTTGAAGACATCTTTTAGATGTCTTGAAGACATCTGTTAGATGTCAATGATTACAATGATTATTTAGTAAAATATCTACGCTTTTGTTCAAAATGTTTTCAAGGGTAAAAAAATTACATGTTGAGCGGAATCGTATTTCGGAATAGTTTTATCAATTTCACCACGTTCACTTCATTCCAATCTTATCGAGCGGAAATATTGGACCTCGACAGGAATTGGACCCTACCTACAACCCAACCTACCTATGATTATTATACGTAGTGCTACGCTGCCTAATATCCTAACATTTTAACGATCTGAGCTAAACCGGCACAACTGTGTAAAGTATAAAAGAAGATCAATATAAATGACGTGTTCATCTGATTCAATGATCTATCGGTTGAACATGACAATCAATAGATTGATAGATTTTATTAACCTGTGTGAAAATTGCAACTCGGTTGTTTTTTATGTATGGTGTTTGTGATTACAATGAAAGTCAATTAACTAATGCAACTCGGTTGACAGATGTGAGGTTAGGTTATTGGCATCAAAACATAAATGTGAATTATTTTAATGAAATTCGCGGTCGTTCTTTAGTCGTTGATCAGAATACATATCAAAAATATTCATTATTGAGTCCAAAAGAAATTATTAAATCAGTTATAGTTGTTGTGAAATGGTAGAAATCATAACTTGTGGGTTCGTTGACAATGATTCTACTCAAGTACTGAAATCAATATTTCTAAAAAAAACTCAAAGGTCTAATTCATTTGGTAATAATACGAGGCACGAAGAACTCGTTCGATTGAAAATATTTCAAAAGAATAGAGGCAACTGAATTCCAAAAACTTGGATTATTCACTTGGAGCGCATCGTATGGTTCCACTCTTCAAGTTGAAGAGTACTATTGGAGTTGAAAATTGGAAATTGCCAGAAAAATTCTTATTTTCTCAGGTGAATTTTTGGTTAGAGTGGTGATATACTGGTGGGAAGAGTTTGAGGTTTGGGTGGAATCTATAATGATCAGAAAAATCCAAACCGTGTTGAAAAAATGAGAACATCTACCAACTTTGCTTGCATCTTTTGGGTAAGGAATCAAATGTTCTTTATCAAACCAAATTGGTGTAAGAGACATCAAGATGAGTGAATCTACGTCGATATAAAGTGAGACAAGAAAAAATATTAATTGGAATTCATTGTTTATCATGAAAATGTTGAAAAATAAGGAAAGATTATAGAGGATCTAACTGGTTGTCTTCCAATATTTTTGTTTCAACAATCGTGTATTATGTGCCTTCGTGTATTTTTTTACTAATGAGTTCACAAACATGGTTTTTGAACCTGTTCTGTAAACATATTGGTATGAAATAACATGTGTTTGTAGAAACATCATATAAAATTGTTGGAACAAAAATATTGGAAGACCAGTTGGATCCCCTATAGTCTTTCCATATTTTTTAACATTTTCATCGTAAACAATGAATTTCAATTGATACTTCTCCTTGTCCCACTTCATATCCCCTTAAATTCACTCATTTTTATATGTGTCTCTTATGACCTCAATTCGGTTTGATAAAGAACATTTGACTCCTTACCCAAGAGACGCAAGCAAAGTTGGCAGATGTTCTAATTTTTTCAACACGATTTGGATTTTTCTGATCAATATAGATTCCACCCAACCCTCAAACTCTCCCCACCAGTATATCACCACCCCAACTAGAAATTCAGGGGACAAATAAGAATTTATCCGACAATTTCCAAATTTCAACTTCAATAGTACTCTTCAACTTGAAGAGTGGAACCATCCGATGCGCTCCAAGTGAATAATCCAAGTTTTTGAAATTCATTTCTCTATTCCTTTGAAATATTTTCAATCAAATGAGTCCTTCATGCCTCATATTATTACAAAATGAATTAGACCTTTGAGTTTTTTTAGAAATATTGATTTCAGTACTTGACTAGAATCATTGTCACTGAACTCACAAGTTATGATTTCTACCGTTTCACAACAACTATAACTGATTCAATCTTTTCCTTTTGACTCAATAAAGAATGTTTTCGATATGTATTCTGATCAATGACTAAAGAACGACCGCACATTTTACTAAAATAATTCACTTTTTTGTTTCTTAATGATAAACCTAATCATTCACATTTATGTTTTGATTTCAATAACTTAACCTCACATCTGTCAACCAAGTCAAATAATTTCATAAATCCATCATGAAATTCCAGTCGCAAATTCCATAGCTTGTAACATTGAAATATTTTATTATACCCTTAAACAAGGAATATGGTGCGATATTCACGCTACCTCCCACATAATTTTCAAGACATGTGGGAGATATCATGTAGAAATTGTTCCGAAATGTCTTTTAGACCATGCTTGATAGACATCTGAAAGATGTTAGATATCTAAAAGACATCTTTTCGACGTTACTAGAAGATGTCTTCCTGAAGATATCTCTTGGATGTCTTCAAGACCTGCAGTGTTTGTTGAGAAGATGAGGTCTAACTGGAGTATAATACAGTGTTCGAAGTGCGACAAGATCACGAAAATCTTTACAAACGCGCTTGATAAATCCAAGAGATTTCATGGAAGTACCAACTATGTAATTGTTATGATCTGAGAAGGTAAAACGAGAGTCAAATGAAACTCCAAGATCACGAACAGTATTTATAGGTGATAACAGAGAATGAGACAAGTTATAAGGAAAATAGATAGCATTTTTACCTCTATAGAGTCTCATCACACGGCATTTAGTGAGATTTAATGACATGTTAGATGATAGCACACACCAAGATTGTAACTGATCCAAATCAGTTCGCAGATTTTGAGCATCTCTGTAAGTTCTTATAATCGGTAGGGGGTCTTTTTGCCGAAAACGTTTTTCGCCGAATACACTGTAATTTGACAATCGATAGTCACCTCTAGAAATCACTAGGAGATTTCGTAGTGATCTCTAGAAATGACTAGCGATTGTCGAATTAAGTTTATTCGGCGAAAAACTTTTTCGGCAAAAATACCCCCTACCTTATAATCATAAGAAGTTTCAGGTCATCAGCAAAAAGGAGATGTGCGCAGTACTTGAAAATCATAGAGATATCATTAATGAAAATAATAAATAATAAAGGACCTAGATGTGAGCCTTGCGGTACACCTGAGGATACAAGAAATGAATCAGAAAAATATTGAGAGACACGAACCGATTGCGTACGATTCAGAATATAACTCTGTAACCACGACAAAAATTCCTGCGAATACCTAAATTACTTAATTTATTTAGCAATATATTATGATCAACTCTGTCAAAAGCCTTTGAGAAGTCTGTATAAATAGTATAAACTTGGGCATTTTGATCAAGCGCAGAGGACATGACATGAGAAAAAATAGACAAGTTAGTTACGGTAGATTTTCCAGGACTGAAGCCATGCCCGGAAATCAGAAATTATATCAGAAAACAGTGGTGTTATTTTATCAGTAACTATATCTTCAGAAATTTTCGGCATAACATTCATGATACTAATTGGTCTATAGTTTCTCACGTCAGAACGGTCCCCAGATTTGAAGATAGGAGTAATTAAGCTGGATTTCCATTGAGAAGGAAACATTCCGGAGGATAAAGAATTGTTGAAGATCAACCACAAAAGCCGAGAAATGACAAACTTGCAAGATTTCAGAAAATTAGGAGGAATACCATCATCACCAGGACCGGAAGAAGTTTTCAATGATGAGATTTTATTGAACACTTCACCGATATTGATGGATACATCGGAAAGATTGACATCGAGAGTAGATTCTGGTAAATTACAAGGAACAACAGGATAATTTTGATAAACTGATCTGAAATAAGATGCAAATAAGTTCGAAATAGCAATACCAGTATGTTCGAGATTCATAGAAAGTTCACCATTGAAGGAATTTATTTGATTTACATAAAGTTATAATTTGGAATACCGTTCTCGTTTCGCGTGAGATTTCTTATCTGAGTTTCGTTAAATCCCTGTTCAAGGCCAACATTCTTCTTCGATGAGATCATCGAAGAGTATTGTGCGATCTATTCATTAGTTTCTCGTTTGATGATATTAACAAAAGGGTCTTTCTGTAACCTCTATAGAATCGACAGTGAGTTCGTTGTAAATCACCGGCGACTCAACGTTGTATATAACGTGTCGTTCGCGACGAGTATAATTTGAGTTTTCGAACCAAATTTTCGTTCAATTTGATTATATGAATTCGTTCGCGGTATAATGGATCCATTTGCTGTCGTTGATTTTTTATGTTAGTAGAGCCATAGCGATTTGTGCATGATTCCATGCCTATTGTTTGTCATTTCGTGTGAACACGTTTTAATTAAATACCAGTGTTGAAACTTTAATTCCGTGTTCGTCCATTCATTGACGCCCGTCAACCGATTGTCCGATCCCTACAATCCGGCGTGGATCCACGGCTCCATCATCTTCTCGAAGTTGCCGCACTCCAAGTTCACCATTTTGTTTTTTTTTTCTTTATTGGTGTCTTCGGTAAAAACTTTCGGCTCGTGGATCGCACACAGTATTGCCAATAGTACCGTCTGAATGCATCACCAGGAGTATACCGTTCTGATTCCGCTTACTATTAACAAAGTTCCAGAAGCTTGTGATGTACCCACCAAAAACTCACCCTCCTCACCTTTAATTTTTTTTTTACGTAATACCCATATAACAAAATAAGCTTCTCTAATCCATTCTCCAAATTCATCAAATACTCCTAGATCAGAGGGCATCAACTCACTGAATGAATTTGTAGCACCTTCCTCAGCGCCGCCGTACGGGAGACCAGTGCGAACAGGAACTCATGGTGGGGAGAATTCCAGGGAATTCCCGATTCGTTTTTGCGGGAAATTTAAAATGAATTTTGAAATTATCAAGTACAATCACAACTTTTCTCAATTGAAATATTATAAAATTACATTACTGAATATAATCGAATTTATACCTATATTCATGTCAAATCGAGAGAATAATATCGTATATAATGATAAACCGTTGAAATAATATAAATTATCAACATGATTCATCATAAGATATTATTACATCATTTTCTTTCATTCAACATTATAAATTCGTTTATAATCAATAATGTAATTTGATGATACTCCAATTGATGAGACTTGTGAGGGCAGATTGTTGAATATTTCTGTCGCTGAAGTTCGAATCGTTTGTTGGAATGAAACTCGAACTTATTTAAACACTCTCGTCGGAGAATTCGTGATCTTTGATATAGCATCTGATTCAGAATCAACACTGAAAAAATAAGGATATAAATTTATGCGGATACTTCAACATTCAATGATTGAATAGTTTCCGCAAGCGATCCAAATTTCAATGAAATTAATATTCATCAATTGGAACGATATAGAATTACAAGTATAAAATGATTTATAAGCAGAATTACATGTGAAAGATAAATATATTTTCAAAAGAACAGAACGTGCATTTAACAAGGAGTTTGTAATGAATTAAAAATAATTTAAACATTCACAATTTCAAATAATTGATATAGATCATAAATTGATATATAAATAATATGAATATATATATATATATATATTGATATATAAATAATTCTTTCACATCACAAAAATGACACATGAATTGAATGAAAGGAAAAAATTATTTGTACCTATTGGGAAAAAGGTTTGATTTCATATATTGAAGCTTTGTTAAACTGTAGAATTCATTTAAAATGTGAATATCATCTCATTCATTTGAATGATCCGATAAATGGAAAACATGAGCTATTGAAGTTTAAATGTAATGTCAATTAGATATATGAAATCAAGAAATTGATTACACACTTATAAAATCAAGGAAATAACAAGAGAAAAAAAATATGTCTAGAGAATCGATCATATGTTTTTAAGAGTTCCTACCTAACGTCTAAATTTTTATATTTCTCAACTCGAACGATGTGGAACATTTTATTTCAAATAGAAGAATATTTAATAATTGAATTATTGGATAATGCTGGGGAAAAAAAATATTTATATCCTCCTTGGAACTTACGTGAGGTTTTTGATCATCATTTTGTATGTATATATTCATGGAGTGCTCCAAAATACCATGGTATGAAACTCTTTATATAATTATTTTCGAAATTATAAAACAAAATGAAATTCTTAATCCAAAATAAAAAGTCTGTTTATGTCTATTGTATCATTCAACCTCACAAAATATCTCCGATCGATATAATTTCTACTATTACATTCGATAGCGTTTCGATTTCATTGTCACAGTATATTCTCATAGCAGCACACTCTGGTTGAACGAACCCATTGATTCTTGCAAAATCTTATTGAAATCGGACAAAGGTCTGATTGAATTATATTCAATCATTTGTCAATGAGATTTGATGAGATGAATGTATTTCTCCAATGTGATCCTGATTGAACCTCGCCAAATCTTATTGAATCTTGCACAATGTTTAGACCAAAACCTATAAAATATCATTTTGTCAGATTCTTTGGAATTTTTTTAACCAAGTCGATGCGATACAAAATCCATAACATCCTTGGCAAGCTGTATAATAATAACTTGAAGTATAAAATAATTATAAAATATTTCCCAATGTGTAATGCCACCTAAATATCAAATCTTCAATCAAGTTCCCAAAAGATTGATAATAGAAGCATGGCATTCTTCTTTCTCATGTTTTTTCCTCTCATTAGTTTCTTTCAAAGCTTTTTGAAAAATTAAATTGGGTCTTATATCGACTAATTGCCGGCATAAAATCTGATTAACTATACCCGTCCAATGTGCAATAAAAATCAACACCATATGTTTGATGAACAATTTTTCAAATAGTTCTTGGTGTTCGTTGCATTGGAACCAATGGAAGGATAATTTGTCATGAAGCCGGGCGGATAACATTTCTCCAATTTTGGGATGATGATATTTCGACGTAATCAACGTTGATAATTGATAATGAGCCTGATTAAATATTATCCTACTGTACATTTGTCCATGAATATCCTTATTCCTCATTGCTTTGATGCATTCTTCACAACCTCTAATCTGATTGTTTGAGCGCTGAATCTTGTTTAATAAACAATTAATACCATAAGAGGAATGGCATACGTTCTCATCCCTTGCATACTGCATTTCCATTTCCTGTTCTTCTTCGTCTGATACCATTGTAGGGATAACTTCAATTCGTTTTGGTACTACTGCTACGGTTTCTTTTTCTTGAAGTATATCCATTAAATTGAACAGGATACTGCTTGTGTCATCTTGACAGTTTGCATGGGGTGCATGAGGAGATGTTAAGTTGCTTATTAATGAAGTTTTGAATGCACATGTAAACTGCCAACAGGACGGATTGATGTTTCTTTCTCCTTGGCTCCTTATAAGACCGAAGAAATTTTCCAATGGATCTTGATTAACCGACCGAGTCCCAAATTCTTTAATGCCGAAATTATTCATTTTTGTAGCTAAAATTTCAAAATTGTTCAAGGTGAATATTAAATTCTCAATAGTGGGAACTTTTTTTGTCGGTATCAATGATCCCTTTGAAACAAATCTCATTCTTGAGATTTCCGATCTCGCTTTTACCCAAAACGGTATATGAACACTCGTTTGGGTGACCGCTTTACGCCAGGGTGCTTTATCTGAGCCCTTATCGGTTGTATAACTGTTCAGAGAATCGAAAATATCATTGAGTAGTTTCAAAACGTAGGCAGTATTTCTTCCTTCTTGAGGCATTTGCATCAGCCCTACCCTTGTCAATATAGGACCTGAAACATAAGCTAAGTTCGTTTACCGATGTCCCAAGTTACCCCAACTCGCTCCAAGTGTTTTGGATTCGCTACTTCCAGTTTAAGCAACGAAATGATTGGTTTGGTACAAGTTGGAGCAACTCAGAGCACGTAGAACGAACGAACCTAGTATTGACATCTCCTCGAAGAATTGCAATTTATCGCTAAGTGGCCCGCGATGCCACATCTAGGACACGGTCTCGACACTCTACAATCTCTTGCTTCATGGTTGTTCATTCCACAAAGTTGACATTTTCGTATAATTTGTGTCGTTTTGATAGGTGCATAGAATCTGCATTCATCGGCTCTATGTCCGATTTTCTTGCATATTTGGCAAGTATCTCTACTACGATTAAACGGATTAGAGTTATTTTGATTGAAATTCCTACAATTTTTTGCTTCATGTCCTATTTTATTGCAAATTTGACATTTAGTGAGATTTTCATTCATTTTATTCACGTTATTTCTACAATCTTTTGCTGTGTGTCCATTACGATCACAAATTCGACATTTGGATTTTTCGAGTGAATTTTTACCGATTAATGGACAATCTTTGGATTTATGTTTATGGTCTTTACATATTACACAACAATCGTTCTTTGATACTGCGGAACGTAGGGCTTTTTGGGTTGCTAGTTTCTTTTCTATACTTATTGCTTGTGGACCGGCTATACTGAGACTTGAACTTTCTTCCATTGAAGTGAAAATTTCACTGTTCAATCCAAGTATGAATGCTTTGCAACATTCTTCTTCCAATTCTAATTTCTTTTCTTCTGGAATTTCGTTATTATTCTCAGCTTTATATGCTTCAATAATTTGATTCCCTAACATTCTAGCTCGACTAAAATAATCTGCTACATCTTCGTTCGGTTTTTGACACAATTTTGTGAGCTTACCGCATAATGTTAAGCTAGAATCGTGTGGATCGTAGATTCCTTTCAAGAGCTTCAAAAGTGTTTTAACGTTAGTTGGCTTTCCACTTCTAACTATTTGTAATGCGCCATCACGTAAACGCGTTTTAATCAAATTCGTGAGATCCGGTTCGGCTGCTGCAGAAAGCATTTCTTTCGCGTCTACGCAGGCTGCAGCGAATTCCCTATATTTACAGTCATTTTGTGATCCGGAAAAAACAGGGATTATCGCTACAACATCGCGAACTTTTAGTGTGTGCGCCATTTTGTTCGATGATTTTTTCGGCGGGGGAACCTTTTTATCTTTAGGGGGTTTCTTGTCTTCAGGGTTTTTAGAATTCTTTGGCAGGGACAAATTTTTGAACAAATGTTCTATCACGGTTTTATCCTTTTGCGAATTATTCAATGAACTAATGTTCTTTGGTGGATCGTTCGATAAGGTTATATTGTTTAATGAATCGTTCGTGAGTGTATTCTCTGAAAAAGATTGATTCGTTGATGAGAAAAACGATGGGGTCTTATTAGGAGTATGTATTACTGATCCTTGTGGTTTAAAAGGGTCGTTAATTGAGGAAAAATCGAAATTGTCTTCGTCTGTTTCTGTGGTTGGTGTAAAATTATTGAGGAATTCGATATTTTTTGTTTGATCGTCTAAATCTTTCGTTTGATCGTTCGGATTTTCAGTCTGATTATTTGGGTCCAGTTTTTCTGGATCGTCCGGGTTTTTTGATTGACTGCGAAGGTTATAATTCGGCATTTAGTTCATTTTATGAATGTTTAATTTGAAGAATCCAGATGAATGTACGATTTTTATACAAAGTTACGAGATAGAAATTCGTATATTCTTTTTGCAAAAGGAATCGTCTAGTTTTGATTGTTCGCGAGATGAAAAAAAAATTTTTTTTTCTGCCAGTCAGAAATTACGTTTTCATTTCCCGCGGGGTGAAATGTCGACGTCTTGTTGGATTACGCGAGATAAAACGTTTATATGCAAGAATTTTTATTTTCCGCAAGTGAAAAACGCGTGCGTTAATTTTTCCGCAGGATGAAGCGTCTGCGTTTCCTTTATCATTTCGAGATTCCACAATGTAAAATGTCTTCATGGAAGAACCTTTCATTTTCCGCAAGTCCAAACGCTTGCGTTTATTTTTCCGCAGGATAAAGCGTCTGCGTTTAGGTTTTCACCAATTTCCTTAGGATAATTGTCTGCTTTTTCATCTCTATTAGTTTTCGTAAGATAAACGTTCGCGTTTTGATTCTTAATAATTTCCGCAGGATAAACGTCTGCGATTCAGTCTTCCTCAATTTCCGTAGGATAAAAGTTTGCGTTTTCGTTTTCATTTATAATGAGAATTGGTTAATAGTTTTCGTAAGGAAGTTTTAGTTGCTTGAAAAAAAATTTCGGGTTATAAATTTTGCTAGTTGTATTTGTTAATGTAATTAATTGTTGTTTGTTTTTTTTTTAAATTGCTGCAGGATAAAACGTCTGCGTTTTTTTATTTTAATTTTCCGCAAGATAGAAACATTTGCGTTATCCAACGTATATTGTGTTGGTTATTTATTAATTAGATGATATTCGTTAACTCATATCTCATCATATATTCCTGCTTTATTTAGCACCATTTTGTCTCTTTCAATCAAGAAGATCGACAGATCATTCGCAAAGAAGAATAGATGTGAAAGACTGAGAAAGAACTATCTCAAACTTAGACCTATAGGGTGAGAGTAACAAAACCGAAAAAAAGCCTGTATTCCACCCATAAAGACACCTCAATATCTCTCTATCTTTCTCAGTAGTGCATTTTCTAGTAATATTCTCCCTTTCTCTATCTTCTTACGCTCGAACACACCCCGTAATCGATCAAGGAGGTGTGCTCAATACTATAATCCAGCCCTTAGATCGAAACAATATGGCTGCCTCCGTAATTTGAAGTGTATGTCAGGGTACACGAACCTCAAGTGGGGAGAAAGTTTGGCGTAGTTCACTATCCACAGAACCAGGCGCCGCTAGTGTGCCTGGCTTGATTTCCCTCTCCCTGATTTAAAATCAGAGATGCTATATTTGCAGTGGGGCGACGATTGTGAATAAGGTAAGGTCGTGAAAAGTGAACAGTGGTGAAAAACAATGAACAGTGAACTTTTTTGATCAACCTAAATATCAAAGTTTGAATAGAAAAAATCCTGTTTATCGATGCAAGTCTTGATAGAAATCTCAAAAGTGATGTACGTATGTTGAGAAATGTGTGTAAGTGCTTACTTTGTACCAAAATTGTTCTGTTAGAGCAAGAGGTGTTCAAATATGTACAATTTTTCCATATTTATTGTATCAGAATTGTACCTACACAATATGAATTACTGCGATGAAGGGCTGAAAGCTTTGATTTTGAAGTTCACCAAAAGAGCCACTAATTTGAATCAATTACACTATGATTCAAATGAGAAGTACAAAACATAAGTTGATCAAATTCCCCTGTCAATACTCCCATAATAGTGACATGAAGTGTAACATAAAAACCTTAACATAAAAAACATAACCTTCAACATAAAAAAAAGAGCCTCAAGAAAACAGCCCTGGTGAAAAAATCAGTTGATTCTCGCCAAATCTCACTAAATTACAGTTGAACTCGGACAAAGGTCTGACCAAATTCCACCGGGGATTTTTCAACGAGATTTGGTCAGAATAATAAATTCTTCCAATGCGAATCTGGTTGAATCTCGCCAAATCTCATCGAATCTCGGACAATGTTCTGGCCAAATCTCATGAAATTTCATTTTTCAGATTCAATGGATTCTTTTAACCGGGGAGTTCATCGACTCACCTTGTGCTAAATATGTACAATCTCTTGAATTATTTCTATAAGCTTTTATCATTGGAAAGGATATTTCCAATTTGTATTTATATTTATGGGTTTTGTGATAAAGATTAAGCCTGGCGACATAGTATTAGCAGTTATAATTTTTTGCTTAACCTTTGTATCAAACCCAAGTTCCAAATGTATCATGAATATTATCCATCTTAGAATTCTGATGATATTTGTAACACATTTGAAACTTGGGTTTGATACGAAGATTAATGGAAATAATTCAAGGGATTGTACATATTCAGAAAAAGGTGATTCGATGAGATATTTTCTTGAGGCCACGTTTTTATGTTGAAGGTGCACACTTCATGTAACTATTATGGAAGTATTGACAGGGAAATTTGATCAAATTGTGTTTTGTACTTTTCACTGGAATTATAGTGGGGTTCATTCAAATTAGTGGCTCCTTTGATGCACTTCAAAATCAAAACGTCAAGCCCTCTATCGCAGCAATTCATATTGTGTAAGTACAATTCTAATACAATAAATATGGAAGAATAGTACATATTTAAACACCTCTTGTTCTAACAGAACAATTTTGGTACAAAGTAAGCACTTACACACATTTCTCAACATACGTACAGCACTTTTGGGATTTCTACCAAGACTTGCATCGATGAACAGGATTTTTTCTATTCAAACTTTGATATTTAGGTTGATCAAAAGAATCTCCAATTTCATTGAATCTTTATACTTATGGGAGTGATGTATGGATCATAGAATCTACCTAAACCAGGATTTTTTTTTCTAATTCTTGTTCAATGTCTTCTCAACTTCTTTTCAGATCTCAATTCAATCAACACCAACTATACCAAGTAAACCTGGACCTCCTCTTCAAAATCCAAGTCAGGCTGTAACGGCACCGGTTGAAGAAGTGGTACGATAATTGGTTCTATTAAGTTATATATATATATATATACAGGGTGATTCAAAATCCCCGCACTCTTTTTTGGGGGTAGATTCCTGATGAAATTCTGAAACGATTTGTCCTTTTGCACAATGCTCTCCGACGCATAATTTCCGAGATATAATCAATTAAAGTTGACTAATTATGAGGTGGATCCATCGGTCATTCAGGAGCGTCATAACAGAACAAGAGAGGAAGGTAGCTTGCAGAGGGCGCTCATACGATCAGCTGATCGGTATAATCGATACGATTTACCAACATACAAATTGGTAAATTTTCTATGTAGAACGATTGAATTCGTCGACACTGTGGAAAAATTGATTATTGTCATGAATTCTTATCACGATATGCTATAGGTGAAAGTTGTAATTTCAGTAATGATTTTTATTACGCAGACAAATGTCAAATAGTGTTATTTCGTAGGGATAGGGATTCAAGTGGGAGAAAAAAAGTATAACTACTCGTTGTCAATCAGAATTTTCATGTAAAAAAGAAAACATGAGAATTTTCATTCATCCGATACCCAATTTGAACGGTTTGATGAGTAAGTTCAACACAAGAGATTGGATTCCGAATCCTGTATTCTGATTGGTCGAGAAGCAATGTATGTTAGATCAATCCTCGGCCGTTTCGAATGATTCTTCTGAAGAATGTGTTTTCGACTTATCCCAACCACAACATTGAACAATGATGAATTTATTCTAATTCACCCTTTTTACATCATTCGATGATTATAAAGGGTTTATCGAACGTTAATAACTTAGGGATCGTACCCATACCACGTGACCTTTTTCTTACTTCCTTCTCTATCTTACTCATTATGCCTGAAGTTGGTGCAACAAGGAACGAGACAAATAAAAAGGTCACGTAGTATGGGTACGTTCCCTTACTTGAGATCACTCAAGATCATTCATGTTTAAATCAAAATCTAATTCAAATTGTGTGCAAGTTCGAACGCGTTTCTACGTTTAGAAAATGTATTCGTCCTAAAAAGGATGGATTTGGTTAATCTTCAAAGACAATTCTTTTTCCATTTGAAATAACAATATGCCCTTTGAAGTCATATGTGCTTTAAATGAAACTGTTTCGAGCTGTCACCTGATTGGTTGATTCGTATCACGAATGGTTGATTTAAGCTAAACAAACCGTATGTGATTACAATGTCAATCAAGTGCAATAATTGGGTCGTATACGATGTCACACCTTGTATTTTCGTCAAAATTGATGGATTCTGCAAGTTGAGGTAAGTTATTAACGTTCGATAAACCCTTTATAATCATCGAATGATGTAAAAAGGGTGAATTCGAATAAATTCATCATTGTTCAATGTTGTGGTTGGGATAAGTCGAAAACACATTCTTCAGAAGAATCATTTGAAACGGTCGAGGATTGATCTAACATACATTGATTCTCGACCAATCAGAATACAGGATTCGGAATCCAATCTCTTGTGTTAAACTTACTAATCAAACCGTTCAAATTGGGTATCGGATGAATGAAAATTCTCATGTTTTCTTTTTTACATGAAAATTCTGATTGACAACGAGTAGTTATACTTTTTTTCTCCCACTTGAATCCCTATCCCTACGAAATAACACTATTTGACATTTGTCTGCGTAATAAAAATCATTACTGAAATTACAACTTTCACCTATAGCATATCGTGATAAGAATTCATGACAATAATCAATTTTTCCACAGTGTCGACGAATTCAATCGTTCTACATAGAAAATTTACCAATTTGTATGTTGGTAAATCGTATCGATTATACCGATCAGCTGATCGTATGAGCGCCCTCTGCAAGCTACCTTCCTCTCTTGTTCTGTTATGACGCTCCTGAATGACCGATGGATCCACCTCATAATTAGTCAACTTTAATTGATTATATCTCGGAAATTATGCGTCGGAGAGCATTGTGCAAAAGGACAAATCGTTTTAGAATTCCATCAGGAATCTACTCCCAAAAAAGAGTGCGGGAATTTTGAATCACCCTGTATATGGCCAGAATATAATATTAACGAAATAATATAATTTGTATGAATTTTAGGTGCACGAACTCATGGACGATGCGTTACACTCCTCGTGTGAAATTCTTCACGTGTCTGCATACACTTGGATGATCGGGAGAGAGGACTTTATTGAGAACTGGTTGCTCTTGCTGCCCCTTCGCTGGAAGCATATCCAGTGTTCTTTGTGGTTCTTTCCAATTCTTTCCTATCTCAAATTCCTCACTTGGTAGAGAATCAATGTTCAAAGAGAAACGAAATCAAACACGCTGTAAAAAACATCTAATATACATGACCCATTGAAAGTTGCAAAAAATTACAGTCTTCTATAAGAGTACTGTGTTCAGCGTGGAGGAAATATACTTTTCATTGTAACAGTCCTATGCTCAATGTTATGATAACACAAAACTGTTGTAAACTGTTCACATCCATCGTAGGAAACTTCAACACCTCTGCTGGATGTGAACAGATTACAAAAGTTTTGTGATATCATAACTCTAAGCGTAGGACTGTTACAATCAAAAGTATATTTTCTCTATGCTGAGCACAATACTCTTATGGGAGACTGTGATTTTCTCCAATTTTCAATGAGTCATGTATATTAAATGTTTTATTACATTGTGTTTGATTTCATTTTCCTCTGAACATTGATTGTCTTCCAAGTAAGGAATTTGAGATAGAAAAGAATTGGAAAAACTTATAAAGAATACTGTGAAAACATTTCATATGAAATCACACAATAAATCATTGGTAATATATTAGTCAATATCATATTGTGAAGTTTGTAACTTTTTCTGATGGTTCATAATGTTATTTTACCAAAAATTGTAATTTTTCACAATATAGGACTGTGAAAAGCTACAATGTTCTGTAAAAACCCACAATATATCATTGGCTAACATACTGCCAATGATCCATTGTGTAATTTTATATGAAATGTTTTCACAGTATTCTTTGTAAGTTTTTCCAATTCTTTTCTATCTCAAATTCCTTAATTGGTAGGAAATCAATGTTCAGAGAAAAATGAAATCAAACACAATGTAATAAAACATTTAACATACATTACCCATCCAATCTTTGGAAAAATCAGTCTTTGGTGAAAATACTGTGCTCAGCGGAGGGAAGATATACTTTTGATTGTAACAGTCCTATGCTCAATGTTGTGATATCACCAAACTCTTGTAAACTTTCAACATCCAGCGTAGGAAACTTTATCACTTATGCTGGATGCGAACAGATTACAAAAGTTTTGTGATATCATAACATTGACCGTAGGGCTGTTAGAATAAAAAGTATATTTCCCCAACGCTGAACACAGTACTTTCACAGTTGATTGTGATTTCTCCAAACTTTGAATAGGTAATGTACATTGAATATTTCCTGCAGTGTAACCCTAACGTGTTTTGTAAACATGGAAAAAACATAAAAATGAAATTCTCCACTCTTTTCTTTGGAAAATTTCGTGCAGAGCAATGTATCAAACAATGTGTTTTTACATTATCTGTAACCATTGATAGAATAATCCCAATATTCAAGCGTGGTTGTTTTTAAGTATTATTACAATGTTTATATGGTTTTCAAGTGTACACAGTTTGTAGCATAAGTGAAGTGAATAAATTTTTATAATTGTCAAATTCTTATGAAGCATATTCAAAAGTATATTTATAATACGTAATAGAAATACAAAATACTTTGTACTGCAAAATTGTACAGTATAATTTGTGAAATATGAATTATGAAACCAATTTTGGTATATAAAGTGGATATATATGTTGAAATTTTTCACTTACCAAATACACACCTTTTGTTATAAATATACCTTTGAATATTGGCTAAGTTGATGTAATTCCAAGTAACCACCTTCAATTTACTCATAATATATTTATTTTTGAATTCCAATAATAACTGTTTTCATTTCAGATACTTAATTACTTGATTTATAGGAATGTTGAGTTATGAATGAAATTTCATTTTCAGTTGAGAAAAATCAATGTCAGTTGAGATGCTTGAATTCATGATGAAATTTTGTAAAAAATGATTATAAATGAAAAACAAGCATTTGTGTCATTTTCATTCATTTTACACTGAATTGAATTGTGAATTTATTCATTCCAATTAATATCGATTTTTTATAATTGAAATTTTATTTTGTTAATAAGTTAGCATTTTTTAAAATCAGGAAATTAAATATCTGAAATAGACAAAATTATTATATATAAGTATACCTATATATCTATCACACGTATATTCAGTACCCTGCATGTGTGTGTAGTAGCCTATGGGATTCCCCGCTCACATATGAGAACGCATTTGTGTAGGTAAAATTCCCCAGACACACTAACGCCACCTGGTACTGTGGAAGATGAAATACACAACTTCGGTGATTAACACGGTGGCTTGCGTACCCTGGTGTATGTAAACAATGTGCTAAACACGTATTTTGAATAAAGTTGAAATATTGAATATTGAAAATTGTTAAGATGTATCGAAAAGTGAGTGTGATCGAGATCAAGAGAGTGCATAAAACTCAAGGAGCGAAAGTACTGTTGTACTAAATCCACAAAACGACTGGATACTATCAGAAAAGTATATTAAAATCGAGAATAATATTAAGAATTATTTCTTTGTTTAAAAGTTTTTACTTCTTTTACAGCGAGGAAAAAAAAAAGGCGTGAAAGAAGAAGAATCGGGATGATCTTCAACGTATGAAAGAGAAATACTCCAATTCATGACAATTTCAATACGTAAGATAAGAAATTGTATATGCGGTGAGTAAGGGCATGTGTTTTAAAACCATAAACTTTTCAAGATTAAACTTTCTGAACAAGAACAGGGTGTATGCAATTCATCAACATAGATGGATTTCCTTTCATTATTAATGGAAAGTCAACATGAATTGCGTACACCTATACCTGATCAGAATTGACTTATCGTTAACCAAAATACTCATTTAAACTAAATACAGTATATGTATATCACCAACAGCGTTCAAAGCTAGGAACCACACGTCACGGAAGGAGAACAAATCTAATCAAGATCAGTGGTTCAGAGAACAACACTAAGTGGATATCAAAAATAATGGAAATTGAAGTTGAGAAGAAGGATGTCTAGGCTGCTTCCATTGGGCAAAGCAAATTGTACAGTCAGGATGTGTTGTACAATTCTAAGGTATGGTACATTGGTATACAAATTTTTATTGATTTTTATATGCATTACCTAAAAATATTCAAATTTTCAGATTATTCTATTTGACGGAGGGTCTTCATTTTGGATTTTGCCCTCGGTTATTCATGAGGTTTAATCGAGAAAGAGCAGGGTTGGCCGAGTTTCAGCCACTCCTGGTTTTTATTATGGTTTTAACCACTTTCAGCCGGCCTGGTTTTTTTTATAAAAGTTCTGGTCAAAATGGCAAAAATGGTCAATATATGCACACATTATTTTTCACTCTCTGATCAAAGTGATTTCCGCAATAATACTTTCTCAAACTTTTTATGTGATTTGATTTCAAATCACTTAGTGATAATTGAATAATAATTCTTTACAATAACCGTTCAATAAGTGTTGGAGTACTATATGGAGAGGTATTTGAAATAACTTGAATTGTGTTGAAATAAAATATGCAGAAGATTTATTCCAAGCAGTGATGCCAGCATTCGGCTGGCCGACGAGTTTTACCCCCTCCATCATGCTGCATGCAATCTTATTTCTTTTGTTGGAGGTTTAATTGTGTGTGTGAGATTTCTATACAGATAGGTGTGATGGAGAGGGTAAATCGAGTCGGTAGACCAAATGCTGGCATCACTGATTCCAAGTTTCAGCATTAAATTGTTTTTAGCTTCTGTTGAAAAAATTTATGTTGTGGTTTTTCATTTGGATATATCCTTGAAAACATACGGCGACTAAATTTTCTTCATGATGAAGCTATAAAAATTTCCATCCATGTTTGAAAAATTACACTGTAAAAAAAGTAGTGGAGCCCACCTCGCGGCGAGTTTGGATACGGCGAATCTCGCCGTGCAGTTGACTCAATTGCATATCAACAGGGTACCCAAGGCCAGGGTTGGGAATTGACGTGTCATAAATGGTTTTTGACATTAATTTACACGTAAAATACACATGTAAATTACATGAAGTAAATTACTTGCCCATCCTTAGAGTTGGGAATTGACGTGTCACCACAGGTTTTTGACAGTAATTTACATGTAAAATACACATGTAGATTACACGAAGTAAATTACTTGCCCATCCCTGCCCAAGGCACAATAGGAACTTGAAATGCGAATTAAAGCGCCACCAGGGATATCCCCGCGAACTAACGTTCACGCATACAATCATAAGCTCCATATGTACACACACTAATACCAAACATGATTCACTCGCACATCATTAGAGTGTGTACATATAGATAATTATGGATGTATGCGTGAATGTTAGTTCGCGGGGATATTCCCGGTGGCGCTGTAACTCGTATTTCAAGTTCTTATTGTGCCTTGGGCAGGGATGGGCAAGTAATTTACTTCGTGTAATCTACATGTGTATTTTACATGTAAATTACTGTCAAAAACCTGTGGTGACACGTCAATTCCCAACTCTAAGGATGGGCAAGTAATTTACTTCATGTAATTTACATGTGTATTTTACGTGTAAATTAATGTGAAAAACCATTTATGACACGTCAATTCCCAACCCTGGCCTTGGGTACCCTGCATATCGATTGAAATGACCGAATAAGCGTTTACTCCAATCGATATTCAGTTGAGTCAACTTCATGGCGAGATTCGCCGTATCCAAACTCGCCGCGAGGTTGGCTTCAATACTCTTTTTTACAGTATATTTTTGTAACAATCCGGTATCAAATCGCACTGATCAAATATACTCGGAGCCATAATTCACCACATTTGACCGTTCTGGTAATCATCTTATTGAATATATAACTACACGGAGAAAAATAATGTTCCAAATATTACTACATTTTGTACTAAAATAGCATGATAAGTGGAATAGTATAATTTTTTACAACACAGTGTAGTAAAAATTCATGCTCAATAATGTGAATTGGCTCCGAATTAAAAGATTCTTCAAATCATTACGCATGAATTTTTACTACACTGTGTTGTCAGAAATTATACTATTCCACTTATCCTGCTATTTCAGTACAAAATGTGGTAATATTTGAAACATTATTTTTCTCCGTGTAAGAATTATCTGCTAATGGAGTAGCACATTGCTCCCTTGTTTTTGTTGAAGAACAAATTTCATTTCGCCTTAATTTTATCTTTTAACCGATACAGCGAAACCTCATATAGGAAAATTATGGGATAGTTACTGAAATCTTTTATAAGTTTCATTATGACCGGATGATCACACTGAGAGAAATTTATTGTGAAAAATTCCTGGTTTTTATCATTAAATTGGGGGTTTCCTTCACATAAAATTATAAATTGATAGGAAAGACCGGTAATTTTTCATAACGTTATTAGAACCGAAAAAGAATGTTACCGTCACCAGCGTTGAACATGATTGTTCGTGGTCACGAATCTTGCTCCTTCCCTCGAAACCACGAATCATTCTCGAAAACGTTATGGTTTTCAATTTATATCATTCTCACCAACCGAGAGTTTTTTGTCACATTGTGTCATGAAAAATTACTGTTTTTGAACATCCATTCCGACTGGTTTCGATTTCTAAACTTCTTGATATGAAAAATTACTGGTTTTTTTCATCAATTGATGGTCTTATAACAAGTATATCCCTCGTCTAATAGAAAAACCCAATCATTTTCAATGATAAATTGCTCTTAGTGTATGGAAGATGTTAGGTTTGGTTTAAATTACGCGCGCCTTGTTCGGCGCCACCTAGTATGTGCGTGCAAAATAGCACGTGTGTGCTGTCGCAGTTTCGGCGGGGTCTGTCTGCCGGCGACGGGAGAACGATTACCTTCGCGGCTCCGAGTATGTCCGCGAAGTACCCTGTACTCTTATTCTTATATTATAATAAATCACTGAGTTAATTGGATTGTCAAATGGATCTGCCGTGCGTCTTTATTTTCCACGTGCCTTTACAATACACAACAGCTTGGCGACGAGGATGTGCTTTAGTAAACAAAGGAAAGAAGAGTACGTGATTTTCTGTTAATTCAAAGAAAAATACATTTGTCAACATACGTGTTGAGTGGAATAAGAACAACTCGAGTGATCATTGTGCGAATAACATGGCTCTACCGGACGCACAAGCTTCAACGGCACAAATTCCTACTTCTTTTACAATCGAGCCTTTCGACCCAGAAACTACTACATGGAAACGATGGCATCAACGACTCGAAGGAGCTTTTTCAATTTTCAATATTCCAGCAGGAAAGAAGGTACCGTATTTATTACATTATATCGGACCAAATGCTTTCGATGTCCTTTGTGACAGATTCGATCCAGAGGATCCTTTCAAGAAAGATTACAAAACGATCACGGAAAAACTAACGGATTTCTACGATCCAGCACCGTTAGAAATTGCTGAAAATTTTCGTTTTCACCAACGTAAACAAATGGAAGGTGAAACGATACAACAATTTGCATCAGCTCTACACAAGCTCAGCATACATTGTAACTTCGGAACGTACCTAAAAACAGCCCTTCGAAATCAATTTGTGTTTGGTCTACGGGATAAAAGGATGCAAGCGAGACTTCTAGAAAAAAAGGAATTAGACTACGATACGGCAGTTCAAGCGGCTACAACGATGGAGTTATCTGAAAAAGGCGCGAAACAACTACAAGGAGAAACAGCGACCGTCTCATATTTACAAAACAAGAAGCAGCAAAAACACAAGTACAAAGATAAGTCAAACATAGAGAAAGGTAATACTGGAAATAAAAGTTCGAATTTTAGATTCAATAAGAATACGAATGTAAATACAAATGTAAATAAAACTCATAATGTGAATTCAAATTTAAAATGTTTTAGATGCGGAGGTACACATTTAGCTACAAGGTGTACATTAAACAAGGAAGTCCGATGCAATGGTTGTGGTATAAAAGGACACCTACAAAAAGTTTGTTTTAAACAGCGAAATCAAGCTAATCGTTTGGAAGAAATTTTACATTTGGAACAAGTCTACGCGCGAGATAAACTGTACGTGACCTTAAAGGTAAACAAGAAATATCTCAGATTTGAAATAGATAGTGGTTCCGCAGTGACGATTATGAATACAAATCAAGCGAAAATATTATTTCCATATTCGTCTATCCATAAAAGTGATTTGAAATTAATATCTTACTGTAATAAACAAGTGAATACAGAAGGATTCATGGTAGTTAAAGTAGAATTCGATAATACAAGATACAATTTGAATTTATATTTGACTGATATAAAAAAAGAACCTCTTTTAGGCCGAGAATGGCTTCATCAAATAAAGAATTTAAGTTCAATTTTTCAAGGAATAGGAAGCATTCATTCATTAAATTGTAGATCAGATAATAGAAACGAAAAATTAAATGATCTACTGAAAAAGTTTCCTAATTTAACCAATGGAGATTCTAAACCCATGAAGGGTATTCAAGCAAGTTTGAATCTGAAAAAGGAGGCAACTCCAGTATTCTTGAAAGCAAGACAAGTGCCTTTCAAACTGATACCGCTAGTAGAAAAAGAGCTGGAAGATCTAGAAAAGAAAGGAATTTTGGAAAAAGTGAATTCCGCAAGATGGGCTACACCAATTGTACCTGTTTTGAAATCAAATAATAAAGTGAGAATTTGTGGAGATTACAGTGGTACATTGAATCCACAATTGATTATTGATGAGCACCCTTTACCTACCATTGATGAACTTTTTGTTTCAATGGCGGGGGGAATAACTTTTTCCAAAATAGATCTTCAGCAAGCGTATTTACAAATGGAAATTGACAAAGATTGTCAAGAACTTTTAACTTTAAATACACATAAAGGATTGTACAAACCGACTAGATTAATGTATGGAGTGGCATCTGCGCCAGCAATATGGCAAAGGAGAATAGAAAATATTTTGAAAGGAATAGATGGTGTAACCGTTTTTATAGACGACATAAAAATAACTGGTAGATCGGATACAGAACATTTACACAGAATTGAAGCAGTTTTTCAAAAGTTGAATGATCATAATTTAAAAATTAATGTCGATAAATGTCAATTTTTTCAAAAACAAATAGAATATTGTGGTTATACGATAGATAAGGATGGCATACATAAAAGCCAAAGTAAGATTGAGGCAATTGATAAAATGGTTCGCCCGGAAACCGTAACAGAATTGAGATCGTTCATAGGAATGATAAACTATTATGGTAGATTTATTCCAAATTTAAGTACGATTTTGGGACCTTTAAATAATTTATTGAAAAAACATAGTAAATTTGTATGGTCTACAGAGTGTGAGGAAGCGTTCGTGAAAGCGAAGAGAGAATTTCAAAATGAAAGAGTATTAGTACATTTCAATCCAGATTTACCTCTTGTATTGGCTACGGACGCGAGTCCATACGGCGTAGGGGCAGTTCTGTCCCATCTATATCCTGATGGTTCAGAAAGACCCATTCAATTCGCCTCACAAACGCTATCTGAGACTCAAAAGAAGTACGCACAAATTGATAAGGAGGCTTATAGTATTATTTACGGAATAAAAAAATTTCACCAGTATCTATATGGGAGGAAATTTTTATTAATTACAGACCATCGTCCGGTGGTCCATATTTTCTCACCTGAAAAGGGTTTACCAGTATATTCTGCAATGCGAATGCAACATTACGCAATTTTTTTAAGAGGATTTACGTACGAAATCAAATACAGGAAATCAGAACTACATGGTAACGCAGATTGTTTATCACGTTTACCAATACAAAGTAATGAAAATATTTACGACACAGTTGATGTATTCCAATTGGAAACAATTGAATCATTACCGGTTACAAGTGAACAGTTAGCGAAAGAAACTGAAAATGATCCTGTTTTAAAAAAAGTGCGTACATTGTTAACGGAAGGGAAAGAAATTCCTGAAAATGAACGATGGCATATAAACCAACAAGAATTTTCGATACAGGGAAACGTCGTGTTACGAGGTCACAAGGCAATAATCCCAAAAACGTTGAGGTTCAAAGTTTTACAAGAATTGCATATTGGTCATTTTGGTATCGTAAGAATGAAAAATTTAGCGAGGGGATATTGCTGGTGGCCAGGTATAGATTCGGATATTGAAAGATTAGTACAAAATTGTGCCCAATGTAATAGTTTCAAAAACAATCCGAAGAAAGTAGAACAGCATATATGGGAATATCCAGAAGCTCCAATGCATAGAATACATATTGATTTTGCAGGTCCGTTCTTAGGATGTAATTTTTTCGTCATGATTGACGCATTTTCAAAGTGGCCTGAGGTACATATATTGAAAAATATAACGGCACAAACTACAATTCAAAAATGTAGGGAAATTTTTGCAGCATACGGGTTCCCTAAAGTCATTGTGAGTGATAATGGCCGTACGTTTGTTTCTGCAGAGTTCAGATCGTTTTTGGAGCTAAATGGGATTATTATGAAGAATACTGCACCATATAACCCATCTACAAATGGGCAAGCAGAGCGTTTTGTACAAACTTTAAAGAAATCTTTAAGAAGTATGCAATGTAATAAAGAAAATGTACATTTACAATTACAAAGATTACTGTTACAATACAGGAATACGTCTCATGCTGTTACCGGGAAGAGCCCGGCAGAACTATTTTTAGGTAGAAGATTAAGAACGCGTTTAGATCTACTTGTACCAAACGAAGAAACTGATGTACATAGCGATGTAAATAATAATAGGAATACTGCAATTTTCGTTAAAGGAGAGAGAGTGAGTTGTAGGGATTACTTTGGGAAATCCAAATGGAGATTTGGTAGAATAATTCAAAGATTAGGGAAACTACACTATCAAATTGAGTTAGACGATAAACGAATATGGAAAAGACACGTGAACCAAATAAGGAAGATAGGAGAAGGAACTCCTGATCAAACGATGCAGGATTCGTATGTTCCGCGTTGGGATTTTGAGTTTGGCGAAAACCCAAAACGGGCCTCGGATCAAGAGGTCGTAGTACAAGTACACAGAGAGGAACAGGTTCAGGTTGAACCGGAACCACAACCATTACAACAACCATTGCAGCTTCCTCCACCGCAACGAGAGAACCGTACACCCACTAGAGATACAGTGCAGGTTGAGGTGCCTGGAACGTTACGACGTTCGAATAGAGCTAAGAAGAAGCCGGAACGTTTTCATGATTTCATTATACAAATGGATAATATCGATTAGTTCGTTTTCTTAATGTAGATGTCTTTGAAAAGGGAATGGAATCTCTCGTTACGGCTCCGCAAATTAGTTTTAAGGAATTTTGGGTCTGACACCTTGTTTTTATTTCCGATACGAAGGATTGAACTTCTCTTAGAGAAGAGGGTGTTAGGTTTGGTTTAAATTACGCGCGCCTTGTTCGGCGCCACCTAGTATGTGCGTGCAAAATAGCACGTGTGTGCTGTCGCAGTTTCGGCGGGGTCTGTCTGCCGGCGACGGGAGAACGATTACCTTCGCGGCTCCGAGTATGTCCGCGAAGTACCCTGTACTCTTATTCTTATATTATAATAAATCACTGAGCTAATTGGATTGTCAAATGGATCTGCCGTGCGTCTTTATTTTCCACGTGCCTTTACAATACACAACAGAAGACGAGATATGTGCGTTTGAAAAATTTCTCTATGAAAAGAAACAAATATATTGCCACATCGATCTAGTCTTTCCCGATCTTCCGAACCAAATTACTTGAATTCCATATGACGCACTTACTTCTTCCATAGTCACATCCAAGCAAAATTATATTACATTCAGCTGATTAGAATATAACGAAGGCATACCCTAAAAAATTATAGAAATATCCGTTTTCAGTATCGATTACACTTTTTGAAGAAATATATTGTATTTCCGATTCGAATGATACAAAATATATGTGAATAGGTGAGTGTATCCTACTATCGCAGGCTCTGTAATTATGAGATTTGTGAAATGCAGGAGTTTAAATCGATTGTTGAAACAAATTCGAAATTGGATGTGAAGAAACATTGTATATTATAAATGTTAATATTACACACTGAACATTTTTGGACAATACATGGTATACGCATCATTTGATTTTTCGATATTTATGCGTGCATTTGTTGGAATAAATGATTCAACCTTTAACAACATGAAGAGGAAATCCACAGTTTTAGATACTCTACACTGTAAAAAGTCTGGCTGAAAGTGGCTGCATCTTACTTGAAAACTTGACTGGAATTCAGTCTTCTCCATTGTGTCGGCATTTGTTTTGGATGCTTACTTTCAGCTGAAATAGGGCTAGTTTTGGCTGCATCTTGAAATAAACCGATATTAAGGTTGGAAGTAGGTTTTACTTTTTATTGTGTATTGGAACAGCTTTGACAAAATTATCTCTCAAAAAATAGTATATTTTGTATCCTTTGCTTATCAACTGTAATTATACGTTGAATAATGGAATACATAACATAACATTCATATAATAAAGTGATTTTCAAATAATTCCAAGAATAGTGGCAAAAGACATGGGAGTATTTCACATAACTACTGTCAATATATTTGTATTTCAAATAGTATTATATCTGATGGATTCATTAGAAATCTATCTATTCATATTTGTTTGTATGCGGTGTTTGAGCCTTTGCATCGATTTCTATCAAGGATAAACTTAATTAATGGAATGTGATGATTCCGATATTTCCCGCATTTTGACCATTTTTGCCCATTTTGACCATTTTAACCGGTTTAAACCACTTTTATCCAGTGGCTAGGACAAAAGTGATAAGAGCCGGCTTTTTTGCAACCCTGAGAAAGAGAGAATGTTTATAGTAACAAATAGCGTACTGTATAATGTCGGGTGAGGTATAGTAATATTTGTATATATGTTTTGAATTTGATTAAGCAAACTGAGATATTAATGTTATTTGTGTTTTTACAGATATTTCGACTATGTGAAGAAAACGTCGAAGATTGGATGCGGAGGAATATTTTAAATTTCCTTTTCGTCGTGGAATATGAGGAAAGGAACACTCAAGGTTCCTTTTTCGTTGATGGAAAGGTGTAGGTAAAAACCATCACCTGCACAACTTGAGGGTCGTGTCTACAATTTTACGTGTAGTGATTGTGTTTGTGTAGTTTTAGGGAGTGCTTTTGTGTGTGTGTGTGGTATATTAGTGAATCTTGAACAAGTTTAAAGTGATAGTTTTAAGAAAAGAAGATTTCTTAATAATGACTGACTAGAGTCGTCAATTTTATTTCTGAAATCTGTAGTTTTCAAATATTGTTTTGTGTTTGTGGTGTGTTGATTAGTTCCTATAGTCTAATAAGGACTAGTGTGCAAAATTTAAAGTGATTCGAAGTGACAGTTCTATGTGAGAGATACTTTGGTAATAGCGACTAACCTGAGTCGTTACCTTTATTTCAGAACTTTTGAACTTTTAGGTGTCGTGGACTGTTTTTTATGAATTTGACTCTATGTTCAGCGGAATAGAATCTCGTGTATGAAATTTGAAGTGGTTTGAGGTGACAGTTTTGTATATAATGTAAATTATCTCTTGCGACTAATGTGAATCGCTAGATTTATTCTTCAACTTTCATTCAAAGTTCTTCTCGTGGAATGTGATATTGTGTTTTCTTGTTCTGTGGTGTAGGGAGTGATGTGTCAATGAATTTTAGAAAGTTTTGACTTGGTACTTTTGTCGAAAAGACAATTAATCAATAGCGACTAGCTAGAATCTTCAATTTTATTCTTGGAAGTTTTAGTTTTCAAATGTCGTTCTTGCTTTTAGTGTTGTGAATTGATTAAAAGTGCTTTTCTTTAGTTCGTGGGTGTGAAAGAAGTTAGTGTACCAAAATTTAGAAAGTTTTAAATGGTAGTTTTGTGGAGAAGAGTGTTGGAATTTGACAGTTTTGGAAATTATTGAGGTTATTTTTCTAAATTTTATTTCTGGTGTTACGAAAAGGTTGAGAGTGTTTTTATTTATCTCGTGGGTGTGAAATAAACTAGTGAACAAGATTTTGAAAAGTTTGAAGTGGTGGTTTTGTGTAGAAGGGTGTTTTGAGGTTCACGATATTGAGAACTCGGTGAACTTATTTTCCAAAACTTCTATTTCCAGGTTCGTTAGGTGATGAATTGATTTTATCCAGCTCGTTTGTGATGAATTTAGTATATTCTCTCAGTTGAGCACTGAATCTCATGAAATTTTTGATATGTTGAAGGTAAAATATTCAATGAATCATTTTCAATGTTTTCTTTCATTATAATTGTCATCTGATAATGAGATTTATTAAATGTATTGAATCATTTAAACATAATTGTTATTTTCTTTTCAGATATGTATTGAACTTCAAGAATCCATTGGTTTGACAAGGAAAGTTGTACGATCCCACTATTTCATTCGCTCAGTCCTACCGACTGCGCCAAAAATTTATGTCACGTCCAGGAACCTCCTACGAAGATGCCTTTCTTCGACATCGATCAGAATTGAAATTCATAGGTGAATTTCATTACTGATCTTGATTCATAGATATTTGATGGACCGGGAGAAATGAAAAAGTAAGACAATCTGATTTAAATGAGGTGAAAAATAAACAAATCAATTCATTATAAAATATGATTAAAAATACGTTACGAATTTTCTGGGTGGTCCCCAAATAACCTCATACATATTACTCTCTCATTTTCTTCTTTAGTAAACTTAATTTTACTAATAATATCTAAAGAAAACTTAGCATACTTGTAAACGAAATCCTTACATACTACACATTTAAAATATTCCTGATTAGTTTTAATACATACATCACACCTACGTGGTGAATTAGGTTCGTTCTTATTATTATCTTTGAGTTTGAAATTTATCCTTCCTTTGGGTACTAATTTTATGGCTTCATTATATTCTTTGAGAAATTCTGTATATTTTCTAGTTTCCTTAATTATTTTATTGCGCGTCCTACGTGCAGCTGTTTTATTTAATGCATCCCCATGCGTATTCTTCAATCTTTGCTCATTGACGGCGTGCCTTTTTGTATCGCGTAAGTCCTTAATAATTGACTGGATGTCTCGAATCACTGGAAATGGAAAGAGAGAAAAAAAACTTAAATTTCTATATAATCAATTCCAAATTGGAAGATTATATAAAATGGATTGATGGGGGGGGGGGGGGGGCAAATTTATATTGTTAAAATGAAACCCATGGCATAAGTGCAAATTTTCGTATTATTCAAATTCAATATGAGTTTATTTGAAATAATAGCCGCAAGTGCTATCATCATAACGAACCACAAGTGTTCTGACTTATGACCACAAGTGTCATTTAATAAAAAAAACCATCTAATGTTCTGGTTCCACAAGTGACCCAAAACATAGATATTAGATATGGAATTAGAATATATCTAATGTTCTGGCTCCTCAAGTGACCCAAAACATAGATATTAGAAGGAAATATTAGTTATGGAATTAGAATATATCTAATGTTCTGGTTCCTCAAGTGATCCAAAACATAGATATTAGAAGGAAATATTAGTTATGGAATTAGAATATATCTAATGTTCTGGTTCCTCAAGTGACACAAAACATAGATATTAGAAGGAAATATTAGTTATGGAATTAGAATATATCTAATGTTCTGGTTCCTCAAGTGACCCAAAACATAGACATTAGAAGGAAATATTGGATGATGGATTAGAATATATCTAATGTTCTGGTTCCACAAGTGACCCAAAACATAGATATTAGATGGAAATATTGGATGATGGATTAGAATATATTTAATGGTCTGGTTCCACAAGTGACCCAAAACATAGATATTAGAAGGAAATATTAGATGATGGATTAGAATATATCTAATGTTCTGGTTCCTCAAGTGACCCAAAACATAGATATTAGAAGGAAATATTAGTTAGAAGAGTATCTCTATCTTGATTCCACAAGTGATTCAAATAGAGAAAAATTATATATATACTTACTGTTGAATTGGAATTTGTCGTCGGTATTTAGAGTTTGTAGTAGAAATTTGGAATAAAAGTTTAAGGTTCCATGTGATGCAGTATGTTCAAGTTTGGAAAAACTAGTGAGGTGTCAAAGGGCATTTCCTTGGGCTTTATATCCTCTTTTGGAAGCTGACCTTTGAGTGGGGACTATTGCTTGAAAGAGAAGAGACAATGTTTTCTTTGTGTCTATGGTCTCAAGAGTTTTTTCTATACGTATTTTCTTATGGTTAGATATTTTCCGAGGTTTCTTATGATTTTTAATGAATTTGAGGCTTAACAATATCTCTAAAGTTCATAAAATAATGATTAATAAGGTGTGTATAGCCTAATTAAGTCTTATCATTTATATAACAAATGGTCATGCAATTTGAATGTTATATAAATTACCCTTCTCAAACAACGATTTGGCAGTCAGAATTCTTATGGAATAACTACATTGAAACATCATTTGCAAGATTGATTATTTATCAATAGTATTGTTCAAGAGTTCAAATCAATGTTTAAATGTGGTTTATGGATATTATTATTCGATAGTGATATGATAATTCATTACTCGTGTGATGAGGAAAAAAAACTATCGTTGTATTTTTAAAGAATCTGCTGTTTATTCAATGTTGTTTGTAAAGTGATAGAAGGAAATATTTGTTTGAAAATTTTTTTAAAATAGGCTAATCGATGATTATATGATTTTTATTCAACTAATGAATGAAACCATCATTATGTTATAGTTCGTCAGGATAGAAGATATGAGTATATAGTAAATTTTCAATGATAATTGTATTAATCAAAAGTTATTTTATATTCTAGTAGCCATGATCATTCCTGAAAGTGCACGTAGGCTAAGGTTTTTTCTATATAGACTTGAGAAGAGCATAGATTCGCGTTGCATAGCTAGGTAGCGAAACAACGCAGAGCATTGTTCTGGTCACAATTTTTCATGCATGCTTTTCCATTGTATGGAAGGGTTTTCCCCAAGTCTGTCACCCAGATGTTCACATAGTCTGCAGTGTTTGTATATAGAAAGAAATTCCTTGCATTATTCTTTCAAAAATGATTCATAGTTTGAATTAGCTTAGTCTTTAATTGAATCAAAAGTAAAACATTTGATGAAGGTGTGTATACGTTTATATGTATGTGTATACATATTGAAAGTAAAGAGAGGGGGAGAAAAAGAAAGGGGTCAAAGAGAATAGAACGAAGGTAAAAAGATAGGTGTATATATATATATATATATATATTCATATGTATATAAATCTGAAAATGTAACAAGTATGTAACGAGAATGTTACATAGAAGAAAAGTGAAGGGTAAGTGTATATATATATATATATACAGGGTGATTCAAAATTCGCGCACTCTTTTTTGGGAGTAGATTCCTGATGAAATTCTAAAACGATTTGTCCTTTTGCACAATGCTCTTCGACGCATAATTTCCGAGATATAATTAATTAAAGTTTACTAATTATGGGGTGGATCCATCGGTCATTCAGGAGCGTCATAACAGAACAAGAGAGGAAGGTGCTTGCAGAGGGCGCTCATACGATCAGCTGATCGGTATAATCGATACGATTCACTAACATACAAATTGGTAAATTTTCTCTGTAGAACGATTGAATTCGTCGACACTGTGGAAAAATTGATTCTTGTCATGAATTCTTATCACGATATGCTGTAGGTGGAAGTTGTAATTTCAGTAATGATTTTTATCACGCAGACAAATGTAAAATAGTGTTATTTCGGAGGGATAGGGATTCAAGTGGGAGAAAAAAGTATAAATACTCGTTTTCAATCAGAATTTTCATGTAAAAAAGAAAACATGAGAATTTTCATTCATCCGATACCCAATTTGAACGGTTTGATTAGTAAGTTTAACACAAGAGATTGGATTCCGAATCCTGTATTCTGATAGGTCGAGAATCAATGTATATTAGATCAATCCTCGGCCGTTTCAAATGATTCTTCTGAAGAATGTGTTTTCGACTTATCCCAACCACAACATTGAACAATGATGAATTTATTCGAATTCACCCTTTTTACACCATTCGATGATTATAAAGGGTTTATCGAACGTTAATTACGTACAAGTTGAAGTAAGTTATTAACGTTCGATAAACCCTTTATAATCATCGAATGGTGTAAAAAGGGTGAATTCGAATAAATTCATCATTGTTCAATGTTGTGGTTGGGATAAGTCGAAAACACATTCTTCAGAAGAATCATTTGAAAAGACCGAGGATTGATCTAATATACATCGATTCTCGACCAATCAGAATACAGGATTCGGAATCCAATCTCTCGTGTTAAACTTACTAATCAAACCGTTCAAATTGGGTATCGGATGAATGAAAATTCTCATGTTTTCTTTTTTACATGAAAATTCTGATTGAAAACAAGTAGTTATACTTTTTTCTCCCACTTGAATCCCTATCCCTACGAAATAACACTATTTTACATTTGTCTGCGTGATAAAAATCATTACTGAAATTACAACTTCCACCTACAGCATATCGTGATAAGAATTAATGACAATAATCAATTTTTCCGCAGTGTCGACGAATTCAATCGTTCTACATAGAAAATTTACCAATTTGTATGTTGGTAAATCGTATCGATTATACCGATCAGCTGGTCGTATGAGCGCCCTCTGCAAGCACCTCCCTCTCTTGTCCTGTTATGACGCTCCTGGATGACCGATGGATCCACCTCATAATTAGTCAACTTTAATTAATTATATCTTGGAAATTATGCGTCGGAGAGCATTGTGCAAAAGGACAAATCGTTTTAGAATTTCATCAGGAATCTACTCCCAAAAAAGAGTGCGCGAATTTTGAATCACCCTGTATATATACATATTTATATGTATATAAATTAAAAAAAAATGTGGTGAGAATGTAACGAGAATGTTACAGAATATATTGGAATTTTTCAACAGGGTTCACTTGTCCGATACGCTTCATCACTGGAAAATTTTTTGAATGTCTCCAAATATCTCTAAGACTGTTTGAAGATCACTGAAACTTTAACTGAAAACTATCCATATCCCTGAAATCTTCTGGGGAACTCCTCAATTTTCAAACATTTTCAAAGTGATTTCTCCATCATGATTCTTACGTACAGATTATATTATACCTTACTCTAGTTAGAGGGAAAGGTGTGAAACGTGTAGTAAGAGTATATATAAAGTTGAGGGAACATGAAGTGAACGTGAGCTAGAAAAATTTTAGTGTAGAATTGTTCCAGATGACGCTTCCTACACGCTATCATTTCCACCAGGGTATTGATCGGGATTGAAGACCCATGAAGAAAAAAGCAGCTTGCAAAAAAGTTCTTGTGAAAATTTAGAAATATTTTTTAGTTCTTAATCAGCATAAAAAGGTTCGCATTTGTGTGGAATCTTTCTCAAAAGGATCGAAAGATTAGAAAAAATTCATACATTTCGTACAGTGAACAACCCTTATAGAACTTCCCGTTAGAAGCGGGTAGAACCTCTATCCGAGTCTAACGGTAATTTTTATTAGGAAGGAAGATTAAATGCTTAATTTCTGAAAATTTTATATGTCATATCATCTTCTGTTATTCATTAATGATATTTCATTTTTTCAAAATAAACTTTAATAAGAATTCGAACCATTTTAGGTTTATCGAAAACGAAATATTCTTGGATCCTCTTCAAAATTACTATATTTTCAAGCCGCAGTTTTCTCAGTGCATTACGGTTTATGAAACTCACTTGAAAATGCATCTTTGATTCCTTGCTTAGACGTTTTCATGCAACTTTCTGTAATCAAGTACTCAACAGCTCTTACATTGGGGCTTGCTTGATCGCACACGGTGCTCACCACAGTGAATCCAGTATTGTTCACTTCTTCAATAATGAGTTTGGTTAATTGCGCTAACTTATTGGACTTGGTAGCAGCTTCACTAAAACCATAGTACAATAGGATTTTCCATGGACTGTTTATACTTCGCAGCATAAACACTAAGGCGTGATCAGCGAAGTTTGGTCGGATTTCATCTCCCCAATCTTCAAATCCAAGAATTTTATCCAAAGTACAATCATAATCTGAATGGGGTTGTAGGCTGATTTCATCCCACATGAGAACACATAACTTATCCTCTTCTTTTTTTATATCTTCCGCTATACTTGTTAAACGGTTTATAATTTGTGTATGTAAACCAGATTCAAGGGGTATCTTTTTCAGCATTCCTCTGACTGTGGCTTCAGACGGAAGAACGAAAGAATTCGCTAAATAGCGATAGGCCTTCGGTGACTGTTTGAATAAAGCAACTGCCATTACTTTTTCTTCTGTACTAAATCTTCTACCTTTCTTTTTAACATTAGAATTATTCATTTGCATGTTGAAAAAGATTTTTTGTGCAGTGTTGAAATTTTTCATAATATAATTGCATGCATTAGATTTAGCAAACTTTTTAGCTTCACGTAAACGTGTTTTATACCTATGAAGAGTGAAAAAAAAACATGGTGATTCATTCATTTTTACGAATATATTCGGTCAACGTTCATAGAATATTACGAGACTGTTTCAAACATCCCATAAATGTTCATGGGAAATATTAGAAAAAATATCGTAAGGAAGTTGGTTGGATACTGTATTAAACATTCTGGATAGGGGAGAGGAGGCACCCTTGGGCTGGCGTATGCCTTCGGCCATTTGCATTTTTTCGAAAAGTAATAATTGGGAGATTTTGAATTCTTTACAGGAAGTGAATAGAGTGATTTCAGTGATATATATCCAAAAGTGATTGAAGGAATTGGATTTCCCTTCTTTCACAAAAAATATATTCTATATTCGGAAGACGGAAGTGAATTTTTTGTTCCAAGTTTTTCTCGATTAAAAGTAGTCAAACTGAATTTTTATTTCGAAAAAATGGCTGAGACAATTAGAGGAAGCGTCTGAAAATACATTCCGATAAATTCAAGGATGGGATAATTATTACGAACAATTCTATTTGAACAAAATATATCAGAGTCCGAAATGGGGTGTCATGGGTCACAATGTCGTCAGACTGCGTTTTGACTCGATGTTTTCTATTTTTTATGGACTTTCCATGAGAAACAAGTATTTGAATAAGGATCAATCGAGATAAGCAATCAAGGTCATTGAGAATATCGATTCTTCCCACAAATCAAGTTCCACGACTCCAAAAATTCCGTTTCTTCGTCATTGAATTTTTCACTCAAGTGAAATTAACGCCAAACTAATTTGGAGTTCATAAACAACAAGCCTGACCATTTGTTCGCGCTTTCAGTACAGTGCCCTCTGTCGAACCTCTTATGTACCATGCAACGTGGCATGCTGCGCTCAGCTCTCGTATATTCAGTGTGTGCTCTCACGTGACTCTCATAGCGAACGTATCGCCGCACCTTCGAATAATGAATAATCACATTTATCTTTTTTTGTCATTAAATAAATATTGAGATTCGTAAATGCAGTCACAGTGGAATAATTAAAACCTACAGTCCATTTGTAATTCATTCCCAAAAGAACATTTTGGTCCTTCGAGCCGGATGTAATCATCATCGAGCAAACATCGCGTGGCGTCAGTCTTGTTCTCGGGCCGCCATTATCGCAAATTCGACAAACGTGTGAAATTTATTAACATTCAGTTAAACCGACGTGAGTGCGAAATATACATCGTAGCATTGGCATTATCAAGTGGTGTAATAAACATAACATTTTGGTGAAGTACTGTGTGATATCGATTCCTTATCGATATTAACCAAAGCTGACAAGCATAGTAACAGCAGTGTAACCGCTGCTCAATTTTGAAGCGGTGTGATACGACATTCTATCAAGTGTGTGCACAATCAGTGTAATTATATTCATTTCGGTTGATTTCATGGTCGATTTTATAAAATACGATCAAATAGAGAGTGACGAGGACACAAATATCAGAGTCAGCATCCGAAGCGGAAGAGCGACAAGGACGCCATCAACAGTAGTTCGAGGAATAAGAAGGCGACAAGGACAGATGATTCGTTGATATTTCCAAAGGCATAACAGACCAAGAGAGATAAAAACACCACGATTCGTCAAACGGTGAGTCACCAATTATATTCCTTTTATTTCACATTTCCTATCCTTTGAGTTGCTTCAATTTGAACACAGAATGAATTTAAAATGTCACTAGCCGAACAACAAGTGAGAAGAAAACAAATTAGATCGTTTTGTGCAAGATTGCAAACTTATTTGGATGTCGTAAAGCCAGAAAATGTTAATCTAATGGAATTGAAGAATAGACGAATAAAATTAGAAGAGCAATGGAATATCTTTGAAGAAGTACAATTTCGAATAGAAAAATTAAGCAGGATGACAGAACAAGAAGAAATTGTGATTGATGAAGCAACTCGTGAAAATTTTGAGATCGTATATTTTCACTTGAAGAGTAAATTGGATGAATTAATTATTAGGTTCACTCCGAATGTGCTTAACCGAGTTTCCACAGATAATTTATTACCAAATCAAGCATCTCATTCAAATATTGAGTCCCTCTGTTCAGGATTGAAACTTCCCAGAATAAATCTGCCTAGTTTCGATGGTTCATACGAGAGCTGGTATCCGTTTTTCAACACGTTCAATTCATTGATTCACTCAAGGGAGAACATAACTAATGTAGAGAAATTTCATTATTTATTATCGTCATTGAAGGGTGAAGCTGTCAAATTGTTAGAGTCTTTAGAGTTGACAGATGAGAATTATACGAATGCTTGGCAAATGCTTAAGGAGCGTTATGACAACAAAAGAATTATAGTCAAAAAGCATATTCAATCGATTATTAACTTAACATCAGTGAATAAGGAAAATCACGTTTCCTTGAGACAACTATTAGATGGAGTAAATAAGCATATTCGTGCCCTCAAAGCTCTAGAACGTCCAACCCAACATTGGGATGACTTACTAGTGGAAATAATCTCGGGAAAACTAGACGCTTCCACCAATAAAGAATGGGAGGATACCTTGAAAACTTCAGAGATTCCCAAGTTACAATCATTATTGGATTTTTTGAATCATAAATGCGAAACATTAGAGTCTGTTGCTCGTCAGAAGAATCATAATGAATCATTAGATCACTCAAAAATCAATAAAAGGAGTGTCACTCATTTGAACATCTCAAAAAACGTTTGTCCCGTTTGTAATGATTCAAACCATATGGTTTTTCAATGCCCTCAATTTAAAAGGATGTCAACAGAACAAAGGATTTCTACAGTTAGATCAGCTAAATTATGTTTCAATTGCATGAGGTCTACGAAGCATAATGCGCAAGAATGCACATCAAGTTGTTGTAAAGCGTGCGGTAAACGTCATAATACGATGCTACATATACAGGTTGCAGCAAATAGTGTAAATAATCAGGGCTCATCGGTTGCCATCAATGATACATCATCACAAAGGTCAAATGATGCAATGGGTGTTAACTCAAACGAAACCATCGCTCATTGCTCAATTTCTCAGCAGGCTACGCACATGTTTTTATCTACGGCAGTGGTGCAAATTGCAGATAGAAATGGACATTTGCATGATTGCAGAGCATTATTGGACAATGCATCACAATCAAATTACATGACTAAAACAATGGCTCAGCGGCTGCAACTGGATTTCAAAAATACAGATATTCAAGTGGCATCAATCAATAATGTGAATTCACAAATTAGACAGTGTGTGGAGACAATTATCAAATCAAAATTTAATCGTTACAGTGCACGTCTTCATTTTTTGTTGATTGAGAAGATCACTGAAAATTTACCTACAGTGTCTGTTGATATATCCAATATTTCAGTTCCCAACGGAATAAAATTGGCCGACCCAGAATTTAACCGAGCTGCACCAGTTGATGTGCTCTTGGGGGTTGAAGTTTTTTGGAGCTTAATTTGTACAGGGCAAATCAAGATTTCCAGGGATCAACCGATATGGCAGAAAACTCAGCTTGGCTGGATTGTAGCTAGCAGTCTGACTTCCCGATATCCATCTAAGACGAGTGTGTGCAATTTTTCGATGACGACTACAGATCAGGATGCCAATTTGAGCAGATTTTGGGAGCTGGAGCATTGTCCATTCAAAAAGCAATTGACAAGGGATGAAAGTCTTTGCGAGGAGGATTTTATCAACTCATATAGGAGAAACTGTGAAGGAAGATTCATTGTGAAACTACCGATGAAAGATAAGGTAATTGCTGAACTGGGTGATTCTGAGCAAGGTGCATTGAAAAGGTTTTATAATTTAGAAAGAAAATTAGCACAGCAGCCAAGCATCAAGAAACAGTACACGAATTTCATTAATGAATACATCGAGTTGGGACATATGCGTGAAATCTTGCCTTCAGATTGTGATAAGATAGGTCAAACTTATTATTTACCACATCATGCGGTACTCAAAGAAAATAGTTTGAGTACAAAGTTGCGAGTCGTTTTTGACGCCTCATTTAAAACGACATCAGGCATCTCACTCAATGATGTTCTTAGAATTGGTCCAACGATTCAGTCCGACTTGATTTCTATTCTCATGCGCTGGCGTATATATCCATTTGTTCTCAGTGCTGACATTACGAAAATGTACCGTCAGATATTGATTGATCAAGATCAGACACGATTTCATCGAATATTTTGGCGCGATTCTCCTGAAAAGGACATGAAGATATTTGAATTGTTAACCCTCACATACGGAACAGGCCCAGCTTCATTTTTAGCAACAAGGGTTTTACAAGAATTGGCTCGGTTAGAAGAAACAAATTATCCATTGGGCAGTAAGGCAGTATTGAGCGATTTTTATGTCGATGACCTTTTAACGGGTGGTAATACGATCAAAGAAGTCGCGACAAAACGCGATCAAATCATCGATTTATTGAGGAGCGGAGGATTTAATCTCAATAAATGGTCATCAAATTCGGCAGATTTATTGAGGGATTTACATTCGGACATATCTAAAGACAAACTAATTATTTTGGAAAAGGAAGAAGGAATTCGAACGCTGGGAGTGATGTGGAATTCTTTTAAGGATACATTTCAATACAATAGCCCCTCTATTGATGCTTCTCAGATAACAACTAAACGAAAGCTATTGTCCAGCATTGCTGGTATATTTGACCCTCTAGGACTGATTGGCCCTATTGTTGTAGTTGGCAAATTGATTATTCAAAAATTATGGTTGATGAAAATTGACTGGGACGAGATTTTACCTCCAGAGATTCAAAATGCATGGTCTTGTCACATCATCGGATTCAATGAGATAAATCAGTTTGAGATTCCCAGGCGCGTAATACCAGAGTCTCAGTACAAATCTTTGGAGTTACATGGTTTCAGTGACGCAAGCGAGCAAGCTTACGGAGCTTGCATATATGTAAGAAGTATGAACAAAGATGGGACTGCATCATGTTATCTCTTGTGCTCGAAATCCCGAGTGGCTCCAATAAAAAGTGTATCACTTCCCCGTTTGGAATTGTGTGGAGCAATGTTGTTGGCACAATTGATGGACAAAGTTGTCACTGATATGAATGGAAAATGGGATCGTATTGTTTACTGGACAGATTCAACAATTGTTTTGAACTGGATAAACAATACATCAAGAAGGTGGAGCACTTTCGTCGCTAATCGGGTGTCCGAAATTCAACAACTTACAATAACGAAGGATTGGCGACATGTTACATCCAATCAAAATCCTGCGGATCATTTGTCTAGAGGTACTACTGTTTATAAATTGATCAATGATGATTTGTGGTGGCATGGTTCAGAATTGCTTAGAGATCCAGCATTTGAGGCTGATGCAGGACATAGCATACCTCTTGTGGAAGTGTTACCGGAGGAGAAAAGGACAACGACGGCGCTCATTGTGGAGCATACAGATGATGTTTTTTCGGCATTTTCCAGCTTTAAAAAGCTCGTAAGAGTCATGGCGTATTGTTTACGTTTTGTCAATAATTGTAGACTACCTATAAGCTCTCGTCGTTACGCAGTATTGGGTATTGATGAATTGACATCATCGAAGACAGTATTAGCAAAAATGTCTCAACAAGAATCTTTTCCAGAGGAAATTAGTAGGCTCCAACAAAATAAGGAGCTACCCAGAAATAGTAGGATATTAGCGTTGAAGCCTTTCTTAGAGTCAAATAGTGGTCTTTTAAGAGTTGGAGGAAGGTTGCGTAATTCCAAACTATCATTTAGTAGAAAATTTCCTATTATATTATCGAACAGGCACAAACTGACGGAATTAATAATCAGCGAGTATCATGAAGATTTATTCCATGCTGGGGCTCAAATGACTCTCGCCATGGTTCGTACATTCTACTGGCCGTTGTCAGCGAAGAGCGTTGTACGTAGAATATTACATCAGTGTGTTCGATGCTTCAGGAATGGTCCTAGATTTTCTCAAGTGACCATGGGTGATTTACCAGCAGTTAGAGTGCAACCTGCTCGCCCTTTTATCAATTGCGGTCTTGATTATTGCGGGCCATTCATGATTCGACAGGGAATAAGGAAGAATGCCAAATTTACAAAGGCATATTTAGCCATCTTTGTTTGCCTAAGCACAAAGGCTATTCATGTAGAGCTTGTGGGGGATCTTTCTTCGGCGGCTTTTATAGGGGCGCTCAAGAGATTTATTTCGCGACGTGGAAGAGTTTCCAACATTTATTCGGATAATGGAACGAGTTTCATTGGTGCTTGCCGAGAATTGCAGGAGCTTCGAGACTTGTTTCTGAACGAACAACACCAGACTACATTAGAATCGATGCTGTCAGAGGACAATATCACCTGGCACTTCATACCTCCTGCGGCACCAAATTTCGGCGGTTTGTGGGAAGCCGCAGTCAAGTCAATGAAGTACCATATTAAGCGCGTGATTGGTGAAACCCGATTAACCTACGAAGAAATGTACACGGTCGTAGTTCAAGTTGAAGCAATTCTAAATTCCCGTCCCATTTCCTCTTTATCTAATGAACCTGATGATAATGATCATTTATCCCCTGCCCACTTCCTAATTGGTGACTCGTTATTGACCCCATTGGAACCTGATTTAACATCATTGAATATCAATCGCTTATCCAGATGGCAACTGCTTGAAAATTTGAAGCAAGGTTTTTGGAAGAAGTGGTCTTGCGATTACTTGCATACATTGCAGCAAAGATCGAAGTGGAAACAGGACAAGGGTCCTAAGTTGGCTGTAGGCCAATTGGTTATGGTTCGAGAAGATAGGTTGCCACCTATGCGATGGATCACTGGACGGGTGGAGATTTTGCATCCCGGTTCTGATGGAAGAATTAGAACAGCTACCGTGCATACTAATAATGGATCAATCAAAAGATGTATTTCAAAACTATGCATTTTACCAATTGATGAAAAATAATTCATTGTATTATGTATTCTCATTTGTAATCCTCTGTATTATTCAGATGTTATGTTTCTATTGTGTAATTTGAAGTTACTATCTTCAAGGTGGCCGGTATGTTCGCGCTTTCAGTACAGTGCCCTCTGTCGAACCTCTTATGTACCATGCAACGTGGCATGCTGCGCTCAGCTCTCGTATATTCAGTGTGTGCTCTCACGTGACTCTCATAGCGAACGTATCGCCGCACCTTCGAATAATGAATCATCACATTTATCTTTTTTTGTCATTAAATATTAGGTGTACAAATAAGTTTCCGCGGTTTGTCAAAAGATGGCCCCACCAGAAGGTTATGGAGAAATTGTCAGATGTAAAACGTAATATCCCAAGTTTAGTCATCTGGCAACACCATAACCTTAAAGTACTAGTGATTCCGTATCAGCATCACGTAATTTTTTTCGTGCAAAAATGTCAAGTTTTATTCCGAATAAGCATCATTTGCGGGAACTTTTGATTTACTTCTTTAATGTGGAAAAATCTGCAGCTGAGGCGCATCGATTGCTTCTAGAAGCATATGGTGAAGCTGCTTTAAGTGAGAGAAGTTGTCAGGAATGGTTTCAAAAGTTTAAGAACGGTGAGTTTGACGTTAAAGACAAAGAACGCAGTGGAAGGCCGAAAGTGTACGAAGACATGGAATTAGAAGTACTATTGGAGGAAGATTCGTCCCAAACGCAAAAAGAACTTGCACTTACTCTACAAGTGACTCAACAAGCAATTTCACATCGTTTAAAATCGTTAGGAATGATTCAAAAACAAGGAAATTGGGTTCCATATGAACTAAAGCCGAGAGACGTTGAACGCCGATTATGCATGAGTGAAATGCTGCTTGCCAGGAATAAAAAGAAGAGTTTTTTGCATCGTATAGTCACTGGTGACGAAAAATGGCTTCACTACGATAATCCAAAGAAGAGAAAGTCATGGGTTAAGCCCGGCGAACCATCAACATCGACAGCTAAGCCGAATATTCATGGAAAAAAACTCATGCTGTGTATTTGGTGGGATCAGCTTGGTGTCGTGTATTATGAATTGCTGAAACCAAGCGAAACCATTACTGGAGCTCTCTACCGAACACAATTGATGAGATTGAGTCGGGCACTTGAGGAAAAACGCGCCCATTACTACTCCAGACACGACAAAATTATTCTTTTACACGATAATGCTCGTCCACATGTTGCGGCGCCGGTAAAAACATACTTGGAAACACTCAACTGGGAAGTTTTACCCCACCCGCCGTATTCACCAGACTTAGCCCCTTCTGATTATCACCTGTTCCGGTCGATGGCACATGGTCTGTCTGAGCAGCGCTTCACATCATATGAAGACACCAAAAATTGGGTAGATTTGTGGATAGCGTCAAAAGATGAAGAGTTTTTTCGACGGGGTATCCGAATGTTGCCAGAAAGATGGGGAAAAGTAGTGGCAAATGATGGAAAATACTTTGAATAAAACGTAATGTACTTTTCCTTTACAATAAATTCCTAATTTTTTATAAAAAACCGCGGAAACTTATTTGTACACCTAATAAATATTGAGATTCGTAAATGCAGTCACAGTGGAATAATTAAAACCTACAGTCCATTTGTAATTCATTCCCAAAAGAACACCATTTTTGCTGCAGTCCGAACAATATCGTGTAGAATAATGATTCATTTCCGTTTTTTATATGATGCTGAAAATGGTGTCTCAAGGCATCCGCCAAAGAGCGCGCCTTGGGCCATACAACTTATCTACAAGTTGAATTTGAACACATAAATTTTTAAAAAAAGCAAATGGGAAAATTTTCATAATAAAGCTGAAGATTCATACCTTGATATTGCTTCATGTATTTTCCGATCATGGTTCACTTTGCAAAAAGAAATAAGAAATGAAAAACGGCCCAAGGCTACCGACTGTCCTCTACTGTGAGAACGTTTCATAGATATATATATAAAACAATCTCACTCACATTTTTTGAACCATCCTAAACATCCTATGAAATTCGTTTGCATGAACGATCCAAACCACCAACGTACTCATTGAAGAATTTCGCAGAATCAACTTTCTTGAAGAAACAATGTAAATATATATATGTTTAATATTGTTGGGCTTCGTGGTAGGATGTTCAATTTTTCCTCATTATCATCAAGAGAATGCCAGCAATGTATGAAATGTATTGAAATTTATGTATTTGTATCAGAGTTTATCAGAACAAAAGAAAAAGGCAGATGCGAAGAAAAGTAGACTTTTGTCTACTGTAGGTATTCAAACTGTGCCCCTTGAGAAAGAAAATATTATGGCAATCATGAGTTACAGAAGATTTATTTTTGGTGGATTCATTAAAAAACTATCCCCCTGGTTTTAGGAATTATGAACACAGAATTTTTCCCCGGTTTGGTTCACATTTTCATATACTTTATAATAATTCAAAATATTTAGTGGGAATAATGTAATAACCCTAACAAAGGAATCCAACCAAGAATTTACTCGCGCATTCAAAATTCCTATGTGGGACATAAGAATCTGGTTAAAACTGCTGGGAGTCTAAGCTGGAATCAACCAAAAAAATTTCCCGCATAGAACTGCACTGAAAAAACGTATGGTGCTGATAACAATCGTATAGAAATTGCAACCAGAAGTCAGGCTGTGATACCTATATTATAACTCCAATCTGGATCTGACAACAATTCTATTGTGATTACAACTATACATTTTTTTCAGTGTGCAATCAGAATTAATCTAGGAAATCTAAAACGCCAGGTAAAACACCTGGGACTCCATCTGAATTCCACATGAAAGAACTGGGACCGAGATAGCATAAGTTCATATGAGAGTGTTTGGAAATGTACGTACTACTTGAAGTGTTACAAATCTCTCTTATAATATATATATTTTTTTTCCACTCATACACACACATATTTTCATACATCTACACACGCGCACACACTTTATAACTAAAAGTGGTGGGTAGAAGATGGACAGGAATATTGGTAGTCAATGGTTTCCTTTTTCAATACGAAAATCAACACATATAAACATGTGTGTATATCAATATTATTTCAAATAATAACAAAATATATACAAAAATATGAATGACATATAAAAAAAATTGAAAAAAAAATGATTGAAAATCAGGAATATAATTCATTAATACACGATTTGATGAATCTACAACCCATCGGTTGAATATTCTAAGTATTATGGTATATGTGCCGGTGAAACAAACTTAATGTTTTTGAATAGCTCTCATGATTATAAATAGTTGAACCTTCGATCATTCTCCAACTCAATAAAGTTGGAGTAATGTAAATGTGTTATTTTCTCAACACTATTCCCAGCAATTCCAGGAAACCTCTTTTTCTCTTAATATTTCAAACATTCATTATACTTTCCAAAAGATATCAAAAAGTTATTTGATGTGTTAGTTTTTTATATCTTTCAGAAAATAAAATGGAATAAATGTTCGAAATTTTGAGGACCAGAATCATTAGTAGGTGCAAATTCTATTATCTATTCGATTGAAAGATCCAAACCTCGTGATAGCTCTGCTGTTGTTAACTTGCTGTTTTTTTAAATAAACAGCCGTTCTATACAAATGTCGTGCTTTTGGTGGTAAATCAGCCGACTTCTTCCCTTTACCCAGGAGAATAAGTGGAATCTTCTCATTCCTAATACATTTTTCATTTGATGAGAATATTTCTGTTGAACATTCAGTTTCAATGTTTGATTGGTTTGAAGCATTCATTCCTTGTACATCTCCTTTTTCATTAGATGAGAGATAGTTCTGAAAAAAATATGACAAGCATGTAACAAAGCATATGAATCAATATAATTTTGAGCATTATGAGGGAACGGAATTCATGTTGGACACCATTCTTCACCGTCATTGTACATGGTCAGAATTCTTCGTTGTATGATATTCACTGAAAAAAAGCGTTTAGTTCAATATCAGGCAGCTAGAAAATTTAGTCAGCCTAAATAGAAATTCCTTGAATAAATTGTTTTATTCACATTTCAGACAACTAGACTTTTATTTACGCTAACTGAAGTTTAGCTGGGACAGCTAAATTTTAGTTGCCGCAACTAAGTACCTTTCTCTCAGTGTTGGTGATCTTGAATATTAGTGGTTCACCCATTCCTATTCAGGAATTTTCCTCTGTTTTACAAATAAACACGAAAAATGAGTTTCTGAATTGATAATTATCTATTTTTCCCTATGAAAGGTCTAAATGAGAATATTTTGAAGACATTTAAGATTGTACATATTTCAGAATAAACGTTTTTCAGGATTATCAAAAATTGAGGTAACAAATGATGTAGAAAACCATTTTCACTTGATAATAACTGATGATTGAATCGTTTTGAAAGTTTGATATGAAGTATAGAGATACGTATAAGCAAAACTTTTTATCCTTGTGATGTCTAGGGATTTGTTAGGGAGAATTGATTTGGAAAAGTAAATATGTTTATCAGCAGGCAGTATTTTAGAAAGAAAACAGAAAAAATACAGTTTGTTTGAGGAAAACTGATAAATATTGAATCTCACCAGCTCTTCGGTTGTATTTGGATTTTCTGGGGAACCAAAAACTTCTTCCGTTGGTCGTTTAGTCAGGAAATTACAATCATTCGCATTTGATGAAACTGGATTTTCTTCATGCTCAATGACAGGGTTAACTGGGTTCATCTCAGACGTTTCCATCATTTCTTGCTGTAATCAGAATATATTATACATTTCAAAGCCACTGAGACAGAAAATAGATAAAAAATGGAATGGCTATTCTTAAGAAGTATTGTTTCACTTCATCCTACTATTGATATTCCTCAACAAAACCACACTGTAAAAAACCGGTATCAGTATTAAGACCGCGCGGATTCTATAGGAGTCCACCTCAAGATTCGGTGTTGAAATAACTCCAAATGGTGTTGGAATGACAACGATGCGATGTCAAAGTAACACCATTCGGGGTGGCCTTTTCTAACACCGCCGTTTTTTTTACATTGCAATATATTAAAAAGAAAATGGAATTAGCGCCAATGATTCCAATATAACAATTCTATTTGAAAAAGCAAGAGTATTTCTCATATGAAAAAAATTTTTTACAAATGAAGCTAGCAGCTCAAATCAGCAACCAAATGTTGAAACTTGTGACAGCACAGCGTTCGAGTATTTTTCATATCCAAAATCGAATCAACGTCTTATTTCGAATATGCAATTATTCAGCAGCTTGAATTTTGAATTTGGTTGAAAAATTCCATCACTTGACTGCTAGCTTTGTTGCTTGCACTATGTGTAAAGTACATGAAATCAACTTACCAGATTGTCGTCAGATAGTTTTGGTACCATACAGTCATTCGGAAAAGGTAAATTCAAGTTGGGAATGGCCTCCGGTTTCAATTTTGCCAATTTATGTGTGCACATCCAACTATCGGCTGTGAAATGTTTGTGACATATCCTGCGATTTTGTTTGATCACCTCTTCATATGACACATTTAACAACTCAGCATTATGACTTGCCACGATCCATAATTTTCCACGCACAGGATCTTTAGGGAATCGGTAACTTCTAACTTTCCATCCAGAGCCGCATCCAGAGACCGCACAATCTTTTTGTCCCATGTTCAAGATATTTATGATTTCTGTCAAGACGAACCAACTCAGTATGTTTGTAAAACTTGAAAAATAAGTTGTCTTTAATTACTGTTAAACAGTTCAATGTATATCTAAATTGTGTGTAACAACAATTATGTAATTTTGTGTTTATGAATTGTTGATACAAGCAGCGTGTTAAATAATGTTTTCATATGATAATAATTGAGGACAATGTTGCTATGAAACTGAAATACTGAATGGATCCAAAATTCGTATTACAAAAATGAAATAATACAATAAGAATTGAGTACAATCTTGAAAATACTTGATACATTTGGTATGATTGGATCAATTAGGATGTTAACCTCGTATTTCTTATTTTGTATTAAAAATCTTCATATTGCAATATATTATACAATTGAGTCAATTATTTAATAATAATGAATAGATAAAAATGAAGACACATACGTATTGTTTCTTCATTCTTCACATGAGACTGGATCATTAATGTTTATCAAGGAAATATGCATTGTGAAATATTCATTGGTGTAATTTATGCAATTTATTTTTCAATGAAAATACTTACCTTAGAATTTACGAACCATGTGCAACATGAATATCCTCACAATTCTTGAGTAGAATAACTATAAACTCATAAAACAAATTACACAATTTGATTTCCATTTTTGATTTTTTAGCATTTTTCGTTATTAGTTATACTATAAAATTCTTGAAAATGGCGGTCACGCATTATATACCCCCACCCTTGGAATTCCATCCGGTTTTGAGTGGTCTCCCGTATGGCGGCGCTGAAGGTAGTGCTAAAAATTTATTTAGTGAGTTGATGCCCCCTGTCCTAGATACATTCAGATAATCAAAATTACAACCCATGATAGAAAAGGAATTGAGAAACTTCTTTTGTTAGATAGGAACATTTTTTTTGTTTATTTAAATGTTCAAAGTAGAAGAATCAACACATTGTTTATATTGATTATAATATTTTTCCTTCAACATTTCATCCATCTCTATTATGGAATATTGGTGTTTCATTAGATTCATAATAACGGTATATGATTTTGGCATACAAATAATGTATCCAAGAAATATCGAAACAAGTTCAACATTCCGAAGCCCAAAGAGAACTGTCTTGCGCGAAATTATCCAACCTCAGCAAATTACATTCCGGTCAAAGGTTCACAAATGAACAATTGCAAACGACTTCCTTTCAACTACGCTCTCAAGGGAAGAATCAATCGAAACTTGTAGGAAATTGAAAATCATCGTAATTTGAGAGCGCGTTTGAGATAAACTCGTTACATTCAGGAATACAAAAATTTCCTCCCTATATATACGAAGCGAAGATGAAAGCACGTATACATGGGGTGAAGTCCAAGACAAAATTCTCTTTTACTTTCGTATCTTTTCATTTGACACCTGACACGAAGTTATTTAGTTAATTTCTCAGGAATCAAGCAAATCAATATAATCTATACAGACAAATTTATACTTCAATATTCATTTACGAATTTCACAACGCAGGAACATAACACAAATATTTGCAAAATTACTGAGACTGCATCGAGCTGAGTCCAAAGTGCAGTGCACCTTTCCTTCTATCCTTTTCTCAGTCAATCAATCCTTCTCACACCCATCAAATTCAGCACGAGCATAGCAACCAAGGCACGTTGGCCAAAATCAGCAAAAGACCGATGGCGCGATTCCCTACTCCCATGAAATAAAAATTATCGCTTCTTAAATAAGGGGAAAAATCGATGAAAAACCAGAGTATACTTTCGGGAGTAATACGGAGTTCACGCCTCGCACAAGCTTTTACACAAAAACTCGGCTTACTAATTTGAACTTCGATTATTTTTCGCGTTCTGTACCGAGTGTGAATTACGCGCGAGTTCAACGTGCCGTAGATTTGGACGGATTACCCTTCCGACCGAAGTCTCGTTTGGTTGTTCTCATCTTATAATTTCTTAGCACTCGAAATTCTTATTTCGAGTTAGAACTAGTAGAGTCAGTGCGTGCTCTTGATACAGGGATTTCTCCTAACATCCTTCCCCCATCTCGGACCAAACATTTCCGAGAACCAACAACATCCTGCGAGCTGTCCTGGAATCAGCTCGTGCAGCATTAGCCGCATGATAGTGAGCACGGTGTAAAAGAATAGGTGAACCAACTTCCTGGATTTTGAGGGAGTGGGGATGTGATTATTTGTTGCAGTTTTCTCTAGTGTTTTCCAGATGTCGTATGTGTTCGAGGTAGGTTTTTGTAAACAACAATGGCGGCCCGTATGGAAATATTTCGCTGAAAAATGTCTGTAAAACTATGAAAAATCTCTGAAAAAAATTGAAAAAATTCTGAGAGACTCTGACAAACTCTGAGAATCTCTGAAATTTTGATGAGAAATCTAATATTTTTGGGACATTCTTTACAGACTTTTTTCAGAGTTTCTCAGAGTTTTTTCATTCTTTTTCAGAGAAATAGTAACGAAATTGCACTCTGAAAAAACTCTGGCAAAACTCTGATGGATTGCTAACATTTTTCTGACTTTTGGAAAAAAATTAGGAAATTTTCAAACACTTTTCCACACATGATATTTGAATACGGCATATGAATGAATTTATTAAATTTCAGGATTTTTCAATAATCAGAAAAATGTCAACAATTTATTAGAGTTTTGTCAGAGTTTTTTCAGAGTGCAATTTCGTTACTATTTCTCTGAAAAAGTATGAAAAAACTCTGAGAAACTCTGAAAAAAGTCTGAAAAAAGTCTGTAAAGAATGTCCCAAAAATATTAGATTTCTCATCGAAATTTCAGAGATTCTCAGAGTTTGTCAGACCCTGGTGGAAGGGAAGCGTGTTATCAAGAGTGACGGAAGCGTAAGAATGTTTCAGATTACCTTTCTAATACTTCTTGCATGCTTCCTATCCACTCTTCAATAACGCTTCCGGGCGTAAAGCCCGGTTTCTATGAAATTATTGTTTCTTCCGATACGCTTCACAGACTTCAAATATACGCTCGAACCACTCTTTGATGTTCCACTTGACGCTCGGTATACGCTTAAATCCACGCTCCAAATACTTTCCAACTACGTTCCTGACACTTTCTATCACACGCTTCCTTTTCACCAGGGGAGTTTCTCAGAGTTTTTTCACTTTTTTTCAGAGATTTTTCATAGTTTTGCAGATATTTTTCAGCGAAATATTTCCATATGGGGGAATATGGTAGCATCTATTTGAATTCCTTCTTCATCACAAAAATTTATTTTCATTCTCAGGGAATTGAAAAAAAATAAGTTAAAATGGTACAAAAGTGCTGTATTATTGAATGTGACAGTGGATATACGAAAGAAAAAGTATCTATGTTTCGTGCACCGGAAGATACTGAAACTTGGACTTTGAACTTTTCAAGAAATGGTTTGATGTTATCAAAAAATCGGATAATTATTTGAATGAGAATAGTTTTGTTTGTGAAAAACACTTTCAAGAATATGATATAAAACGAGGGAATATTGTACGTGATGTGATTGGAAATGTGATTTATGAAGTAATCATTCGTGAAGTGCCATTCGCTACACGGTTGTATGTTTCGAATTTGGGAATTCTAAAAACCTATCATCTGCACATTGTGATTTTTGAATTTCTATTGGTGATTTATGAAAAATAAAATTGTTTTGCAATGTTATTCCCAACATATCAATAACGATTCTATTTTTTTCGTACTCCCTGATTTATTTGCAAAAATACTGTTCTTTGATATCAGTGAGGATTTTTTTTATGGTGAAGAAAACATTGGAAAATTTTGTATTCCAATCCGGTTTGTTATTCAATGTGAGTAGTAATTGACTTCATTGTTACAAGCTCAAGCAACACCAGGAAGAATTATAATGCCGATAGTATCCTATGGACATGCTCAGAAGGTGATTATCCAAAACAGTCTCATTTGGAGGTTCTGAGCATGTTCATATCACATCTGAAACATCCGTGTGTTGCTTGGGAGTAATAATAAATGAAAAATATTATTCCATATTAATTTTTATGAGGTTATATTCATTTCATGGGAGCGGCCATTGTTGTTCACATTTGCCTACCCAAATCAGTAGCGCACTCATGTGTCATTATGTGTAAACTGCATGAAATAATCACAGCAGTTTTGAAGAGTTGGATCACCTAATTCTCTTACACCGTGATAGTGAGTAACTACCGAATTCAATATACATTTCGAATACACATACGCATACACATACTTTCTCCCATCATAAACTATCTCGATGTCACTGTTAAAAATCTTGTAATTGAAAAGTCATTGTATCTGTTATTCCATTCTATTCGAATCGTTTTATTGTAATATCGTTCATTTTTCTTCTCTCTCTTCCTCTTCCCAAGAGAAATGAATATTAATGCGAATAACACTCGCATCAAGAACTAAAGGTCAATCTATTAGTTCATTTCTCTTCCCTTTCATCATTAAAAAGAAATCATTGAACATATCTACGGGTGCCGCCTTGGAATCTGGAGTTCCTCGGCAAGCTTAGAACGTGAGCAGACCCACACATTCGATTCGGTCTAGCCGCTCGGGCCGTTTCGAACAATAAATAATTTGTGACGAGGTGATATGAACCACACTTGCCATTTCGCTCCGTAACAAGCTTTTGACATTTGTAGGAATGGACCCTTGAACATAATGAAGATGAGACAAGTAACATTGGCGAGTCAAAACTTTATATTGAGCTCGCAAGTGACTGAAGATTAAGTAATCTTCAAAGCAATTTGACTCTTTGTACCTATTGTGAACAATTTTCTTTTGACGAATAAGTTTAAATAATTCCGAAGAAAACCATTTTGGATTAGAACTATTCCTTAATACATACTTGGGTACAAATGAATCAACTGCATTACATAAATGAAGATACAAAAAATCAACAGCTTCAATAACATTAAGATTCATCGTCCCGGTTGATAGAACCTAAATATTCACAAATTGCACTGTAATTCGCCTCATTAAAATTGTATTTGATGATCCTATTAGGGACCAGTAAAACAGTTTCACGTAGGTTGAGCTTAGATACAAGAGCGGGATGAAAGTTGTCACACGCGAGAAAAGGATCCAGAGCGATATTGACATCAATACGATCGTTATCAGAAAAAATAAGATCAAGTATGTTACCATGAGAATTTCTGAACGTATTAAGTTGAAACAAATTTAATTCATTGAAATATTCGAGAACATATTGCGCAGAAGTCATTTCATTGAGAGTCGAACCAGGTAACACTGAGAAAGATAATTTGGAATCAATATTGCTCCAGGAAATATAAGGTAAATTGTAATACCCGTACAAGTATGAGGAGTTGAAGTTCTCCTTGAGGTGGATTTCGCCAACGCTTTTACAATGGTCCAAGTATGATGAAGAATCCGAAGCAGGTGGAATGTAGACAGCCCCAAACAACAACGACAAAGAACCAAAATAAACTTTGACGTAAAGATGTTCAACTTTGAAATAAGAAGATGAGACGACACAGCTCCGATGGGTATCCTTAACGGCGATTAAGACACCACCTCCCCACGAAAATTGACTGGTGAGTCTGTTTCTATCCATACGATAAACTGCATAGCCATGTAAACCAACTTCAGAAGATAGAATATCCTCGCGCAGCCAGGCTTCAGATGAGATAATAATATCATAACATAGATCTGATATAGCAATAGAGCAATGAAGTTGATCAAGTTTAGTTCTCAAGCCACGAATATTCTGATCATACACCAAAGGGTCGATTAAGCGTTTTTTCTTTGGTGAGCAGGAACTATCTTAGGTATCCCATTGAAATAGCGAATAGTCCTTGAGGGGTCTTTCAGATTCTTCAACTCTTCACGTAAGTTCGACATGATTTCGATGATTCCGTTACTTCAAGGCACGATCTTGCGATATTCTGATTGAACCATTGTACAACGATTTGTTACGGAGAATCTCAATGGGTTTGTTCCGTGATGCAAATGTGATACAGATCGGACGAGTTTTAGAAGCATCCTTTTTTCTACCGATACGACGAATCTGCACATTGTCGTAAGTATCAGGTCTGATTTTTTGAAGAAGATCAGTAACTATAACATGATCAGGAGACCCATCTCTCGGAGATTCTTCAACGTTGAAGAGTAGAATGTTACATGCTCTTCAATGTCGTTCATTCAGCTCATCTATCAAATCTTCTCTATTGTAGGAACCTTGTGAAGAAAGAGGGCCAGACGATTCCAAGGTGGATAATCTCGTGGATAATTCCGCCACAGTGTTGGATAAAGAATTTAATTTGATTTCAAACGCGTTGAGCTGGTTGCTGAGTTTCGAACAAGCAGAATCAACAAATCAAGAAATCAAGATGCTCTGAATTTCCGATAACAAATCTGACTGATCCAATACGCCACCAAATTTTTCCGCAAGATCAACAGAAGTATCAGAAGACGGAAGAGGCCCCTTGCAGTCAATCAGTACTCCATTATGCGGTAAAGATGCAGAAGTGCGACTGCTGCGGAAACGGCGTTTTTCAGGCCGAGTTTCGGCATTAACAGTGGGTATCCTGCTGGGATAAGAGAATGAAATGGGGGGAGCTAGGGGAAGTAATGGGATAGTGCCTTTTCTGATCATAAACAGCTCACTTCATGAGCCCATCTATAACAGCGTTTCCTTCGGAATTTCTATTCACAGGAACAGTTTTTTCCCGGTCCCAAGAAGAGGAATAAGTGGGAGAAACAGAAGTATATGTTTCCCGAGGATGCGCTTACTGCTTATGAAAAGCTCATTCACAAGCTGGGGCCAGCAGTTTGTATCTTGGACGGTTTTCACGTACTAATGGCATATATGTAACTCCGGGGAAATGTTCTTTATGCAGGAACACTTTCATCGGGAGGACCTTGAAGAAATCCGCGTAGAATACACTTAGAGCTCATAAAAAGCCCATTATTGTGCTGGGGTCAGCAGCTCGTATCCAGAGCAATTTTTTTTACCGGTGATTCAAAAATATCGACACAGTATCTCATCTTATCTTATCTTGGATAATTTTATGTGCAAGACCAAGAAGATCCATTATTCCATTTCATTATGTGAACAGGTCCTTCCAAGACTCCTGACAAAAGACGATTAATGTTATGTGTTTCGATCAAGACTTTCAGTATCCGTATCATTTGCCGTTGCGGTGACGTAATTTTTGAGATGAGTTTGCACCTCAAATTTACACACTAATCTGAAGGGTATGTGGAAACTTGATCAACAAAAAAAAGATTGAAAGCTTCTCGATTGGAAGCATTTGATCTAAAGTTTTTTGCTCCCAGATCGTTTGATCGAAGAACATTTGATCCATAAACATTAGATCGAGAACATTAGATCGAAAGAACATCAGATCGAAAGTACACTTGACCGAAAAACATAAAAAAAAACAGAACGGAAAACCATACAGTACTCCCATGCTTCTGAAATCGGTATGGAAAACCATACAGTACTCCCATGTTCATAACGAAGATGAAAAGATTGGGAAAACATTTCTAAGAAAAAAATTTGGATACAATGGGAAGGGGGGGGGGCGGAAGGAGGAAATGTGTTTGTAAATATTGGACATTGCACATTTTAATCGCGAACATTTTGGTCGCGGACATTTTGGTCACGGACATTTCAGTCGCGGAAATTTCCATCGCGGACATTTCAGTCTATATTTGAAGCCTGGTTTTACTATTTAGTAACTACATCCGTCAAGGTTTTTTTTGTTTCAAGCACTTAGAAGGATTTGAAAAAATTGATAGAATTATACCTCCTGGGGAAAGTGGAGTTTCACTGCCAAAATCAATTCGTATCCCCTGATTAGAGCGTGCATATCAACTATTTTGTAGTGGTCGACTTCTCAACCTACTGCAACTGAATAAGTATATACTGCTTTGCCACGAAGAGAACAGTTTGGGTTAAGTCCATAACTCTCTGCCGACGTATACAAAAAAAGCCGCAAATTTATTTGATACACGGGATACATGTTGAAACGAACGTGTGCGAAATTTAATATTCAGTAATGCATGTTCATGAAAATGGGAATCAAGTGGTGTTACGAATTTATGCTGAGATAATGACCCTGCAGAGCGCTGAAAAACACGTGTAGCCTCGTTGAATGATCGGGGTAAGCACGGCGAAACAAGAAATCGGCGATATACCCATCCATGTGATCGGCAGTTCGACCATATCTGGGAATTACATCGCGAGCATCTCTCCATGTGCGTTCGATATTTCGCGTGTACGCTCCGGTCTCTGGATCCACAAAATTGATTGAGTGGTTGACCTTTAGATGCTGATACCCTGGAAGCAACAATCAAGCGAATGATTTATATTGTTTGGAGACGATTAATAGGGTGGGCTAAAAAGAGTCGAACTATCTTCCTCAAGGCGCTATAACGTGGAAATTTGCAATTTGAATTGACAACAGATTTAAAGAAAAATTCAATGCAAAAATTGATATCATTCGGTTGCGCAAAAACCTTAAACTTCATCAAATTGGTCAAAATCCACTGTTCGGCGTGAATTCACAGGATTATTGAAGCTGTAATTTCCTGAACGACAAACCTGTAATCTCCGAATACGGAAACGACTTCCAAAGCTGATTGAGCATTGTGCTGAAATTGAAATCGCTAGGGGGTGAGTGTGCAGCTTACCTTCTTCATTCAAGCAATCGGATACCTTCCAGCAGTCTGAAATAATGGTGGTACCGGGAGCGATTCGTTTTTTAATGACCTCCAGTAAGGTAGCAGAAGTTCTGTTCGGTACAACTTCCATGAACACGCGGTTGGTACTCCTTTCAAAACCACCGAAGAGCCAGGAACCATCTATCACACGCCCTTTATGGAATTTCCGCTTACCAAATTTGGCCTCATCAATTCCCACGGTTTTGTCTTGGCCCCCCAACGGTCTATTATCGTTTATTTGCTCCAACTAATATATCATAACTTCGCGAATGAAGTTGCTCCAGTCGGCGACAGTGTGAGGACTGAAGTGAAATTCCTGTTGTAGGAAATCATGATGCGGTGGGTTCAAGAGTAGAAATTGCGTAATGAACCCGCACGTTTCTGTGGGTGACAGATGGGCGTTCGCGAACCATGTGTTTGTTCGCCACGATTGTCGAAAACTACATCCAAGTTTCACTGTTTTGTGCCCTCTTCTTTCCGTTCTTTCTCGCTGGCATCGGAACTCTAATTTTTTTGTCGTTAGAAGACACACACTACTGCAAGTGGGACACTCAACTTCGGTGAAGATCGCCTTGCGTTCTCACAAAAACTGAACAGTCCGTTCGGTATCATTAAACAGTAAAATCGCGTCTTCTAAACCAACGGAACAAGCTTCGCAGCTCATCATTAATTTCGCACTTGATAAACACGCGTTTCGCTGTACCACTTGATTCTTTCGGGAAGAATTCGGAACAGCGCAGGAGACCAGTTCGTGAATGTAACTAATGTACAATAGACAATTGTAAACATTGCGATGGCGTGGAGGTAAACATTGCGGAGGCACACGTGTTGTAGGCCGTTCACGTGTATTGGTATTATTACAGAAAGACAACGTTATAAGATGTTGGACTTATGCATGCTGTTTCTTAAAAACTTTTCTCCACTTGAATGAAAATCATGTACAGGTTGGTTGAAAAGTTTCTGCGCTCGAAATGAAAGAATACTGTTTTTGTTACGAAATATATTTTTTTATTCAATATAATCTCCTAGAAGCTCAATACACTTGTTCCGATGATCTTCCAATAATTTTATCCCATCCTTATAATGGTTCTCCGGAAGCTCTGCAAAATAACCGTCTACGGCTGCTATGGCCTCTTCATTCAACGAAAAATGCTTTCCACGAAGGGATTGTTTGAGATTTCTGAAGAGATAGTAGTCGCTAGGAGCCAAATCTGGCGAATACGGTGGATGTTCAAGCAATTCGTACTTGAGTTCTTTGAATTTAGCCGTCGTCAAAACACTTTTGTGAGCAGGTGCATTATCTTGATGAAAAATGATTTTTGTCTTCTTTAAACCAGGTCTTTTCTCACGTATTTTTTCATCCAGCTGATCCAAAAGGCTGCAGTAATATTCGGAGTTGATTGTTTTACCTTTCTGAAGATAATCAGTGAACAAAATTCCTTTTGCATCCCAAAAAACTGACGCCATAACCTTCTTTGCTGATCGTTGTGACTTCACCTGCTTTGGAGCTGAACAACCAGCTTCAGTCCACTGTAAACGTTCTTGTTTCAATTTAGGATCATGGTGGTAGATCCAAGTCTCATCCATAGTTATAAAACGACGCAAGAAGTCGGTTTTATTCTGCTAAAAAAACTCCAAATTACGCTGAGAAATTTGTTTTCGATCCAGTTTTTGTTGAATTGTTAACGTGTGCGGCACTGACTTTCCAAACAGTTTTTTCATACGTAATTCTCCATGTGGAATATGGAGTACTCGTTCGTCTGAGATGCCTATGGCATTAGCAATTTCACGCTTAGTCAAACTTGGATCTTCACTAACCATATTATGTACATGCTCAATGATTTCTGCTGTGGTTGCAGTTTTTGGTCGTCCTTCGCGTGGATCGTCTCCAAGGCTAGTACGACCACGTTTAAATTCACCAGCCCAAAATTCAACGGTGCGTTTTGAAGGTGAGGACTCCTTATACACTTCTAACGATTGTTCATGAATTTCCTTTGCTTTTAAACCCTTCAAAACAAAGAATCTAATGACTGCACGATATTCAATTTTTTCTATACTGAGAAAAGTCAATGACACGTCAACTTCAAATGGCTTGTAAACAAAGAATGAATTGACAGAATGACTTGTAACTTTGCATGTGTTCTCAGGACAGATATACCAACTTGAGAAAAAAAAGTTTTGAGCTAGCAGTGCTATCTCTTGGTGAGCGCAGCAACTTTTCAACCAACCTGTAAAATTATATACAATTATCTAGAATTATATCTTCCTTGCGAGGAATTATATGTATTTCATATGCATTTGTATAGCAGCATATTTCGTACGTAGAATTATATGTGATTAATGTAGAATTATGAAGGAAACAAAGCGAATCTTCTTTGCGAATTTCCTCCAGCTCCCGTGTTTGGATCTCATATTGGAACCGGATGGAGAGCTGTTTTAAGCGAATTGGAGCTATTCTTGTGAATAAACCTTCTGAATGCTTTGTTTCTTCGGTAATTCAATGAAAGAGCTGTTTATGAGCTGAAAGTGTCTTCTTCGGGAATTTTCTCCAGCTCCCCCTGTTCGGATCTCATGTTGGAACCGGATAGAAAGCTATTCTAAGCGGAGTTGGAGCTAATCTTGTGAATAAACCTTCTGAATGCTTTGTTCCTTCGGTAATTCAATAAAAGAACTGTTTATGAGCTGAAAGTGTCTTCTTTGGGAATTTCCTCCAACTCCCTCTATTTGGATCTCATATTGGAGCCGGATGGAAGCTATTTCCATGAAAAAATTGTCCGGACGTACTCGTTTTCCCAGCGTTGCACTTCTGCATCTTTACCGTGTAACGACGAGTGAATAAACCAATGTATTGGGAATAGATTCAATGGAAATCGCGTGCAAGAACCCAGTCGTTCGGAGAAATTTACACAATAAGCTTACCAATGGAACGAGGAACAATATAACAGAAAATAAGAATTAACCCGAAGAGAACATAAAGCTTCGACGAACGTTTTGATCAGATGTGTATAGATCGGGTCGAAGGTTCATTGGAGCTAACTTTTAGATTCACGAACGTTTGACAAAGGTTCTACGGACGTTGAAATGTCCGCCTCGAAATACGTTCAGGAAACATAGATGGAACGTTCTCTGAAGGTTCATCGAAGGTTTGACGAAGCTTCACAAGAATATCTATACTTATATTAATTTTGATCAATTTATATGAAAAATAAATGAATTAATAAACATAAATTATTATAAATTAATTTAAGTATATAGATATTTTTGTGAAGCTTCGTCAGACCTTCGATGAACCTTCAGCGAACGTTCCATCTATGTTTCCTGAATGTATTTCGAGACGGACATTTCAACGTCCGTAGAACCTTTGTCAAACGTTTGTGAATCTAAAAGTTAGCTCTAATGAACCTTCGGCCCGATCTATACACATCTGATCAAAACGTTCGCTGAAGCTCCATGTTCTCTTCGGGAAGTGTGCACGATAAATCATTAAAATACGAAATTTTGTAGAGAGAGAAACATTTCACGTTGTCACAACTATACTGCGGTCCTCAATGCGCGATAAAATATAGATTTGATGCATCTCATCATTCAATTGGATGGAATTCAATATATGCAAATAATTTTTCAATTATTATTTATTCTTCATGAATTTTATAAGATTATTGGTTCTTCTTATGACTGATTATGAAGCTTTCAAGAACACCTATATGCATTCTATGAAAGTTTTTTCATAGTTACGCATTTTTAATAATTTTTTCAAATCTTGATCATTTTTCAATGAATTTTATTAGAATTGTCAATCAATCGATGGTTGGAAAATTCTCGGATAGTTTGGGGATCTATGATAAATATCCTGCGGTGAATTCCATAATTTTTCCTGATCAAATAATTATTCAGAAAACACCATGATATTCCAATGAGGATAATCGACATCGATTATCAGATGAAATATCAAAAGAATAAGACTGAATATTCAATTAGTTGAGTGCAAATTATTTTCAATGAACTGAATGATTAGATTTGAGCATTCAAATTGATATTTCATCATTCCACACACTTTTAGTCTCTTCCCTTCGCTGCATCACTTTGTGAAGTTTTGTTTATGAGACCCTAACGCGTTGATATATGAAGATATCGTAAATTAAAGGATTCACCCTCAAATACGCCTCTCGCTCGTCGGAAGACCAAGGTTCGGATTTTCTAGGTTGAGGAACGCGGGTCACAGATTATTAATTCTAACAATAGTGACAATAGTTTTATATTTTCTACAAAAAAATTACATTTATTAATCGAATTATATACAAGGTTGAAACATTCACAAAGTCTTGAACATGAATTATAACTGGAGACCCCTAAGTCGACTCTCTTAACGTGTGCACACGTGACTTACGCGGAGACGTTGCATAATTGGATTCCCGACCGGATCTAACGGAAACAAGGCGTATATTATAGTACGCGGCGACTCTAAATGGTTTCAACAGGGCGCGGTTCCGACGGAACGCAACGCGCGGCGAATATAATTGACCGACGTGGATGTTTACTCGCGGATCAAACGCATGATTCGGGCTCTAGGATTTCCCCTAGAGTCAAATTAGATTTACTCTAGTAAACAAGGCGCACGAGCGTCTCAGAAGGAGACCAATCTCGTCGCAGATCTCCGTGATCTTGAATTCTAACTGGCTACGGATTCCCCTGGAAGATTCAGGGGGAATCTTTCCAAGGTCCAACGGAAAGATCAACTACAGCCTTCATAAAGGCTGTTCTCAGGTATACTTCAGCCGTGAGAGGGTGGCTACTAACTAACCCCATGAGCTGGACTCAGTGATGCCAGCATTTGGTCGACCGAGTCGATTTCCCCCCTCCATCACGCTGTATACAATCAAATTTCTTTTGTCGGAGATTTGATTGTGTGTGTCACATTTCTATACAGACAGATGTGATGAAGAGGGAAAATCGACTCGGTTGACCAAATGCTGGCATCACTGGCTGGACTTTGCCCCTGATGACGCGAGAGTGTTATTACCTTCTCCATCACATAGTGCCCTAACCAGCTATTACTCTCTAGCGGCGGCAGTGTTGGGATAAAAATTATGGTACACGACGTTCATTGGTCGATTCTCATAGACCTTGAGATGTCATTGGTTATCACATCAGAATTGACCAATGAGCGTCATGTACCATAATTTTTATCTCAATACTGAGCGGCGATTTCTTACCTGCCGACCACCCCCGGCCCTAAACCAAAGCCTAGATAACGTTGGATGCAAGCACTCAACGGACTCAGCTATCACTGTGATCCATACTGCGGTATCAGCTTGGATCGGGATAGCGGAGTGGCGAATCCCACTCCAGTACCCCCTCTTATACCATAATGGAGTTATTTCAGTTCCCGGGTAACTCCACCACCTTTCGGTTAGCGCATGAAATGAAGTCGGTTTCGAAACTATCGATCGTCTCGCTTGAGGATCGAACTGAACACACCCTGCACATGCGCGGTAAGTAACTGGGAAATTCAATATGGATGACCAGGTTTGCTTACAACCTGCCATCCCTTTCGCGTATAGTTTCCATATTTACTGAATGAATTATCGCGAGTGTTAGGTGAAAAACAACCTTCTAGTGTCGTGAAGTGTTTTCATGGACCGACATTCTCTGACAACTTCCCTCGCGATCAACCGGATTATGATTCTACTCTGGTAATATATAATATTCATATCTGATACATCTTCTCTTTTCACTTCACTCATTCCCATAATCTTATGTTTCTATTTACATGTAACTTTCTGTCTTCGCGTGGTAAGTAAAGTATCGTTCCTTTTCTTAATTCTTATTAGACCTTTAATAATTTTTCTTCCTTTCTTTCATTGAAAGGTTAGTGTCTCTACAGATCCCCAGATTGTCTCTGACTCTAACAGGTATGCCACCTTTCTCTCAACTAATTATTCATTAGTATCGAATTCTCTTTTTATTCTATGTTTCTGTTTTACAGGTTTTCTACATTACGGTTGGTGAGACGAGGGAGCATGGGTGCAGTTGGCTTATACGTAGAAGCGTAACGAGGCGGTGGTAAGAATGTATCGCACCAATCTATTCTTATATGAATCTTTTCACTAATAATCCCTTTTGTCGCAGGTTACGGGTGTACGAAATATAATGACGAGTTCGTCACATGACGTAAACTTTGAGAGGCTCGTCACAACTTCATAGAGGTACTATGTGGCTGCGAATACTATAAGAACCCATAGCCTGGCGGCAAAAGACATGGTTCTTGCGGAGGAACGGTCGAGTTCGGTTCTGTGTGGAGACATTGCATTTTTTTTGACATTCCTCTGGTGAACAATTCAATTTCACATCCGATTATTATTTTTTATGTCAATACATCGTCATGTTATCAATATCCTCAATGTTTCAAAATGCACTGGTGGATTTGACCAAGTACTGGTTCGAGTCGATTGAAAATTTTCTAAATATTCGTGTCCGTGAGATATAGATCGATCGATTCAAAATCTTCTGAGAAGAAAAATCAATATCACTTCGGAGGAACGTTTTTGAAAAAGTGTACTTGCAAATTTCATCAAAGCCTTTGGCAATTTGATGACGAAATTTGAAAAACTCGTCTCTATGGAATAAAGACCGATCGATCCGAAATGTTCTGAAATGAAAAATGAACAGCACTTCAGAGGAACTTTTTCGAGAAGTGCGTTTGCAAATTTTGTACTCCTTCTCGCATCACCCAGCAGGTGGAGTACAAGCGAATGCGTTCTTCCTCAACTCTGAGAAGGAGAATAGCTCAATTCCAGCCAGAAATAAAATCCAACGATTTTGATTTCAGATTGAAATGATACCTCAAGCAAGGAAGAAGAGGTTGTCAACTGTATATCTTACGTAGTCCCTATTTGCACGATTCTCAAATAGCTTGAGCTACCAGAATGTGAGTCGATTTAATAACGGTGCGTGCGAGATATGCCACAACTGCACGGAGAAAAAATGTTTTGCTACTATAGCGCCTACAAAGAAACTGGTTGTCCTTGCAAAAATATTTACTCCAGCAGCTAATACGTTAGTTCTGTTAACAAATTTGTTTATGTCAGCAAAAACATTCAGTTGTGTCAATCATTTTTCTTGCTTTTTCAGCTAATTTTCCTCGCGGACGCTATTATAACAGACCTGCTTGTTATGCCAGCAATACTTTTTTCTCCATGTGATGTAAAGCTTCCCTGGGTGCAGCGTAGCGAAATCCGGATGAAGTTCAATAGAATTGGTGTGGTTGACATCAGTTCTATACTATAATGACATAATGTCACTTACGCGCTTCTTGAAAACCTGCCTCCGGAATGCTGTTCATTCTTCTTCTCAGAACATTCCGAATCGATCGGTCTATATGCCACGGAGACAAATTTTTGGAATTTTCTCATCGATTTGTCAAAGGGTTTGATGAAATTCACAAGTACACTTTTTCAAAAACGTTCCCCGAAGTGATATTGATTTTTCTTCTCGGAAGATCTCGAATCGATCGGTCTATATCCCACGAAGACAAATTTTTGGAATTTTTTCATCAATTTGTCACAGGGTTCAATCAAATTTGAGAACCGCAGTATAGTTGTGACAACGTAAAATGTTTCGCTCTCTACAAAATTTCGTAATTTAATGATTAATCGTGCACACTCAATTCTTATTCTTTGTTATATTGTTGATTGTTCCATTAGTAGGCTTATTGTGTAAATTTCTCCGAACAACTGGGTTTTTGCACGCGATTTTTAGTGAATCTATTCCTAATACATTCGTTTATTCACTCGTCGTTACATATTGTTTCCACGAGGTCTATCCTTTTTGTTGATACTTATACACATCTCGTGTACTCACGTATGATAAGACACTCTTCGTGTGTGCGTATGTGTTTACCTCGGTACAGTGGATCTCATACTTTTACCGTTTATTGGAATTCAAAAATTCTTGTATTATCATATAAATCATATAAACGTCAAAATGCCTAAAAAAGTGTGTGAAGGATGTTCCAGAGTTGTGGATAAACCGGTATCTTGTGCTTCATGCAGTGTTATATCACATCCTGGTTCGTCGTGTTTAGCGAGAAGTCACCATCCATGGCATAATGGAGTACTGATTGACTGCAAGGGGCCTCTTCCGTCTTGGCGTGTTGGATCAGGCAGGTTTTTTATCGGAAATTCAGAGCATCGTTGATTCTGCTTGTTCGAAACTCAGCAAACAGCTCAACGCGTTTGAAATCAAATTAAATTCTTTATCCAACACTGTGGCGGAATTATCCACGAGATTATCCACCTTGGAATCGTCTGGCCCCCTTTCTTCACAAGGTTTCTACAATAGAGAAGATTTGATAGATGAGCTGAATGAACGACATTGAAGAGCATGTAACATTCTACTCTTCAACGTTGAAGAATCTTCGAGGGATGGGTCTCCTGATCATCTTATAGTTACTGATCTTCTTCAAAAAATCAGACCTGATACTTACGACAATGTGCAGATTCGTCGTATCGGTAAAAAGAAGGATGCTTCTAAAACTCGTCCGATCTGTGTCACATTTGCATCACGGAACATACCCATTGAGATTCTCCGTAACAAATCGTTGTACAATGGTTCAATTAGAATATCGCAAGATCGTACCTTGAAGCAACGAAATCATCTGTCGAACTTACGTGAAGAGTTGAAAAATCTAAATGACCCTTCAAGGACTATTCGCTATTTCAATGGGATACCTAGGATAGTTCCTGCTCACCAAAGAAAAAACGCTTAATCGACCCTTTGGTGTATTATCAGAATGTTCGTGGCTTGAGAACTAAACTTGATCAACTTCATTGCTCTGTTGCTATATCAGATCCATGTTATGATATTATTATCTTATCTGAAACCTGGCTGCGCGAGGATATTCTATCTTCTGAAATTGGTTTACATGGCTATGCAGTTTATCGTATGGATAGAAACGGACTCACCAGTCAATATTCACGGGGAGGTGGTATCTTAATCGCCGTTAAGGATACCCATCGGAGCTGTGTCGTCTCATCTTCTTATTCCAAAGTTGAACATCTTTACGTCAAAGTTTATTTTGGTTCTTTGTCGTTGTTGTTTGGGGCTGTCTACATTCCACCTTCTTCGGATTCTTCAATATACTTGGACCATTGTAAAAGCGTTGGCGAAATCCTTCTCAAGGAGAACTTGAACTCCTTATACTTATACGGGGATTACAATTTACCTCATATTTCCTGGAGCAATATTGATTCCAAATTATCTTTCTCAGTGTTACCTGGTTCGACTCTCAATGAAATGACTTCTGCGCAATATGTTCTCGAATATTTCAATGAATTGAATTTGTTTCAACTTAATACGTTCAGAAATTCTCATGGTAACATATTTGATCTTATTTTTTCTGATAACGATCGTATTGATGTCAATATCGCTCTGGATCCTTTTCTCGCGTGTGACAACTTTCATCCTTCTCTCGTATCTAAGCTCAACCTACGTGAAAGTGTTTTACTGGTCCCCAATAAAATCATCAAATATAATTCTAATAAGGCGAATTACAGTGCAATTTGTGATTATTTAGGTTCTATCAACTGGGACGATGAATTGCATAATCTCAATGTTATTGAAGCTGTTGATTTTTTGTATCTTCATTTATATAATGCAGTTGATTCATTCGTACCCAAGTATGTATCAAGGAATAGTTCTTATCCAAAATGGTTTTCTTCGGAATTAATTAAACTTATTCGTCAAAAGAAAATTGCTCACAATAGGTACAAAGAGTCAAATTGCTTTGAAGATTACCTAATCTTTAGTCACTTACGAGCTCAATGTAAAGTTCTGACTCGCCAATGTTACTTGTCTCATCTTCATTACGTTCAAGGGTCCATTCCTACAAATGTCAAAAGCTTTTGGAACTTTGTTAATAGTGAGCGGAATCAGAACGGTATACCCCCGGTGATCTATTTAGACGGTACTATTGGCAATACTGGTATTGCTATTTCGAACTTATTTGCATCTTATTTCAGATCAGTTTATCAAAATTATCCCGTTGTTCCTTGTAATTTACCAGAATCTACTTTCAATGTCAATCTTTCCGATTTATCCATCAATATCGGTGAAGTGTTCAATAAAATCTCATCCTTGAAAACTTCTTCCGGTCCTGGTGATGATGGTATTCCTCCTAATTTTCTAAAATCTTGCAAGTTCGTCATTTCTCGGCCTTTGTGGTTGATCTTCAACAGCTCTTTATCCTCTGGAATATTTCCTTCTCAATGGAAATTCAGCTTAATTACTCCTATCTTCAAATCTGGGGACCGTTCTGACGTGAGAAACTATAGACCAATTAGTATCATGGATGTTATGCCGAAAATTTTTGAAGATATAGTTACTGATAAAATAACACCACTGTTTTCTGATATTATTTCTGATTTCCAGCATGGCTTCACTTCTGGGAAATCTACCGTAACTAACTTGTCTATTTTTTCTCATGTTGTGTCCTCTGCGCTTGATCAAAATGCCCAAGTGGATACTATATATACAGACTTCTCAAAGGCTTTTAACAGAGTTGATCATAATATATTGTTAAATAAACTAAGTAATTTAGGTATTCGCAGCAATTTTTTGTCGTGGTTACAGAGTTATATTCTGAATCGTACGCAATCAGTTCGTGTCTCTCAATATTTCTCTGATTCATTTTTTGTATCCTCAGGTGTACCGCAAGGCTCACATCTAGGTCCTTTATCATTTATTATTTTCATTAATGATATCTCTACGATTTTCAAGTACTGCACACATCTTCTTTTCGCTGATGACCTGGAACTGTTTATGATTATAAGAACTTACGGAGATGCTCAAAATCTGCAATCTGATTTGGATCGGTTACAATCTTGGTGTGTGCTATCTAATATGTCATTAAATCTCACTAAATGCCATGTAATGAGATTTCATAGAGGTAAAAATGCTATTTATTTTCCTTATAACTTGTCTCATTCTCTGTCATCACCTATAAATACTGTTCGTGATCTTGGAGTTTCATTTGACTCTCGTTTTAACTTCTCAGATCATTACAATTACATAGTTGGTACTTCCATGAAATCTCTCTGATTCATCAAGCGCGTTTGTAAAGATTTTCGTGATCCTGTCGCACTTCGAACACTGTATTGTACTTTAGTTAGACCTCATCTTGAGTATGCGTCTCAAATTTGGAGTCCTCATTTAACTCGGGATTGTACAGACTTGGAAAGAGTTCAGCATAAGTTTCTGCGTTTTGCTGCCTATCAGATAGGCCGTCCGTTGAGCGTCACTTGTCATGATTACTCATTGATTATGGCTCTACTTAACTTGCCTCCCTTGGAATCACGTCGTTTGTTCAATGATTTTTCATTTTTGTATAAAATTGTTAATGGGAAAATTCGCTGCCCTCAACTGCTTGGACTTGTACGTTTTAATGTCCCTTCCCGTTTATTGAGGCGCCCTAAATTGTTCAATCCAATTTCTTATAAATCGAGATACGGTTATTCTGATCCGGTAAATCGGATATCTATCCTAGCAAATTCTTACAGTGATGTGCTTGAATTATTTTCATCTCATTCTGATCTTAGGAATTCTCTTTCTCTTATTAGTCAAATTTAATATCCAATTGTCCTTTCCACCTATAATTATACACGTTAACTGTTGTTGTAATATAAGATGCATGTAGTCGAGCTTAACATGATGCTTAATGCTTTGATGCATGATATATATGATGTGGTTCAAATAATGTATATTCTATGTACCAAAGGGTCTTTTATACCCGTATAAACAAAATAAATAAATTAATAAATAAATAAATAAATAAATAAATTTGCTAGTAAACTCTTTTAAAAACATTTCTCTAAACTACTGTTCATTCTTCATTTCAGAACATTTGGGATCGATCGGTCTTTATTACACAGAGATGAATTTTTGGAATTTTTCCATCAAATTGCCGAAGGCTTTGATGAAATTTACAAGTACACTTTTTCAAAAACGTTTCTGCGAAGTGATATTGATTTTTCTTCTCAGAAGATTTTGAACCGATCGATCTTTATTTCACGGACACGAATATTTGGGAAATTTTCAATCGACTCGAACCAGTACTTGGTCAAATCCGCGAGTGCATTTGGAAACATTGAGGATATTGATAACATGATGATGTAAGGACATGAAAAATAATAATTGGATGTGAAATTGAATTGTTCACCAGAGAAATGTCAAAAAAAATGCAATGTCTCCACACAGAATCGAACTCGACCGTTCCTTTGCAAGAACCATGTCTTTTGCCGCTAGGCTATGGGTTCTTATAGTATTTGCAACCACATATTACCTCTATGAAGTGATGCAGCGAAGGAAAGAGACTAAAAGTATGTGAAATGATGGAATATCAATTTGAATGCTCAAATCTAATTATTCAGTTCATTGAAAATAATTTGCACTCAATTAATTGAATATTCAGTCTTATGAATATTTATTTCGCTGTTTTCAAATACACATGAAAGTTAGTACAAACATTGATTCATTCATCATTGATTAGGTGATGAAAACATTTGTGTGAGAGGACATCCACAAATTCCAGACTAACAATCAGTGATAGCAAAAATCAGATGAAGGTTTGAAGCGGCCGCTTTCATCGAGAAAGTAAAATAATTCCCCCATAATGGATTTATGAAAAAAAAGCAAACATCGTTCGGGCGGAATCGAACGACCCCGTTTCTCCGGAAGAACCATCACCTTCGCCGCTAGGCTATAGGGTGCGTTGATTGGATCGACCACATATTAGCTTGATTATGGACAAAAAAATCATGTATGACATAATAAAATATAAATTTGAATACCCAACTCTAATAATCTTATAAAATTTGGGAGTTGTTTTTTATGTAATAACATCGTCATATGTAATAAATGATTTTAAAGTTATCCGAACATCGTTTCTCGAAAATACAATGTAAGCAATTGTGGAACTTTTCCATCTGCAGGAAATAAAAATTGTTCCGATATTATGCGTAAAACTTGTGATTTATGAAAGATCGATAATAATCAAGAATTCATTCGATGATATTGGATTTAATTCAATTGAATAATAAGATACATTGGATTCATGATTCATAATTAATCGCAAGTATCAATATTTTTATTCTATATGAAATTTTCATTCTTATTGATGTTGCACTCCATACGTGCATCATCATTCAATAATCAGTATTTGAGTAGCCTTTTAATTGAAGAAAACAAGAAAAAATATTGAAGGGCCCCTCGCGATTTACGGCCGGGGCACCGGGTAGGCCAGTTCGATACTGAATATAATAAAATTGTCGCGTGGTAAAGAAAAAGCAGTGAGACTTTTCTGTAAGTCGACCACGTGGGCTTTTTGAAACGCCTGTTTAAAACGCCGTGAAGGCCCCCCAAATCTCTTTTGAAAATTATGTAAAAAATATTGTAGCACTCCTGTACGATGTAGAACAAAATTAGAGGGTGGGCCGTACAGAAAACTTGTTTTTTGGCAACAAAAAAATCAAAAAACACTATTTATACATAAAATAAGAACCACCCTAACCTCCAGTCCAATCATACAAGACCAACAATCATACCAGACTAACGAACAGGTGTAGCATTGATTCCGTTGGTGTTGTCACTTTTCGATCCGCTGCGAAAAATTATCGATAGAATAATTCATGTTTTTTCCGGAAGAAAAGAGTATTTGCAGTAATTGATTACACAGGTCGATGAAAAAAATTTTTTCCTCTGGTTCCCGAGGTAACTGATATGGTGTGCTTGTGGTGTGTTAAATCCGAAACGAATATCAGATATCTTGGATCAGCTCACTCTCTTTTATCTTTTATACATAATTTGCAATGGCGTTAATGTAATCAAGTGCTTGAAAATCTCTATATAAAATTGCTCCTTTTAGACGTTTCTATCAATTGTAAAAAAAGTGTGACCTATGTGTGCATCTTCAATTAATATTTTTCTTCTCGATTTGTATTTTTTCGATTGTGGTACAGTTCAAGAATTGCGATATCTCCACATTTTTCTGATTTCGGCTGTGCTTTTATTCGTGTGCAAGTATACCCTAGCAAGTTCGTGTTACCTCAATGATACGTGAATGTTACGTCGCAGAATGTTCAATTTGATACTTGAATGATGCGTAAACGATACACTCAAAGTATATTCAATACTAAAAGGATACCCTTGGAAAAGAACTTCATACGGTATCATTGTTACTCAAAAATCACCAAACACTTCTCCTTTGTATTACAATTTAGACTTTGTAATTTGCAATTATTGTAAGTGTAATCCACCTGGAAATTCTATGCGTCTAACCGGTCATTCTATTCAACGCGAATTTGTGGTTGAACAATTCTGGTAGAATTTCCAGACAGCAGACACCCTGTTGAGAGCAATGTTACATTCCCGTATCATATACTGATACGTTACGTTTCATTCTAGTATCCTTGGGGTATCATGTTTAACCATATGAAACGTATTATCGAGGTTGCAATTGAGTATAAATACTTCAAGTATACTGCTATGATACCTCAAAGATACGAAACCTCATCGATACCTGAAATATACCTAAAAGATACGTATCACGAACTTGCTAGGATATGCTTGTATATGTAAGCTTGTAGTGTATATAATCTACAACGCTTATTATCATTATCGCCGTGTGACTTCTTCATCCAACTCGGCACGGATTCTCAACTTCTATTTTTGTTTTCTACCATCTCACTTTGGATTTCAATATGTCCGCTAAACTATGCAAAAGATGTCCCAAAGCTGTTAAGGATCCTGTAACTTGCAATTCCTGTGATATTATATCTCATCCTGGATCCACTTGTTTATCTCGAAGCGGTCATCCATGGCATACTGGGACTCTATTGGATTGTGTAACGTTGAGAACTTCTGCCTCGGCTTCTTCGCAGTGTGTTGATCGTGATTCGAATCTGTTGTCAAACATTTGTGCTCTCTTTAATAGTGAGTTTTCAGTTTTAAAATATGAACTTGATCATTTCGAAAACAAATTTACTAGTATGTCAACTGAGCTGTCAAATATAAAGGCTAGGGTATGTCAACTTGAATCTTGCGGATCAGTCTCTACGAATCGATCTTCTGTTTTATGCGATGAAGAGGAGTTTTTTAGTGAAATGGAAGATCGTCGGATTCGTTCTTATAATATCATAATGTTCGATGTTCCTGAAACTTCATCATCTTCTGATGATCCTGAAACTTCCTCATCTTCGTTATCTTCTGATACAACTCACGTTAAAGACATTTTAACCGCGATTAAGCCCGACAACTATGATGATATACGTGTTCGTCGTTTGGGTAGACCAAGTAACAACACAGCTCATCCCTTATGCGTTCCTTTCCAGTCTGCTCGAACACCTTTAGATATCATCAGAGGAAAGTCATCTTACGGAGGAGAAGCTAGAATTTCTCTCGACCGTACTCCTCGTCAGCGAGCACATTTAAATAATCTTCGCGATCGCCTCAAAATTTAAATGATCCGTCAAAGACCATAAGATATTTAAATGGTTTACCGAAAATTGTTTCAATGGGCAACACTCGTAATTCATCATCACAAGAAAACTCTTAATACGCCCTTCAGTGTATTACCAACATGTCCGTGGTCTTCGTACTAAGCTGGATGCACTTCGTTTTGCTATTTTATCATCTGCTAATTATCATGATATCATCATTCTTACGGAAACTTGGTTAACAGATGGTTTTTCTTCGTCTGAATTGGATTTACATAGTTTTACTATATACAGAAAAGACAGAAGTGCCATAACTAGCCAATACACGAGAGGAGGAGGAGTCTTGATTGCGGTAAAGAACACCATCCCTAGTTTCAAGCTTTTCTCTTCGCATAAAAATGTTGAGCAACTATTCATTAAGCTGAAATTAGGATCATCTGATGCAGTTTTCGGTGCAGTATATATTCCTCCAGCATCACCTTTGCAACTCTATGAAGATCATTGTAGGACCGTAGAAGAAATTGTCAATTTGGGCCCGGATTCTTCTTTTCAACTTGTTGATGACTATAATCTACCTCATGCATCATGAATCATGGATTGTGATATGATTTCCTGTTAAATTCGACCTGGAGCAGCTCTCAATGAAGTACGTTCGATTCAGACTGTCTGTGAATATTTTAATGTTTGTAACTTATTCCAAAGAAATGATGTTTGTAATATCTGCGGAACTATGCTTGATCTACTAACGACTTACTAACGTTTACTAACGACTGTTCTTTGGTCACGATGCTTCCCGTTGAATCTCTCATTAACTGCGATAACTATCATCCACTTTTCATTTCCAAACTAGAAAAACATACGTTCAACTGTTTTTCTCGCGATAGTGTTCTCCGTTACAATTTTAATCTGGCAAATTATACTGCTATTCGAAATTATTTTAATCAAATCCCTTGGGATTCATTATTAGTTGATTTGTCCGTTGCCGATGCTGTTGACTGTCTATATGATTATATGTGTGAAGCTATCGATCTGTATGTTCCCAAATGTTATTCTCGTATCTCTAAATATCCCAGCTGGTTTTCATCTCAGTTGATTAATTTTATAAATGCAAAAAAAGGCACATCGGATGTACAAGAACTCATTTGTTACATGATTATTTCACTTCTTCTGGATTGCGTTTACGGTGTAAAGATTTAGTAAGAGAGTGTTACAATGATTATGTTCGATCAACTGAAAGGCAAATAAAATCCCTAATAATATTAATAGCTTTTGAAATTTTGTCAATTCTCGGCGATCTGCTAATAGAATACCAGAAAATACGGAATTGGATGGAATCTCAGTTGATTCCGGACGGGACATTGCTGATCTATTTGCTACTTATTTTGAATCTGTGTTTGCCTCTCATGACGATTCGCTCCCAGACTTTGAATCTCAGCCTCGGATAGATATTTCTCATCTGCACATTAATATTAGTGAGATAGTTCAAGGAATCAACTACTCTCTAAGTAATAATGTAAAGGTCCGGGTGATGATGGTATCCCACCTCTATTTTTAAAATCATCTAGTTTTATATTATCACGTCTTTTATGGATAATTTTCAATGCTTCGTTATCATCCATTTCCCTTCTCGCTGGAAAAATGGTTTGATTACACCGATTTTCAAGTCTGGGAGCCGATCAGAAGTGTTTGTAGTATGTATGTAGTATGGCTTTATGCCTGGGCGTTCAACAACTACCAATTTGGCCGTTTACTGTAATTACGTATCTAAAGTTCTTAACGGTAGTGGCCAAGTCGATACTATATATATTATATAACGGGGTTTTCCGTGGGGAAAAGGAAGGAGAAAAACCTCGTTATATACGTAAAAATAAGACACCTTCCCAACCGGAGTGGCTCGATTGGAAAAACGAGTGGGTACCCGCTCCTGGTTTTAAGCTTTCGATAAGAGATAGATTCTCTTATCTTGCACCCCCAGTGTGGTGGTTAAGGCTAACATGAAAGAAATTAAGATATGGAGGAATTCGTTTTACAAATACTTTATTCCATTTAAAGAAACTATGAAAAACATAAAACAGATATAATTTTTGTTTACAGATCTCTCTACAGGAATTTCCGAAAAACTTGAATATACAATGAGTATGAAAGGAAAGAAAATTCCCTTGTGTCGTGTGTACAGTGTGTAGGAAGGAGGAGGAAGAAAGAAATAATATTTTTTTTCTTTTGCTCTTGACTTACCGTGGTGGAAAAGAAGAGTACACGTTAGGTACTTCTTTTCGAATAGATCGAGGTGACGGTCACCTCTGGTGGTCCTCCTGTCTCTCTCCCTCTCTCTCTCTCTCTCTCTCTGACGAAGGTTGTAGATGTGCTGGTTCCTGATTATGTTTTAACGCGATTTGATGCCAAAAATATGATTTTAAATTAATTAATTACGTTGAATTTCACTGATTTTGTTATAACGAAAATGATTCTATTCGCGAAACTTGGTTGGGTTATAGACTTATTCTACAAAGTCACGTTTCACTAAGTTTCAATCGTGACTAAGGCAAAGGAAATAATTAGAAAACGTTCCGTTGGAAAGAGATTTTGAACGTTAATTTCTTACAAAAGACTCCGTCGAACCTTCCAAGGGACACACTTTTACGATTTATTGCGAAACTTGTAAAATTTAATAGTCAACTTGGCTTCAATCGTGTCTTCGTTTTTTACCCTCTTGCGGAAAAAGGACGGACTTGTCTTCGCGTATGGAAATTAGATGTTCAATAAATTACTTTCGCGTAACGAATCTCTCGATTTTTCCATAGTCTGTCCTATTTACGTGTTTTTTCACCTGGGTGATGGAACACGCCAGATCCTGGCAAGAGGGGGTTTTTGCCGACTCGACTGCCTGATCAGCAGTGATTAATCGATTCGGTCTTGGGGAAGAGAGAGAGACACGGCCACTTGAGTACAACGAACAAAGACAGCGGACTTTGGACTTTGGTTCCACGTTGGTATGTTCCCATCACGGTGCATCGAAAATATGCATCGATGTGGACATCGATGCGAGCTCTGACCTTGGATTCTTTCTTCCTGCTCAGCGTTTTGTTTGAGCGACTTCCCGTGCGTTTTTTTTCTTACATACGATGGGTCGGAATATATTTATACATATATTCTAAATAATGTTTGGAAACTGACTTCCCTTTTTTTTTTAGAAATAGTCAACGTATGGGAATACATGCGGGAATAGGGATTATATTATTCCGTCCACTGGGAGTGAAACTCATCGTCACGTAACACATATACTGATTTTAAGAAGGCTTCTGACACTGTAGATCATAATATACTATTATCTAAACTATATCATCTTGGTTTTTGTGAAAATTTTTCAGCTGGATGAGGAGTTATTTAAGGAGTAGAACCCAGAGTGTTGAAATCATGAATTTCACCTCCAGAGCTATCAATGTTTGTTCAGGCCTTCCACAAGGATCTCATTTGGGTCCGTTATTATTCAATTTTTTCATCAATGACATTGGTGTCAATTCCAAACATGCAAAGTTTCTTCTTTTTGCGGATGATTTCAAATTGTTTATGGAAATCTCATCAAATGCTAATGCTTCTGCGTTGCAGGCCGATTTGCATAGTTAGAAATCGTGGTGCTTCTAGAATAAACCAGGCCCCTCCGACTCGAGCTTCTACGTGTTCACATAATGTCCAAAAAGTTGTAGATGGCTCTACACGACTGTTGGCCGGCACGTCAATTTGATTTACGTTATACGTAATCAAATAATCCGCGGAATGAGAGAAAATAAATTTATTGGCCCATGAAAACACAAATTTACAGGAATCACAACACCAGTTTGTCTTGACAATTCGCAAAATGCAACTTTTTGGTTATGTTTACCAATTGTTTCGGACCACTAGATCGTTCGCCACCTGGATTTTGATGGACATTATGTGAAAACGAGGAGTACTGACAAATGTTTGAGTTGGAGGGGCCTGGAATGAACTATCGTTAAACATTGCTAAATGTCATATTATGGGGCTGACACGCAAGATGAACCCTATATTATTCCCGTACAGATTAAAAATTCAGCTTTGATCACTGTGGATAATACATGCGACTTAGGTGTTATATATATTATATAATTGACTCTAAGCTGAATTTTTCTACTCACTATTGCAATATAACTAACGCGGTTATGAAGCAACTTGGTTTTTTGAAACGTATATCCAAGGATTTTAAAGATCCTTTGACATTGATCACCTTATATTACTCCCTGGTTAGGCCTAATTTAGAATATGCGTCTCAAATTTGGTTCCCTCATCGAGTCAAATATTGTATAATTATCGAGAGGGTACAGCATAAGTTCTTGTGTTTTCTGGCTCATAAAAACCTCATGCCCATGGCTATTACTTGTCATGATTATGTGCCAATGATGGAATTGTTTAATATAACCTCACTTGAAGATCATAGGCTGATAAATGATTTATTATTCATTTTTTAAATTATTGATGTTCAGGCCAGCTGCTCTGAACTTCTCTCACTGTTGAATTTCAATGTACCGGCTAGGTGTCTTAGAAGGCCATTACTATTCAATACTCCGTCTTTTACTACGGAATTTATTTATACAGATCCAATTAACCGTATTTCCTGTCTGGCTCATGCATATGCTGATAAATTGAACTTTTTTTCTGGATCGATGTCAAGCTTTAAAACTGCGGCCATAAGGGCATGTTTCGATTAGAATATGTATACTGTATGTATATTTCCTGTCATGTGTGCTGTCCACAAATCTACTGTAATCATTTTTGTTAAGACTGCCATCAATTATAATGTTCGTTTGTACCTAAAGGGCGTATGCCCGTTGAATAAATAAATAAATGAATAACAAATTATAAAAAACGAGCTGATCCAACAAATCTGATGTTTTCGTGTTCAGTGCCCTAAAACTACTCCGAATCCGTTCTCGAACTTCAAGCACCAAAATGGCTGTTGACCAGTGTTGGCAACAAAAAGGCAACACATCTTTATGCATAATGAAGTGGAAGTTGTCGGCCGCAGGGGTTATGTTTTGGCTGGGACTGTACCTGAACAAAACGACCGAACTATTTGGATATTTTCTCCCCCTGCTTAAAATAAACGATTGATTCTGACCAAATCTGATTAAATAAATAGTACGTACTTTGGAGCATCAATATTTGACGATTGAGCCTTAATCAGAATTGGTCAGATTTAATCAGAACCAATAGACATGCTTTGATGAATGGTACTGAATCAGGGACATACAGGTGAAACAAGGGACACTTCTTCACAAGAAAATGGGGGAAAAAACGTAATCAGATCGAATGCGGTTTGAACATATTCAAGTTTCTGGATTCAATAGTCATTTAAACATTTCGATTTTTGCATGATATTTGATAGGATTCAATGATCGTTTCTCTGATTGCAATCCAATCAGAATCAAATGGTGGATTGGAAATAGAAAAATCGGAGATTATATTGATTGGGAATTAATACGGAAATCAACGGATAGACGAATGGGGATGAATCGGCATTTGCCCAGTAATGTTGAAACGCAATAGACAATGAGATTTAATAGGAGAAAGAACAATATAAACGGGTGATGGTGACAATGAGAAATGAATGAGATTGAATCAGAACATTGTGCAGTCGATATGCCGATTGAATACAATTGGATTCATTGAGCATGCCAACGAATCAACTAATATAAATACTTGAGAATCAATCGGTAAATATACGGAGTTGAGGAATCGCAATGAATAGGGAATTTGAACGTTGTGAGCGAATTTGATTCGTTGAAAGTTTTCCCAGTCAAAAATATTGTCAAAGGGCTGTACATTCGGAATCAGATTCATTAGGAGAATAGCTGATTCGATTCTACAGTATTCAGTGATTCATGATACGATTGAGACTCAAAAACTCACTGTAATACTGATATGCAATTTTTCATTTTTTCAAGGTAGATTCAACTGAGGTTGAAAGTATTTACCCAGTCGGGGTCAATGGGAGTTTTGCTAATTCTAAATCTCTCTGAGCGAGTGAGATTCCATCAGGAATGGGCTCTGTTTCTCAATTGGTTTCGATATGATAATGAACGATTGAATGCTATAATATTCAATGCACTGCACAATTGACCGCATCGGATTCAATGGGGATGTAGCCGATTCAAAAAATCTGTAGACGACTGGAATTCTATCAGAAATAGGCGCTACTACTCAATCGGATTTGATAAGAACATGACCAATAGCGTTCTATAGTATTTAATGATTTACATTACGATACGGGATGGAAATCACGCTCAGCCGCTGATATACAAGGTGCACTTCTGCAAGTGAGTTGTACACAGGAATCGCCTCATTTACCCAGTTGGATTCAATGAGCGTTCAGTCAATTTGAAACATCTGGAACCGAGTGGACCTTTATCAGTGTAGGATCTACTACTCAATCGGATTCGATAGTGGTATGACCGATGAGATTCTATCGTATTCTTTGAGCCGCATCACGGTATGAAATGCAAATCGCACTGAGACGCTAATATACGAGGTACACTATCCTGAGTGTTTCGCGAACAGCAATCTCATGATTGACCCAATGGGATGTAATGGGGGCCGAGCTGATTCTAAACAATTGTAGGCGAATGAAATTTTCCCAGAGATCGGGTGTACTACTCAATCGGATCCAATAGGGATATGACCGACTGGATTCTATCGTACCCATCAAGTTATATTAAGATGTGGAATGGGAAGCATACCGAAACACTGATTATGCAAATGGTACTATTCACCATGAGCTATACAGAGGAATCGCACGACTGACCCAAGTGGATCCAATGGGGGTTTAACCGATCCAAAACATTTGTTTGTGAATCAAATTTCGTCAGAGACAGACTCTAGTACTGAACCGGATTTACCACGGGTTCGATGGATTGAATTATATCGTAATCAATGAGTCATATGACGATACACAATATCACGCCAAAACATGGTTTTGCAAATTACACTATTCAAAATGAACTGTGAAAAGAAATCGCACAACTGACCCAATCGGATCCAATGGGCAATTAGCCGATTCACAACATCTGTTTGCGAGTAAAATTCCATCAAAGATAGACTGGACTACTCAATCGGATTCGATAGAGACATGACCAATTGGATTCGATAGTATTCAATAGTTCACTGGTTCATATCACGATAGAGGATGGGAATCATACTGAGATGCTGATATACAAGGTATACTATTGCAACTAAGTTGTGAACAGGAATCGCCCAATTGACTCAATCGGATTCAATGGAGGTTTAGTCGACTCAGAAAATCTGTAGACGAATGAAATTCTATTAAAGAGAGGTTCTACTACTCAATCGGATCCGATCATGGTATAGCCGATTGGATTGTATCTTATTCAATGAGTCATATCAATATACGAAATCTAAACCACACTGAACACCCTAAAAAGTATTATATACCTTCTGATCAAAAAGTACTCGGAATTCTCTATTCAAACAAACCGCATTTGAGATATTGTCGGAATCTTTTGTTTTCCATGTTATTTCATCTGTTATTTAGCGCTCAAATGTCTGTTTGCGCCTCATTCGTCAGAAGTTAGTGCGTGTTGCCTTGTAAACGAGTCAGTGTTTGTTGTGGTCTGCGAATTTCGCAATGTCGAATTTGGTTGAGCAAAGAGTTTGTCTAAAATTTTGTGTTTTTAACAAAATTTCATGTGCGGAAGCGTTGAAGATGTTAACAGAAACCTACGGGGACTCGATGATGTCGAAAACACAAGCGTACGAGTGGTACAAAGAGTTTAAAGCAGGTCGTATTGTGGTTGATGATTTGTCTCGTTCTGGTCGTCCATCCACCAGTATCACTGACGAAAATATTGATAAAATTGAAGAAATCGTCCTCGCAAATCATCGTGTGAGTATTAGGGAGATGGCATTCGATCTTGGTGTCTCGTTCGGATCGGTGCAGAACGTTATACACAATATTTTGGCCATGAGATGAGTTGAAGCACGGCTTGTGCCGAGAATGTTGACTTTGTTGCAGAAACAGCATGGCATTGATGTTGCTAAACAAATGCTCTCTTTGGGCCAAAATGTTATCGAAGGCATCATTACCGGTGACGAAACATGGGTCTATGAATATGATATCGGAACTAACCAACAATCATCGGAATGGCGCTTTTCAGACGAGTCAAAACCTAAAAAACCGCGACAGAGTCGATCTAAAATCAAGGTTTTGTGGAATGTTTTCTTTGATTGCCGGGGTGTGGTCCACTCCGAATTTCTCCCACCAGGTTAAATTCAATTCAAAATACCTATTGGATCCCATTGGAAAATATTGTATTGATATCAATCGGAATTTTTCATCCATCATAAAATACCGATTGAATCCAATTGAAAAATATTTTCTTGGTCTTCATTGGGATTTTTATTATTAATGAACTCCCATGCTCTCATTAAGACCGATACAGTCCCTCATATGTCGAATGGACTATTACCAATTGAATCTTATTACTATAGGACACCCAACCCTGACATAAGACAGTCACTTAGTTCACATTGATAGGAAGCGAACCACCGCATCGAGCGAGCGGGTGTTCCAGATCGATCTTCTAGGTTAAGCAACGACAACTGCGGTACAAGGTGAATGGGTGATCACCATGTTAATAACACATAAATGATCGTTTGAACTTATTTCAGCAATAATTTGTCATACGTAATGATTGAATAAATGATATATGTGTTTGTTCAATTGATATAAAATGCGTGTATATAATGTATATAAACCGTTCATTGGTTGGGTTAACAATCAATAAAATTCAATAAGAAAATCCCGATGCAGGAATCAATTCATTCCGATAAGTTTTTTTTATCGGATTTAATCGGATTTTTCCACCAGGGAAAATGCCGATTAAATCCAGCTAAAAATTATTTTATTGGTATCAATGGGAAATTTCCGATGCAAAAACTCAATCCATTCCGATGAAATGTTTTTTTATCGGATTCAATCGGATTGTTCAACCAGGGATTTTACCATTCAAATTCAGATACAGTCTCATTCATCGAATCATTGAATGCCTCATTGAACCCATTCAAATCGCAGCAAAAAGTTTGTGGGATCTTGTTTGGTAATCCCGATCCGAATCATGAAAAAACCTGTAGGATCCGATTGAGAGGCCCTGCGTTGCCCTGTGAATCCGCTCATCGATTCCAATTCAATTTGGTCTAAATGAACCGGCCACTTGCTGATTGGAACTCCTCAATGAATCGGCAGGATACCTAACGAATTCTATTGAGATGACGATATTAATATCACCGACCATGAAACCCAAACCCATGTGCCAACGCGGATTCATTCTCATTAAGTTCATTCGTTATCACCCGGATTCAGTACATGATACCCAACTGTCGAAATGCTGATACAATCTCATTGAATAAGATTCTCAAATGCCTGAATCGACTGCAATTCAGTGTAATCGAAGCTTATCATTCTCATACACATTGGAGCCCATTCAATCCATCAGTCATACTGGCTTCTTTTCCTATTCATGAATAAGACAGCCCATGGCAGTGGTCCGATTGGATTCAATCAGCATTTCGACTGCACAATGTTCTGATTCATTCCGATTAGTCGATTGATCAATAGTATTTGGTCGGAATCAATCGTTTTTTTTTACCAGGGTGGGATGTCACCATGTCCTGGCAGAAATGAAGCGTGCTCTAAGCGTGGATATTCACCAAATTACTCTTTAGAGCCCGAAGAGAACATGAAGCTTCAGCGAACGTTCAGATCAGATGTGTATAGATCGGGCCGGAAGTTCATTATAGCTAACTTTTAGATTCACAAACGTTTGACAAAGGTTCTACGGACGTTGAAAAGTCTGCCTCGGAATACGTTCAGGAAACATAGATGAAACGTTCGCTGAAGGTTCATTGAAGGTTTGAGGAAGCTTCATAAAAATATCTATACTTATATCAATTTTGATCAATTCATATGAAAAATAAATTAATTGATAAACATAAATTATTATAAATCAATCCAAGTATAGATATTTTTGTGAAGCTTCCTCAAACCTTCCATGAACCTTCAATGAACGTTCCATCTATGTTTCCTGAAAGTATTTTGTGGCGGACATTTCAACGTTCGTAGTACCTTTGACAAACGTTTGTGAATCCAAAAGTTGGCTTTCATGAACCTTTGATCCGATCTATACAGATCTAATCTGAACGTTCGCTGAAGCTTCATATTCTCTCCGGAAGTTTTTCTATCTCTTTCCACACGACATATTCGAAAAGAGATGGCAAACCTCTACAGTGAAAAAAAAGTTTTGGTAATGGTAACAAAAGTGTTTTGTTGTTTGATTTCTCATGACCATACCATATAATTTGGTCAAGGGACCCAAAAGGAGAAATCATTTTGTACCTCGAACTATACTGATTTCGATTGTTTGGTTAAGATCAAGTACATTTCTTGGTTACCCACATCCTTTGAAAAAAACATATTATTTGGTTGTTTTCACAAAACTCACGCGGTTTTGTTCCGCAAACAAAATAATTTGGCATTTCATAATGACTTCATCTTTGTAGGGAAAATATTCTTTTGCATTTCTGAAACGTCAATTCACATGAAAAGTTTTGTGTCATGAATAAAATAATACATTCCTGCATGGGAGAATACTTTGATTTATTACAATCATATAAACTTGTGCACTGAGACGCATTGTTAATTGAATCTTACAAGGGGATATCGCAAGAGCCCGGAGCTACTTTTCAATGAAAGTCATGTGTACGTGTACCATAGATATTCGTGATGAGAATCATTCTCACTTCAATCCTAACACGGCTTAGTATTTGAAGTTCGAGTTTGAAACATGAACACAACTTGTTATATGCAAAGAAGGTCCCCCTATTCAAGTGATCGGCAGTGGCTTGAGTGATAGAGCCTCCGCCTCCAGTCCCGGAGACCTGTGTTCAAGTCTGCTGGTGGTGATGTTTTTTTTTTTTCAATATGACCCATGATTTTCTCATCAGGACAAAATATTTTCAGTCTGCAGACGATATGATTTGGTTTCCCAAGCAGAATATATTTACTTAGAAACCAAAAGTGTGCAACAAAGAAATAATATGGTTTTCAACAAAACGTTTGATTGATCACATTTCAAAAAAATTCTTTTGTTGAGACAACAAAAGTTTTGTTGTTTCAACAAGACAGTTTTTTTGGTGTAAAGAGTAATTTGGCGGATATCCACGCTTAGAGCACGCTTCATTTTCGCCAGGGTGTGTAGCGTTCCATGCTGACCTGGACAGAACATCGATCATCGTCTTAGAGTAGCTGAATTTGATAGTGGATTTTATACAGCCAGAAGTAAACACCACACTGGCACACAAGACTCAGCGCATGTATCCTGTCGAGTACGAAGTTCATATGATTATTAGGGATGCACCGGATCAGGTTTTTGCCGGATACCGGATACTGGATATCCGGCCTCACGATCGTTGCCGGATACCGGATCATCCGGCCGGATCGCAATTGCCAGATAATCCGGCCAAATATCCGGCGGCCGGATATTGAACATTTTTTCGCATTGATTAAGAAAGATTGAAGAAAACTTGGAATTTATATCAACAATCTCGTTCCTCTGAAAATACTAATTTCCTATACTCAGAACAAGTCATAATTCTTATCAATCAGTTCTTATTCGTAATAAAGGATTGGATATAACTCGTATAGTTATGGATAACTCGTTTAGTTCTTTCATTCTTTCCAATCATTCCTAACAAATTCATACGTGGCAGTTAATTTATAGTAATCCTAACGCTGCTGTCCTAGTTCCTATATTATAGACCCAGACAGCACAAGAATTGTAAAAGAGCTCATAATGAATGCAATGTATTATTGAAGAACCTGATTGGACCTCGTGTTGTATCTAAGGAATACTATGGAAGACTATACCATCTCGAACCCCCGGAATTTTTTATCACGAATAAGGCATCAAATCCTCGACTGTGCATTAACCCGAACATTCATTTGCTCAAACTCCATTGGCCCAAATTCTATCAAACATCTCTTTCCAATTCTCGAGTCAAACAAAGGGAGGGGGGGGGGGGATAATTGTTGCACTGAAAATGTACATCAAACTTGGAATTTCCCGGTAAATGAATATTCGGACAAATGAGCAGTCGGGCAATTGATGCCCTGCCGGATTGTATTTATCGAAAAAACAGGAGGCCAAATGCTACCTCTTAAGAGCTACCTTCTGCAGTAATATACTTTACGAATCGCAAGATTTTGGAGCTGATTTCTGAAGAATCGCACGTGTACGTGTACCTTAGGCACTTTTGTGAAAAACCATTTTCATCCCAGATTTATTATAAATCAGAGATTTATTTCAGTTGAAGGATTGTTGTTCCCGTTAAACAAAGCATTATTGAAGTCAATTAAAATGTTGATCTTGCTCTATTGAAATAATATATTCATTTGATTCAAAAAATTTTATAGTTCACCACTAGAGAGCGCAGGGGTTCAATCATTATAGATACGATTTTGCAAATATTTACACTCTCTCTGCCGTAACCTAGTGTTCACTAAACATCGATAGCTATGAAATCGATGAACATCGATGTTGTTACGTCGTATAACGATATAACATCGACCTGGGGAGGGGCTGAATTTGCCGAATGAACATTTCGCCGAATAGACATGATTTGTAGAGATCCACCGAAATTCGGTTTCGGTTTCGGTTTTCGGTCATTTTCGGCCACAAACCTACTTTTCGGTTTTCGGCCGAAAAACCCAAATTGTCCGGCCGAAACCGAAAAAAAACATATATCTTGGAAAAAACATTGGAAAGTGGAAATTTACAATGCACGAATTCTGTTACATTAATTACAAAATCATAGAATTTCATGAAAATAGTTTAATTAAATTCAACATTACAATTTTTAGCTAAATTATTGTACAAGATACTTATTGGTTTATTCTTATGGAGTAATCAATTATGATATTCTGAATTCTATGAGGCCTAACGAACGAATAGAGTGCAATAGTTTTGTTATGGATAGTTCACAAATATTCTGTAAACATGAACGTCGATGTAAACGGCTGCGCACACGTTTCACTGAAGTTTCTGCGTAACCGTTCGCAAGTACGTTCGGCCTCACGGAATTTGTGTAGATACACTTTTATCAACGTGAGAAACGTGCCTATGTGGGAATTCCCTGTACTCGTTACGATAAACTTCCAAATCACATATGCCAGAAGTTGAAGCAGGAAGATATAAATTTCAATACATCAATATCAGATGCGTTGAGTGCCTGAATTTGAAATTTTCAATCAAGTAAGTACCTAATCAATTCAACAAACGAAAACGAATCACAAAGAATTCATCCTTTTCCAATCTTATTTCTTCTTTATCTTGAGTTTTTCGTTTGAATATCACGTTATACGATTCAATTCGGTTCTACATGTTGAAGTTTCTAACCTCGAACTGACCAATTAGAACTTTCCGACGAACTCAAATAGAAAATAACATTGTCAATGATTCTCACTAATATTTCGTGAATTACTATTGATGCATTGTTAATTTTAGATTCGGATATTGCGTAGAAAGCTTAGAGTGACATTATTCAATTTGAAAAGAAAATTGTTTAGCGAAAACTGAATTTCATATCTCTTGTATTGAGAAGAAACATATTCGAATTAAATGAATATATTCATTTGATAGAATCTGTTCGATAGAACTATAACATTCTCTTTAAGCATGATTTACTAAGAATCATGATACTGATTGGAAAATATACATGCAAAGGAATCTAATCATACCCTAGTAGCATCAGAATGTTGTATATATACTATGCACATTCATAGTATATCTAGATATACTATGAACGTTCATAGTACATATACAACGTTCGGTTGCTACTTGGGTAGTTACCCTGTGAAAAATATTCTGTTGAAAGGATTGGAGAAACGTATGAATCCAACTTTTGTATATTCGATCATTGAGAACATTCAACGGAATACCTTCCAATTCTAATTTTTCCTAATTCCTTCTCGAAGATTCCAATTTTCGTCTTAAATTGTTCCCAATCATCAATTCGTCCGAAATTGTTCTAAACCATTGAAATATGTGCATTTCAATTCCTGCTAATTTCTAACCTCTTTTACGACTTATTTGGAATCTTATTCGGTATCGCTTAATTTCTATGCGAATTATTATATTGATATTGAATATTATATTGGGAAAATCATATTATTTCCCCTATGGAAAAGATCTTATAGGAACTGATGCGTGGAATCGATGAGTCGCTATGGATTTTATATGAACATTTGTCCGGGCATTTATGAGATTTTATAATACCGTTATGAGAATTAATGGGCACAAAATTGAGTTTTATCGGACTTTATAAGCCGTCGTGGAAAATCTCATAAAGACATGTAAAATGAAAGTTTCCTATGAGATTTTGATGTGTTTTTTGACTTATCAGATTCTGTCAATAGGGTGGAATTAACCAAAAAGTCATATTATTTAGAATTTGTTATTATTGTTTTGGGATATTATTTGGATTATCACTGGATCTCTTAATTCGCCTGAATGTAAAGAGCTCTCAAATGATGTTTGTAGTTGGAACAGCTGGTTTTGAAAATTAATTAGTATTTGTATCCCTTCAGAGGAATTCAGGAATCGTATTAGTTCTCATTGAAGTTTCCAATCCTCTTGAATGGTTGCGAATTGATAATTTTCGACAAGATGAATAGGATAAATCTTCATTCTGTTGTATGCACCGAAATATTTATTTGATGTAAATGATTTTCCTTCATAATGTATAAACTATAATGAACGCATTGAAAAGAATGGAAACGAAGTGAAATTAGGAATCTGGATTTAAAATGGATGATACAATAAGTGGGGGAAAAACAAACTTTTACTATTGTGAAAAATTTTTTCTTTATTTTTCAGAAAATAATGTCTCATAGAAAGAATGCGATTTGGAATTTTTTTGACAAGTCAACCGTTGGATAATCTAAGGCTCAGTGTAGTATTTGCACAAAGTTATGTTCTTTAGGAAGTGTTTATCCGAAAAATCAGACTATTTCTGGTTTGAAAAGCCACTTATTGAATCATCATCCAGATCAACATCGCCAGTACCTCAAAAGGGTACAAGATATCAGGATTGGAATAGAAAATGAGGACAGTCGACCAGTGAAAATGAAACCAAGTATATTAGCACGACAGCCCACTATCAATCAAGCTTTTCAACTAAAGTCATCTCAAATTTGGCCAGATGATCATGTGATCCCGAAGAGAATTGATAAATGCATTATGGATTTAATTCTGGTCGACATGCCTCCTTATGAGATTGTTGAAGGAGCAGCGTTTGAAAAACTTAATTTTACTGATCCTGAAAATATTCATAACAGGGTTCACACTGAAATTCTAATTTTGGTTTCCCTGACTTTCCCTGACTTTCCCTGATTCAGTTGGCAGATTTTCCCTGACCTTTTTGCATTTTTTTGCATACTGATTTTTCAATAGTTGAGTGATTCATTCCGCGTAGATTTTCGAATTATTAGATTTTACAAATCTTAGTTCACTCCTGAGCTGCCCATAACCCATATATATTCTCTAAATTATTTTTATCTTCATTTGAGGTTTGAGATATTCGATATTAACATTATCAATACTCTCAATATCGGGCATGACTGCTTCAGATGATAGATCTTATATGCCAGTAACATCTCCGAAGTCGGATAAAAGATTTTCTCTTCATGTTTTTCAAGTTACTGAATTTGAATTTATAGCAAAAATTGCAAGATTCTTGTTATTTCTTATGAAATCTAATGCTTCCGCGAGATTCGAGAAATTATCGATCTTGTTTTGTCTTGTCTTGGAAATCGAGACAATATCGAGACGAGCTGCGTAAAATAGCATTCCAGACAAGAACAATATGTACCAATCGAGAGAAGCGTAACGTCGAGATCAGTTGGTCAAGATCTTGACTACATCTCGATCTTGTATTATCAAAATCACCAATGCAATAAGGACAAATTTTGAAGTAAATTATTGCAGTATTGGTTAGGAACTTTGTATATCTATATATATTGTATATTCAGATATATAAACAATGTTAAATAACAAAGACGTAGTATAGATAGACCGAGCCCGTATATGGCGGGAGTAAGAGACACAGAAACAGAAACTCTTCCAACCGTATTTTGAAATAGGCGGGAGAGTTTCTATCTTCCTCAGACTGAAAAACGATAGTAAATAAACACCGCCACAATAGGTCTGTTCTTTTAGAAATGTTGGGGCACCACGTTGGGGGTGATTATACTCATATTTTTTGTAATGGATCCTGCCCCTTATACTTATTATATAAATAAATATAACAACTTTATTTTTCCGAATATTACCTATTTATATTTTACTTATTATACAAACGTATATTTATATTTATATATTTCCTCAAACATATAAAATTCCGAAAGTTTATCGACCAGATCAATATTCTTGAGGTATTGTCAAGACAAGATCAAGATGATTCATTACAGGAATCATTCAAGAACAAGACAATATTTCAGAAAATATCGTATTGTCTCGTATTGTGGGAGCACTAATGAAATCTCGAAGATTGGATCTTCAAAAAAATTGAGAAGTATTGTTCATATACATTTGTAAGAATTGAGGTGGGAATAGACAAATTGCACATACGTTTTTCCATTGACAGAAAATTGTGACTGATTATTCTGATTATTCTGCGTGTAGCACAGTTGTCTTAGAGGCCGTAACACTTTAGAGAATCTTCCAGTATGATTTAATGATTCATTCGTTAATGTCTGAGGAATTCAACTCCTACAAGAAGGAATAGTCTTCAAAAATGAGGAAAAAATCCTTCATTTTCAGCAAAATACAAATTTCCTCATAATTGAAGGATGTGATTTATGGAAGGAAATTCTCCAGAATTTTCACTCCAGAAAGATATCTGAAAGATGTTTTTCTGGGAGACATCTCAAACATATCTAAATTTGTTGCATAACACATCTTTTACATCTCTTCAAGATATCTTTTAGACTGATCTCTTAAGATGTTTATGGGGTTGCTGATCCAGCAATCCGGCATTGAAGGTATATAGACTACTAGAAACATTACTGAATCAGCAAATATCTTGCAAGCAAGATTTTTGCGGTAACACCAAACCTTTTGCCAATTCAGCAAAGAAGATTTACTGAAGTTATTTTTTCAGCAAGCATTTTTCTCTGCGTGTACGTATGATTGAGTGAGTTTCAGAAGATTATGAGAAAATGTTCCCAATTTTAACTGCAATGCAAAGATTATGTACGCGTAAAAATAACCAATCTTTATTATAATGTATATTGATTGATTCATATTGAATGGAACTCAAAATATCGAAATTGAAGAAAGGAACAAATATTTGAACAGTAACCAGCAGTAGAATTCACCAAAAATAAAAGAAAAAGAAACAAAGCACACAATGCAAACATATGAATCGATTATATTGTGTCTTTCATTTTCATCTCATGTTGTGATGAGAACTGTTTCATTCGGTGCACAATTCGATTGTTCAACTGTACAAAATCATTTATAAGATGAGAATGAAAGCACAGATAAAATTTGGATAATATTCACATAACTCAAGAGAATACCAACATTCGAGGACGTTTTTTCTATCTAATTACTCGGAATTCAATTGATAAAAAAAAAACCAAAAGTTCTAGGGGGTATTCTCCAAGACCTTACCTACGCACAGAGGGGCCAAATGCCAAAAAGCTGGACAAAATTATGGGGGGCTCTCAAATTCGCTTGCGACTTCGTACTCGGGAAGTTTATGGGGTCACTGATTACGAATCCGTTGTCAGAATTTCAAAATTTAAAATGGCGGATCCAATATGGCGGACGAAAATTGAAAGAAACCATCGGATTTTCTTCAAACTTGGTGATCAGGGGTTTTTGGGGTCGCTGATTACGAATCTGCTGTTTCAGTTCCAAAATTCAAAATGGCGAATCCATTATGGCGGACGAAAATTTTAAAAATCATCGGATTCTCCTCAAATTGGGTACCCAACGGTTTTTGGGGTCGCTAATTACGGATCCGTTGTTCTCATTTCGAAATTCAAAATGGCGGATCCAATATGGTGGACTGAAATTGGAAGGAATCATCGGATTTTGTTCAAATTTGGTGATCAGGGGTTTTCGGGGTCGCTGATTACGAATCCGCTGTCTGAGTTCCCAAATTCAGAATGGCGAATCCAATATGGCGGACGAAAATTGAAAAAATTATCGGATTCTTTTCAAATTGGGTACCCAGGGATTTTTGGGGTCGCTGATTATAAATCCGTTGTCTGCATTTCGAAATTCAGAATGGCGGATCCAATATGGTGGACAAAAATTAAGAAAGTCATGGCATTTTCTTCAAACTCGGTACTCAGGGGTTTCTGTGGTCGCTGATTACGAATCCACGGTCTGAAATTCAAAATTCAAAATAACGGACCCAATATAGCGGACGAAAATTGTAAAAATCATCGGATTCCCTTCAAACTCGGTACCCAGGGGTTTTCGGGATCGCTGATCACGAATCCGTTGTCAGAATTCCGAAATTCAGGATGGCGGATGCCAAAAATCAGAACTTCATTCATAACTTGATATTAAACAAGAACTAAACGGCCCATTTTGTTGTTCCTATTATGATCATTATTATTATTATTTCCAACATTGAATCATTATTAATATAATTATCGAATGATATTAACACACCAAATGTGTTAAATCGAAAGATATATACATTCACAATATATACAATAATATAAAAAACTGAAATCGTAATGGTTTTTACTTTTGCCACACTTTTTTTACTCAGATTAGTCTTCTTCTTCACTCTCAGAGGAAGATAAAGGGAAAGTTACGTTGTCTTTATCAAGTATATCCGGAGTTTTGATCAGGCTTAACACGTCTCTAGGGAGAAACTTTAGTTTTTTCTTGGGCAACTGTCTTTTACTCGATAACATTGGATCAGAACTCAAAAGGAACCATTTAAAAATGTCTTCATTCGTTTTTTCTCTACTGCATTTCCTGGAGTGATGCTCTCGGTACCTTTGGAAATGAATGTTGTTAAGATATTTGAATATAATTATGTATTCATCGACACCGTTAAAGCTTTTGATCTCAACATGACAAGCAAAATCAAGGAAAAACAAAAAGCAGCTGCACTTTGGGGTCATCAGTATAAAGTTTTGAATAAATCCTCTAATTCATAAGTTCACTTGATTCTCAAAATTGTTTTCTAGTCTATGAATTTATGTTTCCAGAGGATGAACAATGTGGCTTATTAATAAAAAAAAGTATATGAATATTCATAATTCCCCGAATTCCTTACCAGAACAAAACAATCTTCGCAAACATATATTCTCGTGGTTACCATAAATATATAGTTTGCCTAGTAGTCAAAAACGTATTGTGCAATGTATCAAACTGATTGCAGTACTTGAGGAGTCAAATTTTTCCCTTCAAAGTGTCGAGTCCACTGTGACAAATATAGACTATTATTAAGTGATATACATCATTTTCACCTTTTAAAATCTTTGTGACGAGCCTCTTGTGCTTCCTCAGTCAATTGGCCTATAGGTAGAAGAGCAGATGCAATGATTTCAGGTCCATGGATCAAAAACTTGTGCATCGTAGGTGACATTGGGTACCACGGATATTTTGTCGCGTAGTAGCGTGCCGTGTCTAAAGCGTAACTCCGAAACTTTTCAACGTCTATTTCATGGCCACTTGAAACGGTAGCTAATACTACATGAAGTCGTTGTATTAGGTTGACATCCATCCCTGTGATTTCGGCAGAAACTTCGGGTTGTGCGAAAAATCGCCTAGCGGTATTCCCATCATTTGAGTTCCCAAACCCTGGCTTAGGAACATCGACAATGAGGCCACATTTTTCTTTAAAACTTTTCTGTACAACCTTTTTTCGTTCTTCCACCAAAGCTTTATCTTGTTTTCGTGCTTGCCACTTCTGAATAGGTAGCTTATAAGACAAATGCAGGAGGCCCTCAAAAAATCGTATCCAGCCGTGTAGACAAGACAAACCAAACTGGAGGTTTTCGGTTTTGACCAGCCTGGATACTATATCATCAATTTTGTTGAATTCCTTAGATGTGGCACCACATATATAGCACTTCTGGGTATAGGTTGTCTCAGTTATGGCATTGCATACCTTCCCGTCCACCATAGAAAAAATCATCTCATGTTTCACTGAAACATGTTTTTCATCAGTTCTGAAAGAAGTAGCCCTCAGATTTTCTATTTCATTATCAACGCGTAGCTTCTCTGCAACCGAAACTTCAGTTGATTCTTTCACAAACTCTATTTTGATTGGCCTACAAAATCTGGTTGATGATGGCCTTGGATTCTGCCAAATTATTTTTGAATTGCAGTGTAGGCGGAGAGGCACAAGTGAAGTAATGAACACAGCGGAATCACTAGCTTCCGAACATAGAGACCTATACCATTCGATTCGGCATTGAAAAAGCTATGGGAAAACCTATCATCGAACCGCGGATTATTCTTCTGAATGGTAGAAGGCATGGAACGAACATTGGACTTGTCGATTTTCCTCTCATTCGCAAGATTCCAGCCTTCATCCCCCATTTACATCTCTTGAACGGCCGCGTAACACATAGAGTCCTATACCATTCGATTCAGCATTGAAAGAACTTGAAGAATACCCATCATCGAATCGCGAATTATTTTTCTGTATGGTCGAAGGCATGGAACGAACATTGGAATTCTCGATTTTCCTCTCATTCGCAAGATTTCCAGACTTCAACCCCCTTTTTACCCCTTCCAAATGGCCTCGTAACACATCGAGACTGATACCATTCGATCCGGCATCGAAAAAGCTTTAAGAAAACCTGTCACCGAACATCAAATCTTTCTTCTGAAAGGTAGAAGGCATGCAATGAACATTGGACCACTCGATTTTCCTGTGAGTCGCAAGATTCCAGACTTTAACCCCCATTCACCCCTCTAAAATGGCCGCGTAACACGTCGAGACCTATACCATTCGATTCGGCATCGAAAAAGCTATAAGAAAACCTTTCACGGAACCGCGAAATATTTTTCTGAATGGTAGAAGGCATGGAAAAACTTGTAAATCATGATATATTTCCACTTCTTCCCGCACTCAAAACTCAAATATCCCGTTCAAAATGCACTCAAGTGTTTCCAGACCTATCTCATTCGATTCAGCGCATCAAAATCTACAAAGATCGGTCATTCCCATTCCGATAGTAGTCTTGGTTCGTCCGCTAGTTGGATTTCAATATCAGAAAACTGAAAAGTACAGTCCCTTCAAAAAGTGTAGTCGTACGTCTGCTAGCTCTCGTTCGGTAGCTTCAGTTTCATGAGGAATCCCGGTCATTTCCTCAATATCCCGAAGACTGATATGGGGATTGATATGAATTAATGCCAGCATAGCCAGCGATCTCACATCAGGATCATTGTCATCCGCATAAACTTTCTTGTTCCTCTGCCCTTTGAGGAGACCTTGACGAGCACGTTGTTCAAGAAATCGGATCGTAATGCGATTTGAACACCTCCGATCAAGAAAACGACGTTGAAACGTTCTCACAGCTTCAACATAATTTCCCCGCGCTTCACCAAGACACAACAAAACGTCAACAGTATCGTTTGGCGCGTAATCAGACATGATATTCAGAAATGTGTTTCCTCCAAATGATAACAGAGAACTGAGCAGTTTGGGAATGCTAAATTTCTAAGGTATTCACACGTGAATCAAAACAATAACAATTTTCACGAAGAAAACCAAAACAAAACACAACCGACGACAGTTTCCGGGAGATGAGGAACACTCAAGAGTTGAGCATTATGCTAGACAGAATACAATTCGAGGGTTTGAGAATTCTCATTTTCTCATCAATTAGAGCGCCATCTATGGCGATTTCGAAAAAACATTTGAGACAAAAGTTCCTTGGTTTATAGCGTAGAATCTAGACCGGTAGTAAAAAATAGGGGATTCCATTCAAAAAACATGAGTTGACCTCAGAATGACCTCGAAAGTGGGATCTGAGGTCAGAGCCAAGTTCACCATCGGATGTCCCCCTCAGATTCTTACATTATCTTCCCGGAACATTTTCTTCTGAATCTATTCGTTTTCGAGATATTCTAAGTGACAGATTAAAATGGGACACCCTGTATTTATATATATATATATATATATATATCTTGCATACTCTACGATGGTGGGGATGGCTCACCGACAAGCGCGCTCATATGTATTAGTGGGTGACGTAGTAGTTTATGACGTAGGGATAGTCACAGGACCAAGCTGCGATTCCCCAGCTTTGTGAATATCTGAACACTGAATGGAACAGTCTTGTAAGAAGATATATCGTGCGACATACACGGAAAGAATGAAATTCGACTGGTTGCAATCTTGGATTGTACTCAGTTCCATCTATAGTAAAAATTTTTTTCAGATAGAAACCACCACCATGTAAATTGTACTGAGTACAGTTTACGCTTAACCCAGTTCTATCCGAGATAGTACTCAGTACAATCTTACATTGAACTGTCGCAGATGATAATGGGTACCACGCGCATGCCTGTGGGTTCCATATGACATGGCAGTGGTTTTCATTTGATATTGTGCTAGAATCTATCGGTAAGATAGTAACCATGCCTATGTTACCTTTTACGTTGTTTCCATCTAACGTTGGTGGCGCTGCTATGTAACATTGAACTCACCACCACGCCAGATTGTACTGAGTACCATCCCTAAAATTTGTTTACTCGGTGAATTATTTCAAAGTGACATGCAATTCCAAAAGAATCAAACGGACAGTGTGTTTTATTCTGAAGAAAGTGAAGTGTGTTCTAATTAGAAAAAACTCTGGCTTTGTTGATATTTTTATTCCACAAAAGTAAAAAATAAACAAGGGCTACAAAAAAGTAAGTTGGTCATAGTATTACATTCTGACCTCAAAAATTGTAAAAATTATCGAACACCGAAGCATGTAGATGCATCTAATGTACTGCAAGTAATTATTCATGTTTTACCTTTGCATATTATTTTATGTCATTCAGAGGTTACGCATAAAACAATTTTCATAATTTTTCTTACGATTTCTTGTTTTTGTTCCATCGTTTTCATTGCTTTGGAATCTTATGTTTTATAGGCATGGCTGAAAATGATCCTAATCCCTCCGGTGACGGTCCCTCGGAAAACTTGGAAACAGAAGATCATAGTCCTCGTGATAATTTTGTAAATCTCACGCCTCTGAATTATATAGAAATCGTGTGTCAAAAATGTAACAGCCACGTAGATCCAAACCAAGTTAATTATACCTCAGAAAATAAGAATTTGGACTCTTATTTGACGAATAGTTTTAAAGGACAACTGATTTTAAATTATCATAAAAAACACAATTGCTTGTCGGACACATTTACAAATTACTTGTCGGAATTAGTGATTCATCGGGAAGTGATTGCAATGATTAAAACTAAAAATGTCACATTCGAAACACCTTTAACGAGATTTGAGTAAGATATTATTAGTATATTTTTTAAAATCGATGAATGATATTTATTTGAATGTTGTGCCATATTTGGGCACTCAACTAATTTCAGCTATGTTACGCGAAAGTCATAAAAGTAACAGTTCTGTAAATGCAATAATATCCCAAATCTGATTAGTATGCCTGGAAAAAATGCAAGAATTATTTGAAAGTATTATTCATATATTATAATTTCCGAAAAATTCCGATCCGAGAATTTTGCTTTTGTTTCATCGGTCATTTAAGCTGAGTTTGTGATTAATCGATTCCAATGAAATTCCCGGTTCCTGGACACCCTGTACTGAAATTTGAATGAGTCCAAAATTGTATCTCCACTAACTTGCGTATCTCAATTTTCCAAAGTAACATTTTTCGGGATATCCTTAGTGCAGACTAATACTTACAATTGAATCTACTTTTCATTAAATTTTCATCTCTCTGTTTTTTTATCTTATTGCAGCTCATACTGATCATTTATTGTTAACGTTATCAATTTTCCATGCACGTTGAAGTTTCAGAGATATCACTCATGTCAACTACTCCAATCATAAAAATTTTCAGATTTTCAACTTCTTTATTGGAAGATCTCGCCAAAGAACTCAGTGAACGTTTTGGTGGTAGACCTGGAGGCTACTACTCACCAGGTATAACTGGGGGTAACAATAAGATAAATCCTGCGGGGAAGTTGTACAATCAAGTTTGTTACGTACGAAAACTGTTGCATGAATCAGGATTACTGATATCTTCAAAGCAAAATTCCGAGTCGAAAGAAGGTAACAAGTTTAACTCTATGATAGATATTAATAAATGATTTTTTAATATAAATTAAATTTTTTTAGCCGCTATCAAGACATCTGAAACAAATTTAAAAACCCTTTCCGATAAAAATTTTACCGATTGGGACTCAATAAAAAAAGCTTGGGAAGAAACACTTTCTTGTAGGCAGATGCTGAGAGCTGAGAAACAGAACAAACTCATCGAATTCGACCTTTTTCCTTGTTTAACGGATGCACGTGCTATTGACTTGGTAAGTTGAGATGGTTTAACATGATATCTGTCATTATTCCATCTTATCAATAGTATAATTTACTTCCGTTTTTTTTCAGATCAATTACGACTTCACAAATCAGTTCGACAATTTGAAACCATTAACTGATTCATGGGAAACAATTCGGCCGGCTTTAGAAGAGTTCATTCTATCTCAAAGAATTGATTACATTGATTCAGTACAAGAGCTTTTTCAATCACCTGATGGTTTGTTTCAGTCATTCAGCCCTGTTTGAATAATAAGTAATTCAATAATTATTTGATATTTTTCAATTTCCAGCGAATAAAGATGCTATCGTCATAGGATTATTGCTGGATGCAATAAACTCAACCAAACTGAGCTCTACAAAGCGTCGCAAGGTGGACAAATCTCAAGTCGTTGATGAAAAAAAAAAGACATCAAGGAATCATTCATTGTGAATGTCGAGGTAAATTTCATCGTTTTGAAAAGATTATCAAAAAAAATATGCTTGCATTGTTGTTGTAAAGAGTAACAGTAGACATTTTTTTTGCAGTGTGAAGATAACTTAGAATCAGAAATTGATCGAAGGAAAAATTTGATACTTTCAAACAAAGAACCATCTTATCCTTTCATGGTTTTTGTCGGTCCTTTTTCATTACCGACAAAATTCTACGTTATTGCCAGCAAAGTGAATTATTCTTGTAATTCGGCCATTGAAGCGTTAAATTTTTGTTTAAAAATTTTTATTACTACTACATGCTCCTTTCCAAAAGCATCTTCAAATGTATGGGTGTTCGTTAAAAAAGTTTGCTATAGAATAATTCTCAAGACAAATCATCTGTACCATTACAAAAAGCCATATCATTTATTGAAAAAAGTTTAAATACAAAATTTGAATAAAAAATTTTTATAATGGACCCAAAGAAATTCATCCACGATATAAACGAATCTGCAGCACTCTTTATCGCCAAGCTTTATGATTTGCCCGACCTCCCGAGAAGTCGGGTTAATGAAATTACAAACGATGTCACACAAATTCTTCAAAATCCTGTGGTAAAAATGTTATTCAATCAACTTCTAAACAGATTGCGTCATTTAGGGGAATCATGTGACAATATTTCAGCCTATACGAGTATGATATCCGCATTAATGAATCCATTTCAAACATTCAGCAGTGAGAGTCAATGTTTCGGATATTTTGAAACTCGTCATACTTATATTCCACCCGTAGAAATCAAAATTGGTGAAAAATTAATCTATAAAACTGAAAATGATCATACAACAATAGGTATAAATGATTTATATGTGCACGTGGTACCGTTAAGAGATGTATTGACAAAGTTCTTTCAACTTCCCGGTATTTTTGAAGAAATAATAGCATATATGAATGAGTTAGAAAATGAAAGTAAATTGATTTCAAATGTTATTCAATGCACTACTTGGAAAAATAAAAAAAAAACTTTTGGTAATAAGCTGGTTCTTCCAGCTTTCTTTTATCAAGACGACTACGAAACGAACAACGCATTGGGTAGCCATAAAGGCTTGGGAAAATTAGGAACTATTTACATAATTATTCCATGTTTGCCACCTCATTTGCAATCTAAAATCGAAAATATTTTTTTATTAGCTTTATATAAAGTAGAAGATTTGAAACACGTTTCTTTAGAGTCTGTTCTGCATCGTGCCGTAGAAGAATTAAAGTACCTAGAATCAACTGGAATTACTGTAAATACTTCTTCAGGTCCAAAACAAATATATTTCTCGTTGGCCGGAGTTATTGGCGATAATCTCGCGATTCATTCGTTGTTGGGATTTATTGGCAGTTTTTCGTCGCATTACCCGTGTAGATTTTGCTCAATCAATCGTCAAGAAATAAACACAATATTTAACGAGTCAATGTGCAATTCGCGTACATCAGAAAGTTACGAGGCAGACGTCATGAAAAATACACCATCTGAAACCGGGGTTGCGAGACGATCAGTTCTACATAGTATTCAATCTTCAACCACTATTGATCTTTTAACAATCGATGTGATGCATGACATATTAGAAGGTGTTTGTGAATACGATTTGGGACTGATTATGAATTATTTCATTGTAACAGCAAAATTTCTAACTCTTGAAACGGCGAATCAAAGAATTGAAAGTTTATTTTATGGAGATGAAATAAGGAATAAACCACGACCTTTGAAGAAATCGCAAATTTCTGAAAAATATATAAAAATGTCAGCAGCAGAATCGCTATGTTTCATCCGAAACTTTGGAGTATTATTTGGACATTTGATACCAGAGGATGATCCTTGCTGGAAACTAACCATTTTATTGAAAGGAATGATCGATATAGTTACATCTACGATAATTCATGCTGACTTATGTGACTATTTGGGGAATTTAATAAGCGAATATCTAAAATCGTTAGTTTCTGTGTTTCCTGAATCATTAAAACCAAAGCATCATTTCCTTATTCATTACCCAAGAATAATGTTGCTCATGGGTCCTGCTTGGAATTTGAATACTATGAGAAGTGAGAGTAAGAATAAAGAATCGAAAATTATTGCACGGGCAGCTGTTACTCGAAGAAACATAACAAAAACAATAGCAATCAAACACCAATTACATCTGAGTTACCGATTCTTGCAGAATGCACATTTGAATCGTTACAGTTATGAACGTAGTGTGTCTGATAGAATATTGATAAACAATTTACTTGATTTTCAATCATTTCCTAGTTGTTTGGCACAAAATATTCAAGGTTACGTTACTGAGTTGAAGCACATAAAATATAAAGCAAAACCATTAAAAAGAATGTTATATTGATGATCGCATCAGAAGAAGGTCCGCGATTCTTTTTAGTGCACAGTTTGTTCGAAGATAATTCACAAAAATTGTATGTAATTACAAAAGAAATCACTTCTTATACATACTTTGATGAGCATTTCCAAGCATACAAAATTTTTGATAGTGCCTTTGATGACGTACCAACTTGGAAACTGTTTGATATTGCAGAATTGGAATATTGCTGTACAAGTCATTATACGTGCAGTGGACATGGACATAAGTTTATTGTAAAACGTTGGGTTTGAATGATTTCTTTCTTTGTTATGTAACGTTTTGTAAAAGATACTTAATTTTGTAATAGATATATGTTGAAAAAATGAAAACCATAAATAAATTATGTAAATAAACATTACTCTAATGTAAAATTTTCAATTTGATTGATTTTCTCTTCTCCCATGATAATTGTTCAATTAGTAGATTGATAAAAAATAATTTAACAGTATTGTACACCGCAGAGCAGCAGGGTTTGATAGTGTTGATGATATAATTGACTGATTTTATGAATAATTACTGTGATGTTCTCATTGCAAATGATAAATAATACCAATTGAATCCTCGTACAAGAATTTAATACTTCTATAAAATATTGTCTTGTTAGTAACACGTTTTTATTGAAATTTTTATTTATCAGTTTGATGGCTTGAAGTTGAAAAACAATAAAGTTTTTTTATTTTCATTCATTCATTACTTCCATACGTATCAATTCATTGATAAGTATGACTAAGTATTCGATCCTTGTTCTTTAAACTTTATTCTTCGCAGTATAATCATTTTGGAATTGTATATCACTTCGAAATAATTTACCGAGAAAACAAATCTTAGGGATGGTACTCAGTACAATCTGGCATGGTGGTGATTTCAATTTCACATAGCAGCGCCAATCACGTTAGGGAGAAATAACCTGAATGTTAACATAGGCATGAGTACTATCTTACCGATGGATGTCAGCACAATATCAAATGAAAGCCACTGCTATGTCATATGGAATCCACAAGCATGCGCGTGGTACCCATTATCATCTGCGACAGTTCAATGTAAGATTGTACTGAGTACCATCTCGGATAGAACTGGGTTAAGCGTAAACTGTACTCAGTACAATTTACATGGTGGTGATTTCTATCTGAAAAAAATTTTTACTATAGATGGAACTGAGTACAATCCAAGATTGCAACCAGTCAAATTTCATTCTTTCCGTGTAGTTGTGCGCATGCATGTGGCGTGCGTTGGCCGAGCAGCGGCAGTGTAGACAGTGCTGCCAGAAATGAAGGAGCTCCAGCGTTTTACCCTCTTCATAAACCATTGCAAAGCACGCGCGCTATAACTATAGATGTCATATATATAGTTATAGCGTGTGTGCTCTGCGATGGTACATGGAGGGGGTAAAACGCTGGAGCTCCTTCATTTCTGGCAGCACTGAGTGTAGATCGCGACTCGATCGAGAGCAGAGCGAGATCTATTGAGCACAGAGTTGCTAAAGCACAGGGTTGCTTGATTAAGAGGGGCACAGAGTTGCCATCATACTTACTAAGTATCTTCTAGTTCGCCGGTTATTTTGTTTATCTCGAATATTGAATTCTAAATTATTGAATAAAGATATGTTCTCTCATATATATGAGTACTAGTCATCTGTGATGATTTCATTCCTCATAGACGTACGGATTTGATTATAATTATTCATTTATCAGAATTTCCTCATAGATATTCGATCAGAAGTGAGATTTGTGCCTACGTTATCGTTCCAAATTCGAGTTGAAAGCTGTACGTGTGTGTTAAATATTGTTTCGGATATTTCGAGTCAGTGGTTTGACCGCTTTGATTGATGTCATCTTTGAGTGGCATCTCGATACGAAAGCGTCGCGATAGTGCCACGCGTGTGAAATGTTCTCTTCGAGTAACTAATGGGTGAGCGCGTCGGTAATGCACCTCACGGTTCTTCATTAGGATGATCGTTACAGTCGGTACAGATAAAGAAGTTTCCTGGTGTCAAATATAAACATCGGACGTCCTTGGGATGCGTTTGGAGATTTATATAATATAATAACAATAATAGTTTGAATAACAAATCAAGATGTGTGATTTTAATCCAGATTTAATTCGTGAAATGACTGATGTGAGACTGAGTCAGGAATCACTGAAGGCAGGTGTGCGTGTGTCGGGTACTCACGGATCAAAAATTCAAAGGTTACTCAAGTTTTGTGAAGACCAACAGGAACGTTCACGAGAATTGGAAAAAGACAATCCACCGATTAATCCTGCGAATATTGAGGATAATATTGACTCGTTGATTTAGATCGATTGAGTTTGCATTCAGCTATTAGTTCACGTGTTGATGCAGCGGTAGATGCGGCAAGCCTCAAGGATTTTATAGCGGCTACCAGCAAGATGATGATCGACTTAGGTCGAGTTTCAGTCGATCTTTTATCAAGGAGGAATCAGACAACGCCATTGCCTAACACAGGTGATCAACAGTTTGTTGAAAACCCGTACCCTCGGAATTGGGAAGAACAACGCTTTGTCGCAAGACAAATTCCACCGTTCTCTGGAAAGGATGGCGACAATGTAGACAGGTGGCTCGTGAGAGTCAATTGTGTCCAACGAGTTTATCAAGTGACTGACGAGGAGATGCTTTTGGCTGCTTCTGATCAGTTTACAGATACAGCTAGTGAGTGGTATAAGCGACAGCTAATCAGTATTGTTTGTTCATGGTACCATTTGAAGACGGCTTTGAAGGCCAAATTAAAGGAAAAGGAGTCGTTTGCTGCTAGTATGGTTCGAATTATGGAACGTAATTTGGAAAAAAACTCCGAACATTTTGCTGATTATGCTGATGCGAAGTTGGAGCTGATGGATCATCTGACTCTAAAAGAGAAGGAGCAAATTGACTTCATAGTGCATGGGGTAAAAGATGACATCATCCGTAAGCAAATAATTAGTCCAAGAATCGAAAATCTACCAGAATTTGTTATTTGCGAGGAGTATTACGGAGGACGATGCGGGGGTATCGAAAGCAGCGTCGGGTGGTCCGAAGCCCCACCCAGTGGAATCCAATCATCAAGGTCCAAGGAAGTCATTAGTTTGTTTTGGCTGTAAGAAGGAAGGCTATTCGATCGAGGACTGTGTAGCTGTGAAAAAAGCTCCTGTAAGCTTGTTCCAAGTGCGGTCGTGTGGGCCATGGAAGTAACGTTTGTACGACACCAATTGTGGCGAAGCAGCAGGCGGGTGCTTCAGGTCCGACTAACGTCATCTCTCTCGTGGATTATCAAGAGCAGTTCCTTTGGCCGTCAGCATCACAATTAGATGTTCAAACCATCGGGACAATACTTTATGTGCCATATTGGACACAGGAAGTCCTATCAACCTCGTGGAGGAATCGACGTATAGGAAATATTTCAATCATTGTAATTTATCAGAATTCAAGGGAAATGGTCGTTCTGATTTTAAAGAAGTTTTTGATATTAAGCTTCATGTAGTACCGGATCGCACAATGCGTAATGATTAAATTATTGGTTGTGAATTCTCAGATGATTCTGAGTTGCGTCAACCTATTATAAAAAACGCATAAGTTTAGACGAGTCGAGAACGACAGTGTTTTGCAAGCATCTATTCAAGAGATTTTAGCTCTTGGCGTAAGTGAGGATCAAAGTAAATGCAATATTGTTGAGAGTAATTCGGATTCTGAAATGGGGCTGGTTGGTAGAGGCAAGCTATTGCATGTGTCTGGTGGAAAAAAAAATTTTTTTCAAATTTTTTTTTTTGCTTAAATTTATTCCTCAACGTCTCAAGAATGATGTCTGAAAATTTTAGTGCAAAATCTCAAGTCGTTCCCAAGATACAAAAAATTTTCGAGATGCTGGTGCAAGCGCTCGAAACGCATTTCGCGCGTTCTGACGTTCTGACGTTCTGACGTTCTAGCATTCTAGTGTTGTAGCGTTTTGGTGACTAGTGTATACAAATTATATACATTTGTGAAAGTTAAATTCTAACTGAAATGAGTGATAAAAAGCAGACGAAGAGAGCGTCTAAAAGACCATGTAATCTTCCAAAACGAAGATATTTTCGAGGTAATCGTTACACGTCTGATAAAGATACAGAGAGTTCTAGTAGTCCCTAGTAGCACCAGAATATACCATGAACATTCTTCGAATATTCGAAATATGTTCTATGTATATTCCAATGAGACCGTTTCATAGGTGCTATGCATATTCATTGAACGTATGTAATCGAATATACGACGGTACGTCAATCAGACGTCGATCGAATGAACATCGTACATTTCGGATGTACTATGTACGTTCTCAGTATATTCAAAACAGTCTCATTCAAATATTCTATGAACGTTCATTATATATTCTTCGTATCTCATTCTTACATTCTACGAACGTTTCTATTTCGTACATACTTTGAACTTCTGTTGCTGCTTGGGATGCAGCTAAAAAACTAAAAACAAAGCATGAAGAACTATCAGCTGATTAGTTTCTGTGCTATTGCATAGTGTCGTTCTCAGTTTTCGAAGCGTTAAAACATATATTAATCTGTAAATTTTGCAAGCGAAACATTAAATTCACTAAATATGCTGGAAGAGGACTGGGTTTTGATTTAGAAGTGCATTGTGGATGCGAATCATCTGTTCGTATACCGACATCGCCAAAATTCACAAGTTCAGGAGGTGGTTTTGAAATAAATCGAAGATTCCTGTATGTAATGCGTTTGCTCGGTATTGGCTATAGTGGAATTCGTATCTTTTGTGGATCAATGGATATAGGTGAAGGAATTAGTAAAAGTGGTTATTATGACATTATTCAACCCATATACAGGGTGTCCCATTTCAATCTTTAAATGCAAATATCTCAAAAACATGCATCTTAAACCAAAAGTACTTCATCCCAAAGTTGTTATTCAAAGAGGGGGCCACAAAACTACAATATCAGTTTCATCATAGATGGCGTTATGATCGATTAAAATGGGGTCAACATCATTTTCTTAAACGGGAACCCCCACTTTTTATTGCATATCTTGATTCTACGCAAGAAACTGGGTAACTTTTGCTTGGAACGTTTTCCTAAATTTTTGAAGATGGCGCCACAATCGATGAAAAATGAAGTCTATGAAACAATATGCGGATATCTTGAGGAATGCATCCAAGAGCCGAAATATCTCATTCGAATGTTGTTGTTAAGAGAGGGGACGACACAACGGCGATATCAGTCCCATAGTAGATGGCGCTGTAGTCGGTAAAAATGAGATCAACTTCAATTTTTCGAATGGACACTCCTACTTTTCATCGCATATCATGATTCTACGCGAAAAAATGAGGAATTTTTGTTTGAAACATTTTTCCTAAATTCTTGAAGATGGGAACGGTGGGAAATGAGGTTGATGGAAAAGTTCTACTCCATTATGTGTGAAGCAACGCTCAACAAACCAATCAAAACAATAATAATTTCAGGGAAGAAATCGAACACAAAACACAACAAATGTCATGTCCAAAACATTGTAAATGACTTTAATCCAATGTTTTGGAAACGACATTCATTACCATTACCAATGCACACGAGTTGCCTATACTATTTTTCCTAACAAGGTGCGCGAACTTTGGTTTTCCAAGCCTGTGTTGCGTGCGCAGAGTCAGTAATTCCCACACGGCAGTCAGACCAGTGCGGTAAGGCAATAAGCGTGAGGTAAAGTAACTTTAAAGTAAAGTAAAGACCGCACTGGTCTGACTGCCGTGTGGGAATTACTGACTCCGCGCACGCAACACAGGCTTGGGAACCCGGATTTTGCACACGCTGTTAGGAAATAGTATATTACACACCCAGGGCAGTAGAATAAGAAATAGCTAGGATCACATGTAATTGTCGGCCAAGACGGCGCCGAGCCCGACAAACATGTGATCTTAGCCTTTCTTTTTTACTGCCCGAGGTGTGTATACTATTTCTCTCCCCGACGGAGCTGGAAAGTGGCAATTTCGTTTTGGCCACTGGGCAGAAAGTTGCCATTCTCCGCCCGGAGGGGAGAAAAAACTTTTTTTGGTCTTCGTTGCATATTGGTGGCAATTGACGCATTCCCCAGATTCGTATGGCTCCTATCGAATGAGACGACCAATCCATCCGAGATTTTGAAACATTTACATACTCCATTCAAATATCATAGTATTCCGTGTTTTCATATTTTACTCTACGGTATTAACCGGTTGAGGACCAAACATCCGTTTTTTCAACACCTTTTTCAACGACATTTTACGCTGTCGAATCGATTGTCAAAAAATTTGCGGGTAATTATTTGCAATGTAAAATTATCCGAACTTCCAGAATATGGAAGCAGATTTTCGAAAGAATGCGAACTGGGAATGTCATAATCGTTTAAATAGAAAAAAACACGAATTTTCGATTGCAAAAAATTATTATCCGTTTATTTTCGTCTCGAATTAGGGGAGACATACATCTAGGGGATGAAATTCCTGCGTCCATGGACCCTAAGCTTCAAAGTATGTGAGATGGTTTTTCGAAATTCAAGATGGCGACACTCAATATGGCTGCTAGGAACCAAAATATGTTTGCTTTTTCTTATTTTTCGCATTTGAGCAATATTCCTGAATGAATTCGATGTACACACACGTATTATCAGGTTTTTGGGGTCGCTGATCACGAATCCGGGGTCAGATTTGCCAAATTCAATATGGCGGCCTAAAATTGTTGAAACTGTACGATTTCCATGAAAATCAGTACATGGGGGTTTCCGGGATCCCTGATGACTAATCGCAGGTCAGATTCTATGAATTCGAAATGGCGGTTCGAATATGGCAGCAAGAAGTCTCAATTTTCGTTCCTCCAGTTTTATATCAATTTATCGATATTTTCCTCCTCACATAGATGGATCTGAGTATTCTTTGGATCACTGAATACAAATTTCGTGTCAGATCCACTGAATACAAAATGGCAGAGCCAATATGGCTTCGGAAGAGTACTGAAATTGTCTCATTTTTCAAGTGTTTTTTGCTGTCGGTAAGGGGTCTTTTGGCCGAATCGAGATGATTTGACAATCGCTAGTCATTCTCTAGTGTTCTCTGAAAGCGACTAGCGATTGTCAAATCATCTCGATTCGGTTAAAAACTTTTTCGGCCAAAAGATCCCCTACCCTGCTGTCGATGTGTTTCCTTCGCAGTTGCTCAACTGTCATTACATATTTCGTTGCTTCTCCAATTTTTCACAGTTTCATCTTTTCCCTTTTAGATTCTTAGCTTCATATGTTATTCTTGAGCACTCTGAAGGAAACCCAAGTTCATTCTTTGGATGTAATCAAAGCCGTCAATTGTTTCAGATTCGCAATTTTTCGTTTCTGATGTCGAAGTTCAGTTTCGTCTCCCTTCCTCTGCACTATGTATCCATTGCAGTTGCTCAACTGTCACCACATCTTCCGTTCTCTGTTTCTCCCATTTTTCAAAGTTTCATCCTTTTCCTCTTAGATTCTCATCTTCATCTGTTCTCTTGAGCACTCTGAAGGAGAATCCAAGTTCTTCCTTAGGATGTAATCAAAGCCGTCAATTGTTTCAGATTCGCAATTTTTCGTTTTCGACATCGAAGTTCAGTTTCATTTCCCTTCCTCTGCACTATTTTCGCATGAAGCTTAGTCGCCTTAGACGGTAGACTTATGAATAAAATCGAAAATAAGATCAATCAGGAATCCTTTCTGTATTAGGGAGAAAAAAATTCGAAATGCCGGGTCCTTCGGCTGCAAAATATCCAAGACGCTCAAGGTGTACAGAAATTCATGAAGACAATGATGATGTTGAAGAAGGTATGAATTCTGAAACAGAAAGTTCCGATGAATCAATATCGGGAGAATCTGATTTTGAAAATGATGATAATGACTTTCTCATCCACGAGGCAGACATAATCTCAAAAATCTCGTATGTGAAAGTCCGTGATAGTTACACAGACGGTCAAACAAAGCTTGAACCGAATCACATTTATGAATGGATGGATGGTGAGAAAAAATCGATTGGCATCACTGAGAATGAATTTCTTATGTCTGAATCAGCGAGAAAGAAAATTCAGGACGCATCTTTCACGGAAGTTTTTGAATATTTCTTTTCCGATGATTTGAAGAATCACATTATTGATTGTACTGCCAATAACGGTTACGAGCTCTCTTCTCATGATTTGAATATATTCGTAGGAATTATAATAATGTCGATTTTTAACTCGAGAAAATCTCAAAAAGACTATTGGTCTACCGATCCTCTATTAGTTTGCAATCTCATCGCTACCGTCATGAGTCGTAAAACTTTCATGACGATCAAATCAAAAATAAAATTTTCACGACCCAGTGATGAAAACCTTGATGACCGAGCATGGCGGGTACGTGATCTTTTCGAGATTTTCAGAAGAAATATAAAACAATTCGGTTTTTTCTCGACTACCCTATCGATTGATGAGTCGGTGATCCAGTTTTACGGAAGAACCTCTTTGAAGCAATATATGAAGGATAAACCAGTGCAATTTGGCATGAAAAAGTGGTACATATGTAATCCCGAAGGATATTTATTCGACTGCGACATTTACTGTGGCAGAGGGACCAATCTTTATTCCGGACAAGAAGACACAGCACTAGGAAAATGTGCTTTGGGTAGTCGGGTAGTCTTGAAAATGATCCAAGGACTTCTCTCTACGAATGTAGTGAGAGACCGGTAATTTTTCATAACGTTATTTGAACCGAAAAAAAATGCCACCGTCACCAGCGTTGAACATGATTGTGATTACGAACCTCGCTCCTTCCCTCGAAACCACGAATCATTCTCGAAAATGTTATGGTTTTCGATTTATATCATTCTCACCGACCGAGAGTTTGTTTCCACATTGTGTCATAAAAAATCACTGTTTTTGAACATCCATTCCGACTGGTTTCAATTTCTAAACTTCTTGATATGAAAAATGACTGCCCGAGAAAGAAATTTCCATATATGGACCCATATATGGATTCATATATGCATTCATGAGCCTATATGGATTTTGGCCTTATATGTTAATATATGGTCATATATGAGAGTGGGGAATCTATCAGCATTGATCTCACTTCTCTCTCCTTTAGTTTCTCATCACGTTCCGTAAAAAATTGTGACATTCTTTTGTCCATATATGGATGTATATGATAATGTTTGATTGAGTATGATCACATATGGCCATATACAGCCTCATTCATACATGACCATATATGGCCAAAATCCATATATGTTCATATATGATCTCATATATGTTTATATATGTTCAGATGTATTTCATATATGTTCATATATGATCTCATATATGTTTATATATGTTCATATGTATTTCATATATGTTCATATATGATTCATGTATGTTTATATATGTTCATATATATTTCATATATGTTCATATATGATTCATATATGATTCATATACTTTCATATACAACCATATATGAATTATTTTTTCCCAGGTGGTTTTTTTCATCAATTTATGATCTTATAACAAGTATATCCCTCGTCTAATAGAGAAACCAATCATTTTCAATGATGTATTGCTCTTAGTGTATGGGAGACGAGATATGTGCGTTTGAAAAATTCCTCTATGAAAATAAACAAATATATTGCTACATCGATCTAGTCTCCTCCGATCTTCCGAACCAAATTACTTGAAATTCATATGACGCTTTTACGTCTTCCATAGTCACATTCAAGCAGAATTATATTGAATTTAGCTGATTAGAATATAACGAAGGCATACCCTAAAAAATTCTAAAAATATCCATTTCCAGCATCGATTACACTTTTTGAAGAAATATATTGTATTTCTGATTCGAATGATACAAAAAGCGCAAAAGTCTGGAAACACCCCCATCACTTTTGAACGGGGCATGATAATCGGATCAAATTTCTTCTGAATTGAAAGGGGGGTCAAGGGCTATCTTAACGGGGGACTTTGAGTTCCCCAGCCCTGTAGGGGACAGTGAGAGGGGACGGGGGGCCAAAATCTCAAATAAGAGGGGAGGGCTTGTGATACGTCATTCGATAGGGTTTTCCAATTCAAATCCAGCGGTTTTTTGTTTCTCGAAATCGGATTATTTTTCGCTGAGTTCTCGTAATTTTGATACTCTGATGTGACAAAGTCTGGAAACACCCCCTTAACTTTTGAACGGGGCATGATAATTGGATCAAATTTTTTTCGAATCGGAGGTTTTCTTATCCCAATCTTGTCATTAAACAGAATCAACAGCGTGGACCTGTCGGGAATCTGATTCCTTGTGTGTGTAGTGAGTGTGTTGTTGTGTGAGTAGGTGTGTGTGGGTGGTTGTGTGTGATTGCGGGTGTGTGTGTGCGTGTATGTGTGTGGTTGTGTGTGGGCGTCGGTGTGTGTGGGTCGCACAGGCCCATACGACCGAACCACCCACCCACCCTCACACGCACACAATCCCACACACAATCACACACACCGACACCCACCTACACCCACACTCACCTCCTCACACACACACACACACACACACACACACACACAAGAAATCAGGTTCCCGCCACGTCCACGTCGTTGATTCTGGGTAATGCGAAGATTGGGATAAGAAAACCTCCGATTAAAAAAAATTTGATGTAATTATCATGCCCCGTTCAAAAGTTATGGGGGTGTTTCCAGACTTTGCCCCATCGGAGTATTAAAATTACAATAACTCAACAAAAAATGATCTGATTTCAAAAAACAAAGAATCGCTGGATTCGGGTTGAAAGCCCCTATCGAATGACGCATCACAAGCCCTCCCGTCTCATTTGAGATTTTGCCCCCCTTTCCCCTCTCATCGTCCCCTACAGGGCTGGGGAACTCAAAGTCTCCCGGTAAGATAGCCCTTGACCCCTCCTTCAATTAAAAAAAAAATTTAATCCAATTATCATGCCATGTTCAAAAGTTATGGGGGTGTTTCCAGACTTTTTCACCACCCTGTATGTGAATAGGTAAGTGTATCCTACTATCGCAGATTCTGTAATTATGAGATTTGTGAAATGCAGAAGTTTAAATCGATTGTTGAAACAAATTCGAAATTGAATGTGAAGAAACATTATATATTATAAATGTTAATATTCCACACTGAACATTTTTGGACAATACATGGTATACGCATCATTTGATTTTTCGATATTTATGCGTGCATTTGTTGGAATAAATGATTACCTTCAACAACATGAAGAAGAAATCCACAGTTCTCGATACTCTATTGGAACAGCTTTGACAAAATTATCTTCCAAAAAATAGTATATTTTGTATCCTTTACTTATCAACTGTAATTATACGTTAAATGATGTAACACATAACATAACATTCATATAATAAAGTGATTTTCAAATAATTCCAAAAATAGTGGCAGAAGACATGGAAGTATTTCACATACCTACTGTCAATATATTTGTATTTCAAATAGTATTATATCTTATGGATTGATTCGAAATCTATTTATTCATATTCATTTGTATGCGTTTCTCGAGCCTTCCCCAGCAAAACACTGCACTGATGGCCCTGTACTGGGTCTTCAATGAATGCCAGCAATAGCTTTGATGGTCCTCCATTGGCAGCCTTTGAGGGCCCAGCGCGTATATGTCCTACCGGCCAGGATTCGGCCACATAACATTCAACCAACACTGTATGCTTTCATTGAATCACCAAACTTTATCCACTGATTGAATATGAATGTCAAGACACGAATTCATTGTGAATTCAATATCATTTTGAACAAGAATCAAAAACGATGAATTTATTGAAGACTGAAAATATTAATATAATGAAATAAATAAAATGAAAAAAAAAATTTATTGGATTAATGGTATTCATCCGCAATGATTTTCTTATCCTCAAACATGTCGTTGTAATCCAACGTGGAAGAATCCTGAGAAATTCTTTGTGTCCACGGTCACCCATCCAAACTTCTACCGCTTCTGGGAATGCTGCACATTCATGATCACGTTCAGAAGTCGTTGACGTGCTGCTGCCAACCCTTCGTTCTCGTTGGAGCATTAATTGGCGTTGTAGTGAATGAATAATTATTGATATATATATCCTGATCATAAATATACGGTACTTGAAACCACAAACTGATTCATTCCTACTTTTACACTGAATCAAATGTTGGAAAGAATATCTGTATCACGAACAAGTTTTTTGTCAGGTAAAGACGTCTATACTACTCAAAGTTTGATGAGATGTTCTCATGTGTTGTTATTGAATAGTGAATCACGCAACCTAATCACTTTGTTCATTCATATCACCTCACAATGTATTCCAATAAAATAAAACCTGCATGATTCACTCGATACACGATATTAGGTATGATTTTATTTTCAATTTAAAATATAGAAATTCATTCTCGAATGAATGAAGAATTCTCATAAAATATTAATTTGATGGGATGGGTTTGATCATCTGTTATAAAACCAACAACAACAAAGTTCATAAGAATCGCAACAGATGGCAGTACGATAATACGGGGAGCCATTATTGGCAGCATATCGGGTCATTAAAATTCTGCCTTAATTTCCTGGCATCAGAAATGAACGTGATGCCATTATTGGCCCTTCGATGGAGAACAATGTATCGAGTGTCATTGCACATCCTGTAAAGGCCCAATACATATTCACCAAGGCCAGCATTTCACCGGCACTGCCAATGTTGGTCCTTCAAAGAACCTGACCACAGTGTTTGCTGGGTTGCTTCGATTTCTATTAAGGATAAACTTAATTAATGGAATGTGACGAATATAAAAGACCCAATAGATATTTCCCGCATTTTGACCATTTTTGCCAATTTTGACCATTTGAACCGGTTTAAACCACTTTTATCCAGTGGCTAGGACAAAAGTGATAAAAGCCGGCTTTTTTGCAACCCTGGTGGTGGTAGACGACGTACAGATCGAATGGTATATTTGCCTCGTTTTTGTCTTTCCTCATTGGCCTGATACTTTCCTTGACCAAGAGTTGTTATCGGATTGCTTGAGTAGTATCACAGGTGTATAAGGAGATACGAAAAAGAAGCAAATATACCATAGACCTGTACGTCGTCTACCACCACTATCCATTTCATATACAGGGTGATTCAAAATTCCCGCACTCTTTTTTGGGAGTGGATTCCTGATGAAATGATAAAACGATTTGTCCTTTTGCACAATGCTCTCCGACGCATAATTTCCGAGATATAATTAATTAAAGTTGACCAATTATGAGGTGGATCCATCGGTCATCCAGGAGCGTCATAACAGAACAAGAGAGGAAGGTGCTTGCAGAGGGCGCTTATACGATCAGCTGATCGGTATAATCGATACGATTTACCAACATACAAATTGATAAATTTTCTATGTAGAACGATTGAATTCGTCGACACTGTGGAAAAATTGATTATTGTCATGAATTCCTATCACGATATGCTGTAGGTGGAAGTTGTAATTTCAGTAATGATTTTTATTACGCAGACAAATGTAAAATAGTGTTCTTTCGTAGGGATAGGGATTCAAGTGGGAGAAAAAAGTATAACCACTCGTTTTCAATCAGAATTTTCATGTAAAGAAGAAAACATGAGAATTTTCATTCATCCGATACCCAATTTGAACGGTTTGATGAGTAAGTTCAACACAAGAGATTGGATTCCGAATCCTGTATTCTGATTGGTCGAGAATCAATGTATGTGAGATCAATCCTCGGCCGTTTCGAATGATTGTTCTGGAGAATGTGTTTTCGACTTATCCCAACCACAACATTGAACAATGATGGATTGATTCGAATTCACCCTTTTTACATCATTCGATGATTATAAAGGGTTTATCGAACGTTAATAATTTACTTCAACTTGCAGAATCCATCAATTCTGACGAAAATACAAGGTGTGACATCGTATACGACCCAATCATTGCACTTGATTGACATTGTAATCACATACGGTTTGTTTAGCTTGAATCAACCATTCGTGATACGAATCAACCAATCAGGTGACAGCTCGAAACAGTTTCATTTAAAGCACATATGACTTCAAAGGGCATATTGTTATTTCAAATGGAAAAAGAATTGTCTTTAAAGATTAACCAAATCCGTCCTTTTTAGGACGAATACATTTTCTAAACATAGAAACGCGCTCGAACTTGCACACAATTTGAATTAGATTTTGATTTAAACATGAATGATCTTGAGTGATCTCAAGTAAGTTATTAACGTTCGATAAACCCTTCATAATCATCGAATGATGTAAAAAGGGTGAAGTCGAATAAATTCATCATTGTTCAATGTTGTGGTTGGGATAAGTCGAAAACACATTCTCCAGAACAATCATTTGAAATGGCCGAGGATTGATCTCACATACATTGATTCTCGACCAATCAGAATACAGGATTCGGAATCCAATCTCTTGTGTTGAACTTACTCATCAAACCGTTCAAATTGGGTATCGGATGAATGAAAATTCTCATGTTTTCTTCTTTACATGAAAATTCTGATTGAAAACGAGTAGTTATACTTTTTTCTCCCACTTGAATCCCTATCCCTACGGAAGAACACTATTTCACATTTGTCTGCGTAATAAAAATCATGACTGAAATTACAACTTTCACCTACAGCATATCGTGCTAAGAATTCATGACAATAATCAATTTTTCCACAGTGTCGACGAATTCAATCGTTCTACATAGAAAATTTACCAATTTGTATGTTGGTAAATCGTATCGATTATACCGATCAGCTGATCGTATGAGCGCCCTCTGCAAGTACCTTCCTCTCTTGTTCTGTTATGACGCTCCTGGATGACCGATGGATCCACCTCATAATTGGTCAACTTTAATTAATTATATCTCGGAAATTATGCGTCGGAGAGCATTGTGCAAAAGGACAAATCGTTTCAAAATTTCATCAGGAATCTACTCCCAAAAAAGAGTGCGGGAATTTTGAATCACCCTGTAGGCGGTCTTGTGGAAAATTTGTATTGAATGGATGAATTACAGATTACAAAGTGAATTCAATTGATAATGAATGGCATGAAATGGATGATTTAGGATTATGCCATGAATCAATAATTGAATCATCGTTCATAACCAGGAAATGGGATTCATCAAAACACCCCAATGCGATATGAAAAGTTTTTAGAAAGTGAAGTTCATGACAAAACCTCATAGAGATGTAAATAGTTTGACCAACGGTAGAAGTTGAGGTTGGTCTCCAGTTACTTTAGTCACATTGGAGTATATCAAAGCGATTTTCTCAAAGGCGAAAACGCAGTAGATATGCCACAGGTTCTTACAACATGTTGGGCTCATCAGTTCTTTGGGGTATCATCATAGGTGGCTGGAGACGAAGCAGAAATGAAGCAGACGTATCACAAATTTGTATGCTAGCTATCGTCACTATCAATCTCATTCGGTGACCTCATAATCGAACGAAGGGAAGACAAAAGCGCAGTGGATATATCACAGATTTATCCGATGCTGGTATCAGAGTCTTTGCGTAGTGTTTCAGGGGGATAAGGAAGGAACAAAATGACGGGAATACACCATAGATCTGTGAATTTGCTCCCACCACTATCAATTTGCATTACAGATTACAAAGTGGATTCAATTGATAATAAATCTCTAGATTCTTCGAGTAGAATTACAGGTGGATGCAGGAAAAACAGGCAAGATGCATGTATATCATACATCTGTATATCATACATCTGTATATCATGTACCAGCAGGATCAATATCAATAGGTAGCGTCGTAAGAAAATGAAGAAAAGACAGAAGCGTCGTGGATATTCAACAAGTCATTACATCAGGGATACTATTATCAGATTCTTCTAATAGAATCACTGGTGGAAAAAGAAAAAGCAGGAAGGATACACGTGTACCATACATCTGTACATTACATACCAGCATGATCGATTGTCAATCAATCATGATTAATATCATCATGTGGCGTTATAGGAAAATGAAGAAAAGGCAGGACCACAGAGGATATACAATAGGTTCTTGCGTCGAGTATACTTCTATCAGATTCTTTCATTAGGATCACTGGTAGATCACTGGAAGAAAAAGCAAGAAGGACGCAGATGTACTATACATCTGTATCTCACTTAGCATCATGATCATTACGTAGCGTTGCAAGAAAATGAAAATGAGACAGGAGCGCTGTGGATATAACACAAACTTTTGCATCAGATGCACTTGACTGACCAATTGACGAATAATTACGCAGACTGTTAAGGATCAAATCAACGGAAATTGAGCAGATAAAAAATTATTCTGATTATAGAAATTGTTGTAGAATAACTACCGGTCAACCTGACTGATATGGCTGGAGAAACAATTCATTCTGAATATTTTCTTCATAAGTTCTATCTCTCCAGATGTTCCATTCGAGCTGGATTACATTTCTATTGTTACAAACTTTTATTTTTATCTTTCATTATCTTTGTTTTCAAATGATTCAATTCTCGAATATCATGAATATTAAAATCTTTATTTTCATATATTTTGATATTTACAGATCATTATTCTTAAATATGTGATACAAATGAAAATAAACTAATTCAACCACCCATTTTCCTCCTCATTCCAACATATATTTAAGAATGAGGATTTGTGAGAGTGGAAATATGTGAGAATAGATATTTATCAACAGTGATATGCAGGAAAGGATTATCTGAAAATTAAGATGATTGAGAATACAGATCTCTAATGGAAGATGTTTAATTGAAAATAGAGTCCTTGAGAGGAAGAATCTTTCGGAGTATTATATATGTCATAAATGAATTACGGATATTGTCTCCGAATGACTGAAGATCAACCTAATTGATGTAGCTGGAGATAAAATTGATTCTAAAAAATTCTCTCTATAAGTTTGAAACTTCCACTTGTTCCATTTCAGCTGAATTGTATTTCCATTCTTACGAACTTCTATCTTCAGTTTTAATTACGTTTGTTCTCGAATAATTTTATTCTTGATTATCATCAACGTTGAATATTTTCATCTTCACATATTTTCACTTCCGCAGGTCTGTATTCCCAAATATGTGTCAAAAATGGAAGAAAATTCAATTCAACAGCAATTCTTTTCCTTTTAATATGTACTAAAACATGAACTCATGTCATATTATATTCAACGATAAAGACCTGTTAGTGTATAAATATGTAGAAACAGACATTCATGATCAGATATGATATTAAAGCGAAGAATTTTCTGAAAATAAACAAAAATAAAAATACGAATATTTTATGAAAAACCTATTACTTGGAAGTAAGAACATTTCGGAATGTCATATATGTTACGAATGAGTTTGAAATTATGAGAATTGTCGTAGAATAACTATCCGTAGTCTGATTCGTACGACTGAAGATACGATTTATTCTAAAATGATCTCTTCAAAAGTTTCATCTCTATTGTTGTTACATTATTGTTTTAAATTCAAGCTGAATGATATTTCTATTCTTACAAACCTCTTTTTTCTTGTACAATCATACCTACTTGTTTCTTTGTTTTTTACTTGATTCATTGGTCTCAAATCACAGATAACATGGAGTTCATAAAGAATCCTCAAAAAACTTCTTCAAAATCCAAAGTTCTAAAAAAGTTATTTAAGAATCAATTAACTCTCTGCTACCTGGGGTATCATCCCATATAGCACACGAGTTCCCGCAAAGACTTCCCGTTATGCTGATCAATATGTATTCATTATAAATATCTTTAATTCAAAATGAACTATTAATGAACAACTTAATGTTCAGAAAGGACTTGTATCGAGATTTTATAATGAATTGTCCGGGCATTCGAGACGTTTTCATTTTGAATTCAAAATATTCATAATGAATACATATTGATTAGCATAATGGGAATTATTCAAGAGGTCTTTGGGAAGTCTTTATAAATTCAAATTGATCATTTGTGCTGGTTGAGATCAAAGTCAAATGACTTTATTTCCACGTATTTGCACTCTCACAGATCTTGATTTGTAAATATGTATTATTGAGAAAGGAAAACAATCTCATTCAATAATCCCTCTCATCCTTCCAATATATGTTCAAGAATGGGGATCTGTGAGAGTAGAAATATCCCACATAGCACTACAGTCTCAGAAGAAGTCTTACAGAATTCATGAAGAACAAAATGAGTTCAATAAGAATTCTTTTGAGACAATGGCGTTGTGTGGGATGTGAGAATAGATGTTCATCATCGTTGATATTCAAGAGAAGAATTATCTGAAATTGAACATTATTAAAGATACGGATATCTTATGACAAATAAAGTATTTGAGTGTAAGGATATTTCACAATATTATGGATCCTTGCGAGTGCAAAAGCCTTTGGCCCCAGAGGCCATGAATTAGCTAATGGGAATTCATTCTCAAAGCCCCAGGGGCTATGGATGCCTGCAATCAATCCTATATGTATATACAGGGTGGGGCATTTAAAGTGTCGCGGGCGTTTTTTCCAAAAATAAAGTGAGATACGAGAAAATTCTTCGGACAAAAGTTGTAGGGTACCGAGGGGGACATCCGATGGTGGCCTTGGCTTTGACCTCAAATCTCATCTTCAAGGGCATTCTGAGATCAACTCTTGTTTTTTAAATAGCATCTTATATTTTTCACTGCAGATTTGGATTCTAGGTCAAAAACCAAGAAACTTTTGTCTGAACCATTTTCCTGAAATCCGCAAAAATGGCGCTCTAATCGATATTGTTCCATTTTGAATCTGACATTCGAATAACTCGAAAACGAAGGGTCTTGCAAAAGAATGTTTCGTACAAAAGTTGTCAATACACAACACATTTCAATCGTCTACATTATCACCATTCAGAGCTCACGCGATGTAAACAAACGACGGGGTTTAGTGAAAATTAACGATTTTGAAAGTCAGTTTGTCAGTTACATTTGATTATTACTTGGTTTATGACAAATTGAAAATCATGGATATCCGATACACGGTTTCTGGAAAGATCGATATGATCTACATTTACGGTGAAGTGCATAAGAACCCCAGACAAGCATATGACTTGTATGCAGAACGATTTCCTGAAAGAACAACGCCATCCATTAGGTATTTTCAACGCATTACAAAATTATTCTCAGAAACGGGAAGTGTTACAAGGGAAAAACGACATCGAATGAGAACTGTTAGCGGAGAAAATGCGGAAGTTAATGTACTAGCTGCAGTAGCCAATAATCCACACGTGAGCTCTCGTGAAATTGAACTCCATTCGGGAATTTCTCGGAGAAGTGTTCTTCGAATACTGAAACGTCACAAATTCCATCCGTATCACATCTGTTTGCATCAAGACCTTCACGGTGATGATTTCGAAAATCGTGTACAGTTTTGTCGATGGGGTCTAGCGCAAATGCACAATAACAACTTCATCAACATATTATTTTCTGATGAGTCGACGTTCACTAATCATGGTCAAGTAAATCGACATAATATGCATCAATTATATCAATCAATCGACAATGGGCTGTGAATGTTTGGTGTGGTATTTTTCGATCTCGAGTAATTGGACCGTACTTCATTGCAGATACGCTAAATGGAGAGAAGTACAGACATTTCTTAGATCAAGTACTTCCAACATTACTTGAAGACATACCTATTCAGGAACGATTGAATATATGGTATCAACACGATGGTTGTCCATCCCATTATGCAGTCACAGCTCGAGAAATATTGGACAGAGATTATCCTGGACGATGGATAGGACGTCGTGGACCAGTTCATTGGCCTGCCCGTTCTCCGGATCTTACTTCTCCAGATTTTTTTTTATGGGGATACATAAAAGATACAGTTTATCAACAAGCACCGACTATACCTGAGAATATGCGTCAACGAATCATCAATGCATGCGCGAGCATCAATGAAGATATTTTATCACGAGTTCAGCAATCTTTTGTAAAACGTTTTGAAATGTGTATTGAAGTCGAAGGCCATCATTTTGAGCATCTACTGCATTAAAATTATCCAAGTGATGTAGACGATTGAAATGTGTTGTGTTTTGTCTGTTATACCCCATCACCTCCGTTTCAGTCCAAGGGGTCCCCCTTGGAATCAGACAACTTTTGTCCGAAACATTCTCCTCCAAGACCCTTCGTTTTCGAGTTATTCTAATGTCAGATTCAGTATGGAACAATATCGATTAGAGCGCCATCTTTGCGGATTTCAGGAAAATGGTTCAGACAAAAGTTTCTTGGTTTTTGACCTAGAATCCAAATCTGCAGTGAAAAATATAAGATGCTATTTAAAAAACAAGAGTTGATCTCAGAATGCCCTTGAAGATGAGATTTGAGGTCAAAGCCAAGGCCACCATCGGATGTCCCCCTCGATACCCTACAATTTTTGTCCGAAAAATTTTCTCGTATCTCATTTTATTTTTGGAAAAAACGCCCGCGACACTTTAAATGCCCCACCCTGTATACGTTATAAATGAGATTATCATCAAGATGATGATGCATATAGCAAAACTACACCCTGATGAAAATAGCTGTTATAAACAGACAGAACCTTCAGCTGAACCTAACGGAATCAATATGTGTTTTTCAAAAGCACATATTGACTCCGTTAGATTCGAATAGAGGTTCTGTCCGTTTTTGACGGTCAGTTTTATCAGGGTAAGCTTTGTCTGACTGAAAGGACTGAAAATGCGATTGATTTTCGAATGATCTCTTCGAAAGTTTGATCCCTCTTGTTATCCTTCAAGCTGAATTATATTTCTATTCTCCCTTTATCCCAGATAGCACCAGATTCTCAACAAAGAGCTCCAGTTTGAGAGTAAAAGAAGAATTCATTATAAATACTTTCAATTCAAATTGAATTTTTCATCAACACGTCAGTGTTCAGGAAGAATTTATATTGCAAGTTCGGAAATAATTTTCTGAAGATTCAAAATGTATTTATTTTGAATTTATTGGATTTATATTGAATATGAATGATCATTTGTGCTATCTGGGTATGCTTCATGATTCCATTTCTAAAGTCCAGAAAAGGAAAAAGTCCATTTCTAAAAGAATTCGCAATAAAATATGTTCATACTTTTGGATGTCTTCTACGATTGGCTGGGACTGATGAATCCAGGATTTAGAATATGACGATGGAAAGGTAGACGATGAATTGTTCAAGATTATGAGCTGCTCTGAGCGCTCCGAGCTGCTTTCAGCGTCAACTTATCGGTCAACTAACATTTAGTTCCCAGAATTCTTCACATGTATACTTGTTTAAGGAAATTCACTTTCCTTCCCTTCTTTTCTTCATTCCCAATTTCAATAATTTATTGCTGTCCGATGATGAGATGAATAATGAGAGCCAAGAGGTTCTTCATATCACAGAAATGACCTGAGGACATTTTCTTCATCGCTATGGTTCCTATCAAACTCGACATGAGTATTCAATTTTCATTTGTTCTCAATTGAAGGCGTATTCAGAGAAAAAAGTGAAATCCGAATAAAAAAACTCTAAAAAAGTAAACAAATAACGCCAAGCACATGAAAATACGATCAATTTCTACAAAAACCAGTGTATAAACCTGATCTCAACAGAAATTTCATTATATTTAAAATTTCAATGCAATACAACAGGATATGCCCCATCTGAAAAAAAGATGTGAAATCAATATGAGCTGCCAAGTACATTTGGTTATCCAAATGGTATATAAACGATTTTTTGTATATTGTAACTTGAATTTTTTGAATTCTATTCAAAGTGATTTATGATCTCTGGAAACATTATTGTATTGAGAATGAATATAAAGTGGAGTAGAAGAAAAATTGGATTCAATCATTAGGCATACTTGAAACAACTCCGACTTATTTTGAACCGAACGTATTGGTCATTTCTGAACAGTTTTGAAATTCATGTTCATACGAAAAACTTGACGTGGCTAGTGGGAAATTTTGAGCTCTTATTACTCAACAATTTTATCATAAAATCTATATTGGCCACGCCAAGTGTTTCGCATCGACATGAATTCCAAAACTGTTCAGAAATGACCAACACGTCTGGTTCAAAACAAGTCAGAGTTCTTTCTAGTAGGTATGCCAAATGATTGAACCTAATTTTTCTTTTACTCCACTTTATATTCATTTTTAATACAATGATGTTTTTCAAAGATCATGAATCACTTTGATTAGAATTGGATAACCAAATGTACTTGACAGCTCATATTGATTTCACATCTTTTTTCAGATGGGGCCTATCCTCTTGTATTGCACCGAAATTTCAAATGTAATGGAATTTCTGTTGAGAGTAGGTTCATAGATTTTTTTTGTAGATATCGATCGCATTTTCATGTGCTTGGCGTTATTTTTTTACTTCTTTGGAGTTTTATGCTGATCTTGAAATTTTTTTTTCATTTATTTCTATCACAAAAATGATCTAATTTCACTTGAGGCGAGGATATTTCTTCTTATCAGAAGAAAAATTAGGATTGAGAAAAAAATTTCCCCATGATAATAAAATTTTGCTTATAATATGAAATCATTTCTGTGAGTATGAGAGAATTAAAATATTCTCAACACATCTTTCAGATATGCTGCAGATATTTTGTACAGTATTTCGGAAGACTTCAAAAAAAATGTTTTTGGGTTTACATCAAGAATATTTCTGTATTTATACGTTATACGATTTATTTATTTCCTTTTTCAATGAAGGTTCAAAAAGTGTGGATAGACATAATAATAAGAAATGTAAAATCCAGTGAAGTGAATGTATATTAGAAAGAAGTTTTACTCCAATCAGAATATACAGACGCGCGCACACACAAGTACAAGGTGATAGTGTAGAAACCCGGGGTGGGAATTGGGGAGCTCGGGTTATAATGTGGCTTTCTTCGTTCGATTTTACACGACTGTGCACTCAGTAGAGCACAATGAACACCAAACCAAACCAAACCGACCGACCAACCAACCAACCGATGACTAAGCCGTGCGTTTCCGAACCGCGTAAGGAGGAATCCATCGACATTGCATGGATGCGTAAGATAGATATAGACGTTGCATATACAGAGGCAGACACGCAGATACACATATACACAAACGCACACACTCGTAACACTTTCCCAACAATGTGACCAAGCATGAATATGATCATACTCAACGTACATAAACACGTATACACAGATACAAGTAATATTCTCCTTCTGCAGACAAATAACCGAACATAGCTCCATTCCGACTCCGCACCCTCTTCCCGGCCCCGAAGCGAGGGCTTCGAGAGCATAAAAAGTAAGAAAATTTGGTAGGTGGCTGTGAAAAAAGAGGAAGGGAAGGGCGTATGAATAATGCACCCCGGAAAAAAATTATTTCAACTGTGAATTTATACAGATCTTGCGAAATTGGAATCTAAGTTTGACCTTTCGGAAACTCATTTGATCAATTGTGATGGAATTGTTTGCGATAATTTGATTCCTATTTGGAAAGAAAGGGAATAAGTACTTTTTGAGGATAGCAACATGCTTATATCATTTATTTTGTAACGGTTTCAAACAGTTTGCAAAGTATCTTATAGACAAATTCCCTGGTAAAAATAAAGCGTGCAATTAAGAGTGCGGGAAAAATGTTTGTATAGTCAATTAAGGGGTAACGCCACTGTAAAATTTTCAAAAAAATTTCTCTTGGCTTGAAGTACTAATTGCGGGTCACGTTAAAATGATGTACCGTACGTTTCTGATCGATATTCGAAATGGAAGAGCAATTTTTGAAACGTAGAAGTAGAAACCTGCTTGAAAGATCCGATTTAAACCTATTAACTGGTCAATCAGTATGAATCAGATTTTTGTCCAGGACTTTCCTATTTGATCTTATTCAAATCTAATCGGTCTGAATAGGAAATTTTTACTCGATGAGATATAATCAGAAAATTCGAATCATGTACATTCGAATTTACTGATTATATCCGATCGAGTAGAAATTTCATATTAGAAACCGATTATATTAGGTTGGTAAGAAAGTCTTGCAACACACAAAAAAAGTGAAAAAAAAAGTTTTTATTATTTTCATAATATAATATTATTGAGTGATGTACGCTCCCTCTGCATCTACAACTCGTGCCCAACACTCTAGTAAACTTTGCACGCCCTCCGTCCAAAATTGTTTTGGTCGTGAGTTAAAAAAGTCGTTCAGCGAATTTTCGAGATCGGCGAGATCATCAAATTCCTTATTCTGAAAATAATTTTTCAATGGCCGGAGAAGATGGTAGTCGGTAGGAGCCAAGTCTGGTAAATACGGTGGATGTGGTAAAACTTCCCAACCCAGCTGCGAAATAGTCTTGTGTCATCTTAGCTACGTGGAGTCGAGCGTTGTCATGGAGAAGTTGAACTTGGACACGTTTACGCCTTTTTAGTTTGATAATTGCAGCCAGTTTTTGCAGTTGTCTAGTGTAAGTCTCCGCCGATATCCTGGTTTTAGCTGGTAGCAATTGGTAATAGAGCAAGCCCTCAGAGTCCCACCAACAACAGAGTAATACTCTCTGTACTCCGCGAGGCAGTTTAGAGGTTGGCTCTGGTTTTTCTCCTTTCGGTAACCACCGTCGCTTGCGTGTGTGGTTAACATAGAGCACCCAACTCTCATCTCCAGTGACGATTTCTCAAAGAAAATCCTTTCTGTTCAGACGATGCAGGAGTGAAAGACATATAGACACCCGTGGCGCTTTGTTTGATTCGCTGTTCGGAGTCGAACCTGGAACTACCTATAGGTACTGGGGTGCGTTAACCAATTACGCCACCATGACCCTGACGACCCCCCTCTCAAGATTTCCTCCAAATAATTACGGACGATTGAAATTTGAAAATCACCGTACCCACGAGTGACATCTACTAATCAATCAAGTTACCAGACTTGTTTGAATCCTATCATTCGGCAGAGGATAATCCATAGAATAGATCAAGAATAGTCGCTTCGGTCGATAATTCAAATCATAATACGATTGATGCCTTGCTAGAAGTCATGAGAGAGAATAATTATTTGACACGTTTCGAGATATTTGGAAAAAGTTCATCTCTTGCCTCTAACCACATACTCTGAGTAAGGAGTTGTGGTTATTAGAGACATGGATCCGTTCGTGTGTTTGAATTTGCTGTATCAGTAACACACGCATCGATTACTTTCATTGATCGATGTGAATATGTTTTCTCCGCTTCTAGCAAGGCATTAATCGTATTATGATTTGAATTATCGACCGAAGCGACTATCCTTGATCTATTCTATAAATTGAAATGTTCTTCGGATTACGAGAATTGACGTCAAAGGGGTTTTACGTGAAAAAATCTGTTGAATCAGAAATAGAATTGCACTGAATCGTTTAATTTCAATGAGATTCAATGGGATTCAATAAGCTTGTTTCAACTAGCGATGCAGGATATTTCACGATATCGATTGTATTCCCCGATGCGAATGAAATGGATATTAAAAATCAAAATATACCAGATAGTATGATTGTTCGAATAGCGGTATCTTTCGACACGGGCTGGTTTACTAGAGATACCGGGAGAACATATGATAGTCTTTCAGGAACAGCAGCTCTAATAGGCTATTTTACTAAGAAAGTTGTTAGTTATGTAACCTTGCATTGTAAATGCGCAAAATGTGATCGTGGTCATTCGTCCAACGATCATGATTGCCGGTTGAATTTCGTGCGCAGTGCTAAAGCGATGGAACCCCATGCAGCAGTGTTACTCACAAAAAACCATGCCATTTTGAACGGATGTAATCTTCAAGTTGGAATATTCATTGCGGATAACGACAGTAGCGCTATTTGTGCTGTAAGAGAAGCAAATAATCATGAAGTTGCAAAGCAATCCGACAAAAACCATACGTCTAAGGGTGTTGTCTCTGAATTGTACAAAATTAATGAGAAATACAAAGAACCGACGGGTCCTGCTATCAAGTATCTTCAGAAATGTTTCAACTCCTCTGTGTCACAGAATGAGGGAGATTGTATTGCTATGGCAAGAGCTATTGAAAACATTCCCTTTCTCCCTTTCAACTCCCACGATAACTGTTGGAAGTTGGTGCAGTTACAATGCAGATCCTGGAAATTATAAGCACACTAATATTGGTGATGGTTTCAAGGATGAAAATCTATTCGCAGCTTTAAAACCTATTTTCAATGATTTAGCAAATAAAACTAGTCAATTCAGCGCTGGCGCTTCCAGTCATTCCAACGATAGTTTGAATGCGATGATTGTAAGTAAGGCTCCAAAAACAAGAATGTATGGGAAATCAGCAGCTGCTGACGCACGAGTAGCCTATGCAATAAGTAAAAAAAACAGAGGAGAGAAGTATGTGGCTGATTTATCAGAAAAACTATTATTGTCTCCCGGACAATTTACAATGAAATTTTGTAAAGAAGTTGATCGTTTCAGTGAAAATAGATGTGCTCAATCTTCAACACGAGTTCAAAAACTCAGACGCATTTTTTTGAAAGAATCTAAGACTGCATTGAAGAATGAAAATGAACCCAAAGAAGGCACAACTTATGAGATTGATGTAGGATTACTTAATTCTTTACATGAAAGTATTCCTATTGTACAAATAGATGGAGATTTAGATCCGATCATCATATTATTTGATCTAGAAACGGGAAGCTTTTCAAAAAAACTCTGACAGATTACACAGGCCTGCGAAATTTGACTTTTTTTTTCCCCCTCAAACAATAATATCTTTTTCCGAAGCATTTTGATCCGCTGAATCCGAATCTGGCTGCAGAATTGCTCTATCACGTCAGGTTTTTGAGATATTTCGACCTAAAAATGTGAAAAACACTGTTTTTCGACATATTTGGGGTTACGTAAAGTCGAAGGGTAATTTTTTTTCTCAAAACCAATACATGCACCTCAAAGTATAAGTCCTCCTCTTCCAAATGCCGTTGAGTTTGCTCAGATACCTTTTTTTTTCATTGAGATACGACAGTTTGAAAATTGTGTCTCCACCTATTTATTGAGTACATGAGCGCACAAATTTAAAATTGTCGTATCTCAATGAAAAAAAAAGATATTTCAGCAAACTCAACGGCATTTGGAAGAGGATGACTGATACTTTGAGGTGCATTTATTGGTTTTGTGAAAAAAATTACCTTTCGACTTTACGGAACCTCAAATATGCCAAGAAACAGTGTTTTCCACATTTTTAGGTCGGAATATCCCAAATACCTGACGTGATATAGCAATTCTGGAGCCATATGCGGATTCAGCGCACCAAAATGCTTCAGAAAAATGTTGAATGAATGAAGGGGATTGACTTTGGATTGTATTCTACATGAAACACCTTGAGTAGGCCAGGCGCATCACAACGATACGCTAAATTTTTTTCTTGAGCGAAATACGGTAGAAAATGCTTATAGCATATCACATAAATATATATTTATGCAATATGCTACACTATTATAATCGGACGCCTACAAAATTCACGCGCCGGGCGGTAATATCCTTCCAGCCAGCACTGCTGAGATCGTAGATTGTTCGTTGCTATGTTCAGACATTATTCCACTAATTCACTCGGAATGTACTGATTGTTGTTCTAATTTTTTCCTCCGTGTACAAGTATCGAGTGTCCAGTAATTGTTGTGAATTTCGTGTATTTAAAAAAAAGTTTCACAAATGGCTTCTCGAAAATGTATCAATGCTCCAGATAACTTCTGCTACATATGTGGAAATTATGTAATAAAGAGACAGCAACAAATAATTTCTAAATGTATTGAAGAACTATACGATAGCTATTTCAAAATCAACATAAAAAACCAAGACAAACAATGGGCGCCTCATAAAGTGTGTTCGACATGTGTACGTGAACTTCGGAAATGGTCAAGAGGAGAAAAACATTGTTTTAGTTTACAGACTCCAATGATTTGGATGGAACCGCAAAATCATATCAACGATTGTTACTTCTGCTGTTCAAGCATAAAAGGCTTTAATTCTAAAAATAAAGCAGCGATAAGTTATCCTGATATTCGTTCTGTGATTTTACCTACGTATAAAGATCCTGATAGCAAAGAGTTATGCCATCCTGCCCAACCATTTTCATCTGATCCTAGTTTATTTCAAGAGGCTATAATGAATACTTCAGATCCTGACGATGAATATTACGAGTGCAACGAAACACCACCACTGTTTTCTCAAAGTGAATTGAATGATTTGACAAGAGATCTTAATCTTCCGAAAGATGCTGCGGAATTACTCGGTTCCAGATTGAAAGAAAAAAACATGCTGGATCGTACAACGAACTTTTATTGGTATAGAAATAGAGAGAAGGATTTTCTACCGTATTTTGCTCAAGAAAAAATTTAGTGTATTGTTGTGATGTGCCTGGCCTACTCAAAATGTTTGATGTAGAATACAATCCAAATGATTGGAGACTTTTTATAGATTCTTCGAAACGGAGCCTCAAAGTAGTATTGTTACATAATGGTAATAAATTTGCTTCTTTGCCTATTGGACATTCTACTCATTTGAAAGAATGTTATGAAAATTTGGATTTCGTCCTCAAAAATGAATTACTCCAATCATAACTGGACTATATGTGGTGATCTCAAAATATTAACTATGTTGCTTGGTCAACAAGGAGGGTATACAAAATACCCTGTTTTCTATGTGAATGGGATAGTAGGAATAGAGCACGACATTGGATCCAGAAAGATTGGCCACAGAGAGCATCATTGAACCCTGGAAGTAAAAATGTTGTACACGAAACACTAGTTGACCGCTCCAAAATTCTGCTACCTCCGCTTCATATCAAATTAGGCATTATGAAGCAATTCGTAAAGGCATTGCCTAAAGATGGTCTTTGTTTCAAATATTTATGTGATAAATTCAAGCATTTATCGGATGCGAAGATAAAAGAAGGCGTTTTAGTTGGTCCAGACATAAGGAAATTGATGCAAGATCCTGACTTTGAAAAAACTATGAATAAAACCGAGAAGCTCGCTTGGAAGTCATTTAAGGAAGTCGTACAACATTTTTTAGGGAACAGAAAAAGCCCTGATTATGAAAATATAGTCAACAGCATGCTTAACAATTTCAAAATCCTGGGTTGTAATATGAGTATAAAACTCCATTATTTGCATTCCCATATTGACTTTTTCCCGAGAATCTTGGTGCTGTCAGTGAAGAGCAAGGGAGAGATTTCATCAAGACCTTAAGGTTATGGAGACCAGATATCAAGGAAGGTGGGACGTTAGAATGATGGCTGACTATTGCTGGATGTTAAAGAGAGATGAACCGAATCATGAGTACAACAGAAACATCAAACAGAAGTTTTGAAGAAACTAGAAAAAGATATCATAAGTCCTTTTGATTTATCTAGTATCTTAGGTCTTGTGTGAAACCAGTGCAGCCCCATGTCTGAATTTTATATAAAACGTATATATTTTTCGTTCATACAAATTGTTTAAAAAACTGTAAATATTCATATCTCACATAAAAATGAATCCCGATGTGCTGTAAAAACTGGCGTTATATTTTAGTTCCACAATCTGAATACCTGGAAAGGAACCATTATTGTTCGAAGGGAAAATAAAAACTTATATTCCGCAGGTCTGTGAATTATCAACCCTTTGGGGAACCCATTGTTTTGAAGGGAAATTTTCCTTGAATATGTGAACATATAAGTTTTTGGGTCGCTGAATAAGAATATCATATTAGAAAATTAGAATTTTCATTCCCATACATCCTGGCAGCACCCTCAGGAGATCCTAGAAATATTATAATCTTGGGGATATATTTCACAACTTGGAATACTCGTAACTCTGCAAGGAGAAATTGTAGGTCACCGATTAATAGCTTATCTTGAAGAGTAAGAGTAGTACTGGATGATGCAATTAGAAGAAAAGACTAAAAAAAATTGTGCACTCAGTACATGAATTCCAAAGTAATCAAAACCCATTTTTCGTGGACCTAATCTTAAATATCTTGAAATGCTTACGCGATGGCCCAATCCTGACTCCGGATTTGGATTCTACGCAGAAAATTACTTCAGAAAAGAGAATTTCATTTGAAGGAGAATTTCATTGTCGATCAGTGTAATAAATGCGAATACTCATTCTGTTGTTGGGACATATTACACAACTTAGAATGGTCGTAACTTTGCGAGAAAAAATCGTACATGAACGTTCAATAGCTCATTTTAAACGGGAAGAGTAGTGCAAATTGATGAAGTTGAGAGAAAAGATCAAAAAAATTTTATGCGTCCTGTACATAACCTCAAAAGTAGCGAAAAACCGCATTTTTTGCGTATTTACCCTCAGATATCTCAAAATCCTGACGTGATAGCCCAATTCTGGCTCCGGATTCGGATTCTACGCAGCAAATTACTTCGGAAAATGGTCACCAGTTCCAAGGGGGAAAAACCTCGCAGGCCTGTGTTACAGATTGCAGCTAAATATGACGAATATGAATTTTCAATCTACATCAAACCAACACAAAAAATATTTGAAGAAGCTAGTAATGTGCATGGTTTGAGACCAATCAATGGGAAACTTTCACTTCATGGAAAATTTGTGGTAGCTGTGACATTGTCAGGAGCATTACTTGCATTCCACGAATTTTTGTGTATTTTTAGAAGAAAGTGCATTTCAACTGCGCACAAGTGTTCATTCGATTACATGCGGATGATGAATGCTTTTCAAAAAGTAATCATGACTGAACATTTCCATGCTGTAGTACATGGATACTGCGATACACTTTTTATAATTATGAAGAAAAACAGGAAATGAAAGGAAAGGGGATAATAAATTGGAAAATCTTGCGAAAGAATTCAGTATTGATTGTGATAAAGCTCATGATGTGATCATGTTGGATCTAATATTGAGAAAGTTGGAAATTACCAATGTTGACTTGCAGAAGTCCGTTTTGATTTGGGAAGCTGCGCAGAGCAACATAATGGTTTTGCAAAACTTACCCAAAGTTATGAAAGAATTGAACGTACTGAAAGACTATTTATCAATTGGGATTGGAAAGAAATGATCGCTGCTAACGTAACTTTTGAAATAATGCTTCATGCCTACAAACGAGATAACTTTGTGGGATTGCAACAGGTTCTAGGCAAAGATGAGAATGGCCGTGTCCAAGTAACCAAAGACGAGAAAGTTTTGAATCAAATTTTTAGTTTCTTTGCAAGTCAACACAATTGAAGGAATGATATTAAGTACTACATAAAAAATACTCAGTACAATGGAGAAAAGTGACACCACATCAGATTCGATAATTCTGTTCGTTTATTTCATGAAGAATTCATTAATTTTTAAGTGTTAATGAATAATTGAGTTTTTGTATACTATACATATTGTACAGTGTACACAGTATACTACAATGTATATTATATACCATTATGTTGGGTTAAAATAAATTATACAAATCCATTTTTATTTTAAAATTTATGTGTAATTTTTCGAAAATTTTTTTCCCAAGGGTAACCATTACTATTTGTAATTCATGAATGTGACCTTTTCTTAAATGTTGATTCCTAATTAAATCTTGTTTTTATTCTAAATAACGATCGGAAAATTGATTGATCATTGAAGAATTATCAATTGTGTAAATCCTCCATCTACTTATATATTCAATACGTGGTATTTTGAATGACCCGCTCCTTAACCTATAATGCGACGTTGCCACATCTAATCATGGTCGGCTAACCATACAGATTTGCGATAGAATATTTATTGATTTCGATTATCACCCATACCCAAATACGTATTGATTACATTTAAAATATTCTTTAGACATTCAATTTATATCCTACTTTTTTTCCATGCAATCTGAACGGGAATTGTGACAATATAAAAATTAGAGGAACGATGTGAGTGTGATTTCCCTATTGAAAAAATCCAGGTGGGAATTCAGATAGGAATCCATGTAGGACACCAGATAGGGAACCAGGTGGGTATCCACGTGGTTTCTTATAGGGATTCCGGATGGATGCCCAGCTAGGAATCTAGGTAGGGATCCAGCTGAGAATTTGAGTGGGAAACGATGTCAAAATACGAACACTAGTTCAAAAATTGTGAGAATTTAAATTGAAAATCTACTGGCATTTCCATTAAAAATTAGAACGCATTAGAAAAAATGTATGGAGCCTAAAATCTAGATAACCTATTATTTTTCGATTTCAGTTCGAAGATGACGTTTTTCCAAAGTAACTTGCTACATGTGCTCTCGATATAACTGGCAGCGAATTATGACTGAATTTGGAGAAAATTTGCACTGCCTGTAATTAAATGGGCGGTCCATGACCCCATGAATATTCTCTCCACATTTTGTACATTCAATATACTATGTTGGAAAAAAATCTAAAACACACCTCTTTACGCGGCACATCCCTGCCAAAAAAGCTAAACAAAATTTTGATCCGCATTTGATCGGTGTCATGTAGTTTCGTTTGGATTGTACATCAGTGCAGGAGTTGATGTCCCGCCAGGTGAAATTCGATTCAACCTGTCAAATTCCGTTCGAAAGCGTGTCAGGTTACATGTGAAATCATCTGGTATGGGACAGGAACCAAGCAGAATCCGACTGGAATTTTTTTGCCCGGTTCTGTCTGGCATTTTGAACAGGGATATGTTATGGGAATGTGTTCAAAATCATTCATGTCATTTTGTAACGACATTCGAATGGTAGTGTCGACTGGCGCGACATTGAGTGGCGACATCTATATCTATGTATCCGTTCTTTCATTCTTGTTGCTACAAGTTACTCACTCGCTTGCCCGCTTGCTACGTGGCAACTGATTCGGCTGATGCGCGTCGTTTGTGAAATTGTAACGCACGATTTTAACTAACTTTATGAACGTCACCGTCTTTTGTACATCTTTTATCATCATTATAATTAATACTGAGTCTTCTTCTTCATTTTAATCGACTTATTTCACGCCCTAACGCAACAGGTAATGGGCCCAGGCCCACGCGTCGGTTAAAATTTGAAACGTATTCGTCAATGTGAAAGTAATCGTGTCGTGTTGCCATATGAAAGTTAATCTGTGAATAAACGATGGCTGATACAGATTTTAAAAACTTCAATAAATTTGATGGTGAAAATTTTCAACTGTGGAAATTTCAAGTGAAGGCGATATTTATAGCCAATGGGATAGTGGGAATCGTTGACGGCTCAAAAGCAAAACCAAATGCAGCCGGTCCTGAACAAACGACATGGATTCAGCAGAATGCCAAGGCCATGTTTATGATTTCATCATCGATGGAATATAAGCAGTTAGAACAATTAATAACCTGCGAGACTGCTGCTGAAATGTGGACAAAATTAAGTACTGTCCATGAACAAAAAAGTGCTGCAAATAAATTATCTTTGATGACAAAATTCCATGAGTACAAGATGGCCTTCGGTGATGGTATTGTGCAGCATATCGCTAAAATTGAAAATATCGCAGGACAACTCAATCATTTCGAGAAAACATTTCGGACACGATGATAATGGCAAAAATACTCGGAAGTTTGCCAATGAAATTCAACAGTCTTGTAACCGCTTGGGACAGCGTTGGAGAAAATAGACAGACTCTGCAATACCTGACGGAACGACTCATCAAAGGAGAGAGTAAGATATCAACAACGGAAGATGTCGCTGGTGCGCTGACTACGATGAGTATTCAACACAAGCATAATTCTTTTCAACACAAACTGAATCAACAAGGGGACCACAAAACGAATAGATTTTCCAAGAATAGAGACAAATCTTTTAGATGTCATCAATGCAATGAAGCCGGCTATACAGCTCGTAACTGTTTTAGGAAACAACCCAGACAGCACAACGTGCCACTGGAACGTTTATGGAAGGTTTATAGAACGTAGGAGAGGTTTTCTGAACGTTCAGAAAACCTCCCAGAGACACATTGTGCTGTTAGGGAAAAAGATTGCACTAAGAATAAAGAAAACGCGTTTGTTGATCATCAAGCCTTTAATGTATCGAAAGATGATATCGGTATGAATTTAGATATCAAAGATGTATGGTTGTCTGACAGTGGAGCATCCGAGCATATGAGTTTTCGTCGCGAGTGGTTTCAAGATTTTTCTGAATGTAATTCTGAGTCAGTTAGATTAGGCGACGATTCAACGTGTGAAATAAAAGGTCGTGGTACAATTTATATTAAAAGATTTGTCAACGATATATCTGCCGTACAAAGCAAAAAGGCCGTAACTCAATTTTTTGTCGAAAATGAGATTCATGTACCATTCGATTCAGAAAATTTCAGTGCATCGAATGAGATAAAAGAATTTTTTCCAAAAAAAATTGAGTTACGGCTTTCTTGCTTTGTACGGCAGATATGGCTTGACGGCAAATTAGAGAACGTTTTGTACATACGAACTTTGCGTAAAAATTTATTTTCAATCGGTGCATGTACTGAAAAAGGTCTTGAACTAAAATTTCATAACGATGGTGTTGATATTTTTTCCAAGGATTCTGTCTTGGCGACAGGTCTGAAACAAGCTAATAATCTTTCCAGACTATCATTCCAAGTAAAAGAAAATGAAATAAATATAGCCTTGTCGGATAATTCGAAGTGATGGCACGTGCGTTTAGGTCATATTAATTGTAATTCTTTGAAAGACGCAATAAAAAGCGATTTGATAAAGAATGTTAAAATATGTAATGAGGACAAATTTTTTTGTGAACCATGTCAGTATGGGAAACAGTTTAGATTACCTTTTAAAACGTGATGAAAATTTAAAACCCGGGGAAATTGTGATGGAGTTAAAAGACACAATTTAAATAACTTTACGGGTTCCGCTTCCAAAAATTTGTTCAATACAATTCCGTATGAGCATTGTGGTTGCAAACACAATTCACGGTCGAATCAAATTTCGTCAACAAACTTTGAAAAGAAAAAAGAATCGGTCATCTTGATCCTGGGAAATTTTGGATCGATCCATGATGGATCAGATTTTTCAAGGATCGGCAAAAGATCGATCTTTTCCTCTTCAGAAAGATCGATCTTGGATGGATCGATCAAAAGATCGACATCACTACGTGGTATGAACCTAAATTTTGCTTAAAAGGTCTGTGCTCTCTTGAGGTAATTGAATACATTTCAAAACGCCAAAATCAGTGGCATATAAAAATGAGATTTTTGTATAAAAATATTGTCAGGCATGCAAAATCAAAGGAGTCATTTCTTGGGACATGGTTTTGGAATGTGTTGCGAAAGTATTCGTATGAATTTTGTTATGTCTCGATACTTTTCCCACAAATCATTTCACAGTAAACATTAGGCATTCTGTTCGCTAATCTGCAGAAGAATTGCTCTTTACGTACAAAAAAAAGTATTGAAAAAGTCAGAAACCCTATAATAATAATTAAGGAAACGCAATTTTTGATAATCTCATAGCTACCAAAACATGTTGCTCAACTGTGAGTTAACGTACAACAGAGATGAAGTCCATACTACAGCGATTCGACAAGTGTATAAACTTGGTAAATCCCCACAGCGATTCTTCAAAGCTCATCCACTGATTCATTTCCATGCTCAATACCCTAGCAGAAACACATCGAAATTTTGGACTTGATCGACTCGATATCGAATCAATCAGGCTCAAAATTTCGATGAGTTTTCGATGTCGATGTCGATTCGACGTCGGGGTGATGTCGAATTCACATCGATATCGAACCCTGTTCTCCTCGGAATAAATCCTCGTACGAGAAAACTACTCATTGAGTGCGTAATGATCGCACGGAGCTCGTCGAATGAAAAAAAATCATCGTACAATGATGACTTTTATTAGATGGATAAACATCCAATAAAAATCCATAATTGTACAATATTACTTTCATTCGATGAGTTCTGCGCGATCATTGTGCCTCCTCACTGAACAAATTTTCGATTGAACCAAACCTATAACAACGGTGGCGTAGATAAAGTTGTATAGTCGGTGTAAAAAGTTCGTTACAGTTCTAACGGAAATATCTTTGTAACATATATGATCGCCATCATTGGAATATTCTCAATCTATGGGAATTATAGGAGAAACATTGATGAAGGTATACAGTTGGAGAAAAAAATCAAAATTCATCAATAACAACGTATTCAACGATATTTCCGTTGGAACTGTTAACGGACTTTTCACACCGACTTGACACCCCTGGATGTCGTCGCCTCCACATAGAATTGAGGTTGAACATTGGTGATTCAGGTGGATTAGTGGGGAAACGGTTACTCGAACGAAATGCGACTGTTTTTCCACTGATCTACCTCATCCACCAATGTTCAACCTAAGGCCCGCGTCACATGGAGCTGAAAAAGGGCGGAAAGCAGAACGCGGAACCCTTAGTTGAAAGGAGAGGTGAATATTTGCCTCTCTCTTTAATTAAGGGTTCCGCGTTCCGCTTTCCGCTCTTTTTCAGCTCCATGTGACGCGGGCCTGAGTTCTATGTGGAGGCGGAGGATTCCATCGGTGGCGGTCTTGGACCGGATCACTAATCAAATGGATTCACAGCTGATTTCTGTGATATCTTTGAAACACATCGGATCAATGTTGTATCAACCTTATTCCTCTGGTGTTGAGTAGAAAATAGTACCTGAAGGAGGAGAGTATTTGCCACTGCATTTGTTTCACAGGACTGCTTCATCATACTTCCCTCTGGTTGACCATCAGAAATTGTACAATCATATTGTATTGGAACATCATCACATCCATGATTGGGTGCCTAGGAAATACAAAATATAAATTCTCATAGTTTAAATTGAATCCATTATGAATGCTTTTCGAACTATTGTGTTTTGAAGGCACACGTGAAGGACTTCTGTATACACGCAGAGAAAAAACCTTTGAAAGATGACTGAATTTTCTTCTAAAATGGCACAATACGTGAAATCAGTAATATTAACATTACACAGTGTAGTCAACATTATGTGTGATTTGCAGGGGATTCCATGCAACAATAAGTATACATTATACTACATTATCTGGTATTAATATTACTATTTTGATGTATCCTCCCACACAGCCTAGCCATGTTCCAAATGAACTCTCGTTATGTTAGTTGCAAAAGAATTCATAAAGAATTCTGTAAGAATTCTTTTTGGATACAAAAGATTTATAAAGAACTCATTCTGAACTGTTCTAACGGGTAGTCTTGAAGACTCCCACAATCAATTCATAAAGAATTCTTCATAAATACATCGGGACCGCACAGCATAGCACAGCGTGGTGTTTGGGCTGTAACTTCAGTAGAAATGTGTCAATTTTTAAAACATTTGTCTACGTGCATTTCTTGTGAAAATTCAAGGAGAAACTGATATTCCTCATATATTTTATAAAAATATTTATGTACATGTAAATTCCCTACATATGCAAATTTGAATAAAAACCCTCAAACACTATTTAAATTGTACATTATAACCCACAACATATTTTCCATTCCGCAATACATCTTGGTGAATCTGGAACTAATTATAGGGAAACTTACACATTGCGAAAATGTGATGTGGTATTATAATGCTAATAATTTCTACACATTCTTCGCTGTAAAAAATAAAAAACTAATTTACAAAGTCATATCATCTAATTATGGAATTACGGTTGCAGTATCGCCATACTGAGTGTAAATGGGGGAATTGCAATTTTCAATGTTATAAAATTGTACTTCGATGTATAAATCACAAATTGTATACGTATATTCTACGCTCAGCATAGCAATTTCACACATTGACTCGTGAAAATATCACGTTCAGCTTAGGTAATAGAGTCCTCTACTCTCAGCATGAACATATTACAACGTAGAATGAAAATCAAAAGTTTGTCATAAAATTGTTTAGCGTAGAGTTTGAAAATTTTTGAGTGAATGTCCTACGTTGGTCATTTTTTTCCCTACGCTGAATGGTGAAAATACACAGTTCACAGTATTTCATATGGAGAAAAATAATCGGGATTACAACAAAAAGAGTGCATTTCAATAATTGATCCATTTTGTTGAAAATGAAAAAGTGATCGTTGGTTATATATCAATCAAGCAACCGAGTTGAATGTATTAATGAAATCAATTTAACTAATTCTCAGGTAAGCCTATATATGGTGAATAATTAATTCATGATACATATACTAACTTGTTGATTATTTGACAATCTCCTCTGAAAATCATGTCTCGTACTTTTCGGTACACATTCTTTTGAGCGATGATATAGCCACAACTTGTAATAAGATAGACGATTCATTTTTTTGGATCCGTAAATATCACTGATCTTCTCATAAGCAATTCTCCAAGCTTTTCATACATTCGTCGAATATTCACATCGGGATGAATAAATGTGAAACACAAAACGCAGAAAGATAAAAGTGACCATGAATTCAATAAAGCTTCAATGCTTCAAAAAATAATTGATTTTTGTCGGAGGATGTGCACGCCAGGATTCAAGTTCAATATTACGTTCCCCATCAAATAGGAAAACATTTGAATAAGTTACTAACGCTTCAACTAGGGTTCATGAACTCGATAGGAAACTCTGTAGAACTCTTTCGTCAAAATATTCAACACGTATATACTAACACTAAGCCACATATGTACTAACTCTATGTCAACGGCTCTCTCATTGGTTTCAAAACTAGATAGTTTGGCGACGTTACCCTGGTAAAAACGAAGTGTAAGAAAATACATTTGCGATGCATTCCACGGCGCGAAACACCACTCCGGGTACATTCGGATGAACCTCGCATTGCACTGTAACTACAGTGTAAGACTTTATTTTCACCAGAGTACGCCTGAAGCGCTGCAAACAGTTCTGCAGAGTCTCGTATCAAGTTTATGAAACCTGGCTTCAGCTTGATCACGTGATTCATATGACGATCACCACAGATAATAATTGAAATATCAAAAATTAGTGACTCAAGGAGCAAATTACGAAAGGTATTGTCCAGAAAGTATTATAATGATATATCACACTTTTCAAATGTCTACCCAACTAACATTTTAATTCTTGAAGATATCCAAAAGAATACTTAATTGAGAGATCTTTAAGAACTTTCTTGAAGAGTTCTTAAAGATATCTCTTGGAAGTGTTGGAAAGACATCTTGTAAAAGATTTCTAAAAGATGTCTTGATTCAGAGATCTTCAGGAACGTTATTGAAGAGTTCTTGAAGATATCTTTTAGAAGTCTTGAGGAGATTTCTGAAAGATGTCTTGATTAAGACACGTTTAAGAAGATAAATTTTTCAGCAGCTTCGAGGTTATATGAGCACATGATCATGAATCACACAGAATAAAACTTTGAATGTACCTGTTATTACAATCGTATTGCAAAAGAGGTGATTCCATCCATGAATTGAAAGCTTGAACCAATCATTGAGATATCAAGAAATTTGAAAGTTTGTAAAAAGTACGATTTTGTCGCCTTATGACGTGCACATTAAAATTACCGAATATCCACTTCACAACAATTCGTCAGAAATACTTTAGAAAGAATCTGCGGTATTCGCGAAATATTAACGACCACTAGAACACAGAATTGATTTCTAAATATGTTCCACTAAATTTATTCATCTTTTCTGTTTGTAAGTACATTCAACTCCTTTGATATTTATTCATGTGATAACAGTTTGTTCGAAAGATCATTTTCACTTTGAAACTGGACACCGCTGACATATTTCATTATGTCATATCGACAATTATGGGCGTCTCTACCATGTTGTACGTATAGCTCAAGTGACTGAGCCGTAAATATATCGTCAACTGAATGGGTTCGATTCCCGTAACAACAAGGGGTGAAATCAGGTGAACTTTATCGGAACGTGAGAGCAGTTGAAGAAACAGGAGGGAAAGGAAATAGAAAAGGTTAAGAATTTTTTTTGTGAACAAATTCAAGAGTCTTCCAAGGCGTTTTTATCAATTCTCCAAGACATCTTTAAGAACTCTTTAAGACATCTTCAAGAACTCTTCAAGACATCTTTAAGAACTCTTCAAGATATCTTTTCGAATTCTATACGTGTTTATCAGACATCTTTTAGGATTGGTTTCGGTATCTTTTAGAACGTTTTTTAAGACTTCTTACAAACGCATTGAGACTTCTCAAAGATATCTTTAAGATGTCTGAATGTTAGTTGGGTAATTCAGGTGTTTATTGTAATTGTATTTAACAATCGAATTTGAAATGAAAATCGCAAATGATCATTCGACTAACCGAGTGTGGCCATTGTAAAAGTCACGGGTAGACGCTATTGTAAGATTTGTAACACGCTGACTACAAACAAGTGTAAAAATAATATAGGTTACAGTTGAAAACAATAACACGATAACAACGCTACATTAGTAATATCCCACGATTATATAAAGCTAATTCGAAAGAATGACAATTACTCATGTATATGTACGGTTTGACGTAGATGAAGTGACGAGAATTGTTCCCGTAGCAGATATCAAACATTTTTCGCCTGCACATAAACAAGATTTCGTACCAAATAAATTGTACAGAGTGAAATGGGGCATTGAAAATAGTTCTTATTATTATTGAGCGAATGTTTCATTATTAGGTGGTACGTATATTCTTCTCATGTTATATTATACCACAATTATGACAAAAATCTCTCTTCATAACCCCAAAAAAAGGTAATGTATGCAATTGTTTCGTAGGGCTCTCAAATCAAAGCCATTGAAAATTTTATACCATCAACTATTTTTGAATATGTATTTAGTCTTGCAGTATTGTGATATTTTTATAGATGTCTCTATCAATATAAAAAATAATTTCGAAATGTTTCCAATCAATTCAGTTACAATATTGAGAGAGAAAAGCATGTAATAAACGCATACATGTGGTGAATAGAAAATAATATTGATTTGAATGAATGAAATAAATCAATGAATTCCCGTCTACGTAATGAAATCGGGAACTTGATAGTAAATATATTGTTTTAAAAAATCTGAGTTAATCCTAATGCATCAGAGAACTTGATCAATTCGTTAATAAAGGTTATAATTTTCATCTGTTCAGAAGAATCGTTTAATGAACAAATATATTTAATTAGTATTGGAAATTAATAAATGATGATTTATCACTGCATAGAGAGTGCATCTGATGTGGAAAGAGAATTGACAACTACTCGCATAAAGTTTCCAACCATGAAGAGGAATACCATAGTCAGTGATTCTTCTAGTTCAGAGAGCGAAATTTTAGACTCAAAGATACAACATTCATATAGCACACCCACCGATATCTCTGTTGCGTCCACATAGACCCTACGTGGACAACGTTGAGTTATGTGGATAGTCTTCCTGGAGGCAGTATGGACATCGGTGGGTGCACTATTAGGCTATACGAGGTGTGTTCAAAAAGTAACGAGAATTTGGAGATTTCGCGGGTTCAGAGAGTCCGCCTGTATGAAATTTTTCTTTATTATGTTGGTACACATGCCCCTGAAGTACGATAAAATTTTCAGCGATATTCATTGCTTACTTTTTAAGTGGCAGCCGCTAACGTTGTGACGTGTTTTTCGAGTTCGGCGATTTTCGTTTGTGAAAAAAAATAGATCAAAGAATTTGTATTCAATTTTGCGTAAAAAATGAAATAGAGTGTAGTGAAGTTTGTAAAATGTTAATAAAGGCATATGGTAAGTCTGCTATGAGTAGAGTAAGGATTTACGAGTGGTATAAGCGTTTCCAAGATGGCCGCGGAGACGTTGAAGATGACGAACGACCCGGACGCCCAAGCACATCAACACCCGATGAAAACGTGAAAAAAGTGACAGAAATGGTTACAAACGATCGCCGAATCACAATCAGAGGAGTCGCTGATGATGTTGGCATATCAGTCGAAAAGCAATCCGAAAAACACGCCCGGATTTGTGGCAAAACAATTCATGGCTTTTGCACCACGATAATGCATCTGCTCACACTTCATTGCTTGTTCGTGAATTTTTGGCCAAAATCAAAACTGTAACGATGCCTCAGCCTCTATATTCGCCAGATATGGCTCCATGTGACATTTTCCCATTTCCAAAAATAAAGGGAACATTAAAAGGCCGTCGTATTACAAGCATGGATGACATTAAGAGCGAATCGTTGAAAGAGCTAAAAGCTATCACAAAGATCGAGTTTCAGAAGTGTTTTGAGGATTGGAAGAAGCGTTGGCACGAGTGTATTATATCCAAGGGGGGTTATTTTGAAGGGGACAAAATAGATATTGATGAATAAATAAATATTTTTTTCACAAAACGAAAATTCTCGTTATTTTTTGAACACACCTCGTACATGCATGTTATTCTATCACTCAAAAAATTCAATATGAAATTCGCTACTTTATGCGAACATTACTTATCATGTGATAATTGTATGATTTTGAATTTGACAATTGTTAAACTTCAATTTCTCATGCTTAACATATTTTAATTTTCGAGGTTCAATAATTACGATTATTTTTGTATGTTCGAATTGAAACTGATACATGTATATATATTATTTGAGAAACAAAAGAAATAAAAACTGGAGGAACAAATTTTGATTGACACAGCTTAAAACCATACTAACGCCCAAATTATGAGGAAAAAATTGAAGGTTTTATTATCTGAACCAGAAGAACTATCATCAGACAATTCATCAAATGATGAGGACACATCAAGAAAAATACCGAATAAAAAACAAGAAGACTGAGAATCTACATGCTGTTCCGGATAATTGGAATGTATATGTATGTATGTACGTATGTTTGCATGCATGTGAGCTTTCGGTAAGTTTGATCGCTGAGAGAGGCATTTGAACGATACACTTGTCGTAACGAAAGTATATCCGAGTTCATCGTCCTCTTTAATCAGCTGATCACGTGCCATCGATTTTGAAAATTGGCGTGCGAATTGAGAGCGATAGATCTCAGTCGCAACGCAACGTTCGTCACGGAGTATCAAGTTCGCGCCTCCTTGTGATCCTCCGATCATTCGACAATTCCCAGTTTTTGAACAGTCCCGCTGACTGATTACAATCACCTTCTGTGATTTTGCTCGTGTACCGAGAGTATTTTTTTTGAGTATTTCGTGCTGTGCACTTACGGTGGATCTCGTGACGAACGAGTGCATGTGATGCTCATGAGTATTCTGCGAGCTGCGTACACTAGTTTTTAATAGCTGTAAGTTTAGTTTTCCTTAGTAAGCTCCTTCTGAGCTGCGAATTGTGTTGCGTGTACTTGTTCATGAAATCTACAACTTTGGGAAACAAAATTGTATCACACTTCTTTCTTTCGTGAGACATTCGTCGCTCAGCCTGTGTCCATAAGAATTTTCATTGATCCTTATTTAATTATTGAATCAACTACTTTAGAATATTCGAGTGCTTTCTTTTTTCCCATCATTCCTTACATTTCATAATAATCTGAGAAACGTACCTCATTATTTAGTTTGCTTTTCTTTGTTCATTCTCGTACTTTTTGTTAGAACGAATTCTTCGCCATTATTCTGGTCCTTCGAGCCGGATCAGGCTGAAACGAAAGAAAGGGGTGTGTTTTGGGCCTTTTGCATTGATTGTAATTTGATAATTTGACTCCTGCTATCGTTGCTTTCTTTCAACTAATGCCTTTTGTTGGTGAGTCGTTTCCCGCGGATTTTCTTGTTCCTACGTGCATATGAAGTGTATAAGTTCACACGGATACAGATTGTGTATGTTTGTGTGAGCATACTCCCGCCAGAACGTGTGACGTCATCAATCGTCTTCGTACTCCCAAGAGATTCTCCTACTTCAGCAGAGGGGGAAATTCGCTTTGTGGAGGTGTCGCCTGCGCTAATAATTCGACGCGTACGGTTCACCGTGCTTCGACGTTATTTACTGCTTCGATACAGAAGATGAGTATAATTCTATACATGATTTAGTTTGACAGGTCGATAATTGAAGTCAATTTTCTCCTTTTCGCCTTGCAACTGATCAACTATATTTATATCATTACAAGGATAATTTTCGAATCGAAATGGATGTATCCGAAATGCTTGCATCATTGCATACCACATTGGGTTTGATTCAGCGCCATGTAACTAATTTTAAAAAATCAGGTGCTGCAAGTTTCACTGCTACCTATATCAATAAACGTTTGGAACACGTTGAAAGTTATTGGGATGAGGCACGTGTCCTTCATGCAAAGATCACTGTCGCTACGACAGAGGAGAAAAAGAAGAGCTCCAATATTTCACCCACAATCAATTTCAGATGGTTGAAGACGCATACGAGGAATCCGTAAAGGACGAGATGCGGATGCTTCCCGACCTTGAGGGTCCGGCGGCTGCAATGAATGTTACAACTGTATCTTCGCACGATCACCACGCTTCAAGGCCATTTCATTTACCTCGGCTCGATCTTCCGAAGTTTGCTGGGTCCTATATGAAGTGGAACTCTCTCAAAGACCAATTCAATCCGATATTTGGTTCATTTACGGACACGTCGGCCGTTCAAAAATTACAATTTCTGAAATCTTGCCTGTCTGGGGAAGCGCTGTCACTCATAGAGAATCTACCGATGACAGATTCGAATTTTACAACCGCTTGGGACGCATTGGTGGAACGGTACGAAAATAAGAGGCTCATCGTGGACGCATATTTGGACAGTTTCGTCTCTCTCGCTCCTGTTAGATCGCGCACTGCCAAGGATCTCCGTGTTCTGCTCGATTCTACAAGTAATGCGGTAACTGCTCTGCGTAATGTGAACATCTGCAACAATAGTTGGGATTCAATGATCAACTTCATTATTTTAAGTAAATTGGATGGGCAAACGGGGCAAGAATGGGAATTCGAACTCAAAGATTCTACCGAGATTCCGAGTTTCGCAAAACTCAAGTCCTTTTTGTCTGCTACCGTTTGCGCGCTCGAGTCTTCTGGTGCTCAGAGATCTTTGAGTCAGTCACTTTCTGTCAAGCAGAATAAACCAACGTCGAGGCCCATTCGAGTCCTTCAAACCAATGTCTCTTCAGACAAATGTATTCTTTGTCACGGTAATCAGAAGATTTATCAATGTGGAAAATTCAAAGAGAATTCAGTACAGAATAGGTTCAACAAAATCAAACAAAATAAATGTTGTTTCAATTGTTTAAGTTCTGGTCATGTTACACAAAATTGTAACAGCTCTAATGTTTGTGTTACATGCAAGCGCGAGCATCATTCCTTGTTGCACAGGCCCTCTCAGATGGAGAACGTAGCAATGCCGTCGAATACACAGTCATTTTCAGGTGGAACGGCGGGGTCATCTCGCGTTTTACCTGCTGTCAATGAATCTGCAGTTAATTCCGCAATATGCTCATCGCTTCCTGCGTGTGAGTCACGCACCTCGGTTTTGTTGCCGACAGCGATTGTTACGCTTAGATCAGATAGCTGCAGATACTGCCGAGTTAGAGCTTTGCTCGACCAAGGAAGCCAAGCATCCTTTGTTTCTCGCAACATTGCCGATAGCTTAATATTACAAAAAATACGGGTTGATGCCACCGTGAGCGTGATGGGTGGTGGTCGTGTCAGTAAGGTTTCTTCTGCCGTATATATGAATGTCAAATCTGGTTCTGGAAAGGGGACTGAAGTCCAACTTGAAGCATATGTCCTCCCTCGTCTGACGTCCTATTTCACGGGGTTGTTCCGTAACATGGAATCCCGTGTAAAATCCAACGCCTTGCACTATGAGGAGTACAGCCGGTTCATGCAAGAATATTCGGATCTGGATCACATGCAACCTGTTTCGAGTACATCTATTCCTGATCATGCTGCTTATTTTTCCCATCATCCCGTATGGAGATGCGTTGATTCCACTTCTAAGATAAGAGTTGTCTTCAACGCCTCTATGAAGTCAGCGAATGGCGAATCGCTTAATGATTTTTTAATGGTTGGCCCGAAGCTGCAGTCAGAATTGCCTGCTCTGATTGGCAGATGGCGCAATCATCGCTATGTATATTGCACCGACATTGAGAAGATGTTTCGCCAGGTATTAATCGATGCTCGCGATTTGGATTTGCAGAGAATTTTCTGGAGACCTGGTGCAGCATCTGAAATACTATCTTGACAGCTGCTAACAGTGACATATGGCACTGCTGGTGCTCCATTTTTGGCAAATCGCGTCATTCGTCAATTGGCGCTCGACGAGTCAAAGTCTTTTCCGCAGGCTTCATCTATATTGTTACACGATGTTTATGTAGACGATATCATGTTTGGTGCGGATGACATCGAAACTGCAAAGGAGTTACGCCGTCAGCTCGTGGGTTTGCTCATGGCGGGCGGTTTCCAGCTCAAGAAATGGGCTACAAATTCTTTGGAATTATTAGATGGAATTGATGATGCGGACTCCAGGATGAATTCAGAAAAGTGGCTGCAGGAGGAGGATTGTTTGAAAGTGTTGAAGGTAGGGTGGAGCCCACTTTCCGACGTCTTTCGCGTACAAATATCCCTCCCGGAGATCAGTTCTTTTACTAAGAGATCTTTTCTCTCTTTCGTACTGCAGAACTTCGACCCTTTAGGGTGGGTCTCTCCGGTGACAGTGACGGCGAAAATAATTTTGCAGATTTTCTGGTCCCAGAATTTGGGCTGGGATGCCGCTCTCCCGGCAGATTTGGATCGCAGGTGTTTGTTATATTATAAGGAACTTGCAAATTTGAATCATGTTTCAGTCCCCCGCTGGACTGGGCTTTCTGGTTCTTCGGAGAGAATCACTATTCATGGATTCTCAGATGCCTCGAACGCCGCTTACGCAGCGGTAGTTTATCTTGTTGTCAAGAATCCTTGCGGACATGTGCGAGTCTTCCTTCTTATTTCGAAGACGCGGGTAGCTCCTCTCAAGGTGATAAGTATACCGAGGTTGGAGCTATGCGCTGCTCATCTACTTGCGAAACTCGTTGACTTCGTTAGATCCACATACCAGTTCCAAAATGCGAATGTTTGGTGTTGGTCTGATTCTAGTGTCACTCTGTCCTGGATCAGACAATCTCCCGCAAAATGGAAGGTCTTCGTTACGAATAGGGTGTCGAAGATTCAGACTTTGACTGAGCTCTCCGCATGGAGGTATGTTCCTGGGGCTGAAAATCCCGCAGACTTGGGGTCGCGCGGCGTATCCGCGTCTAGTTTGATCGCGAAGTCTTTGTGGTGGCAGGGGCCCGAATAGTTGAAGCTGTCTCCTGAATTTTGGCCGACAGAGTCTCGTATCACGGACTGCTACGGGTCAGAAGGGCAAAAAGATGCACAGGTTTCCTTAGCCATCGCTAGGGGAGACTTGTGGTCTCCATTTCGGCCGGTCTCTTCCTGGGTTGAGCTTTTGCGCGTTTTTTCATATTGCAAGAGGTTTTCTGACCGGGCTCAGGCAAGGAATGTGGATTTTCATGATCCCACTGTATCAGCTGCCGAGCTTTCCTGCGCTGAGTCCTGGTGGATTAAGCGGCTCCAAGGTGTTTTCTTTCAGCCGGAATTGGAAGCTCTAAGCCATGGAAAGTCGATCTCCAAGAAAAGCTGCTTGCTGCGGTTGGATCCATTCCTAAGTGAAGAAGGTGTGCTGAGGGTTGGAGGTCGACTGAGGTGGTCCGCGTTACCTCACGCCCAGAGGCATCCGATATTGCTTCCAAAATGCGAAATTACAGAGCTTATAATCCGTGACTTGCATTATCGACCTTTGCATGGTGGAGTTCGATCAATGTTGCAAGCTTTGAGGTTAAAATATTGGATCGTGGGGGTGAGGGTTCTGATCAAGAAGTGTGTATTTGAATGCATTAGATGCGCTCGTATTCGAGTGGCTGCACCAACTCAGCTTATGGGCTCTTGGCCGGCTTTTAGAGTAAATTATTCTCGTCCTTTTTCACACACTGGGGTTGATTTCGCTGGCCCTTACCTCATTCGTCCTTGGAAAGGCCGTGGGCATCAGACATACAAGGCGTAGGTATCACTCTCCGTGTGTCTGGTTACGAAGGCGGTGCATATAGAGTTGGTTGATGGCTATTCGGCTGGTGATTTCCTCTCCGCATTTGATAGGTTTGTCGCACGAAGGGGTCTCCCACCGGTCATGTACTCAGACAACGGGACTAACTTTGTCGGGGCTGAGAGGGAATTAGTTCAGGCTTTCGAGTCAATGGTTCATGATCTCGTAATCAGGAATCATATCGCTGGGAACTCGGTTCACTGGCAATTCATCCCGCCGGGGGCTCCGCACTTTGGGGCCCTTGGGAGTCAGGGGTGAAGAGTGTCAAATTCCACTTGCGCCGTGTGATGGGGTCAATGCTTCCTAACCGAGAGGAGTTCTCTACCGTTCTCTGCAGAGTTGAGGCCTGTCTCAACAGCCGACCAATTGGTCCGGTGTATGACGACATTGAGTCACCAGATGCTTCGACTCCGGGTGATTTTTTGATTGGGTTAGCGCTCATCTCAGTGCCTGTTCCCTCAGTGCTAGATCTTAGAGAAAATCGCCTCTCTCGTTGGCAAGCGGTTCAGCGAATGGTCGAACATTTTTGAAAACGGTGGTCAGCCGACTATCTGCACTCCCTCCAGCAGTGCACACGTTGGCATTTGAAACAGCGCAATGTTGCACAAGGAGATCTGGCGCTCCTTAATAACCCTCACCTGCCTCCATCTAAGTGGGAGTTGGGTCGGGTTTTGACTTGCCACCCCGAATCTGATGGCTTGGTGCGTGTGGTCACCTTAAAGAATGTTTCTGGAATTTACAAAAGACCGATTTCAAAATTATGTATTTTGCCTACACGTCTGAGCAATGAATCTGATGCTCGCGATTGACTGCTCTGGTTTTGGATTTAGTTGATTAAGATTTCATTCCTTTTGTATTTCGTTCATTCCACGAGAGGACTGAAAGAGGCAGGCGGAATGTTCCGGATAATTGGAATGTATATGTATGTATGTACGTATGTTTGCATGCATGTGAGCTTTCAGTAAGTTTGATCGCTGAGAGAGGCATTTGAACGATACACTTGTCGTTACGAAAGTATATCCGAGTTCATCGTCCTCTTTAATCAGCTGATCACGTGCCATCGATTTTGAAAATTGGCGTGCGAATTGAGAGCGATAGATCTCAGTCGCAACGCAACGTTCGTCACGGAGTATCAAGTTCGCGCCTCCTTGTGATCCTCCGATCATTCGACAATTCCCAGTTTTTGAACAGTCCCGCTGACTGATTACAATCACCTTCTGTGATTTTGCTCGTGTACCGAGAGTATTTTTTTTGAGTATTTCGTGCTGTGCACTTATGGTGGATCTCGTGACGAACGAGTGCGTGTGATGCTCATGAGTATTCTGCGAGCTGCGTACACTAGTTTTTAATAGCTGTAAGTTTAGTTTTCCTTAGTAAGCTCCTTCTGAGCTGCGAATTGTGTTGCGTGTACTTGTTCATGAAATCTACAACTTTGGGAAACAGAATTGTATCACACTTCTTTCTTTCGTGAGACATTCGTCGCTCAGCCTGTGTCCATAAGAATTTTCATTGATCTTTATTTAATTATTAAATCAACTACTTTAGAATATTCGAGTGCTTTCTTTTTTCCCATCATTCCTTACATTTCATAATAATCTGAGAAACGTACCTCATTATTTAGTTTGCTTTTCTTTGTTCATTCTCGTACTTTTTCTTAAAACGAATTCTTCGCCACATGCCAAGAGACAAGGTTTACAAACTTCTGAATCAGAATCATCTCCAGATGAAACACAATTGAGAATTGAAGGCGATAATAGCGCTTACGAAGTTCTGAGGAAAAAAAATACATTGCTGGAATCCAAAGTGGCACAAGCTCTTGAAAAATTGAAAAATTATCGGGAATTTAATTTTAAATCACAAAATCAATTGATGATCAATTTTTTGTTGCCGCGTTCGAGTCAGATACCACGCGCGCGGAACGATACCGTGCACCGTGTGTCGTGTGCCGTGCCGTGAAGCATCACGTCTTCCATCCTTCTAATTTCAATTTGCATCAATAGATTCAATTGATCAATGATGAAATCAGGGATGATCATCGAAAAATAAATCATTTATACAGAAACATATTATTCATAAATAACTCGCCACAAACACAACTTCAGTATCATTCATTCGTGAAAAATAGTAGAATTAATAACGGAAATTGCACCATATCTTTGAAAAGAATAGATTAAAGCTATCCAGCATACAAAATAATAGTAATATACAATATGATAGTACTGTAGTAGTAGTGTAAAATAGTAGTAGTGATAGTGAGTTATGTATTTTGTTCCCGAGTCTTACGTTTTTGTTGAACTGTTTGGACGGCGTTTTTGAGTTGAATTGGTTTACTCTTCTTAACCTTGTGAGTTTTCAAAAAACAAACTTCTTCAAAAATCTCACAGTTGGAATATCGTTTGATTCTCAATCTATAGTTGTCAATAGGTTCAACGCAATGGAATTTCATTGAGCCGGTTATTGCTTTACAATTTTGCATGCGCGACTCGATAAGTTTTCCAGCTTCCGCATAGTCATCGTTGCTTCTATACATAACCGACATATTTGGAACATTTTGCTCTTTTTTCGCCCAATCGTACAGTTTTTTGGAGTAGAAATCTGATCGGTTGTCATTCGCAAGCTTGCGATTCGAGGACTTTCTTTGGAAGAACCACCTGCTCCATCGCATGGGCCTTTTCCATGGGCAGGTGCTTGAAAATGCCATACGGCCGAACGATTGAAATCATTATGGTGGTGATAAATGGTCACAAAGTGCTTAATATTCTTGAATTGCGATGCAGGACCATCGGAAAAATGTAACATATAACATATTTTGATTTCATTATATTATGTATTAATGAATTTTTGGAAATTGATGAATTGTGTTTTATGAACAACATGGTAGATTTCCTTTGCAAACCACAATACCATTCCAATAGGGACTAATTTCGATTTTCATAATTTGGATTTGGATCAGAAAATTTCTGCCACATAAGCATTCAGCTCATCAATTCAGAAACGGTTTGCACGGTTGAAATTCTGCACTTTGTAGATCATATCTCGACGAAACACAATCGACATCGTATTCTACAAACTTCCCAAGAACGTTTTGAAAACGTTCCCAAGTTCTTGAATGATTTCGAACACGTTCCCATAACATATTCCTGTTCAAAATTCCAGACAGAACCGGGCGGGACACCAACTCCTGCACTGATGTACAATCCAAACGAAACCACATGACACCGATCAAATGCGGATCAAAATTTTGTAAGGATTTGTTTAGCTTTTTTGGCAGGGATGTGCCGCGTGGAGAGGTGTGTTTTAGATCTTTTTCAACATAGTATATTGAATGTACAAAATGTAGAAAGAATATTCATTGGATCATGGACCGCCCATTTAATTACAGGCAGTGCAAATTTTCTCCAAATTCAGTCATAATTTGCTCCTAGTTATATGGAAACTACATGTAGCAAGTTACTTTGGAAAAACGTCATCTTCGAACTGAAATCGAAAAATAATAGGTTATCTAGATTTTAGGCTTCATACATTTTTTCTAATGCGTTCTAATTTTGAATGGAAATGCCAGAAGATTTTCAATTCAAATTCTCACAATTTTTGAACTAGTGTTCGTATTTTGACATCGTTTCCCACTCAAATTCTCAGCTGGATCCCTACCTAGATTCCTAGCTGGGCATCCATCCGGAATCCCTATAAAAAACCACGTGGATACCCACCTGGTTCCCTATCTGGTGTCCTACATGGATTCCTATTTGGATTCCCACCTGGATTTTTTCAATAGGGTTCCCATAAGACTCTGTGATGAATGCGTTGAAATTATAATATTTGGAACTTTTTTCTCGTATATCCTAAGTGGACCAAAATTTTACTGAGGCATTTTTAAATCAGTGCCTACTAGTATTCTCAATTCTATCAGAATCTGAACGGTAATTCCATATGCTTCAGTACTACCTTAATCATCGGGATCACGTACTTCATCTCCCACAGTACCAGGCAGCGCTAGTGTGCCTGGGGAATTTCACCTACACAAATACGTTCTTGTATGTGAGCGGGGAATCCCATACACAAACATGCAGGGTACTGAATGTACGTGTGATAGAGATATAGATATAGTTATATATAATAATTTTTTCCATTTCAGATATTCAATTTCCTGGTTTTCAAAAATGCTAACTTCTCAACAAAATACGAATTCAATTACAAAAAATCAATAATCATTAGAATGAATAAATTCACAATTCAATTCAGTATAAAATGAACAAAAATGACACAAATGCTTGTTTTTCATTTGTAATCATTTTCTACAAAATCTCATCATGAATTCAAGCATCTCAACTGATCCTGATTTCTCTCAACTGAAAATGAAATTTTATCCATAACTTAACATTCCTATAAATCTGATGATTAAGTATCCGAAATGAAAAACGTTATCATTGGAATTCAAAAATAAATACATTATGAGTAAATTGAAGGTGATTACTTAGAATCAAATCAACTGAGCCAATATCCAGGGAAATATTTATAACAAAAGGTGTGTATTCGGTAAGTGAAAAATTTTAACATATATATCCACTTTATATACCAAAACCTCCCCGTGGGATGACCTCCCCGTGGAATGATTGCGGGTCTTCCAGGGGAATATTCTTGATACCTGTCCTTGATAGCCTTTTTATCCATCCTTGGTAGTATCTGCTGCCTTTACGTGGTGGGGAGGATAAGTATCTCAGATTTGGGTCTCTTTTTCGGGTGGAATGAACTACTCGAAAGGGAGAATACAAACTGAGAGTAACTGAATCATCCCAGCGCCAGGAACATCGGCAGAAACGGAGGGAAAGCGAGGGGAAACTACCTTCCTTGACATCTTCTAATATTCCTGAGGAAATGAAATCTTTTCTCCAAACCTAGAATTTTGAATTTGGATTTATTGATAAAAAACAACAACAACAACAACAACATGATGGCGTTCTCTCGGGTAAAATATTCCGGAGGTGAAATAGCCTCTCGTTTGGATCTCCGGGTGGAGGCTGCTCGAGAGAGCCTCATCAAACAAGATAGAAAACCAAAGAAGATAGGGAAGAAAGAGAACATTTTCCAAGTCGGAGCGTGGAATGTTAGATCACTGAGACAAACAAGAAAATTAGAAAATTTGAGATTGGGAATGAAGAGGTTAGGTATCGATGTAATGGGAATTAGTGAAATGAGATGGCCGCAAGAAGGGGATTTCTGGAGTGAGGATTATAGAATCATTCATACAGGATCAAAGAATGTTCAAGCAGGCGTGGGAATTATAATGCATGAAAGGGTAGGGAATAGGATAGAAAATCATTTGCAACATAGTGAACGTGTATTGATGGTCAGAGTTAGAACAAAACCGGTAGACACTGTTATAGTCCAAGTATACATGCCGACATCTGCATACTCAGAGGAATATATCGAAAAAACGTACGATGGAATAGAAGATGTGATGGGATATGTAAAGAGAGAAGGAAATTTGATGATGATAGCCGACTGGAATGCGGTAGTAGGGCAAGGAAAAGAGGGCGACATAATAGGAGATTTTGCGTTAGGAAACAGAAATGGAAGAGGAAAACGTTTAATCGAATTCTGTGAAGGACATAGAATGGTTATTACCAACAAATTATTCAAAAATCATCCAAGAAGAATCTATAGTTGAAAAGTGCCAGGAGATACAGCAAGATATCAAATTGATTACGTATTAGTTAAACAAAGATTTAGAAACCGAGTGAAAAGCTGTAAAACTTATCCAGGCGCGGATATAGATAGTGATCACAATATATTGCTGATGAAATGTTCTCTGAAATTCAAAGCTCTGAAGAAGAAAGAGAAAATGCAAAGAAGATGGAATTTGAAGAATCTCAAACAAGGAAAAACACAGGAGGCATTCCAAGTGATGTTGGACGAAAAATTGGAGGATCGAAAAGAGAAAGACTTGGAAATAGAGAGTAGATGGACAAATATGAAGGGGAACATAGAGCAATGTGCAGATGAAATTCTGAAGAATGATGGAATAGAGCCTAAGAAACCATGGATAACAGAAGGAATTCTCGATTTAATTAATGAAAGGAGGGAATACAAGAATAAGTATAGCAAACAAGACCAGCAGACATACAGGGCACTGAGGAATCCCTGAGGGCACTAGCGATTATTCCATGACCTTTTTTCTCCGTGTTGGCAGAAAAGTTTTTAGCAAGTATCGGATTTTGGGACCCTGTTACACTTCTTGTCGGTCTCCCAAGAGTACAACAGAGTCTCAAACCTGATACTATTTACAAAGACTTGCCGAGATCTCTCCCAAATCACTTCAATATTTTCACAAGCTGTCATACTGATTTTCTCTACGCGAGGCTTTTCATCCCAATTCAGAATTCATTTTGACAAGCAATTCGCACCCAAAAAGAATCAATGTTGAAATAAGAGTATCCCTGTCATTTTGATGCAACTTCTCCTCTCATACATGGTATCAAAAGTATCCTTCTCCATTTGAGAGGAATAATCTTTGTGGTGAAAGAACTTCCGATTCTTATTTGCTCAAAATATCCTCAATCGTAGTAGCATATACTCTCAATTGAAGAAGAAAACACAAGTGGAATATCTTTCCTAATTGAGAGGGATTTCCCTCTCATTTCCAGATTACTTTCTTTGAGGTGCAAACTCTAACAATGACTCTTTAATATCGTTGCGCATGACAATTCCTATACACAACTCGAATGTAGGTCAGAATACGCATTGATTCTCATCGAATCTGATCGTGGTACTGTCTTTTAAATCCACGTGACCCACTCAGCGATTTGCTCATTGATTCTCATGGAACAATCGTCTGGGAAAAAGGACTCCTTTACGTTAAAATTTCGGTCAAATTACGCATTGGATCCCATTCAGCGCGTCAAGCTATAACATTTACAATCTGCTCCTACTAAACGTTGAAATCCGTATTGGATTTCATGAACTTATAACCAAGCAGATTTGGATCAGTCTATTGTCGACATCCCGATTGATTCCCATGACACGATAATTTGATGTCTCCGAATACCGAAAGTAATGATGAATCATCCGAATACACATTGATTCTCATCGAATCTGATCGTGGTACTGTCTTTTGAATCCACATGACCCACCCAGTGATTTGCTCATTGATTCTCATGAAACAATCGTCTGGGGGAAAGGAGCGCTTTACGTCGGAATGTCGGCCAAATTACGCATTTAATCACATTCAGTGCGTCAAGGTATAACATTTAAAATCTGCTCCTACTAAACGTCGAAATTCGTATTGGATCTTATGAACTTATAACCAAGCAGATTTGGATCAGTCTATTGTCGGCATCCCGATTGATCCTCATCACACGATAATTTCACATCTCCCAATACTGACGATGATAGTGAAACGTCCGATCACGCATTGAATCCCATTTGGGACAATTTTCATATACAACTCGAATGTATGTCAGAATACGCATTGATTCTCATCAAATATTCTCGTCGCTCTGTCTATTCAGTTGACATGAATCATTTGTCAGCGCGCTGGCTGATTCCCGTGGTTCAATCACTTCCGTCATACTCACAATTCACGTGAAAATAGATGATCACATAACGCATACAATCCCATGAAAAACATTCGCCCATTACATTCCAATTCCCATCGGATTGTACCTCATAACCCTTAATGATTCTCATTCATTGTCATAATAACTTTACTCACTTGATCTAGATGAGTTTTGCGTCGTTATTCCGATTCATTCTCATAGTGCAATTCTTCTATGAAACTCATTAATATATGCATCGATGACTCGTCAGATCACATACCGAATCTTATTGATGATCTGCCCAGAACCCTTCAAAATTCTCACCTGAATGCATGTCAGAATACGCATTCATTCTCGTTCCAACTCATCTTCGTAATACCTATTCACATCACTCGTGTCATTCGTCAGGGTACTAATTGATTCTAATTGTGCTGTTGTTTTCCTGAACTCTGTGATGCATTTGGGAATGGTCGCATTCAATCTCATTCAGAGTATCCGGTGAGTACACATAAGATCTAACGTGAGCGCACCTTACATCACATCTTCATTCTCAACACATTTAATCGGTGTATACCCTATTCAGACCGTTAAATATAAGATTTCATGCGAATCCAACTTTTGTACGATCACTTATTGATTCCCACAAGGTTAACCAGTGTTATGCTGATTGAATACCATTGTATTGTAACAATCTCAGCCATATACTGTTCGTTTCTCAGTTATGAATGACAATCGCCAGATTAGCTTTCTCATTGGATTCAATCGTCATCATACATGGACAAAGGTCTGACTGAATCTGAATAATTGATGAGTTAATGAGAATTGGTCAGAATCAATGGGTTCTGTGATCCAGGGAAGGAATGGAGGGAGAAATAACTTGCGTGCGCAATTATGGCGGACGAAATTTGACCAATGAGCAGGTTCAAACAACACAGAAAGTCAAGTTGTTGCACTGGTCGCGTTTACCTCACCACTAATCTAATATGTCGCGTCTCGTAGTGCATATCTCTTGAATCTATAAGTTAACAATTTCAATATCACTGACATTCTATTATCCCTTTGCGGCGATATGTATCGAAAAATGAATAGACGACTTACCAAACGCGAGAACGTGTATATTCCTGGATGTATGTCCCTCCTGCTCAAACAATTCGTAAGGGGATACCAGCTCACCATCCGAGTAAACATTTTGTGTGTAAGATTTTTCTGAACTGACTTCATGAAACAGTCTGAAATTTTCAGGGAATGATCTTTGATACTTCATCTGTTGCTGTATACAGCCCGAATTTCAGATTTTGGAAGAAGAAATTCTTTTCTCAGTCGGTACCGAAGATTTTTTTTGTTTTGAAATTTGAAATTCGGGATCAAAACAGCAATAGATGGAGTATGAAAGATTATTCTCTGAAAATTTCAGACTGTTCCATAAATTCAGTTCAGAGAAATCTTACACACAGAACGTTTACTTGGATGGTAAGCTGGTATCTCCTTAATCGACCTTTGTGATACCGATTACAAACGAGATACCTTCATTATCGACAGTGAACTTGGATTGTTTATCGATAGTTTGTATCAATTAAGATTCGTATGTACATTAAATGTGGCTTACCGTCTGAAATTTGTGTGTGAATGAGTGTGTGTGTGGTGTGTGGGTGAGTCGTCTCGTCTCGCTGGTTGGCCGGCTTTGCCTTCTATTGTGAGTTCGGGGTCGCCTTCGAGGGAGGTCTTCGCCGAGGGGCTCGTCGCTAGATGAATTGATCGTGTCCGGTGCTGGACGTCTAAACTTGACTCCACTGGCTCGATACTCTGTATAAAAGTGTATGATTGCCTCTTGGGGCACGTTATTACTCAAGACTAAGAAAGTTGTTGCGTAACGAGGGCACGAGAGGAACTGGCCCTTCGCCGCCTTGGCTCATTACGAATCTCGCCGCTGCTACCACCTCTACCTCCTCGTTGGCGCCCCTTCTTCTCGTAAGGCTTATGTTACGAAGTGAAATTATTGCTTCTATAATACTCCAAAATATTCTTTCTCTCAAATACTCGATTTTAAATTAAACATTTTCCATCAGAGATCTGTATTCTCAATCATCTTAATTTTCAGATAATTCTTTCCTACATATCACTGTTGATGAATATCTATTCTCACATATTTCCACTCTCACAAATCCTCATCATTGAATATATGTCGAAATGAGGAGAAAAATGGGCGGTTGAATAAGATTATTTTCATTTGTGACACATATATGATCTGTGAATATCAAAATATATGAAAATAAAGATATTTAATATTCATGATATTCGAGAATTGAATCATTTGAAAACAAAGGTAATGCAAGATAAAAATGAAAGTTTGTGAGAATAGGAATGTAATCAAGCTTGAATGAAACGTCTGGAGAGATAGAACTTTGGAAGAAAATATTTAGAATGAATTGTATCTCCAGTCATATCAGTCAGGTTGATCTGTAGTTATTTTACAACAATTTCTATAATCAGAATACTTTTGTATCCGCTTAATTTTCGTCGAGTTGATCCTAAACAGTCTGCGTAATCATTCGTCAATTGGTCAGTGAAGTGCATCCGATGCAAAAATTTGTGTTATACCCACAGCGCTCCTGTCTTTTCTTCATTTTCTTATCACGCTACCTGATAATATTGATTGTAGAGTTACGTAAAATACAGATGTATAGTATACCTGCATCCTTTCTACTTTTCTTGATCCACATGTAATTTCACTCAAAGAATCTAGGGAAATCATTTTGTATCAATTTGTACATATTCATAATTTTGATTCAGGATGTAATATTTTTTTAGTATACCTGAAGTGCTCGGTGACTAACCTTATTTTCGAATGTTTTTCACACTTGCTATAATTCATCGATGTTTTTTCATGGACTTCAATTTGCAATTACAAGCCATTATTCAATGATTAAATTTACATTCATCTTATGATAACCTTCAATAATCTGTAATTCATCCATCTCGTATTGTCATAAATAACATGTAATTCATCCATCTCGTATTGTCATAAATACCCTGTAATTCATCCATCTCGTATTGTCATATTATGTTTTCATGTGTTGTGATTCAGATTACAATAGAATCAACTAACTCACATTTCGTATTATTTCGGATTATGACCTGTCAACGCTATACATAATAATAACATTGAACATTATCTATATCTTTTACTAAAATGAACGTTAACGCCATTGGATGTTTGGAAGATACTGAAATGAATGCTATTGGATGTTAGAAGAAAAAGAACGAGACAGATATATCTAATATCCAAACTATTGAAAACATAGCCAAATATTCATGAGCACCCACCTGAATTTAGGATGACAAAATTCTCGAGATTATAAGAACCTTATGAACAAGAAGTGTGAACATCGAAAGTGTATATTTCAAATTTGAATACAATTCAAATATTTTTCAATAACATGCTGTTATATGGTGAGTTATTGTGCATTGAAAATTTTGTGAATGAGGTTGATGTCAGTTGAGGTGTATATATACACGGTAGCGCCTGACGAGAACTTTGGCGTTTTTCCAGGTTTTTTTCATGTACTTGGCGTCGAGACGCTACCGCGTCTCTTGATACAAGTTGCTACCGGGCAGAACAACAACTCTATTCTTTATTTCTCTATTCTCAAATAACTCTGTTCCCAAATATCTATATTCTCAAATATGACTAATCCCAGATATCTCTATTCTTACACATCTCTATTCTCGCAAATCTGTATTCATATATGAAACAAAGAATAGAGATTTGTGAAAATAGAGATGTGTAAGAATAGAGATATTTAGGATTAGTCATATTTGGGAATAGACTCATTCAAGAATGGAGATATCTAGGAATAGAGTTATTCGAGAATGGAGAAATAAAGGAGAGAGTTCCTGTTGTGCCTGCTACCGGAAATACTAAATGAAAAAATATGTAAACGAAGAAAGACAATTCGCTGATGCAGCAAATCCAGGTCATGTATAAAGAATATCAGATTCGGTATTACAACCGGATACAGAATGGCGAACAAATTTTGCTACATCAGTGAACAGTTCCTGCTCTCACAGCCAAAAGATTGCTGTGATAGCAAATAGATGGCTCCTGTAGCAAAATTAGATTTTTCTATCACTACGAATTTTTCTGCTCCGGGCATGAGTTTCCCTACGATTATAAATATCATCCGTCAAAATTGAGAACCAATAAATTTTCGAATATTAAATGAGCTTGAATACAGAATATATGGCATTCTCTTATATTATCATTATTGAGTTGCATGAAAATCAGTTAGAGCGATCACCACATGAAGTTCTCTGTATCTCTTGTATCATGTCTCCTGAGTCGTCCCATGACGTTAATATGTCATGAATATTCACGTATAATACCTTCACTCGACATGTCTCTGAATAATTGTGGTAAAATAGCAAGTACATTGTTCATATTCCGGATTATTAGAGAATTTTGCAAAAATACAGACTTCGGAAACGTTGAGATAAATCTTCCCTCCTTGAATTTATTCTTCAATGTCAAGGAAAATAAAAATTGCGATTTTCCATAGCTATTAAGGAATGATATGGTTTCCAACTACAGCGAGAGATGAATTACATCTCAAGATTTTTTTTATTAATGATGATCTTTCGACCGAATTTACATCAATCACTGTACTCTAATACAAAAATGAGTATAAATGCTGTGTATATGAATATTGAAAGTCAGCCAGAAAGCACAGAACCTGTGATAAATTTTACGCCAACTTCATTTGATTTTTAAAGCTCTTAAAAAGATTTTTTCCAGAATTCATTGACGAGTTCTGTGCCATCTGGGTGTACAGATATTATTAAAATTCATATGACGTATGTAGTTATATGTATCTGGAACTGCACATGAACATGGTTGCCACAAATTCCAAATTTGGAAATCCGCTCATTGCTTCCGGGTTTCTGAATAAAAAATTTGAATTTTCCCTGATCGTGTGAAATTCGTGTGTCTCTTATCGCTCGTTATTCCAAGTATCATTTTTTCATAAATTTACAATGGAAACATAAACAATTAACAATGAAAAAATAAAATTTTTGTTTACCTCTAGTCTGCGATGCCTGCGCCGTACATCTGGCCGTCTCTGTTGATGTCGGACTCTTCCTTTTCCGTCCTTGCAGATTTTATGGATTTTGAGATTTGGCAGCTGATTCAGCTGTCGGCGCGCGCTCCGAGGCGTTGCGGCAGATTTAAGAATTAGACCCCATCCACATTGAATTTCAATATAAAACCAATTGGATATGTTTTTTAAAGTCCTTAAGTATACTTTAGGTAAAAAAAAATCGAATTTTTGAAAATCCTAGAGTAGTGTTACCCCTTAAGAGATTTTTTGGACAAATGAAATCTAGAAGCAGTAAGATTGGAAGTTCTCTAGGGAGACAATTGATCAGAACGGAGAAAAAAATAGAACAATGGATTAATCATTCAGAAGAACTGTATGAAGGAAGCGATAATATAGGATTCTTAGAGAGGGAGGAAGATGTCGATGAAGAAGAATTGAGAGATTCGATTTTGAGATCAGAATTCGACAGGGCTTTAAAAGAATTGGAAAATAATAAAGCGCCAGGAATAGATGGCATAAGTGCGGACCTTATCAAAGCCTCCAGTCAAAAAACTCGTGACGCACTGTTTGAATTGGTCAGAAATATGTATGAAAGAGGAGAGGTACCGAAAGATTCCCAGAAGAATAAAATTGTCACCATTCCAAAAAAACAAGGAGCAGACAAATGCGAGAACTAGAGAACGATTAGTTTAATTTCACATGCCTCGAAAATACTGACAAACATTATATACAGGAGAATAGAGAATGCAATAGAAAATAGATTAGCAGAAGATCAGTTTGGCTTTAGGAAAAATAGGGGAACGCGGGAAGCAATATCAGCACTCAGAACCGTAGCAGAGAAGAGTTTAGAGTTAAAAAAGTCTGTGTATATAGGTTTTATAGATATAGAAAAAGCATTCGATAATGTTGATTGGGAGAAATTGTTTACGATTTTGAAAAAGCTAGGAATTAATATCAAGGACAGGAGAATAATATATGAATTATATAAGAATCAAACCGCAACAAAAGAAATGGAGGGTCAAAATGGAGGAGTACAAATTAAAAGAGGGGTGAGACAAGGATGCTCACTATCGCCTTTGATTTTCAATTTGTATATAGAAGAAGCGATGAACGAAGTGAAGGAGCAAGTGCGATTGAAATTACAGATTCAAGGTGGAAATGTAAGCATGTTGAGATTTGCGGATGACATAGCTATATTAGCTACGAGTGGTGCTGAGTTAGAAAATACTCTCAACACTATGAAAAAAATATTACAAAACAAATATTGTATGAATATAAATAAGGACAAAACAAAATTCATGATTTGTGCAACACCGAAAACATCACGAAGAACGAAAATCAAAATAGATGCAGAGACAATTCAGCAAGTGGAAGAATTTGAATATCTAGGAAGGATAATTACAGAAAACGGTAAAAGCGAGAGAGATATAAGAGCAAAAATATCACAAGGAAAGCAGGCTTTCCACCGAAAGAAACAGTTACTGTGTTCAAAGAATATCAGCTGAGCAGTAAGGAAGAAATTCTTGAAGAGTTACGTTTGCAGCACAGCATTATATGCTTGCGAAACTTGGACAATTGGAAAAACGGACCAACGAAGACTCGAAGCTTTTGAAATGTGGTGTTATAGAAGGATGCTCAGAGTAAAATGGATAGAGAGAGTGAAAAATGAAGAAGTATTTGAGAAGGTAAATGAAAGGAGAAGTCTTTTGAGACAGATCGTAAAAAGAAGTAATCTGATAGGACACACATTAGGGCATTATAGATTATTGAAAACAATATTGGAAGGAAAAATGAATGGTAAAACTCGAAGAGGTAGACCTAGATTAAGTTATATGAAGCAAATTATACAAGATAAGGGTTGTCGTAGATATGCAGAAATTAAACGGTTAGCGGATAATAGGCAGGGTTGGAGGATTTCATCAAACCAGCCATAAGACTGATTACTTCATGATTATGATGATTCAGAAAAATGACTGTCAATTTAGGGAAAAAGAGAATCGCTGAAAAATGTTCGTAGTGAGTTTATCGAAAATTCGTAGTGAAAATATCAAAGGTTGATCGTCTTATTGTTATTTCTCACAGTGGAACTATCGACTTATGGTAAATTCACTACAAACATTCTCCAATGATCCTTTTTTTCCCTAAATTGGAAGTCATTTTTTCGAGTATCAATGAACGCAGAAAGTTTGAATCGTTTATTGGAACGAATTGCCAATCGAAGAACAGAATATTTAGTTGTTGAATACCCAAAATATTGCTGTACATCCTTGAAACGACGTTTCTAATTCTAAGAAGTTAATTAAAAGAGAAAAACACCAATGATTTACCAGATCTTCTGAGCTTGACTTGTATTTTCGTTTCTATGAACGATTCAAACTTCAAGAACATATGAACGCTGGCTTTCCATGTAACAAAACACCATCGAGCCTTTCGGAGTAGCAATGTAAACCTGTATGCGAATATTCCGCTGAAACCTTTCTGCGAAACCATTACTAATTTCTGAAAACTACCATATTTTCTCTAGAAAAATCTGAAAAACTCTAAAGAAACCACAAAATCTATGAAATTTTGATGAGGCCCCTAATGAAAATAAATCTCTGCATTTCTCCGCATTTCTTTAATTGTCCGTAATCTGACAGGAATGAAGAAAAATGTAGGCGATGTCTGTCAGATTTCGGACTTTTACAGAGCAATGTAGAACTGCAGAAATAGTGAGATCTCACTGACTTGAATTTGGAGAATAAGAGATCACACTATTTTGGAATTTTCAAATGATCAAATAAATTGTTTTCAACTTGAATTGTTATTTGTGGACACGACAATGACACGCCATAAGTAATAAATCGAAGCAAATGGAATACAAATGCCCGTGTGGAAATTAATTCTTGGCGGCAACTTGAGCCAAACTAGGCGTCCTTATTTTATTTCAGGCCCTGATTTGGTCACCCCTATAGCACCTAGACAGAATCGTCACGCACTCATTTTCGGGGACTGCATAGTATTCTCAACTTGGGCCTGTGTAGGACACCTACGATGAAGCTAATGTAGGCGCTGAAACTAGGACCTTTGAAAGGATAATGAATTGTTGCGAATATTATCAAATTGAATGGATATTGCAAGGAGAGAATCCCAGGTGGAAATTTTCTCGATTGAAAATTGGGCTATCCAAGGCCCTATCTGTACCCAGACCACTTCGACTTGAGTCTGGACAGGGCCTGAGATGGGCCGATTTCAATTTCTACTCAGATATCCCACCCAACATTACTTTGTTCATACATTATCGGCCTGTATCAAAAAACAGAACAGCCCCACTATGTCTTGCAATTAACCATACAGTCATGTTTTTTCGATTTTTTGACATTGTTCACCGATAGTGTACCCCCAATAATCATGGATGGAATATTTTTTGTGTGTACATATACGAGGTGTGTTCAAAAAGTAAGGTGACTTTGTATTTTTAAGAAAAAATATTTATTTATTTATCAATATTCATGTTGTCCCCTTCAAAGTAATCCCCCTCAGATACAATACACTCATGCCAACGGTTTTTCCAATCCTCAAAGCACTTCTCGTAAGCACTTTTCGGTATAGCCTTGAGCTCTTCCAGCGATGCAGTCTTTATCTCTTCAATCGTTGCAAATCTCCGTCCTTTCATAGGTCTCTTTAGTTTTGTGAACAAGAAAAAGTCACATGGGGCCAAATCCGGTGAATATGGTGGCTGAGGCATGATTGTGGTGTTGTTTTTGGCCAAAAAATCTCTCACAAGCAAAGATGAGTGAGCAGGGGCATTATCGTGATGCAAAAGCCATGAATTATTTTCCCACAATTCTGGACGTTTTCTTCGTATTGCTTCTCGCAAATGGCGCATAACTTCAAGATAATACTGTTTATTGACCGTACGACCATATGGTAAGAACTCCTGATGCACCACGCCATGGTAATCGAAGAAAACAGTGAGCAAAACTTTGACATTTGATCGAACTTGGCGTGCATTTTTCGGTCTTGGCTCATCTGGGGTCTTCCATTGGGACGATTGGACTTTGGTTTCGACATCATAACCATATACCCATGATTCGTCACCAGTTGTGACCCTTTTGAGTAAATCCGGGTCGTCGTTGACGTCATTCAACAGTTCTTGAGCGATGCTCATGCGACGGTTCTTTTGGTCAAAATTTAACAATTTTGGAACAAACTTCGCTGACACACGTCTCATGCCCAAAACGTTAGAAAAAATTTCATGGCACGAGCCAAGCGATAAACCAACATCTTCAGCAACTTCTCTGATAGTGATTCGACGATTTTCCAAAACAATTTTCTTCACTGCTTGAACGTTTTCATCAGTTGTTGACGTGCTTGGGCGTCCAGAGCGAGGCTCGTCATTGGCATCTTCCCGGCCATCTTGGAAGAGTTTGCACCACTTGAAAACATTTTTTTTAGTCAGAACAGTTTCACCGTATGCTACTGTCAACATTTTAAGTGTTTCGGAGCACTTTATTTTATTTTTTACACAAAATTTGATGCAAATCCTTTGATCCATATTTTTTGATAGCAAGGAATCGCCGAGCACGCAAAACACTTATAACCTTTACGCCTCTCACAACCAAACAAAAAATGCTATACACTTGAAACTTGGTACAAATGTTCGGGAAGAGTGTGCCAACATAACAAAACGAAAAAATCGATAATCGAAAGTACGTTGCCCGCGAAATTTGAAAAGTCACCTTACTTTTTGAACACACCTCGTATCACAAAAAATCGATCACTCTGCATTTTAATGATTTTTGTTGAAGAAACAGTTTTTTATATATTGCTATACGTGTATTCACACTGAAATATGTAATGTATATTGCTGAACATCCGTGTTATAATTAGGGAAACAAGCCCATAAGGAGATCATCAATATGATTTGAGTAAGTTTGTTTCCACTAGAAAAAATATCATAGAAACTCATACGTTTCATTAAAATCTGATCAAAGTGTCCGAACACCACTATTGAACCTGATCAAACCTCATGAAGATATACAGGGTGTTTCATGATTCACTGAAAATACTTCAGAGGCGTTATTCTGCAGCCAAAATGCAATAATTTCCCGTTCGGAAAACATTTCTTGGACTATCCTATCTTTCTTTGCTTCAGAGCTACAGCGATTTGAAATTTTCTGGCTTCTAGTCAATCAGAATTCAGCAACTTCAAATCACTATAGCTCCGAAACGAAGAATGATAAGATATTTGAATTTGTTTCCAGAGATCCGGCGTTTCCCAACTTAAAGAAAGGTTTGGAGCGCAAAAATGTGGAATATAATGCTTTTGAGTTATTTGAATTTGAAAAAAAAATCTAAAAATGCTTATAGCTCAAAAACTAAGCCTCCAAAAAATTTTTTGCAAACGGGAAATTTTTGCATTTTGGATGCAGAATAACGCCTTTGAAATGTTTTCAGCGAATTATGAAACACCCGGTATGGGATTTTATAGCGGTATTTGAACAACTAAGAGATTTCTTCGACGAGGTTTCCAACGTACACTGTTAAAAATTTCTTGGAATTCCATGTACTTTTCATGTACATATGTGAATGAAAATTCAATCTTTGTGAACTGAAATAGGAATCCAAATACATGTTATTGAATTTTCAAGTTATTGTGCATGAAAATTGGAATTAATCTACAGGTGATTGAAAAAACTTAGAAAAATTTATCATCATCATGAAGTAATCAATCTTATGACTGGTTTGATGAAATCCTCCAACCCTGTCTATTATCTGCTGACCGCTTGATTTCTGCATATCTACGACAACCCTTATCTTGTATAATTTGCTTCATATAACTTAACCTAGGTCTACCTCTTCGAGTTTTGCCATTCATTCTTCTTTCCAATATTGTTTTCAGTAAGCTATCATGCCTTAATGTGTGCCCTATCAGATTACTTCTTCTTTGCACGATCTGTTTTAAAAGACTTCTCTTTTCATTTAACTTCTCAAGTACTTCTTCATTTTTCACTTTCTCTATCCACTTGACTCTAAGCATCTTTCTATAACACCACATTTCAAAAGCTTCGAGTCTTCGTTGGTCCGGTTTTCCAATTGTCCAAGTTTCGCAAGCATATAATGCTGTGCTGCAAACGTAACTCTTCAAGAATTTCTTCCTTACTGCTAAGCTAATATTCTTCGAACATAGTAACTGTTTCTTTTGGTGGAAAGCCTGTTTCCCTTGTGCTATTCTTGCTCTTATATCTCTTTCGCTTTTACCGTTTCCTGTAATTATGGGTAGGAGGTCTTTGTGCCGAAAACGTTTTTCGCCGAATACACTGTAATTCGACAATCGATAGTCACCTCTAGAAATCACTAGGAGATTTCGTAGTAATCTCTGGAAATGACTCGCGATTGTCGAATTAAGTTTATTCGACGAAAAACTTTTCCGGCAAAAAGACCCCCTACCGTAATTATGCTTCCTAGATATTTAAATTCTTTGACTTGCTGAATTGTCTCTGCGTCTATTTTGATTTTCGTTCTTCTTGATGTTTTCGTCGTTGTACAAATCATGAATTTTGTTTTGTCCTTATTTATATTCATACAATATTTGTTTTGTAATATTTTTTTCATAGTGTTGAGAGTATTTTCTAACTCAGCACCACTCGTAGCTCATATAGCTATGTCATCCGCAAATCTCAACATGCTCCCTAGTAAAAAACGAACATATATGACCCATACATAATCCATACATAATACATATAAAATTCATATATGATTCATATATGAAAATGCATAGAATCATATACAATCCACATTGATTCCATATGTGATCCAAATATGATCATATATGACTCATATATAATCCATATAAAACCCATATACGAGAAATATTTCATATGTGACAGAATTTTTTCACAAGTACCGGAAAGTCTTGCATCGAAAGGTCATATATGGATTCTGTATGGGCCATATATGATCATATACGGATTCAATATGGATTGCGTATGAATTATATATGGTCATATATGATCATATATGGTTTCTATATGCTTTATGTATGTTCTTATATGATTCATTTTTACTAGGGCTTACATTTTCACCTTGAATCTGTAATTTCAATCGCACTTGCTCCTTCACTTCGTTCATCGCTTCTTCTATATAATAATTGAAAATCAGTGGCGATAGTGAGCATCCTTGTCTCATCCCTCTTCTAATTTGTGCTCCTCCTTTTTGACCCTCTATTTCTATTATTGCGGTTTGATTCTTATATAATTGATATATTATTCTCCTATCCCTGAAATTAATTCCTACCTTTCACAAAATCGTAAAAATCTTCTCCCAATCAACATTATCGAATGCTCTTTCTATATCTACAAAACCTATATACACAGACTTTTTCAACTCTAGACTCTTCTCTACTACTGTTCTGAGTGCTAATATCGCTCCCCCCGTTCTCCTATTTTTCCTGAAACCGAACTGATCTTCTGCTAATCTACTCTCTATTTTATTCTCTATTCTTCTGTATATGATTTTTCTCAGTATTTTCTAGGCATGTGAAGTTAAACTAATCGTTCTATAGTTCTCACATTTTTCTGCTCCTTGTTCTTTTGGAATTGCGAGAATTTTATTCTTCTGGAAATCATAAAAATTCAATCCATCATAATAACATAATAATATCATTACAATATCATTATAATTATAATCAAATCATGACTATAATGATATCCAACTGAAAATAACAAAAGTGATCCAAGTTGGTTTGGATTTGAAAAAAAATTTAAAAATGCTCATATCCCAAAAACTAATCTTCAAAAAACGGGAAATTCTTGCATTATGGCTGCAGAATACACCTTTGAAATACAATTTTTCTCGCTTGGGTCCCCTGTATACTAACGCTTTGACAAAGTCATCCACGTATCCACTTCAACTATGTACTAGTTAGATCACACGATTTGTTCAGTGTTTCTACATCACAAGTACATCTTGATTCACAAGGTGGAAGAATGAACGCAAAGTCATATATAGGCAGCAAAATGTTCACATCCACATAAGTGACGGTGGATGAGTGATAGAGCTTTGGCGTTCGGTTTCGACGCCCCACGTTCACATCTTGTGGAGGTGATTTTTTTTTCAACAATCATGAACATGTGCATGAAATTTAAGAAACTTGTTATTGAATTTCCAATCATGATTTATCTCAACAACCATGAACATGTGCATGAAATTTGAAGAACTGGTTATTGGATTTTCAATACTACTGTACATTATTTTTCATTTACGTGAGTAGAAATTGCTCCCATTATATGTGATTGAAAATCCAATCAGGAATTTATAACAGTGTAGGATTATGTTTGAAAAAGGAATCAGTATAAGGGCAAGGCCCTCTGCGGGCTGTAGTTTGGTTGTAGATTTTCAAAACAGGGTGATAGGTTGGTACTCCAGCTTGGCCCTACGTTGGTTATGTACAAGGATGCTTAAATTTGGATCTTTGGGAGAATACGGGAAGCCTAGCAAGGCCCTATGCAGGCAGTAGTTGGTGTGCCTAGATTTTCAAAACAGGGGAAAACATTGGCACCGCAGCTTGGCCCCATATGGGTCTTATATGGGTGTCAGTGAGTTGGAGGAATCAGGCTGAATATCAGCAACCCGACTAGGCCCCTTAGTGGCTAAGGCTAGAACATCCTACACTGAGAGAAATAATTACTATCATCAATAACATATTGTGATGTTTCGAGAAATCCATTGCTTACAAAATCTGTACTCTGGATATGAGAAAATTTTCTTAAGACTAAGGATGTATTTCTTGGATTGAAAAAATATTTTCTTGACCCAAGGGAATTCCACTTGAGCTTCCAACATATCAGCTGTAATCAAGAATATGTATTCTTAAAAATATTCAAGAATATGTTTTCTTGGTATTAGTGATTATTTCTCTCAGTGTATGTTTGGAGATCCGATATAATACAGGACGCCCGGAAAAATTTCCACACGAGTGAGTTTGTGGTATTGCAATTAATTTTACAATATCATGATATATTGCTACTGATAATTTTATCCATCTCTAATTTCAATCCGAACAGCAATAAATGCGACAACTCTCGTTTTATCCGTGCATTTTGAATTGATCGATGTGAAAGAAATCATAAAACAGGAAACAATATGGTATAACAATCATCATAAGATTGAATACAGTGCCCTTTATCAAAATGAATTTGCAATTGAATATGAAAGCACTCTCACATAAATGCTCCGGTTTTTTCTGGATGATGTTTAACCAGCGTTTGTTATTGGAAAAATTGGAATTTCAGCCTTGTCATCAATTTCGTATTAAATTTCGTCATATCTCATCCCAGACTCATTTCGATAGACAATTCAACTCTTAACGACATACCGTAGGCGTTCGATTTTCTTCCACCTGATCTCTCTTTTCAACTAATGAGGAGGAGAAGAATTGAAAAGAGAGGTCAGACGGAAGGAAATTGAACGGCTACTGTACTGCAATCCAACAATCAAGATATTCATGGCTCTTGTGTTTGCTTATTATATTTTTCCTGACAGAGTCCTCTGGGAAGTAATAATTCAAACTTATTTATAGTATTATCAATGGATTAAAAGCAGAAGTATCCAAAGCACAATTCTTATGTACTTCAAATCTCACTGCAATGCGAGTGTAATCAACATTCCTGTATAAATCCACATTCTTCACGACGTGATGACATACAGGTTGGTTGAAAAGTTTTGAAAGCGACACCTATCAACCAGTACAGGAATCAAAATTTATACGCTATTTTTATATTTCATCCTTCATTTGAACACACACACACAATTTTATTCCGATCTGTCAATTCATTCTTTGTTTACAAGCCATTCGAAGTTGGCGTGTCAGTGTATTTTGTGAGAATGGAAAAATCTGAATATCGTGCAGTGATAAAATTCTTTGTTTTGGAAAGTTTATCAGCAACAGAAATTCATACTAAAATGAAGAAAGTGTTGAAGGAATCTGCTCCTTCATTTCCAACTGTACATCGATGGGTTTTAGAGTTTAAACGTGGTCGTACAAGCGTTGAAGATCAATCACGTAGTGGACGTCCAAAAAGTGCAACGAAATCAGAGAAAAAGACAAAAAAAATGATTGTCTCTAAATAGTGCACAGTAATTATGCTTAGCAGCACACCGTATATAATGACCTCACTACCAAATTTTTTTTTTCAATTGGACAGTTTCAGTGATAAACGATACAATTACTTACAAATTTCTTGAATAAATTTATAAGAGCTTAGTTATCTAAATATATCTAAGTGTAGAGCGAATTTCTAAAATATATAATAGTAACTTCCTGGTAGTGTTCACCAGCTGGGGGAACATAGTTGGAGGTACAAAAGATGAACATATATAGAAGGTACTTAATTGCTAACGTACATGTCGCACAGAGGTGGCATTATTCAACATCCTCCTCTGCTTCTTGTACATAATATATTCCTTATGAAAACTAATGGTACGACCAAAACCATGAAATAGTTAGATTATGTATATGTGCGTAACAATCATAATGGCAAAAAAAATTATATGCACAAGATTACGCGGTCCCTTCAATAGGGAGTTCGCATGCTTTTGTAATGGGTCGTTTTAGAACCGCTTCAGCAGTTTTGAGAGTGATTACTCTAACATGGCCGTCAACACCAGGATGCGTTTCTATTACTCGGGCTAACTCCCATTTGGAAGGTGGCAGCGATGAATTTTGTAGTAAGAAAAGATCATTGACTTTTATAGAGGGTTGACTTTTACGCCATTTACTCCTTTGTTGCAGAGTATTTAAGTAGTCTCGCTGCCAACACTTCCAGATGCGATCAGGCATCGCTTGTCCTAATTGCCAACGAGATAATCTGTTTATCGGAAGTTCCAGAACAGATGGTTCAGGGATACTAACTAATGGTCGACCGATTAGAAAATGGCCTGGCGTAAGAGCGGCCAAATTGCTAGGGTCGTCCGTCAAAGCCACCAGAGGGCGAGAATTGAGGCATGCTTCAATTTGGCATAATAATGTAGCAAATTCTCCCTGAGACAGTGTATGATTACCTGCAACCTTTCCAAGATGTAATTTGAAGCTTTTCATTCCAGCTTCCCATAGTCCACCAAAGTGGGGTGCGGCCACTGGAATAAAATGACAACGAGTTTGGTAATTGGCGAGTAAGCTACGAAACTGAAAATCCCTGATAACTGACTTATACGCATCCCTCAATTCTCGACTGGCTCCGTGGAAATTGGTTCCATTATCGGAGTACAGATTGGATGGCAAGCCTTGTCTGGATACAAATCGTTTATAAGCCGCAATAAAACCAAACGAGGGAGCACCCCCCACGTATTCCAAATGGGTAGGTGGTCTTTTGGCCGAAAAAGTTTTTGGCCGAATCGAGATGATTTGACAATCGCTAGTCATTCTCTAGTGTTCTCTGAAAGCGACTAGCGATTGTCAAATAATGTCAAAAACTTTTTCGGCCAAAAGACCCCCTACCTTCCAAATGAATAGCTCTGGTACACCTGCATATGAAAATTGCTACGTAATATTTTTGCGTTTTACATCCCCTTTTTATATACGGGGTCGCCATGAACGGGCCCGCGTAATCAACACCCGAGCAAACAATGAGCAAAAGTCGGGGATGGGTTCACTCTCATTTGAGGGAGATTTCCCATTATTTGGTTAGACATTTTCACCTTTTCCCGTACACAGACTATACATTTGTGTATATGGGATTTCACTAAATTATGAACGCCCACTATCCAGTAATTTTGCCTCAAAATTCTTATAGTTAATTGTGTACCTCCATGAAGAGCTTGATGATGAGCCTGGTGTATCAATAATTCAGTAACTCTATGTCGTGGCAGAATAATCGGATGGCATTCATCAAATGACAAAGAGGAATTGCGTAACCACCCACCAAGCCGGAGTAATTTATCTTCGCCGATAAAAGGGTTTAGGTTATATAATGAACTCGTATTAGCAATAGCGGTTCCATTCTTCAATGCCTTAATTTCTTTAAGGTAATGAAGTTTTTGTATATGGCGAAGCCAAAACAGCCTAGCCGCTTGCAACTCCTCTGTATCTAACGGCTTGATTGCAAATTCGTTTTTAGTTACGCGGGCACGTAGATAATCAATAAATCGCATGAAATACGCTGTGAATCTAAGCAGACGTGGCCATGAAGAAACTTCATTAATCAATTCCCAGCCCTCAGATGGCGTTACATGAAGAACCGAGGAAGGACGAGACTCTGATAAAATGATTTCTTTACAATTCTCGGGAGTTACATTGCTATTGTCTATAGGCCAACATGTGAAGGGCTGTCTGAACCATGACGGCCCCGTCCACCATAAGGAATGCGCCACTACCGTATCCGCATACAATCCGCGGGACGCGCAATCAGCGGGGTTACAACTTGACCTCATATGATTCCATTTCAATTGTGGAAGTGTACATTGTATAGTATACACCCGATGAGCGACAAACGTCGTCCACTTGGATAGGTGTTGAGTTAACCAGGCTAAAACCACAGTACTATCCGTCCAACCGTAAATAGGGACGTCATCCAAATGTAATGTTTCTTGGATTGATTTTAACAGTTTCGTCAGCAAAACTGCGCCATTGAGTTCTAATCTCGGTATACTAATCGTTTTCAACGGTGCCACTTTAGTTTCCGCGGCCAGAAGGGTAGTCTGAATATTATCAAGATCGTGCAAAGTGCGCAAATACGCCACGGCCGAATAGGCTCGATTAGAAGCATCTGAAAATCCGTGCAACTCAATGGCGAGATTGTCATAGCGTTGACCTGTCCATCTGGGTATACTAATACTCTCTAAATAAATCAACGATTGAGAGTAATTATTCCATATTTTCAATAAATTATCTGGAATTATTTCATCTCAGTCAATTTTTTGTAACCACAAATCTTGCATCAATATCTTAGCTACGATAGTTACGGGAGCTACCCATCCCAATGGGTCGTATAGCTTTGCTATGAAAGAAAGAATGTGACGCTTCGTATTTTTAGCGGTAGTAGGAGCAGACACCCTAAAACGAAAAACATCCTCTTTTGGAACCCAAATGAAACCTAAAACCTTTAACGAATCTGAATCGCTCAACGGGTGATCGATAGCTAATTCGTGGTCTCCTGTGGGAATACCTTCCAATAATTGGGGACAGTTTGAAACCCACTTTCTTGAGTGAAACTCTCCACGGAATAATAATTGATTCAACTGATCACGGATTTGTAATATAGTTGGGATATCATCCGCACTAAACCGTACGTCATCAACATAAGTCAATTCCTTCAGAATGCTCACTGCTTCTGGATAAGCTTCTCCCTCATCAATGGTTAATTTTTGTAACACTTTCATCGCCAAATAAGGCGCTGGGGCGGTACCGTACGTCACTGTCAATAAACGAAAATGACCAATCGGGTCTCGTGTCGTAGTACGACATAAAATTCTTTGAAATTGTGTATCTTCGGGATGTACTCAGATCTGACGAAACATCTTAGCGATATCCGCAGAGTAAGCATAACATCCTTGTCTCCATCTTAACATTATGTGAGACAAATCTCCTTGAAGTTTGGGACCGACTAACAAATGGTCATCCAAGGATGTACCATTTGAGGTCTTACAAGATGCATTGAAAACCACTCGTAAATGGGTTGTGGTACTAGTAGTTTTTACGACAGGATGATGAGGAATATATATAGAAGGATGAATATGGATTTCACCAGGGGGCAAACGCTCCATATGAGCAAGTGATTCATATTCTTTTGGAAATTCACTATAATCTGCTTTGAGATTCTCATCTCGAGATAATCTCTTCTCTGAGGATTGAAAGAGTTTAAGAGCTATAAGTAGTGAATCACTTATATTTATAGGCGGATTTTCCCGAAATGGTGAACTATGTAGCGACCTTCAGGGTTTCGAGAATGAGAATTCCTAAAATGATCCTCACAATATTGATCATCGTGGGAGAAGGGGGTATTATGACTAACCTCTACTAACTCCCAAAATCGTTGTAGTAATTCATTGGTATTTTCAGTAGGAAAGCAGTTCAAGACATGCAAGGACGTACTTACTGAGGAACAGGAAGTGGTCAATGGACCCGAGATAATCCATCCAAAAATAGTCTCCTGAGCAGTAGGAGAACTTATCGGACCCTGTCGTATACCACTTTTCAATAATGATCCATATAAAAAAGAAACAATTAAAATATGGATGGGATCATTACTAGTACATAGGGGGTCAGCTAATTCAATTCCCTCTAGATGTGGCCAACAACCAATATTTCGTATACCTGGGGAAGCATAGGCGGTAATCTTTTGAAATACATAGGCAACCATTGGAATCTCTGGTCCATTACCTTGACAATTTGTTAACGTGAGCTTCACATGAGACCTTACCATCTCGCTGTAATGTTCTCCGAATCCTGTTATTCTCATGTTGGAGGGATATCTCTTAGTATGAAGAATCTGAGCTGATGTCTCAGATATAAAAGGATACACGAAGCCCTGATCTCAGAGTGCCCATAGCCGTGAAACACGTCCTTCAGGAGTACGTATCAGGACCCAAGCTGTTGGTAAAAGAACAATAGTGGTCTTAACAACAGCAGAATGTACGGTAGTATCGTCTGACTCCGAAAATGATACAGAATTATCTAATGATCCTACCCAACGTTGACTATTGGTACTAGATTGATCATTATTCTGGGAAGGGGTAGTCCAGGAAGAAGGATCATTTTGATTTAGGTTCATTGGGGCTCCTGAAGAAGAAGATTGCTTATAAGCTTGAGATTTATCGATCACATTACGATGTAACAACACATGGTGACTTCTCCCACATTTATTGCACCGATTTTCAGATGAGCGAGTACTTGGAATGTGCCCTGGTTCTAAACAATTAGAGCAAAGATGCATTTGTCTAACCGTCTCATTGCGCTGTTCAACTTTTTGTTTCTGAAACTTTTGACACTTCCACAACTGATGAGTGCCTTCACAAAGTGGACACATCTTTTTAATTGCAACGTTATTTACTGATACATTACTTTTAGCATTACGAAAATTAGATGATAAATCCTTATTACATTCATACGGACTTTTCATTATGCCACGAATTCTGAGGGTGAGAAATTCATTCATTTGCTTATAAGTGGGAGCATCTGTAGACGAGCTCAATTGCAGATTCCATTCGTGCCAAGTTCAGGAACTGAATTTCTGCGGAATTATATGAACTAATAAATCATCCCATTTATCTGTTGGACAATCTAAATTTTTGAGTGCAAAAAGAGAAGAACTAACAATATCTCGTAATTGTTTGAGTTCTTCTACATTTTCCTGTTTCATGATGGGGAGTTTCATGAATGCATGAATATGTGCATGAATAAGCAAACGAGGATTTTGAAATTCTTTACCTAAAATATTCCACGCTCCTTCATAATTTGAATCCGTGGCCTTAATATGATTTATCAATAAACTAGCCTCTCCTTTCAAACTAGTTTTCAAATAGTGTAATTTTTGGGTATTTGTGAAACGTGTATCCTTATCGACTAATGAAATAAATAAGTCATGGAATGCCTCCCATTCGGTGGGGTTACCTGTGAAAATAGGTAAGTGAATTCTCGGCATAGGAACTATAGATGTACTCGATTGTCAATGTTAAAGTTGTGTCATGGGATGTTCCTGACGATGGACTTCCAGTTTTTAACTGGATAGCAGAGGTCGTTTGACGAGCCGATATTTCAGCCAACGCATCTCTGTCTGCATTATAATCTTCTTCTGCTGCATAGAATTTTTCCTCGGAGAAGTAAGGCAAATTCTTTTTCTCCTCCTCAGTAGAAAACTGCAATAGTTTGCAGTTTAATCGTCGACACTCTTGCCATAATTGCTCTAACGTTTCCATCCGATTACGGGTTTTGATTACCGTAAATTTCTCTTCACCTCTTTTTTTATAATTCACCCACACTCTTTTCATCGAGTCTATGACAGAGTTCTGCTCTATCACCAGATCTTTTACTGTCTCAGCCATAGCTTAAGCTTGAGCTTTGCGATTAAACCGAAAGCGAAACTGGCAAATATCGAATCATAGAAGTCTCGGTGACAATCAAATTCGCGTCACAACCGAGTAGACACTTTTTTTTCACTAGAGAATTAAATATATGATGACATTCCAAATATATGCCCATGTTTCTTGCATGAAAATTGCATGGAGGAAACGAGAAAAAAAAAATCGAGTCAACATTCACAATTTTATATTATGATACATAGCTTAAGCTACACCACGGACCACAAATTATCGGATAGTTCAGTTGATAGTATTTTAACATGAGATACTGAAAATCATTGACTTCTGGTCAGTATCGAAGATCACAATTTGTTGGATATATCGTTCTTGTATAGAAAACGACCAAAACTTGAGATAATCGTCGAATGTTATACGCTTTAAATGTAAACATACCGAGTCTACCTTTTCATCGTCGAGAGCACGTGTACACTGTTTTAAAACGATGTATCAATGTTAGAGTTATTTAATCCACGGTCAAATACAAGGTTGTATAGATTTCTCACGTATAATTCGATACACTTGGTCAAATCGGTTCGCATGTTATCGAATATAATGTATTTCAATACATCTTTGAAATCTCACTTTGCACCAATGATGAATTGCACCAGAATAATGATGACCGTGTGAATCCTTCGAGCTCGAGGAATCCATCCGGCTCGAAGGACCATTTTGTTCAGAAGTTGCACCTTCGAACTATTGCAATTCCCGAATAAGTTTTTTTTTTTATATACTAGGTGTGTAAGTATGAAACCGGAATTTTCGTACAGAAAAAACACGTTTATTGTAATGATATGATACAAAGTAACTTATTCAAAGTATTGTCCGTTGCTATCTATACATTTTTTCCGTCTTTCTGGCGATTTGTGGATTCCGCGCCAAAAGAACTGTTGCTCTTTTGAGGCAAACCAGTCATCGAGCCATTTTCGTACATCTTCGTAAGAAGTAAAGCGCTGCTCAGCAAGTGCGTGTCCCATCGATGCAAACAAGTAGTGATCGGATGGGGCAAGGTCCGGTGAGTAAGGCGCGTGCTGAAGAATCTCCCAACGGAACGACTCTATCGTTTCCTGGACCTGTTTTGCTTTGTGTGCTGGTGCATTGTCATGCAGCAAATTCACCTTGTGTTGTCTTTGTTGATATTCTGGTCGTTTTTCACGCAAAACTCGATCCAAATCGATCATTTGTTGTCGGTAGCGTTGAGTATTGACAGTTTCCCCAGGTTTCAGCAGCTCGTAGTAGATTACGCCCTTCTGATCCCACTAAACACACAGCATTGTATTTCGTCCGAAGCGGTTTGGTCTTGCCGTCGATGTTGATGATTCACCCGGAGTAACCCACGACTGTTTGCGCTTAGGATTTTCGAAATATATCCACTTTTCATCGCCAGTCACAATTCGATGGAGAAATGACTTTCTTTGGGACCTGGCGGGCAACATTTCGCATAAAGTTCTGCGGTTTTCCTGCTGTCTTTCGTTGAGTTCATGTGGAACCCATTTCCTCACCTTTTGTATCTTTCCCATGGCTTTCGACCGAAGAGAGATGGCTTCTCGGGTCACCTTCATCTGATCCGCCAGTTGTTGTTGTGTTTGAGCGTCGTCTTCGTCCAACAAGGCTTGCAGGTCAGCGTCTTCAAACTTTTCCGGTGGTCTTCCACGTTCTTCGTTCCTGACGTCAAAATCGCCACTTTTGAACCGTTTGAACCACTCGAAACACTGTGTTTTACCGAGAGCATGCTCACTGAACGCCTCCACAAGCATTCGATGCGATTCAGCTGCAGTTTTCTTCAGATGGAAACAGAAAAGTAGTGCTATCCGCAAATCGTAATTTCTTGGCACAAAACTCGACATGTTGGTATTCTTGTCGTATGCGGTCTACGTGGGTCCTTGGATTGTCGTATGCGGTCTACCGGGGTAGACCGCATTCTGCAGTGCATACGGTTGCTGTATGCGGTCTACCCCGGTAGACCGCAAGCTGCTTACTACATGCTTCTTGTATGGGGTCTACCCTGAGCAGAGTGCATACGATAAGGGTAAGGATTGTATTATGCGGTCTACCCCGGTGGGTGGGAAACGACCTCGATAAACTGCAGCATGCGTAATGAAAATCAGTTCGAGTGCAGGTAAAAATGCAGAGAAACAGCAGTCTGGTACTTATGTGGAAACACCGAAACTTGCTGAATTGCTTATTCAAGCACTTAATGATTCTTCGCTGCACTCGATGTCTTCATGCGATTACTGATTTGATCATGGAATCCTAAGTTTGTTTACGGAATCGTGAATTCAATTATGGAATTGTTCATTCTTTTATATATTCCTTGATTTATTCATGCTGCAAATGCTGCGCACATGGAATTAATGATTTGAACGTGCAATTAATAGTTTCCTCGTTGAATCAATGATTTGTGCATGCAATTAACAGTTTGCTCGTAAAATTAGTAATTTGCACATGCAGTTAATGACTTGGTCACACAGTTGATGTTTTTTTCATGCGATTAAGGTTTTCCTCATGCCGTCGTTCATTTGCTTTGTACTCCCTCTATGATGAGCACATTCTCAAGCAGCTCTTTCGCACGTAATTGCAAACAATAAATGGTGTTGAACGATCACGGGGCATTACTATTATTATTATTTCTTTCCTTTGCTTTCGACGCTCACGTTTCAGTTACCGCATTCACTACTCCGTTTACTTGTGCTTTTTCCTTCACTTTTTTCATTTCAGTTCCTGCAGTTCGTTTTCTGTACTACTTGCCTGCTTCTTTTCCTATGCTCTGCCGCTTTCTCACGGTAGACCCCATACAACAGTCGTTAAGGAAGCACCTTACGGTCTGCCCAAGTAGACCCCATACTGCAACCGTCACCGTTGTCGTATGCAGTGATGCCAGATTCGGCCGACCGACTCGGTGTACCCCCTCCATCACGCTCCACACAATCAAATTCCTTTTGTCGGTGGTTTCATTGTGTGTGTGAAAGTTCTATACCGATGGGTGTAATGGAAAGGGTAAACCGAGTCGGTCGGCCGGATCTGGCATCACTGGTCGTATGCACTCAACTTAGGGTAGACCTCATACAAGAAGCATATAGTGAGCACCTTGCGGTCTACCGCATACGACAAGAATACCAAATCTCTAATAAACTAATGCTACCGAATGAAACTCGTGTTATTGTGAGTTGGAATTCTTTGTCGGATATCAATACAATAACAAGACACCGCTGACATGATGTGTCGGTGACTGCATCGACATCTAGCGCCACCTATGGGCAAATTCCGGTTTTATACTTACACACCTGGTATATATATAATTCAATAAATAATCATATATTGAATTCAACGTTTGAACCGGTGACTCACTCGAAGGTAGTAAATAAGTGCTCACACGATTAAGATGATTGAAGCAACACTTTTATTGCGAATTCTGACTGTCTATGCACTGATCACCAAATTTGAAATCGATTCACGCCTCAAAATGTATTCCATGAACAGTGAGGCCATTAGACACTGATGCACATCAATTTCCGCGCAAAGAACAACTTGAGATCTCGGGCTAGTCGAGCAATATCTCAAGAGAAAAACAAATTGAAAACAAAGAGGACTGAGCTCGTTGACGATCATGAATACAGTGTCCATAACGTATTCAAACATGACCTCAACAGAGCAAGGTTTCATATAATGCGAAAACAGAAACTATTCCCATTGGATCGCTGAATTGGTATATATTGAACAAACCAATGAGAATGAGAGGGTTTCAATACATGAAGAATTTTGAAATGTATAAGAGAAGCAAAATACCTCAATGTAGTTTATATTAATATATTTATAATTTTTTCCTAAGCAGAAAATCGAACACCGTTAGTTGGAAAGAATAAGACGTCATACATTATACATCTCTTCCTTTTCAACCAAACCTTTTGGTTCCGTTGATTTGTCCTTTCGTTGATTCGGTCCCCATCCATCGTTCTATCCTGCCTATCTAGTACCGAGCTGGCCCGGACCATACTTGTTATGACATCAGATAGCAATAAATGAATCTTTGAAATTTCAATAGAACAGAACTCCTAGACCTTCTCTAGAGCTTCGAAATTTCCATTGAATTTCGTTACAGATTTGTCGCACTGGGATTCCGAGACTTTGCTTCGTTTATTAAATTACATTGAATTGGTGTAATATATACCGAAATTCCTGTTCAATCAACCAAAGGTCTCCGATAAGACTGAAAATTTGCCACAATGGTCATAAAAAATGCTACAAACCTAATGGATATTTCAGTATGAATCACAGCAATTCAATTCTGAACCCTACACTTATCGGAAGCATCGTAGATTTTATAGCTAATTTTTCTCCGTGCATATAATTTGATAAATGATATTCGTACGAGTCCCATTCAAATTTTTTCTGTGTTTGCTGTCGATGGAGTTAAACAAAAACATCCATGCTGGGTGGATGTAGCGTATTGTTTGCTGTTTCCACACATGAGCATTTCGTCCCTGTGTCCGCATTTTACAGTAGAGAATTAGGTCAAAACGTTTAATTAAGTGTAAACGTTCTTGTTTCAGGTTACGATCATGATGATAGATCCAAGTCTCGTCCACAGTTACGAAACGGTGCAAAAAAATCGGTCTTATTCTGCTTGAAACGCTCTAAATTACGCTGAGAAATTTGTTTTCGATTCAGTTTTTGTTGAATTGTCAACGAATGCGGCACTAACTTTTCAAAAAGCTTTTTCATATGTAATTCTTTGTGTAAAATATGGAGTACTCGTTCATCCGAGATGCCTATGGTATCAGCAATTTCACGCTTAGTCAAACTCGGATCTTTACAAACAGTATCATAGACTTGCTCAATGATGTCTGATTTCGTTGCACTTTTTGGACGTCCACTACGTGATTGATCTTCAACGCTTGTACGACCACGTTTAAACTCTAAAACCCATCGATGTACAGTTGGAAATGAAGGAGCAGATTCCTTCAACACTTTCTTCATTTTAGTATGAATTTCTGTTGCTGATAAACCTTCCAAAACAAAGAATTTTATCACTGCACGATATTCGGATTTTTCCATTTTCACAAAATACACTGACACGTCAACTTCGAATGGCTTGTAAACAAAGAATGAATTGACAGATCGGAATAAAATTGTGTTCGAATTGATCCAAAATGCAAATCTTAGTCGATTTGAAAACTGCTTCGTGCACCGTGCACACTGTGCAGGTGCTTTCAGTAATACTCAAGATGTCACGTACTGAATTCAGGGTGACGATTCTGAGAGGAACTTGAAATTCCCGGGTTTTCCCCGGTTTTCCTGGCAAGAAATTTCATTTTCCCCGGAATTTGGGAAATTAATCACTATTACGTTACATTTTACTCATGTGAATACTTTTGACGTGAGTAAAAGTGATACTGTGATATCCATACTGTTCTAATGTTGGGAATAAGGTTGCTAATCCGAGAATTCAATGCTCACGCCTACATTACGCATGAATAAATTTTCATTAACCCCTTCATGAAGTTGAGATCATGAATTTTACTGCAATAAATCGTACAATAATAAATACATAAGATATGGTAATGTACAGATATCGTATTTCATATAATAAGGAACAAATTACCAACTATAGAATAAAAATGTTTGTTTCGTTAACAATTGTTTCATCCCACTAATACATACACATCCATAGAAATTATCTTTTGGAATGTACCAAGAGGGTGAAAAAAAACTTGTTATCTGCGAATTTCTCTTACTTGAAATCCAGGTTCAAAAGAGCTCTGTTGAATTCAACCCGCTTTCACGGGTATTAAGTTTCTATGAAAATTCATGAATCTTAGGAAATTCAGGAATCCAGGAAATCCAAGAAGATTAGGTTGTAGAGTAAATGAATAGTTTTTGTAATCATGATAAGAATCAATCATACATACAACATACTTCATCAATTTTATACATCCTGGATAAACTCAGATCCCCGTAGAATCTCAAAGTACAATCAGTTCAAATAATCGAACAAGAACAATGTTGTTTGAAAATGAAATGCTTTTGAGATAATATATCAAAATTAAGTGTTGAAAGAATTTCATATCACAAAGTGGATGGAAAATTTATTTCTTCTTCATGAGCAGTAGAATTTTTTCTTCTGTAATAGATGCTTCCTTCAATAATTTCAATTTTTTAGCCTTCAATTCTCTCAACTCTTCTACTTTTCTCTTTTCAAGTTTTTGCATTTCAACTTGTTGGTCCATTTTCTTTTGATTTTCTTTTTTGGATTCAACATACCTCCCATGAGAATTCAATGCCGCATGTATTAAATTTTTTGTTATTGGGACTTTTTCTACTCCCCCTGCACTAACGATTTCATCATGTACGATGCGTGGAGCGATGAGACTTTTTTCGTGCAAATTTTCAATCAGGCATTGCGAATTGATAGAAAATCCTCTTTCAACAGCTGCATTGCAGTGTGAAAGAATCATTACCATTTCCAATACCTTTTTAAAATTGGAGCATTCTTTTTCTGAATTATTTAAAATTTTTGACCATAAATGATCAAGTCTCACAGATCTTCGCTCATACGTTTTCAAAATTTCTGTAGTTTGAGGTACTTCTAATATATTCTTGAATTCCTGGAGAGCACAATCAGCCAAAGACCCAGATATCCAACAGTTTTCCTGATTTAAAATATCCAAACAATCAGTGAAGTATTTGATAGCCAAAGAGCGACTTCCTTTGATTACTGCTGGATCAAAACAAGAAATGCTTTGAGTGACTTTGTACGAAAGTAGCGACCGTTTTCTTAATTTTTGTAATATAACGATAATAATTTTTCGACAGTCCAAACGAAATTTCAAAATATCTTTATCCGGTTATTTGGATGATTTTCATTTGTTTTTTTCAAAGCTCCACGGGTATCAAAACCCAAATCAACATGTTTAGGTGCAATGAGATTAACCTCTTTATCCAACTCAATTTTACTCAAAGCATTGAAAGTTTTTGCATTCTCCAAGAGTTCTTCTTTTACAATACGTTGCATGAAGGTACGAGTTATATTCAAAATCTCGTGGTACAGGAATGGTACCATAGGATCATTTGTTTAGAATTCTCTTAGAAATCCTTCAACGTTTGACGCAATGAATATAAAAGACGACAATTTTGGTGCTAAGAGTTGATCGTTTACAAATTTGGCGACAATTTTGGTGCTAAGAGTTGATCGTTTACAAATTTGGCGACAATTTTGGAACTTTCGCAAGATGAGTTTAAAGGATTCTTTTTACCTTCCAATTGTACTTCTTCAACCCATTTTTCAACATCCGGTAAGATGAGGAGAGCTCTACTCGCTACAGATATGTTTTCACACCATCTTACTGCACAAAATTTGAGAAGGAATAGATTCTTTCCGGTACACCTTGTATAATCAGCCCTACGCACTGGAGAATATTTAAAAAAGGTTATATACAGAGCGTAAATATTCTACAACACTCCGATCAACGGCTTGAAAGCCGCTCTTGAAGGCTCCATGAATTACATGTAATCCGCAGCTACCCATTTCTATTGGCATTGGAGCTCCTGAATTTTCTTCTCTCAAAGAAGCACACAGATCAGTCAACAATTTGAAATTCACAGCTGGTCCATCCATAGATACCTGCACTATTTTGAATAAATTTTTTCTTCCAAGAGTTTCTTCAAGACCCCTTAATAAATCGTTAGCTCTGGTATGTCCCAAAAATACTGATCCAAAATATCTCGTAGCCACTTCATCACCACTCCAATATCTGACATTGATGTCGAGCTGTTGTTTTTGGCTTATTTTATTCAAGCTTTCATCGAAACCCACAACTACATGCTGACATTGATCCAATTGATTTTTCAAACAAGATTGAAAATATGGAGCCAAACCGCAAACAATTGTGTACTTGACTTTGTCACGATGGAGTTTCATTTTTTCGGCAATTTCAGAATCGGGAAACATGAGTGGGAAAATGTTTATGGAGTCTCCAGCACTCCGAAATGAATAATGATTCTTAACCACTTCCAAACACCAAAGGATTCCTGCTTTGGTTACATCATGAGTGTTCAACATTTTCTTGATAGTTGTTTCCTGACTTTTTACTGATGCAATGATTCGATCAGAGTTGCTGTTAAACCCACAGGCCAAGTTATTTTCTTCTGGAAGGAAGAGTGTAGAAGTGGATAATGGAAGCGGATCGTCGGGACTTTTTAAGGAACCTTCACTGTTTTGCACATCAGTACTTGCTGTAAGGGAGATAAGAAAATGATGAAAAACTTGAGTAATTCTCTATACTTCCAGGAAAAAAATCAACTGAAAGAGCAAACTTTGTATTTTATGTACCATAGCAAGAAGAATGATTGATTACTTCATGTAGTAATTGATTACAGCCCAGATAGCACATTGATTCCAAAAGCTTTCGAAGAGAGTTCTCAAGAACTCTTAAGAAATCTTGATTGAAAAATCGAAGAATTTGTCAGAAAAGACTTGGCTCGGGTTACATCGTCAAGGATTGTTGGTATTCCTTAACACATATTGTCTACGCAATTGAAAATTTGGTATGTTTGTAACAAATTTATTTGTCTCATTCTGTTCAAAATTCATGTTCAAAACAACTGAAGAAAAGGTATTCTTGTCGTATGCGGTCTGCCGGAGACTGGTGGTCTACCGGAGTAGACCGCATACTGCCCCACATAAGGGCAAAGGATATTTAGATAATCCCTCACACATCGAGCAAAGTGTGGTGGTGCACCGTCTTACTGATACCACATCCTCTGCCTAGTTGCTAATGTCACATCTTCTATGAGAACTGGTAATTCATTCTGTAAAAACTGTAGATAATTAGGACCGTTAACAGTTCCATCAAAAAAATACGGCCCAATAACTTGATTGTCTAGAATTCCACACCAAACATTTATACTCCACCGATGCTGATGATCAACTTGTTGAGTCCAGTGCGGGTTTTGCGCTGACCAATAGTGGCTATTGTGACGATTTAACAAGCCAGTACTTTGAAACGTTGATTCATCACTGAAAAGAACATATCGAAAGAAATCGGGCGCTTCGTTCAACCTCTGTAAAGCCCAATGGCAAAAGTTAACCCGATTCTGCATATCTTGTTGAGATAATTCTTGGGTCAGTGTGATGTGGTACGGATGATATTGAGCAGCTTGTAGAATTCTGTGTGCCGTACTGCGTGGAATACCCAAATCGCGTTCAATATCACGTAAACTAACATAAGGATTCATGTGTATCATTGCTAAAACAGCAACGCATCGAGGGTCGTTAAAGTTGGAACCTTGATTGTTTCGGCGTTGACCAATCCTTCCTTGTCGACAATTTCTTTCAACTTGGCGAATGACTTCTGGAGAAGGATGATGCTGCCGATCTCCAAACCGCTCTCTGTACAATCGTGACGCTCTTTGATACACTCCGCGACACTCACCCAAGATCATCAAAATATCAACACATTCGTTAGGTGAATAAACCATTTTGAACCCGCACTTACACCGTAAACGATGAAAACTTCTTAATGATCATTTTCGTACTGATATGAAGAATAAACTCTGAAGGTCAGTTCTGTTTACTTTCAATTCAAGGTCGAAACGTGGGGTTTCACTTTAACTTTAATAACTTTGGTCAGAGAAACAACTTGTTTGAGGCTTTTCCGTGAAAATCCATAGAAAATGGTTTTTTGACCTTCAAATGACCTCTAAATGACCTGATATGTTAACATATTCGGACGTAAAATTTTCCGCTCTTTCCATTTCTGAGGTCGAACGTAGGGTTTTCTATTCGAAAAAACATACTTTGACCATCAATTATGCTCAAAATTGACCTCAAGGTCAAATTCAAGGTCACCATCTTATGGCCCCCTTCGAACCCTACAACTTTTATCTGAACAATTTTTTTCCCCCTCCATTCCCTGGAGAGGTATTCAGCTGTCCTGTTTCAAATGGGACGCCCTGTATAAAGGAATAAACAATTGCATAATTGAATTCACGATTCCGTAAACAAACTTAGGATCCCATGATCAAATCAGTAATCGCATGAAGACATCGAGTGCAGCGAAGAATCATCAATTGCATGAATAAGCAATTCAGCAAGTTTCGGTGTTTCCACATAAGTACCAGACTGCTGTTTCTCTGCATTTTTACCTGCACTTGAACTGATTTTCATTACGCATGCTGCAGTTTATCGAGGTCGTTTCCCACCCACCGGGGTAGACCACATAATACAATCCTTACCCTTATCGTATGCACTCTGCTCAGGGTAGACCCCATACAAGAAGCATATAGTAAGCAGCTTGCGGTCTATCGGGGTAGACCGCATACAGCAACCGTATGCACTGCAGCATGCGGTCTACCCCGGTAGACCGCATACGACAATCCAAGGACCTAAGTAGACCGCATACGACAAGAATACCAAAGAAAATTTTAAATCAACACGACAAATTAACATCCCGTACAGAGAAACAGTCATCTGGCAGGAGTATGGAGACAGCCTCGGGAAAATCTGGCTATAAGGTGGAAAGAATATGGAGCTAAGTTTGGGAAAGGTATGGGAAGCATTATGGGATTTGGAACTCTGCCATACTTTTGCCAAACTCTTCATAAAATTTTATCCAAATGATTACTTGATTGACTCTATCTCGGAAACTTGACGAGATAGACGATTTTTTATGCCAAATTCATGGTCATGGGTACATGTAATGTATATAATATGATACCTGAACATATATTAAAACACGAAAAAATGGATGTAGGTAGTCTGGCGAAAGTATTGCAGCGTCCCAAAGCCCACACCGCTCCCCATACTGGTGCCAAACTCAACGCCATACCATTCCAAAATTATAGCCAGATTCTTACGAGATTCTTCCTATACACTGAAAAGTCTAGTGCTTACGAAGACGCGGTATGATTCAGACAAATCTTCGAAAGGGACAATGAACGGTAGCACTGTGACAACTGTGATATAGGTGGCAGAACAATCTGTGGTATCTATCCTATAACGATACGCATCTTTTCTCCATCCACACGACTTGTGGTATCAAATATCATCCTTGCTGCCATAGCAATGCGTTGCGAATAGCATATAGTTTCATAGTAAGAACGATAATTTTTTTTCAGTGTACTCTTTTGCGAGACCCTTGCCATATAACTTTTTTCCTCACGGAACATAATTGAATTTTCAATACAAAAAATATAAAAATATTCTCATCAGTTGAATTTTTTATAAATTTCAAGTTCAACACAGACATAGTACTGAAACACAATTTTCGTGAAACTGAACAAATGAGAGAGAGTACACGGAGAAAAGTGCATGGGATTGATTACCATTCGTTCTAGTTCTCATCCCGGTTTTAGAGTAGGAAGTGAGTGATGACTCGCGATTTGGTGATCGTTCTTATGCTAACCTATCGTTTCCATGGTACCGTAAACAGTTTATTGTACTCAGTCCGATTTCAAACGGTACTTATTCCAATTTTGGAATATCTGTCACCAAATTCCTATTCTTCCTAGTAATCGTTACCATATACTCCTCTCCGTGTACATATCCACACAGCACCACAATCCCAAGAGAATTCTTAAAGAATTCATAAAGAACACAATCAATTCAATAAGCATTCTCTATGAATTCTTTTGGGACTGTGGTGCTGTGTGGGATACAACTAGAGTGAGCATTTGAACAGTGCATGCAATGTCATAAAATGTTCTATTGGTTAGTTGGAGCAGTAGATTACTAATATTGAATACAAAGTTTGCTGCATTAGCTGGGATTTTTACTCTGCATAATATGTCGTTGGTCGCATAATGAAACATAACAAGTTAGATTTTTCAAGTAAACAACTTGTTACGTATTATCGTGTGACCAACGATGGGATAAAAATTGAAGAAAATGATGAAAATGTGAAATGCAAGTATTTTCAACTGATTCTAAAAGACATTGAAGTGAAGTGTTTTTTGTACACGGAGAAAAATTTGGGGTAGCAGATACAGCAATTGCGATAAATTTGACAAAATCCACATGTAAATATAGGGATAGCATTTCTGCGCTGGAGATTCTACATCATTTTTGCTGTAAATTGAAAACGTCGCAATTCTACCGCAATCTGATGTAATTTTAACCCTTTGCGGCCTGGTGGCTATTATAATAGCCACCTCAATGTGTTTCAAGTTTCCAGTTAACCAGAGACAATATAACGCTTTTTCCCCCAGTTTTTTTTTCAATTTGATTTAGATAAGGACTTAGGAAGTATTCAGCATCACGTATACATTGTCAATCGTTTTACAAAGTGTGATTTAAATGAATGAACAATGAAAAAGAGCCGTATTCATTGAATAACACGGGCACACAAAAAAAATTGTCATGAACCAGAGGGTAGACCCCACTATCCCTACGTTTTTGGGGTCGCTGAAACCGAATATGACCAGGACAAATTTTTTCAATCGCCCGTTTGCCCTCACCAACCCCCTAATGGGGGTTGAATTTGAAAAATTCGCTGAACCCGAAAATGATAAGGGAAAAGAATTCCAACCCCTCTCTTATCCGCTAGCACCCTCCTACCACCCCCTGATTGGGGTTGAAGTTTAAACTTTCGTAAAAAATTCGAATGTATGTGGATTTCTATGTTTTTTGGGATGTTCAAACCGAAAATGATAACAAATAAGAAATTCCAACCCCTCTCTTATCCGCTAGCACCCTCCTACCACCCCCTGATGGGGGTTGAAGTTTGAACTTTCGTAAAAAATTCAAATGTATGTGGATTTCTATGTTTTTTGGGATGCTCAAACCGAAAATGATCACAAATGAGGAATTCCACCCTTCTCTTGCCCACTAGCACCCTGCTACACCCCCTAATGGAGGTTGAATTTTAAACTTGCGTGGGAAATTCGAATTCATGTAGATTTTTATGTTTTTCGGGATGCTGAGACCAAAAATGATAAGGACAAAGAATTCCAACCTCTCTCTCACCCGCTAGCACCCTCCCATCACCCCCTGATGAGGGCTGAGTTTGAAACTCACGTAAAAAAATTTGAATGCATATGTATTTCCATGTTTTCTAGGATGTTTGAATAAGAAATGATAACAAATAACAAATTCGACCCCTCTCTTACCCGCTAGCACCCTCTTACCACCCCCGGACGAGAGTTGAATTTGAAACTCACGTAAAAAATTCAAATCTATGTGTATTTCCATGTTTTTTGGGACGCCTAAATCAAAAATGATAACGAATAACAAATTAAACTCCTCTCTTACCCGCTAGTACCCCCTTACTACCCCCTTGAAGAGGGTTGAATTTGAAATTTTCTCACAAAATTGAGATGTATGTGTATTTCTATGTTCTTTGAGATGCTGAGACCATAAACGATTGCAATCAACAATATCCACTGACTCGATTACCTCCTCACACTCCTGTACAATCATTCAAAAGAAACCTAGTAGAATCCACATGAAAGTCAGTTCTCAGCGATTACGCTGACGATTACGTTAACGATTCAGGATAAAACAGAAGAACCAGAGCTTTCATGGGCTCAATACTCAAAATACCGGCGATCCGAAATGAATTACTTGTTGATTCAACGCGTTAAACAGTATCCTATGTTGTAAACGTCAATACTCCATGAAATAGAAATATCAGATGCATTCATGATTTGGTTCTACTCTTAGCGGGTAACAAAGCGGTGAAATTTGTTATCTGTTATCATTTCTCATTCAAACGTCCCCGAAAACATGGAAATACATATACATTCAAATTTTTTACGTGAGTTTCAAATTCAGCCCCCATCAGGGGGTGGTGGGAGGGAGCTAGTGGGCAAGAGAGGGGTTGAATTTCTATTTTGTTATCATTTTCGGTTTAAGCATCCCAAAAAACATAGAAATCCACATACATTGGAATTTTTTACGAAAGTTTAAAATTCAACCCCAATCAGGGGGTGGTAGGAGGGTGCTAGCGGGTAAGAGAGGGTTCGGAATCCTTTTTCCTCAACATTTTTGGGTTCAGCATCCCAAAAAACATAGAAATCTACATACATTTGAATTTTTTATGAAAATTTAAAATTCAACCCCCATCAGGGAGTGGTAGGAGGGTGCTAGCGGGTGAGAGAGGGATTGGAATTCTTTTCCCCTACCATTTTTGGTTTTAGCGTCCCAAAAAAATAGAAATACACGTACATTTGAATTTTTCCGAATTCTTCAAATTCAACGCCCATCAAGGGTTTGGTGAGGGCAAACGGGCGATTGAAAAAATTTTTAGAACTCTTGTGCTATCTGGGACGTAAATTACTCACGCAAAAATAATAATATGTGCAGATTTCATAATCCATACAAATATTCCAAAATATTATTATTTTTGTGCAAAATACCATTATAATATTTATTCGAAGCTTTACCACTCAAAATTGATTTCCTACGCATGATAGACTTAGGGTTTTCATCGCTACTCCGCAACTAGTTTTTTGTATCTATAATCGAAATATTAATTATTGTAGTACATATGAGTATTGACTGAGATATGTCCATTGTTATTTAATATTGAGTAAAGACAACTTATCCGTGTTAAAGATCGCGTTTGTGTGGCAGGCTAACCGGATTGTGAAAAACTGTCCTCCGCAAATTTTTGTGTGAAAAGGCATTCTTCTCCATCAGTCGTGGAAACGACTGAAGTTCATCTATCACTTATATTTGGTGCACAAGACATATCACTTCATATAACTTCGAAATATGGATGAAATAACTGATATTCCCAGTGATGCTGAATCTATCGATGGGTTGTGTGATGATGATGATATTGAGAATGATTATACTGAATGTTATGGCGAAAGAAATCTTTCTGAAGATTATCCTGACTCAGAAAGTGTTGATGATGATAACATAGAATTCAATGATAATGATTTTATGTGGGCGGAAAAAAGAAAAACCCAAGATGATTCCCCATATACTGAAACTTTCGGTCCAAATATTACAGATGATGTTACCACACCTTTAGACATATTTTTATGTCTGTTCCCCCATGAACTTCTGGATTTAATTGTTGAACAAACAAACCTGTACTTGAGACAGAAAAAAAACTAAAGCTGATTCAATAACCAAAGAGGAATTACTAGTGTTTTTCGCTATAAATATAATGATGGGCGTGAAAAACCCCCCTCTTACCGCAATTATTGGTCGACAGATCCGAAATTGAATGATCCATTTATATGCAAATTGATGACGGTTAATAGGTTTGGATTTCTTCTGAGTCATTTACACATGACTGATAACAGTCAAGAACCGAGAAAAGGGGATAAAAATTATGATAAATTGAATGACCTAAGACCATTCTCAGATAAATTATCCGAAACTTTCAAGAATTGTTGGAAACCCAGCCAAAACCAATCTATTGATGAATCCATGATCAAGTTCAAAGGCCGTAGCAGTTTGAAGCAGTACATGCCGAACAAGCCCATAAAACGTGGATACAAAGTTTGGACGCGCGCAGATGCATCGCGATACGTGTGCGAGTTTCAGGTATACACAGGTCAAGCTGAAAGTGCTGAAAAGCAATTGGGTGCCCGAGTAGTCAGAGATTTGACGCGTAACTTAGTAGGAAAAAATCATCATGTATTTTTCGATAATTTTTTCACCGGTCTTGATCTTATGATAGATTTGAAAAAAGATAAAGTGTTTGCTTGTGGAACTGTTCGTTCCAACAGGAAGGGTTTACCAAAAAGCATTATTCCTGATAAAAAAATGGCGCATGGGCAGTATAAATACCGTACATGTGGTGCTGGAATTAGCTGGGTCAAGTGGATGGATAAAAAAGCTGTTTTCTTTTTATCCAACCATCATGATCCTTGTGAGGTTACTGTGACAAATCGTACACAAGAAGATGGTTCTCTAAAACAAGTAACTTGCCCAGTTATGTGCTCTGACTATCAGGAAAATATGGGATATGTTGATAGATCTGATCACCTAATATCAACTTACAAAATTGATAGGGAATCAAAAAAATGGTGGCACCGTTATTTACAATACCAGAAATCGAGCACATCCAATGGCATCAAAAAAATTCAGGTTACTTTTAGTAGATCAATTGGCAAGCCATCGTTTACCTACACCTACGGGAAGAAAATGTCAAAAAACATCTCCATCAAACGTAGTCAGAAAACCTACAGTATCTTTTGAGACGAGACGATCTCAATCATGTCATATGCCCGTATGTGTAAGCGTTACAAGACGTTGTGCTTCTTGTAGTACAAAGAGTCAACCTTGCAGGACTCCATATACCTGCAGTACTTGCAATGTGCCATTGTGCATAAAACATGATAAAAATTGTTTTCGAAATGACCATGCATGAACATTCTCATACATAATTTGTAGAACCATAAAATTGAGAACACAAAATTGTGGAACTTTATGCTATAAAGAAAACTGTGGAAACTTAAGAGTTGAAAATGAGAAATGATTGAGAAATTTTTGATGAAAAATTGAGGAATTTGGAATAAATAAAAGAAATATAAAAATACGATATAAAAAAAGAATACAAAATGAAAAAAATTAAAAAATACAAAATAAAAAAAATTAAAAATAACAAAAATCCAGGGGGTTGCAACTCGATAAAAACTATACGTAACGTTTTGTCATCATCCGATATTTCCCAAACTGTTCGCAAGAGACGCTGATTGTACTATCAGAAAGAGTTACGTGATACGATAATTTTTCGGCGCCTAATTTTGCATCTGAAATCGCTTGACAAATCATATCAATAATGGTATTGATATATACATACAATTCTTGAATATGTCACATAACCAGATATGATAATGACGATACTGACACTCGTATCACGTACGTAGTGTACAAAAAAAACATCACGTGATTTTGACTTAGCTACAGACAGCGCCGTTCACGGACTCCAAGTGAAGTTTACTGTGGTGACAAAACGTTTCGCAAAACATTTGAAGGTGATTAGGTAAGTTGCACCCCCCTGAAAAAATCTAAAAAAATTAAAAAAAACAAAATGGAGACAATCGCCGCTACGTCCACGTTCGTGTCTCTGGAATCAACCAAACGCGGTGACTTTCATTGAAGCCTAAATCTATGAGAATTCATTGTCGGAAAATAAGGTTCTCTAAATGATTAATAAATAAATTCCTCTTTCTTAATTGTTCGATCTCCAAATGTTCATTTCTTTTATTCCTTGTTCATTATTCGAATGAAAAATATTGAATTCCAGAAAAAAGGAGTTGGTCTACGGTAATTGATTCAAAAACAATGAGTTCACAAGCTTTTTGCAAAATCCCGGTTCCCCAAGTTTTCTAACGCCATCTGAATTTGCTCTTTGAATCTTGGAAATTTGAGTTTGAATTCGCAATCAACGAACCTAAAGCGCCTCCGTGCATGGAGTTCAGCATGGTTACACGATTTTCAAAATTTTCCGTCACCACCTTGAATCTGACATTTTGAATTTTCAAAATCTGGTTCAGATTCGTAATTGGCAACCTGAAAAATCCCTGACACGTATTTCTCAGCGGAATTCCGCAATTTTCCAAATTTTCCGTCGCCATCACGAATTCTCTATTTTCAATTTTGAGAATCTGTGTCTAGATTCGTAATCAGCGACCCAAAAACCCCTGACATGCAAGTTTCAGCGATATTCCACGATTTTTATAATTTTCCGCCGCCATATTGAATCCGCCATCTTGAATTTTGGAAATCTGAGTTCAGATTCATAATCAGCGACCCGGAAAATCCCCGACACGTAAGTTTCAGCGAAATCCCCCAATTTTTAAAATTTGTCACCGCCATCTTGAATCCGTCATCTTGAATTTCGGAAATCTGCGTTCAGATTCGTAATCAGCAACCCGAAAAATCCCAGACACGTGAGTTCCAGCAAAATTCCACAATTTTTAAAATTTTCCACCGCCATATTGAATCCGCCATTTTGAATTTCGGAAATCTGAGTTCAGATTCGTAATCAGCGACCCGAAAAATCCCCGACACGTGAATTTCAGCAAAATCCCCCAATTTTGAACATTTTTCGCCGCTATCTTGGAACCGCCATCTTGAATTTCGCAAATCTGCGTTCAGATTCGTAATCAGGAACCCGAAAAATCCCCGACACGTGAGTTCCAGCGAAATCCCCCATATTTTCAAATTTTTCGCCGCCATCTTGAGATTTGCAAATCTGAGGCCAGATTCGTAATCAGCGACCTCAAAAACCTATATATACCAAGTTTCATGAAAAACCGTTCATCTGAAAAACGTATGCCGCAAAGGGTTAACATACACACTCCATAACTATCACATTCATCGAATGTAAATTCTATTGTCGTGATGAATGAAATATAAACAGTATGACAAGCGATATTTACTTCAAACTTATGAAATTTGTACATCAGTTCGATGTAAAATACATGTTAGGATTTTTGAATGAAATTTCAATCGCTCATTCATATATTTTATGCATACGCGAGAACTACGATAATAACTACAACAATTTTTGTTAATTTCCAAAAGTCACAAAGATGGGGATAAAATTTGAGTGATTAAAATTTTACATTATTTGCGCCGCATTTTTATGAATTTTCACTGACAATTGAAATAAAAAAAATTGTATCTTCCCAATTAATTCTTGCTGTTGTGTTTTTTGTTGAATTTGCAATGAGACAATATATACAAATGCAGTTTTGAGCAGTGAAATGAACTTTAATCACTCAGCTTGAATTATCTTACATCTTACATATTACATATTACAATGAGATACAATACAATTTTATGTCGCTTTATTCTATCATTATCACTAACCGTACGCTATGGGTGGAGATTCAAGTTTTTAATATATATCAAATGTAGGAACAAACTGATACTCGCGGAAAACTGTTGAAACTGTTCGCGCCATCTTTGTGACGCGATTTTAATCATTTTGAACTAAAAGGAATGTTACAAAGCTTCTCAGTAGTATTACCAACACAGGCGAGTAGTTCTTGCAGAAGCAATTGTTGAATACACATCAGATTGCGGTAACTGTATATTTGAGAATGAGAATAAAATTCCTGGGAAATAAATCAGATTATTCTTATCAGATTCAAAAAAGCATGAGTAACATCAACAACTGTACTTGTTGAATGTACATTGGATTGCTGTAGAATTGAATAAGTGGAAATGTGGTTGAGCATACCTTATGGCATCACGTTCGTGAAAAGTAGATTCAGTCGAGTGTAATGGAAAATTCACATTGTTCGTGGTCAATAATATCATAATAAATATATTTTTGGATTGACGTAATTTTTACAATCTTCCAAAGCAATGATCATGTACGTATCATGTGAGTTCCATCAAAATTAATGTAGAAATTACATTTGAAGTTTTATCTATGCACTGATGTTAAATTTACATTATAATTTTTCTCTGTGTACTTAGAGCTCAACTTTTTCGAGATAAAAGGGAACATTGTAATGCATGAAAATCAATCATTTTATCAATCAGAAAAAGGTGTGAATTTTTGCCAAAATGTTTTTTACATACAATAACAAATTTTAAATGCATTCATTATTCACAAAACATATTCGGACGTTTCTACATTTTAAGAGAATCAAAATTTTCTTTTCACAGAAAATGTACTTTGACAACTTGAAAATAAATTCATGAAAGAAATTTAATTTCAAAAACCCTTGAATCCTATAATAAGTGATAGATAATAATAATATAATATGTGAATATGTTGTGATAATATAAAAAATAATGGATACATTGATAAAAACACATCTTACTTCCAATTATTTCCGATTGCTTTCTTGTTTTATAATAGTATTTGAGGGTTCTCTTTTCTAAGTTCATCGCAAAATAAACAACCACAGAGGGACACGTCACAAAGAAAAAAGTCATTTTTCATATTATCAATTTGTGTTATAAATATATAATGTTTGTATAATTTTTAATATCTTCAAACTGATGGCAGAACAGAGAATTCTATCGTTTATTCCTTTATATTTAAATATCTCTGTTGTCGAGAAACTCTATTTGGAAAGAAATTTATTCTGGCACATCTGTGTTCCAAAATTTGTAAAATATCTCTACCCTAGCACAAATCTTTTTTTTTCGAACATTTTGATTCGCAGATATCTCCAATATCAAACTCCTCAATTCTTGGCTACAAGGTGCATCATTGTTTTCCTTAATTTCTTTTCTTTCCTTCCAATTTTCTATCATTCAGTTATTGATTTTTGTGTTTTGTTATTATGTTCATAAGATAATAATTACTTACTGTAGCGTTTTTCATGTTACAGCTTCTTTGTATTCCAAATACTGTTTTAAACGGTGCACACACGTTGATCAATTTTAATGAATAAATAAATCTTTGTTTCTAAATATGTTTATTTGTTTACTAATATCTGTACATAGCAAAACAATTCTGAAAGGATTCATAACGAAGTAATTTGGAACTATGAGTCTAAAATCAATTGAGTGAGAACTTTTTCTGAACGGCTATGCTATATGGGTCTATATTCTCAAATAACTCAATTTCTAAATATATTCATTTTGGCACATATCTATTCCGGACTTTTTATTTTTGTATCAAATGACAATTCACGATACCCATCTACTTTCTACATAATTGTCGATTTTCACTTTATTCAAAAGTATAAATTCAGGAATAGAGATGTGCTGGAATAAATATACTAAAAAATAGAATTGTTTACGAATAAAGGTATCTGCAGTTAGAAATGATCAGATATATGGATGTTCAAGAATACAGTTGTATTGGAATGAAAAAATTTCACAGTCAACACATGTTGGAATGCAGATGTAACAGAATACCCTAACAGCACGTCCACCGATCTCTACGTCGCATCTCTGTGGACTCCACGTGGATAAATGGTGGACGTGGATTAACGGAGATTCCACGTGGAAGCAACGTAGAGGCGACGTAGAAATGTCTGGTGCTGTGCGGGTAGGCTTCTTTATTAGACATTTTATAAATATAACAGCAAATGACATTACCTTCATTAGATTTCGAGGCGGGCGTGAGAAACTGAGACATAGAACTTCCAGACATTCTAATCTTTCTCTCGAGCATATGTTTTGCACTTTTCTCGTGACTAACTAAAGCTGTTCTTCCCATATTTAGTATTATTTTCTATCGCTGTAGTTATTTTGAATGTAGAAGAGGCAGAGGATTTGCCAATGAAATCTCGTTTGTGCTTTAGAAACATTCAAGATACGAGGAGATTTTGGGGAGGAAAAAGACCTCTCAGGTTTCGCGGTGAATTCTCTTATCAACAATAAGAATTTATTCGGACACGATTTTCATCATCGTGGTCGAAAGGAAAAAATAAGGATTCGAATTTTCGGAGAAGGTTTGAGGGATCTCGATTAGGTTTGCTGAAAAAAAAATAGAATAGAGAACATTAATTTGTGATTCTTTCTCAGAGAGATAAGAAAGAGAAAACCTTCGAAAAGAGAAAAAGGGAGAATGATCTCACTTAGTTTTGAGTTGAAGATCTAAAATTCAACGTTTGCTTTAATGAATTTCAATTCCCCAATTTCTTGAGAGTATGTTCGAGAATCTTCCCATTATACTCCCAATTTCTGGAAAATTTATTTCTACTAGGGCTCAGATCTGGCAAGGTGTCTGAACGCACCTTTTGAAGTTTAATTTGAATTCTCTTGCGAATTCTGTCAATTTTGGTGGTAAGAGTCCTAATTTTCTCTTCCACGGTATTCTCCACTCGAAAAAAATCATATATTTCATCAAAAGGAACAAAATTATCCACGATTCACAAAAAAAACAATAATCGATTCGAAATGAGAGAAAATTGGAAATAACACAATGAAGTGATACGATTTTGAATTACAGATTTTCCACTCATTCGAGACTGAATTTTATTGGGAAATCTGTATCGAATACACTTCTACCGTTATACACACACAACAAAACTTTTAGCTGACTTTTTAAGAAAAGAAAAATAATCCTTTATACAGGGAAGTTTCTATTTAGAAGGAAGAGGATAAGATTTCTAGTATTGTAATATGCCGTTGCTCCACAGGAGTCCTATTTGTACCTTTTTATGAGTGGACAAATATTCGAGTCCCTAGTGGAGATTTTTGCGAAGTGTTAAGAGTTTGTTTTAACATTCTTCGAAGAAAGTTAGACAGGAGACTGAATTTTCAAGGGTTTTGAGGTTTAACATCACCTCGGTTTCTTCGCCGGAGTAGGAAAAATCTTTGGTGGTGGAAGGAATAGGGTTTGGTCAAAAATTTTTAAACTTCATGGTGGGAAAAGTAAGGCCTTCAGGGTGGTCCTCAGATCATACCGATTAAAGATTTGTAGATCATTAGGAAGAGGAGTTTGTCCTTAGGAAAATTCTCCATTTTTTTCCTAATTGGCAACACTCTCTATCTCTTCTTCAATTATTCTATCGCTTTCTCGTACTACATGCTTTCTTTCTCTTTCAACAAGTGCATGCTATTTCCGCTAGGGGGTTTTGTATATTGAGAAAATGTGATGAATTCCAACATTGTTTTATAATTAATTGATAGTTGATGTTTACATGTTTTTATTCATTTCAACAAGTGGGCATGTTTCAATCATTTCAATTGTAAGACTTATTATCCTATTATTATCCACTTAAATTTTCGATCAATGCATGTCTCAAATCAGATTTTTGAATGATTGGTTAGTCACCACACAAATATTTGTTCAATTTTTCTTCCATCCGTCAAGTACGAATTTGTTGAGAACGTGGAGATTTTCATAAAAAAAAATAGGGAAAAGAGAAAGGTAAGAGGAGAAAGAAAGAAAGTTATAGTTTGATGGATATTCACTGATTGAATGATTCATTAATGATCAATCAAGGTATGATAGGTCATTGTTTTCGTATGATTGCTGTCAACGATCAATCAACCAATTGCGAACGGTGGGCCTATCGTGGCCCCACCTTTGAAAGATAGAAGTGAAATAGAGAAGAAAAAAGAACAAAAAAAATATACATAGGGATCGAGTGTGATGTATGAATATCCTTTTGGTAGTCGATGTTGGATGGTAATTGGTCAGTTGCCAATGTTTTGCCGATTATGAACCAACGGTGGGCCGATCGTGGCCCAACCTTTGAAAAATAGAGATAGAATAGGAGTATGAATATCTTTTGCGCAATCGATGTTGGATGGTAATTGGTCAGTCGCCAATGTTTTGCCGAACAAGAGCAAACGCTCGACTTGTGAAGATCTTCAACATTCATCAAATAAGGTTTGTATGTCTTGTTAAGAATCTTGTTCGATTGCAGTAGTGTTAGAAATTATTAGAGTTGGCAAAACGGCCAACTTCATATATATATGAAATGATTTCATTCCCTGAAAAAAAGCAGAGAATGGAAAGGAGAGGGTTTGACACATGTTTGCCTGAGCAGGGGTGAGCATATTTTTACATTTCATGGCATGGTTCTGTTCGATACTATCTAGTATTGTCTCGAAAGAAATCACTTTTACATCGAATCCTTTTTCTTACTCATTGTGTACGAAAAGGATTCTTATTGGAATTTAATTGGTGCCCTCAAATGTTCTTTTCTGTGGGCATTCTTTGTTTGAACCTTGATCCTCATTTTCCGTTATGTACATTCAATTTCTCGTACGGTACACGTGAGCGCGTATACGTCATCCTCGGTGCACTTCGGGATGCATCGGCGATGCTCAGTATGAATGTTATATTCACGCGTATCGCGAGGAGAAAAGAATAGACAACGTGAGAGAAGGAAACTTCCTTTCAACATAGTTTTTTTTCTCCACTGTGACTGACTCTGATTGGGTCCATTGTGCGAGTCCTGTTTCCAACTCATTCGAAATAGCATAACTTACATATCAGTGTTCCAATGTAATTTCGATCCCAAATCGTCATATGTACCATTGAATATTATAGAATCCATTTGGTCATCGGCCTACTGATTCCCATTGAGGAGTAGACCCCATCTTCGATGGAATTCCATTCGCCTACAGATGTTTCGCTCTGGCTGAACCTCGATTGACTCTGATTGGGTCAATTGTGTGATTCCTGTTTATAACCAGAGATGAGTTGAAGAGATTGCTAACGAGATAGGGAAATCGTGAACGACCACTTTTTCAGAATTTCTACTGACTCGAGCGCCCTCCATAACCCATTCTACAGAAAGTAGGAACTACGTAGGACTATGATACCTGTAGAGAATGACATACCGACAGAGAATTGAATTGACGGGAAGAAGAACTCGACGAGCGCTCAAACCACGTTGCAAGTTTGATCCAAACGGTCCCGTTGGAGGTCAGAAAGAAAGTCGGAATTTTGAAAATCTGAAAATACTAGATGATAGGGCTTGGAAAATGAATATCAGTACCTGTTTACCATTTTTCTCTAGGTTCCATAGTTCTCGAGAAAAAAAATAAAAACTTTATATTTTTTCGCACCAAAAATCGATATTTTTCAATATTAAACTCGGTCTAACTCGGTCATTTTTTTATGTATCGTAATGAACCTTGCGGATTCCGATTCGTAAGACTTCTCCAGAGACGACAATGTGGTGAAAGTTTGTAAAAATTAATAATGAGTGAATAAATTTTCAATTCGAAGTGAAAATCACTTTTCCGATGCTTTGCATTGAAAATGTGTCGGGGGAAGTATGAGCTACAAAAAACTCCTGGCGACAAAGTTGTGCGCTAGTATATGGACAAACTCTGTGGAAATTTTGAGATCGATTGGACGATGAGCTTGTAAAATACAGCGATTTATTCATTAGAGCGGAACGAAAAATTTCCATGATTTTGCGTCGTTTATCCGTTGCATATTGAAATCCGTAGAAAAACAATCTACTCATTGGATTTATCATCGTGAGTTTATGTTTTTTGGGTCAGAGAATCCGAATATCTGTAAAAATAGTTATGAATTTATTTGTTATAAACTATTCAATTGGATAATGAATAAATAAAGAATTGGATTACGAATTTCACAGAAATTCTCCGATATCCGGATTCTGTGACCCAAAAAACATAACCTCACGATGAGAAATCCAGTGAATACATTTTTTTCTACGAATTTCAATATTTAACGGGTAAACGACGCAAAATCATGAAAAGTTTTTGTTCCGCTCTAATGAATAAAAAATAAATCACTGTATTTTACAAACTCATCGTCCAATCGATCTCAAAATTTCCACAAAGTTTGTCCATATACTAGCGAACAACTTTGTCGCTGGAAGTTTTTTGTAGCTCATATTTCCCCCGACACTTTTTCAATGCAAAGGATCTTCTGTTTGTAGGATTTTGCATGATGCAAAATGGTGTAATCCAGAATTTTTCAACTCTTCTCTGAACAACTTCAATTTGTTTCTGAAACCATCGATGGCACCGAAAACTTGCGAAATGTTCTGATTTTTTCCTTGCAAACTCAGATTCCATGTATTTACATGTAATGTCAGATCCGTCAGGGATGCTAATTCCCGAATAAAAGACACTTTCCGGCACTCAACCAACGGACCTCACAATATAACGGCAAATCTGGATGTGTGGCATCAAGTTCTTCCAAATAAGCATGGAATTGTCGATGTGACAGTGCATTATTACCACCTCTGATAATGTTGGTGATATTTGTCACAACTTTCATCGTATTCGACAGTCTAATTACTTTACCACACAAAGCCTCTTGGTGGACAATACAGTGGAGTAGTACCGATTTGATGCCGCTCTTTTAAAGCAATCCCCATAAACCTGATTTGTTCCCGGTCATAGCTCTGGCGCCGTCTGTTACAATAGCAGAGCATTTTTGGAAACCACCATAGTTATCTACACATTCACGTAATTTGTTAGAAATATCCACTCCTTTAGTAGTATTATATAAAGGAATTAAATCGAGCATTTCCTCATTCACGGTGAAACCATTTTGAATCGTACGCACGAAAAATTGATAATTGACTTATATCTGCATTATCCGTACTTTCATCCAAACAGAGAGAAAAATGTGTACAAGTTGACAACAAATAATGCAATTTTTCGTCAATGTGATTGGCAATATCAATTACCCTACGTGCAAAAGTTTGGTGAGATAAATGGACCGACGTAAAATCATTAGCGAGGGTCTCATTTCCGAATGCTTTGGCCATTATGATTGCACAATTTTTTACAAACTCTCCATCTGTAAATGTTTTCCTCGCAGGTGCGATTTCCAAAGAGATGGCATAAGATGCGAGAAGTTTTGGTGTTATTTCTTCATCTTTTGATTCGTCATTAGGATTTTCATCCACTTGGTACAAGATTTTCAAAGCAGCGATGAGATGTGTGCGTCCTCCTTCCATATAATTTTTATACATTTCTTCATGCTTATGTTTATAATGACGACGAATATTGAAAAACTTCAAAAATCCTGTTTCCCCGCAAAGCATACACGAGTATTTATCATCATTGTAAGGAATGACGAAATAATTTTCGAGCCACTCTTTTTGAAATTGTTCTTCTCTTCGAACATACTTCTTTGTATGAACGCCAAACATGGGTTCCTAAGATACCAGGTGAAAATATAAAATTAATTCAGGGAAAAGAGACAAGGAAGGGTTGACGGAAACAGAAATTGTTGTTTAGATGAGGAAAAACACAATGAAGCAATAGGTAAAGGTTAGATAAAACAATGAAACTCGGAGTAAAATGAATTATAATATTTACCGATTGATTAATTAACGCACTGTTTCAAATGAACAGAATTCATATTGACAGAATTTATATACTGTTGGTAGCAACAGTAATAATAGTCAGATATCGATGTATCCAGTTCATGGAAAATCCCGTATCTTCACTAATCTGATCTGTACAACCAAAGCCAATACTGAAAAAACAGAATTTTAAAATGAATCGCATCAGAGCGCTCGTCATTTCAATTCGAAAATCGTGAAAATCATTCAAACTCTTGTACCAAGGATCAGAGATCACAATGACGAATCAAAAGGTGGAAAAATAACACGAAAACTTCTCACGTCGTATGCCATATCTTTGGAAATCAGATGTGTGAGGAAACCATTTACGGATGGAGAGTTTGTAAAAAATCTCGCAATCATCATTCTTTCTTCAATTTAATTGCTTCATATAACAACGCCACGAAAAATTGCATTATTTCTTGTCAACTTGTGAATATTTTCCTCTCTGTTTAGATGAAAGTACGGATAATGCAGATATAAGTCAATTATCAATTTTCGTGCGTGCGATTCAAAATGATTTCACCGTGAATGAGGAAATGCTCGATTGAATTCCTTTATATAATACTACCAAAGGAATTGATACTTTTAATAAATTATGTGAATAAGTGGATAAATATGGTGGTTTCCAAAAATGCTATGCTATAGTAACAGACGGCGGCAGAGCTATAACCGAAGACAAATCAGGTTTATGGGAGTTGCTTGAAAAGGGCGGCATCAATTCGATACTACTTCACTGTATTATACACCAAGAGGCTCTGTGTGATAAAGTAATCAGACTGCTGAATACGATGAAAGTTATCTCAAAAATCACCAACATCAATACGGATGGTGCCCATGTAGAAATATTCTATGAAATCCCATTACGAATGGTGATATTTCTGGTTTAATACCATTGAAAACCATTGAAACTCATTAATTGTCCCATACACCAATGAGATTTTACAGAATGTTTGTAACAGGGTGCACTGTCAAATCGACAATTCCGTGTTTATATAGAAGAAATCGATGCAATATATCCAAATTTGCCGTTATATTCTTGTAAGGTCCATTGCTCAAGTATCGGAAAGTGTCTCGAACGTCTTTGTTCATGGAGAAGAGAAATGGTGATATTAGATTCGTTCATAAAAGAATTAAAAAATTCTCAATTAAAAAATTTTGCATCCTGCAAAATTTTACAAACAGAAGATCCGAATACTGATTTCTGTGACATAATCGAAATAATCGATCTGATACAAAGAGAATTTGATAATCGATTCTGAAGTCCTGTCATCTGATATTATTTTATTTGATATCCCTCACAGTGGGTATGAAAGAACAGCCAATACAATATCGATTGGCATTATGCGAATTACAATTTTTCAAAATTTATCGGAATATAAATATCTAAAGTTAAGAGATTGCGACTTACGCATCTGTTCGATATATGCTTCAACGTACGCTTACGAGAGCTGCTTTCCATTCATGATTAGAGTAAAATCAGCATATCGTACTCGTTTTTGTGATTACCCTCTTTAAGAATGAATTGAAAGTACCATCACATCCACAAGTTCATGAAAAGGGGAAAACCATCAATAAAATAATGCTAATAATTGAAAAATGAGCGAATAGCGATTTTTCTGATAAATTGAGTGAAAACTCTCAACATTTGATATGATTCTTCCACCAAAGTTGATAAATCTTTTCCAAAAGTTATATCGAAATTACATTTCAAAAATTGAGATTAACTGTAGGAAAATCATACTGTATCAACGTTGGTGAGAAAACTATATCACATTTGGTAAATTATGATACAGACTATCGGATGAATCCATTTTTGTTTACTTTTCACTTATTTGCAGCATTTTATCAATCATTTTCTCTTATCATTGACTTTTAGTAGGTGTGATTCATCCTAATGAGAATCGCAACAAGCAAAATTCAAATCGATGTGGAACCAGTGGTCTCAGATTGGACTCGCAAACGTTACGCACACAGATGCAACTGTACGTCGGTGTATAAAAAGAGAGGGTATGGTTGCGCGCGCAACCTAGCATGCTTTCTCCATTGTTCATCTGATAGTTGACGGGAGAGCAAAAGAGAAAGCATGCTAGGTTGCGCGCGCAACCATACCCTCTCTTTTTATACACCGACGTACAGTTGCATCTGTGTGCGTAACGTTTGCGAGTCCAATCTGAGACCACTGTGTGGAACAAATGTTGAAAAAAAAGAAGAATGTCAATACATCGGGGTTCACAACATGAATGCACGACGTTACGGCACTGAATTCATGTACTACGTGATCACCCCACTACCACGCGCGCTACGTCTCTGCCCCCGCGGAAGTACGCCGAAGTGTACACCGCCGAACTGCCACGATCGAGTGAAATTGAGCGCAGATTTGGACATGCCTGCGATACATCGAAAAATGACCGAGTTAGAACGAGTTTAATATGGGGAAAATATTGATTTTTGGTGCGAAGGAAAAGAAAGTTTTTATTTTTTTCTTGAAAACTATGTAACCTAGAGAAAAATGGTAAACAGATACTGATATTTATTTTCCAAGCCCCATTCCGTAGTAACAGGAAATCTTCGTCAAACGTTCTGAGAATGTTTGTAGGACATTTAAATATTCTAGGAACATTCAGAGAATATTCTACGCACCTTGGTGTTACCTGGGTCATCTAGTATTTTTAGATTTTCAAAATTCCGATTTTTTTTTCGACCTCCAACGGGACCGTTTGGATCAAACTTGCAACGCGGTACGAGCGCTCGTCGAGTTCTTCTTCCCGTCGATTCAATTGATGTTACCTTCCTACTCAGACCGTAAATAAAATCTACTGAGTACAAATTTTTATCCACTAACATTTCACAAGTATACACTCGGAAAAATATCGCCTGACGACAAGACGAGATTACATAGTCATAAAACAATCCTGTTTCAAAATATTTCCGAACGGAGATTCGTTTCACCAGAAGACGGGAACCGTCTTGAACGATTCCATTTAATTAACAGACAATTCCTTCCCGTGAGGAAAAATTGATTAGGATTCAATCAGGGCCTAATGCGAACAAATCAGGGCCAAGTGATGAATCGATGTGGAATGTGACGCATAAACGATCAGGTCCTAATCGGGTGCCCATGAGGGTACAATCAGGCCCATAAGAATCATCTTACATCCGAATATAGTGTCCTAGCTAACATAATTGATGAATGAATCTTGAAATGACTTCAAATTCTCGAATATTATCGAAGCAGATGTAGTTGACTGATTCATAAACAATCAATTCTATTTCTTCCGAAAGAAAAGGGAGGTTATTTCAACTCTCTGAAGTATGAGTCAAGTTAGATGTTTCATAATTCACTGAAAAAACTTCACAGGCGTTATTCTGCAGTCAAAATGTAATGATTTCCTATTTGGCAAAATTTTTTCGAGGTTTAGTTTTTGAGATATTAGAATTTTCATATTTTTTTTCGAATCCACATCATTCAAAAGCACTGTGTGTTACATACTTGAACTTGACACCATTGGCTAAGTTAGGAAACGACGGATCTCTGGAAAAAATGTACTATTCCGTCATTTTTCGATTTGAGGTTATAGCAATTTGAAATTTTTTGGCTCCCAGCCGATCAGCATCCAGCAACTTTGAGTTATTATAGCTACAAAACATGGGATGACTGGATACTTTGATTTTTTTCTCACAGATCCGTGATTTTCCAACTTGACGAATCGTGTCATGCTGAAGTATTCAACACACAGTGCTTTTGAATGATTTGGATTTGAAAAAAATCCTAAGAATGCTCCTATCTCAGAAACTAAAACTCAACAAAAATTTTTCTGACCGGAAATACGCCTGTGAAATTCTTTCAGTGAACTATGAAACACCCGGTATATAGATATAAACATGGATATGGGTATGTATCCCGAAGAGAACATGAAGCTTCAGCGAACGTTCAGATTAGATCTGTATAGATCGGATCGAAGGTTCATGAAAGCTAACCTTTAGATTCACAAACGTTTGTCAAAGGTATGACGAGCGTTGAAATGTCCGCCTCAAAATACGTCCAGGAAACATACATGGAACGTTCGCTGAAGGTTCATCGAAGGTTTGACGAAGCTTCACAAAAATATCTATACTTGTATTAATTTATAATAATTTATGTTTATTAAATAATTCATTCTTCATATAAATTGATCACAAAAATATCTATACTTATATTAATTTATGATAATTTATGTTTATTAAATAATTTATTCTTCATATAAATTGATCAAAATTAATATAAGTATAGATATTTTTGTGAAGCTTCGTCAAACCTTCGATGAACCTTCAGCGAACGTTCCATGTATGTTTCCTGGACGTATTTAGAGGCGGACATTTCAACGCTCGTAATACCTTTGACAAACGTTTGTGAATCTAAAAGTTAGCTTTCATGAACCTTCGATCCGATCTATACAGATCTAATCTGAACGTTCGCTGAAGCTTCATGTTCTCTTCGGGTATATATGTGTAAATAGATGTATGAATGAATTTACGTGTGTATATTTGTATATTTGTATATGTATATATACATATATGTATGTATGTATGTATGTATGTATGCATGATCCACTAGAGCTCCCGAATATATTGTAGCAAATTTTGTATTCAAGATATTCCAAAATTGGTAGGGGGTCTTTTGGCCGAATCGACATGATTTGACCATCACTAATCGATTTCAGAGAACACTAAAGAATGACTAACGATTGTCAAATCATGTTCATTCGGCCAAAAACTTTTTTGGTCAGAATACCCCTTACCTCCAAAATTCAACCATAATTTCATTACTTTGTACTTTGTTCTATTAGACAGAAAAATACTCTAAAAATAATCCTTGATTGTGAACATTATTATTGATCGTGTATTATTATTATTATTGTTGTTATTGTTGTTTTTATTATCATCATATTTTATTAACTATTCATACATTTTTATTTGTAAAAATATAAAATCAAGGAGTTTTCCATAGATATCACTCAAGCTTATATACGTTATATGATTAGTATCCACAAGCTTTTATAATTCTTCGATTTGAAATGTTCCTGTCATGACATTTTTTGAATAAATTGATATGAGATTGATGATTTATATTCATTCATCAGGAATTCATTTTTATATCAACAGCGTTGCTCAAATCTGTTTATGGGTCACATTTCTAGTCCTCAATTTCAGTCAAACCAAATTTCTAACGGAATCGACCCACCAAAAATTCACGTGGAATAGAATAACCAATGCCGCACAGAACTTCCAGCCGATAGACACCCTGAAGAATACGAATGTTACCATCCGAGCATGCTTTCTTTCTACCAAAATACTCTAATTTGAATTCATAGGAAAATCCATACTTCAGATCGTTCGGATAACCACACACTTTTTTCGGTAGAGTGTCTCAGTCCCGAAGGTCAATTTTCCCGGAAGTCCGATACACCGAAATGCAAAATCCTGTTGTATGTTGAACATCTACAAATCCTGGTATTACCCATACAACAACGGGAGGTTTTTTGAATGTTCAAAAAACGTGCTTGATTACGCACAGAACGTGGAAATAACGTTTCAGGATGTTCTAAGAACGTCACATGTGTATGTCCTAGGTACGCCATGAGAGCAGCTGATTATTTTTTTGGAGATTTCGCAAAAGGGGTAAACAGGGAAGTGCTTCAACTGAGAATTCTAACGAAATTAATCAATGATGCATTCCTTTTAAATAGAATAAACAATCAAAAAGAGAAAAATTCCCGGTTCTCACAAGCCTGATGAAATATAATAGATATTCCGATGTAGCTTCGTTTGATTGGTGAAGAATACCCCAAAAAAAACTCCAAAAAAGTGAAAAAATAACGCCAAGTACATGAAAATCCCAAAAACAAAGAATAAAAAATCTAAAAACACATTCCAAAGGAAAATTTCACTGCATTCAGAATTTCGAGGGGATATGAAAGGATATGCTCTATTTGAAAAAAAAAGATATGAAATCAATATGAGCGACCAAGTACATTGGTTGTCCAAAGGATATGTGAAAGATTTCTGGTATATTGTAACTTCAGTTTGTTTAAACTGTATTGAAGGTAATTTATGATTTTCAAAAAAGCATTATTGTATTAAAAAAATAAATAGGACAAGCGTATCGTTCTGCTCGTATATATAGATACCAAAAAGTGAAAAAAAAGTAGAATTCCACAAAACATACAAATGTCTCACAAAAACCCCTAAAAACTCCAACACAGTAAAAAATAACGTCAAATCCCAAAAACCATACAAACGTTTTACAATAACGCTTGAAAAAAAATCCTTGAAAAAAATACTTCACTCTTTCCGGAAGATTACTTGATATAACAAATATACCATTAAAAAAAAAGATGTGAAAGGCAACCCTGTTTCGGAATTCGCATCAACCAGCAACACTTGGCGTGGCCGATGGTAGAAGTTTTTAGCCTTTATTATATACAAATGAATTTCTATAGAACATTAAACAAGAAATTTAAATGATATGATTTCATAAAATTTTCTTCGGCCACGCCAAGTGTTGCTGGTTGATGCGAATTCCGAAACAGGGTTGCCTTTCACATCTTTTTTTTAATGGTATATTTGTTATATCAAGTAATCTTCCGGAAAGAGTGAAGTATTTTTTTCAAGGATTTTTTTTCAAGCGTTATTGTAAAACGTTTGTATGGTTTTTGGGATTTGACGTTATTTTTTACTGTGTTGGAGTTTTTAGGGGTTCTTGTGAGACATTTGTATGTTTTGTGGAATTCTACTTTTTTTTCACTTTTTGGTATCTATATATACGAGCAGAACGATACGCTTGTCCTATTTATTTTTTCAATACAATAATGCTTTTTTGAAAATCATAAATTACCTTCAATACAGTTTAAACAAACTGAAGTTACAATATACCAAAAATCTTTCACATATCCTTTGGACAACCAATGTACTTGGTCGCTCATATTGATTTCATATCTTTTTTTTTCAAATAGAGCATATCCTTTTATATCCCCTCAAAATTCTGAATGCAGTGAAATTTTCCTTTGGAATGTGTTTTTAGATTTTTTTATTCTTTGTTTTTGGGATTTTCATGTACTTGGCGTTATTTTTTTACTTTTTTGGAGTTTTTTTGGGGGATTTCACTCCTCTTTCTGAATATGCTTCCAACTGAACCCAAATAAAAATGAAATACCCCTGTCGAGTTTATGGCAATCGTAGGAATAAAGGAAATGTCCTCAGATAACTCATGTGATAAAAAAATCCACTTGGATTCCCATCAGTCATCTCATCATTGGATGGCAATAGATTATCGGAATAAAGAATGAAGAAAAGAAGGGAAGAAAAGCGAATTTCCATGAACAAATATACGTGTGAAGAATTCCGAAAACTAAATTTTCCTTGACTGATAAGTTGGCGCTCAAAGCAACTCACAGCGCTCAAAGGAGCTCACGCCGCTCAAAACAGCCCACGATATTGTGCGGAACATGTCTTGTACGGAAATTTCCAGTGTTTTCAAGAAATCATTGTAAGAAAATCGAAACAACATAGATCTTACAGACAGAGGAAACTTGCGTACAATATATTCAAGGTATCCAACAGAAATTTTTTTGCAAGATAGAATTTGTACTGTTTAGCATGAAGCTAAAAATAGCTTTCCAGCAAACATTTTTCGGTCACTCTTTTGAATCATTGTGAAAAGTAGCAGATAGCGAAAGTTCCAAAAATTAGATCTCATTGAATTCTTTCGTGACCACAAAACGAACTACTGAAATGTCAGCAGAATAGAGTCCTTGGAGAATTCATATCGCCTTTTGTCATACTGTATATTGTACTGTATATAGTATGACAAAAGGCGATTTGAATTCTCCAAGAACTCCTTCTCCTGACATTTCAGTGATTCATTTTGTGGTTCCAGAAGGATTCAATGGGATCTAGTTTTTTGAACTTTTGCTATCTCGGTAAAGAGATGTCAAATATTGATCATGCAACAAAAAGATATACCTTCAAGATATCAGATTGAAGACACTTTCTAGTACTGTATCAGACATTTTTCAGAATTTTGTGGAATATCCATCGAAATCATTCGAAAAAATTTTTCAAGAATATTTGGTTCGTTATGGTATTATAAAGGTATTCTATATTCTTCAAAACTGTACAATATCACAGTAATTGAATTCTAATTTCATGATGAAGCGAAATTATTGCTTTTCAAAGAAATATATATACGAGTCTTTAGCATTGCATGGAATTTTATTAAATACTCATAGAGTATTTTGGGTTGAGAGATTTAGTAACTCTAGGACCCCTGAAATGTTCAAAATGTATTCAAAGTGATTCATGATCATTAAAAAGCAATATTGTATCGAATATCCAAACCATTTAATATTCATGATATTTGAGAATTGAATCATTCCAAAACCAAGATAAGTAAAGATAAAAATGATGGTTTGTAAGAACACAAATATAATCCAGCTTGAATGGAACAACTGAGAAGATGGAACTTTGGAAGAAAACATTCAGAATGAATTGTCACATCCAGTCACATCAGTCAAGTTGACCTGTAGTTGTTCTGCAGCAATTTCTATAATCAGAATATTGTATCTGCTCAATTTTCGTTGAGTTGATCCTAAACAGTCTCTCTAATCATTCGTCAATTGGTCAGTGGAATGCACCCGATGCAAAGATTTGTGATATATCCACTGCGCTCCTATCTTTTCTGCATTTTCCATCAACGCTACCTAATGATCATTGCAGGATTTAACGTACAGATGTATGGTACATCTACATCCTTTTTGCTTTTTCTTCATCCACCTATGATTCTGTTGGAAGAATCTGATAGTGGTATTATTCAACGCAAGGACTTGTATATCCACTGCACTTCTGCCTTTTCTTCATTTTCCTTCTACGCTACCTGATGATATTGATCGTGGTGGTAAGTAACATACAGATGTATAGTATACCTGCATCCTTTCTACTTTTTCTTGATCCACCTGTAATTTCACTCAAAGAATCTAGGGAAACCATTTTGTACATAGTTCATAATTTTGATTCAGGATGTCATATTTTAGTATACCTGAAGTGCTCGGTGACTAACCTTATTTTCGAATGTTTTTCAAACTTGCTATAATTGAATTCACATTCATTATCTATTCACTATTCTGTTTCATTATTTGTTCACGATTCTGATGGCAGAATAGTGGATTCCATTAGAGATTATGGTATCCATTATACTTTTGCCTGTGAAAAAATAGCAAATGAACTTCAATAATCACCCTTGAGCAGGCTCGGTATGATCTTTTTCATCGATTGCCTATGATCCTAATTAGAGAAATCGACAGGGGAGCCTTTCAAAGTAGCTGGTCATCTGGTTTTGATCAGCTACTTCGGAAGGCTCCAGTAGTTGACTGTCCGTCAGAACTTATGATATATCTCTGACTTTCTGGTATGTGGAGGAATTGCAAATAAACTTGAATCTTTTCCCTTGAGTATGCTCGATATGATCCATTTGATCATTTTCCAACGACTCTAGCAGGAGAACCTGATAGTAGATTGTTTGTAAGGGGGTTATGGTATATCCGATAAGATTTCACCTAAAAAGTAATGCATAAATTTGAATCATTATTTTCGACTAGACCTTGTATGATTTATTTGATCATCAGCCTGTGGTTCTGGTGGTGAGAACCAACAGTAGCAGACTGTTCATTACGGTATTCCTGCTGAGCTGTTGTCTGTAAAGGAATATTGTATTTTATGAATAATACATCATACAGAGCTTACCTGTGTATATTGCAATTTCCCGAATGTAGCAAATAGATTTATTTATATTAGGTGTACAAATAAGTTTCCGCGGTTTTTTATAAAAAATTAGGAATTTATTGTAAAGGAAAAGTACATTACGTTTTATTCAAAGTATTTTCCATCATTTGCCACTACTTTTCCCCATCTTTCTGGCAACATTCGGATACCCCGTCGAAAAAACTCTTCATCTTTTGACGCTATCCACAAATCTACCCAATTTTTGGTGTCTTCATATGATGTGAAGCGCTGCTCAGACAGACCATGTGCCATCGACCGGAACAGGTGATAATCAGAAGGGGCTAAGTCTGGTGAATACGGCGGGTGGGGTAAAACTTCCCAGTTGAGTGTTTCCAAGTATGTTTTTACCGGCGCCGCAACATGTGGACGAGCATTATCGTGTAAAAGAATAATTTTGTCGTGTCTGGAGTAGTAATGGGCGCGTTTTTCCTTAAGTGCCCGACTCAATCTCATCAATTGTGTTCGGTAGAGAGCTCCAGTAATGGTTTCGCTTGGTTTCAGCAATTCATAATACACGACACCAAGCTGATCCCACCAAATACACAGCATGAGTTTTTTTCCATGAATATTCGGCTTAGCTGTCGATGTTGATGGTTCACCGGGCTTAACCCATGACTTTCTCTTCTTTGGATTATCGTAGTGAATCCATTTTTCGTCACCAGTGACTATACGATGCAAAAACTCTTTTTTATTCCTGGCAAGCAGCATTTCACTCATGCATAATCGGCGTTCAACGTCTCTCGGCTTTAGTTCATATGGAACCCAATTTCCTTGTTTTGAATCATTCCTAACGATTTTAAACGATGTGAAATTGCTTGTTGAGTCACTTGTAGAGTAAGTGCAAGTTCTTTTTGCGTTTGGGACGAATCTTCCTCCAATAGTACTTCTAATTCCATGTCTTCATACACTTTCGGCCTTCCACTGCGTTCTTTGTCTTTAACGTCAAACTCACCGTTCTTAAACTTTTGAAACCATTCCTGACAACTTCTCTCACTTAAAGCAGCTTCACCATATGCTTCTAGAAGCAATCGATGCGCCTCAGCTGCAGATTTTTTCACATTAAAGAAGTAAATCAAAAGTTCCCGCAAATGATGCTTATTCGGAATAAAACTTGACATTTTTGCACGAAAAAAATTACGTGATGCTGATACGGAATCACTAGTACTTTAAGGTTATGGTGTTGCCAGATGACTAAACTTGGGATATTACGTTTTACATCTGACAATTTCTCCATAACCTTCTGGTGGGGCCATCTTTTGACAAACCGCGGAAACTTATTTGTACACCTAATACCTTTCTCAAACTTTTTGTGTTTTTTTTTACAAATAACCTCTTCATCATTTATTCATTAATCCATTCATGAATTTTTTCAAGTCATATATGAAAGTATATATAATTCCAGGTTATTTGTGTGCGTTCGATTGTTGTTATAATGACCTGTAATACCTGTAATGTAGTATAACCTGCAATTCACAATTCATCCATTTTTCAATTATTCTTTTAATATTATAATAACCTATCAACACATCGCCTCATTGACAGGTTATTTGTTTATGTTTTGACAATGTATAGACCACACTACACTGAAATGCACGCTATTGGATATTTGGATTATAAAATACATTAACTGAAGCGAATGCTATTGGATATTGGAAGAAAGGAAAAAGGACAGAATATTGGATGTCCCAAGAAGGAAAGAGACAGAATATCCCTATGCCAATGGAAGAAACCCTCCCGAATTCCGATGACGAAAAACTATAGTCGCTTCCGTGATTAAAATAAATCGAAAGTGGCGATGATGATGAAGAAAAATCCTGATATTTTGATCGCATGAAAATTCAAACGTTTGTACCTTGGGATCGCGTGAACGGATCAACTTCGTAGTGTGCTTAATCGAAAGTGTATATTCGAATTATATAATAGAAGTGTAATTATTTTTTCGTGAAATTCAATGTGTGATGAGTTATTGTGGGTTAAAGATTTTTTGACTATAGAAAATCTTGGTTTTCGAGTAAAGATACATGGTAGCGCACGACTTATGCTTTTCCATTTTTTTTTTCTTCCAGGGTTTTCCTGTACTTGGCGTCGAGACGCTACCGCGTCTCTTGAAAGGTGCATCAAGATATTTCAATTGTATTTCACCCGTTCCAGAAAACCTTACAGACAAAATCAGCTGATCTCATGGCACTGGTATCATCTCAAAGTCTTGTAATTTATGTAACAACTGTAACTTTTGTGGGTTTCAAGGAATATGAAATTTTTTGGGTCATAAAAAAAATCTTAATTTTTTTCTCTTAATTCTTTTCTCAGTGGCGTAATTGGAAAAATCCTGATTCTTGAAGACGAATGTGAGTTCAGGCATATTTTTTCTACTTCTCATGGCATTCAGAAGTCCTACAGAGGAGAAAACTATTCCTATATTTTAGGATCCGAATTAGGGACAATATTATAATTTAAAATCTTAATGTTTTTATAATATTTTACATAATATCTCATCTTCGAAAAAAAATGAAACTGTGGGAGGGTATATGATATTATAGTATTGCTGCAATATTACATTATAATTTGTAACATCACGTCAGTATTGTTATATTCCTGCAATATTATGTGCTGTGTGGGTAGGGAAGACTATTTCACACACATTTGTCAAGGTATTATAGGTAAAACATATCATTCCAAGGTTCTGAGCATATTCATAGAATTTCCTGAAGGGAAAAATACTATTTTCGGTCTTTTGAGTATTTTCAATATTTCATATCACCTGGACAAGGCATTAAAATTTTTGGGTTGAACTTGACGAATGTCAATCATGTATTTGTTAAATTTCAAATATCTAAACCGAATATAATCTGAATTCAAATCAGTTACTTAGGAAGCATAAGATTATGACACTTCAAGTGTATTCAATTCACTTATCTGAAATGCGTTGATTTACGCTACTTGGAGTGAATTTGATGCATGCGTTGAAACAAATTGAAATCAATCACTTCATGCGTGCATTGAAAAAGGACACATCAAAATGTGCGAAATTCAAGCTCTTGTTTTCACAGTGTAATAGTAATGAAATTTCACAATTTCTTACGAAAATGTAATGATTATTCATTAGCTTTCACATATTTGTTACTATAATCAAGAAGGAAATTCTTAACATCAAGGGGAGGTCCTCATCAAGTGAATTCCAAAATAAGGTAATTTTCTCGAATTTTTTTCCTTAAGAAGGAAGTAAATTAAGAACTCGAGTGATTTGAAACTCATCAAATGGATCTCAAAGTACACGAAAAAAATGTTCTCAAGTTGAAGAATTCGTATCCCGAAACTTTGAAGGCGTTTTTCTCGAAACCATGTATTTCAAGTTTGACTCTACGATATTTCAAAAAGTACGGAACGGATCGCTCTTCTTTCTTATTTTGGAGCTGATTGAATTTATTAGAAGATGAACCTAAATGAAGATAACATTTGCATTTTTTTTTCTTTTTATAGCACTTTACAGAGCAAAAAAAGGTGAAAAAATGCTACCAAAAGTTTACTATACATGTCTGTCATTTTTTTAATTTCGGACTTTTCATTGGTCTTGATGGTACAACCTCCAACAAATATAATATATCTCATAAAAATTGAGGGATTCTTGATTTCTGATAATTTTTGTAAGTGCTACAGTGGTGCCCGATTGATCACTGTTTTTTTAGATGGTTATGTTTCAACACGTATGAACAATTCCCATGGCATTATTGTCCACTGAAAAAATTTTTTTATGTACTTGAAGACTCAATCAACAAATGTGAAAACCCCCGAGTTTTTTATTCACTTCCTTTCATGAAAGCAAAATTCGAGAAAATCACCTTATTTTGAGGTCGCTAGATAAGAACCTACTCTCAAGAATAAAATTCTTAACCATAAGGATTATATAATTGAATTTGATATTTTATTATGAATTCCGTTCGATAAATCGTTCATGTAAATAACTTCATAATTTTCCTAACAGAGTTTCTTAAAATAGTGTATAAACGCTTCTCAACAATCTTAGGATATATAATAACAAAAGATCTCCCAGTGAATCCATGGATTCATTGAATTTCTCCAACAGACGAATCATCAAGATTCACTTCGAAAAACGATGATTCACTACAATTCACCCGCCTTGCAGTGTCAATCTCAATGATAACTGGAAAACAACAAATAATAAAGATACATTTCCGTCCCCTTCACACGCGATACAATTCTTTCTTACCCGCACTTTGAAATTCATCAAAAAACATAGAGAATCCTTCCTCTTCTAATAAAGCATGCCACATTAGAATTAAAAAACAATATAATATGAAAAACTTCCAAACCTGATAATAAAATCATCCCTCCAATGGGAAACAAGGATAACTTTTTACGATCCGTCCAATGAAGTTTAATAAAAAGTAATGAGGCCGAAATTACAGAATGGAGAGAGTATAGTACATAGTCATGCAAGCACTGTTATGCGAGGGTGTTAAAGGAAAGAAGAGAAAGATAGCGGTAAGAGTACGAGGTTGGTCCTGAAACCTCCTGGTCGAGTCTTACTACGTTAATTGCAAGTACTTCCCTTGGGGTACCGCAACAGGGGAAGGCCAGAAATGGTGCCGTTGTAGGTAGGATGCTGGTAGTGGTTGCAACGTGCCCTTCTTCAATACATACATACAAGCGAGCCATTTCCCTTCTTCGCTTCTTTCTCTTTTCATCCATATCGCGTTCGATGCTTAAAGGATGGCTCGTGTGCACCCCTTTTTCCCTTTTCATGCTTGCCTGGTTTCTTTCATACCTCGATGGTGGTTAAAATATTAGGACTTCCCCGAGATATAGGTATGTGGAAAGAAAAAAGAGAGATAGGAGAGAGAAGGGGTTGAGACGAGTAGTCTCGCTGGGAGGGTGATCTCTTCTAACGATCGCGTTTTGAGTCGAGTTGAGTTCGCCTCAACTCAATCCAACTTGACTCGAGTTCGTCTCTCACCTCTCCTTGTTGTCTTTTCCCCTGTTCGTGTACCTCGACACACGATTCATCGCCTCGATCGTCCTTCCTCTTTTCCGTTTCTTTTTCCTCTTCGTTGTCGAATGACGTATATCCCAGTATATTATATATCCGGGAAGCAGGGCCGTCTTTCATAGTCGAGGGGCCCTAGGCCCGAAATGCTTGGGGGCCCATGTAAGGAAATCTTTTTGCTTATATATATATATATATATATATATATAGTAATATCTCTTTTCAAAATTTTCATCCATTGAATATATCAATATGTTTGTTTGGCTGTGCAATTGGGATATACGCAGCTCATATAAAAGTCAACCTGTATATGCATGCTGTACATACATGCATACATACATACATACATACATACATACATAATACATACATACATACATACATACATAATACATACATACATACATACATACATACATAATACATACATACATACATACATACATACATACATAATACATACATACATACATACATACATACATACATACATACATACATACATACATACATACATACATACATACATACATACATACATACATACATACATACATACATACATACATACATACATACATACATACATACATACATACATACATACATACATACATACATAATACATACATACATACATACATACATACATACATACATACATACATACATACATAATACATACATACATACATACATAAATACAAACATACATAGATTATACATACATTTCAATGAATATATAGATATGCTCCGCACGTACTACAGATCGCCTAGGTAACCAGTCGTAAAAATGTATAATAATGCAAGAGCCCTGGTCAACATTTCCAAATTTTGAGATTTGCTTTCGCATATTTTTATGTATGATGGTGACGAATTGTAAAGGAGAACGATCTTTTTCGTCTTTGGAATTTTTATTGAATGACCTTCGCAGTACAATGACAGAACAGAGATTGAATAGTTTGTCAGTAATGTTCATTGAATCTAATGTACTGGATTGTATTGATGTTGAAGCAGTGATAACTGACTTTTCTCTTAAAAAAGTAAGAAATAAAATTATTTGTGAATAGAAAAAATTCGTATCATTTTTTACTTCTTTTATTATTTCACCTTTCAAAGAATTCCTTTTTTTTGTAAAATAAAAAAAAATGGTAGTCCAAAGAGTTGGGGGCCCCTATCAGCCTGGGGCCCTAGGCCCGAGCCTACCTCGCCTATGCTCAAAGACGGCACTGCCGGGAAGTGGTTTAATCCAATCGAAATTCCAACAATTCGCATTTCTATAGCTCTTATTTACTTATTAGCATTACTTCGAATTCACGTGCATGAGCGTTCAGAAGGAATCTAAATAGAATTCAATTAATAACGTTGTATATCGTTATCATCGAGTTCAATTGGAAGATGCTTCTGATCGTCAAACTTAAGAAGTCTCGGATCTAACTGACAAAACAACAACATTCATGATTCACCCGCAGTAGTACGGATTTCACCATGATGATTTTGATAGACCTTTATGATGGTGACACATTGAAAATCATTGTTTTTGTCAGTCTTTGTAGAAATGTGATAGTTCCTGACAGTATTGGCGAATCCAGTATCCTACAGTGTGGACTGATCGAAAAGATGAAAGTTTCTGGCTGCAATCATCATATTTGAAAGAAGCCAGAATCACTTTGGATCCCCGCTCCAAAATCATGACAGTTTTCTAGAGGATTTACATATTTCATTAGCAGTCTGTTCTTACGCGAAGTTACAGATTCATGATTCACGCGCTGTAGTATGGATTTCACCACGATGATTTTGATAGATCTTCATGGTGGTGACACATTGAAAATCATTTTGTTTTTGTCAGTCTTCGTAGAAATGTGATAGTTCCTGACAGTATTGGCGAATCCAGTATCCTACAGCATGGGCTGATCGAAATGATGAAAGTTTCCAACTGTGATCATCATATTTAAAAAAAAAGCCAGAATCAATTTGGAATCCCGCTTCAAAATTGTGACAGATTTTTAGAGGATTTACACATTTCATTATCAATTTTTTGAGTTCTTTAGTTTGGAAATTATATACTTCGTGATGTGATATCAAAAGTAGAATTAATTATTGATCCATCTCTACGATATTGATATTGCACTCAACAATCAAATACTCATCTGATTTTAGTTACATTTTGAACTTTTTATAAATAAAATTTGATTTCGGTACGAAGCCAGGGGTTCGACGCATGAAAACTTCACCCCAGCCCTGCTGTACAACGGGAAAACCTTGTTACGCCACATTTTTTACGAGAATGAGTTTTTTTAATATCAATTGATATTGCAGATTTTACAGAATTAGTTCATATCAGGAAGAAATTTCCGTTGAAAATGCGACTTGATGAGGTTTTGATTTTGTCCGGCAGTGGCGATCTAACGAATCAAAACTGGACTGTTTGATCAAAATATCAGTGAACTACTCTAACGTTAAGTTGCTTTGAGATTCCTGTCCATAAACGAGGTGTGTGTACTTGATAAATTGAGTACAAAGAAATGGATAATCATTATACTTATAAAAATTTTGTAAATCACCATTTTTGCATAAAAGGATTCATTTTAAGTGTGGATCTGTTTTCAAACCGTATTCTCCGTCAGAAACTCTCACATTCAATAGATCATTTAATTTTCTCAACCGGTATACAACCACAGTGGTCTGGAAGCCATGATAGATTTGACTAAAATGTTAACGAAAACGACTTTAGGGGTTCGTTTCCTACATGTCCACAGACTAATATCCTGTTTGAATTGAAATCCTATCTGATACTTTTCTCGAGATATCTCGGAATGAAGAGGTTGAAATTGGTGAATTTCAGGTGGATGTACTTAGCAGACGTATGAAAAGTATCTGATGGTGATATTCCGCTGAATGATTGTAGTAGTTTATTCATTAAACATATTTCAGGTGATAATACATGTCCCAATACGTATTTCCATATTATTTCATTAGTTTATGAATCAATGAGGTTTAGCATCGTTGTCTGCGATGCACTCGATTTTTTCTGTTTCCGTATTCATTTGTATGGTGGTTTTTTTTAGCCTCACCTCTTCGTTTATCTCAATTGTTTCTCACTTCAAACGAGAATCTTCTTTATGATTCTGTGCTTATTACCCTAATAACCTCACTAAAGTATTATTTTGTAATTTGTATAATTCGAATATTTATGCCCTTCGAGTATTCGGGAATTTCACTTACGTCAAATATTCATATTCGTTTGTAATTTGAGTGAATTATAACCAACCGAGTGATTCTATTGACCATCGGGAACAGACATTTAAAGTATGTGTAAATCATGACGTCAAATCATGCGAAACTCAAATGTGACCACGAAGAAAATAGAATAAAAGTTTGTGCACCGTGTGGTAGGAAGATTACTTTTGAAAAATCCAAACCTGCAGTGTTTATTATCACCAGAAGGTATGAGCAGCTCATTCAACAATACATTAATGTAAATTTCAGTATATCGAATTCGAACTTTCCCTTGAGTATATGTGGTACTTGCCGCAATGCTCTCAATGATCGAGATAAAGAAGGGGCAAATGAAGTACGGCCTCTTCAAAAAATGCCGAATTACGAAGGAATTCTGCTAAGAAAAGAGACTAGGATGGGTGAATGCAATTCTTACATTTGCTTAACTGGCCGGTCAAAAGCTCATAAAAAAGTTGCGAGAGGAAGAGGACACACTTCAAATGTATCGAATGAAATTAATATTCATAATAGACTGATTGCCTCCGTGTCGTCAGCTGATACGCAATTTAGTACAAATGAGAAAACCAACAATGAATCGAGTACCACAACAATTTGCAATCATTGTTTTCAAAAAGTGGGTAAAGGTCTGAAACATCCATGCAAACCTTCAGCTGGACGGAAGAATGTGATTGAAATGCCTGGCTGAAGTTACCTGGCAAACAGCAAGAACAAGTTGTCCCACATTCATTGGAAAAAATACTGAACTTGGAAAATGGCTCCACCGTCGATGCATGCTCAATCAGCCAAAACAAAGAGACCACTTTGAGCACATTAGGTTCCAAGACCAGGATTTCAATTGACCCCAAAAGGACAGAAAATGTGATTTTCAGTAATGAAAGTCTAGATAATTTTCAACTATATACAGGTGTTTCTTCGAATCATATGAAAAAACTCACCAATCTTCTGAGGAGCAACGCAGGCAGGAATTGTATTCCTCCCAACTTCGTTCAGCACATATCTGAAACATCAAAGACTTTGGAAAACATCTACAATGTTAGTCATTGTACATTTGAAACTGATGAAGGAACGGGAAAAAGACCCGTAATTTGGGCAGATGCACAAACGACGTTTCATACTGTGATAGAGGAACGAAATTATGATCAGTCTGACGTGGAAATAAAAATTATGGCGGATGGTGGTGAAGGGTTTTTCAAAATAAGTATGAGCATTATGCCACTTAGTGATGATGGAACAGACTTTGAAGTGCCTAGAAAAAAAATAAATTCTTATAGCGAAGGTGCCTCTGCTGGAAGGAAAAGCAAATCAACTAGTGTCCACCAATTGATACTGTTATGTGTAGTACCAAATATCAAGGAGTGCTATGGAAATATGAAAATCTTATTCGATTTGATTAGTCTTAATGCATTATTCCCCAAGTTTCTCGCTGATTTCAAACTCTTAAACATTGTCAATGGACAGCAAACTGCATCTGCTACGTATCCCTGCCCATATTGTTTAGTTACTCCGACAGATTTAAAGAAATCACAAAATGATGACTCTGATGAAAATGGGGAAGATCTTTTAGCCACCAAAACAAGAGGTTGGAAGCTGAAAACGTACGGAGATTTAAAGGAGGATCACGAAAATTTCATCCTGATGGGAAGCAACAAAAAACATGCGAAAGATTGCCACAGTACGGTAAATTCCTCTCTTCTGAAGGAAACTGACGATACTTATGTTATTCAGAGATGTGTGATACCAGAACTACGTATATTACAAGGGTTTGTCAATCATCTGTTTTGGAAAGGCCTCATTCATGTTGTCGGAAGAGAAAAGGCTCTCTTATGGCCGCGAAAGTTGGGATTAATTGCCAAAAATTATCATGGAGAGATTTTTGAAGGTAACGCTTGTCGCAAACTTCTGAAAATTGCCGACGCGCTTCTAGATCCCGCCATTTATGCAGATGTTGGAGTATTTGCATTGATACCATTCGTAAATGTTTTTAAAGAAATGGATCAGGTGGTGAATTGCTGCTTTACAACCAGACCAGTTAGATCAGATTTGAAGGAACATTTGGGGAGACTTTCTAGAGCAATCAGAAGCATACAGATATCTGAAACATTGGAAATCCACGTGTTGTTGGATCATTTGGAACATTGCCTATACTTTTTAGGGAACGATGGTTTAGGTGAGTGGTCAGAGCAAGCTGGAGGGTCTATTCATAGAGTATTTTTGAAATTTTGGGAAAAATATAAAGTGAATTACATTATCAATCCATTATATCCAAGTCGGTTGAAGAAAGCCATGGTTGAATTCTCGTCAAAGCCCATGTAATTCAAAAAGCTTGGAAACATGATTGATTGAACGTTGAAATGGAATATAGATGTAAATCATAAATATATTTAATTGCGTCAGAATATCGATGTATTGTAATTATAAATATCCCTAAACTTATTGTAGTTTGTATGTTCAAGATCGAAATAAACATATCACATGAATATATAGGAATCAGCCAGTCTATTTGGAAGCAGAATCCCGTGTGAATGAAAAAAAAACATATATTCGCAGCAATGCTTGTATATTTTTCAAGTGCCACATACTTCTATATTTGAGCTTCATGAGGGTCAATTGTTTATCCTAAGATATTTCGAGAACAGGATCAGATGAGATTTCAATTCAAACGTGAACCTCATTGATTCATAAACTAATGGCATAATATGGAAATACGTATTGGGACATGTATTATCACCTGAAATATGTTGAATGAATAAACTACTACAATCATTTAGCGGAATATCACCATCAGCTACTTTTCATGCGTCTACTAAGTACATCCACCTGAAATTCACCAATTCCAACTGCTTCATTCCATGATATCTCGAGAAAAAGATCAGATGGGATTTCAATTCAAACGGGATATTAGTCTGTAAACATGTAGGAAACGAACCCCTAAAGTCGTTTTCGTTAACATTCCAGTCTAACCTATCATGACTTCCAGATCACTGTGCAACGTGATGATTTTCTTTCAGCTGATACCATCGAAAACGTTCAATAATTTTTTTTCTCGAAATTCGGATTGATTCGTCCAGATATTGGATCAGTAACAGCGTATAAGAGCAGACCCATTGTTCAACATGTGAATCCTATCAGTTTCAATTAAATTTCCGAACAGCTTCTCCAACCACATACAGTTTCATGCTATGAATCAACTCATTGTTCAGAATACGTTTTACAACTATCAACATTCCAGACAGTCATTTCATTCTCAGTCCAATCATTCTTCATTATATCATCACGATTGCTGCAAGAAACTGACATTCCTCAAGCTTGTGCATTCTGTTTGTTTCTGACAATCACAAATGCTGTCAAGAACTGCTTCTTTTTCAATCTGCACTCATTTTCCTTGGCAGCTGTACTCGCAAAAACGGGTGGCCAGCGGTCAGAGAAGTCCAACGGGATGAGTCAATTGCGTATTTGGTTTGAAAAGAATAACCAATGAGAAGATGACAAAATTCCAGTTCTCACCACCCTGTTTTTCCAACGTCCTAATAATCCTGAAATTTCCTATCGATGGTTCTTCCTTTGTCAAAGCAATCGATGAACAAAATACCTTGCACACCCCAAAACATACTAAGAGAAGGGTTTGATTGAGTATGAGACAGCTAGGAAATTTTGTCACTCCAGATAAAAATTTAGTTGGATCGAATAAATTTTATTTGTCATAGCTAAATTTTGTATTTGCCTCGAATAAATTGTTTTATTCATATTTAGACAACCAAATCTCAATTATCGTAGCTGGGTGCCTTTCTTTCAGTGTACAGAGGTCAAAACCTTGCTATCTGATGTTCGCTTAGCGCTCATCCCTGATGAAATTCCTTCCGCCTATAAGTGTTCCGAATCGGCTGAACTCCGATTCACTCTGATTGGGTCTATTGTGCGAGTCTTGTTTCCAACTCATTTGAAATAGCATGACTTAAATATCAGTGTTTCAATGTAATTTCAATCCCAAATCGTCATATGTACCATTGAATACTATAGAATCCATTTGGTCATCGGCGTACTGATTCTGATTGAGGAGTAGACTCTATTTCCAATAGAATTCTATTCGCCTACAGGTGTTTCGCTCTGGCTGAACCTCGATTGACTCTGATTGGGTCAATTGTGTGATTCCTGTTTATAACTCATTCGGAATGGTGTAACTTGCATATTAGTGTCTCATTGTGATTTCGATTCCGAATCGTATTATGAATCATTGGGTACTATAGAATCCAGTTAGTCATGCCCGGATCGAGTCCGATTGAAGAATAGAGCCTATCCCCGGAGGAAACTCAATTGCCTACAGATGTGTTCAATCGGCTCAATCCCTATGGACTCTGATTGGGTCAATTGTGCGATCCCTGTCTACAACTCGTTCGGAATACTGTCCCTTGTATATCAATTTTCCATTGTGATTACCATTCTGTTTTGCCATATGAATCATTCCCTACTATAGAATCCAGTCGGCTATTCCCCTAACGAATCTGATTCTAAACGTAAAATATTTTTAATTAAGAAAATACTCAATGAATTCAATTCGCGTGCAATGTTCACGTTCCCCGTTCATTTCAATTGATTCATTCCGCACATGCACTGATTGTTCCTCAAGTAATTACAGTGATTGATTTGTCTGCATGCTCAATCAATCCAATTATATTCAATCGGGATATCGACTGCACAATGTTCTCAAACAATCTCGTTCATCTCTCATTAACAACATCCTGCACTTATAATGCACTGAGAGAAGTGAAATGCAATGATTACCATGTGCGAATAGTAATTGGAAGAGGGCTCCGCGATTTTGGTTTCGGATACTATGGAGAATCGTAGCAATGTTCATGCACATGGGAATGGTTACCATTTATATGAAGATGGATACCAAAAAACGTAGTCGCCATCATCAACTGAGAGATTCTGTCATTCAACTACCATTTTCGCATGGTAATGGTTACAGTTCAATTTTCTCAGTGTGGGCTCTCTTCCATTGAATCTGATTATCCTTCCCATCTCAACATTACTGGACAAATACCGATCCATTCTCATTCATCCATCCGTTGATTTTCTTATTGATTCTGAATCACGAAAATCCTCGATTTTCTATATTCAATCCATCATTTGATTCTGATTTGATCACGACCAGTGGAATGATAATTGGATCCTATCAAATTTTATATGAAAATCGACACAGTCAAATGCCTATTGAATCCAGAAACATAAATATGTTAAAACCACATTCAATCGAATTACTATATTCCTCCCCATTCCCCTACACTGTGAAAGAGGTTCACCGGAAAATTCCAGTAAATGTACTGGAAGTTATTAACCTGTGCATGTCCGGAAAATTTTAGCACATTCGTGCTGCAAAAATTCAGTACAAATGTTATTGAATTTCAGCATCAGAACTGGAAATGTGCTGAGGCTCAGTACTGGAATTTCTCAGTACACGAACTGGACTTTTCCAGGATATGTACTGGGAAATTAATGCTGGAAGTATTCATGAAAATTGAAAAAAAATTGCTCACACAAAGTGATTTTGCACGGTCCTTGTGTTTCGAGATGACTGAGAAGACTGGATTGTTCATGTGAAAGGACAGAAAGTCATGTCCACCTAACAGGATTTGAACCTACACTTTTCTATCTGCCTACCAACTGAAACCCAAGACCTAACCGAGGAGCTATCGCGCGACATGTTGGAAGGCCAGCTTGAGTTACTACATATGCTTCATATCTAGAATACACAAAAGAATAAATCTTCGAAAAACCTCATATATCAATTTTATTTGCTACAATTACAATTATTATTCAGAATCTCAATCAGGGAATTTTTAATATAAAGACTTGAAAGTTTTCCTACCAGAAATGACGAAGTCCAACAGAAGTGGGGAATTTCAGTGCAACAGTGATTGAATCCCAGCATACCTGGGAAATTCCTTCGAATAGCTACTGGAAAAGTCCGTCACACAACCCGGAAATTGCAGCTCAAAACCTGTAGAATTCCAGTATACCCACGATTAGGTTTTTTTTCTAAATTCGAAATTTCTTACAAGTCCTTGTTGAGGGGATACTTTTATTCTGGTGCACAAAAACTTTGAAATTGTAGTACGAGTAGTTACGAATAGATTCTAAAAGAAATAGATTAAGAAAATAACGTATCCGATGAATCGTGCGTTTCCTGATTACAAGAATCGAGAGAAAAAGGCAGAACATATAACTTTGATAACCTTCAATATGAGACAAAAAAAGAAAGAGGGAAAAAACTGAATAACACAATCTCGAATCAGGCTGTACAGCAGACGCCTAACAAGAGAGAAAAATGGTTCACATAAGTGCCTCAAAGGCCTTAAAAGTACATAAAAACCAGTTCTATTGTCTACAAGTAGCACACTTCCACACACTCATGCATACACTCGCGAGTATCGTCGAACGATCGTCCGTTACGACCGCACAAGAAATCCCAATCAAGTAGCGAAGATATACAAATTCTACGTTCTCGTATGAGCGGACGCGCAGATAGCACCAGAGGGTGAGGAAAATGAATAAATCGATAAGTTGGATCGACTTATGGAAAACCGCGGGAAAAACACTTCAAAGAATCGTAATAGCGTAAGACTTCTTGGTGCCGTAACGAGCGTACCGAAGCGACTGACTTACATCACACATACTCCTAATTTCACACCTCCAAACGTATCTCCTAAGATCAGGTGACCAGAGAGAACATTGAACTCGGATGTGCGAGCGAGCAAAGCGTTCAAACCTCTCTCTCGACGCCTTCTCTCTTGCGAATTTCAAATATAGCGGAATCATCCGCAACATTCCGCCCGCCTCGTTCAATCCTTCGTGCAGGATGAACGAAACGCAAGACATAGCACTTATAAACTCAAACAACTAGATAATCATATTAAGATTGAGCATTCAATCGCAAGCATCAGACTCAAGACTCAAATGAGTCGGTAAAATACACAATTTCGGAATGGGTCTCTTATAAACCCCCGAGACAGTTCTTAGGGTCACCATGCGAACCAAACCATCAGAGCCGGGATGGCATTCCAAAACCCGACCCATCTCCCATTTGGACGGCGGCAGGTTAGGGTTTTTGAGTAAAACTAAATCCCCCTGCGAGACGTTATGCTGCCTTAGATGCCAACGTGAACGTTGCTGGAGCGGATGGAGATAGTCAGTAGACCATCGTTTCCAAAAGTGCTCGACAATTCTATGAACCATTTGCCAGCGGGAAAGTCGACTTTCCCTGATATCTAATACCGAGGGTGGAGGCACCGCCACCAGCGCTGATCCAATCAGGGAATGCCCAAGAGTGAGAGCATCCAACGACTCAATGTCGTCGTGGAGCGGACCTATTGGTCGACTATTCAGGCAGGCCTCGATCCTGCAAAGGACCGTAGAAAATTCCTCTTTTGTAGGAAGCATTGATCCCAATACCCGTCGTAAACGAAACTTTACGCTCTTGACCCCTGATTCCCAAAGACCTCCGAAGTAAGGCGCCCCAGGTGGAATAAACTCTCAACGCACAGCGTTATTAGATACGTGGGCCTTAACCACTGGATCGTGGATTGCATCTTTGAATGCGTAAACTAATTCCTTTTCGGCGCCAACGAAATTTGTTCCATTGTCCGAATAAACGACTGTTGGAAGGCCCCTTCTTGCCGCAAAGCGATCGAACGCAGCGAGGAAGTCGTTTGAAGAATAACCATCAACTAATTCCAAGTGTACTGCTTTTGTGACCACACATATGAACAACGATACATAAGTCTTATAAGTCTGTTGCCCCCGGCCTTTCCAAGGACGAATGAGATATGGCCCAGCAAAATCAACCCCGCTGTGAGCAAATGGGCGAGAATAATTCACCTCACAAGCAGATGAGGGACCCATGAGCTGAGTTGGCGCAACTGCCCTCATACGAGTACACCTGACGCAGTCGTGAACGCATCGTTTGATCGGAGCTCTAGGTCCTATGACCCAATACTCAAGTCGCAAGACTTGCAGCATCAACTGCACCCCTCCATGCAGGGTTCGGGAATACAGATCACGTATTATAAGGTCCGTGATCTCGCATCTTGGAAGAAGGATGGGATGCTTCTCAGCATGGGATAGAGCGGACCACTTAAGCCGCCACCCAACCCGTATCACACCCTGCTCGCTTAGAAATGGATCCAATTTTAACAAGCAGCTCTTTCTGAGAACTGAGTCCTTTTGATTGAGAGCTTTCAACTCTTGCGCGAAGTGAATACTTTGCAAACGCTTAACCCACCAATCTTCAGCTTCGGAGAGCTCAACAGCAGTGATGGTGGTATCGTGATGAACAACTCCTTTTTTCTGAGCGAGATCAATAAATCTCTTGCAATAGCAAAATATACGCAACAATCTAGTCCAAGACGAAACTGGTCTGAAGGGTGACCACAAGTCTTCTCTAGTTACGGCTACAGAAACCTGAGCATCCTCCTGCTCTTCCGATTCACTGGAACTGAACCAAGAGGCTCTGAAGGCCAAAATTCGGAAGATAACTTCAACCATTCGGGCCCTTGCCACCACCTAGCATCGGTGACCAGGCAACTGGCAGTTACGCCACGTGAAGCTGCGTCAGCTGGGTTCTCAATCCCAGGGACATGCCTCCATGAAGAAATCTCGGTCAAAGATTGAATCTTCGATACTCTGTCCGCAACAAAAACGTCCCGTTTGGCGGGAGGTTGCCTGATCCATGCCAGTTTGACAGCTGAGTCAGACCAACACCAAATGTTTACATTTTGAAATTTGTATGTGGACTTGACGAAATGAATGAGATTTGCGAGCAGATGAGCCACGCATAACTCTAACCTCGGTATGGTAACCGTCTTGAGAGGAGAAACCCTTGTTTTTGAAATAATGAGGGATACTCGCACTCTCCCAGGAGAATCCTCAACTACGAGGTGAATCACCGCTGTATATGCGGCATTCGACGCATCTGAGAACCCATGAATATGAATCTTCTGCGAAGAGCTAGAGATACCAGTTCAACGAGGCACTGAGACCTGCCGTAGAAGAGGAAGTTCATGGTAATACAATGAACATCTGCGTTCTAAATCAGCTGGAAGAGCAGCATCTCAACCTAAATTCTGGGACCAAAACGTTTGCAGGAGTATCTTCGCGGACATCGTCACCGGAGAGACCCATCCCAAGGGGTCGAAATTTTGCAGGACGAAGGAGAGAAACGATCTCTTAGTGAAGGCATCAATTTCTGGAAGAGAGATCTGAATACGGAAGACGTCTGAAAGAGGGCTCCATGCGACTCCCAAAACCTTCGAACAATCGTCATTCTGGAGCGATTTCTCCCCACTCATTCTGGAATCTGCATCATCGATGTCTTCCAGTAATCCCACAGAATTTGCGGCCCATTTTTTGAGCTGAAAACCGCCCGCCATGAGCAAATCCATGAGCTGACGGCGTAACCCTCTGGCTTCAGCAACATTATCCGCTCCAAACATGATATCGTCTACGTAGATATCATGCAGCGAAATCGAAAAAGCCTGCGGAAATTTCTCTGCTTCGTCCAAAGCTAACTGACGAATGGCACGATTAGCCAAAAATGGGGCGCTAGCAGTACCGTATGCCACTGTCAACAACTGATGAGAGTCTATCCCGAGCGCGGCATTTGAGCGCCAACAAATCCTTTGTATGTCTGAGTCACGCTCATCAACCAAAATCTGGCGGAACATCTTCCCAATGTCTGTACTGTAGACGAAACGGTGATTGCGCCACCTGCAAATCAGAGCAGACAAATCTGACTGCAGTTTTGGACCTACCATCAAAAAATCATTCAAAGATTTACCGTTGGAAGCTTCCATAGAAGCATTGAAAACAACCCTCATATTTGAAACAGAATCTATACATCTCCGAACTGGATGGTGAGAAAAGTACACAGTATTGTCATAGATAGCAGCATTCGGAACTAGGCGCATGTGACCCAAATTTGAATATTCTCGCATGAATTTGTTATACTCCTCGTAGCGAGTATCATTTGCTTTCACGCGAGCCTCTATTTTGCGGAACGAATTCATTGCAATTCCCGCTGAACCGGGCAAATCGGGCAACGAATCTGATTTCAAAGGTAACCTTATCACATATCTTCCTGACTCCAACCGACGATGTGTACGAAGAGAATGCTCTTCGCACTGAAATTCTTCCTTTGACCAAGGCAACGACTTTGGGATGTCTTCCAATTCCCACAAGCGAGTGAGAGACTGAGGAAGCTCGTCACAATTGCATGCATGATTTACAGAAATCGTGCATGACAGATTACAGGCTGAGATTGGGCAACTCCCGAAAATAACCCACCCAAAGACGGTGTTCTGAGCGACCGGTGCACCCTGTGAACCACTTTTGATATCACTCAGAAGAACTTGACCCAGAAATTCGAGTCCAATAATTAGTCCTATGGGATCACTCTTTTGAGGCACAGGATCAGCAAACTGTAAATGGCGCAAATGAGCCCACGCAGAATTGAACCCAGTCATCCCGGAAATGTAAGATGTGAGCCGCGGAAGTACATACGCTCTAAGTTTGATCTCAGCGCCCCTCCCGGACCCAGGCATAACCGTTAAATGCGTAGCGGAAGTGATTCTATTAATGCGCTCGTCTCCCATCACGCTCACGGTGGCATCAACTTTCTCTGTGCGTAATTGCAGATTATCAACGATATTGCTGGCCAAGAACGTTGCTTGACTCCCTTGATCTAGTGAAGCCCGAACACGGCAGTATCTACCGTTATCGGATTTGATGACGACAATAGCTGTCGGTAGCAGAACAGCCGTGCGCGAACGCAAGTGAAAAACATAATGTGGAGTTGCTACTAGTTTCATTTACAGTAGCTGTATTCCGAGATGACCCAGCCTGACCCACCGTGGCCAACTGTGCATTAGACGGAGCTGCTGCGTTCTCCATCTGAAAAGATCTGTGCAGTAACGAATGATGCTTGCGTTTGCATGTCACACACACATTCGGACTATCACAATTTCGAATGGTGTGACCTCAGCTTGAACAATTAAAACAACATCGGTTTGTTTGATTATACTATATCTACTTTGAATCGAATTATCTTCGAATTTTGAACATTGATAAATTCTATAGTGACCATGGCAAAGAATACATTTGTCCGAAGAGACATTAGTTCGGAGGACTCGAACGGGCTTCAACGTGAGTTTATTCTGTTTGGCAGAAAGTGCTCGATCCAAAGATCTCTGAGCACCAGATGACTCGAGCGCTCGAACGGTAGCAGACAAAAAAGACTTGAGTTTTGCGAAACTCGGAATCTCAGTAGAATCTTTGAGTTCGAATTCCCATTCTTGCCTTGTTCGCCCATCCAACTTACTTAAAGTAATGGAGTTAATCATTGAATCCCAACTATCGTTGCAGATGTTCAAATTACGCAAAGCAGTTACCGCATTTGTAGAATCGAGCAGAGCACAAAGATCCTTGGCAGTGCGCGATCTAACAGGAGCGAGAGAGACGAAACTGTCTAAGTATGCATCCACGATGAGCCTCTTATTCTCGCACCGTCCCACCAATGCGTCCCAAGCGGTTGTAAAATTCGAATCTGTCATCGGTAAATTCTCGATGAGCGACAGCGCTTCCCCAGACAAGCAAGATTTCAGGAACTGTAATTTTTGGACTGCAGACGTGTCCGGAAACGAACCAAATATTGAATTGAATTGGTCTTTGAAAGAGTTCCATTTAATATAAGACCCAGCAAACTTAGGAAGATCGAGCCGAGGTAAATGAAATGGCCTTGAAGCATGCTGCTCATGCGAAGATGCAGTTGAAACATTGATTGCAGCCGCCGGACCCTCGAGGTCGGGAAGCATCCGCATGTAGTCCTTTACGGACTCCTCGTATGCGTCTTCAACCATCTGAAATTGATTGTGGGTGACATACTGGAGCTCTTCCTTTTTCTTCTCTGTCGTAGCGACAGTGAACTTTGCATGAAGTACACGCGCCTCATCCCAATAACTTTCAACGTGCTGTGAACGTTTATTAATATTCGCAATAGTGAAACTTGCAACACCAGACTTTTTGAAATCATTCACATGGCGTTGAATCAAACCCGATGTGGTGTGCAATGATGCGAGCATTTCTGATACATCCATTTTTGATTTACAAAGGGATGACACAGCGAGAAAAATTTATCCAAAGGGTATAATCGAAGCAGGTTTTTTCCGAAATCAAAATCGAATAACAGCTGATTTCAAATTATCAAACTGTTGAATGTGATTTTCATATAAAAGTGTACTCATCTGTCAATCCAATGTAATAGACGACGTCGATGTACCGTGAACCGTACGCGTCGATCGATGTGCGCAATTTTTTCCTCCTCACTCGAAATTTTTCCCCTCTGCAGGCGTAGGAGAAGCTCTCGATGATGACGAAGACGGCCGATGACGTCACGTTGGTTTGGCGGCAATAGATTTACTAACACATGTACACCACGTATTCGTGTGAACTCAGCGCTTGGTAACACGAAGAGCCGATAAACTAATGCGCGGGAATCGACTCATGAACAAAGACAGAGAGTCGAACAAAGTCAAAGATGGCGGGAAACGAACCAAAAGATCCACAAGCGATGCGAATTGATGAAAAAAACGAACCTCTTTCTCTCTTGTTACAGCCTGATCCGGCTCGAAGGACCAGAATAGTTACGAATAGATTCTAAAAGAGATAGATTAAGAAAATAACGTATTCGATGAATCGTGCGTTTCCTGATTACAAGAATCGAAAGAAAAAAGGCAGAACATATAACTTTAATAACCTGTAATATTAGACAAAAAAAAGGAGAGGGGAAAAAACTAAATAACACAATCTCGAATCAGGCTGTACAGCAGACGCCTAACAAGAGAGAAAAATGGTTCACATAAGTGCCTCAAAGGCCTTAAAAGTACATAGAAAACCAGTTCCATTGTCTATAAGTAGCACACTTCCACACACTCATGCATACACTCGCGAGTATCGTCGAACGATCGTCCGTTACGACCGCACGAGAAATCTCAATTAAGTAGCGAAGATATACAAATTCTACGTTCTCGTATGAGCGGACGCGCAGATAGCACCAGAGGGTGAGGAAAATGAATAAATTGATGAGTTGGATCGACTTATGGAAAACCGCGGGAAAAACACTCCAAAGAATCATATATCAATAGCGTAAGACTTCTTGGTGTCGTAACGAGCGTACCGAAGCGACTGACTTACATCACACATACTCCTGATTTCACACCTCCAAACGTCTCTCTCAAGATCAGGTGACCAGAGAGAACATTGAACTCGGATGTGCGAGCGAGCAAAGCGTTCAAACCTCTCTCTCGACGCCTTCTCTCTTGCGAATTTCAAATATAGCGGAATCATCCGCAACAACGAGCCAGCAGAATTTTCGCGGAATCATGGCAAAATTTCAGTACACAATCTCAAACTTGAAAATTCCAGTACAAGGACTGAATTTTCAGTTATGCTTGGTAAATGTTCAGTACCGTACCAACAAAATATATGTACATGTACTGGAATATCCATACTTCAGTACTAATACTGGGGATTTCCAGTCCAGTTGCGCAGTCAATTCCCAGTTTTTTTTACAGTGTATGCAAGAGTATCCCTTGTTTCACCTGTACATCCCTCATTCGATACCATTAGAGAAAGCCTCTCCATTGATCCCTATTCAAGCCGACCAATTCTGATTGAAGTTCAATCACCGAATATCGATGCTCCAGAGTATGTACGATTCATTCAATCAGATTTGGTCGGAATCAATCGTTTCGTTTAAGTTATTTAATAATCTTTGCATATGAACCTCTTGAAACCCGAAGAGAACATGAAGCCTCAGCGAACGTTCAAATCAGATGTGTATAGGTCGGGCCGAAGGTTCATGAGAGCTAACTTCTAGATTCACGAACGTTGGACGAAGGTTCTGCGGACGTTGGAATGTTCGCCTCGAAATACGTTCAGGAAACATAGATGGAACTTTCACTGGAGATTCATCGAAGGTTTGACGAAGCTTCACAAAAATATCTATGCTTATATTGATTTTGATCAATCTACAAGAAAAATAAATTAATTATTCAACATAAATTATTATAAATTAATCTGAGTATAGATATTTCTGTGAAGCTTCCTCAAACCCTCGATGACCCTTCAATGAACGTTCCATCTATGTTTCCTGAAAGTATTTCGAGGCGGACATTTCAACGTTCGTAGTACCTTTGACAAACGTCCGTCAATCTAAAAGTTAGCTTTCATGAACCTTCGATCCGATCTATACAGATCTAATCTGAACGTTCGCTGGAGCTTCATGTTCCCTTCGGGAAATAGCAAAATGATCGGTTATGATACAATAATCAATGTATAGATAAATGGATGGATAGGGAACATGCGACTGTCCCCAGAAGAATAATGAATTCGAAGAAAATCGGGAAATGTGATAGTCTTCAATAGTTGTCAAATGCATTTCGATATTATAAGTGTTTCAATTCAACTCATTGAAATGTCAAACTTTGTGAGGTTAGGGTCTTCGTTTTGTTTATATGTTCATTTCACTTATTCGCGTGTTGTCTATTCCCACACAGCACCCAATGCCTCAGTCATATCTTTAGAATATTACAATGTTTCGCTCAGAACATTCTGTGTGAAATATTCATACAAGATCCTATAGATATTGCAGATACAATATTCCGTTGAGAATGTTCTGCGAATCTTCCAATTGAAACTTTGCACATACAATGATCTTCGATGTTCTGGAAATCTACGATGGGGAATATGCTGAATTTGTCGAAAATGAAATATTCTGAGCATATGACTGTAGCAATATTTTATGAAGCAAAATGAATTTTCATACACTTAACCTAGGACTTGGTAAAATTTACAATCCGAGATCGAAAAAAACGCCTCCCCTACACTGAGAGACAAAAACAATAATTTTCATTCAAAATATGGATGAAAAATTATTATTTTTGTTCCCAAAACAGAGACATCACGGACCAAGTCTGAAAATTACAGTCATAATAGTAGCAATCTGAATTTCTGACCGCAGAATTTATAATACAGGATTTCTATTAGAGAAAGATTAACATTTTGCAATTGTAGATAGTAATTTTTATTCCATCAAGTCAACTTCAGAGGGTTGAGATTTTCAAATCGAAGATTTCAATGTTTATCCCATCATAGAGATTCAAAAAATAATATAAAGACGTGAACTTGTTGTAGTTATTCTAATGGACTCTAATTAATCGGGAATTCACATCAGCTTACAGACAACGCCTTCACACCTACTTAGTATACCATATTCACGGATTCGAAGTCTTACAAACTATACTGTAACATCCTCGTGTTTTTTTTCGCATTTTTTTTGTCTCTCTTTTATCAGAATGTAGATATATTTATACTTTTTACTCATAACATTGTTATGTAAATGTTATATCAAAATGACATAACATGGAATAACAATCTTATATTTAGGAAATTACAGTTGAATCATGATTTCAATTGATTCTAACAATTCAATAACATGCAAGTAACAATCTTTCATGTAAAGTTCTTCTATTAATTCATAAAACAATATATCAATAAAATTTTCGCGTCATGTAATTTTCATTCATTCATGATATATATTCTTTTTTCTCTCATAATTCATATTTTCTTTATATATACATATGCACATATATATATATATGTAAACTGGCAGTTTTGGGGACTGATTTCAATTCCCATATATATAGATAAAAAATGCCGGTACAAACAGGTTGGTCCAATTGGTTCCATGAAATTCTCATAAAATCCGGAGGACATGCTGAACCGGCAGTTTCAGGGTCCCGCGATGGATGGGCAGTTTTGAAGACTCTCGATATAAAGTTCGGACCCCAAAGTCATTACGCATATATTGTGGCAGTTTTGAGGACTCATAATTGATCTGGTGGCAGTTTTGAGGACTCATAATTGATCTGGTGGCAGTTTTGAGGTCTCCTGAATTATCATATGGCAGTTTTAAGGTCTCTTAAATTATCACATGGCAGTTTTGAGGTATTCCAGCATTTATTCCTTCGGAAATCATGTACTTCACACTCATATGGAGGGTATGTGATGTTGAACACACTGGATCACGATTCTATGATTATTACCAAGCCAATGATTCGTTTTAAGAATACTACGTAGTTCTCATTCATCTGATTCACGGTGTTGCGGATGTATATTTTGGCATCCGTGAGAGCCAACATCGCTCGGAATTTGAGGTGAGCTTGATTCGTTTCGCACCAACACGGAATTGGAATTGAGCCTACTTTCATTTTCATCAAATAATCGGATCTGAAGTCATGATCGGATAGAATCAACTGTCCTCGAAACTGCCATGACATCATGTGGATGTCATAAACCTGATACTATGCACCTCGTACTGAGATCTCTGAAATTCAATAACGGAAGTGTTATGAAACTTCTCAAATGCATATCATAATTAATAGAATCGTGCGTTTCGTCACTTGTCATTCAACTTCAATACCAGTATAATGAAATCCTATGACATATGATTCTCTATGCTGATGACACTGAACGTATCGCAGAATTGAACTTAGATGAACACATTTACATGGGCATTCTGTTAGATGATCATCATGTTACGATGATGATAATCATTTCACAAATACACGGATGAATATCGTACGTGTGCCTATAAAGTATATTGCGTATATAATGGCAGTTTCGGGGGCCTTGTACGATAAATGATGGCAGCTTTGGAGACTGACTATGACATATGGTGGTAGTTTTGAGCACTTGATATCATGAATAGTGTGTCGCCAGAACATCCTGGAACCTCAATGAATAATTCTTTATGAGATCTCATGGTTCCTAAAGTATTCTTTATGGACTCATCCTCATTTTTTGAGCTGTCTGTGAATGGAATATCTGTTCAAATTGGAGTACTTTACAGGATTGAGGGAGTATTTTATACATCGGGATCATGCATGCATTGTTCGTCCAACACTTCTTGCACTCATACTTGCGCCACTGAGCACATACATATTGTGGCTGTCACAGGCATTGGAGAAAAATCAATTCAAAATCACCCATAACGTATGTGAAGCAATCAACGTATACAACGTTTGATGAATTTTCCATAAATAGTCTAGACAATCGATATTCCCCTTGTTCCAGATGTGTTGAAGTATTCTACGCATGAATTTTAAACCCACTTCAGTCAAGAAATGAACAAAAATTGAGGAAGGCATTATTGAAATACCATAAAAAATCCTAATAAAAAAACCCCAAAAAAGTCAAAGATAACGTCCAGTACATGAAAATGTGGACGACTTACAAAAAAGAATCTGAAAAGACATTTCCCTATTAGAAGAAAACACATCAACGATGTACCGCTTCTCACATACCGATGAGATACTAAAGGCATCCAAATGTCCGCTTTGAACAGGGAGCAGTCATATCACATGACTTTTGATGTGCCTGTGATGTAGAAATTATGTATGAGAAAACATCTTCGTCTTGAAAGTGTAAAGTGGAGTAGAACAAAAATTGAAATCAGAGTTCTTAAAATTGAAAATTGAAGAGGCATAAATTAAAATACCAGTAGCGGAAATCAGGATACAACATGGATAATCATCAATCATCAGTTGGCGTTAGCCAAGCATCATCTTTGCACACGATAGCAGCTGTAGTTCCATAATTATTCTCAAAGACTCGATTTCCAAATGTCTTCGGACCCAGAACAATTGTTATCCCAAAGTATAGGTGAATATTTTTATGCTAATAATATAAAAATGAATATTGTAGAGGTTGTAGATATGCAAATTGAAATGAAGGAGTTCTGCGAACCCTTGCCCGTGAAATATCACGTAGTTGGAGACGAAAATCTTAAAACTGATTTTATTTTAGGATGAAAACTATTAAACGATGTAAATATAATTTGAATTCATAAGTCGAATCAGACGTTTATTCCAAATGTAGAAGATGTGAATTGTACAGTTAGGGAACGTAGTTGAAACACAATACGTAATAAATAATACATTCGATGGAAGTATAAATAACCCACCCAATACGGTTCTCTTATGTTATGAAAATAAAAATTACATTGTTAGGGAACTAAGGCCGATATTCCGAAACTTCACTGATGTGAATATATTACTCGACCAAGCAAGGCGTTGAGCTTGACAGGTGACTGCCCTGCTGAAAATGCCAGGCAGGACCGGACAAAAAATTGTTGTGAGGCTTTGAAAGGTTTTTGTCACAGCAAATCCGGTCAAAAACTGACAAACTTTCTACTGGATTTTATCCTGTATTATCGAAATTGGAAAGTCTGTCAAAAAGTGACAATAAATTTGCCACCAGGTTTTGACAGGATGTTCCAATTTGGTAGTTCCGGATAAAATCCAGTAGGAGGTTCTTCATTCTTTAACCGGGTTTCCTGTGACAAAAACGTTTTGAAGCCTGGAAGCAATGTTTTGCTCGGTTTCGCCTGGCATTTTCAGCAGGGTGATTCCGTATCAGAGAAACTTGTACAGTATGACAAGGCTCAATTACAATGGAATCTGAGAAACGCCTACAGTTAATCTGGAAGGTGATTATGTTATGATTAAAAATACTCTATACAAAACGGCAGAAATCAGAAAATTGGAATTCAGTTATGAGGGTATGTGCTTGACTGTATCATAATTGTAATTTATAGTCGTTGTAAAAATTCCATCAAAAGTTCTAACGGAAATATCTTTATAAAACATGTTATGGCTATTATTTGAGAATTTGTAATTTTTTAGAATGATAAAAGGAACATTTGTGATGATATACGGTCAGAGAGAAATATTTGAAATCCATTCACAACAACGTATTCGAATATATTTCCGTTAGAACTGTCAACGGACTTTTTACACCGACTATACACTCAGAACCTCATTCATTTACACACGATTATTATTCACATTAACTGCAAAAAATTGAACTCAAGTCGTTGATCCTTTCATTATAAAACACACATTCATATGTATATATGCTTTTCATAATCGAAACTTTGTAAATAAAGATGACTGTGAAACTTTGTAAATGTTGGATACAGAGTGTCTCAGATTTCACCAATAAATACATCATTGAATAGATTATTATTTCAAGAGTCATTTCAATATGTGGGTAACTTACAAGATATATTTTCCAAGAAGTATGTAGAAAGTCTGGTCAAACGTACACCCTTAAGATAGGTGGTTCAGGGTAGAGAGTAGGATCCCCCAATTGTAAAAACGGGAACTTAATGGTTAACGGTAAACGATTATCATTATACCGACGCCATGAAACTTGGTTGCAACATTCATAAGTGAGATTAGAAATTAGAGGACAAAACGAGAGATTCAATTCCTTCAAATTAGGACAATTGTTCAAAACATTGCACACGCCGTGATCAGATATACACGAGGAATACGAGACATTCACAAAAGATCTTCGCGGAAAACTTCACATCACTGTGTCCAATGTATTACGTACACTGTTGCCAATAGAATGATAATATCCAGTAGAGTGTCATGATCCCGGAAGTTCTTAGTCCCGACAGCGTTGGCAACAGCGAGGCAGAGAGAAGGTGGGTGCGTCCGATATTGTCCGAATGATTAGTTCGTCTCTTGTAACCTATACGATGATTGGTAGATGAATTTGTTTTCTGCCAATCATCGTACAGGTTACAACTGACTGACTAACCATTTGGACAATACAGTGAACTCTATGACATACTGGAATGCACACTTCCTAAATTTTCTATAGCATAGCCCGGTCAGAGAGAGAGGTCCGATGTGTCGGGATTGAATGTCTTTTTCCAATACACATATTCTAGAGATAGAAAGAAAATATGGCGGGTGCTTCCATCTGTTTCTCTCTCATGCAATGAACTGTATCCCACGACCGCGCTGATTTAGGGAGTGCTCATTCCAGTATTTTATATATTTCAATGGGACAATATCGTGAGCACCTGATAAGAGTGTACATGGACGCGTTCGACAAGCATCATCAGGGGTAGAGCCTCATTGGCCCGGAAGTGTGTGAGCCCGAAGCACCGTTGGCCCGGAAACTGAAATCCCGAACGAGAGTAGTCCCGAAAAAATTTGAGTGATATTCATCTTATTTGCAAACGACTAGTAACGTATGGTGAGGTTTCGGGGATACTCTCGTTCGGGATTCCAAATTTCGGGTCAACAGTGATTGTGGCTAACGGACTTTCGGGCCAATAGGGGTCTACCGCATCAGGGTTGAGAATGTCTTAAGGGGATACCAGCGGCGTGGCAGCAGCCAAATCGTCTGTAACAAACTACGGGCAAATGCCTCAATTGAATCAAAATATCGCTCTGTACAGCGTTTCTCTGACTCCAGTAGAAATGCTGTACAGAGCGATATTTTGATTTAATTGAGGCGTTTGCCCGTAGTTTGTTACAGACGATTTGGCTGCTGCCACGCCGCTGGTATCCCCTTAAGGTGAAATTACATGCGTTCGTTTGTCGCATGCGATGTCATTAGATGAAAGGAGAAGTCCTGAGGCAAACACCTCACCTCTTCTTCCATCTAATGATGTCGCATGCAACAAACGCACGCATGTAACAGGAGCCTTAAGGTAAAGTTACATGCGTGCGTTTGCCACATGCGATGTCATTGAATGAAAAGAGAAGTCCTAGGGAAGGACATCTCACCTCTTCATTCATCTAATGATGACGCATGCGACAAACCCACACATGTCATAGAGGCCTCATATGTATAAGAGATGTATGATACAGACTAAGTATTATACGTCAGAAACTTCACTCGATAAGTGAAATTCCCAACCCTGACAAGTATGCTTGCGTTGCGCCATCGAGCGTTCAATCGTCAAAACATCTATACAACATGGATGCACCAATGCAGAGATGAGTTGGAGAGATTGCTAACTATATAAGAAAACGATGGTCCAGTTTCTGATTAGTGGTGACACGTTTTCCGTTTATCCATCGAGGCTGATTGGCTTAGAGGGAAAATTCAACCAATCGCCTAATTATCTCCAAAAGAAAAAAACGTGATACGGACCACGATTTTAACATTGCATTGGCAACTCTGTAATCCATCTCTGACCAATGTGGATGGGGGCCGAATCAACGAAAGGACAAATCAACGAAACCATTGGTTGAAAAGGAAGAGGTGTATAATGTATGATGTCTTATTCTTTCCAACTAACGGTTTCGTTGATTTGGTTTTTCGTTGATTTGGCACCCATCCACCAATGTGTGTAAGAGCCTTCTTTTCGATTCGACGTTACGATTGGTGCATCCATGTTGCATAGACGTTCCGACAACTGACCGCTCGATGGCGTGACGTGAACATGCTCGTCCAACGCGTCAATGCGCACTTCCATCTTCTCTCTGATCTATGATCGTGCACTACTTTGATTGATCACTTCTCATAGAATCTTGGATATGATTGTTTGTTCTGTGAGAATTGACCAATCAGCATCGTGTACTATCCCAGGAGTTGCCAACGCTGAGTTTTGACGGCAGCATAGCTCCATTGAACTCTATAACATACTGGGATGAGCACTCCCCACATATTCTATAGTTTAGGCCAAACAGCCACATACTATTGTTAAAAGATTTCTTCTCTCTCGAATACAAGTCAGTTGATATTGCTCACTCTGCCAAGGAGGTACCCTTACCTCCGTCTGACATGGGTAGCGGTGTGAAGTCCCGAAAGTGCAAGGACCCGGCAAGCCGATGTCCCGAAAGGTCAATTGCCCGAAATTTGCTGATTGGTCAATTTCTGGTGAGTTACTAGTCAGTTACTAGAAATTGAACTGGGGAATTGAATTGGATCTTATCGGACCTGTCTCATAATAGGTTCGTTCGATCTGCGTGCGCCAAGTTGCTCCAACTTGTACTAAACCAATCAATTCATTCTTATGACGGGAAATGGCGAATCCGAAGTATTTGGAGCAAGTTGAGGTAACTTGGAACACACTAAACGAACTCAGCTAATGAAACAACACGATGAGTTTGCGATATTGGTAGACCGTCACAGTCCAGAAAGTTGATTTTCCCAAAGGTGCAAATTCCCAGAATTGAGAATTCCGAAAGTGCAATATTTTGCAACATTCTGGATGTTTGTTGTCCAAAAATGAAAAACAATCCCTTATGTGGTCTATGCTTGGGGATAATGGGTTTTCAGAAAGTGAACCGTTGAGATGGCGCACTTTCGGGATTTTGAATTTCGGGATTTTGCACCTTCGGGAAAATGGACATTCGGGACTGTGAAGAGCTACCGCTGGTTGAGTGCATATCGGATAATTGCCATAGATATCGTAACAATATCAAAGAATCATCGTGGTGTTTCATTATCGGACAAGTCCGGTAAGAATACAATGTATTTGACGATTTCACGAGGGAGATCCGATATTGAGTTTTTTCGTCAGGGCATGTTTGTCAGAAGAACAGCAGAGCATGAGGCGACAGATGAATCAGTTCTTCTGGAAACACGCCCATTTCAACAATGCATGCGTGACTCCAATCGAATACCCTCTTTTCCGTCAGGAATCATGAACTGCAGTGAGAGGATGGTCACTTTCTCTAGGGTCCTGTGACCCATGACCATGAATCATATTGTGTACCTGAAACTGCCACGATATATAAGATTAGGTACCCGGACTGCCGGAATATATAATATTGGGGCGCGAAACTACCATCTCATATGATATTCGGTACTCAAAACGCCATCATGTCTTGTATTGTACAAAACGATGCACGGAGTAATATTCTTCTCGGAAATAGGCAATTGGGAGCCCGACGAAGAATTCCTACCAAGAAACGGACGAGAATCTTATCCGTTTACTATGCGTTTCTTTCATCGTAATTTACAACAAATACAAACGAAGATGTTGAGAATTACGAATATTTGCAATCAAATACGTATCGAAGCGATCAATTACGTGTAGAATCTGTGACAAACAGTTTTTATCCGCATTTGACGTGTTTCATTCTCAGTCTCCTAATAATTCACATCGAGTGGGGATCAAACTGTTCTTATGAGATTCTTTACGCAAGTGATCGCTTTGTTACGTCTTGAATTGCAGACATTCGTTGTTCCAAACAGATTTCTTTTGATTTGTGGTCAAATACGATGGGAGGAACGCATAGTAGACCGATAGAATTGGTATCCGTTTTTGATCTAAATTTTTCGTAGGGAGTTGATGCAGAATTGTATCGATCGACACATTTACCATGTCAATCCGGAGTGGAATCGACAAGCTTGCGAAGTTTTCCCACGAAACCTGGGAGGTTGAGTTCGATTCATGAGAAATGATTTGTCTTACAGTTGTTCTCAAACACAATAATGATCATGAATTGATTTTTCTCATCAAAACACTCATTCGAGAAAGTACCGAATACGAGAACTCAAAATGGATGTCCTCATTCAATATTGAGTTCACCCCATTCGGAACAAATTTTTTTGTCTGATTTTTTCCCACATTTCAATGTTTGTTCTTCATTTCCCATGTTTTCCACAGGAGTCCTCGTTCTATCACTGGAAATTATGATTGGACCATTATAAGACTTTGGTAACTAATTGCCTGATCTTCAATGTTTATCAGGAGAAGAGCAAAGCATCAAGCGAGAGATGAATCAGTTTCCCCATTATCCTACAATGAATTTCCGTAAAAACACGCCCATTTCCACAATGCATCCAATGACTCCAATTCAATATCTTTCTTCCCGTTAGAAATCATAAACTGCAGTGAAAAGATGATTACTTTCTCGGGAATCCTGTCTCCAATGACTAGAAATGATACTGTGTCTTTGAAACTGCTACGATATATGATATTGGGTACCCAAAACCGCCGGAATATATAATATTATGTCCCTGGAACTACCATCTTATATGATATTCGGTCCTCACAACTGCCATCATGTCCTGTTTCGTACAATGAGATGCAGCGAAGGGTATTCTACTCAGAAATTGGCGATTGGAAGTTGATAGAGAGTTGTTACGATCGACACATTTACCATGTCAATCCGGGGTGGGATAGACAAGCTTGCGAGGTTCTCCCACGAAACCTGGGAGGTTGAGTTCGATTCATGAGGAATGATCCGTCTTACATTTATTCTCAAACACAATAATCATCATAAATTGATTTTTCTCATTGACACACTTATTCCAGAAAGTACCAAGTACAAGTAACTCGAAAGTGGATGTCCTCATTCAACATTGCGTTCACCCTATTCGGAGCAAATTCTCTGATTTCTTCCCCACATTTCAATGTTTGTTCTTCATTTCCCATGTTTTCCACAGGAGAAGTTCTCGTTCTATCACTGAGAATTATTATTGAACCATTATAAGGCCTTAGTAACTCATTGCCTGATCTTCGATGTTTATCAGGAGAAGAGCAAAGCATCAAGCGAGAGATGAATCGGTTTTTTTTGTTATCCTAAAATGAATGTCCGTAAAAACACGCCCATTTCAACAATGCATCCAATGACTCCAATTCGATATCTTTCTTCCCGTTAGGAATCATGAACTGCAGTGAAGGGATGGTCACTTCCTCGGGAATCCAGTCTCCAATGAATAGAAATGATACTGTGTCCTTGAAACTGCCACGATATATGATATTGGGTACCCAAAACCGCCGGAATATATAATACGAGGGTGGATTGATAAGTTTCCGGCCTGACCAAGGAAAACAACGTTTTTAAGGATTTTTTTTTTTTCAATTTTTCAACATAATCTCCTCCAAGGTTGATACATTTCTCATAGCGGTGTTCTAGTCTAGTAATGCCATCTCTACAGACTGATTCGTCAAGCTCCTCAAAATACCCATTTACAGCTTCGATTACTTCTTCATTGTCCGCAAATCTCTTACCGCCAAGCCATTTTTTGAGGTTAGGAAACAGATAATAGTCACTCGGGGCTAGGTCTGGAGAGTAGGGAGGGTGCGGCATTAATTCAAACTTCAGATCGTTGATTTTAGCCATCGCAACGATTGACGTGTGCGCTGGTGCGTTATCGTGATGAAACAAGATTTTTTTCTTCGCCAGATGAGGTCGTTTAATTTTCACTTCGTGGCTCAAACGTTGCAATAAGTCTGCGTAGTATTGACCAGTGATAGTTTTACCCTTTTCAAGGTAATCAATGTATATAATACCTCTTGCATCCCAAAAAACAGTGGCCATAACCTTGTTCGCCGAAAAATAGTTTTGCCTTCTTTGGAGTTGGTTCCCTGGTCCAATCCACTGTTTAGACTGTTCTTTGGTTTCAGGAGTGTAGTGGTGGACCCAAGTTTCGTCAACGGTTACGAATCGACGCAAAAATTCGCTTGGATTACGCTTATACAACGCCAAATTGGCGGTAGAAATGTTCTTTCGAATCAATTTTTGGTCGACTGTTAGCAAACGCGGCACCCATCTTGCACAGAGCTTTTCCATATACAAATGTTGGTGCAAAATATTTTGTACACGTTCATATGACATCTTACAGGTCTCAGCTGTCTCACGAACTTTTAATCTGCGATCTTTCAGCACTATTTGATGGATTTTTTCGATCAAATCTGGAGTTGTGACCTCAATGGGGCGTCCTGAGCGAGGCTCATCAGAGGTGCTCACACGACCCTTTTTAAACTCGGAAACCCACTGCTCAACGGTTGAATATGATGGGGAGGATGTCCCCAGTGTTGAGTCCATCTCTTCTTTAATTTCCTTCGGCGTTAAACCCTTCAAATAAAAGTATTTGATGACAGCACGATTTTCCAGCTTTTCCATTTTTACGAAAAACACAGAGGCGTCTTGGTCAGCGTGCTCTCAAAACTAAACTAACATGGCGATCGGACTGAAACTATAGCTACAAGCTATCTAAGGATGGTACTATAGAACGCCACCTCAAGGTAGGCCTAGTGGCGCCATCTCTTGGTCATGCCGGAAACTTATCAATCCACCCTCGTAGATAGCTTGTAGCTATAGTTTCAGTCCGATCGCCATGTTAGTTTAGTTTTGAGAGCACGCTGACCAAGACGCCTCTGTGTTTTTCGTAAAAATGGAAAAGCTGGAAAATCGTGCTGTCATCAAATACTTTTATTTGAAGGGGTTAACGCCGAAGGAAATTGAAGAAGAGATGGACTCAACACTGGGGACATCCTCCCCATCATATTCAACCGTTAAGCAGTGCACAGTGGGCCAGAAATCTAGTTGCGTGGCCAAAAACGATTCTTTTTCAAATTGATTGAAATTAAATATAAACATCATAATTTGTTTCCATATACTTTGACACACTGAATCACAAAATATTGTTACTTTTGGTAGCTTAGGTCCCTCATAAAGGACATTTTTATTCCAAATTTATGTTGAAAAATGAATGCATTGTCATTGAGTTTATACATGCTCCGAACTCAATATCATTTCTCTAGACATTGAAGCAGTGCATATTTATCTTGTAATTGCATAATTCTAATGATATTTGTAAAGAAATAACATTTTCCATGCTATATTTTTAGTCTTATCATTTCAGTTTGTCTGATTTCATTAGGTTTCACTGCACTTCTGTACCTTTGAATTGAACCTTCCCCGAGCTTCCACTTCCAAATGGACAGAATGATATACCAAACTTTTCGTGAAAGAGTTCTCAACACTGTGGATATGCCCCTTTTTGCCCGTTTCCATTCAGAAGTCAGAAAAATCGTATTTAATGTGAATGAAAACTCGTTACGTCAATGGGACAAATATTTGAACAAGTGGTAAAAATTGAAAATTTCATTAGAACCGTCTGGATTCTGGTGTATAGAGGTTTATAGGGTTGCTGATTATGAATCTGAGGTCAGATTTTGCAAATTCAAGATGGCGGATCCAATATGGCGGAATAAAATTTGAAAATTCATCAAATTTTCTTAACCCCATAAACACCAATTGTTGCCGTTTTAATGGACCATCAATGGTCCAATGATGCTGATAGCGGCCCTTTAATGGTCCTTTGGAACGCCAGTATTTGTGTGTGTTGGGAAGGTTCTTCGCTAGTGTTGCCGCGAGCCGCAAAGCGAGCCGTAACGAGCTTTAGATTTCAACTGGATTCAAATAGGACTATAAGACGTGAAAATTGTCTGAATACTTGGTTGGATGGTCCTATAGTCTCATTCAAAAGTTCATATAAACTCGTAGTTCTGTAATTTGAATTTGCAACCGATTTCTACATCCAACAGCATAGGTCCAGCTCGAGTATAGATTGATTTAAAACTTTTTTCAATAAAGATATATCACAATTTGAACCTTCAAATTCAGTTGAAGGTCTGATAAATTGGATTTTGGGGCAATTTCGTTGACTAAAGAGCAGGTCACTTTGGATTCAGATAATTTAAAACCTGGAATTCGTTACGGCTTATTTTGCGGCTCGCGGCAACATTACTCTTCGCTTATGATTCTGATGCGTTATATGCTATACAAAGATTATCGGAGAAGTTCGGTTAATGGCACTTAGTTTATCACATGAACCTCATCTTTCAGGATAAAGTGAGCATTTCATCAATATTCAGTCTTTTTCATTTTTGTAAGAGTCAATTCAATTTATAGCAGCTGGTGAATGTGAAAGTTTCGTTTCATGTGCATAAAATGAAATTCACCAAAAGAGAAATTCTTGAGTTGCTTTCAAATTCACCAAAAAAAGATTCAGTTAATAAGCTCAATAAAAACGTAAGTGATTTTGATAAAAAAAATATAGATTGTCTTAAGCTTGCATTATCAACTATCAGAAGAAAACGGGATATGAAATTTGAGGCTGCAAATAGAATGACTGATAGATTTCTTTTGAAAAATAAAAAATGGCTTGATTCTGAATTTGTTTTACCTGATTTTATATTCAGATCCTCAGTAGCAGGTCCTGGTAGAAAATCTCTTGATTACACGGAGAAGTCTGATAGATCAAAAAGACGATATGTTTCAGCTATTAGTGCTGCCAATGCTAATGATCCACAAAGACTTCTATCGGCTGCACGTCATGCAGCTAATGTATCTGGACAAAATGATGTGAAGGTAATACTAAATGAAATAACAAAAAGTCCCTCTCGTGCTTCTAAGGTGATGAAATTAATGAATATGGCACCGTCTTCAATTATAAAGAAAACTCCTTTAGAAGCTCTAGTTTTTCTATTAGATCAATCTTTATCAAAGGAGACATACAATGCTATACGTCAAGAATCTAAGAATTGCGGAGCTGACATATGGCCAGCTTACAATAACTTAAGAGAAACTAAAAATATTTTGAGACCACCAAAAGATGACATTCTGATAAATGAACATATAGCACAGGTTTCCGTTCAATCACTATTGAACCATACAAGTAAACGAATAGTCGAAATGCAAGAAGAAGTTTTACTGAGAATGATGGATACATATGCATTAACAGAATCAGAATTTGTTTTAACATGTTCTTGGGGATTCGATTGTAGCAGTGGTCATTCAAGGTAAAAGCAACGTTTTAATATTGGTTCAGATAATGTCGGCTCAAATGATGAAAATATTTTTGCAACCACACTGATTCCTTTACAATTAACATGCCAAAATGGAGAGGTAATTTGGTACAATAATGCTTCACAATCTCCAAGATTTTGTCGTCCTATTAAATTAGAATTTATCAAAGAATCAGCGGAAGTGATTCTGTCCCAAAAATTGGAAATTCAAAATCAGATTGATCGATTAAATACCTTGAGTATCGTGATGAGCAGTGGCCATGAAATAAGAATCCATTTTTCTATGCATTTAACTTTGATTGATGGAAAGGTATTGCAAATCTTAACAAACACCAAATCCTCACAGAGCTGCCCTATTTGTAAATCTACTCCAAAACAATTCAATATTATAGAGAATATTCTTGGGCAAACAAACACTTTTCTTCCTGATCAGAACTCACTTCAGTATGGTGTTAGTCCGTTACATGCATGGATTAGATTGTTCGAATGTTGTTTGCACATAGCCTATCGAATGAATATTAAAAAGTGGCAGCTCAGAACTTATGAGCAGAAAAAGCTGTTTGCAGAACAAAAAGCTCAAATACAAAAATCCTTACATGATAAATTAGGTCTAATAGTCGATAAACCAAAATCAGGTGGTAGTCGTAGTACTAACGATGGAAACACGGCGCGTAGAGCATTCCAAAATGCAGATGTTTTCGCTGACTGCTTGAACATTGATTATCAGTTGGTGCATAACTTTAAAATTATTCTCATTTCTCTTTCTTGCTAACTCCCTTTCAACGTAAAAAAATTCCAAGAGTTCTGTATGGATACAGCGAAATTATATATTTCCCTTTATCCATGGTACCCTATGCCATCCACAGTTCATAAGATATTAGTTCATGCTGGAGACATAATGAAATACTGTGTTCTACCAGTAGGTATGTTTGGAGAAGAGGCATCTGAATCTCGTAATAAAGACTATAAAAGTTTTAGACTCAACCATAGTAGACATTGTAGCAGGGAAGCGAATTTGGAAGATTTGTTTTATCGCATAATGGATTCCTCTGATCCAATTGTATCCAACATGAGTATCATATCTCGAATTCGCAGAAGAAAACGATTGCCATTACCAGTGGAAGTCAGACAGCTACTTTCGATAGATGACAGAGATAGTGATGATAATGATAATGATGAGTGCAAAACAGGAGATGTGGAACAGACTGAATTTAATTCTTTCAATGAATTGTTAGATGGGGTAGAATTATCTGATGAAGAAATCAGTGATAATGATTGAATAAATATTAATTATAAATGATTGAAAAATGTTAACAAAACCACAAAAAAAAGAAAAAAAAAGACAAAAATGAAAAAAAAAAATACAAAAAATAAGAGATAGAAAAAATACAAAAAAAAGTAAATAAAAAAAATACGGGATGTAAATTCGGACTAGGAGCCTCCTTGTGGCACATCCTGGGTGCATAACTGCAGCGAATCTTGGCCGTGAATCAAGTTGTATAACTGAATTGTCGTTGCTTCAACAAAGTAAAGTGTGTGTATTTGGAACGTATCTTATAGAATTTTTTCTGTAAGAAAAAGACAACTTTCGACAAAAAATTCATTAATAATTCGTAATTAGCAGCCTAAAAAACTCTAAATGACATTGTTCTCGCACACTTCATGAATTCCAATAATTTTGGATATCATATCGATTCCATCATCTTGAATTTCAAATTTTGTACCTAATGTGTAGAATTAACAACCTTGGCCACCACCAAACACAGGATTTCATTTCAAATCTTCGGAAATCATGTAGGTCTCACCATTTTAAATGAGGAATTTTGACATCGAATTCGAAACCAGCGATCCCAAAAACCTCTTAGTGACACAGTCAAAAATTTTTCGTCATTGTGTAAAGTGTTAAAATTTGTCTGTCAAATATTCCACATTTGCGAGTGTTGATTCAACACAATCATTGTGTTAACACAAATGGATTCAACACAATCGTTTGTGTCAACACAACGATTGTGTTGAATCAACACTCTAGAATGTTAAATATTCAACACACAAATTTTAACACTTTACACAATGACGAAAAATTTTTTACTGTGGAAGAGCCAAAGGGAATTCAATGGAATTGAAAATGAAAATCCGTCGTGTTGGAACCGCTATACGGAATTTTCCAAATCTGAATACAGATTTGAAATCAGTGACCTTGAAAACCCCTCAGGAAAAAATTTTCAGGAAATTCGGTGAATTTGAGCATTTAAACTCGCCATATCAAATCCGTCATGTTGAATTCCCGAAATCTGGCAACAGATCCGTGATCAGCGACCCTGGAAACCCCTGGAAAAGAATTTCCAAGGAATTCGGAGAATTTCAACATTTGAGCCCGCCATATTGGATTCGCCATGTTGAATTTTCCCAATCTGACTGTAGATTCGGAATCAGCGACCTCAAAAACTCTTATATGCCAGGTTTAGAACAATTCCGACGACATTTTTAATTTTGGCCACTTTTCCAGCTACCTGGCCCACTGTGCAGTGGGTTTCCGAGTTTAAAAAGAGTCGTGTGAGCACCTCTGATGAGCCTCGCTCAGGACGCCCCATTGAGGTCACAACTCCAGATATGATCGAAAAAATCCATCAAATAGTGCTGAAAGATCGCAGATTAAAAGTTCGTGAGATAGCTGAGACCTGTAAGATGTCATATGAACGTGTAAAAAATATTTTGCACCAACATTTGTATATGGAAAAGCTCTGTGCAAGATGGGTGCCGCGTTTGCTAACAGTCGACCAAAAATTGATTCGAAAGAACATTTCTACCGCCAATTTGGCGTTGTATAAGCGTAATCCAAGCGAATTTTTGCGTCGATTCGTAACCGTTGACGAAACTTGGGTCCACCACTACACTCCTGAAACCAAAGAACAGTCTAAACAGTGGATTGGACCAGGGGAACCAACTCCAAAGAAGGCAAAAACTATTTTTTCGGCGAACAAGGTTATGGCCACTGTTTTTTGGGATGCAAGAGGTATTATATACATTGATTACCTTGAAAAGGGTAAAACTATCACTGGTCAATACTACGCAGACTTATTGCAACGTTTGAGCCACGAAGTGAAAATTAAACGACCTCATCTGGCGAAGAAAAAAATCTTGTTTCATCACGATAACGCACCAGCGCACACGTCAATCGTTGCGATGGCTAAAATCAACGATCTGAAGTTTGAATTAATGCCGCACCCTCCCTACTCTCCAGACCTAGCCCCGATTGACTATTATCTGTTTCCTAACCTCAAAAAATGGCTTGGCGGTAAGAGATTTGCGGACAATGGAGAAGTCATCGAAGCTGTGAATGGGTATTTTGAGGAGCTTGACGAATCAGTCTATAGAGATGGCATTACTAGACTAGAACACCGCTGTGAGAAATGTATCAGCCTTGGAGGAGATTATGTTGAGAAATAAAAAAAAAAAAATTCTTAAAAACGTTGTTTTTCTTGGTCAGGCCGGAAACTTATCAATCCACCCTCGTATATCCGCGGCATGCTATGGAATGATGAAATGGCAGTTTCGGGGACAGTCCCCAGAACTGCCATTTACGGAGAATGCTCGTGAGACCAGTCCTCAAAACCACCACAAGTCCCCAAAACTACCGCATTATGCCCGAAACGGTCCCTGAAACTGCCGGTTCACATATATATATTATATGATTTTAATTTTCAATCAATATTCAATGAAAAATGCAAATATTTTAAGATATAACAATATTCTTTTTCCTACGTCTTTGAATTGTTTTTGAAAGTACGTCAAAATATATACAAATTCTGTATACATTCGGGTGACAGATTCGAAGGAAACTCCTGTGCGCTACGGGAAAGCGTTCATAAAAAACTCGAGACCAGAACAATGTCTGTGCTGTTTCGATACCTCGCTATGTGACGTCAACCCATGCATTCCTAACTCTATGTATACTTTCAGAAATAATTTTGATTATCAAATATGCAATATTATTGGGCAATATTTATAACCAAATTCAGATTCTTAAGTATTAGTTATTATATTTTCTTCAACAATATGACTCGACCCCCAAACTTTAGATAAGAATTAATCTATGCAATAGAATTATAAAATCTAATATAAATTGTTCAGATTACATTTTCAATATTGACTAGAATTCTCAAAATGAAGCTATAGATAGATATAATACATTGAAAATGGTTTTTTCTAACTTGAGCAATATTTGAAACATATTCTTCACAAATTTAAACAAATTCTGAAAATATTCAAATGTATTGAATCATATTTTTGATGAATATTGCCATGAATAGAATATTACCATGATATTTTTATATAACATTCATAACAAATATATAACTAGAATATAACAAAGTTCAAGAAACCATTCAAAAACATTCAAATTATAATTCAACAATTTCTATGTTGCTTCTCATTGGGAAAATCTATTTAAACTATGAAAAACCAACGAATATATTATATAAGATCATTATCATTGTAATTCTGAACAATTATTATAAGAAAATCTATTATTTTCAACTCGAGTCTACGAGGGAAAGCTATGCAAACATAAAGAAGCATTGATACGTAGGAAAACCTATATGAAAAAAACTGTCGAGCCATAGAAAGAATGAAAACATATTTCCTTCTTTCTTAAACAACTGACCCCCATTCGGAGGGCAGCTCTCAGAACAGTATATAAGGAGCCACCTCGTGCCCTTCGATTAGACACTCTCTCTCAATTTACAGACTCTCTCAATTTTTACACACTCTCAAATTTTTCTCAAGCTCATTATACATTCATCATTATAGTTCAATTCTCAAGGTTCATATACGTTATTCTTCTCACAGTTGAGTTCATTGTACTTGATAAATTTATTCCAAATATACTCAAACAACATTCAATTGGGAAGTTTTATTCATCGAAACCACAAAGTAAGTTCAAAAGAATAAAATACACGCGATTTTATTTCTTACTAATCCTTCAAATTTCCATCCTTTTCCCTGATAACGAAACTCGCGGTCGTTATCAGAACATACCATACAATTTTCCTTGTTTTAAGACGAGATACACGCGATCTAGTCTTTATCCCTTCAAATTCCTATCCTTCTCCCTGATAACGAAACTCGCGGTCGTTATCAGAACATACCATACAATTTTCCTTGTTTTAAGACGAGATACTCGCGATCTTGTCTTAATCCCTTCAAATTTCTATCTTTTCCCCTGATAACGAAACTCGCGGTCGTTATTGGAACATACCAATATACCTTCTCTATTTTAGATATGATACTCGTGATCAAATTTCAAAAATTCCTATGATACTCGTGATCATTTGTAAAGAAATATACTCGCGATATTTCTTCACTGTAAACAATACTCGCGATTGTTAACAGTTAATGACATTACAAATTTTAGTTACGATACACGCGATCGTGAACTAAAAAAAAATCAAATAATCGCCTAAGATCTCCCTTTTAATCGTACGCAAACATGATATGAATATCATAGCACTATCCCTTTAAAATTTTTTCCCTTTTCACGACTTTCTTTCAAAACGGTGAATTGAATGGTCCCCGAGTATAATTGGATCAATTGTGAAATTTCTAATTGTTTTAGTGACTCGATCCCTAAAAGAAATAGCATCAGATCTCCAAGACTACAAAAAACCTATCTCACTCTCCGTTTCTCCCAGTTCATGAAAAAAATCTATCTATTAGAGTCAGTGAAGTAATTCTCACGAATTTCAATTCTGACTCATGTCAGGGGAAGGTATTTCTCGTTCCGACGAAATCCCTGGACGTGACAATACGTTTCCCAATTATACTATTGAATTAACCTGTATTATTGACGGAATTTGGACAAAAACATTTCGTAGGTAATTTTGCTTCCCTTTGATTCCACGCGAGTGATTGAAAGATAATACGTAAACCGCTGAGCCAATTCACCGCTGTGAGATTGGGCAGTTTTGGACGACACTTGAATACATTAAAGCATCAGAAGAAGCGAATCAAATGTTGCGCCATTTTTTTCCATAAGTTATGCATTTACGGGAAATTTCAACTGCATAACAATGAAATCCACGATGAAGATCAGTTTCTAAATATAAGTTTTAGTCTTCCACTGATTCTTGCGGCGAGTATAAGAGGCGTTCAAAAGTAATAACCTACAAATATCAAAGTGTTTATAAATTCGTTTCCTAATACCTGCAAACCAAGAGGAAAGCTAATCTTATATTTGAAGTTCAATGTTAGGTGTGCAAGTTCCTGAAATAACCACCTATTCCAAATTCGGATTTATCAAGTAACTGATGAAACAAATCAACGCAAATTTTACCCGCTTCTTCTGATTGAGTGCCCTTAACTAGTTTTCAGAACAGAATATTCATAATAACCTGAGATGTAACATTTTCCAATACATTTAGCGATTACAATATGTCATTATCACATGGAGAATCTTTAATCTAATCAATCCTGAAAAGTATTTCGTGGCTGTATCTAAGTTTAAAAATTGTCCAATGAAGATATGATAATGAGTTTTGAAAGAGGATTGATTTATTACGTGTCCAATGTCTTCTAACTCTTCCATTCTTGTCATATGTAGATCTGCCGGTAACAAGTCGAAAACAATAAACTACGATTGAGCACCACGTGACGCATTAAACATTTTGTTGCGCTCATTTTGAATGGAATCTGTGATTCGACCAATCACACACGAGTTACTGAAAATCACAATCTATGATAATGAATTGTGTTGAAAATACTGTTAATAATTACACATCAGAAATTTGATGAAAAATTACAGTTTAAAAGTTCAAATTTCAAATATCCTTCATTTTAAGAATGGTTGGGATCAACACAATATTTTTATTGGAACTAGTGATTTATTAGATTCATTTATATATTTTTCAATGAAGATGAATATTCTGATCAAAGATTGTAATTTATATGAACGATGTTCACTATCTTCAAACATCGTATTTTAATTTCGTAGATTCTTGTTGGCGATTATCTACTTTTTACAGCGATATCCTCGTTATGTGAATAGATATTGTAATTTTTGTTCTTTTCTTCCTCTCAGTGTACGACCTAGCCACTTTCCGTTTCAGAAGATTCTGAATCGATTGGTCTATATTCCACAGAGACAAATTTTTGAAATTTTTTCACCAATTTGCTCCAGCACTTGGTGAATTTTGGAGGTGCAGCTTTAAAAAAATGTTCCTCTCAAGTGCTATTCATTCTTCATTTCAAAAGATCCTGAATCGATTAGTCTATATCCCACGGCAACAAGTTTTCGAAGTTTTTCCATTGAATTCCGAATTTGAGGTCGAAAAACACCTCTCTTCCACGACCTACTCATTTTTTGTGTCAGAAGATTCTGAATCGATTGGTTCATATTTCACGGGAACGGATTCTTCAAACTCCCATCACGATGATTACAATAAATAGCACTTTGAGGGTGGTGTCGTTATCTCAGAGATTGGCTGATGTGATAAAAGCCTTGACTCTCACTCGCAGAACCCGGGTTCAATCCTCACTGGGGATACCTTCTAATAATCGACTCCGAAGCAGGTTTTCTTCCACTCAAAGTGTTTCTGGCCAAGCTCATTCAACATTCGTGGAAGTATCATCATCATCATGAAGTAATCAGTCTTATGACTGGTTTGAAGAAATCCTCCAACCCTGTCTATTATCCGCTAACCGCTTAACTCCTGTATATCTACGACAACCCTTATCTTGTATAATTTGCTTCATATACCTTAATCTAGGTCTACCTCTTCGAGTTTTACCATTCATTTTTCCTTCCAATATTTTTTTCAATAAGCTATCATGCCTTAATGTGTGTCCTATCAGATTACTTCTTCTTTTCACGACCTGTCTCAAAAGACTTGAGACCTGACTCATTTACCTTCTCAAGTACTTCTTCATTTTCTACTTGCTCTATCCACCCTATTCTAAGCATCCTTCTATAACATCACATTTCAGAAGCTTCGAGTCTTCGTTGGTCCGTTTTTCCAATTGTCCAAGTTTTGCAACCATATAATGCTGTGCTCCAAACGTAACTCTTCAAGAATTTCTTCCTTACTGCTAAGCTAATATTCTTCGAACATAGTGACCGTTCCTTTTGGTGGGGAGCCTGTTTCCTTTGTGCTATTCTTGCTCTTATATCTCTCTCGCTTTCACCGCTTTCTGTAATTATGCTTCCTAGATATTCAAATTCTTTGACTTGCTGAATTGTCTCTGCATCTATTTTGATTTTCGTTCTTCTTGATGTTTTCGCTGTTGTACAAATCATGAATTTTGTTTTGTCCTTATTTATATTCATACAATATTTGTTTAGTAATATTCTTCCCATAGTGTTGAGAGTATTTTCTAACTCAGCACCACTCGTAGCTCATATAGCTATGTCATCCGCAAATCTCAACATGCTTACATTCTCACCTTGAATCTGTAATTTCAATGGCACTTGCTCCTTCACTTCGTTTTTTGTGGTCTTGTGTGGGTGTGTGGGGATATTAGAATTATAATTAATAAAATACCACTTGATTAACACTGTAATTCGATAAGTAATGACCGATACAGTCTGGTCTTGTCACATCAATCATTAGATTAGCTATAGATTTACAACTTTCATTAATAGTATAACGAGCTCCATTAGCTTTTCAGTGTGGGCACATTACGTGCTGCTCGTACGCTTATCTGAGATTCACTCGTTATTCACTCGAGTTTGTGTCAACATCAGACACAGTCAGTTCGTGAGTGTGACACAAAGCGTCATACATCTTTCCTTTTTTCACGAAAATCAAAGTACAGTATTATCCAAAATTTTTTTTTACAACTTCGTGGTCATTACGGTTTTTCCATATACTTTAATTACATAACAATGAATTACATATAAGTTTCGTCAACGATACCATAGATATTTACAACTTACAAGTTTGATCTCTTCGGTTTTTCAATAAGCCTGCCTCACTTAGTTACTGCTTGAGGTGTGGCGCCGCATATTACATTATTCGCCTCATCATTACTCTCTATAGCGTTTTTTGATTCGTTTGTTCTATAATTGTATTGTTCAGGCTACTCGAACTTTCGTCACTACTATTCCTAAGGGGGGTGAATCTATATTTTCCATGGACAATGTCGTTTCTTCATCACCCTCACTTCCGCTTAAATTCTCACTATTGACAGGCAATGCGGTTTCCTCAAGGGGGTTTCGAAATAAATGATCCAAATCATCGTAGTGCGGTGCTGACTGTGTGCCTGGGTATCCATCATATTGAGGAAGTTTGACATTGTCCTCGGAATTTTTTTTTCTTATAATGACTTCCTTAATATCGTTTATATTACGTCTAATCTTATTTCCGTTTCTATTTAGAATAAGGTATGAGCGTGGTACGTTTTCAATTTTGCTCGTAATAGTTGCTCTTCCCACATTTTATTTATTTCATTCCTCACGAGAACTACTTGGTTTGGGTGATATTGCACCGGTTCGGGAATATCTTTTCCCTTCGCAAATTTGTCATATCCTTTTTTGACTTCAGCTCTATTCATTTTAATTTTATTTTCTGCTTCGGACGGAACCTTGTTCGGTTTCAGATGTTCCGCCTGAGTTGGGAGCTTCGTTCGTGGTAATCTTCCCTGTAGCATTTGTGAGGGACTGATGTTTGTTCCACTTATTGGACTATTGTTGTAATTGAGCAAGCTCAATTCAAGGTTCTTTATGCCCGTTTTTTTAGCATCATTTTCACAATACCGACACCCTTTTCAACTAACCCATTCGATTGAGAATGATGCGGGCCTATCGTTCTAAGATCAAAATTCCATTCCCTTGCAAATGCTTCAAACTCCACACTAGAGAAAGGAACATTGTCGGATACGACTGTTTTTGGTATCCCGAAGTGCACAAACACTCCCTTAAGCTGAGCCACTACTGCTCCTGCTGTCTTAGACGGCAGTTTCAATGCTTATAGCCATATAGAGTGGTAGTCTTGTATGACTGGAAGACTAGTACCTTGGAAATCGGCTATATCCACTCCGATTTTAACCAATGGTAGCTCCGGAATTTCATGTTGAAGCAAAGGGAATGTTTGCTGCTTTGGGGCAAACGTTTGGCACACCTCATAGCTTTTAACAAAAGATTTAATATCCTCATTCATGAGCGGCCAATAGAACAGTTTTTTCGCTTGCCCTGTTAGTTTCGAGATCCCTATGTGGGACTCGTGTAATGTATCTAATATATACAATCTTAGTCTCTTAGGAATGATTAATCGATCATTTGAATAACAAAAGCCATTTTTTACTGATATAGTATTTCCTTCTGTTAGGTATACCTTAAGGTTATCGTCTGTTATGGATCCCAACCCATTAAGTCCCAAAATGACATTTTTGCGTTGTATTTTTCAACGGCTGTACTTTCTAAGAAAAAGGGTTATGAAAAATTCCAGACCAACCAGTTTCGATGGAGAATTGACTGATCTTTCAGAATCTGATATTAGTTTTTTCGAGAAATGCACCTGTCACAAGATATACAGGTTTTTCTCCGAAAAAACGCGAATTTTAAAACTTCTTTCTTTCTTTATCTCATGTTTTCACATGAGAATCGTGTCATAATTCTTCTTGTAACTACAGAAACCGAGTCAATTCACTTCAAACTTCAATTTATGCCTTGGCCGATTGGAAAAACTCATGTGGAAACAACCAAAATGGCGGCTCAAACGTGGGAAAAATGTCAAAAACTTCAAGAGTTTTTCATTCGAAAACGATGGACTTGAGGCAAAAATTTTACTGCACAAAAAGTTCTTAGAATTGATCAAAGAACACGCTCAAATATTTTCAGAATTTTTTGACAACTTTTTTGAATTTCCAAAATCGCCAAAATTTGAAAATTCAAAAAAAGCGTCAAAAAATTCTGAAAAAATTTAGGCGTATTCTTTGATCAATTCTGAGAACTTTTTGTTCGGTAAAATTTTTTCCTAAAGTCCATCGTTTTCGGAAGAAAAATTCTTGAAGTTTTTGACATTTTTTCCACGTTTAAGCCGCCATTTTTGTTGTTTCCACATGAGTTTTTCCAATTGTCCAAGGTTTCTGTAGTTACAAGAAGAATGATGACACGATTCCAATGTGAAAACATGAGATAAAGAAAAAAAGAGGTTTTAAAATTCGCGTTTTTTCGGAAAAAAACCTGTATATCTTGTGACAGGTGCATTTTTCGAAAAAAACTAATATCAGATTCTGAAAGATCAGTCAATTCTCCATTGAAACTGGTTGGTCTGGAATTCTTCATAACCCTTTTTCTCAGAAAGTACAGCCGTTGAAAAATACAACGCAAAAATGTCATTTTGGGATCTAATAGGTTAATGACTTAGGCCATCTGTTTTTATAATATTGTATCAATCTGCTTAGATCCTCATCTTCAGTAGTTTGACGCTGAAATTCAAGCAATCTATCACTAGAAAAGACAACCTCACAAATTTCTAGGCTGTGAATTACTTCATGATCATCCGATAATACACCAGATTGATCCTTCATTAAATAGTCTCGACTCAGGTAGTCAGCGACGTACATTTTGCTTCCTGGAGTATACTCCAAACTTATGTTATACACGAACAATTTTTCCTCCAGCTTCTTCAGGCAATTATTAGCTATCTTGGACATTTTCTTTGTCATGATGGACAATAAGGGCTCATGGTTCGTTTGTACTTTTATTTCACAGCCATAAATGTATTGATGGAACTTTTTGCATGCATAATATATTGCGAGAAGTTCCTTTTCTATCTGCGCCCAGTTTTTCTCAGCGTCAAATAAAGCACGTGAAGCGTACATTACTACTCGATTGTTTTAAAGCAAGCAAGATCCCAACCCGGATTCTGAGGCGTCCGTCTGTATTATTACTGACTGATTCGGAATAAAGCTTGCTAAGACTGGAGCCTGTGTTAGCAGAGTTTAGATTTGTTGAATCGCTTGATCGTGCAAATTAGTCTATTCAAAAATTGCGTCTTTTTTAATTGACTCCCTTAGAGGCTGAGTTACTTCGGCCATATTAGGAACGTATTCTTGGACATTATTTACCATGCCCAAGAATTTTTGAACTCGCTCCTTCGTTTTAGGTTTCGACAACGACTCAATGGCTTCTATTCTGCCTGGATCAATTGCCATTCTCTCATGACTAAAAATGTGTCCAAGAAACTTCACATTGGTTTTATAATATTCAAATTCATCTGGATTCAACTTTACATTATATTTTTGCGCTCTATTTAGGACTTCGCAAAGCATCGCGTCCATTTCGGCTTTAGATTTTGCAGCTATAAAGACGTCATCAAAATAGATTACGACTCCTTCGATTTCTCCGAAAAATTGATACATTAATTTTTGAAACGCTTCAGGTGCGATATTCAAGCCAAACGGCATTCGATTAAAACATAATATTCCCAACGGAGTTTAAAACGAACAAAGCCGTCTCGAGACTGTGTCCAGTTCGATCTGATAGAACGCGTCTTTGATGTCTAAAAGGCAAAAGTATTTTTTCCCATTTAATTGTGGAACAATTTCGCTAAGCGTCGGAATAGGGAATTTTTCCACAATTGAACTCCGATCAAGTTTTTGTGGATTGAGGCATATTCTTAATGATTTATTGAGTTTTTCGACTAAAATAATCTCATCTAACCAATCAACCGGGCCCTCAATCCCCCTTAGTATTCCCAATTCCAGTAATTCCTGAAGCCTTTCAACATATCGAGCTTTTAATTTTAGCGGGATCCTTGAATGTGATTTGTAACACGGCTTGGTTTCGTTTTTCAACCTTAGCGTGTATCGCTCTGGAATTTTACCGACTCCTTCGAATATGTTAAAAAATCTTGAAATTACGTCATTTTTATCTACAAATTCAGTTGCTTCTACACTATTCATTGACGCTTGATTAACATCGCGGTGAAACTCAATTTCTTCAATCCTCTTTATTAGGTTTAGTTTTATACATAAATTTCTACCCAGCAAAGGTTCCAAGGATTCATTTTTTAATCCATTAATTGTATAGAAACTTTCGGTGAAGCTTTTGTTTTTACATTTAAATGACATAAGTATTATGCCTATGATTTCGAGACTATAGCCACCGTAGGCTATATTTCGAACATCGCGTGATTGGCGAATTGTTATCATTCGAAATTTTGTCTTTAAGCATTACCTCGTTCAGTTGAATACATTCACCTTCATTCCGTGAGATACCCAATTTCTCAATCGTGTTGACATCACGTTGTTGACATCCTACGGCGAAATGGTTTCGTTGTGAGCAGATATTACATTTCTGGTTGTAAGCAGGGCAGCTTCTACTTTTTTGTGTTGTTCCACATTTCTTACAGTCATATGGTTCATCACTACGTATGTCTATTGATGTTTTCGTGTATCGATTGCTATTCGATGACTTTGATGTCATTTGACGGTTATACGATGATCCTTGTCTGTTTCGATTGTAATCGTTTTTCTGCCCGTTGAATGAAGTTTGAATTTCGTCTACAGTCTAACTTTCGAACGATAGACGATTATCTTCTACTAGAGCTTGGCTTTCTTTTGCCAACTCAGACGCTCGTCCTATTCTGATTACATTTTCCAGGGTTACTTCAGGGTGACGTGAAAATCGTTCGTGTGAATTTCTATCATTCAATCCCAATATCATTCGCACTTTTAGGAGATTATCAGACAAATCTCCAAACTCGCATGTTTTGCTTAGTTTACGCAATTCGAGAACAAAACGTTCGAAGGATTCCTCGGGCTTCTGCTGTCTTTGGAAAAATTTGAATTGCTCCACGATTACATTCGTTTTAAGAGAACAATACTCACTCAAGCCCGTGAATATTTCCGTTGCTGTTTTGTCTGTAAGTTTCAAGCTTTCGATTAACTCATTGGTGTTGTCTCCAATGAGAGAGTGTAATACCGCGGTTTCGATTTCTGGTTTGTCGATTAGTTTCTGGTTTGCAACCACGTAAAGTTCGAATTTTCTTTTGAACACTTTTAGATTTTCTTTTAGATTGCCAGTTAGTGACAATTCTGGTGGAGGGTTCATTAATTGCGACGTCATTTTCACTCACTGACACGCAACCACCAAATCACTGCGCAAATATCCTCAAAATTTTGCGTATTAACTATTTTCGCGTTTTCAAGTTCTTTTCACCGATACATGTTTAGCACGTTGACCGGTGAATCCTCGTCGCCATGTTGTGGTCTCGTGTGGATGTGTGGGGATATTAGAATTATAATTAATAAAATACCACTTGATTAACACTGCAATTTAATAAGTAATGACCGATACAGTCTGGTCTTGTCACATTAGTCATTAGCTTTCCAGTGTGGGCACATTACGTGCTGCTCTGTGCTTATCTGAGATTCACTCGTTATTCACTCGAGTTTGTGTCAACATTAGACACAGTCAGTTCGCGAGTCTGACACAAAGCATCATACAACATCGTTCATCGCTTCTTCCATATACAAATTGAAAATCAGTAGTGATAGTGAGCATCCTTGTCTCACCCCTCTTCTAATTTGTGCTTCTCCTTTTTGACCTTCTATCTCTATTATTGCGGTTTGATTCTTATATAATTCATAAATTATTCTCCTATCCCTGAAATTAATTCCTACCTTTTTCAAAATCGTAAACATCTTCTCCCAATCAACATTATCAAATGCTTTTTGAATATCCACAAAACCTATATACACAGACTTTTTCAACTCTAGACTTTTCTCTACTACTGTTCTGAGTGCTAATATTGCTTCCCGCGTTCCCCTATTTTTCCTGAGACCGAAACTGATCTCCTGCTGATCTACTCTCTATTTTATTCTCTATTCTCCTGTATATGATTCTCGTCAGTATTTTCGAGGCATGTAAAGTTAAACTAATCGTTCTGTAGTTCTCGCATTTGTCTGCTCCTCGTTTTCTTTGAATGGCGAAAATTTTATTCTTCTGGAAATCTTTCGGTACTTCGCCTATTTTGTACATATCTCTGACCAATTCAAACAGTGCGTCACGAGCTCTCTGACTGGAGGCTTTGATAAGGTCCGCACTTATGCCATCTATTCCTGGTGCTTCATTATTTTTCTTCATCGACATCTTCCTCCCTCTCTAAGAATCCTATATTATCGCTGCCTTTATACAGATCTTCGCAATGATTAATCCATTGTTCTATTTTTCCCTCCGTCCTTATCAATTGTCTCCCTAGAGAATTTTTAATCCTACCGCTTCTAGATTTCATTTGTCCAAAAAATCTCTTAACCATCCTATATGCTCCATCAATTTTCCCTCAATGTAATCTTACTTCTATATCTTGACATTTTCCCTCCAACCATTGTTCTTTTGCTTCCCTCGATTTTCTGATTATTTTATTCCTCAGTGCCTTGTATGTCTGCTGGTCTCGTTCACTATTCTTATTCTCGTATTTCCTCCTTTCATTGATTAAATCGAGAATTTCTTCTGTTATCCATGGTTTCTTAGGCTCTATCCCATCGTTCTTCCAAATTCCATCTGCACATTGCTCTGGGTGCTTCCGACATTCGTGCAAAATTCGCGAATTTTGCAAACTTCAATAAGAGGAAAAAGGACACAAGTATTGAAGTTTGCAAAATTTGCGAAATTTGCACGAACGTCGGAAGCATCCTATATGTTCCCCTTCAGATTTGTCCATCTACTGTCTATTTCCAAGTCTTTCTCTTGTCGATCCTCCAATTTTTCGTCCAACATCACTTTGAATGCCTCCCGTGTTTTTCCTTGTTTGAGATTCTCCAAATTCCATCTTTTTTGCATCTCCCTTCTCTTTTTCAGAGCGATGAATTCCAGAGAACATTTCATCAGCAACATATTGTGATCACTATCTATATCCGCGCCTGGATAAGTTTTACAGCTTTTCACTCGGTTTCTAAATCTTTGTTTAACTAATACGTAATCAATTTGATATCTTGCTGTATCTCCTGGCACTTTTCAACTATAGATTCTTCTTGGATGATTTTTGAATAATTTGTTGATAATAACCATTCTATGTCCTTCACAGAATTCGATTAAACGTTTTCCTCTTCCATTTCTGTTTCCTAACGCAAAATCTCCTATTATGTCGCCCTCTTTTCCTTGCCCTACTACCGCATTCCAGTCGGCTATCATCATCAAATTTCCTTCTCTCTTTACATATCCCATCACATCTTCTATTCCATCGTACGTTTTTTCGATATATTCCTCTGAGTATGCAGATGTGGGCATGTATACTTGAACTATAACAGTGTCTACCGGTTTTGTTCCAACTCTGACCATCATTACGCGTTTGCTATGTTGCAAATAATTTTCTATCCTATCCCCTACCCTTTTATGCATTATAATTCCCACACCTGCTTGACCATTCTTTGATCCTGTATGAATGATTCTATAATCCCCACTCCAGAAATCCCCTTCTTGCGGCCATCTCATTTCACCAATTCCCATTACATCGATACCTAACCTATTCATTTCTAATTTCGAATTTTCTAATTTTCCTGTTTGTCTCAGTGATCTAACATTCCACGCTCCGACTCGGAGAATTTTCTCTTCCTTCCCTATCCTCTTTGGTTTTTTGTCTTGTTTGATGAGGCTCTCTCGAGTAGCCTCCACCCGGAGATCCGAACGAGAGGCTATTTCACCTCCGGATTATTTTACCCGAGAGAACGCTATCATGTTGTTGTTGTTGCTTTTTTTCCAATAAATTGAAATTAAGAATTCTAGGTTCGGAGAAGAGATTTCATTTCCCCGGGAATATTAAAAGATATCAAGGAAGGTAGTTTCCCCTTGCTTTCCTTCCGTTTCTGCCGATGTTCCTGGCGTTGGGATGATTTAGTTTCTCTCAGTTTGTATTCTCCCTCTCGAGTATTTTATTCCACCCGAAAAAGAGACCCAAATCTGAGATACTTATCCCCCCCACCACGTAAAGGAAGCAGATACAACCAAGGATGGATCAAAAGGATATCAAGGACAGGTATCAAGAGTATCTCCCTGGAAGACCTGCAATCATCCCACGGAGAGGTTGTGGAAGTGAACTCTGAAGAAATTTTTTTTTTCAACCCAAAGTAATATATCGTAAGATTTTTAATATATGCGATCGTTCCATTTTCTCCGTACAGAATATCGCTGAAATGATCACATCAATATTTTAGAATGTCTCCAGAATGTTACCTCAATGATTCCAGCAATGTTTCAGAATATCTCCAGAATGTTACAAAGATGGTGACATGAGATCCTGCAAACATTCTGATAATCTCCTTGAGATATTTTCCAGAATATTACACATTCCAAATGTAATGTTCTGACAATATTGCTGGGACATCCGTTGCTGTGTGGGTCCCTCTCTTCCGGAAATAAGACCATTCATGGCGGAGCCAATAAGACAGTTTGTCACGTTTGACACCACTCTCCTTACACGCACTCTGAAATTGCCTATAGGGAACAAAGCGTTAGTGTCTTCACTCATATGATACACTGTGGTTGTGAGTCTCTATTTAATGTAGTTTGTGGATTTCATTTTCAATAACGCTCATTTGATTTCTGTGTTTCGGATGTTGAATGAAGTCATTCAACTGATGTTTCGATGTAAGTCGTCTATCAAAGACTGTGAAAAAATATGGAGAGATTGATTTGAGAATTGAGGTTGAATTTCGGCAACAAGTTATGATATAGATCTTAACCATATTATAAGCATTATTTTTATTCTACAGCAATGATACAACGTGAGATAAAGAGTAGATTTGAACCTACTTTATGTGTTCCTGTTGAAATTAAATATCGCTTCACATATTTTATCATGAACTGATTATAGCTCTGAGCAGGATTTATGCGAGGGATTTCTAAATAAGTTGTGAGTGCAGTTTTGATTTTCAATATTCCGATGTACATTATTATCTCTTTCTTTATTATTTTCGAAATTTGCGACGAGGAATCTTTGCTCATGAAAAAGAAACGATTATAGGATTATACTTTGTTTTCAGGAACCCTGGCGGAAACGTTACACCGTTTTTTTGGGTGTCAATGGTGTGTGAGTGTGAATTGAGTGTAAAGTCGGTGGTATTTCGGTATTTTGGCGAATTTACACCCTGAAAACACGGTGTACTTGTGAATTTTTTACACCCAACACTTACACCAAATCCACACTCAATTTTTACCCATCGTACACCAACAAGACATCCAAGGAATGAAGAGTGTACACCATAATTCCACCTTGCTTACAACGAGAAACATCTGTACTTGATGTCAATCGGAAGATAGGTACACCGAATTCCCACTGAATTCACACTCATTTTACACTGAATCTCCACTGAGTGAACACCAAACAGAAGATTCGGAAAGTAGGAAATATCCACCCAATATCACCTGGTTCACGACAAAAGATCTGTGCAGATGATTTCAGTCAAAACACAGGTACACCGAAATCCCACTGAATCAACGAGGAAAATGAAGGAAGTACTGAGAACGACAAGAAACAAAAAACGCCTGAAAAAAAGGGAGGATTCAACCGAAAGTGATACAAATACAAACAATAGACAGACAAAACAGAATTAAGATCACACAGAACAAACTTTTGAAGGGCAAAAAACAAGAGGACGTGAACGAAGATGAAAACATTATCCATGACCCTTTTGCCCTTTCGGAAACCCGCCTGCTCTTCAGGAACGATCCCAGCATTTCTGAGCCATTTCCATGATCTATCGCAAAGAATCTGGGTGAAGAGTTTTGTAGCTACATTTATGAGCGCAATCCCACGGTAGTTCATGGGTTCTAATTTGTTGCCCTTTTTGTGAAGCATGAAGAGAGCAATCTGAGCCCAGGATTTAGGAACTGATTCTATTGAATAGGAAAAGAATATAATTGAACCACTCTATGGGGAGAGCTTTGAGAAATTCTCCCCGAAGGCCATCAGGACCTACGGCTTTACTATTTTTAGTTTTTCTTAGACAATTCGACAGTTCTCTAGCCGAGATTACAGAATCCAGAAAGAGATCACAAACACCGAAAATCGTGAATTCACGGTTTAGACTTGGACGGTAAGCGGACTTCAAGAAGTGATTCCAGACTTCTATTACAATAAAGTTGTTAAACGGATTCCTAGGTCGGAAACTTCTGATCGTACTCCAAAAAATGCTGGGATTCCTGACGCAAGCGAATTTTTCAATAATCCTTTGTAAAAAATGCTTTTTTTTCATCTCTAGTAATCAATTATAGGCTTTCTTTCAGTTCAAGTATTTCTGCAGGCTTATAATTCGATTTTTTGCCGTGCTTCAGAGCAGGATTAAGATTTTTTCGTGCTAGCGAACAATCCTTGCCGAACCAAACCTTGTTGTTTTGTGTCTGATTATTTGCAAATCTCATCATTTTAAGCATGTCGCGTGCTGCTTCAAAGATGGCGTCATAGAAATTTTCGTGAAGTGTTTCGATCGAGGAAGAAGAAGTTCATAGAAAGCCTATCTGAGTTGGACAAATGACCTTGAAAGCTATCCATTTTTCCCAATGACCATATCAGTTTTCTTTCTGGAGGAGACCAGAAAATAACTTCATTTGTTTCCGCAGCATTTATTGTAGGAAGTTCTGTGTGAATAGAAACAGAGAGAGGGTCTGATCCGAGAAGATGTTCACTAACCTCTAAATCTTGCACAAGTTCAAGGTGATTCGATGAGACCCAGATGAGGTCTATAGTGCCAGAGCCTGAAGTATTCAAGCAGGTGAAGTGGGCTGGACTGTCACCAGACGTTCTCTCATCATTGAGAACAAAACTGTTGTCGTGCATAAAGTTAAGCAGCAATGATCTGTTGGCATTGATCTCTTTCTCGAAAGAGGGACGTATTCCCAACAATTGGGTTCCTTCAAAAATTTCTGAAGTTATTAAGCCCAGTTCACCTACTCGAGAGTTAAAATCCCTTCTTAAAATAAACAAACTGTGCTCGTATTGAATAATCATATCATCTGAGGTAGCTTCTTGAAGAGCCTCCAATGAAACTGACATTTCACAAGATGGTTTGAAATAAAAAGAACCCAGAATAGCATGAACATTGTTACAATTAATACGGATGAATATCCACCAAGGAGTAATATCAATCACACAAGGGTTGAGATGTGGATTGACCGAAGTCAGCAGATCGCCGCTGGCTTTGCCCACGGAGAGATCCTTTGTTGCATCAGACCAAACATTAACTCGAGATTTCAGTGACTCCGGAAGAAACAAAGCGTTTTTATCGGGGTACTATGTTTCACTAGAACAGCTAACGTTCATGTCATTAAGTTCACAATGATTAATTAAATTTGTGAAACCATGAACATTCCAAAATAATATACTGAGTTCACGAAACGGCACTTTGTTTCTGGTAGAACAGGAACTGATCTGGTGACCTTGCAAGCCCTGCAAAACAGAGGGTTCTAAGTTTCCATTATTGTCGGCGAGGCTAGTGCCACATGTTGTTTTCCCCCGTTTTTTGCAGGAGTAGATTGTGATCTTCGAGGTGTGAATATTCCCTGTGTTTCAAACCAAGATATTGATAATTGACTCGATGTGAGCAAATCTTCAGAGGCGCCTCGGTGAAAAGCCGGTGTATAGTTTGAATCAAAATCTACTTTTACGATTTCTACACTAAGAGAAGTGAACTGTAACCGTTACCATGCGAAAGTGATAGCTGAATGGCAGAATCTCTAAGTTGATGATGGCGACTACGTGATTTGGTATCCATCTTGATGTAAATGGTAACCGTTCCCATGTTCATGAACATTGCTACGATTCTCCATAGTATCCGAAACCATAATCGCTAAGCTGTCCTCCAATTACTATTTGTACATGGTAATCGTTGCATTCCACTTCTCTCAGTGTACGATTCTTTCGAAATTCAGTATACTACTCCCTTACACAAAGCTTTGTTTTCTGATAATTATCAATTTTACAATAACAAATAGGCCCATTTTTTGAAGCGAAAATCGGTGTTTTCACTTCTAAGTGTCACAACAAATTTAAAAATTGGAAAAAATGCTCCCAGGGTTACCTGGTTATTTATGTGAGAAAGTAGTATACTGAATTCTAGAAGAATCAGTCGAGTAGATTTTGATTTGAACTGTACACCGGCTTCTCACCGAGCCGCTTCTGAAGATTTGCTACCATCGAGTGAATTATCAATATTCTCGTTTGAAAAATTCAGGGAATATTCGTCATACATTGTATCATGATGTCACTGTTACGAAGTGACAAATGGCAAGTGTTGTTCATATCACCTCGTCACAAATTATTTATTGTTTGAAACGGCCCGAGCGGTTAGACCGAATCGAATGTGTGGGTCTGCTCACGTTCTAAGCTTGCCGAGGAACTCCAAATTTCAAGGGGGCGCCCGTAGATATGTTCAATGATTTCTTTTTAATGATGAAAGGGGAGAGAAATTAACTGATCGATTGACCTTTAGTTTTTAAGGCGAGTGTTATTCGCATTAATATCTATTTCTCTTGAAAAGAGAAAGAGAGAGAAAAACAATGGAAAATATTACAATAAAACGATTTCAATAGAATGGAATAACAGATACAATGACTTTTCAATTACAAGATTTTCAACAGTGACATCGAGATAGTTTCTGATGGGAGAAAGTATGTGTATGTGTATGTGTGTTCGAAATGTATATTGAATTCGGTAGTTACTCACTATTATGCGGCTAATGCTGCGTGAGCTGATTCCAGGTCATCTCGCAGGATGTTGTTGGTTCTTGGATATGTTTGATCCAAGATGGGGGATGGATGTTAGGAGAAATCCCTGGATCAAGAGCGTGCACTGACTCTACTAATTCTGACTCGAAATGAGAATTTCGAATGCTAAGAAATTATAAGATGAGAGCAACCAAACGAGACTTCGGTCGGAAGGGTAAACCGTCCAAATCTACGGGACGTTGAACTCGCGCGTAATTCGCACTCGGTACGGAACACGAAAAATAATCGAAGTCCAAATTAGTGAACCAAGTTTTTGTGGGAAAGCTTGTGCGAGGCGTGAACTCCGTATTACTCCCGAAAGTATACTCTGGCTTTTCATCGATTTTCTCCTTATTTAAGAAGCGATGATTTTTATTTCACGGGAGTGGGGAATCACGCCATCGGTCTTTTGCTGATTTTGGCCAACGTGCCTTGGTTGCTATGCTCGTGCTAAATTTGATGGGTGTGTGAAGGATTGATTGATTGAGAAAAGGATAGAAGGAGAGGTGCACTGCACTTTGGAGTTAGCTCTATGCAGTCTCGGCAATTTTGCAAATATTCCTGTTATGTTTCTGCGTTGTGAAATTCGTGAATGAATATTGAAGTATAAATTTGTCCGTATAGATTATATTGATTTGCTTGATTCGTGAGAAATGAACTAAACAACTTCGTGTCAGGTGTCAAATGAAAAGATACGAAAGTGAAAGAGAATTTTGTCTTGAACTTCACCCCATTTATACGTGCTTTCATCTCCGCTTCGTATATATAGGGAGATAATTTTTGTATTCCTAATGTAACGAGTTTATCTTAAACGCGCTCTCAAATTACAATGATTTTCAATTTCCTACAGTTTCGATTGATTCTTTGTTTGAGAGCGTGGTTGAACAGGGTACCCAAAGTATAATGTAGGAACTAAAACACGAGTTCTAGTGCCGCCTACCACAAGTCTGCGAACTATAGTTCACCTACACAATGATACCTTATATCCTTGTGCTGACTCATACCAATAGCACTCCTGACTTGTAAGTGAGCCAAATTTTCTCGCATATATATATCTATATACGTATTTTTGAGAAAATACGTAAAAGAGTAATATTTTTGACTCATAGGCATGATTGATGACAGTAAAAGTAGAATGCAATTAACGGTATTGGAGAAATAAATATATCTTGTATAAAATAATTGAAATTGCATTGAAAGTGAGCATATAAATACACAGATTTGAATGGTTGAAGTCGTTTTGAAAAGAATACAAGAAAGTGTATTCATTATTCAACAAAAATTTATTCCGCACAATTTAAGACATTAAAAATCAATTTTTTTAATTATCTGAAAATATAAAAAAATTAATTTTCCTTTCAAACTTGTGTTGTGGAATTTTAGTTTATTATAACAATTCCACATACGAATCCAACGGAATCGTAAACCCAAGTTTTGGAGAAATTCAATCATTGGAAAAAATTTATATGCTTTTCCAAGATTTGAACTTCAAGATACCTGCCTACCTATGGGGAACCTATTCAACCTAACCTAACGCCCTAACCGCATGAGCTGAACCGACCTATAAAATCCGGGTACGATAAAACGTAAATAAGGAACAAGTCTGATGCAAAAAGAAGAGAGGGGATGCACGACGATGATAGGTGATGACGTCAGATTCTAAGTCAGGATCGAACTTATAAATATTGGAACCCTGAGATACGAAATTTTTTTTCGTCTGAAAAATAAAGTGTACAATGATGAAGAATACATGAATAAATTATGGGAATCAATTCATGAATACTTCATCAAATGATTAATGATTTAGCAATGTATCATGAATAAATTGATATGCCACGACTGAGAAATCAAAGAATACAAATGTATTATGCATAGATTCGGATAAAAGCGGAGAAAAATAACAGGGATTTTGTCCTTATCTATTCGTTTCCCTGTTACAAATACTCTATAAAATCTCAGTGACGAATGGGAAAATGTATAGGTTCCAATGGAATATTTGTACCTGGGTTATTATGTGTTTCCCTCATGTTGTCCGTTTTTGTTCCAAACTTTATATAAATCAGAGACACTCATGTACACTGATTGAAACATTCAAAATTATCAGGAAATACATTAAAATATTTCGGAAATACATACATCGAAATGTTACATATACATTTATTATATTTATCCTCTGAAATATTCATGAGAATATATGTAGGGATATTTTTATATATCCTTGATATGAATTATATGCTTCATTTCTATTACCACTCCCTTTCCTTTTCATAACGTTATTATGACATCCGTGTATGTAAACTTCAATGAGCAGAGAAAAAAACAACAAAATAAAATGATTGCACATATGATGCGAGTTTTATAAATTCTTTTTATAAATGTCGTTGAACTTTGGATCGTTTATTTTTCGAGTTTTTGCATATTTTATTTTGAATTCGTTTCGATAAATGATTCAAACTTGAAAGACACTTTCATAAACCCAATTGATGTAATGTTGAAGGACTCAAACTTTTATTTAAAATCTTGGAAAATGAATACATATTCTGTTATAAGTACAGATTTTGTTCACAAGAACAATCAATGTATACACGTGAAGAAAATTCACGCGTTCCGTATATGAAAACTCAGTCATTTAGAGTTCGGATATATGCATCCTCAGATAATGAAATCTATGCGCTCCTACTCCGTGCTTTTAATGTATGATAGTATATGCTCGGAAAGTATGAATTCATACATCTTATGCTCGATAGAGTTAACTCACTTTAGAAGTAAGGTATATTTCATACACGGAACGCATCAATTGTCTTTCCATGTGTACACATAATACAGAATTACGTGAAATGTATAATAATGAATGATGTGTGTATCCCTTGTTACAAAAAATCCATTGATTCTCTGCAATGTCATGGCGATGGAAAAACGCTATATTGGAAAACAAAATTTTTATTACATGTAAATTCAATTTCCCCATGCTCTCAGCAAACACTGAACTTAACATTGACGTAACTCTCACGTACCCAAGTACTCTGTTGATTTTACACTCTTATTTTGGTAACTCAGATACGTAACTATTATAATACATAACATCAACATATGTAAATAGGACGTAACATAGGAATAACACATTGTTACAGAATATGAGCGTAAATTGTTATGTAATTATTAATATCACATATACGTAACAGAGTTATGTAACTTGTGATTTCTGTGTTATGTCACATTTACATATGGTGTTCACTGGGACTGATATGAAGAATTTCTGTGTATTCGAGACAGCCATCTCCAAGAGGGCAACATAGATACAGCGTCCACTACCCTAGTGGAAAAGACCCCTTGAATCCTATTATAAAAAAATTAGGTAACAGGAAATGAGGTGTGCTATTGTCAGTTCTCCTCTTATTCTCTATTGACATTTTTAGAGGCCGAATTATTGAAATTCAATAGGAAAATATGTGAAAGATCATTACATTATTAGTTTCCTCATGCCTCAATCTTTAAAATACAACTGATTATTCGACAGATTTGAAGAGAAATGCACTTCAATCTTATTACATTCACATTCAAACAACTTTTTGAAAATATGCTTTCAAGAGTATTGAAACTTAGAATTATTTCAATGGCCAATTTCTTGAAATGAATTTTTCTTCAATTTCTTGAAATCGAGTCTCAAATATCTCATGTCGCCCCACGGGATGAAGGTTCATTTTTTCAGGGTAACACTGCAATAAGAACAGATCATTAGGAATTGATGAATCAGTAGCTCTTTTGGCCCCTTTATAATCCTAAGAACAATTCTACCGTACAACGGAAAAACCTTGTCGAGTCACATTTTTTACGAAAATAAGTTATATATGCCATTGGATATAGGATTTTCTACAGAATCCATTGATATGAAGAACTCATTTTCATAAAAAATGTGACTTAACAAGGTTTTTCTGTTGTACGGTAGAATTATTTCCCAACACATGTATTTGGAAAAAAGTGACATTTGTAATCGATGGGAGAAATTGTCCGTTATTTGTATTCGTTTCTATGGTACTCTCACCCTAGCAAATGCGATCATACTTCAATCATACTGATTTATCCAGTAATTATCCACAATAATTTTTCTCGAAATACCGATCTGGTCCGCCGTTCCGGTGGGTACACCTTAAAATTTCATGGATTATTCTCACCGTGTACCGAAATCAGACTTGGTTTATACCGAAATCTGGTACGTTTTCTGTATAAATTGGATGTGAAAGATTCATACGAAATTCATACTGAATTTATACCGAAAACAATAATCCAACTGATTGGAAATCTTCCAGTATACTTTGAGTATAAAAGTTTCACAAACATACGGTATGATTTTCGTCCACTTTTCATGATAGTTCGGTATTTTACTGAATTACTACTAGATTCACACTGATTGTATACCATACGACAATTATACTCACAGAATACTGAAAATTTCGGTATGATCAGATCAGGTAGGGTACTCTTGAACATAATTATAATTCTTCATAATGTTTATATCCTCAATGAAGTTAGTCCTATGGGAGCGGAAGAAAACAGACAAGAACTTTTTCCGGAGGTCTCGAAATGGCACTTTTGACAATTCATGAGTCAAAATCAAAATAATGAATCCAAGGATTATAAAAGGGCCTGAATGACTATCATTCACTCAATTTAAAACGATGGGTTCTTGTGGCAGTTTTAAACTGCACCATCGAACTTTTTCTTTCTGATAATTCTTTTGTATCAGTGGATACACATTTCATCTCCAGAGAAATCGTTGATCATTGACATTACCGTTTCTTGGAAAGAATTATTCACTATCAAATGCTCAAAATTCATAATTCATAGAGAGAGGTTGAGTGATAAAATGACTAATTGGATTCTATGAGCTTTCACATATTTTTCTAATCAATGTGAAACTTTTGATCCGTACATGATTTTATTGATCTTATTCATCATTACATTTGATTTCGTCCGTACAATATGTAAGTTGACGTTGTTTCCATAAAAAAACAAAACGTTGATTGGCTGTGCACTTTTATTTTATCGAAAAAAGCAAAACTGTGAGAACCTATTTTATAACGATAATAGTAATAATAATAATAATAATAATAAGGATCAATAAAAACAAAAATGTGGAAAAAACTTTGTCCTAACTTTGTAAAAAACGCAGTTGAATATGATAATTTCTACGATATCACAGTCTTCGACACTGCAACAATTTCATTTGTTTCTGAATATTGATATCAAAATATATATTGAGAATTTTTGTATGATAAATTCAACAATCTTGTTGTTGTTGTTTTTGTTATATTTTACAAAATGTGTCAAAACGAAAAAAACAGTATTAATATACCGAATATATCGTTATGAACATCTATAAGTCGCCAGTCTACAAAAATGCATACTCAAATCTTGGAATGGATGTAATCCAGTTTTTAACACACTTTCTTTTAATTTCAAACAATAATATAAGTCCGAAAGTGTAAGATCCTGGGATTCTGGACCCGAAGGATCGTATTTTTCACCGAGTGAAAAGTTTATTAGAGCCTCGTATGGTTTTTTCAATGCCATGTAATTTGAATACGAATCGTCTTTCCCTTGTGGAGCGCTGAAAAATTGTATATTATTCAAAAAATTACTCAAACTCGTGCGAGGATCGTTTTCAAGAAATGAATGAAAAAAATCAACTCACTGACTGAAAGCGTGCGACTAGTGTTATACACACGCTGCCGTGGATTGTAATTCCGAAATATTCGAAATGTTATATGGTTTATACAAGAAATGACACGGCATTCCTACTTGTTCAATCTTTCTCAACCACGGTTCATGCCTTCCCTGTGTCCGTATGGTCCAAATGCTATGGAATTTTGAAAATATTCAGTCCACGAGGTATTTGTTGTACGGTATAAATTTCAAACGAATCGGAAGCGAGGGAAGAGAAGGATAAGCTTTGAATCTCGAAAGGAAATTTGAAGTATTTCGTAAATATCGTTATCGTGAAGATATCTTTTGTTCCTATGATCCGATCGTTATGAAATTCTCATCGTCGTTCTATTTAGTGTCTGTAGTGATCCCATGAGAGTTTCAAGTTAATCGTTAGAGAAAAATGGGGAAGAGGAAGGAAAAATGGAATCGAAAAAAAACTGCGGTTTTGTGACCGGGCATGTCTTTGCTTTTCATTATCCGATTGCAATGAAATCTATACCACTGTTCAGTTATTGTCCCATGGCAGTCTCATATGAGTATCATCCAAATCGCTCCAGAAATGTTGTAGAAAAATCATTAGCAATGTCCGTTGTTTGACGATATTTTCCAAGTATGCTCCCCTCTGTTTGTATAACCTGAATTCGGCTGAAACTCACAAGAAAACATGATGGAACATCAGCGAGGAAGCATATGTGCCAATTGGCAGAGTTTTTTTCTTACGCTTGTTACCCCTTCTGTTGGTTGGTTTTCCTTTTTTAATCTATTCAAGTAGAACAGAAATAATTAATTAAGATCGATAAATTCTCTATTTGTATTTATTTGTGGAGTTTTTGCACGAGGAAAGTAATTCTCTGGATACAAAGTTATAATCCAATGTCAACAAACAAACGTAGTAACGGATTTACCTGCTCCATGTTGTGATTACCATTGCCAGGTTGTTCCCAGGAAGATTTATTGGTTGGTTGGATTTATAGGTTGGTTGCTGAAGTTTCGTCAATATTGCAGGTGGCTTTTTTAGGGTGGTATGCCCTTCAAGATCCTTATCTTTTCGAAAGTCGCAGAAGAATACTCAGCAAATCATCGCTGAAACAGTTAATCATCAAATAACTCACCTCTGAAAGAGTGCGCATGTTTTCCGAACGCATTTGAAACAATGTCATTCGCATATTCTTGGTCAATAAGATGTTCTAAGGATGTTCTGGAAGATCTGGTACTGCTTTAGATATCCAACCTTGAATAATTTTCTTTCATCCTTCATTTTCTCATTTCATTATCAAGTTTTTTTTTATAAGCCAGGACCTCTTCATCCATTTCTGGAAGAAATAATATTAACAATCATAATGAATATCTTTCAAATGTCATACATGTTTTCATATGGTATATCTAAAGAATTGTATGATAAATTTCTGAAGAGTGCTTCCTGTATGCAATAGAGGTTTTCAAAACATTGCACCTATTCAAAATGGATTCTGTCGATATTTGTTGAGCGGAATTCTCTGAATATTCCGAAGGGATTATTGTGCTATGTAGGAAAGTAAATGACCCACTCTTGGAAAACAGTAATTTCAATATGTATCAATCATATCACATCTGATGAAATCAAGAATCAAGATGGTAGTTACTGAAGTACGATAATCATCACTTGCAAGCATTAGGGTGATTGAATCAATGAATTAAAATATTATCCAAATTTTATGTAAAAGTGTATCTTTATGTTCATTCCCGAGAAAAAATGATTCAGATCTAATGGAGTGGATCTCCTTAGATCTAAAAAATGGGAAAACAGAGCTCACTTAGATCTATGGAGATCTAATTATTTTTTTCAAAAATATTCAATTTTCAGAAACGATCTGACAGTGGAGGGAATAGGCAATTAAGGCCCGCTAATTGCAAATAATCAACGTCAAATTTTCGGTCATTCAGATCTACGTAGATCTAACGAGAGCTATTTAGATGTAAATAGATCTACATTTTCCACTTTTGAGATCCAACAAGATCTAATTAGATCTACGTGGATCTGAATCATTTTTTCTTGGGTTGATGTTACCCCACACAGTACATCACATTGTTGTAATATGCGTGACTCCTCATATGTTCATCGATACTGTAATATTGCAATGAGATTGAATTGCAATCTGTAATATTTTGTGAAGAAAGTAATACCGCTGCAATATTGAATTATAATATGTAATATTATGTCGATATTATAATACTGCAGTCATGTTGGTGTAATATCATTCGCTGTGTAGATACATATTGAATGAACTGTTTCACAATGAAAAACCGCGAGGAGGTGGTGGGTTTTCTTCCATCGGGAAGGGGAGGGGGATTCAGGGATGGGTAACAAGACGGGAAAAGGAATGCGGATTTTTTCATTTGGATGAGGGATAGGCAAGTTATGGGAATCTTTGAGGAACAGATAGAACACATTAAAAATAGAGTAATCAATCATTCAGATGTAAAATAAGTGCGTTCGAAGATGAAAATTGGGAACAAAGCAACGGAAAAAGCGGAATGATAAAAGAGCATTAAACAAGGTAACTTTGGAATTATTGAGAAAAGAGTATAAGAAGAGATTACGGGTACTTCCGACATTCTTCTCACGGTCAGCTCAATCCTAAGAACAATAAAGAAGAAAAAAAAATCGATGTAATTCTGAATTTGAAGAGCTTGAATTCCAATAATTGAAGTATTAAGGTATTCCTACATTCTGTTCAGGCAATACGAACAAGGAAAATATGCAAGTGCTTCGAATTTTCTAGTAAAAAAGAAATCTCAGTTGAATAATCCTGCAATTCGGGAATGAGAGGTCGAAGTTTGAAGCTAAATGTAAAAATGATTGAAAATAGATCACATGGAATACTGTTTCAAAATTATTGTACACTGACCTATCGGTGGCAAATATAACTATACACTTGAGTTAATTTTATATTCATTACGTATAAGAGTAACAAATACCAAATTAGCACATAAGGCTTCAGACAATTCTGCCACCTCATTTTATGTATGAAATGGAATACATGAAGTTTTGTTTCTAACAAATAATATAGAAGCATATACCGAAAATATCATACGGAACAAAATATTTGGTTGTTCCCTGAAATTAAATCCACTCTAGCATTCACTCGCCTTCTCATGTATATTCTTACTTCCTGTTTGAAGATTGATTTCCTTGCATTCGTAAATTCAAATAATGAAATATTGGATATTATGTGCAGGGTATGGTTAAAAGTAGGCATTCATGAGCTGGAACAGAGAAAAAGAAAACCACGCTTCTCGTGCAGAAATTATCAAAATAAAACTTACAGTTTTTTGTCGTAATGATACAAAGAGATATCTGCGAATTCATGGCGATAAAAATCGGGGTATGAGAGGAGAAGTTGATGAAATTGCAATAAATGTATGGGGAACAGACTTGAAGGAATAAAACGTATAAGCATGCGAGAAAATCTTGACAACATGCGATCTTATCTGAATGATCGAATATGGATTGATGGACTCAGAAAAAGGAATTCACAGTGAGACTCGTTTCCAAATTCGCAAATATCTCAATGAAAGACCGGTATATTTCCATTTATGATGCTGGAAGAATAAATTCATATTAGATAAAAAGTTACGTTTTGGCTTCTTTCGTTTTTGAGTTCACATTCTTGAACCTACGGCATAAATTTAGAGACTCATGAATTGGACTGGAAAATACATCCTTAATCAAAAACTTCATGCAAAAAACTTGCTCAAAATCAATCATTATATTACATTATGATCCGTGATTGGATTTGAGATTGAATAGAATTGAAAATACAAGAAGCTCAATGTTATGACTGAAATTTGAGATGGAATCAATCGCTCGATTGCATAATTTTGTTTAAATTGAGGTGCAACAAATTTTGAATTGAAAATAAATTCGTCAAATTCAACTGGTGGGAGTGAAGAAAAAGTCTTCTCACGCATTAAATTTCAATGTTTCCCTAACACGTTTGAAGTATCTAACAATCAAAGTAGAAACGTAATTTCTCATCAAAACTTGTTTCAAAATATCCTTGTGTTCGCAGTTCTCCAAATAAAATTTGATGTGCTTACAAATTAAGTGATACAAACTTGCTGCTATAGGTTTTTTATGACGAACATGTGGTATACTATTACTAAATAAATTAGTGGCTTGAATCAAAGAATCAACGGCATCTCCATCTACTCTTATGTTTAGTGCGCACGCTGGACGATTCAAAGCAAATTTCTTAAGTTCATGATTTTCAGTGATGAATTTTTTCAAATCATCCAAATCCGTTTCACATAAAGAAACATGCTTTGGGAACTCTGGGGTATATTCAATTGGCTCTTGATGATCGATAGTTTCGTCGATGGAATTTGCAATAAAAGTTTCTATCCCCATCAAATATTCAGAAGGCTCCATCTCACAGTTGGAACCAAAAATTGCTCCACTTGAGAATGAATTCAAAAGCAACGTTTTATAAAATCCAGGAAACTGTCGTGTTGATGGACGGACATTGCGGACACCGTGTTGTCGAATTCGGCCAAAAAAGTTCTCTAATGGATCTTGATTGAAATGGCGCCCAACAAATGTTTTAAAATTCAGTTCTTTCAAATACGATTTGAGGATTTGAAAATTTTTCAGAGTGAGAATCCAATTTTGCAAAACTATTGGATGTGGTTTATCACTTTTATTTTTCGGGATGAATTCCATACTAGAAATTACCTTGATAGCTTTATTCCATAAGATCTCCTCATCTGTGGTCTCATCAATTTTATTACAAGTTTGTTGACCTTTGGTTTGAAATCCACCGTTAACTTGAATCAAATAAGTCATTGAAGAATTTCAGTAGAATTGCAGTGTCTACAGCTTCAGCTGGTAACTGCTTCGTTTTACAAGTACTTTCACCTCTATTGTAAGCTGTTTGATTTATGTAAGTAGACACAGTGTTACTAAAGATTTGAGATCAATATTTAACTTCCATTTTCTTGATTTTATTCGGAATTATATGGAAATCTGTTAATTTACTCATGAATGGTTCAAACAAAGTACTATGACTTTTATCGATGAAATAAGCATCTTGAATGTGAGACCATTTGGCAATACGTTTTACATTGTCGTATGAAAATTTTGAATCTTTGGTTAACAAATTATTTCTCATGCATTTGAGCAGATGAGGAGTATCAGAAATAGGAATGATTTTTTTATCATCAATCAAAATTTGATGCGAAACGCGACAACCGTTAATCCAACTTCACGAGCTTTTCTAATAATTGTTTTAAACATTTCACAAATATCTTCCCATGGAGTGGTGTCTTTGAGAATGAGTGAACGATTGGTTGTTTCCATGGTTTTGGTCCGTTAATTCCTCGCAACATCCACACTGCTGCGTGATCAGCAATATCTTTCTTAACTCCAAAACCATGATCAACAAATCCCTCGATAGAATCGGTTCCTGCATTATAAAACAAAGGAGGACTTAAAGCCATTTCATCAAAAAGAAGAACACAGTATTTGTCCTTCTCGTCGTTGAAGAGCGAAGCACGGGTTTTCAAGTGATCGAAAATGTTATCACAAATTCCTACCGTAACTGGGATCGTTTTGATGAATTTTCTCAATGTCTCAATAGACGGAACAATAAACATACTTGAAAAGAATTTATAACCAGCTGGACTTTTTTTGTAGAGGGACAATGCGAAAATTTTATCTTGTTTTGTAAAACTTCTACCATGCTTGTTACGATTATTATTGCGGATTTGAGAAATGAATGAATCCTTCACGGGATCAGGAAGATCCAAAAATGCTCCGCAATTATTAGATTTAATGAAACTTTCAACCTCGTTTAATCTATCTCGTAGAACCATATTCCTCCTTTGACATCGCCTAACTGTACCTTTTAGTTTGCACAATGCTTTGTAAGATGCCAATTCATGGGGTTTCAATTGTTTTTTACTTCTTACATTGAGCATTTTCAGAATCGAAATTGAAGACTGATCATCTGCGTGGATGATTAGAAACTTGATACTACTTGGAGCAGACCGAATAATTGTGATTCGTATTCACCTAATAATATTTCATCAAAGAATAATTTGGGTTGACTATTCATAAGGTAATGTCCAAACTAATGAAATATTTTAGGTGAATACGACCGAAAATGATTCATGTGACAGGAAAGAATTCAAATAATACTGATCGATAATAAACTTGCTGTCGAAGAATACTTTGCTCCATCCCAAGTAACACACGAATGTCCACAGCATGTTCTGCAAACCTTCTTAGGACATTGAATTCTTTGTGCATGTGCTGTGAATACGCTTAGCATGCTGTACGAATGCTGTGTTACTAAGGATATTTGTGTAAGATGTTAATAAAATTACCTTTTTGGCGTTTGGGAACAGATTTTTCCTCCTTTTGAATATTATCTTCGGAGTGATTTCTAATCATTGGATCGAATTCAGGTGCATATGCACAAGCATCTAGGAATGTAGGAAAAAAATATTCGATGTTTTATACAATCCAGGAACAGCAGATGTTTATGATGAAAATATTAAGAGAGTGATCGAGAAAAGTGCGAAAAAACCATCTTCATTCATGAAGGCAGGGAAAAAGTGAGTTTTGGGCGATTTGAGAATCGAGCTAAAGTTAGTGGATTTGAGCCAGCAGATCCAGATTGTAGCTCATTGAAACATTTCAATGGAGTGATGAAATTTGTAAATCATAATCTATAAGAATATGTGGTTTTGACAAATTCCAACGCACAATAGTTCAATTGAATATACATTACTCCCTTCAGAAAAATCTACCTCATTGGACCGAATCCTCTGATTTTTACAAGCCAAAATTTTGAATGCATGTATGAATCGGACGACAATGCAATATTATTATGACATGACGAAAAAATGCTGCTACGCGCTACGAACTACGTCGTAGTAAATCTCGAATTGAAAATACTGAAAAGTTAAAAATAACATGGAAGAGAAAAAACCTTTTCAACAAACTAGCTCTTATTATTTGTTTATGAAATGGACTGAAAAATTAAAAATAAATTGACTCTAATAAGAAATATAACACTTCATAAGTTCATTGTAACCCTTAACGATGATCAAGCTTCTTCGTCTCATCATCATGAAGTAATCAGTTTTACGACTGGTTTGATGAAACCCTCCACCCCTGTCTATTATCCGCCAAACGTTTAATTTCTACATATCTACTACATCCCTTGTCTTGTACGATTTGCTTCATATAACTTGCTCTAGGTCTACCTTTACCAGTTTTACCATTCATTTTCCCTTCCAATATTGTTTTCAATAAAATCTCATGGCGTAATGTGTGTCCTATAAGATTGCTTCTCCTTTTCACGATGTGTTTCAAAAGATTTCTTTCTTCATTTATCTGCTCGAGTACTTCTTCATTTTTGACTTTGTCTATCCATTTTATTCTGAGCATCCTCCTATAACACCACATTTCAAAAGCTTCAAGTCTTCGTTGATCAGTTTCCCCCATTGTCCAAGTTTCGCAACCATATAATGCTGTGCTCCAAACGTAACTTTTCAAGAATTTCTTCCTTACTTCCAAGCTTATATTTTTTGAGCATAATAATCGTCTCTTTTGATAAAAAGCCTGTTTCCCTTGTGCTATTCTTGCTCTTATATCTCTTTCGCTTTTGCCGTTCTCTGTAATTATGCTTCCTAGATATTTGAATTCTTTCACCTGTTCAATTGTCTCGGTATCTATTTTGATTCTCGTTCTTCTAGCTGTTTTCGCTGCTGTACACATCATGAATTTTGTTTTGTCTTTATTTATATTCATACAATAGTTTTCCAATAATATTGTTCTCATGGTGTTGAGAATATTTTCTAACTCAGTACTACTCGTGGCCAATATAGCTATGTCATCCGCGAATCTCAACATACTTATATTTTCTCCCTGAATCTGTAATTTCGATTGAATTTCCTCCTTCACTTCGTTCATTGCTTCTTCTATATATAAATTGAACATCAGTGGCGATAATGAGCATCCTTGTCTCACCCCTCTTCTTATCTGTGCTTCCCCTTCCTGACCCTCTATGTCTATTATTGCACTTTGATTCTTATATAATTCGTATATTATTCTTCTATCTTTATAATTTATTCCCACCTTCTTCAGGATCGCAAACATCTTCTCCCAGTCCACATTATCGAAAGCCTCTTCTTCGTCTACGACAAAATAATTCCATATCGTACATAATTATATATTTTGAACACTCAAACTGTACACCCTAATCATCAAATCTTCCCGTTTTCATCACAGTCTCAATTATATGAATAAGCGTGTTACATTGTAATAGCAAGAGGAAAAAGGAGATCCTAAATGTTCCTAATTATACCATCAAAATGTATATGATTTTGCATTTTTAGTGATAACAGGAGAGTATTTACCTTTTTGTATTTCACGTCCTTCATTTCTATCACTTTGTTCAGGCTGCAGTCGATTTTCTTCAATAGGAGGGGAATCTGTTTCTCCAACGCTGGTATCTTCTGCATTTCCATCCATTTGTACTCTGTGCCTGTGCAAGAGTGCTTCTCCAACGCTGGAGTCTTCTTTATCCACATGCATTTGTACATCCCATCTTCGTATGATACTTGGATGAATATTCGGGATATCCTTCTGCTTTTCATTCCGCTGCTCAAGCTCGTTCCTCAAGCGTTCTTCATATCCTGCCGCATTGATTGGTTCTGGAAATGAAAGCCAAACTAAATTATTACATGTTCAACTGCTTCTCATCATCAGTTTTAAACTTCTTCAGAATGATTATATTCTAAACAAAATGGGAATTGCATACCTGCTCAATTCAAAGTCGGTATAGCTGTTTTAGTTAATCGCTGACTTAGGATGAATCGTTTTCCAAAATGAGATTCACATACGTCTCTCCTCTTCAGTTGATGTGGAGACAAGTTCAGTAAATCACTGTTCCCGCAGGCTTCCAACCATTTCACTGTTCGCTCCAAGTTGTGCAGCGGATCAGGAAACTTGAATTTCTTTTCCACCTGCGCTGAACAATTCTTCACACAACACTTGGTCTTTATTTTGATCTGTGGAGAACATATGCAAATTATTGTTTTCATCAACTGCAAATGTGAATACAATCATTTAGGGGAGAGTGGCCTGACTCAGACCGTGTTCCAAGTCATCATTACGTACTGATTGTTTATCAATAGGTTGATAGAGATCGGTACCCAAATAGACAATCCGATTTCTATTAGATATCTGAAAGGTGTCTGAAAATTTTGTGAGATATCTTAAAATTTCTCCCGAAAGAGATCTTTGAGATATCATAAAGATATCGGACGCAACACTATTATATATCTTGAGGATATCTGAAAAGAGATCTTTCAGGAGCTTCTTTAAGATATCTTAATGAGGTCTTATGGGAGAGCAAAATTAGAAATCCGAAAAATGATATATTTCAGAAGTCATACAAAAACCCTGGTGATAATGTTTATCATAATTTTCCATAATTCTCATGAAAGTCATGAATCTTTATATTTCCTCATTTGGTACAAGTTCAAGGAGAAAATATTAGATCTTTCTTACCGAATTTGTAATTTATGAGGAAATATGAAAAATTGTCACTTTTATGAGAAATTATGAAAAATTATGAGATCTACCTTCGCCAAGGAATCGATACATGAATACGATGAAGATGTTTCGAGAAGAAGACAGCCCGCTGCAAATTCATACATTCAGGTTCATAAATTCATTATTGTAATAGTTCAAGATATTCAAGGAGTGCAATTGCGCCTATAAATAGGATAAGATGTCATCAAGTAAGTGCATGATATTTTTTTTGCATAATATATATATGTAAACGACGGTAAAGAGCAAGGTTAGGAATGCCGGTAATGTTTACTAATGCTGATTTTGAAAAAGTATACAATGACATCCAACGAATATACGAATAAAATATCATACACTTACTTGGTGAGTTTTTATCCCATGAACAGGTCAATTGCACCTTTGAATCCCTTGAATTCTAATATATAACATTTTCATATATAAGATTCAACATTTGACACGTACTGCACGCGAGAGAATGAGGCAGAAAAGTGATGCAAAAGGCAAAGTCGGTAGACGCCATCTTTTCAGAAATGAAGTTCTGAAAGATGTCTTATAGATGATATTTTAAGAACTCTGATGCAATCGATTTTTCAGATATATTTCAGATATCTTATACAGGCATCTGTAAGATATCTTTTTGAAGATTTCTGATATACATCTATAAGACATCTTTTAGACACATCTTAAAGGTTTCTTTCATCGGATATCTTATATTCATCTTTAAGAACTCAGGGTTTACTGGGTACTGATACATCGGGCCAGCTGAGTCTTCAAAAAGCATAAGGGAATCTGGTTTGGAACATGCCCAAGTAGCAACCCGTACAGCACAACCACCGATTCTCCACCCACGACTTCGGTGGACTGGAGGTAGAGAATCAGTGGAGAAGTGAGAGCCGTGGAAATCAGGGAGAAATGAGGGAGAGTCTCCGTTGAGGCAACGAAGAGGCGACGTGGATTTGTCCGCCCCCTTATTTCCAATAAAATTTATGTTAGTGGATCCACTCATTGAAATTTGGTTGTGTAGATCGACAGATATGAATTTTATTGAAAATAAAGGGGGCGGACAAATCCACGTCGCCTCTCCGTTGCCTCAACGGGGACTCTCCCTTATTTCTCCCTTATTTCCACGGCTCTCATTTCTCCACTGATTCTCCACCTCCAGTCCACCGAAGTCCTGGGTGGACCATCGGTGGTTGTGCTGTACGGGAAGCGAACGTTGTATATATACTATGCACCTTCATAGTACATCTAGATATACTATGAACATAGTAGCAAGCAAACGTTGTATATATACTATGCATGTTCATAGTATATCTAGATGTACTATGAAGGTGCATAGTATATATACAACGTTCGCTTGCTACTTGGGTGGATGCGGTTGGACGACACTCTCCTACACTAACTTATTTTTCCACAATATGAAATGTTCTTGATTTAAAATTTTTTCAAATTTCCGTACATCAATTTAAGAAGAGCAAGAATTTACGTTATCTGTTATTCATGCTGCACTCAATTAATAACTACTTTATTTCTCATTTTATACACGGAAAAAAATGAACTGTTAATAGTACCGGAGTTCGCATAGATAATATTGTAGATAATATTACAAGTTATGAATGTATCATGATTCTTCTAGTGTCTCTATTTTTCATCAAAATCAAATCCTGAAATGGACTTCGTGAAATCATGTTGATGGTATCTAAGAGTCACACAGATCTATTTCATTGGGATTAATCGAAGAAAAGAGCAGTCACGGTTCTTTTTAATGCTTTAAAGTGGAGTTCGTGTATCATTGGCATTCATTATCATTTTGCTCACTTATATATGTGAGCTTCTGATTAAGTTACCTTAATCACTTCAAGTGAAGTGGAGTGTTCTTTGATGAGTGACTTGAAATGACTTCCTTAGTAAACAATGTACATAATATAAAATGAACTGTAAGTTTGTTGGAATAAATTGTCTACGAATAAGTATGACTTGAATCGATGAAGATATTATCTTACCCATATACTGGAAGCGCAGTGAGTTTTCTTACTGTGGTCAGAATCAACTACTGGCACGATGGATACTCAATTGTGATTTGCTTCCAAAGAGTATTTCTACATCGCTTTATTGAACAATACATACATGTGGTTATAAATGCCCATATAGCACTTTTGATCTTCAAGATGTCTTGAGAACTCTCAAGAAGAGTTTAAGAAGTCTTATGCAACAAGAAAAGATATCCTCAAGATGTCTAAAACAGTTCTTACTTCTAAAAGACATCTAAAAGATAGCTTTTACAAGAGCTGAAACTTGTCTTCCAACATTATATCTTTTAGAGATCTTTTAGAAATCTTTCAGAAGTAAGAACTGTTTTAGATATCTTAAAGACATCTTTTCATGTTGCATAAGACTTCTTTGCATTGAGATTCTCAATTTGCATTGAGATAACTTTTATTGCATTGAGATGACATGCTATGTGGGTAGAGACTCAGGGTTTTAGCAATGAAAAATCATATGTCAATTTTCCGAGCACAGGGAATTCCTTTCATTACCATAAATAACATGCGACATGAGAAATATTCAATTGATTTTCATTCTTACAAATTGACTGAATAATTTGTTCATATCTAATTATTCATGAATATATGTATAGTTCAATCAAGTTATTTTCAAGTAATTTTTGACAATCAATATCTATCATGAGTATTTATCGTGCCAATGGTTCATGGTAGTCAGAGTAAAGAAAACTCACTGCACTCCCAATATGAGTCAATTCCTCTATCGTCTCAAGTTTTGTGGATACCTACTTCTTGTTCGCAAAGAATTTATTTCAACAAATGGCTGGTCATTTCACTTCATACAGATTGTGGATTGAAGGGATGGCATCACTTGATTTCATTTGATCACTTGAAAAGTCATCAGAGATTTACAAAAGTCATAGCGATAGTACATTCTTTTAGACAATTGGCATGATGGATACTTGACTGTGATGTGATTCCAAAAAATATTTGTACATAACTTCATTGAAGGATACATGTAGTTATAAATGGAGTGTAAGAATCTTACCGTTAGAAAAATTATCTCTCAAATTACAAGCACAGGGAATTGCTTTTATCACCATGAATTACATGCGATATGAGAAATATTCGATTGATTTTCATTCTTACAAATTGACTGAATAATTTGTCCATATCCAATTGTTTATGAATGCATGTATAGTTCAATTAAGTTATTTTCAAGTAATTTTTGACCATCAATATCTCTGATAAGTATCTACCGTGCCAATGGTTTATGGTAGGCAGAGTGAAGAAAACTCACTGCGCTCCCAATATAAAAGTCAATTTCTCTATCGTCTCAAGTTTTGTGGATACCTACTTCTTGTTCGCAAAGAATTTATTTCAACAAATGGCTGGTCATTTCACTTCATACAGATTGTGGATTGAAGGGATGGCATCACTTGATTTCATTTGATCACTTGAAAAGTCATCAGAGATTTACAAAAGTCATAGCGATAGTACATTCTTTTAGACAATTGGCATGATGGATACTTGACTGTGATGTGATTCCAAAAAATATTTGTACATAACTTCATTGAAAGATACATGTAGTTATAAATGGAGTGTAAGAATCTTACCGTTAGAAAAATTATCTCTCAAATTACAAGCACAGGGAATTGCTTTTATCACCATGAATTACATGCGATATGAGAAATATTCGATTGATTTTCATTCTTACAAATTGACTGAATAATTTGTCCATATCCAATTGTTTATGAATGCATGTATAGTTCAATTAAGTTATTTTCAAGTAATTTTTGACCATCAATATCTCTGATAAGTATCTACCGTGCCAATGGTTTATGGTAGGCAGAGTGAAGAAAACTCACTGCGCTCCCAATATAAAAGTCAATTTCTCTATCGTCTCAAGTTTTGTGGATACCTACTTCTTGTTCGCAAAGAATTTATTTCAACAAATGGCTGGTCATTTCACTTCATACAGATTGTGGATTGAAGGGATGGCATCACTTGATTTCATTTGATCACTTGAAAAGTCATCAGAGATGTACAAAAGTCATAGCGATAGTACATTCTTTTAGACAATTGGCATGATGGATACTTGACTGTGATGTGATTCCAAAAAATATTTGCACATAACTTCATTGAAAGATACATGTAGTTATAAATCGAGTGTAAGAATCTTACCGTTAGAAAAATTATCTCTCAAATTACAAGCACAGGGAATTGCTTTTATTACCATGAATTACATGCGATATGAGAAATATTCGATTGATTTTCATTCTTACAAATTGACTGAATAATTTGTTCATATCTAATTATTCATAACTACCTGCATAGTTCAATGAAGTTAATTCTAAGTAATTTTTGACAATTTGTCCCTTCTTTGTATCTATCGTGCCAATAGTTCATAGTGATATCAGAGTGCAGAAAACTTACTGCGCTCCCAATATATAAGTCAATTCCTCTATCCTCTCAAGTTCCGTGGATACCTACTTCATATTCGCAGAGCATTTATTTCAACAAAGTGGCTGGTTATTCCTCTCTGATTGGGAAAATACTATCATTGAAAAATCATTCATTCATAAAATACTATCATTGAAAAATCATCAGAGGTGTACAAAAGTGGGCCTGATAATACATTCTTCCATAAAATCCAATAACTTTGTACCTCTGTCATGCTGTGAAAAAGAATAGAGCTGTTAAACATTGTTTCATTCATGTACTAATATTTTTGAATAATTTTATGTATCTATATAATTTTGTATATATACTATAATTGATCAGTTACTTATAATTATAACTATAATAACTACTACAATACTATTATAATTATAATAACTTTGTGACTGGTATCCTTTACAGAACACGACGGTAATGAGTGCTTGATTTCTTGTTTTGGTAACCGAATTTTTCTTTTAGGAGTAGTTTTGTAAAATTAACTGGAATATTTTTTTCCGCGTAACAGCTAGTATTTACTAACCTGAAAATTGAAAAGAAAATTGAAGAATGTTGCTATTTCTACGGCGATTTTCCTCTGCAGCACTACAAATGTCTGCTTCCCCTCACACTTTGGACGTCCTTCTCACTTTCAGCACTATTTGTTGTTTATATTTGTGTTTGATAATTTTTTTCTTGCAGGAGCTTTAAATACCTTCAATCTGGTTGACGGCACAACGCAGACAAATCAAATTTCGCGGGAATTTAACAAACATGGCGGTATCTCAAAAACACGGATATGGAACTATACATGTGTTAGTGAGAACATCATCGCCATCTGTGACAAATCGGTACGTCAGGCGAAACTCAATCCCCCCTTAGGCTTTGGGTCAGTGATGCCAGCATTTGGTCGACCGAGTCGATTTTCCCCCTCCATCACCCTGTATACAATCAGATTTCTTTTGTCGGAGGTTTGATTGTGTGTGTGACATTTCTATACAGATAGATGTGATGGAGAGGGAAAATCGACTCGGTCGACCAAATGCTGGCATCACTGCTTTGGGTACCCTGTGGTTGGAAAGACGTCGTTTGTAATTGTTCATTCGTGAACCTTTGACCGGAATGTAATTTGCTGAGGTTGGATAATTTTGCGCAAGACAGTTCTCTGTAGGCTTCGGAATGTTGAACTTATTTTGAAATTCCTTGGATACATTATTTGTGTGCAAAGTAATATACCGTTGTTATGAAACTAATGAAACACCAATATTCCATAATAGAACTGGATGAAATGTTGAAGGAAAAATATTATGATTAATATAAACAATATGTTGATTCTTCTACTTTGAACATTTAAATAAACAACAAAAGAAAATGTTCCTATTTAACAAAAGAAGTTTCTTAATTCCTTTTCTATCATGGGTTGTGATTTTGATCATCTGAATGTATCTAGGAGTATTTGATAAATTTAAAGAATGGATTAGAGGAGCTCATTCTGTTGTATGGGTATTACGTACGAAAAAATTGAAAGGTGAGGTTTTTGGTGGGTACATCACATCACTATTAATCAAATGAATTTTTATCACCTGTAGCGTTTGAAAAATTCTGAAAATTGGGCCTTTTTCCCGCCGAATCAACGTTACCTCTCCCCTTTAGCGTTCATGTATGCGCTCTATTCGGATAGACCGCATACATCATGCATATGCGATGCAGTGTGCGCTCTGCTGAGGTAGACCGCATACAACATTCGTATTTGTTATAGGATGCGTCCTACCCCGGTAGATCACTACTTTCCGGTAGACCGCATACGACAAGAATGCGACGGTTTCATTGTTCTTCGAATGCCCAAGAAACTCTTTTTACAATCATCAAGCAATCCGGGATGTGTAGGTTCGATATTTATCAACTCATCCCAATGAACCGACATATAACTTGCATAGTTATGGTGGTTCATTGAAAGAAAAACATTCGTTATTTTCAGTAAAATATGTACAAACAAATTGGAGTCACCTATACGAATACTATACTCTCATTGAAGATAATATTCAACTAATCTCGTGTACATTGGATAAATTTGAGGTATTTTACCATGTTTTCCATTAAAAGTTCCATTCTTATATTCTTCATACTTGTCAAATAATTTTTTTAAATCCTCATTGGTGATTTGTGGGTCATCATTCTGTTGTTCATCGAATATTTGTAAATATTCTTGAATACTTTCCAGGTTCTGATCATGTTGTTGTAAAAAACTTTCCAAATGCGAAATCTCCAAAGCAAAAGAGAGTAGAGGATGAATCTTCCGACAACGATTAAAATGTTTTCCACTCAAAAACGAATTGATAGAACCACTAGCTGAAATTTCGCTATCTATGAGAATATTTTTTAAGCCAGATCCACTTACGAATTTCCCGATAGCTTTCATGGATGATAACATTATATGGAAAGGTCCAAAATTAATGAAAAGTTCCTGAAATTCATCCTCGGCACTCCGTATCCGTAAAGCAATCTTGACCATGGCTAAATCGTAAGTAACGCTGAAGTAAGTTTTCTGACATTCGGAAGCGATTCGCAAACTCCTTCGCATCGTCTCTTTTACAACTGCTCGATCCGTGGGTTAATTATTAATTTGCGTTAGATATGCAACCTTTTGAATTCTACTGTCATCTTTCAAAATTTTAGCATTATATCCTACCCACATTGGCGTGTTTGGAATTTGTAATTTATGGGAAAGTACCCATGTAAAATATCTATGTTGAAAATTCATGAAATTTTGTGGATCTTCAGATGGCGCTATACTACTATGCCAAAATTCTGGACGACGTTGCTTCGCGGACAGTAAATTTTGAAATGATTCTGGCTCAAAGGAACGTTTTCTACGACCAGACAAATCACGAACATTAATTGATGAATTCTGTTGAGGTTCTGTACGTGCATCGTTCCTTTTGATGATGTCCAACTCTTCTTCTGTAGGGATATTTTGATAAATGATACCGACTGTATCATGCAAGGTATTTTTACCAGAGCTCGTCTCCACAAATCTGTCGTAATTATCCCACGCTACTCCAGATGATAATATAGGAGTTGGTTGAATGCCAGAAGGACATAACTGATTATTAGAAGTAGAACAGTATGCAGCAGATGTCTCCAATTCCAGTATACTTGAATAGGTGATGCAGTAACCTTGCCTGCTCAATATATCCACAACTTTTTTGCTTCCCGTGAGGCTTTTTATGGTTATACACAATAGAATATGCTGTTGCGGTTTGATATAACCTTTTGTAATGCTGTAGATAGGGTCCTGCGGATAACTTGAAGACAATCTCCGAACCCGATTGCTGGTTCCTTCGCCAACACCACTCAAGGCAGTAGTTCAAAATAATTCTAACCATTTTGGAACACCCACTCTCCTTTATCTAATACTTCACTATCGATGAAATCTTTCAAAGGGTTTTTTTTATTTTCAATATATTTTTTCGATATTTCAAGGCGAAATCATCGATTGTTTCAATATTCATTTCAGTTGATATAAAAAATTGTTTATTTGAAATATTGACTAATGAAATTTTGTGTTTCAATTAACTTTGTACATAGTCCCTGAGAGCTTGAGTACTGAATATGCTAGGTTCTAAATTTGCGTTTTGTAACTCGTCGATTTGTAATAACTTCTTGTTGAATGTAATTAATCAATCGTTCTCTGGCAATTTCATGTCCGTCTCGTTTCATGGCCCAATCATTAGTTGGAAGTGAGGTGATTTTCTTCTGGTATTGGGAAAAATAACTCATACTGCAATGATTATGATACGCCAGAGAAGTATCGTTAACAGAGTCAATTCCTTTTTGAATTTTCTGTAACATTTCTATATCGCCCAGTTGTGTAGCATAATTTTTGACTTTTTCCAGGAAGGCTATTTTGTTTTTAATTTCACGACAGTATATTTGTCGCCCTTCACGTTTTATATTTCCTTTGATACAAAAAAGCATTCCTTTGCTGAATCATTATCTCCAAAACTGTTTACATCCGTATCACAGTCAGCATTATCCTCCTCAACAGTATTATGCGAATCGTCAATATTACTAGTTTCATTATCAATTAATATTGAACTCTGGTCAACATTTCTGTTAATGATAACATACAAAGCAATTATATAATTAAAAAATGAATTCAAAAAGCTTTTTAGAGATTTGTATTTGATCGGAAACAATAATGGAAAACAAATTTCAATGGTATTGTAAGATTATAGAAATTTCGATTACAATACGTACTTGAGATTTAGGTTATAGTCAAAGTTCTTTCTTATTATTATTATTGGCCGATACGACTCGAGCGGGATACTGCCGTACCGATGTTATTCGATTCCTCGAGATGTCAGGTTAGAAGGATACAGCGCCATCATTCCACGATGTGAAACATAGAATAAGGACTAGTAGGATGGCGGTTGATTCAAATAAATTGGTGGAAATATATTTTAATATAAACGAATTGTTTTATTTATTCCTTTTATCGAACTTTGATAATTGTTCCGTCAGGCACATAAGGTTTGAGAGCGGCAACTCACGCACGTGATCGATCTTAATTATATTTGACAACATTTAATTATTAGAACGTCACTTAAATATTTAATTCACAAAATTCCGTCACGACCGGCAATATTAATTTTTCAATTCATTGATTCAAAATCAGTAGGATTCGCCAAGTACAAATCGATTCTTTTTACACCACGCGGAATCCACCATGCTCGCTGTACACACGAACGACGTGGTTGATCATCATTTTAATATCACGTTTAACGAATCCTCATCACAAAAATCCGAATCGCAATCTTTCCGATTATCCGCGATCCACTCTATAAAAATGAGTCTAACAACGACTCTCCGGTCTATACGTGACACTTCCTAATTTTTCTTTTTCTTCACTTATCGTTATCAGTCACGGCGTTATCTTTGCCAGACCACGATCCAAAAACGTTCTCCCCGAAAAACTTCGCTTCCGCTTTTCCCCGTTTCGCAATCCCTTCTATTCCTACACGCTTGCGCAATCTCATTCCATTATATCTCAAAAACTCAACCTTACAGTATCATGTAAAAAACAGGGGTTTCAGATGAACTTGTAATGAAAAATGAACAATGACTCAAAAATACAAAATATTATTCAATTAACCAACCGTGAAGTGCATGGCAATGTATCCGTTTCTGAATTTGGAGCAGACGTTAAGCATATCGAAGGATCGATGATTTCAGTAGATTGAGGTACTGATGATATCAAAGCTGACTCAGTGCTGTGTATGAGAAATCATTCAAAAAAATCGAAAATCCTTTATATGAGAAACATGCCAGTAAATAGTGTCTACATAAATATCACACAGCATCATGATTATTAAAACAATTATCCTATATTCAATCAACATTCAGTAATAGTTATATAAGAACATAAATTCCAATCATAAAGAATCTAGTTTATATGTTGCATAGCAATGGATAATATAATTTTTAAGTATTCCCGAGAACAGTCGAGCATTTCTGAACATATTCCAATTCGACTCTTGATCGAGTAAATTCGAAACACGTGATAAAATTCACTATTGAATTAAATATATCGATATTGCATTCCAACTTTAATAAGCAAATATGTAAAGTATTATGTACTTTCTAATATTATCATTTAAAAGATGTGAGAATAATTTCATAATAATAATACTAGACCCTGGTTAAAAAAATCCATTGATTCTCGCCAAATCTCATTGATCCTTGTTAAATCTGATTGAATCTTGCCCAATCTGATCGAATTTTGTACAATGTTCTGACCAAATGCCATAGAATTTTCTTCATCAGATTTGATGGATTTTTCTTAGCAGGGGACTTTTTTTTGATAATTACGTGAAAATACACGGAGATGAATGACACGGAACTTCACGTGATTCGCGATCAGGTGATTTTGTCTCTCGATCTGCGTGAGAAAACGTCACAAAATTGAAGAAAATGAATCTTGGACTTGTGATATTATTTCACCGTGAAGTTGAAGATCTAAAATCAAGCAGTTCGGTGAACTAAAGTCACGCAATTGGAGATAAAAAAAGTACTACCCGTGTAGCAAATTCACCGTTATCAACGGAGCATCTTCGTGAAGGCGAGGTGAATGAGAGGGAGACGTGGACAAGTGATGTCAGAATTTGGTTGGCTGACAATTTCTGCCTCCTCCACTATGCTCGTCTGTATAGAAATTTACACACACTATGGAACCACCGACAAAAGAAATTCGATCGTGTAGACCCTAATGAAGGGAGTAAAAATTGCTAGCTGACTGTAGCCGACCGAATGCAGGACTGGACGTGGATACAGGGTGGAGGAACGGAGATGCGACGTACATGCAGCGGAGAAATGTCCGGGAATCGGTGGAGGTGCTGTATGGTAATCGGTGCATCTTGTTTCACGTCAGTGACGAGATAAAACATCACGCACGGTTCCTTGATTCGATATTTCGAAATTCCTCTTCGGGTATGAACTCAGTAAAGTCTTTTCCATTCATTTTGAAATTTGAGCGAAAAAATCTTTGATCGACTTACCTTTCATATGACAAATATTTAGATTTCATTCAAAATTCTTTGTAGTAAGAGGAATGATATCCTATTCCTTCGTCATTCCAACTTTCAGGCAGTACAACATCTTGATATTTGTGGTGATGATGCTTTCGAGCAGATAAAGAAGTGTTGCAAGAAAGCCAAATGTCTTTATTGAATGTCTTCATTAAATTTCTTCACTTCTCCTTCTTGCTCTTGAAAATTAGAGTTTTTACAAACCAAATTACACAGAGGGCACTCCATAATTATTTTGCAGCAAGAAAAAATTTCTTGACATTATCTCTCGAGATATCAGCACGTCGTCGACTGAAAGAATCTTTGCATGCTTACACTGTGAACAATTTTCAAGTGAATTCACCACTCTCAGAGATGGTACAAAAATAACCTACTTTGAAAGTTTGACTTTTGTTATGAGAAATACAAATTTACAACTCTGAGAGTGAATTTTTCATCAAAACGAAATGTGAAATTCCAACACTCGTGATGACGATTTTTCAAGAATCTATGATTTTACAATTATTTGTAAATACGGCACATTCAGAATTGATAACTTTAATACCTATACTCTGAGAATCAGTGATGCTAGGAAAAACAGTATGGACCGAAAAATCAGCCCCTCCACTGTTCACACAATGACACGTTGGTATATGTGTGACTCACATGTATACGGAAGGTTCTTTGTATGAACAGTAGAGGGGCTGATTCTTCGGTCCACACCGGCTTTCTTAGCATCGCTGCTGAAAATAAAAATTTTATCGATTTTCGATCTTCATGGTAAATTTACAAACGTACTGTAATGTGCCAACATTCAAAGTAGGTTATCCAAACTTTTTTGCGACCTTACAATTATCACTTTGTATTCACCTCACACTCAGGTTTGATGGAGACGACCGTGCTGCCCTCACTCTCCAAAAATATGAATTGAGGCAATGTGCACATGTGTGTTTATTGCGTGACCATAGTGGAAATGAATCATATATGACCCTCATATGACCCATATATGATCCATATATGATGCCCACAAAACATATATGACCATATATGCCCCATATATGTGACCGAAGCTTCTTCAGTGATACATATGAAGCATATATGGTACCGCGCGCAACATATATGTTTGCAGGAAACGGTCAAAAACATATATGATTCATATTTGGTATAATCATTTGCTATGTATGGATCATTTCATATCGGATTTTCCAAGAGTTCATAAATATTTTTGGAATCCCGAATTCTCTGTTGAAAAATGTGAGATACGTATCATTTGTTTCTGTTTTTCTTATTCTATTATGATTTCAGGTTTACAACATATGTCGAAGTTCTTGGTCTCTAGAACCCACTTTTTTTCAAATGCCTGTATCTTGGAAAGCTTTCAATACAAAAAATTATTACCAAGGCATGGAACTTAGGATTTTGCCTCAACTTTTCACAAAGTCAAGAGAAAATTTCTTTCCAAGGACGTATTTTGCCGTAATTCGACGATGGAAGTGAAAAGAGTATTTCATTCAAATTCGAATACGTTTGATTTTCAAATTCCACAAGCAAAACTAATTTCTGGAACATAACGATAATTTTCGTTTCGTTTTCGAAAATGTTACTCTACGGCATTCGAGAGATCTGGACAAAACAAGGGCGGCCTGAGAACTCCGCGTGCTCGATTATTCGAGATTTGTAATGCAGCATAGATACGAGACATTTCATGGACGGATTGATGTGTAATTTCAAGTTATTGAGTTATCTTTTTTGTCTTGTTTTATTTATATTTCTTGAATGTCGTAGAAAATTACCATTTTCAGAACTGAACCAAAAGTATTGCTATGCACCATAGATCGATCGTGTTTGGTAAATAAAAAAATTAACTCGTTGAGGTCACACTTCAAAGTACTTACGTCAATGTTACACAAAGGGTCTTTCGGACCCCAAACCAAAGCAACAGATGTCATTCACGCAGTCTTTCAAATATTGTTACAGATTTCTCGGCAAAATTCACATCTCGGTGTCTTTGACAATAACAGAAGGCAGCACAAATTAAAATTCACGACAAGCACTGTAAGTTACCCTGAAGAAAATGTTTGTCATAATTTCTCATAATTTCTCATTGTCCTAATTCATGGAAAAAATATGAGAAATAACAATAGAATTCCTCATATTTTCTCCATGAGTTGGGACAATGAGAAATTATGAGAAGTTATGACAAAAATTTTCGTCAGGGTACGGAACCACAGACTCCCCCGAAAGCCTTTCGGACGGCTGGTGATCTCAAAGGGCTGAAAATGTCCAAATTCGAATAAACTACCATTTTTACGTCCACCGTAGGAATTCCACTAGACACAAATTGGAAAAAAAAATTTCACTCGAATTTTTGAAAATTTCAGAAAAAATCCCAACTTTCATGCCTTATTAGTAATTCTGTGTGTTGAGACCTTTTCGAGAAACACGCATTTAGAAAGAACTGAATTTGTCAAAACTAAAAGCTCTGACACATTGTAAACCGGTGAACACAATAAAATGAAAAAGAGCAAACAAACAAATTTGACAAATATCTCATATTTTTCAACGAAGAATTCAAAAATAATTATTCTAAAAATATTGAGGGACTCATTGTGAATCTGACCTGCAATAACTCATGTATGTTTCATATGTGATCCACAATTGTTGATCTACCAATTCGGAGTTCATATATGAGCCATATATGGTTTTCAAGAATAAGCGGGAGTCGATATACGTGGAAGAAGTCGCTTCTTTCAAGCGACCGGCGGTGGCGCCAGTGAAAGGGGGATGGAGTCCGGTCCCAACGAACCGCGTTCAATTCTCGTAGGAGAGACTTTTTTTATGCCCCTCAATAAATGGAAATAAATCATATATGGGCCATATATGGGTCATATATGGGTCACATATGGGTTATATATGGGTCATATATGGATCATATATGGATCATATATGGTTCATATATGGTTCATATATGGTTCATATATGTTTGGATTACTCATAACATATATGATCCATATATGGTTTATATATGGGGCATATATGGGTCATATATGGGTCATATATGGGTCATATATGGGTCATATATGGTGCATTCCCACTAGGGGAGTTCATATATCTGTAAAGTGAGGGCAGCACGATCGCCTCCATCGGGGGGCAAATGCATAGAACTGGATTATTGAAATAATTATAATGGTATTCCTTATAGAGTTGGATCCTCCTGGAAAATAACGTAGGAGGGATACCTAATACATAGTAAAAGACTGAACACATAAATGAATAAGCATCTGACATAAGCATAAGTAGGATGTGCAGAACTTAGAAATAGGTTCTGCGCATTCCATTACGCTTACGCTTATGCTTATTCCGTCTTAGTGCATTTTGTGAGCTTGGTCCTTAAGCAATTCTCTATGTATGGGTATCGGTATGACTATGACAGCTGTGATAGCAAAACGCAGAACATCAATTGATTTTCAATTTCATGAATTCCAAATATGTATCCAATTGGAGTACCGCGATAACGTATCTCGCAGTTTGTACACAGTGAAGAATTGAGGTGGGGGGTCATTTTGCCGAAAAAGTTTTTCGCCGAATAAACTTAATTCGACAATCGCTAGTCATTTCTAGAGATCACTACGAAATCTCCTAGTGATTTCTAGAAGTGCCTATCGATTGTCAAATTACAGTGTATTCGGCGAAAAACGTTTTCGGCAAAAAGACCCCCTACCAAGAATTGAGTGTGAAATTAACACTCAAAGTTGTTCGTACAGGTCCACACGCGTGAGTGTTTCATTCTATCATGGATGATGGGTTTATTTCACACTCTTCCGTGTGTTTCCACCCTAGTGAATGTTCATGAATACATTCAGCAGCAGTAATTTTAACACTCAATCATTTTACCATCCGGAAAGGATCTTTCACTCGCCTTTGTTTTTTACTGTGTAGGACAACGTGGCTATTGAATTGTATAAATATTGCCCGAGCAACAGTCAAAAAATCAGGGAATCATTTTTATGACCTCCATAGATGTTGGAAGGAAAGAACTCCTTGATCGAACCATACATTTTATACCACAACTCGGGGAAAAAAGTTTGAATTGGTTCAGATCCGATTTTTGCCCAAATCTGAACAGATCTGGAAAACTGCACTTTAGTTTATATTTGTCAACAGAGATGTTTACATTTTTTTCTATACATGGGAAAATATCAGGAAACTTTGAGTAATTCAACAATCAATTGCTCATCAATATTACATATCGTTGTTCTCATTAGTAAATTGTCTAACTCCATTGTTTCAAATTTTACGAGAAGATGTACATTTTGGTAAATTTTACATTTAATTCTAAAAAAAAACGCGAAAAAATGATTTTCGAAAAAAATTGAGTTAGACACTTTCGTACTGAGAATGACGATATGATTTTCAATTCAGATCTAACGAGATTTACACGGATCTAATCAGATCTGTATTTGGATTGAGTTATATCTATGGATATCTCAATAGATCTGAATCTGATCTTGTCGGCCAAAAGTCGGATCCAATCAGATCTGATGTGTTCCAAATAGATCTAAACTTTTTTCCCCCGGAAATGTTTTTTCGAATAATTTAGACAAATATCTTGAGATTTACCGAAAAAAACCTAGTTAGCAATAAATTTTTGAGAATCCTCAAATTGACATATTTTATCCCTGCTACCGCTCTTATAGCTACTACAATCGAGATTTTTCGTATAAGAAATTTTTAGGCGTCTCATCGAAACGGAGCTATTCAGGAAGATTGAGCTTAATAGTAATTATTCTCACACTAGAGATCTGTATTATAACTTTGGAGCGTAGGACTGGGATGAGGGACAACGCAATTCGTAGGACAAAGTGGCCATTCAATTATATGAATATTAACTAAGCAACAGTGGAAAAATCAGCTGGTTAGTAATCATTTTTTATTACCTTATTATCGACACGTGTTGAAAGTAGGGGACTGTTTAATCAAACCATACATGTTGTAGGACAAGTACTTGTTTCAATAATGTTAATAATTTTCTCAAGATTTACTAAAAAATCCCGTGGTTGGAGATAAATTTTTGAGAATCGTCAAATCCACATGTTTTACCCCTGCTACCTCTGTTAGCTACCACAATCGAGAATTCTCACATAGAAGGAGTTGGGCGTCTCATTGAAACGAAGCTATTCATGAAAAGTCAGTTTGATAGTAATTATTTTTACATTGGGGTTTATACTACCACTTCTGAGCGTAGGACCAGGATAACGTACCACGCACTTTGTGGGACAATATAGCCATTGAATTATATAGATATTAACTAAACCACAGTAAAAAAATTACCCCGTCAGTAATCATTTTTTATAACCTCGTTATCGATACATGTTGGACGGAGGGGGACTCTTTGATCAAACCATACATTTTGTAGGACAAGTACTTTTTTCAATAATGTAAATTATTTTCTCAAGATTTAGTGAAAAAGCCCACAGTTAGTAATAAATTTTCAACACTCGTCAAATCGACATATTTTATCCCTGTTATCTCTCTTAGCTATCACAATTGAGAATTCTCGCAATGGACAAAGTTGGGCGTCTCATCAAAATGAAGCTACTCACGAAAAATCAGCTCGTTACTAGTCAACTTATAAAACGAATGGTGGATCCTGGACTAGAACGCATTCAACCTCCTGGTGTAGTTAATGTTCATTGGATATAAAGAATAATTACTTCGAGGGAATATGAGTATGAAGAAATGCGCATGAAATAACATAATCAAACGTATTTTTGTTATAAAGGGAGAGAAAATGTGAAATAAATTTTCCATTATTCACACAATCTTTTCTCCCCCAAAGCGACAGACGCTCGACAAAGAATAATTACTTCTCACCTTAGGTCTTTTCATCATTCATCTTCATTCATTCTCTATAATTTTTTGGCTTGGTTTTGAATTCTTTTTTTTCGCATTCATTCAACGTCGGTTTGGAATGTTTTTGTGTCTGAATACAATCTTACGATAACAATGAATATCGTGAGCGGTGCACGTACGGAGGTACGTGAAACAATTTATACAGGAGTATTTTGAATGGGAAAGGAGAAATGCTCTCAGAGAGCTATTTAAGATACAATTTGAAATGGATTTCAGTTATACCGCTTGGAACGTTGGGAATCAAGTATATATGTATACACACGTTTATTGGGAATAACCACAAATGTGGATTCGTTTTATTATTCCCTTATACGAAGGTACACAAGTTTTGGATATGTTGATGGAGTGTTTAGTTCAGTCGTCAGAGACAAAAATCGACCAACAGATGGCAAAAAATTGAAAGTCCATGAAATTCGAGTTGATGATAGTTTTCTTGATGTAGTTTCATAAAAAAAAATGTTCTGCACCCGAGTGACTCCGGAAAATTCGGAAAATGGGCTGAAAAGTTCGAAGAAGTGTTTTTTCGTATATATCATCAAAATTATCCAAACTCCCATAAAAATACTGTGAAGAAAGTTGAAGATCATCAAATTTCCCATAAGAAGTTTCCTACAAAATTTCTGAATCAGTGGGAACATGCCCCATTACTTCAATTTATAATTCGGAAAAGTTGGAAGATGGATAAAAATACATTAATTTCGGCTGGAATTTAATCAAATCAATCACAATACTCATTGGAAACATAATTTATTAACAAAGAGGTATTGAGGTCAAAGAAATTACAATATAATTATAGTCGCGTTGATAATTTCGATAACGATTGGGATTGAGGAAAATTTAAATTATCCTAAATCTGTATCGCAATGAAAGTTATCATCGCGGCTTTCGCTTTCTTGGTCCTCAAACAAAGAAATTTGTACATAAGCATCGATCTCATCATATGCATCACCCTCATCATTTTCTGGGATAGAGGGGAGTTTTTACAAACATTGTCGACTTGACAAGACTTACATATTGTTGTACAAAAAAGTCCAGCTTTTTTGCAACTACAGTTTTTATTGCATGCTGTTCTGCAATTACAAAAAACCAATTTCAGCAATTCTGTAGGTGCGGGTTCTTTTTTCATTGTAATCGGGGTGAAATATTCTCTCTTTTCCCATCCCCAATCTGTTGGATTTGAATATCGTGACATAATACCGGTGTGTTCACTGCGCAACCTGGCCGCACATGTACAACGCGAGCAGATAGATCGGGCACCTTGTTTTAACACTCCTTTCTGAACAGAGAGCATTTTTTGTCGAAACATCTAGGTACAAACCCATCATAACCATCGGAAAGAGCAGTTTTTCAATTACAATTCCCTACTTTGTCAAAGTGTAATTTGACTCCGCGAAATTTTGCCACTGTTATGTATATTTTTCACGCTTTTGTTGATTTCAGATAAAAAAACTATAAAATGATGTGTGAAAATTGCAAAATTCATGTTTTTCATGCATATCTTCTCAAAGTCAGTGTTTCAAGCAAGAAATCTATACCTAATTCATGCGAAGGAAAAACATCTTTGATACTTTTATACCGCTTCAAATAAAAAAAATGTAGACCAGGATGATGATCTCGAAAAATGCAATTCGTAAAATCACACGCATTTTTTGTCTGGATTCATATGATCAATGCGCATCAAATATTTTCATTGTGTTGAGTTTGTCCGATTTTCCTGTTAACTATAAGGGGTGATTCAGTATGATGTTATTATTGTAATAAATCGCAAAGATTGATCGCGCAATAAGTTCTATCTGCGATAATCACACGTTATTTATCTCAGGAAAAAATATTTTTCATTCACATATCTCCACTTAGAAAGAAACTTGAAGATTTCCCCTTCAACATGAACGCTAGTTTATGCGATTTCATCAAGTAATATAGAAGTTATAGAGATTTTAGTCGAGCGCTGCTATGAATTGTGCGTATCGAACATTGCAGTTCCTTGAACGTTATATTATGACTTCACATAAATGATCAAATATCTCAAAAATAAAGCATTTCTCGAAATATTCAGTGAGGA